>OX424437.1:45781748-47217510 GCA_949152465.1 Cantharis flavilabris | reverse complement strand
ATTTCCACACGTTTAGAATACTTGGAGAAGATAGGGGATTTATAATTTGGAAATCCTGCAAAATGTACTGGAGGGTGTTCCACACCCCCCAGACCCCCCGGTTTTCAATTTTGACTTTATATTTTTATATTATATTTATAAGTAACTTATAACAAATAATAATAATAATCTAAAATTTTTAAAAATACAAAGTCAAAATTGTAAACCGGGGGGTCTGGGGGGTGTGGATCACCCCCCAGTACATATCGCAGGATTTCCACACGTTTAGAATACTTGGAGAAGATAGGGGATTTATAATTTGGAAATCCTGCAATATGTACTGGAGGGTGTTCCACACCCCCCCAGACCCCCCGGTTTTCAATTTTGACTTTATATTTTTATAAGTAACTTATAAGAAATAATAATAATAATAATAATTAAAAATTTCTAAAAATACAAAGTCAAAATTGTAAACCGGGGAGTCTGGGGGGTGTGGAACACCCTCCAGTACATATCGCAGGATTTCCACACGTTTAGAATACTTGGAGAAGATAGGGGATTTATAATTTGGAAATCCTGCAAAATGTACTGGAGGGTGTTCCACACCCCCCAGACCCCCCGGTTTTCAATTTTGACTTTATATTTTTATATTATTTTTATAAGTAACTTATAACAAATAATAATAATAATCTAAAATTTTTAAAAATACAAAGTCAAAATTGTAAACCGGGGGGTCTGGGGGGTGTGGATCACCCCCCAGTACATATCGCAGGATTTCCACACGTTTAGAATACTTGGAGAAGATAGGGGATTTATAATTTGGAAATCCTGCGATATGTACTGGAAGGTGTTCCACACCCCCCAGACCCCCCGGTTTTCAATTTTGACTTTATATTTTTATATTATTTTTATAAGTATCTTATAAGAAATAATAATAATAATCTTTAATCTGCCCCCTCCCCGAAAGCATTTTGTAAATACGCCACTGGAATCGTCACCCTAACTTACAATTTATTTATATATAAAAAATGAAAAATAATATGAGGTTTTAATTCGGCCTACATACCTACAATTTATTTTAATCTTTTTATATTATATCTCTTTCAAAAGAGTAATCAAAAGAAAAGAAAGAGGTTCTAGGTCTATTAGAAAGCATACATAACTAGATTTAATGGATTGTGCGGCCTGCAGGCCGCTCGGTAATATAGCAGAAGCTGTGTTGTGTCTTTGTTATTAAAACTTTCGAAATGATTTTCAAACAATTTTTATCAAGATAAATTATTTCAAATATTGGTTTTTTGTGTTTATCTTATTTTGAGTCTCAATGACAGAAATAACGGCCTGAAATGATGACCGGGGGAGTGGGAGGTATGGTGGACTACTGCGGAAACCCCGGGGTAGCATAATCGGCTGATTTTGTGTTATTTTATGATTGGTCTTTACAGATAATCCAGAATTTTCAGGTTTCACAATCAGAACTTACAATTATTAGACTTGATACTAGCACTAAGCGAAAATTAATTAATTTATTTTTCACCTCCACCCTACCCTGTAAATGCATTTTTATAAATGAGCTTATCGAAAATTCAAATAAATTTAATTTTTTTGGCTTCCGGCTTACCGCATATGCGAATAATTACGGTGGAATCTTATCTATGATGCAGATTTACAAAAAAAGTTTATCGACGAATATTAACCGTCAAATCAAGTCACTTTTGTTTTAAACGGTGCTGGTGTCGGACGTCTCGAGAATTGCTGGTGTTAAGTGTATTTTGAAAATCACAGATGAGATGAGAAAAATAAAATTCATAAATTGATTACAAATTAATTTGCACCAAAGGAATTTTGGTGGTAGTTTTGTAATGTAAACATTTTGTTCCTTGTCAATCGAGAAGGCGGCGTCACTTGGGAGCTCTTCCAGTGTTGACATTCAACTTGTGGTAATATGCGATTTTTTTAAAATATAATTTGGAGTTTAAACAAGTTTAAACATGATTAAGAAAATTTTGAGAATGACTCAGCTTGGCCGTTGGTTATTGCTGTTTTTCCAAGTTAACTACCTTTTTTTTTCGTAGAATTTCGTTCAGCTGTTTATGACTTGGTTTCGTGACGTCAACTTGGGACACTGGAACTGGAGTTTTCGGAAAAAATAGGTAAGTTGAAATTTTTTGAATTTTGGGAATGACTCAGTTTGGCTGGGAGGTTTTCTCTGATTTCTTCCTATTTCCCAAAGTTACTCGATGATTTTCTTCCACCTAGTGAAAATCCAATGGGTTTGGTCTACATAACTTTTTTTTTAGGAAGCCGTTCGGTCATTTTGTGACATAACAACATTTAACATTATTTGATCGTCAATTGTTTTTCAACTGTCACGTTAGCGTCCCTTGGCTTAAGAAGATCGCAGTTGGCGTCTATTCGACTTAGTTGTTGGTTTGCTCTTCAGTATCAAATTGGAAAGTGAATTTTTCCGTTTTTGTTTGTTCATCAAAGTGGAAACTGGAGCTTTTCGGAAAGCTTGTGGAATAATAAACAAGTAAGTTCAAAATTTTTAAATTTTTAATGGAAAAAAAATGTTGGCGAATGACTCAGTTTGGCTGAAGATCTCATTTGATTTCTTTTCATTTCCCAAAATGACTGGAAAAATTACAATGGTGTTTTTCTACATAACTTTTTTTACAGGAAGTCGTTCGGCCATCTTGTGGCATAAGCTGCATTAGTGGCGGCATTTAACATTGTTTGATTGTCGATTGTTTTTCGTCGCCATTGTAGTTGGCGTCTATTCGACTCCTGTTGGTTTTCTTTTCAATATCAAATAATGGAAAGTGGATTTTTCCGGAAAGTTTATGTAAGTAAGTCTAAATTTTATATTTGCATGTTCAAGAAATTTATTTGGCTGAGTCAGCATTGCAGTAGCTTTTGTAACTAACCACCAGTTGCATCTTATTTAATTTATATTTCACAAATTTTCCTTACTTGTTTCACACTTACACTTATACATTCTTTTGTAAAATTTTGTAACAATTAGAAAATATGTATAAAGCGGGGGGGGGGGGGGGCAAGCGCTCCCCGGAGACCCCTTTCGCTGCGCCACTGCTTTTTCACATTTTTGGATAAGCCACTGAATTCTTTTGATTTATTCCATTTTACTTTAATTTAGGATATTTTTCATATTTTTTAACCACAACTGCTAGGTTTATTTTCCCACACGTAACCACTTTTTCTAGGTCCGAAGCTAGACATACTGAACATTTATGTTGTACGATATCTTATTTTTTAAATTATTATTATGATCGGTGAAAATAATTCAAAATTTTTGCCTTCTCGAGAGTCTCGGAGTAACTTTTCTCCTCACATTCTAAAAGCCGGAGAAAAAATAAGGAGGCAGGTTACTCGGGAAAGGAAAAAAAAGAACTAGACAATAAAAACATATTTTTTCTGCTATTTAGTTTAGACTACTGATGGAAACTAAAGGTATTTCTTTTTGTTGCAGATGAACATTTTGGTTCGGGAGTGAAATTCGCTTACGAGTGTTTGTGAATAAGCTTGATGGAAGCTTTAAATAGCCGCGATTCAGTTTGCTTTAAATATTGTGTGAAAAAGTAGTGTTCTGTGTTAACTTAAAAAATTTATTAGTTCTCGGACGTTAAAAAATAGTGTAAGTGTTTGGTAGTGTTGGATGGAATTGGACGAGAGGTGACAAGACGGTTATTGCGGCAGGACTACAGTGAAAAAGGTAAGTCGATTAAAAATAACTATTGGAAAAAATAAATACTTACGGAATTTTTCTTGATTTTATAGGTAGGGTCCACGTCGAGGGTTTGTAAACAATTCAGGTTAGTCAAAATCTCTCTCTAGCGATGTAGGTAGCAGTGAATTATTGTGGAAAGTACATTTTTCTTTAAATGTAAACTGTAGTGAAATCTGCCAAAAGGTAAGAAAACTGGAATATCAGAATTTGCAGCTCTTTAACTTCTACGAAAGCTAACGGCAATCTTGTTTTTAGGTTTTCGACATTTCGACTCAATCCAAAATAAGGAACAACCGAGGTCCCTCAGGAGTAAACGGTAGCTGTTTGGCATTTGCAAGAGCCGACATGACTTTTGTTTTCCAGATGTTCCGAAGATCTTTTTCTATCCTAAATCATAATTTAATTATTGTCTTTTTTTAGGTTGATGCATTGGACTTTTTCCTCATATCTGGGATTAAAAAAAAATAAAATAACAGTTTTGCTATGATCGTAAGTCCAAGATCAATCTTTGAACTATAGAGAAAGCAACTGGAAGCACCGATCTGGCGTTTAATCCTTTTTTTGGTGGAATATTTACCCAATAATTTTGTAATGTAATTTATTTAATCAGAGATATTTTTGTGATTTGTGTTTTCTTCATGTTTATACCTAATATTATTTTTCTCCATTTTATGTATTATGTGTACTTTTGAACAAAAATCTATTTAGCTGATACAACATTTTGGGGATTGAGCTGGGAGGGGTAATTGCTTAATTAAGAAACAAATAACATTGAAGTAATTTTTGTGCTAACTTTTGAAGAACTTTAACGAAGAAGGATATTGGGTATGCGGATTCTTATAAAACACAAAGTTTTACGCATACCCAATATCCTTTTTTACTAATCATTCTATCGAACGAGAATTTTATTTCTATTAAACAAAGAAATTAAATTTTGATAACTTGATTCTAACTTGTAACCACTCCAACGTTGAAATTTTATCTTTAATCGTCTCTTTGTTTTCAAAACAAAGCACAATATAGGAATTTGATTTATGATTAATTAGATTGTCTTCCAATTATATGCTCAGAATTCAGGACAACCCATTCTCTGTTTGACATAATCTGGGTTATTTTCAGTGCTCTAGGCTATTGATAATCTTAAACTGCAGTCAATAAAAATTTATTTTTAAGAAAATTTAGAAAGAGAAAAATTACATCCAGTTTTTCATTTTATAATTTTTTTATTTTTTGTGGCTTTTTCTTTTGCAACAAAATAGAATCACTCCCCTCAATCGACGCCCATCAGGAGTGTCCTTAAAATAAACAGTAATTTTTATTATAATTCCAACATTACAATTAAGATTCTTTATCTCGCAACTGTGCTCCGAGAACTATTTCAGCCATATGGTGGTGAATAGTATTCTCCCCATTCACCTTTACAATCTGCACTTTCAAAATTTCAATTACGGTCGTTCCTTTGTAATAGGTATGGTATAATATTATTTGTGATTGACATAATATGACTTTAAAAAAAGTATTTAGAGCTTTTAACTTTAGTTTAGCTTTAAATACCACCGTATAATATAATTAGTCTTGTAGTCATTTTTAGCAGGGGGTGGAGAAGTTTTAGAGCCCCATCTAACATCATCTAATGAGTAATGATGATAATAATAAATTTCAAATTCAAATCGTGCAGGCTGGGTTCGGAATTCATGAGATCGTATTTCTTTTAGCCCCAAAAAGACTTGATGATCGAAGCGTTTTTTTAAGATATTGAAATAAATAAGGTTCTTCTCAAAAATTCCGTGAAAAAATCATTGCTAATTCGGTAAATTTTTAGCTTTTGGGTCGATTGTTTTTCACGTTCATGGAATATTCTACTTGATTTTTTTAAATATTACAATTTTTCTGAAAATTTCAATACCGATTTACTATTATTACTTTCCGAGATATTACTTTTTGAAGTTTTATAACAAATTATATAGCTGTATTTTCACCATGATAAATCATAAGAGAAAACCAATCTTCCAAAAAGCTACAAAATTACTGAATCGACGGTGATCTTTTTTTTATGTTTTATACCGAATTTTTGGAAATACTCTAATTTATTTTGAAATCTTAAGACGCTGCTATTGGGTGTCAGGACTTTCTTTGGGATGAAAATAATTCAAGGGGATATAAATTTTATACAAATAATAACTTAATTTTTTTAGTTGTTCTTTGGGATTTTTTTTGACGAACAAAAAAAATTCATCAGTAAGTCAGAATATTTTCAGACCTAAATCTTCATCACAATGTGTGTTGCACCACTCCAAAACCACCCATGTCGAAAAAAAGTTTGTCGACAGCTTCCATCATTCCGGCTGATTGGCTTATCTAAAATCAACATCATTTGATGTTTTTTTTTTGTTGAAATCAACGGCATTTCAATCTGTGAAGCTGGGGCTATCGAATGAACTAGAATCATTCCAAAATATTGAAAATTAAATAATTAACACGTTTTTGAAAATTAATTAAAAAACAAAAGCATGTCGATTATTCAATTTTCAATATTTGGAATGATTCTAGTTCATTCGTAAGCCACAGCTTCACAGATTGAAATGCCATTTGGTTTTTTATTTCAGATTAACTAATCAGGCGGAATCATGGATGCCGTCGACAAACTTTTTTTTCGACATGGGTGCTTTTGGAGTGATGCAACACACATTGTGATGAAGTTCAAACTTCTATATTTTAATTGTTCCGTCAAAAATAATCGCAAAAAAAAGTTAGAAAGACCGGCAATCACACCGGGTGACTGTCTTAATTCAGCAAAAAGCAATTCTGAAACATAGCTTCATCCTGCGTGTATGTCAAAAAATTAAACTAGTTTTATCATTTGAGAAATAAAAATCATTTAAGAAAGGTTGAAATTGGAAATCACAATAATTTTATCATTTTTCTATAATTGTTCTCTAGAGAGAGCTATGAATAATTTTGAAATATTATCGAATCAACCCCACCGTTCAGGAATCTTATGGTTTACTTTATTCTATATTTGAACTCATCGGCATCTACGTAGGACATTTTCCTTTGGAGGATTTACACAGTGGTTCAGTTTCCAACTCGAAATTAAAGGTAATCAAATAACGGAAATTTAGAATACTAAAGGATTTGAATTAGGTTGTAGATAATCTTAATGCATAAAGCACGGAAAAGTGACAGATCAGTGCAGTTTTTAGACCGCACAACCTATGTGATTTGTCTTTTCTTATGTAACGTTCTCTAATTATTGGTTTGTTTTGAGTCATCAAGCTAAAAAAATTTTAAATTATGGGAGATTGAAGCCGGATATCCAGCTATTATTTAATAAAACACTGAATTATTTACAGTAAAAAATCATAAGTTTCGGTGATGTGGCCATTTGAAGTTAAAAATTAACACCTCCTTGGAACTACTGAACTCGTAAGAGGAACTCGGCTTTAAAAAAACGTTCATTATGTCAACAAAAAATCATTGCGGTAGGCTGCAATGAGTCAATAAGAATGAGTTATAAAATGGCAATTGGACAAAATTTAAAAATTTGAACCTGCAATCGGTGACAAAAAGTGAATAATTATCGGGAGTTCTAATTTCAACTTTTCTTAGATATTATTTTGTTTAGAGGCCTACCCCCAAGTTAGGTGATTTTAATTTAGACTTGGAAACTGAACCACTGTGCAAATCCTCTGTTGGAAATATAAAAACAAAACATTCATACCCCTTTTACGTGTTTAATTCTAAATCCGAGAAACTGTAATTTAAAAATTTTCTTAGCCAGGGATTCAATGATTCGTTATTTTCTTTTAATAGTATAATTTTGTTGGCGACAACCCCGAGAGAAATGCTTTGCTCGTTATACTTTTCCCAAATGTTTTCAATAAATACTGCGAGATGGCGATCGATAGAATGTTGCGTAAAAATAAAATGCGTGTAAATTATAAATTATTTAATGCAATGCAGGCATGATGTATATAAATTAGGTCAATTTTTACAATATAATACACCAGAATATAATTAATTATTTCTTTAAAGATAATGAAACAAGTTTCTAGAGAAAATTGTTGTTAGTAAATTATGTGACAAGTGCTTGCAATATTATTAAATATAAGGTAAAATGTACAATCTAACTCTTTACATCTGGTAAAAGCATAAAAAGCTGCTTCTTTTTTTATCTCTTATTTATACATACACATATCGTTACAAACAAAAAAGATCTTTATATACTTAATTATCTAAAAATAGTATCATCATTATTATTATTATTCATTTCACCTATTTATGTGTGTTTACCAAAATAATTTTACGTACTCGTCACTTTTTTTTATAAATCGTAAACAATTCTCACACCAGACACACACTCACAAATAATATTAATTAACAACAACAATAGCTAGGATTCACCACATTAGTAGGTAAATATGTGTAGGTACTTAATATAAAACATGATACGTAAAAAACTCAAAAGAGCCTCGCCACGTTTCATATAAAAACTATCGACAAAAGTACCACGTCTTCCGAAAAACGCGTCGTGCGACGCCGCCCTTAATCTCACAATTTACTTCAACTCCAGCCCGCCTCCTCCACGTCCTCTTTACAAGAAAAAACAAAACAATAAATGCTGTCAAATTATCACTTACATCACAATTATCATTAATTATTATTCGATAAGAACTAAGAAATTAAAAGCTTTATAAACTTATAGTAGATATAAGGAAGCTGCATCAAGTTTAGCCGCCTCTGTAGAAAAAAAAGCTACACAGTATGTACTAACTATTGTACATATAACAAAAATATAAATATTTTGTAAATTGGCCTCGAACGCGCGTCTCTCCGTTTAGTGTCCGCCTCCGTAGCGCGAGTTATTGCTTAGTCATTTTTTGTGTTTTTTTGATTTTCAAGATCCTTGTTCCTTAAAAGTCTATTGACAACCGCGAGGCTTCCTCGTTAGTTATTGTATCACACAACACTTGCACTTTGGTTTCTTTTTGATTACGACATGTTCAATTTGAGAAGCGTCTCCTGCAGGCACCACGGTTCCCCTCTGAACGTCGACCGAGCCTGGCGACGTGGGTTTGTCGTTTTTCACGTTACCGTTCGCACTGTGGGGCGTGGACGAGTAAAGGTTCGCCGTCGTTTTTTTCGGCGACTCCGTTATGGGTTGCGTACTATTGAAGTAATTCGAGGAATCCGTGTGATCCAGCAAATTGGGGGATGGAGCGCCGGCGGACGTCGGAGTTATGGGTTTGCCGCCCTTAATCAGTTCTACTATCTCGTCAGCTTCGCGACTCAAGTCACCTCCTGGTCGAAACGGATTGTCCCAACCACTCTCCGTACTGAAACAAAACAAATTGTTAATTATGGTCGAATGATGCAAGTACGGCCCTGTTCAAAAGCAAAAATGAAACAAAATCGTACCATTGCTCGTCTTTCGGGACTGTCACGACGTAATAAACGACGCCTCCATGGGAGGAGGAATGCACACTCGGCATGTTCGGCGGCCGTACTCAAATTCTAATCAGATATCTCGATCTGGGGACGAAACACATTTTCAAAAAAAAATCGCAACCCAACTAAACCTTGGCAAAATTTTCAAGACCACTAACCAGAATCGACCTCTCGAAAACGCGATTATCCCACCGACTAAATAATAAGCGAGTTGGCATTCATCTCGGCTATGAACTAACTAAACGCCTCCGACTTGAAACGCTAATTTTAGAATCCTATTCAGAAAAAGTGCGCTGTTTCTGACGTAAGTAGTTCATGGGAAATTTACTTAATTTTATGGTGGAAAATCTATATTTACCCGCACCCTCGTTAAAATTCTTAATTTTTAACTGAACTTTTCATTGCCTTCATAAGCGAGGAGTTCCTGTCGCCCATCATCGTTCATTTGCAAAGTGCAGACAGGTCCGGATTCGCCCAAGAACGACGAAAGCGAGCGATAGTAAATCGGATAGATCTTCACAAATCACCAGCCTCCCTTTCCGAAACGTCAGGATGCGCGTTTTAATTGTTTTTTTTTTTTGAATTACAATTTATGATAATTCGTTGTACTTCCCCGCCATTCGAGTTTTTCAAAGGGAACAGTTCCGGAAGGAAAAGATAAAAATTGGTCGCCATGACCTATTCCTGAATACACAACAACTTAAGCATAAGCACCCTTGGCATTTAGGGCCGATCACATCAAAGTCATTTAAAAATCTGTTGTTTTCATATTTGCTAGCAATAAATAAGAACCCACATACCATTATTTAGGAAGATGACAATAAGGAAGAGAAAAAGAGAAGGTTGACCTTCCCCTCCTCGGTAGTCAAAAAAATTTGCCTAAACAAATATTGATGTCGGATTCCACAAGCTTTCAAAACAAAGAAGAGATCGCCTTTACCTTGAAACAATATTGGAATTATTAAATATGCCAATAATATAAAATCAAAGTGCCAGCCTACAAACTGGAGAGTTTGCTAAAATGGAAAAGAGTGAGAAAATCGAATGGAAGGATTATTGAAGGATTAGCACGAAAATTGTCCAACGAAAAGGCGGAAAGCAGGTTTCAATAAGTGCGTCCTTGACCCGAATACAATTTTCCGATTTCCGCGCACACGTTAATCTAACACGTAATAATTACGTTAAATGCGAGTTGCAAGTAAGTGGATCCAGCTCAAGTGGACTTATTTAATAATTTTATTTTTAACCTCGCGTTTAATTATCAATTAACATTTTTATTTTCGTTTCGACATAATTTTCGAAAAGGAACAAAATTCAAGACACGTCACCGTACAAAAATCGGTTTAATTTTACGGATGCCGATGCAATTTTACGGTACTTTTATTCCCATCCCACACTTTTATAATAATATAATTACTTTTCGAGATAATTGTTGCACTTTAACAATGGAGAATTAATCGCAGTGTTAATGCGTCTTTTTCAGTTGCTAAGCAAAAATTTTGCCAAAATTCGGTGCATCTCGCGATTGGTTATTTTTAACCAACGTGCGCTCGTTGCGTCTTAAAGAGCATAGCTTTTCCTCGGGCGCCTACATAATGCGTAATAATGGTAATTATTTTAAAAGTATTGCGTCATGTGGCTAATTGAATGGCATAGGCTATCTCGAAATCCAATTTAAAATTGACGAATGTTTTTTATAAAATTACTGCAAGATAAATTTAAAAGCGTAAACATCATGCCAGATAAACAAATTTATTTAGCTTCGCTATCATCCTTTTGATGTTTGGGTACGAAAATAAAGTGTGCGTTTCATATTCCCCGCGCTTGTTTGCCAATGGAAAACAAGTCGTCTGTGTGTAATTGTTTTCATTTTTTGCACGAGATGAGTCACCAGATCAACGCGAGATGAAAGTGTAAAAGTTATCTGGCTCGCGATGAGATAATAAGAGATATCGAAAGATAGCTGAAGGACGTCCGGGTAGAAGTATGCACGAGATTTTGGAAATGCAATTCGAATCCTCTTGAGTAGTATCTGGGGGTGGACAATTCTAATTCAAATAAATCTCCCAGGTCTCCCAAACTCCCAAAACAATAGAGCGAAATTGTAGTTCAACTAAATTACCTAGATGACGTGGAAGTTATTTTTTGAATGCGCAATAATTGTTAAATTAATTTAAAAAATGATTTAATAAATAAAATGAATTTAAATTGCGATAATTTAAGCTGAAAAACAAATTTTATAGTAGGATTATTACATTTATGTAATAATAACAAAGATTGGAATTTGGAAAAAGGTTAATTTATTTATTTATCAAAAAAAGCATAAAGTCTACATTAATTATTGATAAATTAAGTTTGTTTAATTTTAGAAAACTCATAATCGAAATTTTATTTATAATATGAAATTTTAATTTATTTAAAAGCAAATCAAGCATTCGAGCCGAGTGCGCTTTATTGCTCTAATAACTTCCACAAAAGTAAACCGACTTCAATTTTTCTACGCCCTTTTGCCAATCGATATTACCACTAAATGCAAAATAATTGTTAATTTTCTGCTAATGGAGGGGAGGAGGTATAAATTGCCAACTCTGGCAAAGCCTGGAATTTTATCTCGCACTTTATTTAGCTTTTAATTTCGATTAAAATATACTAACATTCCTAGAGAATTCTTGTATTATATTAATCATTTTCGGTCAACGAAAGTGGTTGAATTTATATTGAAATCAATTGAATTAGTTAATGGTGACAGGTGGCTTTAGCTTAGCTTAGACCAATAACAATAACAACACTGTTGCTGCTCTAACTAGAAAAATATGGAATTAGAAAGATGGAATCTTTGTTTTTAAGATAAATTCGGCTATGCTAACAGTTGCACGACTAGAGGATAACTGCAACCGGCTCCGCCCACTAAACTACATTGCTGCGCCAGAAGAGCGAATTGCGATTGGAAATACTGGAGGGCTAGGAAATTCCCTCCTTCAAAATACCTGGAATCCTGGAAGAACTTCACTTTCAAAATATTTCTTCCAAATCCAACGCCAGTCCGCCCTAACCAATCTAACATCGGGTAGGGCGATACGAGAACGTTTAGATTAAATAAGAAAATCGGTTCCAGAATTTCTATCAGATGTCTCCATTATTTTACCCCAGTAACATTGAATTGGGGCGCGAGCAAGGGTGAAAAAAATACGTCGTATGGTTACAGGTTTTTTTTATTACACATATTATGATTCCCCTTCGAAATCTACTGAAGCGTAAAAGGAAAACAAAGTAAAAATCGCGGCGGTCGGTGGTCTTTCGTACCGGGAGAAAATAACATACCCCTCGGACACCCTCAAGACGTTCCCGTGTCGGGTAATTCAATCCGCCTAGTTACGAAGCTAAAACACGCACGTACCGAAAATAAAACATAAAAATTAATAGTCTACTTTTCGTTAATCTACATCGATTACCTGTCCGAAAGTCTGATAGAAGAAAATTAATGGACTTTCGACAGACTTTGCGACTCCACCTGATCCCGTTGGCACGAATCAGATGTAGGTTACCGAGTTTCGCAACTTTCTATATCATCGATCGGTTTTCCTCGAGGCGCAAATTGAGGTGCAACAAAATAACAACAATTTTGTCTGGAACCTTGGATGATTACGTTACCTAACCGAGCTAATTTAACAAATTCCTATCCGACGAATCATCGAAAGTGGGGGGCACCAATTATATAATAAAACAAAAAAATTTTTTCTTCTTTTTTCGACCGAACGACTTTACCGATTTGGAGGCACCTGCGAAAGTGTTTCGACTTCGATACCATAACCACGGATACTACCGGGTGTTGGTTGGTTCATGAGGAGTACGTGAAATCGATCGTGGGGCCCCAATTATTTCCACGACCATAACGCCTGCGCCCCAAATGCAGGCCATTACGTCATTCCTGCAATTACAACAACAAAGGTTGGAGGTCGTTTTCATTAATACACTGACCATATAACGAAAAGTCCCGCATAATGTCACATGAATAGAGCCCTCACGCTAAGCTTTTTTCATATTTAAATGAGAAAATGTTTACTCAATTTCCTTTTCTAAGGCACGAAACGAGCGCTCTATCTAGAAAATATTTATGTTTGCTTTTAAAAATTTTTAATGGATTTTCCATTAGGTGCTCGCGCGTCCTTGCAGAAGTACTTTGTTTTGTTATCGTCGCTATTTGAAACCGTGACGATCGTCAATTTTTTTATCACACTAAATTATTCTAATTAGCTAGATTGAATTAATTCGTCTTGGAAGAGAGTTCACAAAGGGGGTCATCCTCGTCACCCAATTGACGACTCGTCCCACACCCTCCCGTTACAAGTGCCAACCATGCAAATTTTCGTTAACCCCAATTTGCATAATGAATGGATGATCGAAAAAAAGGCTCTTACCTTTCTTGTTTGTTGTACGGAATGTGGTTGACTTCGTCGAGCGTTGCTGCGGCCATCATCAACTCGATGTCGGAAAAGCTAAGCGGTTCATCCGGCAGATCCACTTCTTGAGGCTTTAACTGTTGAAAAAACGACACGCGTACTTTTTCCCTTTCGGTTCTGAAAATAAAAGTTACTAATCAACAACTTTCCAAATTACATGTACAACAACCTTATTGGGTAAAATAGAAACAAACACGAACGCGACTAAAATCCATAAAGTAACTTCCGCATTTTTAAAAAAGCAGCTTCCGCTTTATAAATTTTTAATTTATTCCGAGCAGGTTCGTTGAACAGCTGACGAGCGATCAAACAAGAAACGCCCGTGGTGATTTCTTTTTGGGTGGGTGGCTCAGGGCCTTAGGGCGACTTCATCCAGTTTCGTGTTTGAAGGCTCTCGTGGAACTGCCGAGGTGGTAAATTTAGAACGCCGATTTGGAAGTTAAGATAATGGGGTTAAAAGCTACCCACTTGCGTGATTAAGCAATCATTTCTGGGTTCGGGAACCTAAAATCCGTCCTAGTGATGAGATAATTCAATCAACTTATAAAATTATGACCGATGACGAATGGGCGAAACTTGAGGATTTTATCCTCGACTAGGATTTGAACGCCGTACGATTGGATTTATGCCGAGTGAAATTTCTAATAAATCACTTTTGTCGGGAGATGAGAATATCATTTTTATTTTTTAAGATAGTTTAAATTAATGAATGATGGGCATGACAAGATTAACGAAGTTCTTGTTTTGAAATTAACCTAGTTTGAATTCGATTTGAATCGACTATTCACTGTTATCCGATATGATAGCATGAGCACTTGGTAACATCATAATTGCATGTACTAAACGGTTACCCATCTCTAGGCAAGAGTTCCTCAGGCTTCGTCGTAACATCTTCGACTGGTTTGCGTAATCTGCCAAATTTCTATGATGGTTGATAGTGGACGGTTTTGAGTCTTGAGAAAGCCAAGATACTCTCCAACCGCATTATACAAATAGATTATACAGGGTGGTGACGATTTTTGGAAAATTGGAAATTCCGGGTAAAATCATGCTTCAGTAATTTCCTGCTATTGTAACTTGTAAATAATGTAAAACAGTAGTTGATGTAAAAATGACAGAAAAATGATAAAACAGAAACTTTGTACAAAGGCAAAATAAATTGAAATCTAGCGGAACGACAGGACAGTGCTGGAATAGCTTCGAAGCAGCTGACGTTAATTTAATGAAAATAATCACGCGGGCTGAATAAAGATTTTTTTACACAGAACTGTTCTCATCGTAAGTATTGTTAATACGTTCGACACGAAACAAATGCTAAGCGGCCAAACGAAATCGTGGAACTGGCGTTGCGTCAACTTTACCTGTTGGTTACCCTAGGGGCCTAGGGAGAACAATTTTTATTTGCTGCTTAGATCCGCCCCTGATTTATTCATTCTTCTATTGTCTTATCCTCACAATGAAATTGGAACGGAATGCAAACTAACCTATGCTTCACTTTTTCGCTAGACCCAACCCTGCCCGTTTCTTCACTTGTTCTATCCCGAAATTCCACCTGACTGCGACACTTTCACTCACCACTGCCTTTGTACATCTGCAAAATAATACGCGGACCTGTCGCCGTTCCACCCACGAAAATATCAGCCCCTTTACGAGTGTGGGAGCTTATCTCCGTTTTCTAATCGACATACCGGTTGCCATGACGACCGATTGAACTTTGGCACTTTGCAAAAATAAAAACAGTTGCGTTTACCTTAGCGGGTCAATATTGTGCATCGTGGAAAAGTTGTCCAGTGCCCCAGATACCCGGACACATTTACCGCTGCGCGGAGCGGGAAAATCAAAACGCGAATTTAAATTATTTAAAAAAAAAAAACAATCGAGGCGAGTTTACTACGAACCACCAAAAAATTTTCTAAACTGAACGTAAACTTTCGTTTTCGTACATGTAGAAAGTTAAAATGGTTAATTTGAATTCATTAAAATTTTAAAGGTCGTCCCCGAGTGTTATTAAATATAAAACAAACGATTATGTCATGTTGCGATTATGTATAGCATTCGCTCACGTTGCTATGCAGTGCTTTTCGTCAGTTTTTCTTAATTCGTGTTTTGTCTTTGGCGTAAGGGGCGTAAACCATATGGACCTAAACAAAATTTTCATTTTGACCTAAGAAAACGGCCACACCAAAAACGCGGTTTTATCGTAATTTTATTGATCGTTCGCTCTTTTGCGCACCAAAAGTAACTGTTGATTATTTTTCGCCAAAAAAACGACGAATCGACAAAATTCGCTTTCGCTTTTTGTTAAAAATGTCTTCTTCAAACCTGTTTTTTGTTTCGACGACTCGCAGTTGTATTATCGTTCCGAATTAAAATTAAGCCGATACCACCGAAAATATCGATTTTTTTTAGTTTACCTTATGTCGACACCGGAACGATTAGGAAGCGGCTAATTTCTGACAGTTTGGATTTCGACCCTCCTGGATTGCTCGGTACCACGAATTTTACTCACAAATTCACCAAAATCACTTCACCATTCTTGACGCGCTCACACATTCCTGTCGCTATAGTTACACACCGGCTACCATCTTCCATCCAAGCCGTGAATATACGCGGGTTTGTACGAACGTTCCTATAGGCGAAATAAATTAGCCACGCCTCGTAAACAGTTCGATATTAGACCACGTGGCGCTAGACAACGTGCGCTTTCGTCACAAGTAGGAACCTGTAGCGAAAATTCGAATTGCTCGGATGGTTGCAGTTTGTTTTGAAACAAGAAACCGGGTTAGCAAGTTAGCATCATCTGGTAGCGCAACGAGGTAAACAAATCATCCCCTATTCGTGGCGGTGTCGCGCACGTGTCGAAGAATTATTTTTAACTATACTTACTCTGTTTGTTCTAAATCCTCTGCAAGCGATTTGGGATGTTCCGCGATCGGACTAGGCTCGGGCTCCTCTTGTAGCGGGCTTTCGTATATCAGCGTTTCAACCATCGACCCTTTCGAACTTCCGAAGGAAACTCTGTAAATAAAAAACGCAATTATTTAGAAAGTAGCTAATGACATGTAATTTGAATGCGATTTTTTTATGACCGGTACGGTTCTATAAATAAAACGGAGAGAACAATCTCCTCAGAAGTGTGACGCACGTAAACAATTTGAACTTGAAAATTTGGCAATGAGGAACACAACGTGAAACGAACTGTAGATAATTATAGACGGTAAAAACTAAAAAGAAAGGTAATTTCTATGTTTCTACGATGTAAACTCTTGCGACCTTTTCAAATTACCAATAACGTAGTAATTGCGGCGTTCTCCCCTTACGAGACACAAAAGGGTCCCCGAGTTCTCCATAGGGGCGATGTCGAATCGAGTTTTCTTTCACCTACGGTATTATCCCATTCGCAGTAAAACGAAATTAAATTTTTTCATTGTTCGTGGTTAATCGAGTTCGTCCAAAACATAATCTCGACTATCTATTCTTTAAAACGTCATAAGGGGCTTCAACTTTCAAGTGGCAATTCAAAAAGAGCAAAGGAAAAATGCTACCTTGCTACTTTACTCTTTCGGTTCGTGATGTAAAGTGAGCGGTTGATTACTTCTTTGATTTAAATAAATCTACAAAAACTCGTTAGGGTAAAATTACTCTAATAAAGAGATTGATTTTTTGTATGACTTTGTATAATTTAAAAAAACCCATTTTAAATTCAAGGTTTCCTAGAAGTAGGTGCGGTACATGGCATTATGCCACCGGAGCGGGCTGGGAAAATCCGAAATTGAATTTTTTATTTGATTTTTCTCATAAGCAGTTTCTCACACCTTCATCTCTTGCCACATACTCCTGTTGAATATGGACACCTATCATAAATCGGTCACCCGTTCGCGAAGTAGACTCCCGTGATCTGAAGAGAACAGATATTATTTGCCTTTTACAAAGGGCCGTTGCTCTTAAATAAAATTCATATTCATATTTCATATTTTGAGTTCATTCATTGTTTAAAATCAAGGTATAAAATTAATATTCTGAACTTTTTACTTTTAAAAAAAGTTGTTGGAATTGAAACTTCTCTGTTGGTTTTTTGCTGTTAGCCAGCGACAAAAAAACTAACAACTCGTAATTCAAACCCCCTTGTATAGATTTACTCGTGATTTTAATTCTGTGATAGTGTAGCACTCTTTGGATTAATCGAGTATACTTAGCAACTTTTTTAAGCTTTGATCAATAACATAAACATGTAACCAGAGTTTACTGTAATCAGTGCCGGATTAAGTTGAAAATCGTCTTTCTCTAAATAGGAAGAATCTCGTCAATCCTGTAATGTGCGTCATTAATTAATTTGTTATTCATTAAATTATAATTATTCGAACTTGGACACCGAAAAAATGTAGGTAGTTGGCGACAATATAATCTATGATGTTTAAACTAAATGGATCTCGTTACACCCATCGACTCTTATGTGGGTCGACCCTTTCAAGAAAAATTGAATTTTTGTGTGTAATTGGTGTAACATGTTGATAGCTTAAACGACTGTTATTTAAATTTTACTGTAATTTGTTTTCATGTGGATGCCAAAAGTTAATGACAAGATGCAGCATTTTTTGCATTTTAAATGGTTTACGCGAACTGAAATATCTCAGTTCCAGTGACGTATTTAGAAGGGGGCAAAGGGAGAATTGCCCCCCCAAAGGATGACTTAGTTTGTACTTCTAAAAGTTTAAATTTCCTTCATTAGCTTAAAAATTCAAATTTCCCGGTTTTTCCTGGCAAAATTTGTAAAATTATAAATCCTCTATCTTCTCCAACTATCCTAAAAGAGCGGAAATCCTACGATATGTACTGGAGGGTGTTCCACACCCCCCAGACCCCCCGGACCCCCCGATTTACAATTTTGACTTTATATTTTTATAAGTAACTTTCAAAGTAATACAGAAAATTGCTGCTAAACTCCGTGATCATGGTAATTAAATAAATATGCTTTCCAAGTTTTAATTTTTTTTAGCCAAAGGTTAAACTTCCCTCATTTTTTATTTTAGTTAAAAATTGAAATTTCCCGGTTTTGATTAATATTGGACAAATATTTTTAGTCCTAATCTTAGTTTATATATTTTTTGGTTGGTAAAACAAATCGACCAACCAGAGTGTTTTTTTTTTATCAAAAAATGACAAGTTGTAGCAGGAGCAGCAGTAGCGTGCGGGGATTTTATGTATTAGGATTAGTTACAACTGACGCGCATGAATGGATTAACGAGATTCTAAAAATCTTTAATCTGCCCCCCCCCCCCAAAATCATTTTCTAAATACGCCACTGCTCAGTTCTTATTTATCCCAATAACGTGAGGTTAACAGCAATTTGTTTATAAGATTGATCCTCGCACATTTTCACATTAGGTTGACCCTAAATGCTGACGTCTTGTTTTTCTAGAAAAGTGGAATTTTAATACAAAAATTGCTTTTCAGACAAATATTTAGAGAAATTTTTTTATTTTTCTGAGTGTTTAGGAATAGAATGCTCCCTCTAATTTTGACAAAACATTTCAAAATCACCCCTTATACAGTCGTTCAAGTGTGCATGTTTTTGACATTTTGCGCTTGCTATATCTCTGCACTTGGCGTTGAAAAGGGTTGTTTTGCTAAATTTTTAGAAAAAAAGGGTTGTAAATCTTAGGATTAATATTTGGTATTCCAATACCAACAACTAGGTTCAATCTCTTTGTCAAAAAAATATTAACTTTTAGACACTTCCCCTTCCTGCAAAAACTTTTACGTAAATATTTCGACTCAACTTTCACCCTTTAGGATTGCATTTAGGTAAACATGTGTAACGAGGAATCTTGTAGATTGTTTCTCTTTAAACAAACAGTTTTTACTTCCAGGGGGCTGAAATAGTTCTCGCAAACCCTCTAAAATGCAAACATTGGTGCACTTACATACTGTAAAGTAAAATTTACCTTGGGAACAATCGAGATGCGGGATTTCATTTTTTGGCGTGCGCTTCAATGCAGTGACGCGTACGAAGGGATTAACGAGATTCTTTTGAAATCCCTTTACGATTTGTGAAAAATGTTATTTCCATCATCGCTAACAGCAAGTAAATAAATATTAAACAAAGTTTAATTTTGCTGGATCGATCCAAATGCAACAAGTGGGAAATCTTCTCAAATAAATCTCGACTAACGAGCGCATGGCCTTGAGATTTCCGGCATTTGGAAGGCTTGAAGTTATTAGCTACAAAGAATGCCGAGAGTTTAGAAATCAATAATTCGGCATTGCCAACTTAACCGATTAAAATTCCACCAAAAAAGTGTGTATTCCGACTTGAGATCACATTAACGGTACACACAAATTCGGCATAAAATTGAAAATTTGAGTTAATTAATTTCAAAATTGGCCACGATATAAGGATAACAACAGTTGTTTTGTACAAACAAGGTCGTATAATTTCGAATAATTGGATCAATTTGACTTTGTTGACCATCAGTAACTCAATTTCTTCGTCGTTATTGTTTTAGCATTGCAAAACTAGAAACAACTGCGCATCGTTACTAATGCAAAAAATACATCGTGCAATGGTTAAATTTAAATATTACGCAATCGGTCGAATTTTAAATTATTGAAAATATTTACCGAGAAAAGCCATTCCTCATTTTATGCCAATTCGTCCCAAGATATGTGTTGGCTGCGGGCCAACAGGACGTGTCCGGTGGGCGACACAAAATAAGCAGAGAAAATGCAAATAATTAAATTTTTATTGGCTTGACGTAAGAAATTTAAAAAAAAAACATTTCTTTATGACCCGAAGTGTTCAACGGACGGAGAATGTTCGCCACGGTGTACGGCGAAAAAAAGACTGGGGTTTATTTTTAAAAATGGCGGTTTTATTTTGAGATTTACCGGTCGCTTCCGCATTGCGATTAGTCGCCATTTTTGTCATAACTCAGCTAATTATTAGCGGAAGTTTTAAATTTGGATTTTTTGAAGAGCTCTTGGCACGTTCGAAAGAGGATGGGACGCTTCATCAGCAAAGTTTGCGTGGATAATTCGAGATCGCGCATTCCAGTTTGCTGGAGTGAAGAAGAATGCGCCAGAACAAGGAGGATTCCTGGACGGAACAATACCAAATGCTTATGTGATTTCACCGCCGTGATAAATCAAAGTCTGAATGGATCGAGCTGATTTATTCCCAGACACGTTGTTTGTATTATGTAGCTCGCGTGACTGTCATAGCATACTGAGTGATTAACTACAAAAATTCGTTGCGATTTTTTTAAGCCCCGACCTGCGGACGGACACCGGTAATTTTAATCAATTCCCTCGCGATTACTTTAATCAACTTAAAGAAAATAATATACTACTGTGGCATAATTGAATATTGTCTTATCAGCGTTGCACTCTTATTAAATTAGCTTTGGGGTCACCAATTTATTGTGATGACCCAAAAATGTTGGCGATAAAATTGCCCAGCAGCGGCGACGTTGATAAATTGGTTGATTAAAAATTGATATTTATTTGCGGCGTTAATTATAAATAATTATTTGTCTGGTGGGGAAGGGGGGGGGGTTCCGCATGATGGAAGAAGAATATCTGAATGATTTCGGCGGCACCGCCAAATGAAGTGATGAGCTTAGCCAGCACAATAATGTAAACTCGTAAAAACCATAATAGAATTGATTGCTCTCCTGTAAACTAACCTTTGGAGAGGCGACCATAAATTTTCGAATTTATGTGGACTTGATTCATGCACGAATAGCAGTTAACCTAGTTTAAGAAATATTTGGTTCGTTCAAAAATAAGTTACGCTTTTAGACAACGTACAAGTGCCTCCTGCTCCGATGGTGGATTTAATAAGGATTCGAGTTGAGGAAGCCTACGAGGGGCCATTTGAAAGTCGGCCATCTTTGTTTATCATTCCTGGGGGAATCGAAATCAAAATTCCACATCCAAGTGCTGTAAAAATTTACTCAGCTAGACTGCAGGTTACACCCCCACTTACAGCCCCGGATCAATACCGAGGACTTCCCCCAGGCAACGGCACCCCTGACCTAGGTATACATGTGACCTTCAAGCAATTAACATTCGGACCGGAAGACGCGAACACACACACTTTTCTATACGGCAATTTACCGTACGCACCGACTAATACGATTTACCATTTGCTACGCAACCGCGATTATAAATTTTTATTACCTTGCCAAGTTGGAAAATTGTTCGATTTAATTGGTCGGAAGGTTTATTAACCTTTCATGAATGAATAGTTTTGTAACCGGAGGATGTACTTGTTTCTCAACAGTGTAACTTGCACTTTTTCTCTTGACTTGTATGAGCTCTCGTTTATTGCACTTTCTTATGTGAACAAGTTCAACGTTGTTCGATAAAACTTAACATTTTTGCATTATTTTCGACAGTTATGTCATTCACTTTCAATTTTTACTTCTCGAGTTTCTCTTTTGATCAAGCGAAACGATATCGAATCGATTTTAAATCGGATTTTCTGCAATCTAAATTAAAATCGGCGTATTTCAAGTACCAACATGCTGTTTTTTCTAAATTTTCACGCTCGACTGGATAGCGGGCGCGCAGAGGCATAATATCGATTTTTCGATATATTTTGATTTTAAATCGATAAACAAAAAAGAAATAATTTTACTATCTTTATTTTCTCCGGGATATCGTATCTTCAATAAAGATAGTAAAAATCTCGTTAATTCATTCGTGCGCATCAGTTGTAGACAACCGAAGATTCAAAATGTATACCCACTTGTCGTTGATTTTAGGCAATAAAGGATTTTTATTGTAATAAATACTATTAGAAAATATTTTCTTTACCTTATTTTACCACAGTTGCCCGGCTGGAAGACAACTGCGACCTACACTAAAACCGTAATAAAAGATTGTTATAGTCAACATTTTTACGAAAATCCCCTTCAGATTTATGTAAAATCATGTTCGATGGTTGATGTAGAGAGTGGGAAAGTCAGAGTTAAAATCTTTTTTTTAAAGTAGCATTTAACTTTCCATAAAACTTATTTCGAGAAATAAAGCCGATTAGAGAACCTCACAAAACACTAAATTTCACCCCAAGTTATATTGGGGTCTCGATCGATTTCCACCATTTTTAAAACGTTTCCGACGTTAAGTGGCGTCAAATTGAAACTTACCACTAAAAATGAATCCAACATATTTTCGTTTCTCCGGTAATTTATATAAATGCGAGTTATTCGAAGGAATCGGTTTACGTTTCGATGAGAACTCCACATGTCTCGGATACCCATGCCAATAATTTATCTTCCCATACTTTGACGTAACGAAATATTTATAGACATTACAAGTACAAGAAGTTTATTTACGTTTCCAAAAGTTGCAATTTACACCTTCACAAGAACAAGAACTTTCTAAACAAATCGAGAAAGGTCGATGTTTGGGTTTACGGGACGCAATCGATGCAAAAATATATTCTTGAGATTTGGGCAAGTGCAACTTTTGAGTGCACCTCGTAAAAATTCCGATTTTAAATGTGAAGGTTACGTAAACATTACACATCGGCTACAATCAAACGTTCGGTGTCGTAAAAAACCCCAAGGTCAAAAATTTGGAACCAAAAGTGATTCAATCACATGTAATATGTGAAAAAAAAAGGGCGACCGCGGCGAATTTATGGTGCGCAAAAAAATGTTTACATCTTAAATTTATATTAAGTCAAAACATAAACACATTAAATTCATTTGCATGCTCGAATGTGCTGCCATTAATTGATAACTGCAGCGAGATTAACGCGCAATCGGACAGGGACGGACCGAAAATCAGCGCATTTGTATTCTTTTTGTTTTGTTTGCGCAAACATTCAAATATTTACCCTTCAAATGATATTAAAAAGTCGACTCTGAGAGTTAACAATGAGTAATCTCGATTCACCTGCCGCTGCCTATTAAATTTACATCGAATTTGTGTCAGCGACGTTTTCGTTCAGACGGACTCTCCCTATTTTTTATGGCAGTCTCTAAACCGGAAGTTAATCTAAAATTGATTACGTTCGACAGTTCGCGGAGGTGCGGCTAATAGGAACAATAATAAATAGATTCGTGAAACTCGCGCTTTGTATATTGAATTTTGTGATGAGGGCGTCGTACTTTCTACTTGGTTTAACATCGCCAACAAAAATAGACAAAGAGATGCCGATTTTGTTTAACTGTAGAACAGCTTGAATCAATTGCCATGTGATGTTTATTTTCATTAGCGTCGCCGATGCTAAAAGAAATGGCTGGAAACGTTTAAATTTTTATTCTAACTGTACCTATAGATATACCAATGCAAAAAGTTGTCCGACGAGTTTCAATTAAGACGAAACTTGGTATTGAAAAAAGATTGAGTGTTAATTTTGCGTTACCACCTTCGTGATGGTAATGTGGCGGAAAGACTGCCCAAGGGGAATCGTGTTCGTGTGTTGTTTCCGCTCAGGGGACGTGAACTTCAATCACGAATCAATTTGACGTTCCAGCACTGAGTATTGAATTGTTCTGTCCCCGTACACCAGACGTCTTAAAAATGCACAATAATTCGACTCGATCGGCACGGAATACTCCAAAAAGTAATCGAAATTGCGCGATCTGCGACGTGTCGAGTTACTAAAATCGGGAGGGGAGGGGGCTAAAACTCCTGATGATGATCATATACCATATACTTTTGACGTTTCGCTGGAAATGTTCTTGTTTCCATGTGTGATGCTCGTAAACGATTAAAGTGAAGCCTGACACATTGAACCTTTCCATTAAGATAGGAAGATAAAGTTTAATTAATAAATTAAGCGAAACATTAAGATTTAACGGTGATTTTTGCAGGACGATCATCTGTTTCTGGTATTAAAGTGAGCATAACATTTTAGCAATTTTATGAAAAGAAACGAAACCGCTAAACTAGACGTCACTCGTATATTGGAAAAAACTGTCATGTCATAAAGATGGCTAATTCGCCATGTTTTTTGCTTGTAAAACATCTGGACAATCTGATCTTTGATTAATAATATTCCTCAGCGTGGAGCATAATTGGTTTGAGTTGATGAGGTCAACTAGCCTATTGAGAGTCGTTTTGTACCGTTAAACAGTTTTATTGTTTCGCGTATAACAACAATGTTTTTTTGATAAACGCGATACAATTATAAGTGCACAGTCATTTCTTCATTTTTCTCAACAATTCAAAATGTGCATTGTATCCTTCATGTCGGAACGAAACACAAATTGCATTGTGTTATTGTAAACGTAGAGCACTGACAAGTTGCGGTCACGATCTGTGGCGACCACGAACTTGAGACTTATCGGTCTGATGGCCCCTCTGAATATTTCTGCCACCGCAAACAAAAACAGTCGCATCTTCTCAAGGAAAACTGCACGCCTAAAATGCATCCATAATCAACCAAACAATTTCAACGTGAGAAACAAGTACCGGCACTATAAAGAATAAAGAGTTCAAAACTATGTAGATCGTAGACGGGCGGGGGGGGGATCTCTTGAATCCAAGAATTTAATGCCGAGATCGGAATCTACACTATGCAATCATAACTCCATATAACAATCTCTCATAATCACAATTTTTATGACGATTAACTCAAATCATTGGATACACGAATTTGTTCGTCAATAATACGAATTATGTTCATCGGTGCAAAATGTTGAATTTTTCGGCGGAGGATTACACCGAGGCTTGAGGGGGGGGGGTACAACTGTGACGATGAAGGTACGCCACTGGAATCGCCGAGATAATTGGAAAACGAACGATAAACCACTAACTAGGAAGCTTTTTTTACAAGGAAATTGTAGAAATCACGAGAAACGTTGATAAATTGCACTGCTGATACGAGCAAGATGAAACGTTTCGAGTGATTTGATTCGTTACTTTTGCAATGCAAGATAATGAAACCGCAACCACTTAAAATGAGAAGTACAACAATTTTCTATAATTACACGTCCGTGGTTTGCAATATATCCGAGTCATTAATCCGAAGTGCATTAAGTTAAGTAAATGAAAATGTAAACGTGGCTCTTTCCAATTAAATATGATCGCGCTCGTTTACTTATTTATACGTCGTTTTGCAACTTTGTAGATAATTATGATGGTTCATACGGGGGCGTTTCGATAAATCCAAGTGAAAAACTGGAAAGTCTCGGAAGTCTTCTTTTCCTGATGATTTGAACGAAGTGGTCGTAGCATTTCCTGTAAATCTTCCTTGCTTATTAGATGCTAACAATCATTAACTCTCGCGTGATTGACTTGTCATTGCCTGTAGCTAGGGGGCATTTGTACACATATTTTGACTTGAACTTCTCACTAAAGGCTAATCCATTCCAAATTTTCATGATAAAGCGAAAAGTCAAAATTTTCCCAGTATTTGATCTTTTAACTTTTCGGTGTTCAACGATTCATTGTCGCGCCGCCACTGACTTCATTCCGGAAATTTAGAAAATTTTCAAAATATCAAGGTTAAGGTATGTATATTCCCGCCAATAAAAAATTTTTCTTTCTATCAACTAGTTTCGGTTTTTTATTAAACCATCTTCAGGATAAATTAAATAATTTAATTACGTTTAGATTGTACTTATAATTGTTTTACTTTTTGTGATATTATAATTCATTTTATGAAAAGTTTTGACACAGTTCCTGAAGATGGTTTAATAAAAAACTGAAACTAGTTGATACAAAGAAAACATTTTTTATTGGCAAGAATTACCTTAACCTTTAAATATTTTGAAAATTATATTAATCTTGCACACGGAGATAAACCAAATATTTAAAAAATGCTTTTGAAGGGGAGGGCAGGTTAAAGATTTTTTAGAAGCTCGTTAATCCATTCATGCGCGTCAGTTGTAACTAAATCCTATTAGATGAAATCCCAGCACCCTTCTGCTGTTGGAAAAAAAAACACTCTGGTGGGAATCGGGAAATTTGAATTTTTAATCAAAAATGAGGGAAGTTTAACCTTCGACTGGAAAAAATTAAAACTTGGAAAGCATATTTATTTAATTACCTTATTGCTCACGGAGTTTATAGCAGCAACTTTCTGTGTTACTTTGAAAGTTAATTATAAAAATAATATAAAGTCAAAATTGTAAACCGGGGGGTCTGGGGGGTGTGGAACACCCTCCAGTACATATAATAAAATTCCCACTCTTCAGAAAGACAGAATAATTATACAAGTTTCGTCGGAAAAAGCTGGGAAATTTTTTATTTTTGAGCAAAAGTGAGGGAAATTAAAACGTTCGGCTAAAAAAAATTAGAATTTGAGAAACTCATTTATTTTCAAATCCTTTATATTCGTTTCACCTTTCTGCTTGAATACGGCAAAACTTAGAAAGTCGAATTTGACCCAGTTTGCGCTATCCAATCGAGCTGAAATTTTGCACATGGATTCGTCCCCGATGACAATACATTTTGCCAAAAAAAAAACTTTTCCGAATTTTCACATTTTCCAAAAAACAAGTGAAAAAATATATTTTGTGTTAAAATCCTTATTCATTGTCAATAATTGCAATCATAGTCATGGGGAAAAAGAACGAAACTGCAACACAACGTCAACATCGATTACAAAAAGATAAGAACAAGATAAAGAACAACATTTTTATAATATAAAAAAAAATTTTAATTGCCCCACGACACATTAAGTTTAGCAGCAACTTTTTGCGTTACTTTGAAAATATAGAAAAACGGGAATCACCCAGTAGCGGGAAACGAAATTAAATGTTTAAATATTATACCGCTAAAAAAGAGATCCACCGTTTAGCTGCCCGTCCGTGGACGGGCTTTCCAGCTAATAAATAAATAAAAATAATTTCAAGTTATTTAAATTTGAAAACTTCGTGGTAAACATCATTTTTATCAGGGGGGGGCTTTAGGGGTACAATCCGAGTCATCTTTGGGGGGGGGGCAATTGCCCCTTTGCCCCCCCCCTCTAAATACGCCACTGGACAAAATAACCCAGAATAATGGTGGTCAGAATAAAATTCTTGAATAATAACTCCGTTTGGATAATTCAAGTTTACACGGTAAGCTGTCCCGTTTAAAAATTGTCTTATAAACGTAGTAGATGGGCTATACGGATTCTAGGACAGTTTTTTAAATTGAAGGGCATAATGAAATCCTCTTTTACTTTCCGACATTATTTTTTATTATTAAAAATTTTTTTATATTCTGGAATTTTATTCTTTAAGTTCATATCTATCCCTACCATGAATTGAATCTCAGAACTTCATAATATTACATTTCTTAATTTATGAATATTTTGTGATCTAACCGTTTTTCGTTGGAAGGGGAAAATATAATTGATTTACAAAAAATATGTTGCCGCGTCACTAACTTTAACCTTGTTTTTATTGAGTGACAGAAAATTTTATTAATTGTTATTGACATCAGCAAATTACTCAATTACATAGATATTTAAAAAATAGAAAGTTGTTGGTATCAAATTATTCAAGTGTCATTTTTAGTGCCACCCAACATATTTTTGAGAAATGGTCCCACTTAGAAATTACCGGGGTAACCCGGGAAAATTAAATTCCCGAGGCATTTCAGTGCTTCGGGTGGCACGTAAAACTATTCGTTCCCTCTTGGTTTGGCGATTGCCATCAGAAATAATATCAAACAGAGTCACAGGCACCATACCTAAATTCATCCGAGTATCTGTGTGGCGTTAATGTTGAAATATTTCTCTACGAGAAGAGGACAGGATCATCGATTTGTCCATTCCAATTCTTCGGCCGATTTCCGTCCTTTTGATTGCTTCCTTAAAAATCTGCACATGCCAGACACGTAAACAAAAATAAAATTGTCCTTATTTGGTCAAATAAGATAATTAAGTATGCAGATGCAATTACTCCAGTAGTGTGGTTTCCGGTGAACAGGAAAAGAAAGTTGCACAAACGAATCTCGAATTTTAATCAAAATGTAATTTTGTCACGACACATTTTTTTGGCCAAGCGCCTGAACGAACGAAAAAGAACGACCAACCATAATCCATAAATTAAAACCGAAAGAGTGAAGAACGAGGTCATTTTTTCTAAGCTCTCTTCCATTATGAGTTCAAGTCGACCGATTGTTGGAATGACTCATGGAAGCAGCTGATTTTATGTAACAGTAGAAAGCGACACGCACAGAACAATAATTTAAAATTGAAATTCCACGCAAATATGCGATGATGATGCCGGTGACGACGGCCGAGGACTTTTTCTTAGGGGCGGACCCCGCCGGCGAGATAATCAAATTTATTAACAAACATTGTACCTTATTATTATTTTTAATTTCATTTTTAAAATTACTTTTTAATTTGGGTTAAATGTGAATTAGCGTGTGACGTTTACCGGTACAATACACGTGAAGACCGTAATGGGTTACACGCCCTCGAGGTAATTTATACTTGCGAACCATCGTTTAAGAACATTTTTCCACTCTTCTTCGTTCCAACTCCCGATATGATGGTATTTGGAAAAATTTGTTCCAATGTTATACTCCACTTGTTCCGTTTTTCTGCTACATCTCAGGTCAACGTCTCTTATTCGAGCTGCTTCTCTTCCTGTTGCCGCTTTTCGGCAAAACCGAAGATCGACAAAACATAAACAAACGGCACCGGCTTACGGATCATCCTATGTGTATACCGAGTGTGAGAAAGTAATTAAATTTATTTCTCCAGAATAATAAATCAACATTAACAAAGATTAGCTTATCTTTAGAAATAAATGCTAAGTGTCACTTAAAATTAAGTCATGAATGGAAACAATTTATCGAAGAAACCTTAATTTTCTTTTTAATTTTCTATTACTTCTGCTTGTCATCATCGTTAAAACATTTAACTGTGAAAGTAACTGTACCAGTTTTTTTTTAAGCGAAATCAAGCTTTTTATATTAAATAAGTCCCGGAAGGTTACGGGGTGTTTTCAAAAAAAAAACCAAAACATGGACACTCACCTCTTAAGACTCTGGTGTTTAGTGCCGTTGATGGTCAGTTTCGGTTTGGATTTGTCGCTCGAACTGGTCATGGAACTGGCCGTCGTGGTGGTTACATCACTGGCAAAACTACTAAAACTATTATCCTTGCTAATCGAAGTCGAATTATTCAGTCTTCCGTTTGTCAGGGGCGGCTGCGAACCGAGGGAGAGTTGTATGTGATGGTGATGATTTTTGGGTACCGGTGGAGGCTTGTCGTCCACCGGTATCATGTATGACAACATTTTGAACCTGCACCGCACTCACTTGTTCGGACTTTTTTTTTATTAATTATTAAAACGAAAAGCGAACATATCACAAAACACGACGGACTATTTCAATTATTATCACAACACTTTTTTTTTAATTTACTTACTGCTCTGCACTTCAACGAATGTTTAGAAGGCCAATTTCGTCTGTGCTAGGCAACATCTTCGTGGTACGAAAATCCTGCAAGCAAACAAACATAGACCACATGATTCATACAAACTATATCGGTTTTAGATTTAAAATTTAAATTAACTACCCACTACCGTGTCTGCCAAACGTAATTGATTTATAAATAGAACGAAACAATAAGCGAAGCAACAACGAAAATTTTTTATTCTAAACTTAGGAAATGCACCTGAGACTTGGAAAATTCCTCAAGAAACACCTGAACCGCTAAATTATGTGCGCCCCTCTGGATTCGAACCCGGCGTGCCGATCGACCGATCATCAGAAGGTACCGCGAGCGTTGAAGAGAGGAAACAGATTTTCTTATGCGGCAGCGGTTCATGATTACAAAGATAGAAAGGACATCGAAGTTGCCGAAACCGCACAGCCGAGAGGAATCGAATTCATTCCATTAATTATCGATGCCGTATGCCATTATTGTAGTGATTGAAAGAAAGCCAATTGATTTAGATTATTAGAATAGAAGCTATTGCATGCTCTCTATCGGGGTCACCAATAATATTTCATGAAGATTGTGTATGTAACGGTGGCTTCATACACTCCCCAACGAAAGCGATTGGTTTTGAATTAAGAATATTTTTTCGTCGTCCAAATTATCGAATTTTTTGGGTAAACAGTTCTATACTTTCTTAACCCGTGGTAACCACACCAGTGCAAATTCGCACCATCTAAAATTTCTTATTCTTAGCTTTCTTTTACGGCGTTCTGTAACGGTATCCCTTTATCACGACAAATGTGTTGTCACCTTAGGTTATTACCTGAAAAAGGTTCCGGCAAAATTCGTTTCGAAACTACAGTTCTAGCAGTGCGTAAATTGAAACGAGGTGCAAATTAGCACTAGTGTGATATTAGCGTTAGTAAAGTTGGTGCGCGATTAAATTTTTTTTCTACATATTCGATGTGGCCTTTGCATCGAGTGGGTTAATAAAATAGATTATGATTATGTTTCAATTTTTCTACTTTTTTCAAAAAAATACTTACGTTTTGCTATCATAGATCAACCATGTACTGTTTATTCTACAAAGTACAATATTTGAACATAAATTTAAAAAAAAGAATCATCATTTACGTCGAATAGCAAAAAAAATGGCGATTTTTTACAAAAGCAGATTTTTGAAAAATTTTGTTTTGATTTTGACGTAATTTCAGTAACTTAATATAATTTTTCGCATTCGAGACCATTATCACTGGATTTCTGGGAAATTTTTACTCCAAGAAACATGAATTATCAAATACTTTTCGGCTATTTATACGAGTTATAGTACTTTAAAAATGCAAAATCCCAATCCACGATCGAGGTGTGGTTACCACGGGTTAAAGGAATTGAAATTATCTACTAAATAGTCATCCAGTTTTCAGTTTCTGAGAAACTGTCTGTTTTCTAAGAAAACGTATTATTTAGATACTTCGACAATTATCGATACATCGATAATTATCGACAAGTATCGATTAATCGAAGTTTTCGATATCGATTTTTGAATATCGCCCAGCCCTGATGGGGAGGGGTGTTATGCAGAACTTTTCGAAACCCGGGAACGAGTTGATTGAATTAACGAGATTCCAATAGTACACTACTTGTGCAGTTGCAAAGCATTCGAAGAAAATAAATTTCAAAGAATCTCGGAGAGTTCGCAAATTTTTGATCTGTTCGATTTTAAAATTTAAATCTGTGGAAATTGGCGTTTCCCAATTGAACGGCGTGTGGGATTGGAATTAATTTCCCTACTATATTTTTTGGGTTGAAAAGCAATTTCCTTCATAATTTATGACTTGGATTAATTTATCAAAGAACGAACTGGAATATCTCACTTTTAGCTCCCTTCGGGCAAAAGCCGACTATTTGATGGTTTCCGTAGCATTCAGTACAACACAAACTCATTTTTGTGTTAGTTTTCCTTGACATTCCAATGACAGCTTAACAATGTAAGAAATCGATACATTAAGGGGTCGGTTTAAACGCGAGGGGTTAAATTCGCTACGTCACTACGAATTCATCTTCTCGTAAAAGTTGGTCGAAAAATCAACTTTGGCTGGATGGCATTAATCTCTCATCAAAGTGTCAACGAGTTCAATATATGCAAATTTAAGCGTAAGATTAAAATCTTCTTCGGTTAATTAACACCTACGAGGACTTTTCTCACGCTAATCCAGTGCATAATAAGGGGCACCCGATTTTACGTCGGGCGGGCGGGCGGACGGACGATTCAACCTCCGCAGAAGATTTTTCGATCGACTCGGAACAAACGACCCAAATTTTAATTGAAAATTAAACGCAATTAACGGCAATTTTAAATAATTGACTCGAAGGTTTCATTCTTTATGAGTCATCAAAATTTATCGATCGTACCAAATCTAGAATGGATTAATTAAAAATCGGGCGAAATTCGATAATAACAAAAATCGATCCGCCTACTTTGCTTTTGAAAAACTACTTTTCCAACAGCTTAAACCAAAATTCGTTTGTTTATCGATCAACTGACACTGGGCGCTAATTAAATTTGAAGAAGCGCGTCGTCTTTTGTTTATCGAAGCAAAAATCAAAAATTTCCCGATGGAATGCGAGTATTTTGTGTTTTGGAAAGATGCGTTTTTGGCACGTGCCCTAGTAACTATTATTGACATGACAACACATCAAGTGCGCACGGAAACCCCCCATTTAAATTTTTCAACCCCCGAGTTCAGGTGCAAAAAATACCTGCAAGACGCAGCCACCTTCCTCGCGACCTGGATACTCCAGTTTCCAAAGAAAAACAATTGAACACTCGCGGACACTACAAGTGCGATTTAGTTACCGGCAAACAATAATATCAATGTCAACATGAGCGAGTAAGAAATGCGTCAGCGCGAGCGCACGTTCGCGTGCTCCTGCTGTACCATAGGTGCAAGCCGGAGCTCCAAACACTCCGGCGATTTTCTCTTCCTAATAATGTCGCGGCTGCGCGAAACATTTGTCGGGGATAAACAAATTGCTTACATTTTTGTTGTCGGCAAATTAAACCGCATAAATAATAAAAATAAGCCGACTTATGACTTCCCATTACGTTCGGTTAATATGCGACTAAATTTACTCGTAACTTCTCTGCCGATACAGCATGCCTCGCATTCTCGAAATAAACAAAACATAAATAAAAAAAGAATGAGCAATAACGCATTTAAATTTGCATAAAATAACCATTTTTTAGTACGCACTCTAAACAAAGTGCTCGGGAGCACCGCTGGTTGCCTACCGCCAGGCGCAATTGTACCAGTGCTCTTCAAGTAGTTTTGTGTTTTTCCAGTTCGTAGTTTTCCGGATCGGCCAAGTGCATGGGTTGCACTTCAGTACCGTAACTAACCTCTTAACTTAACTGCTAAAATGTCTATTACACATCTGATATTCTTGTAGCTACTTGATTTTGGCTTCACGATGGGTGCCGGCAGCAGGGTACAACCCCCTGCCATGAAAGAAAACACAGGGAAATTCAAACTTTTTCTTTATCACATCCTTCCCTCTCCTTCTCAAAACTTCACAATCAAGGATCCCAGCATTCAGAGCCGGATTAAGGGCGGGGGGGGGGGGCTACAGCCCCGGGCTTCCAATTATCTAACGGCCTCAAAAAAATTAAAGCAATGCCTTTTTGCCCCCCCCCCTAAGGATGACTCCGACTGTGTTCCTAAAGCCTTCTCTGATAAAACTGCTTAGGGGGCGTCCATTAATTACGTGAGGTGATTTTGACCATTTTTAAACCCCCCCGCCCCCCTTTTTTTTTTTTTGTGAGCGTTGGGAGTGGGCAATCTTCAAAAGACACCACCTTGATGATTAGGGTGGTAGTGTCGGATTTTTACCGACTAAAACCCTCTTTGCTCTTCATGTTGGTGACTCATCTTGTAGTTTGGCATTGGCGGAGATGATGTCGACCAGCATCCTCTCGATCACCACCCAGAGCTCTTCGCTAGCCAGCATCAGCTTCACGATGTTGGTAGGGGTCGGGGTCTGCCCCAGCTGCGTTTGGGCGGCTAATCTGCGGTCCGTCATTTATTACAGAAGAAGATAGTATGTTCTGCATCATCGATCTCTCCACAGAAGAGGCAGCTGGGGGTATCGGACCTCTTGAAGCGATGCAGGTAGCTCCTGAAGCATCCATGCCCGCTAAGGGCCTGTGTGGTTTTGTAGGTGAGCTCACCGTGTCTCCTGTTTATCCAAGGCTCTAATTCAGGAATTAGACGGTGAGTCCACCGACCCTTATCTGACCCTCTCCCTGACGACTGCCACTGCTTTTGGATATCCATACACCTGCCTTTGAAGAGGGTCTTGTTTTCGGATCTGTATTTGGCGTCTCGTATCTCCGCCTTGAGGTGGATTGGCAGAAGGGACGCCAAGACAAGAACCGCCTCCCCAGAGCGCTCCTCCTCTGGGTTGTCTCGAGCAGGTGCCTGTACGTCACCCTTCTAAGGGCCCAGGCCCATATAGGAGCAGCGTACAGCATGATGGACTCCGCCACGGCGCACAGTAGTCTTCGCTTTTCTTGGCTTGGGCCGCTCAAATTCGGCATTATCTTGCTAAGGGCTTCTGTTGTTTTTGCTGTTCTTGTTGCAACTCTTGTGATGTGTCCACGCCGATGTCCACACCCAGCACTCTAACCTGGTCGCACGGTGTTATGGTGTGACCTCCCAAGGAAAACCGGACCGGCCTGATCCACTTCTTTCCAATAACCAAGACCGCTTCCGTCTTCTCCGGGACCAGTTGCAACCCCCTAGCAGCCATCCACTCAGCGATGTCGGCGATGGTAGCGTTGACTAATCGCTCCATCTCGTCTTCCGTGTCGGCCTCTACCACGATCGTGATGTCGTCCGCGAAGCAGATGATGGTCACCCCGGGTGGCGTGGGGACCTGAAAACGCCTTCATACATCACGTTCCATAGCAGAGGGCCAAGTACCGAACCTTGTGGGACTCCGCTGGACACCGGGAGCGTCTGTTGCCAGAGTTTCTCGTCCACTACCAGAGTCCTGTCGTGAAAGTAACTTGACAGGATGTTGAGGAAGTATGGTGACACCTCCCTCTTCTCGAGTTCTTCCATGATCGTCTGCCATCTTGCCGAATTGAAAGCGTTTTTGACGTCTAGCGTCACCAGAACGGCGTAACACTTCTTCTTCTTCTTGCCCAATGTCGTTTTGATTCTCTGGACCACGCTGTCGATCGCATCGGTGGTGGATCTACCTCTTCGGAAGCCATATTGTCTATCCGAGAGGCCCTCGGTCTTTTCGATCTCTAGCTGTAGCCTGTGCAGGATCAGTCTTTCGAACAGTTTGCCAGCGTGGTCTAGTAAGCAGATTGGTCTGTACGAGTTAGGGAGCTCGAGCGGCTTGTCTCCCTTCCTCAGCAGTCGTAATTTAGCTTTCTTCCAGTTTTTCGGGTATATCCCTTCTTTCGGGTACCCGTTATAAACATCCAGTAGCACCTCTGGTCGGGTCTCTGCCAGCTCTTTGATGATAATCGACGGGACTCCATCCGGCCCCGGCGCCTTGTTGTTGGGCATCTTCTTCGCGGCTGCCTTCAATTCAGCTTCGTCAAAATAAGGGACGTTTCCGTCCACTTTTTTGGTCTGGAATGGCATTTCAGGATGTTCTGGGAAGAGGGTCCGGATAATCTCTCTGAGTCTGTCTTCAGTCAAGCCAGGGATAGATGGGCTACCCAGCTACTTGGTGACTATCCGGTAGACCCTTCCCCAGACATCTTCATTCACTTCGTTTATGAGCTTCCTCCAGTTTTCCTTCTTGCTCTTTCTGATTTTCATGGTCAGGATATCTCTGAGTCTTTTCAGCTCTTTTTTAGCCTCTTCGCACTTGGTTGAGAGTGTTTCTCCGCGTCGTTGGACAGTCAGTCTCCTCAGACGTAGGTATGCCCTCCTGGCGCCTAGGCAGCGCTTCCTAGCCAAGGCGATCTCCTCTGTCCACCAGTAAGCTCCCCTCCTCACATTAGGGCCCCTTCTGGGCATCACTTCATCGCACAACTTCCTGAGGAACTCCTCAAGACCGATGCTCTTGACGACGTGTTGTAGGTCTGGTTTCTGTAGGTGAGCTTGTAGGTCGGGTTTCTTGATCTTTCTCCAGTTCCATCCTGAAGGAGGAGGTCTATCTATGCTGGAGGTTCGGCAAATCTCAAACGAAATATACTTGTGATCACTTGCCGTTTCCTCTTCCATCACCTTCCAGTCTAGAACTCTGTTAGCCAATTGTGACGAGACAGCCGTGACATCCAGGAATGACTCACACTCGTATCTCTCGTAGGTTGGGGAACTGCCGATATTGCATACTGTGCAGCCCAGCTCCACCAGGACCTCGGCCAGGATGGCTCCTCTGGCATCCGTTTTTGGAGACCCCCATTCCGTCGCCTTGGCGTTGAAGTCACCACCGACGACAATGGGCTTGGACTGTGCTCTCATATTGTCTTTGAGGTTCCAGGTTTGCTTGATGAATTCTTCCAGGGTGGAATTTGGCGATAGGTAGCAGGAATATGCTACCAGCGCAGGCGTCTCCACCCATGCAAAGCACTGGCTTCTACCAGAGTTCCCCCCCGTCCCCCTTGGTGACATTTTGTGAGATTTGACTCGACCCCCTCCTTCCCCTTCTAATCTCACGTGAGATTTTTTTAAATGCGTATTTTTACTGTAAATACGTTAATCTGTGCTTGATTGCGTTGGATTTATTAAAAAAGCATAACTTGCTTAATTATTTTTATTTAAAAATAGTTAACACAAAAAAATTACGTGATATTTGCCGAGACCCCCCTCTCCCCTCACGTGAGATTTGGTGAGATTTGGCTCGACCCCCTCCCCCCCTAAATGCCTCACGTAGTTAATGGACGCCCCCGTACCACGAGGTTTTAGAATTTAAATAACTTAAATTTTTTTTTAATTTTTTTTGTTTCTCAGTTTTCGGATTTCGATTGTGAAGGTTCGAGATTTCTGGAACTTGTAGGCGTTTTACCACTGACGCGCATGAATGAATTAACGAGAATTTGAAAATATTGTTCTGCCCTTTTCAAACGCATTTTCTAAATACGCCACTGGCGACGTTCATAAATTAGATGTCTACCAAATATCGGCTATATAATATATTCATTGGATGTTGGGGTTGGGCAACGTATATAACTAGTAGATATCCAGATAAAGTCTTTAATATACATACATTCCCTGGACTGGAACTGAATATCCAGTAGATATTAAATGTTATGTGGGTATTGGTTCATGAATAAAGAGTAAACCGTATACTGGGGGGTATTCCATACCCCCCAGCCCCCCGGTTTGCCAATGGCTACACTAAAGTTCAGTCAATATTTGAAGTTATAATAATAAATAAATACGTTTAACCTCGGGCTCGTCTTATTATACACTGAAAAAAATGGTTTATCATACTGATGAAAAATTCATAATTTTTACACCGATCAACAAAATTCATCATATTGATAAAAAATTCATAGTATTCATGAACAAAATCAATGTATTTGTGAATTTCTTCATCAGCATGTTGAATTTTGTTCATCGGTGTAAAGATTATGATTTTTCATTAATATCATAAACCATTTTTTTCAGTGTAGTTTTTGTCATCGATCAACGATTCAACTCCCGGGTAAGCAGCAGTGGATCTAACTCTTTCGATGCCCAAAACTTTAACCACATTGTGGGATCTCTACAACTTATTAAATTTAAGTTTAAGAGGCACCAAACAATTAGGATAAACCGGGGGGTATAGAATACCCCCCAGTGCACGCTTTTATTTTATTCCCAAATCGTTACGCCCAACACAACAAACTAAACTACATCATCTACTCAACCTCTCAACAGGGCCTATTTTACCATTAAGTCACATACCTAGGGTCCAATGGCCAAAGGGGCCTGAAAAGAGAACAAAAAATTGTAAAATAAAAATCAAAATCTGATAAAATAACCCAAAAATTGGGCCGTCGCGTCGATGCTATTAGTTACACTCGAATATCAGGGGCCCGAAAATATCGTTAATCCATTCGTTCGCGTCAGTCGTAACCGAATGAATAAATAAATATTAAGGAAGTAAATAAAAATAATTAAAAGTTATTAAAATTTTAAAACCTCCTTATCAAGGAGCGCTTCAGAGATATAATCTGAGTCATCAGTGGGGGGAGGCAATTACCCAAAGGGGTAATTTATATATATATATAAATAAAAAAAGGGGTAACAAAGGGCAAAGGCCCGCCTCTAAATACGCCACTGCTTCATGCCACACGTTTCCGAGGCACTCTTAGCTAGTGTCTCCCCTGACTTGCTAGGACATGTTCCTGTTTTTAGAATTTCCTTTATTGTGATCCTATCCACATTCGCAATAATAAAAAAAATTCAAATTTCGGAACCTTTAAAAAATGTTGAGATGCACTGATACAGTGGAAACTGTATTATCAACAATCATCAACTGGCGTTGAAATTTCAAACTATTATTTAAAAATTTGAAATGACCAACTTGAAAAATGTAAGAAAGATTTGTTTGGTGATAACTGATAACCGGTGATAACCGGGAAGAAATTTAAATGTAAACATTACAATGAGTAATATTAAAGACGAAGCAGCCGAGTTCGTAAGGAACAATGCGATTCCAGAAGAACATCGAGAAGTCACAAAAGAATTTTTAACTAAGATGATCTCGCACTCTGCCTATGGAAATACAGAGTAAGTAATATTATTATCTGTAGAGATGCTGAGATGGACATTTTAAGTTAAAATTTTGTTAGATACAAATGGTCTGTGAAAGATTTCGAATTTGGGAGTCGTCTGGGTAAAGGAAGATTCGGACGTGTTTATCTGGCTCGAGAAAAGAAAACGGGATACGTGGTAGCTATGAAGACATTAAAAAAATATGACGTCGTCAAGGATGGAGTCGAGAGACAAGTTTTGCGGGAAATTGAAATTCAATCCCATTTGAAGTAAGTTCTGAGCCCCGAAATAATTTTTTTCCTCTAGAATAATTATCTGAACTTTTAGGCATCCAAATGTTCTGGAGCTGATGACTTGGTTTCATGACGATTATAGGATATATTTAGTTTTAGAATTTGCCGCCAAGGGTGAAGTGTATAAACATTTAAAAAATGCTCCGGGTGGACATTTTGATGAACACCAGACAGCTAAATACATCTTTCAAGTAACAGATGCTTTAAATTATTGCCATAAAATGAACGTGATTCATCGCGACATTAAACCGGAAAATTTATTGTTGTCGGATTTGAATGATATTAAATTGGCCGATTTTGGTTGGTCCGTTCATTCACCTTCCATGCATCGTAAGACTATGTGTGGAACTTTAGATTATTTACCACCAGAAATGGTGAAAGGAAACTCGTACTCGCATGATGTTGATAATTGGTGTTTGGGAATTTTATGTTTCGAGTTCTTGGTGGGTATTCCTCCCTTCGAAAGTAAATCGAGTGAGGAAACTTTTACAAAGATTGTTAAAATGGGCTTACGATATCCTTCGAGTGTACCATCGGGGGCAATCGATTTAATTTCCAAGTTATTACGAAAAACCCCAGCAGACAGAATAACGTTGGAGGAAGTCATGCAACACTCTTGGATTATTGCAAATAAGTAGATCTCGATAGTATATTGTATTATCGATGTTATTAAATTTCTATTTTGTTATGTTATTGTTTTTAATTTATAATTAAATTTTTATCGGGAATAAGTATTTATTTATATTTGTGATAGCTATAAAGTAAAGTTTATATTGTGTATTTAAATTTTGAAAATATGTCGTATAATCAGGTCCACACTGAACCGGCGTCTTTTGGTGCTCGGGATTATAATTCAAAACTTTTAATGATAATTTTAGTGCTGGTAGAATTTTTACTATACTTCTACAACTTCTTGACTTTCTTCTTTTATCTCCATCTGTTGTTTGAATTAAGAGAGAATCTTCAATGTCCTGAACATGGCTTGCGTATACGGAGAGGCTGTAAGATCATCTTGGGTTCTTATCCCCATTATATATTTCTGTGCTTATACCGCAGAAAATTTCTTGAATGACTAAGTTTTGGATTTTATCTGTTACCTATCTATCACGGACGGCATGAGCGAATTAACGAGATTTATATATTTTGAGATTATAAGATTATTTTAATTTATTCTATTGAATTTTAATTAAAATTCTTCACCGCGGATCAGTAGAGTGGCGACCGCTGGCGCTGTTCCAGAGGATTTCTCAGTATTATCCAGACATAATTTTTGTTCGGCCTTGTATATCCATAATAATAATAATATCCGGACGTTGTCGTTTGTACGCTTGCGCGTTGGTATATTTAATTTTCTTTGTTGTCAAATGTCAACACATCTAACCTCAATTTTATTGTTCCATGTTCGTAATGTCGAACTCGGATATATTTGTGAAAACGTGGTGTTCCTAATTTTGAATTAAAAATGTCGGACACCGAAGATGATTTTCGGTTTTTCGGCACACCATTAGAACCATACGACGAAGGCAAGTATTTCTTTATTATTACAAAATTTTAGGTTATTTTAATTAATTTTACTGTGCTCTTCAGACTCCTTTCCCAGTAAAAAGCCGATCAGCATCGAGGAACAAAGCGCACGAGATGCACAGGGAAGACGACGCTTTCATGGGGCTTTCACCGGAGGCTTTTCGGCAGGATTTTTTAACACCGTTGGTTCTTTGGAGGGTTGGAGACCCCAAGAATTTAAAAGCTCTCGAAGTGAAAAAGCACATAATGTTCGGCAAAAGCCTGAAGACTTCATGGACGATGAGGATATGGGAGAGTTTGGGATTGCACCACAAGTCGTTCAAGCCACCAGCGATTATTCAAGTGCTAACAGCAAGAAGAGGAAAAGACCCATGGTGAGTGCATAAAAATATATTTCTTAATGTGGTTTTGTGTGAATCTGAGCTTGGAATCGCGTTTTCAAAAACATGTGACTACATGAGGTTACATCAGACATGTGCTGATGAGGAGCGAATCACCATTTTCTTAACATGTGCTTACTGTTTGATGAAATGAATAATGGCGGGTTTACTTTGATGATTTTTACCCCGCCATGTGATGCTGGAATATTTCGCAATCCATGTGGTTTTGAAAGTGAACGACAAAGAGATCGGTAGAAATTTTCCATGTGGTCGGGTTTTACACTATAGTTCTGTGATAAAAAACCTTCAAGGTAAATTTAAGTAGGAACTTGGTTGTGATAAGGATTAATTGGAAGTTATTCGATCTAGTTACCTTGTCAGGTTGTGTAAGAATGGAGGGGCTTCCACTATCTGAGATCGGTTGTGTTGACTTAAATACGAATGGCAAATCTCACGGTGGTTGATGAAGAAAACACCCCCACAGCAGTGATTTAATATTAATTATAAAGAATTCAGCTTGGAAATTTTTCTCCCCAGTTTTGTGGACATTTTGGTTTTGATCAAATTAAGAGTGCTATTTAAATAAATAATAAAGTAATGAATTCTAGTTTGAACAATTTAATTGTGACCGTCAGATGAATGTTTTCTCTAATATGTACCTACCTGACGATAAATTTTACTATTTTCTTTTTTTCCAGGCTTTAAACGACGGTCCGATACCTGGAGAGCCCGTATTAGAAAGTCTTCTACAAGCAGGCAACGAAACTGTGGGCTACTTTTTGATGAAAAACATTAGTCGAAAACACAAGAGTCGCGAAACAAATTCCAGTGCTAAGGTTTACGGATGTCAGATGCCAAAAGACTTGCCAAACGATATGAACGAAATTATGGTCGACGATATTCAGTACGAGTTACACGAAATTTACAAAACTTTTCTCGCGAATCCCAAGACAAATACATTCGGTTTAGGCTACGTCGGCCTGAGCAGAATTTTCGGTAACGAAAGTCGCCCAGCTCATCTGAGTGGGACTGAGAGAAACAACAAAAAGTTTTCCATTTCTGGTCAAGCCTTTGGCGTTGGCGCTTTTGAAGACGAAGACGATGATATATACGTAAAAGACGACATGAGCAGGTACGACTTTGAAATGTCTACCGAAAATGCAACTCTAAAATTGGAGGATTCGCGCAATGCCGGTAAAACCGTACTTGACATTTTTGTGTTGAGCACTAAAACGACGATAGATAAAAACGTCTTTCCTCCGCCTACCATCCCAAATAGTTTCACTGGAAAGTATAAAACGAAGAGGTCACGGTTTGCGCCACTTGCGGATGAAGCAAAAGTCCCTGAACGGAAAGCAATGGACGCCACTGTTCGTGCGTCGTTTTTGGGCGAAAATGTCGAAAAGACTCACACTCCATCTAATCAACAACACAAGAAATCCAAAGAAACTCCCGAAATTACAAAGGAACCCAAACAACCAGAAATAAAAAAAGAAGTGACCCCTATTTTTCCAGGTTTGATGTTGGATCGTTTTGTATCTGCACAATTAGATGAAGACACTCACAACATTTTGGAGGTAGTTAAGCCAACCGAAAGTGAACATGGAACAAAAGAAATGCGCGACGCTGTTAAACTTAAAATGTTTGGCCCGTTGACCCATTCTGTTTTTGATTGGCAACCATGTTCTTTTTTGTGCAGGAAATTTGACGTCCCGGAACCTAATGTTGAGTAAGTTGATTAATGATGGTTCCATTCGGCAGGTTTATTTTATTTTGTATTATTTTTTAGAGGTTCTATGGTGAAAACGAAAAAGAGAACAAAAAATTTGATTTTCGAGTATCAAAAGCATGCGGAAGTTACTGTTGATCTTAAACCTGGACTTTCGGTTAGTAAGGATCCGGAACCAGTTGTAGTGCCAAAGGAGGAACCTGTAGATGCTCCATCTACAGAGATAGAAGTTTCACACGCAGCCGAGCAGTCGCAGATTGTCGAGGAAGTTAAAAAGGTTGAAGTGATCGACTTGACAGAACGTGTTGACGTTGCAAAAAATGTTGACCTTTTTAAATCGGTCTTCTTAAGCAGCGACGAATCGGAAGGAGAGGAAGAAGTCAAGGAACAAAAGACTGAAGAAATTGCAGAAAGTGTCGTATTAGAGCCTTTCATTCCGATTATTAAAACCAAAGAAGGAATTTTGTCAAATTTGGACTTTTCTAAGTTTAATTGTGCTCCAGTTTACACAGAGAAAGTGGAAGTAATTGCGGAAACTGCTGACGATACTTACGGTCCCAAGTTACCAGCAAAGCTACAAAGTGCTACGTCAATGATTGTCGAGCAACCTGTAATAAACGAGGAGGAATGGGTAGAAAAAGGAAACGAAAAGAAACACAAGAAGAAGCACAAGAAGGAAAAACGAAAGAAACACAAACATAAATCTAAGAGGTGAATCAAACTGTTTAGTTTTTATTGTGCCTCCTTGAAAAGGACAATCCGAAAGTATTAATTAATTTTTTTAGAAAAAAAAAGAAGGAATAAAGGACATTTATAAGTTGATTTGTGGTTGTTGTTTTAAAAAACAAATCTGAAATATTTTTAGGAAATTTTTCAAGTTTAATTCGGGATTTGGAAGGATTTTTAAATTTTCTTGATGTAAAATATGAAAATGTATTTCCGGAGAATCAAGATCGGTAGATATTTTTGAAAACAAAGAATTCTGAAGATTTCAAGATGTAGACGAAGAATCAAGAACTTGCAACAAACAAATGAATTAAGATTCAAGACTGGACCTTTTGATTTCCAAATGTTTTAGAAGTTGTGGGTAGAGAAAAAGTTAAAAATTTGTTGTGAGTAGCTTTAAGTGTGAAGGATCGTGAGTGAAAATAGCAGTGGAGGTTTTAGTCCTCGAAATGTGTGAAAAATCTTAATCAGTGTCAAGTGTTTGCCAAAAGGAATACAAATTTGGATACCTAAACCTCTCGAAGCTCGGCACGTAAGGTTTGTAAATTCCTATGTTGTATTTAAGTTTAAGCAAATTTACCTCAGTAAATTTGATTTGTTACTCAAAATTTGCCGTCAAAGTATTTAATTTTGCTTGAAACTGAATTTTAATTTCCTGATCATAACATAACCCTACGTTTAAATGTCAATAACATCTAGAGTTCTACCACGGTTTTACAAGTGTTTACGCAAATTAAACGACAGATGGCGCAAACGGGTTTTTAATCTACTATTTTTGAAATTAATTTTATCAAGAAAACGTACGAAGTTTAATTATTTTTCGATTAGGTGAATCGCTCTATGTAAACGATGATAAATTATATTATCTTCATGTCGGTCGGATTTTCACATGAGGGTGCGTAAATAGAGAGATAGGGGATCATTGTAAAATTTTTCAAAGAACAATTAAAATTAATTGCCTGATATTGTTGTATTTTGTGACTAATTTTGCAGGATTGTGAAATATTTTGAAATTGGCATGAGTCACCACCGGGATTTTGAGGGGAAAAAGGGTCAAACAATCGATTTTTTTGTTTCTGAACCGGCTTATTTACTCAATCCTACCCTGAAACCAAACAAAATTATTTGGTCCCTTTTTTATTTTTTTCAAGTCTGTTGGTACTTATTTTCAAAATCTGGGGTTCAAGGATTATCTTTTTGTATTGTATAATTTAATATTGCGCAAGGTTGAGTGCTGTTGATGATGTTTTTGAAGAATATATTAAAATATTGTAATTTGAAAGAAGTTTTGAAAAGCTCAAGTGAGGGAACAAATATTATTTGAGTTTAGATGAAAAACTCTTGAGTAAGTAGTTTCTTCTTTTTTGTTTTGATTTTTCCAATACTTTTTTTCTCATATAAAAATCGATTTTATAGCAAAATGTTTCAAACATTTTTTATTGCAAATTTTGTTGTCTTCATTTTTGTTTCTATACATTTTTCTATTTCGTTGCACCGTTTCCGAGTAACAACAGTTTTTTTCAATGGGGTTTTATTAAATTTTTTACAGGGTGTTTTTAAAGTCGCTATTACTCAGAAACGGTGCCACAAAATAGAAAAATCTATAGAAACAAAAATTAGGGGAATGAAATTTGCTACCAAAAATGTTTGAAACATTTTGCTATAGAATCGATTTTTATATGAGAAAAAGAGTCGTGAAAAGGTACAATTTACATTGTCAACATAGGGGTGTTATATATAATATATATAATAATTTCTGGAACCACTCAATAGTTATTATGTGCGTTTAAAAATTGCGAATTTTTGTATTTTTTTTTTGAGTTTGTCCTCTTTTTTTCAATTTTTCGTTGTAAAAATCGTTATTTTAATTAAGATGCGGTCAACTATTATAATATTTCTTTTTTCTCGAAAATTTAAAATTGTCTATTCGTAAATCTTGTTAGAGTGTTGTATATATTTCGAATGTACAGCGGGGTTAAACCACAACCCTGAGCTTTTTTTATTTAACCTCGAAACATACTTTTCTATTTAATTTAAGGTCTCGACGTTTGTAACTTGTGGTCTTGACGTTATCAAACGGTTTTAATCGTTTTAATCCCCCCCCTCTCTTTTGCAGGGGTCTATTTATCCCCCTTCAACGGTTTTAAGGTAAATTATAAAATTTTCGTCCGGGTATATTAGAATTCGAGAAAATAATTCGTGAGTGCCGAAGGATTTGTGGCTTTCCAGTGTCGAGAAAGTTCTAATTTTGGATTTCATCGCCCCAAAATAATCTAGAAATGTTATCAATTCTCTAAATAGATTTTTTCCGTTCTAATTGAGTTACATTTTACCGAAGTAGTCACAACGCAGCCCTTAATGGTGCCTAACAAGGTAAACTTCTGTTTTTATCTTCAGGGTGGTAAAACCGTTTCTGCACCTGCTTATATAAATACTGTAAATGCATTCGGAATTAAATTCTTTCCCCCCCCCCCCTCCGTGGATTTTAAGCGATATGTGCGATCGACCCTAAAAATAAAATTGGATGCCGTTATTTATGTATCTTCTCCGTTGACAAGGAAATATAATACCAAGTGTTAATTTTTTTGTGTGACTATATTATCGTAATGACTATTTTAATCTCGGTTATCGCACCCCACGTAAGTGCATAGCATTTTTCAAATTGTGTTTAACTGGTAAAGACAAATTATCAAGTGTAATTATTGTTGAAGAACTTTGGTTAGCAAGCCAATGGCCTAGGATTTGCCGTATCCATTTTACCCTTGTCATGTAACGCGACCCAAAAGATAAGATAGCAATTCCAAGATTTTGAATTTTTATCTCTTCGGGATGCCACTCAGCGTTTCTTTCGAGACGAACTCAAATATTGAAACACAAATCGATAAGCAACAATTTATTTAGATTCGATTGCGAAATTGCACTAGAATTATAATAATTTTTTTATTTATCGGAACATTCCTGATGTCTTATTCAATTACCATATCCTGTCTTTTCTATTTCCTCGATAAAGGACAATGAAAAGTTTCCGTTACTTTCACTTTTCGGCATTTTAATCAAACTTTGACCCAAATTCTCGGAAAATAGTTGTTAGTATTTACGATAGCAATACAAAGCGCGTTTTGTTTGTTTATACGAAATTAAATAATACCAAATTTATTTTTTGCACGTGAAAACCGGCCTTTATTAGCATTAATTATTATACCTGGGCGAAGTAAGTAAGAACGAACGGTAAACAGTCTGGTTCGGCCTGCTAATGTTTTCAAAGTCAAAAATTTTATTGTTTGTTTAAATGTGCGAAGGATTACTTGTACCTAGAGTTGGCATATTAACCCAAAAGTACAAAACAGCTTTTGTACCGAGGTACCTGATGTTGGAAAAATTTGTAAAATGGATTTTATGACTTCTTTCATTACGGTGCATTTTTATGGCCCGAGAATATATTGTGCCTCGGAATTTAGTATCTGCTGGAATTTTATAATTTAAAACCGCTCCAAATGAGAAGGGAGACAACTTAATCTGATTAATTCTTTTTTTGCATTTTTTTAAAACGGCTATTATTAAGGTGGGCGTTTCTCAATTTTAAGAAATGTGCGGACGCTGTAAAATCTTCACTTCACTTTCGAGAAATTTTCAAAACAAAAATTATTTTAATAATTATTACCGGCCAGCTCCGAACGTCCTCCTCTTCCTCTTGGCGAAAAATAATTATTCGTAATTTTTCCAAATTTAAATTTCAATTAGAATGTGAGACTTGGGCACAATATGTCTGGGTACTTACAATAGGTTACCTTTATCTGCAGTTGGTTGGGGTACACCGGTGTTTCTCAGAAAAAATCAATAGAATTATTTTGCCAACTTGTTTCTTCTAGTAAATCTTCAATCTTGAGCTTTCAAGTTACCTGAAAATTGGTGATATTTTCAATATTGTAATAATGCCAATTAAATTTGACATTTAATTTATTCTTATAAAATTACCACGGAAAGAAAAACTAACTAGCTTTTTTAGTTACTTATTCTGATGCTGATCACTTTTTTGTTTTGGTGACATTCATATCGAAAAGTCAGAATTTATTATATAATTAATATTGAATGTCGCTAAAACAACACAGTGACCAGTCATTAAGTAACCAAAAGTTTGTTAGTTGTGAAAAGACCGACCTTTCGATGACGATTGAGTGAAATAGTTTAATTTATTATTTTGTTGCTGGACGTTTTTCCAAACTTCCATTCTCGATATCGTAATTTTTTGGATTTCAATTTGTAGTAGAAAAAAGTAGGAATTAAGAAAAATTACGTTATGGGGAAAATTTTCGTCAAATATTAACCCTAGAGGAGGAGTACAGGGGGTGTGAGCGAACCGCAGACAACTGCGCTTCTTATTCACATTTACCTATGTTAAGTAACCAAAACCTATTAATTTCTTTCAAAATTAATTTTTTTCTTTTTCTACACACAATAACGGATAAAAAATGTTTAAGTAATTTTTTTGTAACTGCAATGCAGGGGGCGCTAGTAATTTTTGAAACTTGTACTTCTAAAAGGCCGAAAATACAGTGTACTGAGGGTTTAAAAAAATTACAAATTTGTACTGAGGAAAAACCATACAAATATTTTTTTATTAAAATATTTTAACGGATACAATTGTTCAATTAAACACTAAAGCCCCCCCCCCGTTCACGCTTCTATGATCTAGATTCGCATTTATCTATAAAACGGTGTACTAAAATACAATCAATTTTATGAACATAGTAAAATAAGTTTATATGTATTTAGATATAATATACTACATAATTATGATATAATCATAAACCTTCACTTTATGGTTTTGGGTCGGTTTTTTTCAATTTTTATTTTTATTTTCATTAAAACTGCATATAATGAAAATGTGCAACGGAAAATTCTTATCTTCTTTTTGCGAGTAACTGATATTCAATCAATCCTGAGACTTTTGTTTTCATTTTCTACTAAACAATTACTTAATTTGAATTACAATTGACGCTTTCTGGACTATTTTACTGGAAAAGTAAGTTTTCTCCTAGTTCGGTTAGCATTGCCTTCGTGTTTGTTTAAATACATTTTTTTTATTCCGTCGCACCGTTTTCGAGTTGCAGTGATCTGAAATAGACTCAAATACAAATAATATTTTCGTCTGTATCTCACGAACGGTGCCGCAAAATTGAAAAATGTATATGAACAAAAATTTAGAGAAGGACATTTATAGGAAAAGTTCTTTATTAATTTTTCTCTTTCGTTGTACCGTTTCTGAGATACAGACGAAAATATTTTTTGCATTTTACAGAGTCCCCGGATACACTTTACATAATTTTATTTTGTTTTTATTTTTTTCGAGAATTAAAGCATTTTTTTAAATTTCCACCTTCGCATGGCCATAACTTGGAAAATATTGATTTTTCAGTAAAAATGGTGAAGGGCTTTTTTAAAGAGCGTGAAATAATCTACAAACTAGATTTTAACATTTTTTTTGTCTAAAATCAACGGTTTTCGAGTTACGAAAAAAAATAGGTAAAAAAATGTTGAACTTCTTTTTCTTGGATTTTTTCAAATCGCTGTATCTTCTAAACGAAACATTCTACAAAAAATCTGACGGCCCGTTCCGAATATGAAATTTAACGGACTACAACTTTTATCTAGTAAAAATGTTTGAAAAACCAATCCATTTCACAAAAAATCAGAAAATAATAAAAAAAGCCAGAAATCAAAAAATTAATTTCAAAAAAATTATATTTTTAATTGAAGCCCAAAATGTGGGAATTAAAAATGAGGGTGGTCGTTTTGAACATTTAAATAATGTAATAGTTTAAACTTAATTAATAAAATAAAATTTAAATTTTGTGAATTTAATTTTTTGTATTGTAGCTGCTTTTTTTTATTATTTTCTGATTTTCTGTGGAATACATCAGTTTTTCAAAAAAATTTACTAGATCAAAGTTGTAGTCCGTTAAATTTCACATCCGAAATGGGCCGTCAGATTTTTTGTAAAATATTTCTTTTAGAAGATACAGCAATTTGAAAAATACCAAGAAAAAAAATTGTTCAACATTTTCAACATTTTTTTACTTACGTTTTTTCGTAACTCGAAAGCCGTTGAATTTAGACAAAAAAGGTTAAAATCTAGTTTGTAGATTATTTCACGCTCTTTAAAAAAGCACTAGACCATTTTTACTGAAAAATCAATATTTTCTGAGCTATGGCCATGTGAAGGTGGAAATTAAAAAAAATTCTATAAGGAGGCCTAACTTTCGGGGGTTTGAATTTAGAAAAAAAAATGTTGGTTAAATATTTTTCTTAAATCTCCTGTGGCGCTATTTTTTCAAATATTTGTCTGGGTCGTCGTCTCGAAATTTTCCTGTCGGAAAAAATTTAAAGAAATATTGTTAACAAATTTGGCGCTCATTTGCACGCGCGGCCACTTGCTATCGCAACGAAATAAAATCAAATCAATTTTAATTAATCTGCTCCCATTGCGAAAGTGTCGAGAGAAATCCGATAAGGCAAAAATTTGAAGTGGAAGTGATAGTAATTATTGTAAAGAAATGAAAATAAGAAAACCAAGAATGGCGAGCCTTTTTGTTAATTTTATTTTGTCTAATTAATTTTTTGCACGCCCATGCGTCGGTGTTGAATGTCTTGTACGAGCACGACGAGCGAGCGTGGGAAATTTTTTTATGAATGCAAAATTTCGAAAAAGCGATAACGAATTTTTATCTCGTCGCCATGGGGAAGCGCAACGGACGCGGAAAATTTTGGCAAAATTAAAGTGCAAACGTAAAATAAATCGTAATTCGCTCAAAACGTCTGGAAATTAGAAACATGGCATAAATCGAGAAGCCTTGAAATTTAAGGCGCGATAATGCACGATCTTGTACATCCCTGTACTATGCGACGTCTACGCCGTAGTAGCGTACGTTACGCGCCGAAAAATAGCACCAAATAAAAATTCGAAATTAGCAAAAAGTACAGCTCGTCAGTGTTTTGTTTGATGGAGAAAAGTGAAAATGGCATGTGCACTTTCGTTTGGTGCGATTGTCATTTGTAGATTTTAGTCGTTTGACGTAAAATTAGTGTTTGATGAATGTGGTCGTAGTGGCGGGGAGGGAGCCGGCGTGCCCCGAATCCCATTCTACGGCTCTTGACTCATTTTCCTTACCGGCAAATCGAGCCGGCATTTACGGCGTGCTTTTGGTAGGTGGGTACACACGCCAGGCGTTTTAAAAAGTTGGTTTAGTAGCTGCCCGATTGTCGTTGTTGATAGACGTCGACGTTGTTCTTTCAGAACATAATAAGCATGTATACAAGATTGAATGAAGAATTGAAGAGAAGTCATTTTGTTAGTAATAATTGTTGTGTTCTTATATCGCTTATAATATTTTTTGTGTGGTATACACCGTGCGTGAGAAAAAAACTGAGAAATTAAGTTTTACTTTTCCGGTGCTTTCATTTGAAAAAAATTGTTTCGATTTAAGGTGAGTCGAATTTATCTGCTTTTTAATTTTTTCGAAAAAAATTATGCCACATTATTACCGAGCCACGTATGTTTCGGTCAACTTTCTAAAAACCCGGCACACAAGCGCGGATCAGGCGCGGCGTGCGTTTCATGCCGCCCTTTGCCGGCTACGTGGCTCGATCTTTTGCATATTTTATTCGACCTCGCCACTAATTTGCGACAATTTTAACATTAAAATGCACCCGAATAGACGCATCCACTTTTAATTTCCCACTTTACTTGCACAAAAGTCGCATTTTCCAAAAAAAATTCCGGCCAACTGTCAAATTTGACACTTGGCAAATTTTATTACAAGTCGACTTTACGTACGCGTCCGCGATTCCAACATGTCGGTTTTAATTGATTTAATATGTCGCAATCTGCGGCAATTTAATTGTCTGCAAAATTTCTACAAAAATGGGAGAACATTTTTCGAGGACCGCGTCAAAATTAAAGGAGACGTCTGTCGGGACGGCGTCGTCCGAAAAGGGGTAACAGATTTTTTTCTTTCTTACTCTTGCGTAACGCGCTTCTTAATTTTCAATCAAACACCTGGTCCGGTGAAGGTGCACGCTATTGCAGGTACCACCACCCCGCTCTCGCCCCCTTAATTAGAGTTAAATAAATTTTCTACTACTACCACCACCACAATACAAAAATCGTAATTGCCGCACAGTTTTTATTTTATAAAAGACAGCTGGACATTTTTGTAGATCTTTTCTTTATAATCCCTTTAATTTCTTGCAGCAGCAGCTGTCGACTTGGGCATCTTCGTTCGACCACCTTGTGATATTAGTTGTAGACATATTTTTTTAATTGGTGGACAACCAAAGTCGTACGATGCTGGTCGACAATATGGATTACGTATACGACGACATGGAATTATCGATAGATTGCTTCGATCCGTATTTGTACTCCGACGAAATTTCGCCATGGGACAAATTCAGCGTGGACGGAGCGGACGACACCTTCGGCGTCAGCACTTTCGAAGAATTGAATTTCGACTTTCACGAGTCCAAATGCCTCACTCAAGACCTGATGTGGAGCAGCGGATCGGGAGATTTGGAAGAGGCAACCAAGATTTTGAAAAAGGTCGCCTCCGAAAAACCTACGGCGACGACGCCGCCGAAATCAAGTCCTCAGCCACCCGCGGTGGTGAACAACCCACCCAACCAAAGAAGTTTGTTGATCAAATCTCAGCCTCAATATCAGGCCCTATCTTCCGCTTCTTTATCGCCGCCCATGTCGGACGACGAATGTACTCCTTCACCGCCTCCTCTTCCTCTGCCCGAGGGAAAAACAGACATCCTGAAGAGTCTGGAAGAACACATCACGAGTAGCGCTCTCAACGTATTCCTCGACAGCGACATTCTGGACTACTTGGCCGAACCCAACGACACGACACTGCCCCTGTCGCCCCGTCTGCTATCGCCACCCCCAAGACCGTCTTTCGCGATAGACCACTGCTACTCCAAAGAAGTCGAACCCGAAGACGACGGACCCTACGAGAGCAATTTGGGCGTCGATACTCCTTCCGAAACTGGTAAGTCGATAGTTTAACAAAAAAATTTCTCTGCATTCTCAAAATCGAAACGGAAATTGTTGCTAATGTTACTCACATCATATTGGATCCAATTCCGAGAACTTGAGGCGCGGAATGCAAAAAAATCATACCAACCGTGGCTCTCGAGACGCCACTTTTCCCGCCAAATGCGCGCGCACACGCATCCGGTTTAGTGTGGTTACGCGATATCAAATTCAATTCATTAATAGCTCAGGAATTTACAGTCGCACAAATCCACCCATACAAATACACACATCACACTTCTTGTTGACTTTATTTGCATAATTATTATTACTCGAGGAGCGCGTCCGTCGCGTCGTCGCCTTGCTCTTGGAACCTGATTGGTATTTTCAAAAAAATGATCAGGTGCGCTGGTCAGATTTCTACGGTCCAAATTTATACGCACACCTGTCGTTTTTGTTATAAATTTTACGCGTTTGCCACACGCACCTCATCATCATTTATGATCATCTGCGACCTCGCCACCACCGCCGGCCGACAGGTGGATCGTCGAGAAAAAAACAACGGGAGGGCCACTTAAGACCAAGCAGCAGATCTCTTTCACAACTTTTTTCTCTTTTGATTGCCAGACAATGATAATGGTTGCTAAGCACGACCCATGATGACATGGAAGAAGTTAAGTCGCATCCCTTATGCTGTTGTCCATCGCGTGAGACACCTAATGAGAGCAATTTTTTTAACCCCTATGATTATATCGCAACACACAAATTTGTCAGTTCGATTCAATTGATTGTATAACTGACTCATCCACAACAACTCGAGACTTAATTTTGAATTCTCGTAATTGAGCTATTTTTGGATAATTTTGTTAGTCAGTCCCGATTCTATTTATCTACCATCTTCTTTTTTTCTTCTTTTTTTTTTATTTCATTTACACGAATGCGTGTTATGTCTGTTTTATATTAAACAGGAAATCGTAGAGTACTTAGTTGTTTCAACATCGCATCATGTTTTTTTAATCCTTTATCATTTTATGACTCTCCGGCTCCATCTGTTTCATAAACAATTCGACAATGCTAATTGGTGTCGGCACTTACATGGTAAACCGTACATACGGAAGTTTACGCTTCGGATTACTTTAAAGCGGTTATTATTACTACTGCTGTTAGATTATAAATGCATGTGGACGGGCCCTTAAAAAATAAACACCCCTCTCCGGTGTCGAAGACGAAAAATTGCGTGAGAAAATGTCGAAAGCCGCGGCGCCGTTTACGTTTTGTTTCTCACCAATTTGGAGCTTTGTCCTTTTTTTATCATTTCTCAATACAAATTACAATGAGAATCATTTTTCGTGTCGAAACGTTCATGGAAAAAAACCAAAAGTTTAACAATGATGTAGACGAATGTAAATTACACCCGGGCAGGTGGAATCGCGGTAATATCGAAAATTCGAGCCTCCCTATTTTGTAATAATTTATTCGAAAACTTGTTTTGGGTAAAACGGACCGGCTAAGAAACGGAATTTTAGAACGGAAACATAATTTGCGTATTCGAAACAATCGAGAGTTGTTTTAATTTCATGCACCAATTAAAAAAGTCGAGATGCACCTTTAAAATGAGCTTTATTCGGATTTTATTGTAATTTTTAATTATTCACTTCCGAAGGTCGCATTCGAAATTTCTCGTGATACGTAAATTTTCTTCGCCTTGATATTTGATTGACAAAAAATGTCGCGACGACGACTCTGGCATGTGGCGAACACGACAAAAGGCACATTTGGTCTTCCTTCCCCTCGCGAGGGGATTATTATCTTCGATAATTATTGATCTTGGCGGGTGGTTAAGTCAAAGGCTAATAATAACAACGAAGAATCGGTGGGGTTCCTCATTTAACTACTTATTATACATTTCTTGGTATTTTGTCGTGAGAGGTCTTATTTTAGAAAATGGTAGAAATAATGGGACTTTATTTTTGGACCAAGAAGAATTTCTCTTAATTTATGAATCCTTAACGAGTTATGTAACGTTTTTTGTTCTATTTTGGTTTTTTTCATTGTTTAATTTGGGGTCATTGTGACCCTTGATAACTAATCTAATACATTATATAACTCTTATCAATTTTCGACAACGTAATTAATAATTAAGTATTCAATTAAAGATATTTTGTAACTACAAATCGATTACTACTTTGTAACATGTCACTTTCAGGTCAATATCGAACCGATAACGTCAGCGATTTATTTCATTGTACACAACTTTGTTGACTTAGGTTGGATCCCACCAACCTCCCAGATCTTGTAAAAAAATTATACTTAAACCTTTTAAATTTTTCGTGCTGCCAAGTCAAATGTAATAAAAATTTCGAGTACCTACACGTGGGCACCAATTTACGTAACCCCCCTTGCGCCCCCCGTGAACTTCGTCTACCAGAAGAGAAAGCCATCATAAATATTGATAATCAAAAATTTTATGGTTGTAAAAAATTGAAGGTCGAGTCGTAGTAAAAGTTTTGGGTTCATTAATAAAATTATCGCGATATTTCTGATGACCCACATTTTTATCGATAGATAACCTGCAATTTTTTTTTTCAAGTACCACACGAGATTTTTATAATAATTCTTATGTAATTCGATTAATTTAGAAAAATTGCGAAATTTATAATAAAAAAAAGATCATCGCGCAACGAGATACATGGACACCCACATTACGATAAATTTGTCGCACGCGTACAACCTTTTACATAAATTTAGTTTGGTTAAATTTAATTTTTTTGCGATCCAAAAGCGCACTTTTTACAACCGGGAAGTACTAGCTTAATATTTTGTTTCCCACTGTTATTTTTGATAAGCGGAATCTCACGCGTCCCCCGTATTCTCCTATTTGCTTTACAATAGAACGCAAATTTCACAGGACAAGGGTCGACGAAATGCACTAATTTGTTTGACGTCTGGGAATGTGGTATTGTCGAGGTTTACACCACCTTTGGATTTTTCTTTTTTTTTTTTCGAAAAAAAAAACGACCATTTGCATTGATTTTCCATGACCTTTTGTGGCTCCGGGACAATTATTGCAATAGTATGCAAATTTCGAGTTATGGAATACCATCAATGTTTGTAATTCTACTACGACGGATTTTGTTCTTCCTCGTGCTGATAAATGCATTCATTCGATTCGCCAAGTTCTATTTTTTTTGAATGAATCATTGAAATTTGAAAAACCTTGCTTATTATAACTTTCCGCTAGAAATTCCAATAAATTGTTTAATAGTGTGTTATATCATACGGATCAGAAGTGGAAACCATTTGCGGGCCAAACAAATACACTTTTAATCTCAATGACACTATTTTATTTTATTGAGCAATTTATATTTTTCAAATATATAGTATTATTCGCGTAACAAAAAAGGTAGTCGATTTTTATCTTATTGACATAATATTACGATTTAAAGTGGTTTTTCTCCAAATTTTAAAATAAATTTATTTGATTCGGTGGCGTAATTAGAGGGCCGCAAAGGGGAAATTGCCCCCCCCCCCCCCAAGGATAACTTGGATTGTACCCCTAAAGCTTCCCCTGATAAACATAATGTTTGCCACGAAGTTTTAAAATTTAAATAACTCGAAATTATTTTTATTTAATTTTTAGTTGGAAATTTAAACATTTAATTTCGTTTTCCGCTACTGAGCAATTAAATTTTTTTTTTATAATATAAAAATTAAACAAAATTTCACAAACAAAAAATTTCGCAGCTTTCCGACAAAATTTGTATAATTTTTCTGTCTTCTGTAGGTATTCTAGGAGAGTGGGAATTTTATTTTATGTACTGGAGGGTGTTCCACACCCCCCAGACCCCCCGGTTTACATTTTTGACTTTATATTTTTATAGAAATTAACTTTTAAACGTTTTCTTTGAATTAAAAAATCTGATGTGGACACCACATAACTTCCTTGTAATTTTTATAATAATTGAACAGGAATCTCGTTAATCTATTCATGCGCGTCATTAATTACAACTTTTGGCACGGACAATCGCAACCAAAAATAGGAGGTGCACAACTAGATGCTATAAGTGTCTCAAATCCAAAATTTCAACTTTCTACGACCTACCGTATTTGAGTTATGCGACATACAGACGTCACAACGAAAATAGTCAAAATGGATTCAGGGAAGGTCAAAACGGATATTTCCGTCAAAATCTGGAAATCGAAAAAAATCGGTATCACAATACCAATGTAAAAAACTATTTTATTTGAATTATTTTTTTAAGCAAATAATTTTTATCGGAGGGAAACGAAAAAATTTAGTTGCGTTGACTTAAATAAAATATTTTTGGTACAACAAAAATTGGCTATTTGAGCCAAAAAATATACAACTAAAATTTTTCGTTTTCCTCCCATTTTATTTTTTTTGATTTAAATAAATTTTTGTTGGACCAAAAATATTTTATTTAAATTAAACAAAATTTATTTGATTCAAAAAAATAATTCAAACAAAATGTTTTTTTTTTGATTCAAAAAAAACGTTTTTACTGTGAAGTAACACAGAAAGTTGCTGCTAAACTCCGTGAGCAGTAAAGTAATTAAATAAATAATGTGCTTTCCAAGTTTTAATTTTTTCTAACCGAAGGTTAAATTTCGCTCATTTTTGCTTTGGATTTGGATTAATATTGGACGAATATTTTTAGTCCTATTCTTAGTTTAATATATTTTTTGGTTGGTAAAAAAAATCGACCAACCGAGCGTTTTTTTTTCACCAAAAAATGACGCGCTGTAGCAGGAGCAGATTTTATGTATTAGGATTAGTTACAACTGACGCGCATGAATGGATTAACGAGATTCTGGCAAATCTTTAATCTGTCCCCCCACCCCAAAGCATTTTCTAAATACGCCACTGATTTGATCAACTTAAATTTCATTTGGTAGAAGTCTTAAGGGCACTTCAAAAAGGAAAAACCATAAAATGTGGTTTACAAGATATCTTTTATGATGTTAACTGTGAAAGCTGTATTTTATGCTTTGTCCTATGATAAATCATAAGAGAAATCATATAATATGAAGTGCCCTTTAGTGTCTTCCGAGACAATGTACTTTGTTTCGACTTTTTTAAATTATATTATATTACACAGTAAAACCATTTTCTTTGAATCAACAAAACTATTTTTTTGAATTATTTTTTAGAAGCAAATAAATTTTGTTTAATTTAAATAAAATATTTTTGGCCCAACAAAAATAAATTTTATTGGAGGAAACGAAAACCTTTGGGGGGCCAAAAATATTTTATTTAAATTAAACAAAATTTATTTGCTTCGAACTTGGCGAATTTTTGTAGCTATTTGAAGAATTTATTTAGGTTGTTAGGTAGTTAGACTCCGCATGTGATGTAGTTTCCTTAGTTTTTGGTACCTTTCCGGTATATTTACCTAGACTTTTTGTCAATAATTGGTAAAAGCAATTCTTTTGATCGCAGAGAGCAGTGGCAGTTCACCGAGGGCAGATAATACATGCGACCTTTCGATAGGAGATTTAAATTCGATATTTTCACCGTTGCCGTTGTTTATAAATACAGAAGGTATAATTGTTTGTTTTGGGAAATTGAAAATTTGCTATTATTCTAGCTGGACCAATGACGCAACTAGAGGGGGAGGTTCAACCGACTATTTTAAAACTTATGTTTTTCGTCAGAAATTAAGATTTCAGTGCAACCTAATTCCCCCCCTACTTGCGTCACTGTTCTAGACCGTAATCCACTAAATACTAGTCGCTATATTTGGCACGGCCTGCGGCCTCGCGACTTTTACGTACTTATTAAATATGTTATATTTTATGATCTAACAACTAGATAATATCATTTATTCAGGCCGATCAATCGTGAGGTAAATTTAATTTTCGTCACCCTGTAGATACCTAACTAACTTAAAAAGTGAGATCTGCGCGATACAGATTTTGAATACGAATAGTTCCAGACAAATTTATTAATAAATTATAGTGAGGTGCTTACACTTTACTTTTTAACCTTACACAATATTTTCCACCCAACCGAGCAGAAATTTTGAAACTTAATTAGGTTTTAATAAATGCACATTTTTATGTTTCTATAATAATTAAAAGTGCTAAGATATCGCGCGGGGCGTTTTTATGGCGATTTATAAAATAAAAAATTTGTAACGGATATGAGGGTAATTAACATATCGAATAACGGTGGGTACGGGGTGTCGTCGTGTAGTAAGTCTGTCTGCCCTATGCGGCAAACTTGTCGAATTATCAAACTTTTGCTGCAAGAGCAGCTTGCAGCATCCGCGGCGAGACAAAATTCCTAAAACTGATTAACCTTCAATTATGACTTCATTCTCTCCGGGCCGGGGCCGCTGGATGAATTATGCCGGGTAAAGTTGTAGCCGCCGGTTTTTTTACGACCGAAATCCAGACGATTCGCTAGACTCCTCGTGATGTAATAATTGCGGAAGATTCATCGATTTTTCCGATTCGCGATGCAGCACTTGCGTGTGCCGGCGAGAACGCCGCCACCGAAAAATTTGTTTGGCCAAAAAAAAAGGAGAATGGAAGAAACAAGAGCATCGCACCAAAGACCTTGTTTTGTTTAAACAATAAAAAAGTAGCGATGATCCAATCCGTCATTACCAAACGAGATCGTTGCGCTTTTGTTTTTATCGTTATTTTGTTGTTTGCGTGTTTCGGGGCGCGTTTACCTCCGCATATCGACTTTTCGAGAGAATAATGAATCGTTTTGATAATTAGGCGGCGAGAACGTCGACCGATATTTGGACATTTAATAAAATTAATTCGGGTTTGGCCTTGAGGATGTGATAATTCGTAGTCCACGTGCGTGCTTGCTCACGATAAGGCTAGGCGATTTCTTGTAGCAAGGTCACGAATTTTATTGGTTGCCAAAATTCGATATAATCCTTCTGCGCATCGGGCCAGTGACCAGGAGGGATTCGCGTGCGAAGGCCGCGAACGACTAGACGTAGAACATCATCATCATCATCAATGAGGGCGGGTGGGGCACGACGATGTCGGCGTCCTTACGCTAACTTGCCCTCGTCTATTTTTTGCAACCCCCCAAACCCGCGCTTTCAGAGGATTTCGAACCCGACGCGACGTCTGAGCGTTCTACCTGCCCTTACCGGTTTTGCACTTGGAGGTACACACATTACACAATTGATACACTTCCAGGTGCGTTTGCTGCATCTCTTAGAAAACTTTCTTTTGAATTTTTGAAGAATAGAAAATTTGGGACTCATTTAAAAGCGTTCCGGTTGTTATTCTTTTCAACATTGGCGCACGACAAAAGATTCTTGCAATTCGATTATTTCTTTTTGAAAAAATAAAATAAATAAAAGTGTATATTATATAGCATAATAACGGATGGGGTGCATGAACCCGAACCATTAGAGGCGCTCCGATAACTCGAACACCTGCCTACCTCCTCAGGAAATCGCGAGAAAATATTAAATAGGAAATGCTAATTACCACGTAGTGTACCTTATCGAGACGGACACGTGTGCGTCTGAGGCATTGCAAAATTAGAGCAGCGCCACCTATTAGTCGGTTAATTGGCAAACTAGAGAAAGTGAAGGTGTAATTATTGTTGTCGTTCGTATTTTTTTTTTTTTTTTTTGGATTTGAATTATGGAGTGACGGAAGTTGTGACCTCTCCTCGATCGGTGCGTTTTTACCATTTCCGCTATTTTCGATTTTCTAGTCATTATTAATAAATTGTAGATTAAAAAAATGTTTAATTTGATGTTCGAATTGTATGCTAATTCGTGGCTTATTAATTTTCAAGGCTCTTCGGGGGGTAAAAAAGGCGTGTGAAACAAACTTTTTGCATAATTTTGTGGTAATATCGTACACAATTTATTGTATAGTATGATCTGGTTACCGTTATATTAAATCGCAGACTGGTATGTGACCCACAATCGTTTGACCTATGTATGGCGAACAACAATCTGTTCAAAAGTGGTTACGACAACTTCGACCAATTTTCCTATTATATATCCAAATCGATTAATTATTTAAATATTAGTAGTACGATCAGGTTTTTTTGGTCTATTTGACATTTAAGAGTAAGCGGACTTGCATTTCGGCCTCGGGGGGTGTTGCCGCCCGTTCACACTAACTTTTACTCTCCCTACGATAGGTTCATTAAAAACAAATTATAACGCAACTTCGGTTTGTCTCTCTTTTTTTTCTGCAATTTAGAAATCGTAAATTACCCTTAATGACGGGAGATGAGCGCTTACGATCCGAGAAAGTGATGCCGAACAGACTACCTAAAATCCAATCACCTTGTGTAAATATTTAATTACGTAAGAAATTATCTCGCCGAATTTTGACCGAATACAAAAAGCTTTATCGTCTCGGTTCCTGTTATGCTTCCTTTCCACAAACCGCATCGGGCCACATTATCGTTATTTGTAAATCGGCGATAAGGGACTATCGGCATTCGGGCGCCTTCTTCAATTTGAATTTTTTTCTTCCCACGACTAGGTAAACCCGCATCGAATGTCGTCTTATCGAAATCCTTCCTACGCCCATTTTAACCACCGGTGAATTCCAAATTAAGCCGGAAATTTATATCCGCGCGCGAGATAACGCAACCCCTTGTTGGGCTCCGTTTTCTTACGCCGCCGAGGAGTAGTAGTCAGTCGGTCGGTTAACCATAGATAATTTGTAAAACGGAATCAACACATTTATGCGGTTTAATTTTCGAGAAAAACTTCCTGGTACCGGTTAGAATGATTGCTAATAGTCTTGGATTGATTAAAGTGGGTTATCTTTCGAGTACCACACGGTAGTCTATTTGCATTATCATTTTAACTGTCGCCAAAGGTCTGATAAAATTCGCGCTCTCCTTGGTTATCTGCTTATGATAATGTTAGGTAATCGCGTCGTCGTCGTAGCTCAAGGCCGTCGTGATTGTAAATTCACGTGCGTAAAATACGCAACTAGTTTATGATATTGCTGTCACGTGGTGCGGACGTCGCTAACGTCGAGGTCATTTGCCGCGCGTCCGTATATATAGAAATCGGGTTTTCACCCACAATAAAATTATTGTCTCTTCCGCACAGCAGAAACTTTTCCTAGGCGTTGGTCTTTTCGACGGTTATAACCCAGATTTGGCCCAGTCCAACGCCCATGCCTACGGCTTCGGAAATAAACTGGTTCGCTAAAATCGCATTTTCTAAAAGCGCATCCGTCATCCCCAAATCTTTTCCGGGTGCGGTGCCGTTATATAAATATAATAAACCGTCATCTTAACCTATTTCCCTTTGTTTTGTTTTGTACCCGCTAATTGCCTCTGAGCTGAGAGTCACGTCTGTCCGCTCGGTGTAATATACTCGTGAGAGTGAGCGTAAATAAAAGTTCCAAAATTAGTCGAAATTATCCCAGGCCGAACAACTAGAAAATGTATTTTCGTATCCCATACGGGCAAGCAGGCGATGAACTTGCGTCGTCGATTTTATCATAAGACAAAATCCACTGCCCGCTTAGGAATGTGAAAGGTAGTTGTTACAGGATCCAGTTTGAGAAACGGCATTCTCTCGACGAACACCGTCGTGTTTAATGACGACGACCAATTTTACACGTGTCAAAATGGCATTATTAGCGAATAAAACGGTATCGCATTAAGAAGGTTACCCGGGTACCCGTTCTTCCGTCATCTGCTCTCTCGTCGTCTACTTTTTCTCGTGGCGAGGAGAAAATTCGAAATTGTAGGTGGTACCGTACCCTTCTATTGTTTTACCTACCTACCTACAATTTCTCCTCTGCATCCTGTCCACCTTCTAACGGGCAAAAAATTACACACTCACGAACTGGGTCGATTTCATAATTTGTCTCGTATTTAACACCAAATTAATCGATCGATCTGCAATAACCCAGATTTTTTCTTATTCCATTATCGCCATTTCAAAACCCGATACCTAGCTACTTGCGTGTCCGATTTCCAATTTTGACGGCTCGATCGCCAAAGCCCCCTCGGGCCAATTTCTGTCTGCACACCACAATCTTGATGCGGCCCCCGGGCATCGGTTTTATTTCGTGTGCACTTTTTTTGCAATACCACCCCGTATAGAAAACGACGTTTTATTTTTATTCGTCCTCGGGCGTCATCTGCAGTTTACTCGAGTTCACCAAAATTTTTTCGCCTTTTTTTCCCGGGTACGGTGGAAAATTTTGCTTAGACATTAATTAATTCGATAATTCGTATCGCGTGTTATCCCATCTTCGGCTGTATGACGTAAAAATCTACCCTGTTTTTGTGATGATTCTAATACCGGTTAAGGTTGTTGGCCAAAATGCGATTCCAAGGTGATTTTTTTTAACTGCGCCGATGTATGACAAATCGGTTACATCGTTCGCCGGTGTCATTTTTTTTAATCCCGCCCGAATTATCGATCAAACTTGATAATATGTTTATAATTTATTTGTTTCACTTGCCGCATTTTCCTGGGAAAATCTCGAAAAATTTCGATAATATGATATTTTATGATGGTGGTGATGTTGTCGGGGAAGTACAAGAGCGTTGCAGTCGCAACCGAGTCCACCCTTGCTGGGTCGTTTGACCTCGCAACTCCTTCCTACGCACCCATTTCCTTTCGCCGATACCAAGAAGAACGACATTCTCAATTTTTTACTGTTAAAAGCTCTACTTGCGAGAAAATCCATCGATTAGCATTCCGACTCTTCTCGTCGATTAATCAATCAATCTTGACGAGTCGATTGATAAAGGACGCAGCGAACGATGACGTGGGCGAGCATATTAGAAGAAGATAATATGTAGGAGAAGGAAAAAATCGATTAGAATTAAAAAAAATTCAAATTCTGCGTTTGTGCGGTGTCCACTCGCAAGGTTATTTATTAACCGTGAACTTTTGCAAACGAACCACAATTAAAATTTACAAGTAAAAAGTTAATCACGTTCATAAAAAAAATCCTTGAACATGACTTGTCCGCTACACCAAGTGTATTAACCTTAATTTTTTGGGTAAAATTTTTGTGTTACCACATCGGTTTACCTTGACGCCTCGATCGATAAATGATAATTATATAAGGTGCAACGACTCGCGGGGGTTGGTTTTTTTCCAGAGCTGAGCGCAAAAATAAAATTAAAAAAAGATTCGCTTGGCACGCTAACCCACAAAGTGGACAATTACGCGCTCTTTTTTTTTTGTTTAATTTTAATTCTCTACAATTTGTAGTTATTATTTGTGTTGCAATCTTGTGAAAGTTGTTCATTAACAATTTTCCAATTTTATCGTTGAAAATTTAACCCCCCTCGCTCGAGTGGGCGACCGAAATCGTCAAGTCGCTTTAATTTTCCTTTTCGCTTTATTTTTTCGACTATTACGCAGTTTATAAATTTAATAATGACGATTAAAGGGGCCACCAATTCTTTGTTCATTACAGTGCTGGTGTTAGTAACCTAATATTTTTTTAACCTTGAATTTTAAGTCATTGCTCCACATTATTATAATTTACGAATTTTGTAAGTGGTAACTGATAGAGAACTACCGGATGTGCACTTTAATTTTAATTTTTATTTTTATTTTTCGATTCGCATCGGAAGCGAATCAAAAATTTGCATCCAAATTGCGCCGACCGCCGGTGCCGGTGATGGACGCGGGGGTTTCTCGGTCCTTTCGAGAATTTTGCATTTGTTTGCTTTGGATCCTTGTTCCGACTTTTTCTGAGAAGGTTTTCGAATATTTAGCACCTTTTTTCCAGATAATGGTTTATGGTCCTAATGGTTTAATAATGCCGGCCTCGGGGTCGGCTTTTCTAAGAAGAACAGCTTTAGAGCAAATGCATCTTCGGTTATTTATTGTGTGAGCTTGCAGCTTTTGTTATCTTTTCAAAAGTAAGATGCATTGTTCAAGCTGAAATTGTTTAGGTCGTGCTAAATCCGATCGATACTCGAAGGGGGCCATAAAAATAATAATGGGAGTCCTTCTCGAACAAAACGTTTCGTCGGGTACGACGTTTTCGGGCAAAACTTTCCAAAAAAGTGTTCGAATCGATAAAGAAGCAATAAAAATGATATTGCCCACTTTATCTCTTCAACAAGTACTTATACATGCGCCTTTTTTTTCTGTCTCGATAAATTCGATAGGTCGAGCGTTCGGGGTCGGATCTTATCGTACGTTGATTGTTTACTTTCGATAATTATTATTAAGTAACGTCCTACAAAAATGAGATAACCCAGTAATTATGCCTACCTGAAAGTTGGCGGAATGTGTTCCGTATAGCAACCGTCACGACAAAATTGTGCACATTTTAAATTTTGCCAAATTTGTTTTGGCAGCCGAAAACTTGTTTATGATTTTACGATGTGTATTTCCATCAATTTTTCCGTCGTCGACATTTGGGGAGGTCAAAAACCTTCGCCGCCGATCGACTAATTAATAAATAATTAAGTAATTCAATCGGAAAACCGGAACGTAAGCATCTCTCTTTTTTGGAGATCGATAATTTCGAGCTTGCGACATTAAAGGTGGTCAGGGTTAAATTATCGCACCAGTTCAGAATTTAGGATAGGTCATTTATGCATAAATTTCAGAATTAACGTAAATTTAAAGATCCAAAGGGAGGACCAGTTCGATTTGATCTACAGAAATCTAATTTCTAATGTAAATAAACAAAAAGGAAGTCAACAATGCAGTGCTAGAGCGTTTGAATCTCGACTCGGCTCAAACCTAGTCGAAAGAATAGTATAATATGAAACTTGGGAAAATTTTTAAATGGCTTTTCTCTCGTCAAAGAAAATGAAAGCCCGGCGCTTTCCCGAAATCGTTTTCTCACACACTGATCGTATTTAACGGATTTTATTTTTGCTTTGCTTGGATTTAAACTGACCGGAAACTATTCCAAGTTCGGTTCGATTCCGAGTGAAATAAGAAATTTCTTTTGTTTGTTATAAATCCATTCTCATTTTTGTTTTTATTTATTTGCAGATGATGAAGATGAATTCGAGCGGGCCGACGCAAGTTTCGTATTTAAGCAAGAAAATTTGCAAGACGATGACGAGGAGGAAGAAGAAGAAGATGAGGAAGAACACAAGGAAAGCATAACTCGTATGATAAAAACGGAGATCGATGATGACGACGAAGAAGAAGAAATCGACGTGGTGTCCGTTAGCGATCATCCTAACGATATCAAACTCAGCCCTAGTACCAGCAGCAGCAGTAGCAGCAGTTATCTATATCCCAAAACCAAGCGCAACGTGTACGGTTCGTTCGGAACCATTCCAAAGAAAACATTGCCAATACCCGAACGCAAATGCGTCAACGGTAAATACATCCTGATGGATATGGAAGTGCCGACACCGGTTAAGCGCAACGCCGGCCGCACCGCAACCAAACCGGTGCCAAAGAAACGTCGTGCTTCGAGCAGCGACGACGAAGAAGATGACGATGACGACGACGATAGCGATTCCGAATCCAGCTACAAGCGCTCCTATTCGAGATACGGTTCCAGAAAACAACGCTCCCCACCGAAAAAGCGTCGCGTCAGTATCGAAATGGAAAGCGGTTCCGATAAGCGCAACCTGCACAACTCCCTCGAACGAATGCGCAGAATTGGCTTGAAGAATTTGTTCGACAGTTTGAGAAATGCGATACCCAGCATCTCGCAACGCGAACGCACTGCCAAAGTGGTAATTTTGAACACTGCAACCGCCATGGTGGGGCAAGTGCAGCGACAGGAAGACAAATACGCTGCCGAAAAGGTGGCTCTGAAGCGTAAGCAGGAAACGTTGCGTAAACGATTGTCGGAATTGAGAAAATTGGCGGCTCGCAATCGCTAAGATGATAAACGGACACACAGTGTTATTGTGAACTTTAAACGGATAGAAAAGGACATGTGGGGTGAACGTTTCGAGCCCGAGAGGTGGTGGGTCACTCTTCACGTAGTTAGTGCTGCATTTTTAATACATAAATAGTTTAGGGTCGCGTGTATATATACAATGGAACGAAAGCAACATCAAGTTTCGGCTTTAGCATCGCCATCGATTTTTTGATTTGATAAAATAATAAAATGAACTGTGATTTCTATTAGGACGTTTTTTTTGTTTAGGGAGTAGATGAGGATATTTTTGCGGTTTTTTACACACAGACACATGATATACACTATAATGATATATAGGATGTTACGCAAGTTAAGTGCTGTTGGATTTTTTGTTATAAATATTAAAAAAATAAACGAGAAAATGATTTAGACAAAAAAATAATACATTTTTAACGACGGAAGGGTGTACGTACCTTAGCTGTTTTTGTTATAACTTCACATGATTTGTGATTTCATTTTGTGATAGTCGGATTGTAAGGTGTTTTTCGCGAAAAATGTTAGTATGAGCAATAATTTTTTCCTCGTCTTTTCGCGAATCAATTTGGACGCTTTGTTCTTACATTATTTGTGTTGTTATTATTTAGCAATGTAACGTATACGCTTTTTTTTGTAGGTTTAGGTTGTTGAATTTTATGTGAAGTTTTTTTTTTATTAAGAAGAGTATTAAGTCAAGGTTTTTTACGTCTTTCGTTAAGTAGTTAATTTCTTAGGTTTAGGTTAGGTGAATTACTCGGAGTGCTTTTTTTGTTTTAATGTGAATTAAGGACCTTGATGCTTCCGCCACTTCGGGAGCCCCTTTCTCTTCTAGTAATTCTTTTTTTTTTTTAATATGTAGCCATTTCGTTAGGTCGTTTAGTTTAGTCGAGAGGTGAGGCGAATTGTTGTGTTCATATTTTTACAGTATTTTATATCTATTAAAAAAATATCAGTAAAAATCACAAAAAAAATGGAGTATAGTTTTTTACGAAATAGTGAGAAAAATGAGCCTTGAGTACCGGGAAACGTGGATAAAAAGATTTGATTTTTTTTAAACTAAATGAAACCTGTGATGCAACCTCGCTTGTGACCAAATATTTAATAAGAATTTTTAGTTTAATAGATTCGTTCAAGGCACATTTTTTAAAATCACCCTTCTTATTTATAACCAACAAGACAATTCACTACTTGTTTTTCTTTTTTGTTCTTATTTGATACCTAGTTAATAATGAAACTTGTAATAGAATTATTATATAGTATATTACATAATAAATATTATATATATTTGTCATATACATACATACAATTCTCAAAAATAATGTAGTAAACCTTATTATTGGAAAAAATGTTATCTTGGTAATTATTATTATTACTACTATTACTACTACTACTATTTGTATATATTATTACGAGTTTGTTAATGTTTTTGTACTTATTTTGGTCTTTTTTTTATATATATTTACTTTTGGCCGATAACATTTTGTTTGCATATTGTTTCAATCAGGAGTAACCATTATTTTGCCTATAAAATTGCAACTTATGTTAAGTAACTTTTTTATTTTTGGTTGTAGTTCCTCTCATAAGTTTTTACATAATAATAAAATATTAATCGCTTGGATTTCCTCGATTTTTTTGTTTATTACATAAATCCTACTTCCTGTTTCCTAACAAAGACTCGGATCACTTTGCAAGTGGTAAGTTTATTTGAATTAATTTTTAATTGATGACGCACGATTTTTTTGAGTTTATTTATAAAAGTGACTCACCACTAACTCTCTAATTGCGTTTCACTGGAATTTTCAAAACTCCAACTCCAAGAAAATAACTCGAGAGGAATTTCCAGTCAAGGTGTGACTATCTTAGCAATTTCAAATTTTCAAGTGTGGAATTTAAATTACTTACGTAAGGACGATTTTTGTAATTTTTGACCCCTTACATAAGGGCACGTAAGATTTTCGCAACCCGCCTCTCCCCCCCCGTCACATCTTACGTAAGGATTATTAAACAAAAATAAAGTTGATCCCCCCTCTCCTCCGCTTATAAATTATGAACAACAATAATATTGTTAACTTACGTAAGGAATACGTCGGACCCTCCCATCCCCCCGTAATGGTTGGTAAAATTTTCGATACCTCCCCCCAAACCCTTACGTAATTAATGCATATTAAAAATCTCGGTAACTGAAGTCCAAATAAAATTTTGAATGCAGTTGTCCGGTTTATTTTGGAAAAAATTAATTTTTTCAAAATTTCATTTTTTTAAAAGTCAAAAAACTTTCAGTATAATCTGGATTAACGCGCACGCCGCCGTTTTACTACAGTAAAAAGTTGACGGTTTTTTAAAAACAGTTTTCTATTAAAAAATTATAAAACTATACATTTTTACAATTATCTACAGTTTAATTTTTTCATTCAGTTCCAGTTTGGCTCGCTTGGCTTTTCTTGCCAAAACACGTTTATGAGTGTGCGACTTCAAATGAATGAGCCATTGGTTGCCTATGAATACGCGCTGGCAGGGTTCGCAAAAGTGGGACTCGGAATCCGAAAGCGATCGCGCGTTTGTTGTCCGCTTCGGCAAAGCTTCATGCAAACAAACAGAACCGTCCAAATAACTTTGCAAAATCTCTTGCCCTGGTAAACCGACTTTTTCGCGCCACTCCTCCACGTTTGTTGTATCCAAACTGTAAACGGGAGGAACGTCGCGGTTTCCTATACTGAGAAATCGGTTGATTATCCAACGTTTTTGTTTACGTGCGTAACGACGCGTAGCAGTTTTTAGCTGCTCCACGGCTAGATCAAACGACCTCTTCCCGTCGTCTTCTTCCCGTTCCTCTTTGGTCTTCAGCAAGTAGTCGTGGAAATCCTTCAAACCGATGGATTGAAATATACCTTTGGTGTAATCAGAGATTCTAAAACAAAATTAAAAGAGATTACACTACATCGGATACGTCACATTCTAGACTTACTCGGAATTCTTCAAGCGTTGTTCATTGTAGCAACGATGGAAGTCTAACAATTCCTCCACCAGGCCTTCTTCTATCATAGATTCTACTCGTAAATCTAACCGTTTATCTAAAACTGTCTAAAATAAGTCGGTGAGGAGGGATTCTGATTTGTAAAGCATACCTGATCGCATTCCAACCATAAAATTAAGGAATTTGGGAAACGTAAGCCTCCACCCCACGAAGAACCTCCTTTCGATGTTTGTTGTTCTTTTAGAATTTTACTGTGCTTGCAACCCATAAGTTTGTAAACTTCCAAAGACCTTATGATTTTTCTTTTATCTTGCGGATGCAAAGTTTGTGCTCGCTCCGGGTCCACTTCTTTTAACATTCCGTGCAATTCTTCGCTAGGTTTCTCTTCCAAGTGGCTCACCAACTGCTCACTTTCGGGTAAATTGGTTCCATCGACTAGTATTTTAAACAGCAACGATTCGATGTAGTAATTTGTTCCGCCAACGATAATCGGAAGTTTCTTTTTGGCAAAAATTTCGTCAATCTAAAATACGATTCTTAGGGATTCGTTCAACAGTGGAACTTACGTAAGTCTACCTTGGCCAGAGCCTTGTTCCTGTAATTGTAAGCGTTACACTCTTCGTGGGGTTGCAACTCGTCGACAAGGTGGTGTGGCACCAATCCGCGTTCTTCTTCCGTTGCTTTCGCGGTTAAAATATCGAGCCCCTTGTAAATCTACGGAAGAAATGTTGAGTGGAAACAAAATTGCACTTTCAACACTCACCTGCATGGAATCCGCTCCCACAATTTCACCGTCAAATTTTTGGGCCAGTTCCAAAGATAATTTAGTTTTACCGCAACCGGTTGCCCCCAAAATTACAACCAACGGTAATTTTTGCTCCATTTTTACGATTTTATCAACTACATGGGTAAACAATTTCAACATTTTTCATTTTAGGTTAACATAACCTTAAATATAAAGTGTGCGAGATTGCGAAAGAACGATGATAATGTATAACCGTGGTAAATTTACTAAATTCTATTTTAAAATTAATTATTAATTTGATTTAATTAATCGCCAAAATTTAATTATGCCATGAAACGCCACTGCTTATTAACTGTCACCTGTCAGTCAACGTCAACTTTTAAATTAACATAACCTTATTGTTTTGTCATGTTTAGTTGTTTATTTCACTATGAATGTTCGAGATTTCTTTGCCGAAAATAACGTTTGTGGACAGAATGTCTTGCAGTTGGTGTCTCGAGGTAATGCCGTGATAGCAGAACTGTTGAGATTGAAAGATTACGTGCCAAGTGTTTTTCGGTAATTTTGAAGTTTCTTCATGTTCCTGAATAACTAGTCCGGTTATCATTTGTTTTTTTAGATTGGAAAATAAACAGGAAGTTCAAAAGTATGGAGAAATTATCTTAGATTTTAGTTACTTTAAAGTTGCCGATGCTCACGAACACAAAATTGAAAATAACGACGTAAGTAGTTATCGAATTATTCCACTTGACAAATTATGATAATATTAGGCGCTAAGGGAACTGGACGAAGAGTTTCGAGACAACCACTTGGAAATTATAAATCGGTTCTATTCGGTCTTTGAAAGCATCCACGTTTATATTTCTGATTTGAAACATTTCTTAACTGAATTGGACGATGGAATTTACATACATCAGTCGTTGGAAACTATCTTTGCAGACGTCGAAGGAAGACAGGTTATGGTGAGTTTGGCACAGAAAACCTTTTGTTTTTATACAAGAAAGAATTTTTATTCCAGTGTGAATCTTTGTATTTGTATGGCGTCATGCTTTTGGTCGTGGATGCTCACATTGATGGAATCATTCGAGAACGTCTGTTGGTTTCATATTATCGTTACACGCCGCAACGGAACGACACTCAAAGTCACATAGATGAAGTGTGTAAGTTGTTGCGGGACACAGGACACAACTCACCTAAGGGAGGGCCAGTTAATTATCCCGAAGATTATTTTAGGTTAGTAGAGACAAATTAGAGAATTATAATTTAAAAAATCTTTATGTATTTTTTTAGAAGAGTTTCGGTGTCTCCTACCTTCGTAGACGTCGTCATAGGCCGACTTCGCTCAGACGACGTCTATAACCAATTGTCTGTATATCCTTTATCGAAACATCGCAGCACTGCCTTAACTACCCAAGCATCTATGCTCTACGTTTGCTTATTTTTTTCGCCCAACATTCTGCACAACCAAACGGCCGTAATGCGCGAAATCGTCGACAAATATTTTCCTGACAATTGGGTAATTTCACTGTACATGGGTTTCATCGTCAACGTGGTTGAGGCATGGGAGCCGTTCAAGGCGGCTCGTATGGCTTTAAGTAACACACTGGAGTTGGTCAATATAAAAAGTTATGCTTCGTTTTACGCATCGTCCGTTGGCCCACTACTCAAATCGAGTTTGCAGTTACTTAAAGAAGGGAATTTGACCAAGGAAAGCGTAATAAATGATATCAATAACATTACGAGCGTCTTGAGAGATTGCAACGTTACGATTCGATGGTTAATGCTACATACAGTGAGCAGAATGGGCGGGAAGGCTGAAAAGAATAAAAAATGCAAACAGTTGCGCGAGCTCGTTTTAACCGAAACGAAATATTCGCCTGCTCACATCTTCAAGTTGCTTTTAAACACGGCCCAGTTGGAACTGATCACCAAAGATATTATCAGGAATTTGCTCGACGATAAAGACGACATGTGGAACGAATTGAAGAAGGAGAGCTATTTGAGTTTGATGGAATTGTCGGAAGTGTTTGGTGGAATAAAACCTCTCACGAGGATCGAGAAAAATGTGAATTTGCAACGATGGTTTGCAGAAATTTCCAAGGAGGTTGATTCTCTCGATCAGGACGACGGTAATTCTGGTCGTAAAATTGTGCATCTAATTCAAGCACTGGTAGAAGTGCAAGAGTTTCATCAGTTGGATAAAAATATGCAAGTGGTGCAGTTTTTAACCGAAACGCGCAAATTTCTCGACTCGATGATTAAAAATATGAACGTCAAAGAGGATACTTTGATTACTTTACAAATCATTGGGGACGTGAGTTACGCGTGGGAGCTGATCGATACCTACACGGCAATTATGCAGCTCGGCATCAAAAAGGAGCCCACTTTGTGTATAAAATTGAGAGCGATTTTTCTAAAATTGGCTTCCGCTTTGGAGATTCCATTGTTGCGAATTAATCAGGCTCGCAGCGAAGATTTGCTCTCCGTTTCGGAATATTACAGCGGCGAATTGGAAATTTATGCGCGGCGGGTTTTGCAAATCATCCCCAAGATGATGTTCGAAAATATGGCGCGCATAATCGAAATGCAAACAAGCGTACTGAAAGAATTACCCACGCGCTTGGAGAAGGAAAAGTTGAGGGAATACGCTCAATTGAACGAACGATTTGAGTTTGCCGAACTTACCCATTCGATTTCGGTATATAGCGAAGGAATGAGAATGATGAAAACTACATTGGTAGGGGTAATTTGTTTGGACGCGAAGAAGTTGTTGGAAGACGGAATACGTAAAGAATTAGTGCAGCATATTTCGAAAACCTTACACAACGAACTGATTTTTAGTGCCCGACCCAAAGCCGACGAGTTGGAACAGCGGTTGATGAGTTTGGCACGCGTTATGGACGGATACAAACGATCGTTGGAGTACATTCAGGTAACTTTTTCTTTTAACTTGTTTATCTAATTAATTTCGTATTTCTGTAGGATTACGTTAACATAAACGGTTTGAAAATTTGGCAAGAGGAAGTAACGCGGATCGTTAATTATAATGTGGAACAAGAATGTAATGGTTTTTTACGCAATAAAGTTTACGATTGGGAAAGTGCGTACCAGAATCGTTACGTTCCTATACCACGTTACCCATCCGTGGATAATATAAGCGAAAATTTTATCGGAAGATTAGCAAGAGAAATTATTCGACTCACCGATCCCAAGTAAGCCCTTGTTTCATTTAGTCATCACGCATTGACAAATGTGATTTTTATTTTTAGAAACTCAATTTATTTAGAACCAACGTCGACGTGGTACGACGCGAAAACGCACAAAGCTGTTCTGAATAAGGAAGCATTTGCTTTGGTGGCATCTGCCATTGAAATAACTGGACTAGTTGGCTTGGATCGACTCTTCTCTTACATGATAATTAGCAGCTTGCAAAAAATTATGAGTAAGTTAAGATTAGCAAAGCTGATCAAGCAAGTTGTATTGTTTGTGTTTCAGAAATCCTAGAGAATAAAGAAAATAAGAATAACGCTTGGACCAATATTCTTTCGAGCATATCGTCGGAAATGGATTTCGGAAATATGGCGAGCGTCAGCAAATTTTACCAAAATTGCGTGAATCGCACTTCAAAATTGTGGTCAAATATTTTGGATCTCACTTTGAGTGTGGGTCAACTGCAGTTACTTCGTGTGTTAACCACATTTCAGTTAAACATGAGGTGCAAATTTGATGCAAAACATTTGGAATCTTCGCTTAGTTTAGTTAACAGGTAAGTGTTTAATTTTGGTTTTCTTTGATTGACAAAGGTAATATTTATTTTAGGGCGCTCTTAAGTGATATTCAAAAGGGCGAGGAAGCAGTGCAGGCAAGCGAAGGTATTTTTGTTGCACTATCGCCTTACTTCGATTGGGCAGGAATGAACAATCCCCTGCACAAAATCTATGTGACATCTAAACCGCAAGAGACTTTCGCGTCGACTTTATTTATTTTTGCCATCACTCACCTGCATAAGTTGTTTCTTTTAACATCGGCGGCCAACTTGAATAAACGGAACGTAGATCAAATCGACGGAGTTGCATTTATTGTTGCCATTCACACAATATTTAAACAATTTCATCCGAATCTTAACGAATTATTTTTGAAGCTATTTTCGACCTTTTTGACGGAGTTAACTAAACAGAGCATCAAGTAAGACAATTTTATTTGTTTGTGTGCTTTTTAAAATGCATTTATTGTTGTAGTTTGAAAAATGCAGAAGTTCCAAACGACGTCACATTGGGAGTTCGCTTTTTGGAAGTTTACGGAACATTACTGAAGACGTCTAACATTTCACTACTGAAACACGTTCCCGAGGAATTACTTTACTTGCACGACTTGTTAAGTATTACTTCCTAAATTAACGAATACCTGGAATTCAACATGAGTAACGGTTAAGGTATGTCGATTGTTGTTGAATTAGTTAAACTGATGAACACTTTATCATGTGATCTAGACTTATTTCTATTTTTTTTTTCAGTTGGAGCGTTCATACTCCGCAATATTGATTACCCGACAGCTAAATGAAGTAAAAGCCCAACGAACTTTGATAATCGTTGCAACAGCAAATCTCAAGAGTGATATGTTAACATTAAAACCATTACACTTTTTGAATTTTTTTAAATGTTTGTGTTTGTTCTACAGCCAATAGTCGATATTTCGCTCAATATTACCAGAGCAGGGATTAGGTATGACATTGATTATTTTGATTGGTCAATTTCATACTTAAATTGTATTGAGATCGAGTCAAGTATCAACTATAGGTACTGGCATGAGTATGGTATTACGCTTTCATATACGGAAAGCAATGTGCGAGTAGCTATAAGTAGATTTCGGCTTTGAAGATCTATCTAATGATAGATACTTTTTTCACAATATGTTACCAATGAGTAACGTTTATGCGGTAATTTGCAACCATGCATTGGCACTGCGGGTTAATTCGTATCTGATGAAGAGAAATCTCTATGGAGTAATCTCAAAACCGGCGGTAGTACGATAAAACCTAGTGGTCCATGTGATGGTGTAAAACTATCTGCATGTATGCTTTTTGACTGGGGATTATGATTTTGCAAAAACCCCACGATACTCATTGGTAACATATTGTGAAAGGAGTATCTATCATTAGATAGATCTCCACGGCCGAAATTCACTTATAGCTTCTTTTGTAGTTTAACTTTTTTATATTTATTATAATAAAAATGGTTACATTGTAAAGATATTATATAGATTTATTATTATAATAAACACATAAAAAAAATGACTTAGTGTTTTTACTGAAATGAACTAGTATACCGCCCTGCTTAGCGAAAGTGCCGTATGTACAAACATTGCCAAATTGAGTTATTGGTGTATATGTATATACTATGGGCATTCTGGTACATTTTAACAAATAAAAATGTCATATATTTCATAACTAATCGAAGTAATCCGGTGATTTTGTTTGCTGTTTGTTTGGTCTATTACCTACACTTAAGTCTTAAAAGTCGCATATCTCAATATGGCTGTTTTGTACATACGGCACTTTCGCTAAGCAGCACAGTATAGTAAATCCAAGAAGAAAAAAAAGTACAAGAAATTGGAAAAAAGGGACAATATTTAAATAATTAATTTTAGTTTAGTGCAAGTTCGAATTTTTGATTTGCATTTTATTCGACTTTGGAGTTCTTCCGCCAGTCCCAGGTTATTTTTTTGTAATCTAGGCATTAAAATACGTCGTATTAACCAATAAAAAGGCCATCTAAATTTTTTAAGATTTTTGAAAAAAACGAAAGGTTAACCCCTTTGGTGATTTTTGACCCCAAAAAATGAAAGTCGGAATTTAGCTATAATTTTAGAGTTTTCTTATGTAGATTGATGAGAAAATTCGAATGGCGCAGTCAGAATTTCCGTAGGTACGATATTTTTCGTTTTATGCGGCTTTAAAGTTCGAATTTTTGATTTGCATTTTATTCGACTTTGGAGCTCTTCCGCCAGTCCCAGGTTATTTTTTTGTAATCTAGGCATTAAAATACGTCGTTTTAATCAATAAAAAGGCCATCTAAATTTTTTAAGATTTTTGAAAAAAACGAAAGGTGATTTTGGTGGTGATTTTTGACCCCAAAAAATGAAAGTCGGAATTTAGCTATAATTTTAGAGTTTTCTTATGTAGATTGATGAGAAAATTCGAATGGCGCAGTCAGAGTTTCCGTAGGTACGATATTTTTCGTTTTATGCGGCTTTAAAGTTCGAATTTTTGATTTGCATTTTATTCGACTTTGGAGTTCTTCCGCCAGTCCCAGGTTATTTTTTTGTAATCTAGGCATTAAAATACGTCGTATTAACCAATAAAAAGGCCATCTAAATTTTTTAAGATTTTTGAAAAAAACGAAAGGTTAACCCCTTTGGTGATTTTTGACCCTAAAAAATGAAAGTCGGAATTTAGCTATAATTTTAGAGTTTTCTTATGTAGATTGATGAGAAAATTTGAATGGCGCAGTCAGAGTTTCCGTAGGTACGATATTTTTCGTTTTATGCGGCTTTAAAGTTCGAATTTTTGATTTGCATTTTATTCGACTTTGGAGTTCTTCCGCCAGTCCCAGGTTATTTTTTTGTAATCTAGGCATTAAAATACGTCGTATTAACCAATAAAAAGGCCATCTAAATTTTTTAAGATTTTTGAAAAAAACGAAAGGTTAACCCCTTTGGTGATTTTTGACCCCAAAAAATGAAAGTCGGAATTTAGCTATAATTTTAGAGTTTTCTTATGTAGATTGATGAGAAAATTCGAATGGCGCAGTCAGAATTTCCGTAGGTACGATATTTTTCGTTTTATGCGGCTTTAAAGTTCGAATTTTTGATTTGCATTTTATTCGACTTTGGAGCTCTTCCGCCAGTCCCAGGTTATTTTTTTGTAATCTAAGCATTAAAATACGTCGTTTTAATCAATAAAAAGGCCATCTAAATTTTTTAAGATTTTTGAAAAAAACGAAAGGTGATTTTGGTGGTGATTTTTGACCCCAAAAAATGAAAGTCGGAATTTTGCTATAATTTTAGAGTTTTCTTATGTAGATTGATGAGAAAATTCGAATGGCGCAGTCAGAATTTCCGTAGGTACGATATTTTTCGTTTTATGCGGCTTTAAAGTTCGAATTTTTGATTTGCATTTTATTCGACTTTGGAGCTCTTCCGCCAGTCCCAGGTTATTTTTTTGTAATCTAGGCATTAAAATACGTCGTTTTAATCAATAAAAAGGCCATCTAAATTTTTTAAGATTTTTGAAAAAAACGAAAGGTGATTTTGGTGGTGATTTTTGACCCCAAAAAATGAAAGTCGGAATTTAGCTATAATTTTAGAGTTTTCTTATGTAGATTGATGAGAAAATTCGAATGGCGCAGTCAGAGTTTCCGTAGGTACGATATTTTTCGTTTTATGCGGCTTTAAAGTTCGAATTTTTGATTTGCATTTTATTCGACTTTGGAGTTCTTCCGCCAGTCCCAGGTTATTTTTTTGTAATCTAGGCATTAAAATACGTCGTATTAACCAATAAAAAGGCCATCTAAATTTTTTAAGATTTTTGAAAAAAACGAAAGGTTAACCCCTTTGGTGATTTTTGACCCCAAAAAATGAAAGTCGGAATTTAGCTATAAATTTAGAGTTTTCTTATGTAGATTGATGAGAAAATTCGAATGGCGCAGTCAGAATTTCCGTAGGTACGATATTTTTCGTTTTATGCGGCTTTAAAGTTCGAATTTTTGATTTGCATTTTATTCGACTTTGGAGCTCTTCCGCCAGTCCCAGGTTATTTTTTTGTAATCTAGGCATTAAAATACGTCGTATTAATCAATAAAAAGGCCATCTAAATTTTTTAAGATTTTTGAAAAAAACGAAAGGTTAACCCCTTTGGTGATTTTTGACCCCAAAAAATGAAAGTCGGAATTTAGCTATAATTTTAGAGTTTGCTTATGTAGATTGATGAGAAAATTCGAATGGCGCAGTCAGAATTTCCGTAGGTACGATATTTTTCGTTTTATGCGGCTTTAAAGTTCGAATTTTTGATTTGCATTTTATTCGACTTTGGAGCTCTTCCGCCAGTCCCAGGTTATTTTTTTGTAATCTAGGCATTAAAATACGTCGTATTAACCAATAAAAAGGCCATCTAAATTTTTTAAGATTTTTGAAAAAAACGAAAGGTTAACCCCTTTGGTGATTTTTGACCCCAAAAAATGAAAGTCGGAATTTAGCTATAATTTTAGAGTTTTCTTATGTAGATTGATGAGAAAATTCGAATGGCGCAGTCAGAATTTCCGTAGGTACGATATTTTTCGTTTTATGCGGCTTTAAAGTTCGAATTTTTGATTTGCATTTTATTCGACTTTGGAGTTCTTCCGCCAGTCCCAGGTTATTTTTTTGTAATCTAGGCATTAAAATACGTCGTTTTAATCAATAAAAAGGCCATCTAAATTTTTTAAGATTTTTGAAAAAAACGAAAGGTGATTTTGGTGGTGATTTTTGACCCCAAAAAATGAAAGTCGGAATTTAGCTATAATTTTAGAGTTTTCTTATGTAGATTGATGAGAAAATTCGAATGGCGCAGTCAGAGTTTCCGTAGGTACGATATTTTTCGTTTTATGCGGCTTTAAAGTTCGAATTTTTGATTTGCATTTTATTCGACTTTGGAGTTCTTCCGCCAGTCCCAGGTTATTTTTTTGTAATCTAGGCATTAAAATACGTCGTATTAATCAATAAAAAGGACATCTAAATTTTTTAAGATTTTTGAAAAAAACGAAAGGTTAACTGACCCCAAAAAATGAAAGTCGGAATTTAGCTATAATTTTAGAGTTTTCTTATGTAGATTGATGAGCAAATTCGAATGGCGCAGTCAGAATTTCCGTAGGTACGATATTTTTCGTTTTATGCGGCTTTAAAGTTCGAATTTTTGATTTGCATTTTATTCGACTTTGGAGCTCTTCCGCCAGTCCCAGGTTATTTTTTTGTAATCTAGGCATTAAAATACGTCGTATTAATCAATAAAAAGGCCATCTAAATTTTTTAAGATTTTTGAAAAAAACGAAAGGTTAACCCCTTTGGTGATTTTTGACCCCAAAAAATGAAAGTCGGAATTTAGCTATAATTTTAGAGTTTTCTTATGTAGATTGATGAGAAAATTCGAATGGCGCAGTCAGAATTTCCGTAGGTACGATATTTTTCGTTTTATGCGGCTTTAAAGTTCGAATTTTTGATTTGCATTTTATTCGACTTTGGAGCTCTTCCGCCAGTCCCAGGTTATTTTTTTGTAATCTAGGCATTAAAATACGTCGTATTAATCAATAAAAAGGCCATCTAAATTTTTTAAGATTTTTGAAAAAAACGAAAGGTTAACCCCTTTGGTGATTTTTGACCCCAAAAAATGAAAGTCGGAATTTAGCTATAATTTTAGAGTTTTCTTATGTAGATTGATGAGAAAATTCGAATGGCGCAGTCAGAATTTCCGTAGGTACGATATTTTTCGTTTTATGCGGCTTTAAAGTTCGAATTTTTGATTTGCATTTTATTCGACTTTGGAGCTCTTCCGCCAGTCCCAGGTTATTTTTTTGTAATCTAGGCATTAAAATACGTCGTATTAACCAATAAAAAGGCCATCTAAATTTTTTAAGATTTTTGAAAAAAACGAAAGGTTAACCCCTTTGGTGATTTTTGACCCCAAAAAATGAAAGTCGGAATTTAGCTATAATTTTAGAGTTTTCTTATGTAGATTGATGAGAAAATTCGAATGGCGCAGTCAGAATTTCCGTAGGTACGATATTTTTCGTTTTATGCGGCTTTAAAGTTCGAATTTTTGATTTGCATTTTATTCGACTTTGGAGCTCTTCCGCCAGTCCCAGGTTATTTTTTTGTAATCTAGGCATTAAAATACGTCGTATTAATCAATAAAAAGGACATCTAAATTTTTTAAGATTTTTGAAAAAAACGAAAGGTTAACTGACCCCAAAAAATGAAAGTCGGAATTTAGCTATAATTTTAGAGTTTTCTTATGTAGATTGATGAGCAAATTCGAATGGCGCAGTCAGAATTTCCGTAGGTACGATATTTTTCGTTTTATGCGGCTTTAAAGTTCGAATTTTTGATTTGCATTTTATTCGACTTTGGAGCTCTTCCGCCAGTCCCAGGTTATTTTTTTGTAATCTAGGCATTAAAATACGTCGTATTAATCAATAAAAAGGCCATCTAAATTTTTTAAGATTTTTGAAAAAAACGAAAGGTTAACCCCTTTGGTGATTTTTGACCCCAAAAAATGAAAGTCGGAATTTAGCTATAATTTTAGAGTTTTCTTATGTAGATTGATGAGAAAATTCGAATGGCGCAGTCAGAATTTCCGTAGGTACGATATTTTTCGTTTTATGCGGCTTTAAAGTTCGAATTTTTGATTTGCATTTTATTCGACTTTGGAGCTCTTCCGCCAGTCCCAGGTTATTTTTTTGTAATCTAGGCATTAAAATACGTCGTATTAACCAATAAAAAGGCCATCTAAATTTTTTAAGATTTTTGAAAAAAACGAAAGGTTAACCCCTTTGGTGATTTTTGACCCCAAAAAATGAAAGTCTGAATTTAGCTATAATTTTGGAGTTTTCTTATGTAGATTGATGAGAAAATTCGAATGGCGCAGTCAGAATTTCCGTAGGTACGATATTTTTCGTTTCATGCGGCTTTAAAGTTCGAATTTTTGATTTGCATTTTATTCGACTTTGGAGCTCTTCCGCCAGTCCCAGGTTATTTTTTTGTAATCTAGGCATTAAAATACGTCGTATTAACCAATAAAAAGGCCATCTAAATTTTTTAAGATTTTTGAAAAAAACGAAAGGTTAACCCCTTTGGTGATTTTTGACCCCAAAAAATGAAAGTCTGAATTTAGCTATAATTTTAGAGTTTTCTTATGTAGATTGATGAGAAAATTCGAATGGCGCAGTCAGAATTTCCGTAGGTACGATATTTTTCGTTTCATGCGGCTTTAAAGTTCGAATTTTTGATTTGCATTTTATTCGACTTTGGAGCTCTTCCGCCAGTCCCAGGTTATTTTTTTGTAATCTAGGCATTAAAATACGTCGTATTAATCAATAAAAAGGCCATCTAAATTTTTTAAGATTTTTGAAAAAAACGAAAGGTTAACCCCTTTGGTGATTTTTGACCCCAAAAAATGAAAGTCGGAATTTAGCTATAATTTTAGAGTTTTCTTATGTAGATTGATGAGAAAATTCGAATGGCGCAGTCAGAATTTCCGTAGGTACGATATTTTTCGTTTTATGCGGCTTTAAAGTTCGAATTTTTGATTTGCATTTTATTCGACTTTGGAGCTCTTCCGCCTGTCCCAGGTTATTTTTTTGTAATCTAGGCATTAAAATACGTCGTATTAATCAATAAAAAGGCCATCTAAATTTTTTAAGATTTTTGAAAAAAACGAAAGGTTAACCCCTTTGGTGATTTTTGACCCCAAAAAATGAAAGTCGGAATTTAGCTATAATTTTAGAGTTTTCTTATGTAGATTGATGAGAAAATTCGAATGGCGCAGTCAGAATTTCCGTAGGTACGATATTTTTCGTTTTATGCGGCTTTAAAGTTCGAATTTTTGATTTGCATTTTATTCGACTTTGGAGCTCTTCCGCCAGTCCCAGGTTATTTTTTTGTAATCTAGGCATTAAAATACGTCGTATTAATCAATAAAAAGGACATCTAAATTTTTTAAGATTTTTGAAAAAAACGAAAGGTTAACTGACCCCAAAAAATGAAAGTCGGAATTTAGCTATAATTTTAGAGTTTTCTTATGTAGATTGATGAGCAAATTCGAATGGCGCAGTCAGAATTTCCGTAGGTACGATATTTTTCGTTTTATGCGGCTTTAAAGTTCGAATTTTTGATTTGCATTTTATTCGACTTTGGAGCTCTTCCGCCAGTCCCAGGTTATTTTTTTGTAATCTAGGCATTAAAATACGTCGTATTAATCAATAAAAAGGCCATCTAAATTTTTTAAGATTTTTGAAAAAAACGAAAGGTTAACCCCTTTGGTGATTTTTGACCCCAAAAAATGAAAGTCGGAATTTAGCTATAATTTTAGAGTTTTCTTATGTAGATTGATGAGAAAATTCGAATGGCGCAGTCAGAATTTCCGTAGGTACGATATTTTTCGTTTTATGCGGCTTTAAAGTTCGAATTTTTGATTTGCATTTTATTCGACTTTGGAGCTCTTCCGCCAGTCCCAGGTTATTTTTTTGTAATCTAGGCATTAAAATACGTCGTATTAACCAATAAAAAGGCCATCTAAATTTTTTAAGATTTTTGAAAAAAACGAAAGGTTAACCCCTTTGGTGATTTTTGACCCCAAAAAATGAAAGTCTGAATTTAGCTATAATTTTGGAGTTTTCTTATGTAGATTGATGAGAAAATTCGAATGGCGCAGTCAGAATTTCCGTAGGTACGATATTTTTCGTTTCATGCGGCTTTAAAGTTCGAATTTTTGATTTGCATTTTATTCGACTTTGGAGCTCTTCCGCCAGTCCCAGGTTATTTTTTTGTAATCTAGGCATTAAAATACGTCGTATTAACCAATAAAAAGGCCATCTAAATTTTTTAAGATTTTTGAAAAAAACGAAAGGTTAACCCCTTTGGTGATTTTTGACCCCAAAAAATGAAAGTCTGAATTTAGCTATAATTTTAGAGTTTTCTTATGTAGATTGATGAGAAAATTCGAATGGCGCAGTCAGAATTTCCGTAGGTACGATATTTTTCGTTTCATGCGGCTTTAAAGTTCGAATTTTTGATTTGCATTTTATTCGACTTTGGAGCTCTTCCGCCAGTCCCAGGTTATTTTTTTGTAATCTAGGCATTAAAATACGTCGTATTAATCAATAAAAAGGCCATCTAAATTTTTTAAGATTTTTGAAAAAAACGAAAGGTTAACCCCTTTGGTGATTTTTGACCCCAAAAAATGAAAGTCGGAATTTAGCTATAATTTTAGAGTTTTCTTATGTAGATTGATGAGAAAATTCGAATGGCGCAGTCAGAATTTCCGTAGGTACGATATTTTTCGTTTTATGCGGCTTTAAAGTTCGAATTTTTGATTTGCATTTTATTCGACTTTGGAGCTCTTCCGCCAGTCCCAGGTTATTTTTTTGTAATCTAGGCATTAAAATACGTCGTATTAATCAATAAAAAGGCCATCTAAATTTTTTAAGATTTTTGAAAAAAACGAAAGGTTAACCCCTTTGGTGATTTTTGACCCCAAAAAATGAAAGTCGGAATTTAGCTATAATTTTAGAGTTTTCTTATGTAGATTGATGAGAAAATTCGAATGGCGCAGTCAGAATTTCCGTAGGTACGATATTTTTCGTTTTATGCGGCTTTAAAGTTCGAATTTTTGATTTGCATTTTATTCGACTTTGGAGCTCTTCCGCCAGTCCCAGGTTATTTTTTTGTAATCTAGGCATTAAAATACGTCGTATTAACCAATAAAAAGGCCATCTAAATTTTTTAAGATTTTTGAAAAAAACGAAAGGTTAACCCCTTTGGTGATTTTTGACCCCAAAAAATGAAAGTCGGAATTTAGCTATAATTTTAGAGTTTTCTTATGTAGATTGATGAGAAAATTCGAATGGCGCAGTCAGAATTTCCGTAGGTACGATATTTTTCGTTTTATGCGGCTTTAAAGTTCGAATTTTTGATTTGCATTTTATTCGACTTTGGAGCTCTTCCGCCTGTCCCAGGTTATTTTTTTGTAATCTAGGCATTAAAATACGTCGTATTAATCAATAAAAAGGCCATCTAAATTTTTTAAGATTTTTGAAAAAAACGAAAGGTTAACCCCTTTGGTGATTTTTGACCCCAAAAAATGAAAGTCGGAATTTAGCTATAATTTTAGAGTTTTCTTATGTAGATTGATGAGAAAATTCGAATGGCGCAGTCAGAATTTCCGTAGGTACGATATTTTTCGTTTTATGCGGCTTTAAAGTTCGAATTTTTGATTTGCATTTTATTCGACTTTGGAGCTCTTCCGCCAGTCCCAGGTTATTTTTTTGTAATCTAGGCATTAAAATACGTCGTATTAACCAATAAAAAGGCCATCTAAATTTTTTAAGATTTTTGAAAAAAACGAAAGGTTAACCCCTTTGGTGATTTTTGACCCCAAAAAATGAAAGTCGGAATTTAGCTATAATTTTAGAGTTTTCTTATGTAGATTGATGAGAAAATTCGAATGGCGCAGTCAGAATTTCCGTAGGTACGATATTTTTCGTTTTATGCGGCTTTAAAGTTCGAATTTTTGATTTGCATTTTATTCGACTTTGGAGTTCTTCCGCCAGTCCCAGGTTATTTTTTTGTAATCTAGGCATTAAAATACGTCGTATTAACCAATAAAAAGGCCATCTAAATTTTTTAAGATTTTTGAAAAAAACGAAAGGTTAACCCCTTTGGTGATTTTTGACCCCAAAAAATGAAAGTCGGAATTTAGCTATAATTTTAGAGTTTTCTTATGTAGATTGATGAGAAAATTCGAATGGCGCAGTCAGAATTTCCGTAGGTACGATATTTTTCGTTTTATGCGGCTTTAAAGTTCGAATTTTTAATTTGCATTTTATTCGACTTTGGAGCTCTTCCGCCAGTCCCAGGTTATTTTTTTTTATCTAGGCATTAAAATACGTCGTATTAATTAATAAAAAGGCCATCTAAATTTTTTAAGATTTTTGAAAAAAACGAAAGGTTAACCCCTTTGGTGATTTTTGACCCCAAAAAATGAAAGTCGGAATTTAGCTATAAATTTAGAGTTTTCTTATGTAGATTGATGAGAAAATTCGAATGGCGCAGTCAGAATTTCCGTAGGTACGATATTTTTCGTTTTATGCGGCTTTAAAGTTCGAATTTTTGATTTGCATTTTATTCGACTTTGGAGCTCTTCCGCCAGTCCCAGGTTATTTTTTTGTAATCTAGGCATTAAAATACGTCGTATTAACCAATAAAAAGGCCATCTAAATTTTTTAAGATTTTTGAAAAAAACGAAAGGTTAACCCCTTTGGTGATTTTTGACCCCAAAAAATGAAAGTCGGAATTTAGCTATAATTTTAGAGTTTTCTTATGTAGATTGATGAGAAAATTCGAATGGCGCAGTCAGAATTTCCGTAGGTACGATATTTTTCGTTTTATGCGGCTTTAAAGTTCGAATTTTTGATTTGCATTTTATTCGACTTTGGAGCTCTTCCGCCAGTCCCAGGTTATTTTTTTGTAATCTAGGCATTAAAATACGTCGTATTAATCAATAAAAAGGCCATCTAAATTTTTTAAGATTTTTGAAAAAAACGAAAGGTTAACCCCTTTGGTGATTTTTGACCCCAAAAAATGAAAGTCTGAATTTAGCTATAATTTTAGAGTTTTCTTATGTAGATTGATGAGAAAATTCGAATGGCGCAGTCAGAATTTCCGTAGGTACGATATTTTTCGTTTCATGCGGCTTTAAAGTTCGAATTTTTGATTTGCATTTTATTCGACTTTGGAGCTCTTCCGCCAGTCCCAGGTTATTTTTTTGTAATCTAGGCATTAAAATACGTCGTATTAACCAATAAAAAGGCCATCTAAATTTTTTAAGATTTTTGAAAAAAACGAAAGGTTAACCCCTTTGGTGATTTTTGACCCCAAAAAATGAAAGTCGGAATTTAGCTATAATTTTAGAGTTTTCTTATGTAGATTGATGAGAAAATTCGAATGGCGCAGTCAGAATTTCCGTAGGTACGATATTTTTCGTTTCATGCGGCTTTAAAGTTCGAATTTTTGATTTGCATTTTATTCGACTTTGGAGCTCTTCCGCCAGTCCCAGGTTATTTTTTTGTAATCTAGGCATTAAAATACGTCGTATTAATCAATAAAAAGGCCATCTAAATTTTTTAAGATTTTTGAAAAAAACGAAAGGTTAACCCCTTTGGTGATTTTTGACCCCAAAAAATGAAAGTCGGAATTTAGCTATAATTTTAGAGTTTTCTTATGTAGATTGATGAGAAAATTCGAATGGCGCAGTCAGAATTTCCGTAGGTACGATATTTTTCGTTTTATGCGGCTTTAAAGTTCGAATTTTTGATTTGCATTTTATTCGACTTTGGAGCTCTTCCGCCAGTCCCAGGTTATTTTTTTGTAATCTAGGCATTAAAATACGTCGCATTAATCAATAAAAAGGCCATCTAAATTTTTTAAGATTTTTGAAAAAAACGAAAGGTTAACCCCTTTGGTGATTTTTGACCCCAAAAAATGAAAGTCGGAATTTAGCTATAATTTTAGAGTTTTCTTATGTAGATTGATGAGAAAATTCGAATGGCCCAGTCAGAATTTCCGTAGGTACGATATTTTTCGTTTTATGCGGCTTTAAAGTTCGAATTTTTGATTTGCATTTTATTCGACTTTGGAGCTCTTCCGCCAGTCCCAGGTTATTTTTTTGTAATCTAGGCATTAAAATACGTCGTATTAATCAATAAAAAAGCCATCTAAATTTTTTAAGATTTTTGAAAAAAACGAAAGGTTAACCCCTTTGGTGATTTTTGACCCCAAAAAATGAAAGTCGGAATTTAGCTATAATTTTAGAGTTTTCTTATGTAGATTGATGAGAAAATTCGAATGGCGCAGTCAGAATTTCCGTAGGTACGATATTTTTCGTTTTATGCGGCTTTAAAGTTCGAATTTTTGATTTGCATTTTATTCGACTTTGGAGCTCTTCCGCCAGTCCCAGGTTATTTTTTTGTAATCTAGGCATTAAAATACGTCGTATTAACCAATAAAAAGGCCATCTAAATTTTTTAAGATTTTTGAAAAAAACGAAAGGTTAACCCCTTTGGTGATTTTTGACCCCAAAAAATGAAAGTCGGAATTTAGCTATAATTTTAGAGTTTTCTTATGTAGATTGATGAGAAAATTCGAATGGCGCAGTCAGAATTTCCGTAGGTACGATATTTTTCGTTTTATGCGGCTTTAAAGTTCGAATTTTTGATTTGCATTTTATTCGACTTTGGAGCTCTTCCGCCAGTCCCAGGTTATTTTTTTGTAATCTAGGCATTAAAATACGTCGTATTAACCAATAAAAAGGCCATGTAAATTTTTTAAGATTTTTGAAAAAAACGAAAGGTTAACCCCTTTGGTGATTTTTGACCCCAAAAAATGAAAGTCGGAATTTAGCTATAATTTTAGAGTTTTCTTATGTAGATTGATGAGAAAATTCGAATGGCGCAGTCAGAATTTCCGTAGGTACGATATTTTTCGTTTTATGCGGCTTTAAAGTTCGAATTTTTGATTTGCATTTTATTCGACTTTGGAGCTCTTCCGCCAGTCCCAGGTTATTTTTTTGTAATCTAGGCATTAAAATACGTCGTATTAACCAATAAAAAGGCCATGTAAATTTTTTAAGATTTTTGAAAAAAACGAAAGGTTAACCCCTTTGGTGATTTTTGACCCCAAAAAATGAAAGTCGGAATTTAGCTATAATTTTAGAGTTTTCTTATGTAGATTGATGAGAAAATTCGAATGGCGCAGTCAGAATTTCCGTAGGTACGATATTTTTCGTTTTATGCGGCTTTAAAGTTCGAATTTTTGATTTGCATTTTATTCGACTTTGGAGCTCTTCCGCCAGTCCCAGGTTATTTTTTTGTAATCTAGGCATTAAAATACGTCGTATTAACCAATAAAAAGGCCATCTAAATTTTTTAAGATTTTTGAAAAAAACGAAAGGTTAACCCCTTTGGTGATTTTTGACCCCAAAAAATGAAAGTCGGAATTTAGCTATAATTTTAGAGTTTTCTTATGTAGATTGATGAGAAAATTCGAATGGCGCAGTCAGAATTTCCGTAGGTACGATATTTTTCGTTTTATGCGGATTTAAAGTTCGAATTTTTGATTTGCATTTTATTCGACTTTGGAGCTCTTCCGCCAGTCCCAGGTTATTTTTTTGTAATCTAGGCATTAAAATACGTCGTATTAACCAATAAAAAGGCCATCTAAATTTTTTAAGATTTTTGAAAAAAACGAAAGGTTAACCCCTTTGGCGATTTTTGACCCCAAAAAATGAAAGTCGGAATTTAGCTATAATTTTAGAGTTTTCTTATGTAGATTGATGAGAAAATTCGAATGGCGCAGTCAGAATTTCCGTAGGTACGATATTTTTCGTTTTATGCGGCTTTAAAGTTCGAATTTTTGATTTGCATTTTATTCGACTTTGGAGCTCTTCCGCCAGTCCCAGGTTATTTTTTTGTAATCTAGGCATTAAAATACGTCGTATTAACCAATAAAAAGGCCATCTAAATTTTTTAAGATTTTTGAAAAAAACGAAAGGTTAACCCCTTTGGTGATTTTTGACCCCAAAAAATGAAAGTCGGAATTTAGCTATAATTTTAGAGTTATCTTATGTAGATTGATGAGAAAATTCGAATGGCGCAGTCAGAATTTCCGTAGGTACGATATTTTTCGTTTTATGCGGCTTTAAAGTTCGAATTTTTGATTTGCATTTTATTCGACTTTGGAGCTCTTCCGCCAGTCCCAGGTTATTTTTTTGTAATCTAGGCATTAAAATACGTCGTATTAATCAATAAAAAGGCCATCTAAATTTTTTAAGATTTTTGAAAAAAACGAAAGGTTAACCCCTTTGGTGATTTTTGACCCCAAAAAATGAAAGTCTGAATTTAGCTATAATTTTAGAGTTTTCTTATGTAGATTGATGAGAAAATTCGAATGGCGCAGTCAGAATTTCCGTAGGTACGATATTTTTCGTTTCATGCGGCTTTAAAGTTCGAATTTTTGATTTGCATTTTATTCGACTTTGGAGTTCTTCCGCCAGTCCCAGGTTATTTTTTTGTAATCTAGGCATTAAAATACGTCGTATTAATCAATAAAAAGGACATCTAAATTTTTTAAGATTTTTGAAAAAAACGAAAGGTTAACTGACCCCAAAAAATGAAAGTCGGAATTTAGCTATAATTTTAGAGTTTTCTTATGTAGATTGATGAGCAAATTCGAATGGCGCAGTCAGAATTTCCGTAGGTACGATATTTTTCGTTTTATGCGGCTTTAAAGTTCGAATTTTTGATTTGCATTTTATTCGACTTTGGAGCTCTTCCGCCAGTCCCAGGTTATTTTTTTGTAATCTAGGCATTAAAATACGTCGTATTAATCAATAAAAAGGCCATCTAAATTTTTTAAGATTTTTGAAAAAAACGAAAGGTTTACCCCTTTGGTGATTTTTGACCCCAAAAAATGAAAGTCGGAATTTAGCTATAATTTTAGAGTTTTCTTATGTAGATTGATGAGAAAATTCGAATGGCGCAGTCAGAATTTCCGTAGGTACGATATTTTTCGTTTTATGCGGCTTTAAAGTTCGAATTTTTGATTTGCATTTTATTCGACTTTGGAGCTCTTCCGCCAGTCCCAGGTTATTTTTTTTTATCTAGGCATTAAAATACGTCGTATTAATTAATAAAAAGGCCATCTAAATTTTTTAAGATTTTTGAAAAAAACGAAAGGTTAACCCCTTTGGTGATTTTTGACCCCAAAAAATGAAAGTCGGAATTTAGCTATAAATTTAGAGTTTTCTTATGTAGATTGATGAGAAAATTCGAATGGCGCAGTCAGAATTTCCGTAGGTACGATATTTTTCGTTTTATGCGGCTTTAAAGTTCGAATTTTTGATTTGCATTTTATTCGACTTTGGAGCTCTTCCGCCAGTCCCAGGTTATTTTTTTGTAATCTAGGCATTAAAATACGTCGTATTAATCAATAAAAAGGCCATCTAAATTTTTTAAGATTTTTGAAAAAAACGAAAGGTTAACCCCTTTGGTGATTTTTGACCCCAAAAAATGAAAGTCTGAATTTAGCTATAATTTTAGAGTTTTCTTATGTAGATTGATGAGAAAATTCGAATGGCGCAGTCAGAATTTCCGTAGGTACGATATTTTTCGTTTCATGCGGCTTTAAAGTTCGAATTTTTGATTTGCATTTTATTCGACTTTGGAGCTCTTCCGCCAGTCCCAGGTTATTTTTTTGTAATCTAGGCATTAAAATACGTCGTATTAACCAATAAAAAGGCCATCTAAATTTTTTAAGATTTTTGAAAAAAACGAAAGGTTAACCCCTTTGGTGATTTTTGACCCCAAAAAATGAAAGTCTGAATTTAGCTATAATTTTAGAGTTTTCTTATGTAGATTGATGAGAAAATTCGAATGGCGCAGTCAGAATTTCCGTAGGTACGATATTTTTCGTTTCATGCGGCTTTAAAGTTCGAATTTTTGATTTGCATTTTATTCGACTTTGGAGCTCTTCCGCCAGTCCCAGGTTATTTTTTTGTAATCTAGGCATTAAAATACGTCGTATTAATCAATAAAAAGGCCATCTAAATTTTTTAAGATTTTTGAAAAAAACGAAAGGTTAACCCCTTTGGTGATTTTTGACCCCAAAAAATGAAAGTCGGAATTTAGCTATAATTTTAGAGTTTTCTTATGTAGATTGATGAGAAAATTCGAATGGCGCAGTCAGAATTTCCGTAGGTACGATATTTTTCGTTTTATGCGGCTTTAAAGTTCGAATTTTTGATTTGCATTTTATTCGACTTTGGAGCTCTTCCGCCAGTCCCAGGTTATTTTTTTGTAATCTAGGCATTAAAATACGTCGCATTAATCAATAAAAAGGCCATCTAAATTTTTTAAGATTTTTGAAAAAAACGAAAGGTTAACCCCTTTGGTGATTTTTGACCCCAAAAAATGAAAGTCGGAATTTAGCTATAATTTTAGAGTTTTCTTATGTAGATTGATGAGAAAATTCGAATGGCCCAGTCAGAATTTCCGTAGGTACGATATTTTTCGTTTTATGCGGCTTTAAAGTTCGAATTTTTGATTTGCATTTTATTCGACTTTGGAGCTCTTCCGCCAGTCCCAGGTTATTTTTTTGTAATCTAGGCATTAAAATACGTCGTATTAATCAATAAAAAAGCCATCTAAATTTTTTAAGATTTTTGAAAAAAACGAAAGGTTAACCCCTTTGGTGATTTTTGACCCCAAAAAATGAAAGTCGGAATTTAGCTATAATTTTAGAGTTTTCTTATGTAGATTGATGAGAAAATTCGAATGGCGCAGTCAGAATTTCCGTAGGTACGATATTTTTCGTTTTATGCGGCTTTAAAGTTCGAATTTTTGATTTGCATTTTATTCGACTTTGGAGCTCTTCCGCCAGTCCCAGGTTATTTTTTTGTAATCTAGGCATTAAAATACGTCGTATTAACCAATAAAAAGGCCATCTAAATTTTTTAAGATTTTTGAAAAAAACGAAAGGTTAACCCCTTTGGTGATTTTTGACCCCAAAAAATGAAAGTCGGAATTTAGCTATAATTTTAGAGTTTTCTTATGTAGATTGATGAGAAAATTCGAATGGCGCAGTCAGAATTTCCGTAGGTACGATATTTTTCGTTTTATGCGGCTTTAAAGTTCGAATTTTTGATTTGCATTTTATTCGACTTTGGAGCTCTTCCGCCAGTCCCAGGTTATTTTTTTGTAATCTAGGCATTAAAATACGTCGTATTAACCAATAAAAAGGCCATGTAAATTTTTTAAGATTTTTGAAAAAAACGAAAGGTTAACCCCTTTGGTGATTTTTGACCCCAAAAAATGAAAGTCGGAATTTAGCTATAATTTTAGAGTTTTCTTATGTAGATTGATGAGAAAATTCGAATGGCGCAGTCAGAATTTCCGTAGGTACGATATTTTTCGTTTTATGCGGCTTTAAAGTTCGAATTTTTGATTTGCATTTTATTCGACTTTGGAGCTCTTCCGCCAGTCCCAGGTTATTTTTTTGTAATCTAGGCATTAAAATACGTCGTATTAACCAATAAAAAGGCCATCTAAATTTTTTAAGATTTTTGAAAAAAACGAAAGGTTAACCCCTTTGGTGATTTTTGACCCCAAAAAATGAAAGTCGGAATTTAGCTATAATTTTAGAGTTTTCTTATGTAGATTGATGAGAAAATTCGAATGGCGCAGTCAGAATTTCCGTAGGTACGATATTTTTCGTTTTATGCGGCTTTAAAGTTCGAATTTTTGATTTGCATTTTATTCGACTTTGGAGCTCTTCCGCCAGTCCCAGGTTATTTTTTTGTAATCTAGGCATTAAAATACGTCGTATTAACCAATAAAAAGGCCATCTAAATTTTTTAAGATTTTTGAAAAAAACGAAAGGTTAACCCCTTTGGTGATTTTTGACCCCAAAAAATGAAAGTCGGAATTTAGCTATAATTTTAGAGTTTTCTTATGTAGATTGATGAGAAAATTCGAATGGCGCAGTCAGAATTTCCGTAGGTACGATATTTTTCGTTTTATGCGGCTTTAAAGTTCGAATTTTTGATTTGCATTTTATTCGACTTTGGAGCTCTTCCGCCAGTCCCAGGTTATTTTTTTGTAATCTAGGCATTAAAATACGTCGTATTAATCAATAAAAAGGCCATCTAAATTTTTTAAGATTTTTGAAAAAAACGAAAGGTTAACCCCTTTGGTGATTTTTGACCCCAAAAAATGAAAGTCGGAATTTAGCTATAATTTTAGAGTTTTCTTATGTAGATTGATGAGAAAATTCGAATGGCGCAGTCAGAATTTCCGTAGGTACGATATTTTTCGTTTTATGCGGCTTTAAAGTTCGAATTTTTGATTTGCATTTTATTCGACTTTGGAGCTCTTCCGCCAGTCCCAGGTTATTTTTTTGTAATCTAGGCATTAAAATACGTCGTATTAACCAATAAAAAGGCCATCTAAATTTTTTAAGATTTTTGAAAAAAACGAAAGGTTAACCCCTTTGGTGATTTTTGACCCCAAAAAATGAAAGTCGGAATTTAGCTATAATTTTAGAGTTTTCTTATGTAGATTGATGAGAAAATTCGAATGGCGCAGTCAGAATTTCCGTAGGTACGATATTTTTCGTTTTATGCGGCTTTAAAGTTCGAATTTTTGATTTGCATTTTATTCGACTTTGGAGCTCTTCCGCCAGTCCCAGGTTATTTTTTTGTAATCTAGGCATTAAAATACGTCGTATTAATCAATAAAAAGGCCATCTAAATTTTTTAAGATTTTTGAAAAAAACGAAAGGTTAACCCCTTTGGTGATTTTTGACCCCAAAAAATGAAAGTCTGAATTTAGCTATAATTTTAGAGTTTTCTTATGTAGATTGATGAGAAAATTCGAATGGCGCAGTCAGAATTTCCGTAGGTACGATATTTTTCGTTTCATGCGGCTTTAAAGTTCGAATTTTTGATTTGCATTTTATTCGACTTTGGAGCTCTTCCGCCAGTCCCAGGTTATTTTTTTGTAATCTAGGCATTAAAATACGTCGTATTAATCAATAAAAAGGCCATCTAAATTTTGTAAGATTTTTGAAAAAAACGAAAGGTTAACCCCTTTGGTGATTTTTGACCCCAAAAAATGAAAGTCGGAATTTAGCTATAATTTTAGAGTTTTCTTATGTAGATTGATGAGAAAATTCGAATGGCGCAGTCAGAATTTCCGTAGGTACGATATTTTTCGTTTTATGCGGCTTTAAAGTTCGAATTTTTGATTTGCATTTTATTCGACTTTGGAGCTCTTCCGCCAGTCCCAGGTTATTTTTTTGTAATCTAGGCATTAAAATACGTCGCATTAATCAATAAAAAGGCCATCTAAATTTTTTAAGATTTTTGAAAAAAACGAAAGGTTAACCCCTTTGGTGATTTTTGACCCCAAAAAATGAAAGTCGGAATTTAGCTATAATTTTAGAGTTTTCTTATGTAGATTGATGAGAAAATTCGAATGGCCCAGTCAGAATTTCCGTAGGTACGATATTTTTCGTTTTATGCGGCTTTAAAGTTCGAATTTTTGATTTGCATTTTATTCGACTTTGGAGCTCTTCCGCCAGTCCCAGGTTATTTTTTTGTAATCTAGGCATTAAAATACGTCGTATTAATCAATAAAAAAGCCATCTAAATTTTTTAAGATTTTTGAAAAAAACGAAAGGTTAACCCCTTTGGTGATTTTTGACCCCAAAAAATGAAAGTCGGAATTTAGCTATAATTTTAGAGTTTTCTTATGTAGATTAATGAGAAAATTCGAATGGCGCAGTCAGAATTTCCGTAGGTACGATATTTTTCGTTTTATGCGGCTTTAAAGTTCGAATTTTTGATTTGCATTTTATTCGACTTTGGAGCTCTTCCGCCAGTCCCAGGTTATTTTTTTGTAATCTAGGCATTAAAATACGTCGTATTAACCAATAAAAAGGCCATCTAAATTTTTTAAGATTTTTGAAAAAAACGAAAGGTTAACCCCTTTGGTGATTTTTGACCCCAAAAAATGAAAGTCGGAATTTAGCTATAATTTTAGAGTTTTCTTATGTAGATTGATGAGAAAATTCGAATGGCGCAGTCAGAATTTCCGTAGGTACGATATTTTTCGTTTTATGCGGCTTTAAAGTTCGAATTTTTGATTTGCATTTTATTCGACTTTGGAGCTCTTCCGCCAGTCCCAGGTTATTTTTTTGTAATCTAGGCATTAAAATACGTCGTATTAATCAATAAAAAGGCCATCTAAATTTTTTAAGATTTTTGAAAAAAACGAAAGGTTAACCCCTTTGGTGATTTTTGACCCCAAAAAATGAAAGTCGGAATTTAGCTATAATTTTAGAGTTTTCTTATGTAGATTGATGAGAAAATTCGAATGGCGCAGTCAGAATTTCCGTAGGTACGATATTTTTCGTTTTATGCGGCTTTAAAGTTCGAATTTTTGATTTGCATTTTATTCGACTTTGGAGCTCTTCCGCCAGTCCCAGGTTATTTTTTTGTAATCTAGGCATTAAAATACGTCGTATTAACCAATAAAAAGGCCATGTAAATTTTTTAAGATTTTTGAAAAAAACGAAAGGTTAACCCCTTTGGTGATTTTTGACCCCAAAAAATGAAAGTCGGAATTTAGCTATAATTTTAGAGTTTTCTTATGTAGATTGATGAGAAAATTCGAATGGCGCAGTCAGAATTTCCGTAGGTACGATATTTTTCGTTTTATGCGGCTTTAAAGTTCGAATTTTTGATTTGCATTTTATTCGACTTTGGAGCTCTTCCGCCAGTCCCAGGTTATTTTTTTGTAATCTAGGCATTAAAATACGTCGTATTAACCAATAAAAAGGCCATCTAAATTTTTTAAGATTTTTGAAAAAAACGAAAGGTTAACCCCTTTGGTGATTTTTGACCCCAAAAAATGAAAGTCGGAATTTAGCTATAATTTTAGAGTTTTCTTATGTAGATTGATGAGAAAATTCGAATGGCGCAGTCAGAATTTCCGTAGGTACGATATTTTTCGTTTTATGCGGATTTAAAGTTCGAATTTTTGATTTGCATTTTATTCGACTTTGGAGCTCTTCCGCCAGTCCCAGGTTATTTTTTTGTAATCTAGGCATTAAAATACGTCGTTTTAATCAATAAAAAGGCCATCTAAATTTTTTAAGATTTTTGAAAAAAACGAAAGGTTAACCCCTTTGGTGATTTTTGACCCCAAAAAATGAAAGTCGGAATTTAGCTATAATTTTAGAGTTTTCTTATGTAGATTGATGAGAAAATTCGAATGACGCAGTCAGAATTTCCGTAGGTACGATATTTTTCGTTTTATGCGGATTTAAAGTTCGAATTTTTGATTTGCATTTTATTCGACTTTGGAGCTCTTCCGCCAGTCCCAGGTTATTTTTTTGTAATATAGGCATTAAAATACGTCGTTTTAATCAATAAAAAGGCCATCTAAATTTTTTAAGATTTTTGAAAAAAACGAAAGGTTAACCCCTTTGGTGATTTTTGACCCCAAAAAATGAAAGTCGGAATTTAGCTATAATTTTAGAGTTTTCTTATGTAGATTGATGAGAAAATTCGAATGGCGAAGTCAGAATTTCCGTAGGTACGATATTTTTCGTTTTATGCGGCTTTAAAGTTCGAATTTTTGATTTGCATTTTATTCGACTTTGGAGCTCTTCCGCCAGTCCCAGGTTATTTTTTTGTAATCTAGGCATTAAAATACGTCGTATTAACCAATAAAAAGGCCATCTAAATTTTTTAAGATTTTTGAAAAAAACGAAAGGTTAACCCCTTTGGTGATTTTTGACCCCAAAAAATGAAAGTCTGAATTTAGCTATAATTTTAGAGTTTTCTTATGTAGATTGATGAGAAAATTCGAATGGCGCAGTCAGAATTTCCGTAGGTACGATATTTTTCGTTTCATGCGGCTTTAAAGTTCGAATTTTTGATTTGCATTTTATTCGACTTTGGAGCTCTTCCGCCAGTCCCAGGTTATTTTTTTGTAATCTAGGCATTAAAATACGTCGTATTAATCAATAAAAAGGCCATCTAAATTTTTTAAGATTTTTGAAAAAAACGAAAGGTTAACCCCTTTGGTGATTTTTGACCCCAAAAAATGAAAGTCGGAATTTAGCTATAATTTTAGAGTTTTCTTATGTAGATTGATGAGAAAATTCGAATGGCGCAGTCAGAATTTCCGTAGGTACGATATTTTTCGTTTTATGCGGCTTTAAAGTTCGAATTTTTGATTTGCATTTTATTCGACTTTGGAGCTCTTCCGCCAGTCCCAGGTTATTTTTTTGTAATCTAGGCATTAAAATACGTCGCATTAATCAATAAAAAGGCCATCTAAATTTTTTAAGATTTTTGAAAAAAACGAAAGGTTAACCCCTTTGGTGATTTTTGACCCCAAAAAATGAAAGTCGGAATTTAGCTATAATTTTAGAGTTTTCTTATGTAGATTGATGAGAAAATTCGAATGGCCCAGTCAGAATTTCCGTAGGTACGATATTTTTCGTTTTATGCGGCTTTAAAGTTCGAATTTTTGATTTGCATTTTATTCGACTTTGGAGCTCTTCCGCCAGTCCCAGGTTATTTTTTTGTAATCTAGGCATTAAAATACGTCGTATTAATCAATAAAAAAGCCATCTAAATTTTTTAAGATTTTTGAAAAAAACGAAAGGTTAACCCCTTTGGTGATTTTTGACCCCAAAAAATGAAAGTCGGAATTTAGCTATAATTTTAGAGTTTTCTTATGTAGATTGATGAGAAAATTCGAATGGCGCAGTCAGAATTTCCGTAGGTACGATATTTTTCGTTTTATGCGGCTTTAAAGTTCGAATTTTTGATTTGCATTTTATTCGACTTTGGAGCTCTTCCGCCAGTCCCAGGTTATTTTTTTGTAATCTAGGCATTAAAATACGTCGTATTAACCAATAAAAAGGCCATCTAAATTTTTTAAGATTTTTGAAAAAAACGAAAGGTTAACCCCTTTGGTGATTTTTGACCCCAAAAAATGAAAGTCGGAATTTAGCTATAATTTTAGAGTTTTCTTATGTAGATTGATGAGAAAATTCGAATGGCGCAGTCAGAATTTCCGTAGGTACGATATTTTTCGTTTTATGCGGCTTTAAAGTTCGAATTTTTGATTTGCATTTTATTCGACTTTGGAGCTCTTCCGCCAGTCCCAGGTTATTTTTTTGTAATCTAGGCATTAAAATACGTCGTATTAACCAATAAAAAGGCCATGTAAATTTTTTAAGATTTTTGAAAAAAACGAAAGGTTAACCCCTTTGGTGATTTTTGACCCCAAAAAATGAAAGTCGGAATTTAGCTATAATTTTAGAGTTTTCTTATGTAGATTGATGAGAAAATTCGAATGGCGCAGTCAGAATTTCCGTAGGTACGATATTTTTCGTTTTATGCGGCTTTAAAGTTCGAATTTTTGATTTGCATTTTATTCGACTTTGGAGCTCTTCCGCCAGTCCCAGGTTATTTTTTTGTAATCTAGGCATTAAAATACGTCGTATTAACCAATAAAAAGGCCATCTAAATTTTTTAAGATTTTTGAAAAAAACGAAAGGTTAACCCCTTTGGTGATTTTTGACCCCAAAAAATGAAAGTCGGAATTTAGCTATAATTTTAGAGTTTTCTTATGTAGATTGATGAGAAAATTCGAATGGCGCAGTCAGAATTTCCGTAGGTACGATATTTTTCGTTTTATGCGGCTTTAAAGTTCGAATTTTTGATTTGCATTTTATTCGACTTTGGAGCTCTTCCGCCAGTCCCAGGTTATTTTTTTGTAATCTAGGCATTAAAATACGTCGTATTAACCAATAAAAAGGCCATCTAAATTTTTTAAGATTTTTGAAAAAAACGAAAGGTTAACCCCTTTGGTGATTTTTGACCCCAAAAAATGAAAGTCGGAATTTAGCTATAATTTTAGAGTTTTCTTATGTAGATTGATGAGAAAATTCGAATGGCGCAGTCAGAATTTCCGTAGGTACGATATTTTTCGTTTTATGCGGCTTTAAAGTTCGAATTTTTGATTTGCATTTTATTCGACTTTGGAGCTCTTCCGCCAGTCCCAGGTTATTTTTTTGTAATCTAGGCATTAAAATACGTCGTATTAATCAATAAAAAGGCCATCTAAATTTTTTAAGATTTTTGAAAAAAACGAAAGGTTAACCCCTTTGGTGATTTTTGACCCCAAAAAATGAAAGTCGGAATTTAGCTATAATTTTAGAGTTTTCTTATGTAGATTGATGAGAAAATTCGAATGGCGCAGTCAGAATTTCCGTAGGTACGATATTTTTCGTTTTATGCGGCTTTAAAGTTCGAATTTTTGATTTGCATTTTATTCGACTTTGGAGCTCTTCCGCCAGTCCCAGGTTATTTTTTTGTAATCTAGGCATTAAAATACGTCGTATTAACCAATAAAAAGGCCATCTAAATTTTTTAAGATTTTTGAAAAAAACGAAAGGTTAACCCCTTTGGTGATTTTTGACCCCAAAAAATGAAAGTCGGAATTTAGCTATAATTTTAGAGTTTTCTTATGTAGATTGATGAGAAAATTCGAATGGCGCAGTCAGAATTTCCGTAGGTACGATATTTTTCGTTTTATGCGGCTTTAAAGTTCGAATTTTTGATTTGCATTTTATTCGACTTTGGAGCTCTTCCGCCAGTCCCAGGTTATTTTTTTGTAATCTAGGCATTAAAATACGTCGTATTAACCAATAAAAAGGCCATCTAAATTTTTTAAGATTTTTGAAAAAAACGAAAGGTTAACCCCTTTGGTGATTTTTGACCCCAAAAAATGAAAGTCGGAATTTAGCTATAATTTTAGAGTTTTCTTATGTAGATTGATGAGAAAATTCGAATGGCGCAGTCAGAATTTCCGTAGGTACGATATTTTTCGTTTTATGCGGATTTAAAGTTCGAATTTTTGATTTGCATTTTATTCGACTTTGGAGCTCTTCCGCCAGTCCCAGGTTATTTTTTTGTAATCTAGGCATTAAAATACGTCGTATTAACCAATAAAAAGGCCATCTAAATTTTTTAAGATTTTTGAAAAAAACGAAAGGTTAACCCCTTTGGCGATTTTTGACCCCAAAAAATGAAAGTCGGAATTTAGCTATAATTTTAGAGTTTTCTTATGTAGATTGATGAGAAAATTCGAATGGCGCAGTCAGAATTTCCGTAGGTACGATATTTTTCGTTTTATGCGGCTTTAAAGTTCGAATTTTTGATTTGCATTTTATTCGACTTTGGAGCTCTTCCGCCAGTCCCAGGTTATTTTTTTGTAATCTAGGCATTAAAATACGTCGTATTAATCAATAAAAAGGCCATCTAAATTTTGTAAGATTTTTGAAAAAAACGAAAGGTTAACCCCTTTGGTGATTTTTGACCCCAAAAAATGAAAGTCGGAATTTAGCTATAATTTTAGAGTTTTCTTATGTAGATTGATGAGAAAATTCGAATGGCGCAGTCAGAATTTCCGTAGGTACGATATTTTTCGTTTTATGCGGCTTTAAAGTTCGAATTTTTGATTTGCATTTTATTCGACTTTGGAGCTCTTCCGCCAGTCCCAGGTTATTTTTTTGTAATCTAGGCATTAAAATACGTCGCATTAATCAATAAAAAGGCCATCTAAATTTTTTAAGATTTTTGAAAAAAACGAAAGGTTAACCCCTTTGGTGATTTTTGACCCCAAAAAATGAAAGTCGGAATTTAGCTATAATTTTAGAGTTTTCTTATGTAGATTGATGAGAAAATTCGAATGGCCCAGTCAGAATTTCCGTAGGTACGATATTTTTCGTTTTATGCGGCTTTAAAGTTCGAATTTTTGATTTGCATTTTATTCGACTTTGGAGCTCTTCCGCCAGTCCCAGGTTATTTTTTTGTAATCTAGGCATTAAAATACGTCGTATTAATCAATAAAAAAGCCATCTAAATTTTTTAAGATTTTTGAAAAAAACGAAAGGTTAACCCCTTTGGTGATTTTTGACCCCAAAAAATGAAAGTCGGAATTTAGCTATAATTTTAGAGTTTTCTTATGTAGATTAATGAGAAAATTCGAATGGCGCAGTCAGAATTTCCGTAGGTACGATATTTTTCGTTTTATGCGGCTTTAAAGTTCGAATTTTTGATTTGCATTTTATTCGACTTTGGAGCTCTTCCGCCAGTCCCAGGTTATTTTTTTGTAATCTAGGCATTAAAATACGTCGTATTAACCAATAAAAAGGCCATCTAAATTTTTTAAGATTTTTGAAAAAAACGAAAGGTTAACCCCTTTGGTGATTTTTGACCCCAAAAAATGAAAGTCGGAATTTAGCTATAATTTTAGAGTTTTCTTATGTAGATTGATGAGAAAATTCGAATGGCGCAGTCAGAATTTCCGTAGGTACGATATTTTTCGTTTTATGCGGCTTTAAAGTTCGAATTTTTGATTTGCATTTTATTCGACTTTGGAGCTCTTCCGCCAGTCCCAGGTTATTTTTTTGTAATCTAGGCATTAAAATACGTCGTATTAATCAATAAAAAGGCCATCTAAATTTTTTAAGATTTTTGAAAAAAACGAAAGGTTAACCCCTTTGGTGATTTTTGACCCCAAAAAATGAAAGTCGGAATTTAGCTATAATTTTAGAGTTTTCTTATGTAGATTGATGAGAAAATTCGAATGGCGCAGTCAGAATTTCCGTAGGTACGATATTTTTCGTTTTATGCGGCTTTAAAGTTCGAATTTTTGATTTGCATTTTATTCGACTTTGGAGCTCTTCCGCCAGTCCCAGGTTATTTTTTTGTAATCTAGGCATTAAAATACGTCGTATTAACCAATAAAAAGGCCATGTAAATTTTTTAAGATTTTTGAAAAAAACGAAAGGTTAACCCCTTTGGTGATTTTTGACCCCAAAAAATGAAAGTCGGAATTTAGCTATAATTTTAGAGTTTTCTTATGTAGATTGATGAGAAAATTCGAATGGCGCAGTCAGAATTTCCGTAGGTACGATATTTTTCGTTTTATGCGGCTTTAAAGTTCGAATTTTTGATTTGCATTTTATTCGACTTTGGAGCTCTTCCGCCAGTCCCAGGTTATTTTTTTGTAATCTAGGCATTAAAATACGTCGTATTAACCAATAAAAAGGCCATCTAAATTATTTAAGATTTTTGAAAAAAACGAAAGGTTAACCCCTTTGGTGATTTTTGACCCCAAAAAATGAAAGTCGGAATTTAGCTATAATTTTAGAGTTTTCTTATGTAGATTGATGAGAAAATTCGAATGGCGCAGTCAGAATTTCCGTAGGTACGATATTTTTCGTTTTATGCGGATTTAAAGTTCGAATTTTTGATTTGCATTTTATTCGACTTTGGAGCTCTTCCGCCAGTCCCAGGTTATTTTTTTGTAATCTAGGCATTAAAATACGTCGTTTTAATCAATAAAAAGGCCATCTAAATTTTTTAAGATTTTTGAAAAAAACGAAAGGTTAACCCCTTTGGTGATTTTTGACCCCAAAAAATGAAAGTCGGAATTTAGCTATAATTTTAGAGTTTTCTTATGTAGATTGATGAGAAAATTCGAATGGCGCAGTCAGAATTTCCGTAGGTACGATATTTTTCGTTTTATGCGGATTTAAAGTTCGAATTTTTGATTTGCATTTTATTCGACTTTGGAGCTCTTCCGCCAGTCCCAGGTTATTTTTTTGTAATATAGGCATTAAAATACGTCGTTTTAATCAATAAAAAGGCCATCTAAATTTTTTAAGATTTTTGAAAAAAACGAAAGGTTAACCCCTTTGGTGATTTTTGACCCCAAAAAATGAAAGTCGGAATTTAGCTATAATTTTAGAGTTTTCTTATGTAGATTGATGAGAAAATTCGAATGGCGAAGTCAGAATTTCCGTAGGTACGATATTTTTCGTTTTATGCGGCTTTAAAGTTCGAATTTTTGATTTGCATTTTATTCGACTTTGGAGCTCTTCCGCCAGTCCCAGGTTATTTTTTTGTAATCTAGGCATTAAAATACGTCGTATTAACCAATAAAAAGGCCATCTAAATTTTTTAAGATTTTTGAAAAAAACGAAAGGTTAACCCCTTTGGTGATTTTTGACCCCAAAAAATGAAAGTCGGAATTTAGCTATAATTTTAGAGTTTTCTTATGTAGATTGATGAGAAAATTCGAATGGCGCAGTCAGAATTTCCGTAGGTACGATATTTTTCGTTTTATGCGGATTTAAAGTTCGAATTTTTGATTTGCATTTTATTCGACTTTGGAGCTCTTCCGCCAGTCCCAGGTTATTTTTTTGTAATCTAGGCATTAAAATACGTCGTATTAACCAATAAAAAGGCCATCTAAATTTTTTAAGATTTTTGAAAAAAACGAAAGGTTAACCCCTTTGGTGATTTTTGACCCCAAAAAATGAAAGTCGGAATTTAGCTATAATTTTAGAGTTTTCTTATGTAGATTGATGAGAAAATTCGAATGGCGCAGTCAGAATTTCCGTAGGTACGATATTTTTCGTTTTATGCGGCTTTAAAGTTCGAATTTTTGATTTGCATTTTATTCGACTTTGGAGCTCTTCCGCCAGTCCCAGGTTATTTTTTTGTAATCTAGGCATTAAAATACGTCGTATTAATCAATAAAAAGGCCATCTAAATTTTTTAAGATTTTTGAAAAAAACGAAAGGTTAACCCCTTTGGTGATTTTTGACCCCAAAAAATGAAAGTCGGAATTTAGCTATAATTTTAGAGTTTTCTTATGTAGATTGATGAGAAAATTCGAATGGCGCAGTCAGAATTTCCGTAGGTACGATATTTTTCGTTTTATGCGGATTTAAAGTTCGAATTTTTGATTTGCATTTTATTCGACTTTGGAGCTCTTCCGCCAGTCCCAGGTTATTTTTTTGTAATCTAGGCATTAAAATACGTCGTATTAACCAATAAAAAGGCCATCTAAATTTTTTAAGATTTTTGAAAAAAACGAAAGGTTAACCCCTTTGGTGATTTTTGACCCCAAAAAATGAAAGTCGGAATTTAGCTATAATTTTAGAGTTTTCTTATGTAGATTGATGAGAAAATTCGAATGGCGCAGTCAGAATTTCCGTAGGTACGATATTTTTCGTTTTATGCGGCTTTAAAGTTCGAATTTTTGATTTGCATTTTATTCGACTTTGGAGCTCTTCCGCCAGTCCCAGGTTATTTTTTTGTAATCTAGGCATTAAAATACGTCGTATTAATCAATAAAAAGGCCATCTAAATTTTTTAAGATTTTTGAAAAAAACGAAAGGTTAACCCCTTTGGTGATTTTTGACCCCAAAAAATGAAAGTCGGAATTTAGCTATAATTTTAGAGTTTTCTTATGTAGATTGATGAGAAAATTCGAATGGCGCAGTCAGAATTTCCGTAGGTACGATATTTTTCGTTTTATGCGGCTTTAAAGTTCGAATTTTTGATTTGCATTTTATTCGACTTTGGAGCTCTTCCGCCAGTCCCAGGTTATTTTTTTGTAATCTAGGCATTAAAATACGTCGTATTAACCAATAAAAAGGCCATCTAAATTTTTTAAGATTTTTGAAAAAAACGAAAGGTTAACCCCTTTGGTGATTTTTGACCCCAAAAAATGAAAGTCGGAATTTAGCTATAATTTTAGAGTTTTCTTAAGTAGATTGATGAGAAAATTCGAATCGCGCAGTCAGAATTTCCGTAGGTACGATATTTTTCGTTTTATGCGGCTTTAAAGTTCGAATTTTTGATTTGCATTTTATTCGACTTTGGAGCTCTTCCGCCAGTCCCAGGTTATTTTTTTGTAATCTAGGCATTAAAATACGTCGTATTAATCAATAAAAAGGCCATCTAAATTTTTTAAGATTTTTGAAAAAAACGAAAGGTTAACCCCTTTGGTGATTTTTGACCCCAAAAAATGAAAGTCGGAATTTAGCTATAATTTTAGAGTTTTCTTATGTAGATTGATGAGAAAATTCTAATCGCGCAGTCAGAATTTCCGTAGGTACGATATTTTTCGTTTTATGCGGCTTTAAAGTTCGAATTTTTGATTTGCATTTTATTCGACTTTGGAGCTCTTCCGCCAGTCCCAGGTTATTTTTTTGTAATCTAGGCATTAAAATACGTCGTATTAATCAATAAAAAGGCCATCTAAATTTTTTAAGATTTTTGAAAAAAACGAAAGGTTAACCCCTTTGGTGATTTTTGACCCCAAAAAATGAAAGTCGGAATTTAGCTATAATTTTAGAGTTTTCTTATGTAGATTGATGAGAAAATTCGAATGGCGCAGTCAGAATTTCCGTAGGTACGATATTTTTCGTTTTATGCGGCTTTAAAGTTCGAATTTTTGATTTGCATTTTATTCGACTTTGGAGCTCTTCCGCCAGTCCCAGGTTATTTTTTTGTAATCTAGGCATTAAAATACGTCGTATTAACCAATAAAAAGGCCATCTAAATTTTTTAAGATTTTTGAAAAAAACGAAAGGTTAACCCCTTTGGTGATTTTTGACCCCAAAAAATGAAAGTCGGAATTTAGCTATAATTTTAGAGTTTTCTTATGTAGATTGATGAGAAAATTCGAATGGCGCAGTCAGAATTTCCGTAGGTACGATATTTTTCGTTTTATGCGGCTTTAAAGTTCGAATTTTTGATTTGCATTTTATTCGACTTTGGAGCTCTTCCGCCAGTCCCAGGTTATTTTTTTGTAATCTAGGCATTAAAATACGTCGTATTAACCAATAAAAAGGCCATCTAAATTTTTTAAGATTTTTGAAAAAAACGAAAGGTTAACCCCTTTGGTGATTTTTGACCCCAAAAAATGAAAGTCGGAATTTAGCTATAATTTTAGAGTTTTCTTATGTAGATTGATGAGAAAATTCGAATGGCGCAGTCAGAATTTCCGTAGGTACGATATTTTTCGTTTTATGCGGCTTTAAAGTTCGAATTTTTGATTTGCATTTTATTTGACTTTGGAGCTCTTCCGCCAGTCCCAGGTTATTTTTTTGTAATCTAGGCATTAAAATACGTCGTATTAACCAATAAAAAGGCCATCTAAATTTTTTAAGATTTTTGAAAAAAACGAAAGGTTAACCCCTTTGGTGATTTTTGACCCCAAAAAATGAAAGTCGGAATTTAGCTATAATTTTAGAGTTTTCTTATGTAGATTGATGAGAAAATTCGAATGGCGCAGTCAGAATTTCCGTAGGTACGATATTTTTCGTTTTATGCGGCTTTAAAGTTCGAATTTTTGATTTGCATTTATTTTAGAGTTTTCTTATGTAGATTGATGAGAAAATTCGAATGGCGCAGTCAGAATTTCCGTAGGTACGATATTTTTCGTTTTATGCGGCTTTAAAGTTCGAATTTTTGATTTGCATTTTATTCGACTTTGGAGCTCTTCCGCCAGTCCCAGGTTATTTTTTTGTAATCTAGGCATTAAAATACGTCGTATTAACCAATAAAAAGGCCATCTAAATTTTTTAAGATTTTTGAAAAAAACGAAAGGTTAACCCCTTTGGTGATTTTTGACCCCAAAAAATGAAAGTCGGAATTTAGCTATAATTTTAGAGTTTTCTTATGTAGATTGATGAGAAAATTCGAATGGCGCAGTCAGAATTTCCGTAGGTACGATATTTTTCGTTTTATGCGGCTTTAAAGTTCGAATTTTTGATTTGCATTTTATTCGACTTTGGAGCTCTTCCGCCAGTCCCAGGTTATTTTTTTGTAATCTAGGCATTAAAATACGTCGTATTAACCAATAAAAAGGCCATCTAAATTTTTTAAGATTTTTGAAAAAAACGAAAGGTTAACCCCTTTGGTGATTTTTGACCCCAAAAAATGAAAGTCGGAATTTAGCTATAATTTTAGAGTTTTCTTATGTAGATTGATGAGAAAATTCGAATGGCGCAGTCAGAATTTCCGTAGGTACGATATTTTTCGTTTTATGCGGCTTTAAAGTTCGAATTTTTGATTTGCATTTTATTCGACTTTGGAGCTCTTCCGCCAGTCCCAGGTTATTTTTTTGTAATCTAGGCATTAAAATACGTCGTATTAACCAATAAAAAGGCCATCTAAATTTTTTAAGATTTTTGAAAAAAACGAAACCCCTTTAGTGATTTTGACCCCAAAAAATGAAAGTTGGAATTTAGCTATAATTTTTGCGTTTTCTTATGTAGATCGCTGAAAAAATTCGAATGGAGTCAGAATTTCCCTAAGTATGATATTTTTCGTTTTATGCGGCTTTAAAGTTCCAATTTTCGATTCTCATTTTAGTTGACTTTATAGTTGTTCCACCCGCACCAGGCTGTTTTTTTTAATATCTACTCATTAAGATACGTCGAACTATCTTATAAAATAATCACTGTTTATTTCAAACGCTAAGCAAGAAAAGCAAATTTTCACGGAGTTTTGAAATGTGCAATTGAACACTTGCCTGACAGAGGCGTAAAAACGAAATTTATATGTAATCATTTATTTGTCTAAACCAGTAGTCCCAATTTTTGATCGTCGCGGTCCACCATCGTTTTTTTTAAAGCACAACAATGGAAAAATAAAAGCCAATATAGAAAAAAAAACGAAAATTTTATATAATCTTTTAATTGTCTAAAACAGTAGTCCCAATCTTGATAGATTTTGTATATATTTTTTGGAATAATAATTTAATATTCTCAGAAACTAAAAACATGACTTTTTTGAAGTTTGGTATACTTATTTATTAGACTCTCATAAATATTTTGTCAATTTTTGGAAATGCTGACATTTCTGATGGTCTAAAATCTAAATAATGACCTTTAAATCAATGTAAACTTTAATATTTTTAATTTTTTTTATTACGCAAATAATGTACTGTAAAAATTTCTAGAACTTCTCATTAGTTTCATTTTCCTTAAATTAAAACAGAGAAAGTGCGTAATGACCATGGCAGTTAAAAATGCTTTAATATCTTAAAAAAAAAAAAACAGAAAAGATATTTGTTTTACCGACTTTAAAAATAGTAACCTGTTTACCAGCTTAAAATACAGGATTCTATTTTATCAACTTAAAAAATACAATTTAATTTTTTTATCAATTTAAAAATTTGTAACTTTTGTAAAGTAGAATGTCGATTGTGATTGTGGAAAGCAAAGAAAGAAAAATTGTTGTAATTAATTGTTATAATTGACAATAAAAAGCCAAACCGCAGCCTACCAGATTTCCTGTATCCCTGATAATAAATCTCAATATTTTTGTTCAATTTCCAACTGACAAAGTAATAAATTTTTATTTTCCAGATATTATTTATTATTCCGACGTGGCGCTTCCCGAAACTTATGGGATCCTGCTGAGAAATCAAGAAATTTTCGTTACGTTTTGCAGTGATTTAATTTCGATTTGTCGTGTCGCCACTCGGTGTTGTTCGTTGAATTTTTTCGAGCTTCTGTAATCCCGATCATAAATCTACAAATTTTCATAATTTCTGGCGTACACATAGGACACGTCAGAGTTTTAATAGTTTACCCTTGCACAAGATATTTTTGTGTGCGCAAAATTTCTATTTTGAATTTTCAAACTTGGCGCGCATTTGGTTGTCATTGAATCAGCTGTCAGGCGAATGTCATTTTTTGACTCACTTGAACTCTGATCTCGTCGTGTCCTTACAATCCTATAATTAGTAGGGATTTGTCATACCGGTTTATAATTGTAAAATTGTGATTTGTTGAGTTAGTCGCAAAAATGAGTTTACAGTGGACCTTAATAGCCGGGTTTTTGTACGCGGAAATTGCAATCGTCCTTCTTCTAGTACTGCCTGTCGCGAGTCCCAAGCGATGGCATGCGTTTTTCAAATCTCGCTTCCTACAAGGACTCCAACAGCAAGCGGGCGTTTACTTCCTCATACTTCTGGCCATCCTCGTCCTGTTCCTCTTGGACGCGATTCGCGAGATGCGTAAATATTCAAGTGAAACTCAAGATCCACACCAGCACTTAAATATCGAGATGCAGGGCAGTATGCGCCTGTTTCGCGCACAAAGAAACTTCTACATATCCGGATTCGCACTCTTTCTATCCCTGGTAAGTGACTTGCAATTCTTTAATTATATTCGCCATCAATTCGTGTCTATTCTAGGTCATCCGTCGCCTGGTCTCGTTGATCTCATCCCAAGCCGGCTTGTTAGCACAGTCGGAGGCATCCATGAAGCAAGCGATGAGTGCCACCACTGCGGCTAGGAGCTTCATGCAGCAACGGGGTGAAATTTCTCAAAATGAAACCAACGAAGCACACGACAAGGAAGTAAGCGAACTGAAGGAGAAGGTACAAGAGTTGGAGGACAAGTTGAGCTACGAAAGGAAAGATAAAAGTGCACTCAAAGCGCAGGCGGAAAATTTGAGCAAATCTTACGACACGTTAGCCGAAGAGCACAGTTCCCTACAAAAGAAATTAACCGCCGGTGGTGATAACGATAATAAAAAGGACGATTAATTTATCTCACTTTATATTATTTATTATATTCGTTTTTTGTTCTGACAAAATGTAGGTTTTGTTGTTCTAATCCTTATTTTTATCCAAGCTATCGGGAAGCATTTAATCGAAAAAAGTGAACGCTAATTTTGTACTTTAATTTATACAACTTGTTTCTTTGTAAATTGCAATCATGGAAAGTTTCACTTTATATTGTTAATCGTATTTGTATTGCAATAAAATGTTTTCTTAAGATTGTGTTTCCCTTATTAGCAATAAGGCAATCAAACATATTATTTAGTTTACAGGGCCGAAGTACAAGATATTTTCCGCTTAATCGCCAGGAAAGATAAGATAAGAAGGAAAACTTGAGTTCGTTTACGTTATAGGAGCAACTGAAAATTTAAAAAAACGATGAGAAAACAACTCCAAATTTCATTGCAATAAAAATAATCTATAAATAATTATTGTGCTCCAACCAATCCCTCCCCGGCCTGCAATCGAAATAAGTACCTAACGGCTTTTAAAAAAACTTTATAAAACAAAATTTTACTAATCTCTCAACAATTTTGAAGAACAATTCTTATAAATAAACAAATATGACCTAATTAGTATAGTTACAAGGAAAAAATCAAGCAAGGCAAAAATATTGTATTTTTAATTTTCTTCGTCGTCATATTGATCGGCAACCACTCCATCAACGATGTCCGCTTCAGTCGCATAGTGAACAGATTCCAAATAATTTACGTGAAACTCTTGAGCCGATTCCACATCTTCAAATGTCGCTTTCAGCACCCTCCAATCGGGGTTATTCTGGGTCCACTCGATTGCCTTCCAGATGCACTCGTTACCTTGCAGCTGCAACGCCAATTAAAATAAGTTTCAAACATAAACATTTACTAAAAAAAATACTTACAGTCATTTCGGTGTTAACTGCAATCAGGGTGTTGCTGTAAAGTTGACCCTCATGATCGTTGACCGCAATTCGACAACCATAAAGCTCTGGATCGTAATAAATCTGAATATCGCCTTCGCCGACGTCCACCCACATATTATTTGACTGTTCACTCAGAGTGCAAGATTTCATAAACAAAATCGACCTATCATCCTCGTCGTCGTCTTCGTCGCCCTCATCGTCGTCTTCGCCATGTTCTTCGTGCACTTCATTTATAACCGGACCCACGTACTCTTCGACGGTTGCGGGAACGCTAGTATTCTGTTGTTCCCTTATCGCCGCAACTGCCACCTGAACTTGCGCATAAAATTGTTGGGCCAACTCGCAATTCTTAAAACGAGCGGCTAGTTTCTCCAGGGAAGATTCGTCGTCCGAGTAATTGTACCCGCCCCACAACCACGCTTTATCCGACGTAGCCATAGGCTGCAAATCCAATGCCGGACTGATCAACATATTCAGAACTACTTTATGCACCTGTTCGCGTCGCAAAATGAACCTGTAGGTTTTCATAACAGGATGATGTAAAATTTTTAATTGTCCCACTCCGCGCTCCTTCCATTCCTTGTTATCGTTGTCGTATCGGTACAACTTGGCTCTTTCGTTAAAAATTGGCACTTCGTCTTCCTCTCCCGTGGTGACTACGATGGCGTCGGGTAACGGCACGATAGGTTCATAATGAGGATCGTATTCTTCAGCACCGGTAAGCGTTTCGCTTTCTTCGTCATCCTGCTTGTCTTTTTGCGGTTTTTCCGCTTTGCCTCCCGCCTTGGCAAACACCGGCGCTCCGGCACCCAAGAACGAGAACGGTTTCAAATCTTCGCCCGCATTACCGAAAGCCGGTTTTTCGGGCGTCGCAGCGGCCAAACTTGCAAAAGTTACTTCCGAATCGCACTTAAATACAATTTCCGGTTGCGGTTCCGGGTCGTTTTTGTATTTCGCCGCCAAAGACGCTAAACTGGCCGACGCTTCAAACGCGGGTGCCGTGTTGCCAAACAGCGGTTTAACTTCCACTTTATTTTGCGTTGCGTTTCCTCCGAAAATGCTACCTTGGGGCGTGGTTGTGGCAGAAGCGAACAAATTTCCGGTCGTAGATGGAGTAGAAGTTGCCGGGGTGCCAAAAATGTTGGAGGCGATGTCGGCAAACAAGTTGCCGGTTTTTGGAGTATCCGTAGCTTTGTTAAACAGGGTATTTGTGCCTGCAAAAAGCCCTCCACTTGGAGTGGCCGGCTTTTGCGAGAAAATGTTTTCGTTTGTAGACAATTGAGAGAAAACGTTTGACGTTGGAGTTTGAGAGAAGATATTTGTAGCGGGCGCTGGCGAAAATATTCCGCTCGAAGTCGAAGCTGGAGTCCGCAACGAGAAAAGGTTTGTGGTTGGAATTTTCGTTTCCGACATGAAGGAGAACTTATTAGACGGCACTGTCGGAGTGACCGTTATGGGAAGTGGGGACGCCGTCGATTCTGGTGTTTTACTAAAGGTTTCTAGTACCGATGGCTTGACGAGCATGTCTTTTAAGAGGGACTCCGTAGGCTGCTTGACCGGTGTAGCGGGACTTTGTGAGAAACTGGAGAAGGGTTTGCCGAAAATGAATTTGCTTTTAATATCGCCCGAATCGACCGCGGAAGGTTTGCAGGGCGTTCCAAAAAGACAGCTGGTGGTATCGAAAATTCCGCTGGGCTGCTTGGCAGGCGGATCGAGTAGTTCTTGTAAAATTCTGTCGTCCTCCTTGCACGTTGCACAGGTGCAGTCGGGCAATTGACGATACGACATGAATTTTGGTGGCAGTTTCAGCTTCAACGCTTCTTGTTCCTCTTCGGGTGTCACTTGCGTTTCAGATACAAATTCAATGTCGGAGTTATCGTCTTCGCCTGCTACTGGCGGCACGGCTAAAAAAAATAGTAAAGCTATTTAATTATGAATAAAAAGTTGAGATGAGTGTTAATGAATGAGAGTTAGTAACCGGTATTCGAAGTTGGCGAGAAATACATTTTTAGTACTTCTGATAAATGTGTGGAACAAAAGCAGAGGATTGTGAAATAAAAAAATCGAGGAATTTAAGGTAAAAAAATTTATTGATTAACGATTAGTAATAACAATGGACCCAACAACATCGATACAAAAATGTACAACAAAAAAATGAATCACAGGGACAAAATAGCCACCGGCAAAAAAATGTACAAGTAACCCCCATTATAGTACGATAATATGATTCCTGTTATATTACGTGAGTTACTTGTAATTATTTTTGACAAAACGGGACTAATTTGGCTTCTTCCGAAATAATTTTAAAAAAACAACAAAAACAATTTTATCGACCACGTTTGATCCAAACAAAAGCGCCAGTTAAAACAACGAGAAAGAAACAAGTGCCATAAGTGAGAGTGTTATCAAGCCTGAACAAAAACTTACCATCTTGATTGGCGATCCTGTTGCGAGCGTCGTCGACAGCTTTCTTAAATCCTTGAGCAATTTCGGCAGTCTTAAATCTCAAGCAAAACTGCCAGTGATTATATTCTCCTTCCGAATAATCCATAACCGAAAACAACCAAGATTTCTCGTCTTTGATTAAATATTCAACGCTCGGGGTGAGGTAGTGATTGAGGCAAATTTTCAAAACTTGATCGCGGCGCATTACAACTCTGAAAATTATAAATTAAAAGGAATTAGCATTAGTCGGTCGCCTACGAGTAATAAATTAAAAGACTCACCTTAATTTTCCCGATTGAGCAGACAGCAAAATTTTAATGTCGCCAGTTCCGCGTTCCTTCCAGTCTCCGTCGACAAATCGGTAGAGTCTTGCACGATGACAATACAACACTTCCTCGCTCTCTTCGCCGGTCTTGACGTCAATCTTGTCTGGCAAAGGAATAACCGGTTTGAAGTATATTTGGTCTTCCTCCTCTTCGGGGTAAAGCTCGGAATCGTCTTCGCCCTTGCCGCCACCACTTTGTCGTCGAGGCGAACGTGGAGTAAACTCAAAGTCGTGTTTTTGTGGAGAACCAAACACAAACTTTTCTTCGTCCTTTTTGGCAGCCGATGGTTCGTTAAACCCAAAAGGTTTCGTCTCCTTGTCCGAAATTTGGGGTGCTTTAAAGCTGAATGTGCTCATCGTTGTAAGGGTGAACGGAGACTTAATATTGGTCGACGTGTTGGTGCCGCTATTTGCTATGGCGTAATGTAACGGCATCGAGTCGTCTCTGTTTAGCGATGCCGGAGTTGAATTTTCTGTCGATTGTACAACTCCAAAAGTAAATTTAACCGGAGTATCTAAATTTACTCCTTTCTTTGGATCTTTCTTGGGTACGGAATCGTCTTTTGGATTTTCGCAAGAAACACAGTACAATTTATCCGTATCGTTTCTTACCAAACACTGATTACACTCCCAAGAACCCACCTTGGGCTTGAACGAGTCCCACAAAGAGCTTTGCGTGGAAGGTTTCGATGCAGGAGAAATGCCAAAAGTGAACTTTGGACCGGAAGTTTCCAAATTAATTCCTTTCGGTGCTTCTTTCTTCGTAACAGTATTATCTTTTGGATGATCACACGAAACGCAGTGCGATTTTTCAGAATCATTTCTCACGAGACATTGAGTACACTCCCACGAGCCGGCCTTTGGTTTAAATGCTTCGCCCCACATAGAACTACCTCCTAACTTCTCTACGATAATCGGTTTTGATTGCGGTGGGTTAACTACACCGAAAGTGAACTTGGCACCACCGGAAGTTTCCAAATTAATTCCTTTCGCAACCGTAGCATCTTTTTTCGGAACCGAATCGTCTTTAGGATTATCACACGCGACGCAGTACAATTTATCAACATCGTTCGAAACCATGCACATATTACAACTCCACGATCCCGCTTTCGGTTTGAACGCGTCACCCCAGCCCAATTTAGGTTTTTCTGACGCCTTAATGGGAGTAATCGTCACGGCATTGTTGACAAACGAAAATACGGATTCGTTACATGTGGAAATCATTGGATCTTGAATGGTCAGATGTTTCACAGCCATACTTTTTTGAGTTTCACAGCCTTCGCACAAATTACTCTTTGCGTTATTGACGTTGTAACAATTTTTGCATTCCCAACTTGCTATTTTCGATTTCAATTTTTCTTTTGTATGATCGGGTGTTACCTTTTCCACCGGACCCGCCTTCACCTTCTTATCTCTCTTCACGTTCTCTTCGTCTTTGGAATCATCCACAATACTCGAATTTGCATAATTGTTATCGTCTAACGAATGCTGAGCGGAAATGATAGCGGTGTGGAACGAGTTCAAAATTTCTTCAGTTTTAAATTTAATCGCAAACATTTCGGATACCAAAACACCTTCGGAGAAATCTTGGGCGCACCACGACAACGCGTTGGGCGAGTTCTTCATTTTATTAAACTGGATGTTCTTCAGCAAGCGATGATTGCAACAAATCTTGAGCACTTGTTCGCGTCGCATTAGCAAACGTATCGTATTTTCTTCTTTTAAAATTTTCATAATTCCAATTCCTCGTTCCTTCCACTGCTTCGTTTCGGAATCGTAGCGTAAAATCTTGGCGCGCGATTCGAACAACACCTCGGCGTTCTCTTCGCCGGTTTTTACTTCGACCAATTCCGGTAGCGGAATAACTGGCTTAAACTCGACGTTTGGTTCGTATTCTTCAGGTGCCACAGGACTACCGTCGGCTTTGTCGTTTTTGGCAGTAGTTTTAACCTCGCTCGACGAAATGGGAGTCGAAAACATGCTGGTTGTCGTCGAGACGTTGCTAAAAACAAAGTTTTCGTTCTTCGAAGTGGGCGTTGAAAACAGGTTGGCTGAGCCAAACGCAAACTTGTCGATTTTTGGCGTGGATTTCGCATCGGGTGTCGAGAATAAATTCGTCGAATTCTTCGCGTCAAACGAGAAAGACGCAAACGGTCCGGTAGTTTTAATTTCCTTTGGCGAAACAGCCTTAGGTATCTCCTGTTCTTTCGGTTTAAATGTAGGCGTTCCAGTAAATTTAAATCCGCCAAGTGTCGAAGTAGATGTCGGCTCTGGTTTCGGTTTCTCGGGAGTTGGTTCCGGAGCAGTTTCTTTGGCTTTCTCGAATGCGACACGGAAGGACTCCGCTTCCTGTTCGTTTTTAAAACGAGCACTGAACTTTTCTATTACAATCTCTTCGTCGGCAAAGTCGTGAGCAGCCCAGGAGTAGGCTTTCGGATTGTTGGGCATCGGAATCAGCACTATATCTCGCGTTATAAAATGATTCGCACAGATCTTATGCACCTGATCGCGTCGCATGAGGATGCGCGTTTTACCGGTGGTTGAATTTTTTAAGATTTTCAAATAACCCACCCCACGTTCCTTCCAATCTTGTTGTACAAATCTGTACAGCTTGGCGCGCAGACTCAACAAGACGGTTTCGTCTTCTTCGCCAGTGTTAACGGGAACTTCGTCTGGAAGAGGAACGATCGGTTTGAAATCTGGGCAGGGGTCGTGTTCGTCTACGGACGACACGTCGCTGATTCCGCTGGTGTTGAAACATTGAGATAAGGATTTTTCGATTTGAAGGCCTAAGCCTACGCCCTTGCTCGGTGTTGTGTCGACTGCCGAATATTTTGGTGGTGAAATATTGGACAAAAGTTCTTGAGTGGAAACTATGAGAGGTGGTTGACTAACAATTGACGGCGAGTTAGTCAGAGTGAGACGACTGGATGTAACGGGAGGCAAAGGAATTTGATAATTATGAGGTTGTGATTTGGACGTGGTGCCGCCTTGCAAGTGTTGAGGTGGAATAGTGACAGAAAACACTTGACTGGTTTGAATGGACGACATATTTGGCAGAGGATCGGAATTGGTTATGACGACGTTAACTGGCGGAGCTTTAGAAGATGGTACAGCTACGGCTGGTACGGGTAGCTGAGAAGCACTGCTTGCTACAACCAAAGGAGAAGAGTATTGCTCGGTAGGAGCAGATTGTGGAGGAACCACGAGTCCAAGTTGGCCCGTACGTCCTGCAGCACCAAACTGATTCAATCCCGACTGGAATAATCCGGCTTCCCATTGGTTCATTTGCATTGGTGGTGCTTGCGCAAAGTTTTGAGAAAGAGAACTCAAGTTTCTCAGATCTTGAAGATGCGTATCTTGATTGAAGGGCAGTGCACCTGCCGTTGGTACACCCAAACCAGGATAGTATAGGTTTGGATATAAATTAGGATAAAGCGCGGGATGCGTGAATGGTAATGCACCGGCCGTTGGTAGCCTTGGTGGTAAATTTGGATACAGATTGTTTGGGTAGGCACTCAAGTTGGGCGTTAAACCGTAGTCGCCACCACATTCCTCTTCTAAAGCGTACAACTCTTCTTCAGTCAGAGCAGGCGGTTTTGTCTTCTTCAATTCGGCTACCTCCTTTTTCAATTGTTGAATCGAGTCGTTCATATCTCGGAAGCTTTGTAACTCATCGACCACGCCCTTTAAACCGTTGATGGAATCTTTAATTCCCTTCAGATCGTCGTTCACCGATCCCTTCCAATTTTTCAGTTCGTCCACCATGGTGCGTTGCGTTTCAACCACCATTCGATTTTGTTCCAAAATTTGAGTTATTGTCGAGTTACACGACGCTTGCATTTGTCGGAATTGTGCATCCAAACGTTCGGGACTGGGTCTAGATTCTCGACACTCCCACTGATGTTTTGTTATGTTAGGTGTTCTGTTTTCGTAATTAGAAGTCGTAGAGAAACCGTTTCCTAAAATTGTGGACGAATACATATTAACGTTATCGGCCATACTTCCATCCGACGAGGTGTTATCTGCAGAATTACCATTAAATTCGTTTCGGTGGCCATACATGTCCGGATCGATTCTGCACAACATGCGCTCGATTTTCTCAATTTCCGAACCCAACTCTTGATTTAAGGGATGTTTACCGCCAACGGCCGGATCTCTCAACCGATCCAAAGTCAAATAGAAACAGTCTCGCGCACGCGACAACAGAATGATGTGTTGACTGCGCATCTCGGAAGTCACATTTTCCTTATTCAGATTGGTCTGTTCGTTAGCCATAGTTTTGTAAATTTGAGCTTGATGGAAACTGGCGTACGGACTCTTCAGACCATTAAGCATGCCGATGGCTTTCTCAAATTCTTTGTGCTTCATGAGTTGTGTGGCGATAAATAATTTTCCGTCGTCGATGTAGCTGACAATTTCGTTGGAACCCATTTCTTTCGATTTATACTCGAACAACCGATTCCGGCAGACCCCCAACGCTTGATTTTTCTGCATCTTTTCCAACAGCGGCAAGGCCGCCTTCCAGTACAATTCCGCTCGCGCTTCGTTGAACTCAATTTCGCTTTCCTTCTTCAGACTTTTTGCTCGTTCTGCAAATGTATTTGCCAATATTATTAACATCTTGATGTCGAGTCCGTGATTACCGATACAACGCACCACTTCGATGCCGCGACTGAGATTTAATCGAAGTTCGCTCATTTCACCGCTGTACTCTTTCAGGTAAACCTTGTAGGCGGACTTAAACCATTTGCACTGAGTCGAAGTTACGACTTGATCGCTTACCGCCAGTGGAAGTACCTGTGGCTTTTCCGAGTTGTAGTAGACTTGCTGTTTCATATCTTCAAACTGTTTTTTTGCCGTGAGAGTGGTGCAATACAAAAACGCTTCGATATCCAAAACATTAATTGATTCCGCCGAGCAAATGTTTAAATTCTTTGTCGAGTATGGGAGGCCGTTAAACATTGTACACCGAAACGATGAGAAATTTAAATTCAAACAAATCCACACGAGATTGTGAATGGAGCCCGGATACATGGCTTGAGCGACCTCGTCGTATTTGATCAGATCGTTCAGGTAAGGTAAATTCAAAGTAATGTCGGTGAAACTGGTGCAGGAGACGAAATAGCTAGCGTTAATTTTGGATTGTTGATCGCGAGTGACAAAAAGAATCTTGAATAATTTTTCGCGCCACAAACCCGACGAATTTTGCGTAGCTCGATCGACTATCATTCGTTTACTTTCCTTTGCGATGGCAGCCAATATGTGTCCAGATTGAGAGCAACGAAAGGCCGCTTCTTTGTGCCACCGCTCCACTTGCTGTTTATATTCTTCTTTAGTATGATCCAGCCAGAGAGACTGCAAATCTGCTGGTTCCGTGTGGTAAGCGATGAAGAGTAAGGGTAAAGCCATGTTCATTGCATCTTTGTATTTTATGAAATCTCTCTTGGCCTGTTTGAATAGTAGAGTTGCGAAGTGTAGACAAAGTTGTGCTTTGTAATGATTTAAAAATTCCTGTACCAAAGTGCGCTCGTTGCATTTTTCTAAATGTTTCGTCGCAATCTCGAGACTTTGATCTAGATTGAAGACAACGGTTACGGACTCGGGTCCGGCCCTGTTTACGTTTATGTGTTCGTCTAAAGTTAAGGCGGCCAATTTATCCAAAACTGATATTAGTAAGATCCAGAAATCCCATGCAAAGTTCGACTCGTTCATATTTTCTCTTTGATAGCGAAACAAAACTTCGGAGATAGTTTCATACCACGACAGATTGGTTAGGAAGATGGTGAGACTGCGTTTTTCGATATCGGCTACATGTTTGTACGCTTCCTTGATTTGATTGTTGTGTAGAAAGTGTCTGACTAAACGTATCCTTAATTGAATGTCGGTTGGCCGGTTTTCCAGTTCGGATAACAAAAGTTTCGCTACATCGTTGGGATTGTTGCTTTCCACCGACACCAATCGTTCTTTTAATGCAAAAACTGCGGGGTTTTGAGGAGCCAACATTTGCGCTTGCTCGTAGTAGTACCGTGCGCATGGTACATCTAAACCAACTTCTTCTTTACCCAACAATTCGCATACTGAAAAGAACAATGTGTTTACATACTGGTATTGACAGATTAATTAGTATCAATCAAACAAACGGACTGGGTCTGTAGATATAATTTCAAGGATGGCTTCTAGATTTTTACGTAAAATATTATTATACAGGATGTACGTTTGTAATATGAAGCTTTTCTAAATAGAAAAGTTGTTTATCGTTGTTTGCGCAATGTTACCAGCAATAATACCTTGGAGTTAAATTATTATTTAATTAAAGTACATGCTGATTTGAATATCGCGATAAAAAGTTTAATTTGACTATCATTTACTCTCTCCTACGTTTATCAATATAAAATTCAATTAAGATTATGAAACATTTCTAATCGTAAATTTAGTTTTATTGAGGAAATACTACAAAAAATAAGGCAAATTTTAGTTCAAAACAATTTAAATTATTTCCTCTCTTTAACGAAAACAAAAAACGAGAGAAAATTCACTAAAATTTTGTTCGATTGAATTTAATAAGACTCTCGGAATCGACACCAATATTTTTACACTTTATTTAGGAGCCACCCTGTACAATTTACAGTAATCCCCTGCCGAGCGCTCTCCATTTCTACTGCTGATTTGCAAGTTCTTACAACTTCAAACTGAATAAAAAAGTATTAGAGCCAGTCCAGTCCGCCTTTGCGATCTCGTAAAACAAAACAAAGTTACTCACCTTTAACCACAATACTATTCTGTTTCAAGTCGACCTGTAGACTTTTTCGGTAAACCTCCAAAGCCGTTTCAAACTTGCCTTGCTTCTCCAAGACTTTGCCTAGCAAATTCAAACCTTCAGCCGATTGAGGCTTCGTGGCCAGATAGGTGGAAATGTAACGAAGAGTTTGTTCGTAGTCACCAACTTGGAAATATAATTTTGCGAAGGAAAAACAACGTACGTTTCTCTGAGAACAATAAATATAGCAATAAAATAATAAATCAAACACAAGAAATATCGAGAAAGCTCCAGAAATTTGAACAGAAAATGCCGGGACGCCGATAATGGCGGTTAAATGTCGTACTCACCTCAGTTTCGTTGTTTATATTCTTCAAACGACTTTCGACGTGTCTGTCGACTTCCACTTTGGTCCGAAACATGACTATTACAATTTGTTACACAAATAAAAGTTATAACATCACTCGATAAAATAATTAGGTTGAACGCACAATCAACATTAACACTTGCACAATTCAAACCGTTGCAAACTACATACGACTTTCTTCTGATGAATTTTTGACAATCATTAAATTGACATTTGCGTGTGTCGATAAAGCAGCGCTCTAGAACCTATAAAACCAGTGCCCGTCAAACTGCGTCAACAGGGCCGTTTTTATTTAATTTTAGAACCTCCAGTTGTTCATAACCTCAAAATGAATTTCATCCAAAACATAAAACAAACTTTAATTTCGCATCAAAATATACTTTTGGGTAATATTTTAGTATACTAATCATTAAGTTTTTAAAAAAATTAAGATTTTTTAGGTGGTGTACGATGGGCGAGCAAAAAAACCAGCGGTAGTACAAGGAACCCGAAGAAGAGCACCATTAAGAAACATCGCGGTTGGAAGTATTTAGATGGCTCCAAGGTCACGTCGGGCACCCTTTTGGCCACCCAACTTCGTTTGAGATTTCACCCAGGTTTAAACGTAAGTTTTTTCATCGACATTTAAGCCCGTCGTTACAAGTCTTATTGTTTTTAGGTTGGAATGGGAAGGAACGGGACTTTGTATGCGAAAATACCAGGAACAGTTTATGTGACTTGCGAAAGACCCGATTTAAATTGGGACCACACCTGGGTACAGAAAAATTACAACACTCGTAAAGGAACTTCCTTCTTTAAAAAATATTTTAATGTCATCCCCGAACCACAGCATCAAAACTTTAGATTACTTCAACAAACTTAGATCTATCCAATTTAACGTGATGTAGTTTATTTCGTTAGTATTTTCATTAAACGACGCTAAAACTGGTCTTTTTTTAACTGAAGTACCTAAACGTCCAAACGCTACCAATTCACTCGGGTGTTGCTCTTTTGTGGGGTCCATGACGCATCGGACTATGTAAACGGCGTGAAATGTGACGGGATCGCCTAAGTACACCAAAAAGTCACCTCCAAATTTAACGCCCGATGTGATGTAGTGTCCTTTGTTCCATAAATCTGCATATATTGCACATTTAGTGGGATTTGTCGAACTTAAAATTTCACGTTCCGGTGTTTCGGTTTTAACAACTGCAAGAGGTGGGAAAATATAAAAATAATATGGCAAGTGAAAATTTACCCGAAGAAGATTGTAAAGGGCACGACAGCAAGGGCCAGATCATGTTGCTCTCGCTGATATCACAGGATTTGTTGAGTTCCTCTTCGAACACTTCCTCTCTACTTTTTGTACATTTTTTCTTCTTTTTTCCGTCCATTATCTTATCCATCATGGCGTCTAGGCTATCCTTTCGCGTTTCTCTGTAAACTTCGCGCTCCGCAACCAACAAGTCATCCCGTAACTTATTCAAGTGTTCGATATTGTTTTCCACGTTTACAATCGTCATGATTCGAATAACCCCTTTTGATATCAACAGGGCAGCTTCCTCAGGTAGTAAGACCACTGGTAAAGCTACAAAGAGCAAATTCAATTTTTTGAAATGTAAAATCCAGAAACCGCAAACTCACCGGGTGTCGAAGTTGTACTGCCGGTTAAAACCCCAACAATGCGATATTTACTGCGTAAAGTCCTCCAATCTAAAAAATCGTAAAGTAAAATCGTAGATTTACACGACAATCCTCACCTTGAACGGAATAAACGCAAACTTGGTTGTTTTGATATAATAATTCCATCATTTTTGAAATTCTAACCTCAAATTTTGCTTATTGACATTTGGCGTTCAGTGGCGCGCGGTGTAAATACAAACGTGGTGCATCCAACATTGAGGGTCATCCGATAACAATAAAATTTACGGTAATTATTCTATCTTTGTAATTTATAAAATTCTGCATAATTAAAATATAATTTTGTGACGGCTAAATAACATAAATAACAGTTTGATTCGCCACTGGCAGAGTTTACCATACATCAAAATTAACGCAATCCCATTGGACGTGAGACGTCAATAATATTTAGATTAGATTAGAAAATTAGGATGATTACAATAATTAAATGCGGCTTTTCCTAGCGAACGTCATGCATAAATTAATTTGTTCGGAAATTTTATAATTAATTATAATATAAACGGGAATTTTTTTATCAACCGTCTACGGTTCATTGGCGTTAATAGTAGAAAAATTTTACACTATCGATTATTGGAAATCCCGCTCGTATTTGTACACCGTGCGTCACAAGTGCCAAGTTCGTGCTAATTTTAAAGTGGTTTGTTTTGGTTTTCTTTTATTTTTATTTGCATCATTTATATATAAATAAAAAATATCCCCGGTAGGCGCGGATACAGGATTTCCTTTAGGGGGGGTAATTGCACCCCATTGCTCTCTCCTGTATCCGCGCCTAATCTCCGGATTACTAGACTTTAGACTAATAAATTATATTTAGGCTATTCAACTGTTACACAATACAATATATCTCAGACAGTGCGACGATAAAGCTTCCGCAGACCCAGCAGTGCGGGAGGGAAGACGAAACAACAACACTCCTACATTAACCTTTTTTTGACCCATAAAATTCGCTTTTACAGAAAAACTTATTAAAGCTTTTTTGTTGGAAATTTCATTCTCTTCATTTTAGTTTATATAGATTTTTCCATTTGGTCGCACCGTTTCCGAGATACTACAGATGACAATATTTTTTGTATTTTACAGAGTATTGTTTAAGTCACTGTAACTCGAAAACGGTGCGACCAAATGGAAAAATCTATATAAACTAAAAGGAAGAGAATGAAATTTTCAACAAAAAATCTTTAATAAGTTTTTCTATAAAAGCGAGTTTTACGTGTCGCAAAGGCTTAAAAAGTACTCGGGATGAATAATTTATAGAGCCACTGTATAAATTTTAGACAAGGTTCTTATCAATCAAGATGTTAAAAATAATTTATTCCGGAATTACCAGACGCATTCTCGTTAATCGTAACATGTTTTCGTATGATAATTATTACTTTCGTGAAGTGTTCGCATATAAATAACCGAAAACAGTGCAAGTGACCAGATCTGATTTTACCATCAAACAGCTGAAGCCGAACCTGAAGAAACATTCGACGATCGAGGTAAGACGGCGTCGAATTCAGTGCTTTTGTTTTTTCTGTCGAAAATTCAAATTCAAGTGTTTAATTTAAAAAATACGATTTTTTAGATAATCATGTTTCTGCCATTTTTGTATTTCGCGTATGGAAGCAACCTTTTGGCCAGCAGAATCCATACCAGTATTCCGCACGCCGTTCGCTCAGATGTAGCCAAACTTAAGGTAAAAATTATTTTTGTTATTCCAATTGATGCTTTCTGTAACCGACGGTTTTTGTTTTATAGGACTACAGACTTGATTTTGATCTTTATTCGCCGCAGTGGAGAGGATGTCCGGCGACCATAGCTCCTCACAAAGGCAAGGAGGTCTGGGGAGTTTTATGGGAAATCAGTACGGAAGATTTAGTTAAATTGGACCAGTAAGACCTCGTCGCTTGCCTTTGATGTCAGTAAACATAATGAAATTATATTTTTAGGCAAGAGAAAGTTTACGAAGACTTTTATTCTCGGTACGAAGTGGAGGTGGAATTGATGGACGGGAAGCGGAAGAAATGTTTTGTCTATGCGCATAAAGAAGCCTCCAAGTATTATCCTCTTCCAGAACTGCCAGAGGAGAGACGGCCTTCTCAAATTTACCTCCATCAAATAATTGCGGGCGCCGAAGAATGCAATTTACCCAAGTATTACCAAAACATGTTGAGGGAGGTTCCCGACAATGGAGAGAATTTTCAACCCGATTATAGTGTGATAAATTTATAGCATAGGATAACTTAGGATTTTAAAATTATTAATTTATTAAACGAAAACTGAAAACTCTACCTTTGTTTTGCTTGTCAACCCTTTTACGAATAATACATAAAATATACGGTCGGGTGACCGACGTTACACCTGAATATAGGGAAATACTTATCATGGGAAATTAAAATTGCAGTTTTTTAAAAATTCTGGGTCTGTAACTGCGACGATCTTGTCGTGGCTACTGATTTTTGGTTATCAAATTATGAATATTAGAAAGAATTATTAGATAAAATAATAGTTCTAAAGTCCGCGTCAGCATATATTTATCATCAACAGTTCAGGCGTGAAAGATATTCAAAGTCGCACAAAATAAAAACAAAATCAAATTGCGCGTTTTTTCATGCCGCCCCCGTGAAAAGCTTACCATTTTTTGTTTAAATTTAGATTAAATTAAATTTAAAACTTAAAAAAAAGGATTGAAAAAAAATATAAGTTGCCATTTAAGAAAAAATTATATTAATGGTCCCCAGGCTTCGGAAGCGCGAGTTTAATGATCTACGAGGTCAAAAACGTTGGCGACCGCTGCCCTAGTATTCTTTGGGGGTTTTCCGCTCGGTTTATAATAAATAATTTAAGCCCTTCCAGTGGCGTAGCTAAGCTAGGGCAATTCGGTGTGACGCAGAAGAGCAAATCGAATATAATATAAAAATATACCTTGTTTCCTAATCAATAGAAAAACAGGTTCCGTTTCCCAACTAAAAATTTCAACCAACGCCCAAAATGTGGGGATGCAATATATATTTCGTCATCGTCCTTTCGCTATTAATTATTATTTCTGAGGGTGAAACGGTGATGGCGAAATGAAACTTAAAGAAATGTCAAAATAACATCTAACAAAATGACATGACAGTGGCGGAACAGCATTAATTTATTTAATTAAAAGCTGATTGTTTGGGAAAAACAACTTTTTATTTTAAAATAAATAGAATCTATTCATATTAAAAAAATTATATTAATGGTCCGCAGGCTTCGGAAGGGGGGCAAGGACCCAGGCAAGGACGTAGCAAGTCAAAGCCGGGCCCTGGTGCAAGTGGGTTACAGCGGGCCTCCTTCATTGTTTTAAAATGACAATTTTAAAAATTAAAATAACAATTTTATTGCATTAAAAATATAAACTACGAATGATAAGAGCATTAGATTTCATCTAAAGTTGTTACTTTTGAAATTTGTTAAAATTTTCATTTATCAGACTGACTTATAAATTCAATAATAATTATAGTGGAAACTTACCTGGCCAGTCTGATAAATGAAAAGTTTATCAATTTCAAGGGCATCTTTAAGCTACATGAAATCCAATGTTCTTATCATTTGTAGTTTATATTTCTGCATCATTTTTGTGTCTTTCATTTTTCTTCATTTTCTCTCTTTCGGGCCCCTCTGGCCAATGGGCCAGGCACGTGCCTAATGCGTCTAATGGTAAAAATAGATGTAGTCTAGTTTGTTGTATTGGGCGTAGCGATTTGGGAATAAAATAAAGGCGTGCACTGGGGGGTATTCAATACCCCCAGACCCCCCGGTTTACCCCTTTATTTTGTGTAAACTCCAGCCCTGGAGTTGAATATCAATAGCAGAAATCATAATTAAACGGGCCAGAGGTTAAATGTTACAATTTTAAATATTTGTTAAGATTCAATGTAGCTATGGCCAAACCGGGGGGTCTGGGGGGTATGGAATACCCCCCAGTGCACCTTCTAGTCTTTGTTGGCTACAAATCTCGCTAGTTCTTGCTTAGGTAGTTTGGGGAATGAAATACACCCAACAATGACTACTGAATAGCGATCAAAGAGTAAAAGGTGCACTGGGGAGTATTCCATACCCCCCAGACCCCCCGGTTTGGGTATAAAACACTGAAGTTCAATCAATATTTGAAGTATGCAGTTGTAATAATCTGAAAACCGATTTCTGCGATTTATTAAAGGTCTTCTACTTCCGGGCATGCAAAAATACCCTAATAACCCCCCCCCCGTTTCTTTTATGGTCAAAGCTGAGAAGTTACCCAGTAGCAAATGCTGCGATTTGGGAATAAGATAAAAGCGTGCACTGGAGGATAAACCACCCGGTTTAACCTCTTTATTTTGAGTAAACTCCAACCCTGCAGTTGAATATCGATAGCAGAAACCATAATAAAACGGGCCAGAGGTTAAATGTAACTATTCATTATTACAATTTTAAATATTTGTTAAGATTCAATGTAGCTATTGCCAAACCGGGGGGTCTGGGGGGTATGGAATACCCCCCAGTGCACCTTCTAGTCTTTGTAGTCTCGCTAGTTCTTGCGTAGGTAGTTTGGGGAATGAAATACACCCAACAATGACTACTGAATAGCGAACAAAGAGTAAATGGTGCACTGGGGGGTATTCCATACCCCCCAGACCCCCCGGTTTGGGCATAAAACACTGAACTTCAATCAATATTTGAAGTATGCAGTTGTAATAATCTGAAAACCGATTTCTGCGATCTATTAAAGGTCTTCTACTTCCGGGCATGCAAAAATACCCTAATGACCTCCCCCCCGTTTCTTTTACGGTCAAAGCTGAGAAGTTTCCCCGTAGCAAATGCTGGGCGTATTCTATACCCCCAGACGCAACAATAAGTCTGTGAACACAACATTGGATGATTACACCATTTGATTTAAATTTTGACTGTAATTTGGGAATAAAATATGAGCTTGCACTGGGGGGTATTCCATACTTTAGTGTAGTGTAGCTTTAGTGTAGCAATTGGCAAACCGGGGGGTCTGGGGGGTATGGAATACCCCCCAGTGCACCTTCTAGTCTTTGTCAACTAGCGAGATTTGGTTATATGACGTTTTGCCCCAGCCGTGTCGCCCCGACCTTTTAGCCCCCACCGTTTCGCCCCCGCCGTTTCGCCCCGGGATTTTTTGCTCCCGACCGTTTCACCCCCACCTTTTAGTCCCCACAGTTTTTAATTAATTCATACGTAAAATGAGGGGGGGGGGCAAAATATTACATACCTACACAGGGCAGGGGGAGCTAAAAAATTAGAAGAATTGTCCTTACGTAAATAATGGAGTCCATTATAGACTCCACTTAAGTAATATAATTTTCTCTAGAATGAGGCAATTGTGTATTTATTGAAATTTGTACAGGATCACAACATTTGAAACTCCCTCGGACCCCCTGATACATTTTTGTCACAAATCTAAGATAACCCCCCTCCCCCTAATTGTGACGTAATTTATGGATGGCCCCATACGGGGAGAAACGGGGGCGAAACGGTCAGGGGCAAAATGGTCAGGGGCGAAACGGACGGGGACGAAACGGACGGGGGCAAAACGGACGGGGGCGAATCGACGGAGACCAAACGACGGGGGCGAAACGGGGGGGCTAAACGGCTGGGAGCGAATCAGCGCCGGGGGCGAAACGGTGGGGGCAAAACGTCCCTATCCCATGGAATACCCCCCCAGTTGATTTATGAACCAATAGTATTTAGTTCTTCAGTACGGCAGAGTTACTTAGTAGCCAATGCAGGGATCCCTGATTGTGAGCTCCGTATTTGGAAGTCACAGTTTTGAGAAAAAGAGGGAAAGAAGAGGAAAGGAAAAAATTTTGAAGCAGGCATGAGTGCCCGAAGGAATAAATCTCAGAGGGGGCAACTACATTTATTTTTACATTTTAAAAATTTCATTTTGTTGTTTCTTCTTCTGTAAAAATTGTTTTTTATTCTTCCATTCAATTTTACAGGATAGGGCAAAGGCTACTGCCCCCCCCCCCGTTGGGCGCCCATGGAGGCAGGACCTATTTTTAACTGGGTTGAATCCCTATTTGAGTGTAATAGCATCGAAAGCCCAATTTTTGGGTTATTTTATTAGAATTTGGCTTTTCGGGCCCCTCTGGCCATTGGGCACTAGGCACGTGCCTAATGCGTCTATTGGTGAAATAGGCCCTGATAAGCACCCGAGTTTTCATTGATTTTTTATTTCAGATTATGACCGGAACGTTTCTGTATTTTGCGTACGGCAGCAATCTCTTGGCAAGGAGAATTCACCAAAACAATCCAAGCGCGGTTCGAGCGGGATTTGCAAAACTAAAAGTATCTAAAAAATTTAAAAAAAAAGAAATTTATTAAAATTGTGTTATTTAGAATTACAGGCTCGATTTTGACATTCATTCCAATTTTTGGCACGGCTGTTCCGCAACCGTAACGCCTCACGAAGGTTTGGACGTTTGGGGAGCTTTGTGGGAAATCGGCATGGAAGATCTGCCAAGTTTGGATAAGTTCGTATGAAAGCCTATTTTTGCGTCAAAAAATAATTAAAACGTTTCAGGCAGGAAAGCGTACATCTGCAGTTATATTTTCGTACCGAAGTGGAAGTGGAGTTGTTGGACGAAACCAAGAAAAAATGTTTTGTCTATCAGCACGTCAAGGTTCCCGAATATATTGATTGCAAATGTTTGCCCCCGGAAAGGCAACCGTCTTTGATTTACATGAAGACCATCATCGAAGGAGCAACGGAATCCAAATTGCCCGAAAAATATCTCAAGTTCCTGAAGAGCGTTGCTCATAATGGAAACGAAAGTCAGGTTAATTTCAGCATTTAAATCCAATTTTTACTTGTAACCCAAACCAAATTAAACAAAATATTTAAGAATAATTAATTGTTTTTATTTATTGTTTAAAAAAATATCATTTGTTAATTAAAATTCCTTAGCCAACTACGATCAACTATGAATTGCTTTTATGATCTGATTTATACTTTGGTACGATCCGGAAAAGCAAATGAAAACTCCGCTTAGCAAGAGTAGGCAGTTTTTGAATAAATTCCATTTGGACAGTTTCTGTAATCGCCAATGCTCCACCAAATCTATGATGGGTGGAATTATCAAACAAATTGTGGCGCTACAAAGAGCCCCCACCAAGCTTATGAACAATTCCAAAAACGGAACCGTGGCAGCAAGAATAACTGTAACAAAAATTATCTAGCAATCATTTTGAGATAACCAGGTTACTTACAAGTCAAAAGGACGAAAAAGAACCTGACGCCGAGTTCGGACGCCGTGGGATATCTGGAGAAAGATTCAAATTTCGAACTTAATCCAGAATAAATAATTTGAACCGGAATGTAAAATTGCAGCGCGTAACTTAGCAAAATGCCAACGGAAATTGCGATCTTCACCAGAATGGACAGCCTGAAAATAATATCTTAAATCTATTGGTTGAAATCTTGGTCTTATTCACCTTTCATCTTGTGGTAGATTTAACGTCACACTGCCCTCGACTTCTTCTCCATACTTGAGGTAGGAGAGGGTTCCCATTAAAATGTACAAAAACGTTATTATGGCTATTCCGACGTTTAAAACGCCCAGGGGTTTGTTGAACTGATCTGGATGTTTCATTTCGCGTTGCAAAGGTAGAACCTGAAAGATCGGTGCGGTAGAAGCGAAGGGAGGATTGCGGAGAACTTACCAGCGATATTCCTTCCATTGCGAACAGTGCCGTTCCGAAAAATAAGGGATACCGATACAAATTGGCCGTCAGGTTGATGGAGGATGGAGACGGTAAGTCTCGAAACGTGTAGTAGACGACCGCAACAATTCCGAAACCCATCAACACGTTTGCTGCAATCGAAAATGGCGTCAGAAATTTAAGACTTCTCACCATGCAGCTCCCCACGATGGGTACGAAAATTATTGCCATAAATACGTGAACGTCCAAATGGAAACCGTAGTAATCGCATACCTAAAATGAAGTAAGCGGTTCATCAGTCAGCTTGGCTTTATACGGTCGTATCCACCTGTTGCATGTTTGTCGAAATAAAAACAAAGTAAACGCAACAGAAGCCGAGCTGGCCCATGCATAAAAAGGTTTTGATGAGGTTCTGCATAAATCGGGCATACTTCTGCAAGCGCGGCGGGCCGTGGGTGAAACACAACCCCACGGTGTCGGCAAAATCGGGCTGAACCTTTAGTTTTAATTTCTCTTTCATGCTGTTGGACGCGTCGATCTAAAAGTATTTTTGGCGATGTTCAAAATGCAGGTAGAGCGAAAGACTGTGCTTACCAAAATGTGCTGAGTGTGAAGCGAAGTTATTCCTAGCACTAGGACTAACCACGGCGCTATGGCCATCCCAGCATTTTTAAAAGCATCCCCCATTGCAAAAATTCCGGACCCGATGTTGCCTTTCAGGAGGTGCAGAAAAGTTACTAAGTATCTGAAAGATATTTTCCAAATATTAGATTTGGAAACACCTGGTGCAGTTCAAACGATTGCGAACAGATGGCCAAAACTCACACACATAAGGTTTACCTATCCGATACTATTATTGCAACTAAAACTTTTTAAAAATAGCTTCCCGAACAAAAATTATTATTTTAAATTATTGGGGTAGTAACTCACGTGGTTGGATGTTTGATTTGGGCATTTTCGTTCACCGACAATTGAAGTTTTTGGGAAACTTTAGTATTAGGACTGACATCCGCATCTTCGCACCTGTTGATGAATTAATTAAAGAAATTATGCGACGACAAAGAAAAATTGTGTTATCTACCTTTTTAAGACGTGGTTTCGGACGCCTTCAGCACTAGTCGCCATTTCCATATTTAATCGGAACCAAAAATATACGTAACGATGCGTTATTCGTATTGCAATATTGAAGATGCGCTTGCATTTCGGTCAAGGATTCATTAGGTGCCAAGTAATTTTAGTTTAATGTCACGGAAACGTACGCGGCTGGTTATCATCCAAACAGCTGTGCAATCTCATTAAGAAAGTGGAAAAATCGAATTGGAAAGGTAATTCGAGTGCGGAAATGCTAGGTTTCCGCCTCGAGCTTCTCCAATATCGAAAGTAAAATTTAAATGTAATGCCGCGCTAACACGACGCGTTTTGAAACTAACCAGTAAAACGCGACGTGTGCAGGCGGTCTTAAACACATTGGTGCGATTTTTATGCCAATTAACTCAGATTATCAAATCGGAAAGTTTCACTTTCTGTTTATTGCACAATAAAACGTGCAACAGTTTGTATACAGGGTCTGCATATTATGTAAAAAAATTCCAAATTTTAGATTTGAAAATCTTTTCAATCAAAATCAAAAAAAAATTGTAGCGGGAATCTCGTTAACCCCATGAGCTGAGCTAAGATAAAATATTGTAAGAAAAAGCACTAAAAAGTGACAAAATTAAAATCATTTTGACATTAAAAAATTGGGTGCTTGTCAGGGCACAATGGCTAGAAGGGCCCGAAAAGAGAGAACATAAAATTGCAAAATAAAAGCCAAATTCTGATAAAATAACCAAAAAATTGGGCTTTCGATGCTATTAGTTACACTCGAATATCAGGGGCCCAACCCAGTTAAAAATAGGATTTGCCTCCATGGGCGCCCGAAGGGGGGCAGAGGGGGCCTTTGCCCCTCCTGGGAAATTGAATGGAAGAATAAAAAACAATTTTTACAGACGAAGAAACAACATAATGAAATTTTGAAACTGTAAATATAAATGTAGTTGCCCCCAGTGAGATTTATTCCTTCGGGCGCCCATGCCTGCTTCTCAATTATTTTCTTACCCTTTCCTTCCTTCTTTTTCTCAAAACCGTGACTTCCAAATACGGCGCTCACAATCAAGGATTCCAGCATTGGCTACTAACTAAGTAACTCTGTAGTACTGAAGAACTAAATAGTATTGGTTCATAAATCAACTATACCCCCAGACCCCCCGGTTTGCCAACGGCTACTATAAAGCTCAATCAATATTTGAAGTTATAATAATAAATAAAAAAAATACCTTTCTGCTATCGGTCAATGAAATTAAACTCAGTGGATCTATCTCTTTCAAGTTTAAGAGACACAAAACGATGAGATTAATCTGGGGAGTCTGGGAGGTATGGAATACCCTCCAGTGCACACTCTTATTTTATTCCCAAATTACAGCCAAGATTTAAATGAAATGGTTAAATCATCCAATGTTGTTCACAGACACAGACAGACCCAGCATTTACTACTGGGTAACTTCTCAGCTTTGGCCGTAGAAGAAACGATCTACTCGAGGATATTCCATACCCCGTATTAGTTACTTTGTTAATATGGGAATGAATAATTTCTTGAGCTACTGCATATTTTATAAGAATTAAATGAGATGAAGCACCAACGTAGTAAATCTGTTTTTGTTTGAAAAAACAATTAAACAAATGTGCAGTAGCGTAATCAGAGAAGGGGGAGGGGAAACCCGCTCTCCATGAATAGAGGTAACTTAATTTGTGGAAGTATTTTCGCTTGGAACATTCTAAGTTTTCCAAATATGGAAATAGATAAAATCTATGTCTGTGAGCCCCTTTCCCCTGATGAGGTTCTGTGCGGGAAAAGCTAACAGTGTACTGGAGGGGGGGGGGTTGGGGTATTTTTGCATGCCCGGAAGTAGAAGACCTTGAATAGATCGCACAAATCGGTTTTCAGATTATTACAACTGCACACTTCAAAGATTGATTGAACTTCAGTGTTTTATGTCCAAACCGGGGGGTCTGGGGGGTATGGAATACCCCCCAGTGCACCATTTACTCTTTGTTCGCTATTCAGTAGCCATTGTTGGGTGTATTTCATTCCCCAAACTACCTACGCAAGAACTAGCGACATTTGTAGCCAACAAAGACTAGAAGGTGCACTGGGGGGTATTCCATACCCCCCAAACCCCCCGGTGTGGCAATAGCTACATTGAATCTTAACAAATATTTAAAATGTAATAATGAATAATTACATTTAACCTCTGGCCCGTTTCATTATGGTTTCTGCTATCGATATTCAACTCCAGGGCTGGAGTTTACACAAAATAAATGGGTTAAACCGGGGGGTCTGGGGGGTATGGAATACCCCCCAGTGCACGCTTTTATTTTATTCCCAAATCGCTACGCCCAATACAACTACATCTACGACTACAATACGACTACATCTATTTTTACCATTAGACGCATTAGGCACGTGCCTGGCCCATTGGCCAGAGGGGCCCGAAAGAGAGAAAAATGAAGAAAAATGAAAGACACAAAAATGATGCAGAAATATAAACTACAAGTGATAAGAACATTGGATTTCATTTAGCTTAAAAATGCCCTTGAAATTGTTAAAATTTTGATTAATCCGACTGGCCAGGTAAGTTTCCACTGTAATTATTATTGAATTTATAAGTCAGTCTGATAAATGAAAATTTTAACGAATTTCAAAAGTAACAACTCTAGATGAAATCTAATGCTCTTATCATTCGTAGCTTATATTTTTGGTGCAATAAAATTGTTATTTTAAATTTTAAAATTGTCATTTTAAAACAATGAAGGAGGCCCGCTGTAACCCACTTGCACCAGGGCCCGGCTTTGACTTGCTACGTCCTTGCCTGGGTCCTTGCTCCCCTTCCGAAGCCTGGGGACCATTAATATTATTTTTTTAATATGAATAGATTCTATTTATTTTAAAATAAAAAGTTGTTTTTCCCAATCAGCTTTTAATTAAATAAATTAATGCTGTTCCGCCACTGTCATGTCATTTTGTTAGATGTTATTTTGACATTTCTTTAAGTTTGATTTCGCCATCACCGTTTCACCCTCAGAAATAATAATTCATGGCGACAGGACGATGGCGAAATATATATTGCATCCCCGCATTTTGGGCGTTGGTTGAAATTTTTAGTTGGGAAACGAAACCTGTTTTTCTATTGATTAGGCAACAAGGTATATTTTTATATTATATTCGATTTGCTCTTCTGCGTCACACAGAATTGCCCTAGCTTAGCTACGCCACTGGGAGGGCTTAAATTATTTATTATAAACCGAGAGGAAAACCCCCAAAGAATACTAGGGCAGCGGTCGCCAGCGTTTTTGACCTCGTAGATGATTAAACTCGCGCTTCCGAAGCCTGGGGACCATTAATATAATTTTTTTTAAAATGGCAACTTATATTTTTTTTCAATGCTTTTTTTTAAGTTTTAAATTTATTTTAATCTAAATTTAAACAAAAAATGGTAAGTTTTCACGGGGGCGGCATGAAAAAACGCGCAATTTCAGGTTTTCAGATTATTACAACTGCATACTTCAAATATTGATTGAACTTCAGTGTTTTATGCTCAAACCGGGAGGTCTGGGGGGTATGGAATACCCCCCAGTGCACCTTCTAGTCTTTGTTGGCTACAAATCTCGCTAGTTCTTGCTTATGGAATTGGGGAATGAAATACACCCAACAATGACTACTGAATAGCGAACAAAGAGTAAATGGTGCACTGGGGGGTATTCCATACCCCCCAGACCCCCCGGTTTGGGCATAAAACACTGAAGTTCAATCAATATTTGAAGTATGCAGTTGTAATAATCTGAAAACCGATTTCTGCGATCTATTAAAGGTCTTCTACTTGCGGGCATGCAAAAATACCCTAATAACCCCCCCCCCCGTTTCTTTTACGGTCAAAGCTGAGAAGTTACCCAGTAGCAAATTCAGGGAGTATTCTATACCCCCAGACGCAACAATAAGTCTGTGAACAACATTGGATGATTACACCATTTGATTTAAATCTTGACTGTAATTTGGGAATAAAATATGAGCGTGCACTGGGGGGTGCACCCCCAGTTATCCCCCCGTTTATCCTCATTGTTTTGTGTCTCTAAAACTTGAAAGAGCAGATAGCAGAAACCATAATAAAACGGGCCCGAGGTTAAACATATTTATATTATCATAACTTCAAATATTGATTGAGCTTTAGTGTAGCCATTGGCAAACCGGGGGGTCTGAGGGGTATGGAATACCCCCAGTTGATTTATGAACCAATAGTATTTAGTTCTTCAGTACGGCAGAGTTACTTACTAGCCAATGCAGGGATTTTTCACGGGGGCGGCAAGAAAAAACGCGCAATTTCAGGTTTTCAGATTATTACAACTGCATACTTCAAATATTGATGGAACTTCAGTGCTTTGTGCCCAAACCGGGGGGTCTGGGGGGTATGGAATACCCCCCAGTACACCATTTACACTTTGTTCGCTATTCAGTAGTCATTGTTGGGTGTATTTCATTCCCCAAACTACCTACGCAAGAACTAGCGAGATTTGTAGCCAACAAAAACTAGAAGGTGCACTGGGGGGTATTCCATACCCCCCAGACCCCCCGGTTTGGCAATAGCTACATTGAATCTTAACAAATATTTAAAATTGTAATGATGAATAGTTACATTTAACCTCTGGCCCGTTTTATTATGGTTTCTGCCATCGATATTGTACTTCAGAGCTACTCCAACTTAAATGTCCAATTTTCCGAATATCCGAAGTTCGATGCGCGAGAGGATGCCGAGGAAGGAGTCGTTTAAAAGCAAGAAAAGTAGATAAAAAATTTACTGTTGTCGCAAAAATGACAAACTAATGTTTTTTTTTTCTTCGATAATTTTTATACTAAAGTAAAATAAATAAATATGTAAAAGTATAAAAAAATATATACTTTTCGCCTAGAAAAATAACTTAATATTAATAAAAAATCAGTCGTTTCAAGTTACTTCCTAAAAGCGGCGGCAATCAGACGAATACTTTCGTACGAGCCCGTAAGACATCCCAGTATTCCCAGTAATAAAATCAACATATCCTTAATTACAATCCTCGGTGTCATTTGCGAAATATTCGAGTATAAAATCATGTCTAGAACGGCGGGAATAATTAAGGAAATTGTCGTGCTGCACAGGGCTCCAACCAAACTGATGAACAGATCTAGGAATGGTACGGCTTCCGCCAGAGTAACTAAAAAATAATATTGCATGAAAACGTTCGTTGAATCGATCAAACTGTTCGTTGTATCGACGAACGTTATTTGTACTTACACGTAACTAAAACGAAGAAAGTCCTAAAAGCTAATTCGGTTATCACAGGAAAACGGAATGGTCCAAAATTCTTGTTGGCCATTGGATACAAAATATCAACGGGTACGTAAAATTGCAGAGGAAAAGTTAAAACTATGCCGACGGAAAGCATCACCTTGACGCTTTGGGCTAATCTGCAAGAAAGTTATGTTGATTTTCAAATTTTCCAAACATTTCGGAGTACTCACACTTCGTCTTTTGGTAAATCCAGCGTCACGCTGCCTTGGATGTCTTCGCCATACTTAATGTAGGACAACATTCCAACTGTTATGTACAAAATCGTCACCAGAGTCATTCCAACGTTCAAAACTCCGTAGGTTTGACCGAACTGTTTGGGTTTTCGCATTTCGCTTTGGAGCGGTAAAACCAGCGGGATTCCTTCGAAGGCGAAGAGCGTGGTGCCGAAGAAGAGCGGGAATTGTTGTAGAGTCGCGACCAATTTTACCTCGGAGAGAGGCGGCAAATCCTGGGTCGCGTAGTAGATTGTTATTGCGATACCGCAGGTCATCAAAATGTTGGCTATCGTGGAGAGTGGGGCCAAATATTTGAGGTTCCTCAGCATGGAACCCATCAACATTGGTACGAGTGCGATGGCCATATGATAGTGGAGGTCCAATTCGTATCCGTAATAATCGCAAATCTGTTTAATGTTGGTCGCAATGAAAACGTAATAAACCGAACAAAATCCTAGTTGGCACGTGCACAAAAACAAATTCACCAACGTTCCAATTCGAGACGCGTATCTCTTCATTCGTAACGATCCGGTCTCGAAGACCAATTCAACTGTTTTCGCGTAATCCGGTTGAAAGTCCAAATTTAGCTGCTCTCTCATTTTATTGGAAGCGTTGACCAGGAGGTGCTGACTGTACACGCAGATGAAACCCAAACAGACGGTGAGAGGTGGTCCTATCGAGATACCCGAATTTTTGTACGCATCCCCCATGGCGAATATTCCAGATCCGACATTTCCTTTGAAGAGGTGCATCAACGTTTCCAGATAACTGCGCAAAAGAAAAGTTTAGAATTTTTTTTTTTACCAAAACACAATACTTACGTGGTTGGATGTTTGACTTCCTTCGGGGGCGGTTCCTTTTTGCCCATTCCGCCCGTGTCTTCGATATCGATTTGGTTTTCTTTTTTGATAATCATCGGAAGTTGCGGTCCAAATTCGAGAACGTACGTAATGTCGTCGGTGCTGTAACAACGAAATGTTTAGAAGAATACCGCGCAGATTTTGATATTTAAATGCTCGGACCTGCGTCAATACAACTTTCTATGACCTAGAAGATCTTGGAAAATATCAACCTGTGTACCACTAACTTGGATAAATTTTGGGTGGATGGAAAAGCGGTGGGAAATTCAAAAGTCATCGCAATTAGGACAAAATAACTACAAACCTTACGTTGGCTGCTAATTTGTTCCGGAAGAGCAATAAAATTTTTTTTTTGTTGACAAATTATTTTTATTTGTATCCGCAATAATAATATTTACACAGGATTTCGAAATACTCCGTTTATTATTACCACACTTTGATAATACGAAATATAAATAATATGGAAGGGGAAAGGGGGGCGAACGATGATGATGCACAGGTTCTAGTAAATTCGCGTGAGTTAATTTTTTTTTGGAAAGGATCGTAAACCTCTGATATTGTTTCATCATCCTATTTATAACCAGAATCATCGAGACGAAGTTATATTTTTTGCTAGACCAGCAGACGATACGAATAAAGAGTATCTGTTCTGTATTCCATGCAAAAAAATCTCGATTTTCTGCTTCGTAATCGCCAGACTCTAGACTGGCACTTTTACGTCTACACAATTTTTAATTTAATTTATTTAATCGACGGACGCGCATTGGCGAATTAACGAAATTCTCCAAGTTTAATTAAATGAAAAAATCGCCCCGGGCGCTCTACCTTTTTCAAGAAGCAAGGATTTGTATCTTATTTTGGTGCCGGAGGGTCAAGTCCATGAGAATTTATCCGGATGTTGAACCGCAACAATTAGAATCGCACACACCGGAGTTGTCTAATAACTTCGAGTGACTGCTGCATTCTCGAGTTCATCAAGAAGTTTCGGTCTCCAGGCTATAATAAACCAGTTGGGCGAGCAAATAATTATGGTTCTTCGAGACGGCAAAAATAATTTTTTTGCCAAATAAATCTAGTTTGGCAGGAAACAAAATTGGTGTGAATTTTACCGTCGAAGTAATAGAAAAACGATAACTGCGGCGTAATTGTAAATTGCAGATCCACAACTTTAATTGATGATTACGAACTATTAATTTAAAAAATGCGGTACCAAACAGTTTTGCCACGAGTATTCGGTGCGAGTTAAAAAACCTCCTGACCCTGACCCATCAATATAATTGGGGATCAGACTAATGAATTTTGATTCAAATCAATCAATCCGGAAAGGTTATCAACTTGAAAGAAGTAAATTAATTTTAGAGGAAGGAAAATGCTGTTTTTCGAACAAAAAGGGAAATTGGCCAAACAAAGCCCGTTGATTGGTCAAAATGCAGTGCCATCTACATTTTGCTCCGCGCAAAACCTTAAGGGAGGATCAATGGGGCCAGAAGACCTTCTCGCACTTGAAGATTTTAAATTGAGAATTTATTTTGGTTTAATTAAAATATAAAATTTTAATTGTCCCCCACCCCCCGCGACTTTGGCAGAAAGGGTTCGTTTTATAAATAATGTAAACTTACGAAACTATTTGGGGAATCCGTAAATTTCCGTAGCACCCGGGCAGCTACCGGCCGGCATATTTTCAAAAAAAAAAAAAATTGATTATGAAAGCAAAAAATCGAAAAACCGATTTCTCCCCCCCCCCCCATGCTCGCAAAAATTACAAATAAAAACTCACTCTTTGTAGGGCTCGGCGGGAATGAAAATTTCCCTCTGTTCCCGATCCATCCAGAGTTTTTCCATCGCGAAAGATGCACAATTTAGCGACGCTGTGTTCGTAATGGAAGCGCGCGAATTACTGAAAATTAAATTACAATTCGCTAGATTTCGAGCATTTACAAGGCTGATGCAATATTACATGATGTAACATAAACTTGAACTAGGAAACTACTTATAGAATGTAATTTAATTTTTTTATCAGCGGAAAACCGATATTATCATTTTTTTCTACTTTTGCTATCACTGGAATTTTAATAATGTAGAAATTCCGCTATTATCCAGACCGCAATGTATTATTAATAACTATGTATGACTACACATACCACGTGACGACATCTAACCCTGAACTTGAAATGTAAATATAGTTTTTATAAAAAGATATAAAAAATACCTGAATTCCGCGGCCATCCCTTGGTAGTCGAATGCAAAGGCTGCTCCAGACTGAAGAGTATAAATCTCTCGAGTTGTCTATTCGCTCTTGTATCTCATTAAATTGACGTCAAAACTTCAAAATATTTATATTTTTCAAATTCTTAAGAAATAACCATGGGTAAATTTGTAAATCTCTCCAAGCAAAAATAATTTTATTAATTAATTTGATAATATTTTGATTATAATGTTACAAATAACAACGAATTTTCCTTATTATTATTATTTAAATTTAACGATAAATACAAAAAACGCCAAGATATTTTAAAATTTTGGGCGACCTTGAATCAATTTGCAACATTTGCGAGGGGTAATCACAAATTGCGATTAGGTAAATAATTTTAAATTGCAAAATTCGAAAATTTGCCATTTAATTAACATAAACAAACCGCAATATTTTTTTAAAAAACAAACAAAAATTTTAATTAAAAATACCCAAGAAAATAAAAAAGGGCTGATTTAGAAAGTTTCCTAACGAAATTATGATAATTTATGGCGTAAATCCGGGAGAAAAAGGCCCAAAAACCACAATAAATTAAAAAATGCAAGAATTTTTGGGCATAAATTGCACTCGATAGTGGTAGATCCCCATTGTACTACCTCCGATGCAGCTGTCTCGATCGAATTCATCCTGGAGACAGGATGGCTTGAGTGACAGGAAGGAGAGCCGCTACATCGGAGGTAGTACAATGGTCAATGGGACCCATTTATTGGGTGCACGTAAGGATATCTCTATGCTCTCCTACCTAAAATCCAGTAGTGGGTATGGAATACCTACCCAGACCCCCCGGATTACACCGATTATAAAAACATATATATAAAATATAAAAAGTAAAGTTGCACTGGGGGGTATTCCATACCCCCCAGACCCCCCGGATTGACGCATAATATTTAAATGTAGGTAATTAATTTTAAATAAATTCCGAAGATTCCTGAATACCAGATATTATTTGGTCTTCTATCGAACTGACTCCCCCCACTTACTTCGGGGGGAGGGGGGGGGTTTAAATGTTTAACTGTTCAGAACAAATAGAACATAATACGATTTTTGTCTTATTATGTCTTTTTCTTAAGTTTTCTATAATTTCTCTAGAAAGAACTTCAACTAAATCGAGAGATTAGTTTTCACCTCCCCCCCCCCTTGAAAGCATCTGATTTATTAACAATTATGTAAATTTGGGCCTTAAGCCACTAGTACTTCTGTTAAAATAAGTACAACATCAATTTCAGAATGTGAATGAAAAGTAAATGGTGCACTGGGGGGTATTCCATACCCCCCAGACCCCCCGGATTGACACATAATATTTAAATATAATTAATTGAAAATAATTTCCGAGGATTCCTGAATACCTGATATTATTTGGTCTTCTATCGAACTAACTCGCACCCGGCTTACGTCGGGGAGCGTGGGGGGGGGGGGGTTTAAATGTTTAACTGTTCAGAACAAATAGAATATAATATGATTTTTTCAAGCTGGTTCAAAACACAATTTGCTTTTTTTTATTATGTCTTTTTCTTAAGTATTCCATAATTTCTCTAGAAAAAAAATCAACTAAATCGAGAAATTAGTTTTCACCTCTCCCCTCCCCCCTTGAAAGCATCTGATTTAATAACAATGATGTAAATTTGGGCCTTAAGCCACTAGTACTTCTGTTAAAATAAGTACATCAATTTCAGAATGTGAATGAAAAGTAAATGGTGAGACCCCCCCAGACCCCCCGGATTACACCGATTATTTTTTGACTTAAATAATATGTTTAGACGTTTACTTCTTGATGTGCAAAACTAAAATTACTTTAAGACTTAAACATATTATTTAAGTCACAAAACAATTGCTGTAATCCGGGGGGTCTGGGGGTATGGAATACCCCCCAGTGAACTCTTCTAAATTCTGGATTTTAGCTAGAAGAGCAGGAAGATATCCCTACGCGCACTTAGGCCACTAAATCGGGCCCATTGCAGTGACGGTCAGTGGCGTATTTAGAGGGGACAAAGGGCAATTACCCTCTCCCCCCCCTCCCAAAGATGTTTCGGGTTGTCCTTTAATCACGTGAGGTTCAACAGGGGGGGGGGAGGGGGTCAGAATAACATCACGATTGATCACGATGGGGAGGGAGGGGATGCTATGACAATCACGTGTATTTTTTCTTGCGACCACTTGAAATCCCGAGCGAACAAATTTATGCCTAAAAAGCAACATAACAACAATATTTGGCTCTCAGCTCGCAGCCACTGACCGCGGCCTTCTGTCTCGTCGTTTCTACTGGAAGAAAATTTTCAAAAACAATACACGCGATATTGTGTGGTTGGGGGGGGGGGTTAGCCTAAAACCTCACCATGTATCACCAAATTCTTCTCTCATTGGTTCTCATTGAGCGGACACACTATCTTGACAAGTGACCACGTTAGGGTGTTTGGAGTGGATGTAGATCGGCACCTGTCGTTCAAGCCCCACATAGAAAGCGTTGCTGCAAGAGCAGCAAGAACTACAAACGCACTGGGCAGGATTATGCCTAACTTAAATGGGCCCGACCAGGCGAGGAGAAGACTGTTGAGTGCGGTAGCAGAGTCTATCATGCTGTACGCCGCCCCAATCTGGGTCTCGGCCCTCAGAAGGGTTACGTACAGGCGCCTACTCGAATCAACCCAAAGAAAGAGTGCCCTGAGGATATGCAGAGCATATAGGACGGTATCCACAGAGGCGGTATTTGTGCTGGCGTCCCTTCTGCCAATCCACCTTAAGGCGGAGATGCGAGATGCCAAATATAGATCTAACAACAAGACCCTCTTCATAAGTAGGTGCATGGACATCCGGGAGCGGTGGCAGGCTTCGTGGACGGCATCGGACAAGGACCGGTGGACACACCGTCTGATCCCGGACTTGAAACCATGGCTAAATAGGAAACACGGTGAGCTTACTTACGAAACCACTCAAGCCCTTAGTGGGCATGGCTGCTTCAGGAGCTACCTGCATCGCTTCAAGAGATCCGATACCCCCAGCTGCCTCTTCTGTGGAGAGCTAGACGATGCGGAACACACCATCTTTTCCTGCATCAAATGGACGGACAACAGAACAGCCGCTCAAACGCAGCTGGGGCAGAACTTGTCTCCGTCGAACATAGTAAAGCTGATGCTGGTTAGCGAGGATCACTGGAATGTTATCGATAGGATGCTGGTGGACATTATCTCTGCCAAGGCTAAACTTAAAGACGAGATGCAAACTTGAAGAGTAAAGTCCCGAAAGGGCGAAGACAGTCAGAGGCAAGAGCGTGTTCGGAAGAAATGCCTAGCGATTCCCGGCACCTCTAAGGAGTGGGGTTTTAGTCGGCAAAAATCTGACACTACCACCCAACACATCCGGGTGGTGTCTTTTGAAGATTTCCCCACTCCCGACGCTCACAAAAAAAAAAGTATCACCAAAGGGGGGGGGGGTAAAAATGGCATAAAAAACCTCACGTGATTAAAGGACGGCCCCATATACGCAATTCAAAATTAATACATTTTTTTTAGGGGCCTGTCTTGTATATTTGCCTACGGACCCTAGCTACTCTTGCACCGCCACTAAGTAGATCTAGTTAGTACTTTTTTTGTATTAATGCACCAAAACCATTGGTGACGCGCATGAATATATTAACGAAATTCCATTCAAATAAGATAAGAGCTGAAATTTTTGAAAATTTAAATCGCAGTTAGCCTTCTGTAGAAGGGGCAAAACTGACTAGTGCCCTCAGAAATCACTGGCTCTCTTACAGTATTAAATCCGATAAAATTAATACAAAGAAACAAAAAAGGATTAAAAAATTTTTGCAAATTTTTTAGCTAAATATAAACGAAATTTTTTTTTAAAATTTTGTTAATCAATTTATTGTTTTACTTGTAAAAATATCAAAATGAAAAGGTAATTTAGTGATTGGAGAAGATTAGCGTGTTTACCCTTATCCTAATGATCCACCTTCTGACCTTGAGTAATTACATAGGAAATTTTTCTATTTAATTGGGCCACGGTTGTTTTAAATATAAAATCTTGGAAAATTATTATTTTTAAAAATAATTGTAATTTTTGAAAAAATCCTATTAGATAGGCAACAATTCATACAGAAATTAATTATTTAACTTCCACTTGAAAGCTGTAGATGTCTTTTGCGCAATAATAATAATAATAATAATAACAACTCGAGCGTCATATCAGTTAATCTTATTAATTTGTTGTCTCAAGACTACGGTGGCGCCAGTTTGCTTACACAACGAAATACAATTTTCTAAGAAAAAAGAATTTATAAAATAAATGGGTCATTTCACCAAATAAAATTAATTTCATGGGGTGACTCCCGCCGATTTTGTTTAAACTTCGCGAATACATTCTCTAAATTGTAAAAAAACATTTCCTGAAAATTTTTTTTACTTTTTAATTTGTTTTTTTTTTGAAGTAGAAACCTTTTTTAGAAAATTGTAAAAAAACAATTTCCTCTAGGAAAAATTCTCAGCTTTTCAATAAAAATATTGATTTTATCTCATAAGCTACAGAAGACCCTTTAAAATTCAAATGAAGTGGAAAAACCAATTTTTCTCACTGTGCGGCGCGTATAACTTGAAATTTGATATTTTTTTCTGAAAGCTGAGAGTTTTTTCCATAAAATATGTAATTTTCACGATGTGAATATTTTTTGTTTAAATACAATTAAATAAAATGTAAACCTTCTACAATTAAAATACTTCAATTTTTCATCTAATCAATAAACAATAATTAATTGAATTTAAATAAAAAATATATACGTCGTGAAAATAACATATTTTATGGGAAAAACTCTCGGCTTTCAGAAAAAAATATCAAATTTAAAGTAACACACGCCGCACAGTGACGAAAATCGTTTTTTCCTCTTCAATTAAATTTTATGGAGTCTTCTGTTATCTATGACACAAAATAAATATTTTCATTGAAAAGTTGAGAATTTTTCATACATAAACTGTCTTTCCAATTTTTCTAAAAATATTTTTTACTTCAAAAAAATTAATGAAAAAATTTCAAAAATTAAAAAAAAACTTAACTTCAAAATGGCTGCATATTATAGGCTAAATTTTTCAGGAATTGTTTTTTATAATGTAGAGAACATATTCACCAAGTTTGATTAAAATCGGCGGTGGTTACCCCGTAAAAGTGATTTTATTTGATGGAAAAAGTGATTTTGGCGATTTTTAGACCCTTCTGTCCCTTGGTGAGATGTCGTGAGATTTGGCTCAACCCCCTCCCCCCAAATCTGTGCTTTGCAAAAAAATTACGTGATATTTGCCGAGACCCCCCTCTCCCATACGTATCGTATTGGGTGAGATTCGCCTTGGCCCCCTCACCCCTCTAACCGCCTCATGTAATTAATGGACGCCCCCTTTCCCCCTGGATATGCGAATAACACGGCAACATGTATACAAAAATTTTAACTGTCCAAACCGGGGGGTCTGGGGGGCATGGAATGCCCTCCAGTACAACAGCAGATTATTACAATTACAAATCTTTACAAATAAGAATTTAAAAAAATTAAAAAAAATTCTAAATTTTTTTCTTTAATTTTAAAATTTAACCTCCTATCCGTAGGCTGTTTTTTTTCCAGAAAACTCCTCTATTCACTACTAGTCGATAATATTAAATATTTGGAAAAGGTACCAGTACATCAGTAATAATTGAGTTAAATTGTATTCCATAATCAAATTACTGGTGCACTGGAGGGCATTCCATGCCCCCCAGACCCCCCGGTTTGAAAAATAATAAATTTGTTTGTATTTATAGTTTATACCACCCCAATTACTGCAACGCGATTACTCTAATGCAATTACTCTAACAGGCGGTTATAGAGGGATGAGGGGGCCAAGGCAAATCTCACCCAATCCGATACGTGGGGGAGAGAGGGGTCTCGGCAAATAACACGTAATTTTTTAAAAAATTTAAAAATCTCACGTGAGATTTGGCTCGATCCCCTCCCCCCTCCTAATCTCACTTGAGATTTTTAAATTTTTTTAAAAATACGTGGTATTTGCCGAGACCCCTCTCTCCCCCACGTATCGAATTGGGTGAGATTCGCATTGGCCCCCTCATCCTTCTAACCGCCACATGTAATTAATGGACGCCCCCTTTCTCCCTGGATATGCAAATAACACGACGACATGTATACAAAAATTTTAACTGTCCAAACCGGGGGGTCTGGGGGGCATGGAATGCCCTCCAGTACAACAGCAGATTATTACAACTACAAATCTTTCTTCGTCAAATCTTACAACTACAAATCTTTAATTTTTTAAAAAATTACGTGATATTTGCCGAGACCCCAAGGCGAATCTGACCCAATCCGATACGTAGGGGAGAGAGGGGTCTCGGCAAATATCACGTAATTTTTAAAAAAATTAAAATATCTCACGTGAGATTTGGCTCGATCCCCTCCCCCCTCCTAATCTCACGTGAAATTTTTTAATTTTTTAAAAAATTACGTGATATTTGCCGAGACCCCTCTCTCCCCCACGTATCGGATTGGGTGAGATTCGCCTTGGCCCCCTCGTCCCTCTAACCGCCTCATGTAATTAATGGACTCCCCCTTTCTCCCTGATATGCAAATAACTCTGCAACATGTATACAAAAATTTTAACTGTCCAAACCGGGGGGTCTGGGGGGCATGGAATGCCCTCCAGTACAACAGCAGATTATTACAATTACAAATCTTTACAAATAAGAATTTTAAAAAATTAAAAAATTTTCAAATTTTTTTTCTTTAATTTATAAAATTTAACCTCTTATCCGTAGGCTGTTTTTTTCCAGAAAACTCCTCTATTCACTACTAGTCGATAATATTAAATATTTGGAAAAGGTACCAGTACATCATAATCAAATTACTGGTGCACTGGAGGGCATTCCATGCCCCCCAGACCCCCCGGTTTGAAAAATAATAAAAATGTTTGTGTTTATAATTTATACCACCCAAACCCGCAGTGCATTTTGCTGCAACCCGTAAATTTAGTTCCTTATTTCACAATATTAATTAAAAAATATGAGGACGAACTTTCTATTTCTGGTTCTGAATATTTTCTGATCGGAGGGCAGTTGTCGATGCTTGATTCAGGAGTAACAATATAAAATATTATTTTTTTAGAAAGTAAAACCGGAATAGGGGCGAATTATTCAAGATATATCCCGAAAATCACGAAATCATAAATTGGCCGATTCCCGTAAATTCTACACCCAAATAGGTCTTATCATAATTAAAGCAGATAAGATTCTGAGCAAAAATTTAAAAAAAATAGTTTTCTAAGTCATATAGCATCCGAAATATCGCTTTGAAGCTGAAAAGAAGGTAAATTAGCTCAGTTTCGCCGTCGCCACTTCGCCGCAATTTCCTAAAACAATGCCTAGAGGTAAAAGAGTACAACGAAATATATTTTTCAAATTATTTAATAACTTACGCAATGTAAAATTAATTTAAAAATACTGACATAATTTTATAATACAAAATATACAAAATAAATAACGAACAACTACGCTGCTAAATCCAGTCTTTACGTTCTACCTTCCGTAAATGCTTTCACAATCAGTCTAATACTTTCGAAAGATCCGCTGACGCATCCCAACACTCCTATCCCCAAAATAGCTACATTTTTTATGATCATCCACGGCGTAACTTCAGAAGTACTGCTATGGGTGACAAGTTGTAAAATTGGGGGAAACAACAGAGCGATGGTTGTGCTGCACAGTGCACCGACCAAGGTGATGAACAGTTCCAAGAACGGAATCGCTTCTGCCAAGATAACTACGGAAGAAGACGACTCAATAGAAGAATACCTAATAATTTGATTTGGTTATACTCACAAACTACGAAGACAAAAAGGGTCCTAAACAAGAGTTCGGAATAGATCGGATGTTTAAACGGTCCGAACTTCTCTTGCACCTTCGGAAACATAATTTCTATGGGGATGTAGAACTGTAATGGAAACGTCAGCAGCATTCCAATACAGATCATCAGTTTCACGCATTGGGCTAATCTGAAAAGTAAAGTTGGGTTAATTTCTAAAGCAGAAGTTTCGAGAAGAAACACTAGCTTACATTTCTTCGGGAGGCAAATTAAGAGTGACGCTTCCCTTAATATCATCTCCATATTTCAAGTACGAAAAGAATCCGACCATAACGTACAAACATGTCACTATCGACATTCCAATATTTAGTACGCCTAGAACTTTGTCGAATTGTTTGGGCTTCTTCATTTCGCTTTGCAGTGGTAAAACCTAAAACGAAAGAGTTTTAGAAATGGGTTTTTACTACAGAGCATTGGACTTACCAATCCAATTCCTTCGAACGCGAACAGGGCGGTTCCAAAAAATAAGGGAAACTGCGATATGTTCGCTACGGTGGTCACAGATGACGGAGAAGGAATATCTTGGGTTGCATAGTACATAGCTATGGCAATTCCAACCAACATGCATACATTGGCCACCATGGAAAATGGGGTGAGATATTTAAGATTTCTTACCATGCAACTTAAGAGTATAGGAACAAAAATTATGACCATGTGAATGTGAACGTCGAATACGATGTCGTACGCTTTAAACACCTAATACACAAAAAAATTAGTTTAGAAATTTTTAACTCGAAATTTTACACGCGAATCTAACCTGTTCTAGATTGGTGGCAACAAACACCATATAAACACAACAAAATCCCAATTGGGTGACCACCAAAAAGCTGTTGATGAGTTTGCGCATGAAGGGCGCGTAACGTTGAACACTTGGCGGACCGGTCGCAAAAGACAACTCGACCGTCGTCGCAAAATCCGGTTGATGATCCAAGTTCAACTGCTTTTTCATTCTGTTCGAAGCGTTCAACTGAAATGTGGACGTTAAAAATGTATTTCGTTGCATTAAAAGCGAACTCACCAATAAGTGCTGGCTGTGAACGCAAATGATTCCTAAACAAATGACCAACCAGGGGCCCATCGCGAGACCCGAGTTTTTAACCGCATCTCCCATGGCAAATATTCCAGATCCCACGTTTCCTTTAAACAGGTGCATCAGAGTTTCGCCATATCTATAATAATAAATTGTTAAACGCTTAGCTGAGAATTTTAAAAGAAAGTTACTTTCACTTCCGTGAGCTCTGGATGATTAAATTTGCTAATAGATGGTTATGATCAAAAGATGAACAACTGAAACAGGAAAACCCAGAATGTTGCTGTGCTGCAGATCGGGGTATGAAGATATTTAAAGCACTGATCAAATTACCTAATTGTTATATATATTGAGGTGTTTTTTTTTATGGGGAGATTTCTCGCTCAATCAAAACATTTGGGCATTTAATGAAAGACTTACGTGGTAGGATGTTCGACCCCCATGGAATGAGCTCCGCCTCCCTTTGCGCTGGCTTCCTCCAATTTTTTAGTATACTTTTCTTTGGTCGGAATGATAAGATCTTTGGATTGAAAACTCATTTCGTATGGATCGTCGTACCTGTGAAGAAGCGTTTCGCATGAGGACCTCGCAAAAACGTTTAGTTCGTTTGGACTTACCCACTCCTGACGTCCATTATGTACACTCCGTTACTTTCGATGGACTTCTTCGGCGCCCGATCGCTCTTACGTTGCATCTCCATTCTGAAATAAATTTTTAATCAAAATATGTTGCGAGTTGAATAACGTTACGATAATTGCGTGTTCGTGGTCACTCATTAAACAAATACCTCCGTAATTATTTGCGATAAATGAAACCGACTTCCTTAATTATATTTTTTCAAAAGCATCAAGCGAATTCATTGCCTTCGATAATTACGAACATTTCGTTAACCACCCACCCAGACATACCTCCAAAAATCACTCAGATTCAAGTTCAACATTTTGCTGCTAAGAATACGCGACTGCGAGTTTCGAGATCAATTTCATTGCTTTTATTCAATTTTTGCTAAAAAAAACTGTATTGCAAATTCCCTGATTCGACTGAAAATAATTTTATCAAATTTTGAGAACCGACAGGCCAGGCGAAGTCCCAGAGGAGGTCAACTTTTAATTTAGTATCGAAAATTCCCAATTTTTTATTAATTGAAGATAAATTTAAATGTTTACATAACAAGTTAATTTTTTACACACCCAAGGTCATGGTGAATTACATTATCTGGTATTTTCACCATAAATAATACAAAACACTCTGACCTTTGCGAATGCGTGAATATTGGTCAAATGCACAGACGCCCTTCGAGTTAAAATTAAAAAAAAATTAATTAATTGAAGAACAGTTAAATCGAAAGGCTACATAGGCTTAAAAATTCTACTTTTCAGACGTTCATGGTCGAAAGTGCAATTTTTATGCATTTGGCTTTGATAATACGAGGTTGATGAATTCAATTAAATTTCAAGTTTACCTGCTATTGTTTTGAAGTTTTATGGGTAAGTTACCATGACTTAAGCTTCAGTTTTGTTTGTCCGGATCGCTGGAGGTTGACAGCGATTATTAAAAGTTATTTTTAAATTTTTATTTGGGTTTTTTGTCCCCCCCCCCTCCTGTTTGAAGTACGTTGTGGATTACCATAATCGACTATCATTGTAGCTATTAAAACTTTCGGGTTTATAGAGAAAAAAACATAATTAAAAGCAAATTGGTATAAAAAGTTTTAATATTCCATTGTACAAGAAAACCGCATTTATTCCGGATAATATAAAAAATGTTGTCGCTTTTAAAATAATTTATTTAATGCATTAATTATAAATATAACGAATAAATGTTGGTTTAAAATTACATAATAGTATGTTACGTATCAGCACAATGGTAATTACATCAAACTAAATTAGGAAATTTTTTAAATATTAATTTAAGTTAATTTTTACGCAATATTGAGATTGAATTTATTTCCTGCCAGCACTTGTCTACTTCCTCCCCAAAGAAGAAATTATTCAAATTATTAAAAAATCTTTGATATATGATTTGTACTAGGGGGCATTCCATACCCCTAATGTACCCCCAAATATAAACTATTTCGTTGAAAAGTTCCAGAGAAAACAAAAATTTTTTTTTTCAAAATTTAGAGCTAAAGGTATTCTATATATCCAGTGACGGCGCCAGGGGTGGGCCAGGGTGGCCCTTGCCCACCTAAATTTTTTAGGTGCTTATTTCAATATTGAATTTTTTTTGAATTTATTTATAAATTTTGTGTGGTCCTGCCCACCCCAAATATATTGGGCCCAATTTGTGCCCACCCATTTAAAAATGCTGCCGCCGTCGCTGGGATTAACATGTACGTTTCACTGCTGTTGCCAGTGCCGTGACTGGTCTGAGCAGTGGCGTATTTAGAGGGGGGCAAAGGGGCATCTGCCCCCCCCCAGGATGCCTCGGACTGTACCCCTGAAGCTCCCCCCCCCGATAAAAATAATGTTTACTACAAAGTTTTAAAATTTAAATAACTTTAAATTATTTTTGTTTATTTGTTTATTTATTTACTAGCTGGAAAGCCCGTCTGCGTACAGGCAGCTAGACGGTGGATCTCCTTTTTAGCGTTATAATATTTAAACATTTAATTTTAGCAAAAAAGCAAAAATTTGCTGCTAAACTTGATGTGCCGTGGGGCAATTAAATATTTTTTTTATAATATAAAAATAAATAAGTTTCTCAAATTCTAATTTTCTTTAGCCGAACGCTTTAATTTCCCTCCCTTTGGTCAACAACAAAAAATTTGCTACCTTTTTTCGACGCAATTTGTATAATTATTCTATCTTGCGTAGGTATTCTAGAAGAGTGGGAATTTTATTATAATATGTACTAGATGGTGTTCACCCCCAGTTCACCCGGTTTACACTTTTGACTATAATTTTGACAGCTAACATTCAAAGAAACGTAAAAATTGCTACTAAACTCTGAGCACTTAAATAAATGTTTTTCCAAGTTTTTTAATATTCTCTAGCCAAAGGCTTAAATTTCCTTCATTTTAGCTTAAAAATTTAAATTTTTCGGTTTTTCCTGGTAAAATTTGTAAAATTATAAATCCCCTATCTTCTCCAAGTATTCTAAAAGAGTGAAAATTCTGCGATATGCACTGGAGGGTGTTCCACACCCCCCAGACCCCCCGGTTTACAATTTTGACTTTATATTTTTATAATTAACTTTCAAAGTAACATAGGAAGTAGCTGATAAACTCCGTGAACAGTAAGGTAATTAAATAAATATGCTTTCCAAGTTTTAATTTTTTTTTGCCGAAGGTTAAACTTCTCTCATTTTTGTTTAAAAATTCAAATTTTCCGGTTTGGATTAATATTGGACAAATATTTTTTGGTTGGTAAAAAAAATCGACCAACCAGAGTGTTTTTTATCAAAAAATTACACGTTGTAGCAGGAGCAGCAGAAGCGTACTGGGATTGTATGTATTGGGATTAGCTACAACTGACGCGCATGAATGGATTAACGAGATTCCGAAATATATTTAATCTGCCCCCTCCAAAGGCATTTTATAAATACACCACTAGGTCTGAGAGACATAAAACAGTAAGACAAAGGGCATGAAAGACTTTCAAAGTGCACTGGGGGGCATTCCATGCCCCCCAGACCCCCCGGTTTGAACAACAAGAAGTTTGTGTGCATAGTTTTTGATTAGTTTCATTAAAAAGAAACTTTTACTCTTTCAGAACATGTACACCGGAGGATCTGAGGGTATGAAATACTCCCAATGTACCCTCCCACAGTAACTTGATTATGGAATACAATTTAATACAAATATCCCCCTCCCCTCGGTTGGATAAATAAAAAGTTGGTGAGCATATATTATGAGGATCTTTCGTTCCTTAATTTTTTTGATTAAGAACAAAATACATTTTCAGGTCGCGTCAGGACCCACCAGAGGGTCTGCGAAGTATAAAATGACTTCCTGTAATTTATTGACAGGGTTGCCAACTCTCAGAAATTTATTTCCCTAAAGCTCAAATCAAAAACCCCTAAAACTCCCACAATTACTTGGAAAGCCCCCTAAAAAAATAAATAAACAAATATTATTAAATAAATAATAAATAAATTAATATTATTAATTAAATAAATTATTAATTATTAAATAAATATTAAAGTAATAATACTTAATAAATAATAAATAACACTGATGTAATCCTTTTTAATATTTTTATACCTTAATTTTTTTTAATAAACAAAAATAAATAAATATTCGAAATCAAAAAATCCCTAAAAAGACCCCTAAAAATATAACCCCCCTAAAAATTCCCATTCCACTTTTTCCCCCTAAATTTAGGGGAAAAACCCCTAAGTTAGCAACCCTGTTTATTGTATGAAGTAATTTAGAATCTTCGAAATCAAAAAATCCCTAAAAAGACCCCTAAAACCCCCCTAAAAATCCCATTCCACTTTTTTCCCCTAAATTTAGGGGGAAAACCCCCAAGTTGGCAACCCTGTTTATTGTATAAAGTAATTTAGAATCTTCGAAATCAAAAAATCCCTAAAAAGACCCCTAAAACGACCCCTAAAACCCCCCTAAAAAATCCCATTCTATTTTTTTCCCCTAAATTTAGGGGGAAAACCCCTAAGTTGGCAACCCTGTTTATTGTATGAAGTAATTTAGAATCTTTGTGTTCAGTTATATTCCATAATTACCCCCCGATTTGAAAAACAAGATCTTTTAAAAATATAAATCTTTTACTCTTTCAGAATTCAGAATCAAATACATTTTCAGATCGCGGCAGTACATACCCACAGTGGCGTTTTTAGAAAATACTTTTGGGAGGGGAAGACAAAATATTTTTAGAATCTCGTTGATCTGTTCATGCGCGTCAGTGGTAAACCGACTGAAATTTCGATCAACCTTCACAAACGAAATGCATAAACTAAAAAACGACGAAAAACAAAATAAAACTTGGTTATTTAAATTTAAAAAAAAAAAATTCAGGGATACAATCCGAGTCATTCTTGGGGGGGGGGGGTAATTGCCATTCTCTAAATACGGGTCTGTGGATTATAAAATACCTTCCAGTATCCCACTAATGGTAAGAAGTGATTGAAAAACTTTGTGTTTTTCAAACCGGGGGGTCTGGGGGGCATGGAATGCCCTCCAGTACATCATTATTTGTGTTAAGTTGTATTCCATAATCAAGTTATTGCCCCAGACTGCTGTAACGGTATTTGGCTCTGAAAGATTAAATGTTTTTTTTTTGATAAAATTAATCAAAAAATATATGAGTAAACGTTTCTGAAACCTGGGGGTTCAGGGTACGTCAGTAATTGGGTTAAATTGTATTCCATTATCAAGTTATTGAGTCAATATATATAACTATATAACTGATGTAGTGGAGGGCATTCTATGCCCCCCCCCCGGTTTCAGTAACAAAAGTAAAAATTCCTTCACAGTAAAAACGTTTTCTTTGGATTGGACCAAAAAAATTATTTTTTTTGAATTATTTTTTAGAAGCAAATAAATTTTATTTAATCTAAATAAAATATTTGTGGTCTAACAAAAATTTATTGAAATGAAAAAAAAAAAATTTATCGAAGGAAATGAAAAATTAAAAAAATTTTGTTATTTTTTTGATTTAAATAAGTTTCTGTTGGACTAAAAATATTTTATTTAAATTAAGAAAATAAAAAAAATTTTTGTTTCTTCCAATAAAATTTATTTTTGTTTTAAATAAATTTTTGTTGGACCAAAAATATTTTATTTAAATTAAACAAAATTTATTTGCTTCTAAAAAATAATTCAAACAAAATAGTTTTTTTGATTCAAAGAATGAAATGAAATTAATCAAAAATTATACGCACAAATTGTATGATTTTCAAACCGGGGGGTCTGGGGGGCATGGAATGCCCTCCAGTGCACCCGAAATTTGTCGACCCAGTACCTTGATTATGGAATACAACTAAGCAGCAGTGTGGCGTCAAGCACACAGGTGCAGTGACGGCGCCAGGGGTGGACCAGGGTGGGCACTTTCCCACCCTGTTGATTGGAGTTCCACCCCACCCCAAACGGCTGGGGCCGTCGCTGTATGTATTCTCTTCAACCTAGGGCAAAAGGAGAGCAAAGCAGTTTATTATATTATTAAATTATACTAGTTTCGCCGGAAACCAGTGGCGGTCCCAGTGGCGGGTTAGTAACCTATTCGCCCCCCCCCCCCAAAGCAATATGAAATAACAGAACAAAGTGGGTGAAAGGTGACGTTAGCAGAAAACAACAGAGAGTAAAGAAGGTCAGGTAACGATATTCTCCCCGTTTACTGTGGTATTTCCATTTTCCACACTCGAATACGAATTAAAATTCATAACTTGTACACTTCAACTAGAACGTCTGCGTCAATGCTAGCGTCAGAGATGTAAACTTGTAATAGCTCCTGCTCTGTGCAATCTGAAGATTTCTTCTTTTTTGAATAATTAAATCAATCTGTTCTTGAGGAAAGGACGCATATTTAGGCGTCTGATCGAAAATCACGAAGCCGGCGAATGTTATTTTTCTTGGAAAAAATCAGGAATTCAAAGGTTACCTTTTAATTCAATTTGCATTTTACGATAATAATTAATACTGTAAAGGTACTTTCACGGCCTTCATTTCAACACAATAAAAGGCATTAAAAAACAGATCGGCATAAAAAAAGAGTATGCAAAACAGAATTAAATTGCATTTGTTGTATATTTTTAATGATAACGGCGTTTGATTTGAATACAATTATGAAAAGACAGATAAATCGATCAAGTCTATACTCGCGTTGCTCAGAAAATGACCTCACGGTTTACCTGTCTCATTATTGGCATTAATTTTGATAATTTTTTTAACCTAGACTAAAGTGTTTCGTGCGATGCTAATTTTTGTCTTACGGTTCTAATTATTTTAATTAACAAAGCAATAATATTATTGAAGTGAAACCAAAAACGGAAGTCTACCGCGTAACCACACAACCACTGACGATGCGTTATTTACAGTTTCATAGAAAAAATTGTCTAATCTTAAATTTTTTTTTTTTCGAAATTTTCCAAAAACATCCCTACTATGCGATAACTCGAAAACCGTGCGGTATACAAAAACGAACATTTTGAATTTTCAAATTTGAATTCAATACATTTTTTACTACAATAAGCGATAAAAAAATGAAAGGGGGCAACGTTGACCCAGCTGCAACACAATCTCGAATTAATGACCTTGCGAGAAGAAGTAATCTCATAATATTTATATTTGTGGGGATTTTCCACAGAAATCAAAGACTTCATACCAGTGCAGGATTGACAAGTTATATTTACATAATTCTCAAGTTAAAAATAGGAGTCGAATAAAAAATGATAGTAATCGGAATATTATGCGTGGTTGCGGTTTTACGTGTGATACCAGCGGGGGGGGGGGGGGCACACGAAAAACAATAAAACAACAATAAAAATGCAAGGAATCGCGGATAACAGTCCTGTAATCTCAGATTAATAATTTAACAACAGAAATCTTAAAATCAAAGTGGGCCACTCGAAAAACAATTACAATTTAATTTCTCAAAAAACAAGTGATAGCGTAAGGTCTGAAAATGATCTTTTGAACGAAATTTCGAAATTAAAATTACAAGGTTAACGAGCAACATTTCTGAATCGAAAATTAATTAATCAAAATTGTAAAATAGGTACCGCATTGTTCGTTAATTAAATAGAAACGGAATAGATTATGGTCAGGGATATCCTGTAGGCAAAACGTAATTTTCCCGGCTGCAGGAAACCCTCGGCCAAGTTTCCTTTCGGAAGCACATGCTGGTATTTACAAACAAAACTTACTTGTAAACGATTTAGTAGAACAACTTAGTAGTGAACTTGTTGGCATACCAAACACCACTAACACAACTCAATCCTTGGTTAATCGACTTTAGAGAAATGTCTGCAATGCTCTGAATTAGCAACTTAATATCCCCACTTTTATATGTTTCCATTAAGTTCACGTAATATCCAATAATCAAATTTTCAATAGTTTATTTATCAACAAATTTAAATGCTCAATTTAAAATCTTGGGGGGGGGCATGTTGCGGGTTGGAAACTACTCGAGAGTCACTCAATTAGATAAAAAAGCTACTCGGTACCTACTTATCGATAACTGCATGCAATAATTATTATTGTAATAAATAAATTCCAAATAATTTTCTAAATAAGTGTAGTATTTTTCGATTCGATTGAAAATTCGAGTGGACTACGATCTGAAACTAAACAAATCCCACCTCGATTCGATAGAAATATTTCGGAAATTTTTAATTTCTGGAATGTCCCGATTACATCTATGGCCTTGATTTGATTTTTCATTGTATTCCTTATCGTCCACTCGATTGAAACCAGGTAAATTCTAGTTTTGAACTTTAGTTATTGAAACTACTTGAAACTTAATGAGGTACATCGACTTAATTTGCTTATCTCGAGCACAGGAGAACTTAATATAAGGAATTTTCTGTAATAATTCGACAACGGTGATAGATATCAAAATTGACCACGAGATCAAAAGTCCTCGTCGCGAAAAGACGAACGTCTTTTGTTTTAAAAACTTTTTTGTATCGATCACCGTTTTCGAGTTATCGACGATTTCGCTCTTTGTGGCTGGAATATTCCATAACCCTAAACCTCTGGGGTACGTAATCAGGTTTTCTCCATGACTACAATAATTAGCTGAAATTATAGTAGGTACCTATGTATCATAATTCCAATTAAAAAAAAAAAAAATTTCAAATTTTGAAAAGTTTGAAAAAAAATTCAAATTTTGAAAATTTTGAAAAAAATTACAAAGTGAAATTTTAAAAAACAGGCCAAGAGAAAATTTGCTTAAAGTAATTTTTTATAAACCAATATTCAAATGCGCTTCAGAAAACTGTTTATCTGTTATAAATTATTTTGAAAATAAAAACTTTCCGTATTGCTTTAAATCAAGAATTAATTATTAAAATACATTATGTATTCAATTTTATGTGGCTATTACTTTCCGACTTTGTTTTCAAACTAATTATGTATTAAAAAATTCAACGTGGCTAAAAGCAGACAATTTTTTGGTTAACCACTTTTTCAGAACTGTCAAATAAGAAAACAAATTAATTAATTATTAATTTGACAGCTAACTGTTGAATTTACAAAAAAACATTTAATAACTTTTTTGTAGGAAATTTTGTTATGAACATATTTGATTCACCACTTTTTGTTGTCGGAGCAGGCATAAGCGAGATATGAGAGAAAATTTGACTTTTGACGCAAGTTTCTCAGAATGGAGGCTCTTTCGCGTCTGCAATTTTCAGGAATTAATTAAATCAAACTGCGAATTTCTTTTAGCAATATATAACTATTATGATTTTAATTAGGTCAATTGGTTTTAATTGGGTCAATTACAATCATCGATAGCGGTTCAAATTATTTGAGAGAAATCAATACTTCATAGGAATTTATAGCCACCCTACTAACACGTTAAATTTACCTCAAAATAATAAATTTTTAATTATTGGGTCTTTTGATTTTAAAAACCCCCTTCAAAAATAGTAATTAATAAACCCCCCATTTAAATAAAATAATATTAATATTTACATAATTTTTTAAATTAAAAATGTAAATTTTAACATTTAAATCTTGAAGATTATGTATATTTATTATTTAAATACCCCGCATAGGTATTTAAAAATACAAGTAAACTATTTATATCATCGGTCGCTAACCTTTCAGTGGTTTTTCTTTTTAATTTAGCATTGAAAAACCAGAAAAATCTACTAAATTTTGTTAAAATTTAAAACATATACCTAAATTATTATTAAAAAATATTTATTTATTTCCCCCCCCCCCGCATTATTTAACCCCTTCGTGAATTTCGCCTGGTTCCGCCTATGAATTATTGCGTAAATTGTTAGATTTAAGAAACAAAATAAATAAAATAATTATTTTGTCAAATATTAATTTGACAGAACAATAATATAGTTTTAATTGGTAAAAAAATTAAATAAATACAATTTAAATTTTCGCACCAATTTTAAGTTTAAATTATTTTTTGGAATGGCCGGTGGCGCAACAAATAACAAATAAACCAAATTAAATTATATTATAGGAATTAAGAATTCAAATAAAAATCCATCGACGTCCATTTGGGGGGGGGGGCACTCGACCCCCCTGACTCTTGCCTAAATAAAGAAAACTGAAATTTTTTAGTATTTTTTTTAGTTTTTCTTCTTTTTTTTGGATTTCGCCCCTCCCCGAACAACATTCTAGGACGATGGCGGAACAGCTACTTAACTAAACTCGATAACCCTAAAATAATTAAATTCGTAAAAAATATTCTTTTCCATAGAAACCCAAGCTGACCTTAGCAACGGGTGGAAAAGTTACATTTTTGAACTAACTAGAAGAAAAAAAAAATTATAATGCGGAAGAATTATGCGGGATTACCCGCATTGTCCAGATGGCCAGTTGTTTCGAAAGAGTGGAAAATTTTACGTTCGGCCAGTCGTTAAAGAAAAATAATAGATCGTCGTTAACTAAATGGAATTTTGTCACGAAGTTATGTGATTTGCGTTAAATCGGTGTGTAATTAATTACTGGGATTCCAGCATAGGTGAGCAGATGCAGAAGACAACAAAAATTACAAAAATAACAACCGCATAACCCGTTTGACTTTCTTGGTAATCTTCCAAGTTGTGCTAATTAAGGAAGAAGTTGTGGTATAGGAAAAGTACTGGAGATGTGTCAAGTTCAATGTAAAACGCATTTCAATTCACATTAATTAATTCGAATTAACAACGGGCATTGTGTCTTCTAATAATTGAACGGTGCAATTATAAAAATTGATATCCTTATCCGTCTGCGTAGTTGATTAACCGACCGAACAACAGATGGCGCACGTTAAACTACGATAAACAGTGTTATCTGAAAAGTGACGCGCATGGATAAACGAGATTCGTGGTGTACGTGTTTTAGAATGTAAATATTTATATTTTAAAATGTATTTCGTGGTTAATAACAAAATTATTATAACAATCATTGGAATGTTTTTCCCTTTTACGTATTGATTATTTTTGTCATCAATATTAAATAGTAACGTTTCAATTATCGTAAACAATAAACTAAGAATAACTTGAAGCAATCAAAAAGTAGCGTCATAAATATAAAAGAAAATTTTCAATTAATTTTGATTGAACTGCGTTAACCGACGCTGGCCTGATATTTAGAATAATTAAGGGGAACCGGTTAAATCTGGATTTTTGGTACTACTCGCAGACAAAATAAATATTTGCAAACAACTACTGGAACGGCAGCGAAGAGGTTCTTCAGACTAACGAGACAAGAATTTTCACATAAAAATACCTCTAAATATTTAAACGGTCAGGTTTTCTGCCGATGCAAAGCTGTCGGACGCAGTGGCGGCTCGTGCCTTTAACATTTGTGGAGGCTAATCATAAATTTTAGTGTGAAAATGTAACCCAACCTCATAATTTTTTTATGTCATTTAGGCATACAAAGATATTTTTGGTCAAACAAAAATACTAAATATATTTTATTTAAATTCAAAAGAATTTGTTAGCTTAAAAAGAATTAAAAAATAATTATAAAAGAATTTCAGGGGAGGCTAAACTCCCCTTACCTCTTCTGACGAACCGCCGCTGAGCAGAAGGAAGACAAATGCACCAAATTACCTCATTAGTGCTTTATACGTGGATTAGGCCCCCCAGTAGGAGATATCACAAGAAAAAAAACGCGCAACATACTTTAGCTCGGTGGTTCCCAAACTGGTCCGTACGGACCCCCAGGGGTTCCCAGGATCACTCGGGAGTCCGTTGGAAAATTAAAACTGACTAGGGGGTCCGCGCAAAGTTAAATATAAATTTTAAAAAATTGTCACTTGCTCTCCGATGCTCTGAAAACTATCAAACCAAATTTTGAAATTTCTATTTAATTTTCGGACAAGCCACCTGTGGTCGGCTCGGGGAACTTCGAAAATTCCAACAGTTTGTCGTATAGAGGTCGCTAGTACCGCACGTCGGCTTAGCACGCCAAACTAACCTGAAAATCCAAAACCAAATTGTGCAAAAATGAATCAGAGAGACCCCGATGACCGTAACTTGGGGAGATTTCCAGGTCCCGATGGTGCGAAGCAAAATTCACCCGTAATTTGATAAAACTTGGTTGGTTTTGATTTTTGTTACATGTCGGTGTACATTTTAGTATCAATTCAATCCCGAAGAAATTAAGGTTCTGAAGGAATGCAGCAAGGAGGCTTTCTATCAGCGTAGTTTACCTTTAGGTACCTTAATTGGCGGTGCGTTGTACATGGGCGTGAAGAACGGTAAGTTTATTCGTTGTAATTAAATCGATTTAAATTGCGCTTTTTTAGGAAATCTACAGGGTCATCCTACGTACGGTGCTATTCCGAAGGTTATTATTGGTTGTGTGGTTGGCTACTTTGCTGGTAAATTCTCTTATAGAAATAAATGTGCGGAGAAGTTGATGAGGTTACCCAACAGCCCCCTAGGCGATATGTTAAGACAGAGGAAATCGGGAAGTTTTCAAGAAAATTTAGATAGTGGATTAGGTCCTAGTATGTCTTTACCTCCTTTCAGTGGCGTTGGCCCGGGAGACACTTATAGTGATGTACCTTCACAGCCACGTAGGAATAGTTTGGATATGGATACATCTCGGCCCGAAGTGGGCGGTTTAGATGACACATTTAGGCCTTCATTAGATAGTAAAGCATTTAACATGTTTTTATACCGGTTTTGCATTAGTTCCTAATTGCAGATCAAGCTTTCGAAGAAGAAGAAATGCCGCCTGTGCAAAACGCAAGGCAATACACTTACGAAGAATTGCGGCAGCAAAATAGAGCGGAGTACCGTCAACAGAGAATGTAAGTTAGCTCATCAAGACGTAAAAAAGCTTTCTAGCTCTAGAACCGCAGCTATAAGCTGTCAAACTTATGTAATTGGTAAAACAGGGTCAAAAGGGATCTAATTATTTTATACATAGAATTAGAGGTAATTGAGCCTAGTTTCATTTATCTATAGACCACTTTTGTGTTAGACGATCAGAAAGAAAAACTGCATTGAAAACAGAAAACAAAGATTTTGAGGCAAAAGTTGAACAAAAACTAGAACAATAATTTACAGGATCTACAGGAAACGATCAATTTAAGATCTTGTGATTAATAGGGGTGGGTTCGGGGGTAAGTAGAAAATGTGCTTAAGGCAGTCGCCCCGTGTGATGGCCGGTTTTTTAGATTTTTCTTGAGATTCTTTTTTTGACAAACAATTAAAATATAGAAGTTTGAACTTTTTACTACATATTTATTGACATTTCAAAACTAAGTCTGAATATTTTCAGATCAAAATCTTCATCACAATGTGTGTTACGCCACTCCAAAAGCATCCATGCCGAAAAAAAGTTTGTCGACGGTTTCCGTGATTCCGGCTGATTGGTTTATCTGGAATCAAAAAACCAAACGGCATTTCAATTGCTATTGAATAAACTAAAATCATTCCAAAATAATGTCAATTATTCAATTTTCAATATTTACGAACGATTTTAGTTCATTCGATAGCCACAGCTTCACAGTTTGAAATGCTGTTTGGTTTTGCCTCCAATTTTGATTTCAGATAAGCCAATCGGCTGGAATTATGGAGACCATCGAACGGGAACAGTAACGATAGCTATATAAAGATATTTCATTGGCTAAACTTTTGACAGTTTTAACTTTTGATAGTTTACACATGCGCATAACCATAGCAATAAAAGTTAATCGTTTCTGTTCCCGTTCCCGCTTATTGTGAATGGAGCCACCTGAATACATGTATTTTATCTTTTTACTGTTCCCGTTTCTGTTCTCGTTACTGTTACAGACTAATTGTGTATGAGCCTTTAGACTACTTTAAAACACTTTTTTAAATTTCTACCTTCACATGCTCATAGCTCCAAAAATATTGATTAGTGCTTATTTAAAGAGCGTGAAATAATCTACAAACTAGATTCAAACCTTTTATTGTATAAAATCGAACTTTTTCTTTTTTTGCTTTTTTTAGAAACCCTGTATCTTTTAAACGAAACATTTTTACAAAATATCTGACACCCCATTCTAGATAGGAACTTTAACGGACTACAACTTTTGTCCAGTAAAAATGTTTGAGAAACCAACCTCTTTCACATTATTATTATTAAGATTATTATTATTATAGTATTAATTAAGATTAAACCATTACATTAGTTAAGTTCAAAATAACAACCCACATTAATATCCTGAAGAATGGATCGGAAGAGGTGCAACTTTAATTGGCCAGAAAGATCCCCAGATTTAATTATTTTTTATGGAAGTTGTAGTCTGTTAAATAGTCTGGAGCGTCAGATTAGAGACGTCAGATAGAGAGTTTTGAAAAAACTCAAAATAAGAAAAATGTCAACATTTTTGTACTTAATTTAATTCATAACTCGAAAGCCATTGATTTTAGACAATGAACGGTTTAAACCTACAGTGGCGGTCATATGAAAAGTGCATGGTTAATTATCAAAGAGTGCGAGAGCTGTAGGGACTTTTTACTAAAGCAGATGTAAATTTTAGGTAATTCAGTTATTACCTAGTATCCTTAGAGTGTTCAGTTCTTTTAAAAATTAATTACAGTACAGCCTCGTTATTCCGGACAGATATAGTTTTGAGTTTGTTCGGATAACCGAGTTTTCCGAATTAACGAGATTTTTTTTTACTTATTTTATTGATTAAAAACCGTTGATACGTATGTATTATCAAAGAGCCGACGCCTGATCTAGGGGAAGACTTGAAAAAAAACAGAAGACATACAAAAGTTTTCAGTTTTTGAAACCGGGGGGTCTGGGGGGTGTGGAACACCCTCCAGTACATCTAAACAAAATTGGTCCCAGAATCGAGCTTTATATAGATTTTTCCAAATGTTTTTTGTAACCTAGATCCAGTAATGCCCAGTGGAATCACAACTTTAAAACTGGAATCGAAATCTGTTTGCTATTTGCGTTTTTTAACACACTTACAGGTGTACTGGAGGGTGTTCCACACCCCCCAGACCACCCGGTTGTAAAAACTGAAAACTTGCATATATGTACATGTTCTGTGTGATTGCTTTATTTTTGCTGAAATAAACAGCAAAAATAAGTGAAAAAATTAAGCAGAAAAACGGAAAATTCGATCATCTTTAATGATTTTTTTTTACAATTTCGGGGGACAGATCTACCCCCAAATCAACTTTCTTGCTATAAATATTAACTTTTCACCTTTCTAGTTTATCCGAAAAAATGTAAAGGCTAAAATAATTGTTAAAAAAAATAATAAAATAGATAGGGGGGAAGCATCCCCCCATAGCGGTGGATGATGGAGGAAAACGAAGGTCATATTTGAATTCGGGAGGTTAATTTACATAAGAATCAGGAGGAACGGTATCAGGATTCGAAAAAAAACTTTTATTTGCAGACCTGTGTTATCATTAGGGGACGTTCGTTAATTACGTGAGCGTTTAAGGAAGGAGGAGATCAAGGAGTCTCAGTAAATATCATGTAATTAAAAAAAACAAATTTTACGATATCTCACTAGGGGCAGAGGGGGTCGAAAAATCGCCTCACGTAATTAATGGCCGCCCCCTACTTATTTAACTTTACCAATTAAATCAAAGAAAATATGAATTAAATCACAATTCGTGACTTCTCGTTTAGCATTTTCTTCTTTTTATTCAAAATTAAATATCCACTTTTTGGCATTTTGGCACAATTATGTTAATTTTTAAAACAACTGAACACCCTATAGACACTAGTCAACAACTGAATTACCTAAAATTCACATCTGCTTTTGCAAAAAATCCCTACCGCTAAAATTTGTACCTGTACGGCTCGATATTCTTTGAAAATTAACCATGCGCTTTTCATATGACCGACACTGTAGTTGGTAGATTATTTCATGCTCTTTAAAAAGGCATTAAACCATTTTAACTGAAAAATCAATATTTTCGGAGCTATGGCCATGTGAAGGTGGAAATTCCAAAAAAAAGCTTCAAAGTGGCATAACTCTCGAACGTTTAAATTTAGAAAAAAAAATTGTTAAATATTTTTCTTAGAAATGTATACAGGGACACCCTGTATAGTAAAAAGTTCAAAATTCTATAATTTTATTGTTCTTCAAAAAAAATCCTACAGAAAAGCTAAAAAACCGGTAGTCACCCCGTGTGAATAAAAGGCGGGATTATAGCAGTCGAAAGTAAATTAAAATCGATGCTATTATTTTATCAAAGTTATCGCTGAAATTATCAGTTTCATTTGTTTATTAGACATCGAAAAGATGTAATTGTAAACCACTACAGAGAAATATTAAGAATAATGCAAATAATAATTCTGTTCCGATATTGCAGTACCCAGTGCCGTTTTGTTAAAAATCATCCGAAACAAAAAATTCAAACAGGATATTAAAATCGATACTATTGTCTAGTCTTCCGTCATAGGATTTATTTGTTCCGATTCTCAGTTCGTCTTTCATTTGCAAAATACCAACAATTTTTCTTTGAAAATAACTTCTTTCAGTTCAAGCGCCTGCCATTTTGTTAAATTTTTTTAAATCGGCTACGACAAAGCCTATTAATATCCTGTTTGATTTTTTTATTTGGCACTGGGTACTGCAATTTCAGAGCAGAAAATCTTTCTGCTCCCACAAATCACAACATTTTTAACTAAAAAAAATCTCGATTCAATAATTCCAATAGCTTCCCCGAAATAAATTCATGAAAATTACGGTTTTTCATGTGTATATTCCCCAATTATGAATTTTGGGAATTTTTTAAAATTTTTAGAACAATTTATATTCAATTTAACTCATCCCGCATGAATACGACCATAATATAATAATTCAAGAAAATAAAACTACAAAAGTAGCTATAAGTTCATTTGCAGTCGTAAAAATCTATCCGATGATAGATACTCTTTTCGCAATATATTCAGATCAGAATCCCCATCCAAAAACATACATGCAGATAGTTTTTCACCATCACATGGACCGCTAGGTTTCATCGTACTACCAACAGTTTCGAGATTACTTCGGATTCGCACTGCGGGTTAATTCGTACCTGATGAAGAGAAATCTCTGCGGAGTAATCTCGAAACTGTCAGTAGTGTGAATAACCTAGCCATCCATTTTTTCAATGAATGTTATCTAATATTAAGCTCATCTCCAAATTTGTATGCAATAATCAGTAAGAGAAAGGATAAGAGGGAATGTAGGTTATTCGATTACATATTTTTGGTTTATTTACGATAATTTTTTTGTTGCAGACCCAAAAGCTTCGAGTCGCAACCGCCACCACCGCCTGGTGCTTCACCGGTGCCACCAGTACGAGAACCTCCGCTAGTGAAAAGTCAAACAAATAAATATGGCGATAGTTGGTCATAATGCAAGTTATCCCCTTGTAGTTTTTAAGCAAAGTTAAATATTTATGTTGTGGTGAATTTTTGCTTTAATTAAAATAATTTTTAATAAATTTTGTCTCGGAAATTTCTTTCACCTGATGCAGCCGATCTAACATACGGGTAAGATTCTTCTACGTTATATTTTTCAAATCTGTTTTCAATTTAATCACTGGTGATGATAATATTAACCTGATTTTATTAAATTCTTGATAATCTTGGCAAGTGGTGATTTACATAATCATTTGCTGTAAAATTCAAGATAAACTACATTTCGACAATTTCGCGTTGAGCAATTAATTTGTTCCGTGTTTGCCGAACCACAATCAAGTTGAAGGATTTGCGTTTTGAAGTTTTATCGTAAGCCAATTTTATTGTGGGACAATTTAAAAAGTAAAACCGTGATGGGTTCTTTAGTAATCTGAAGTGATTAAATTTTTCCCTAATATTGATTTTCTAGTTACTTTGTACAAAATATATTTTGTAATTATGTTTTAATTTTGCAGAGAGATGCAGACTCCCTTTTTGGCCAAAAAACTTATGAGGTAATTTTTAATAATAAATTTAAATTGTAGAATTATTTGGGTTTAAATTAAAATAAAGTAAAAATTTATGCCGACAATTTTTTTATTTAAATTCCCGCTTGTTTTGATTTTGACAAAATACAAATAATATGGAAAATATTTACCGCTATTTTGGGGTACAAAGCAGCAAAACAAAGGAAGAATATTACATCTAACACAACAATATAAAGTTTAATCACCTGTTTATCCTATTTCGCATCTGAGCGATTCAAAACTGTGTGATACATCTGCAGGTGTGAATATTGTATCCGAGATTCCATCTGATATCATCGAACACCTGTCCATCTTTTAAACGAATACTTCTTTTTCACTCCCGATTTAGGAAAAGCTAAAAGTTGTACGTCTAGAAAATAAGAGTCCCGTTAGCTGTCGTAAAGGTAAAACTGCTACTATCTAACTGAATTTATTTACCTTATTTTTAAACACAGTTTACACATTCAAAAACACGAGATTTTCACATTAATTCACTGCTACATCACTGAAGAAAAATTTTCACTCACCTCGTATTTGTTGACTAAAATCCTCGCCGTGGAACCTACCTATTAAAAAAAGAAAAACTGTTAAGTATTCATATTTTCCAGTTTGTTTTTAATCAAACTTACCTTTTTCACTGATGTCCTGCCGCAAAAATCTTCGCCATTCTCGAATTCCATCCAACGGCACAAAACACGATCACTAATTTTTAACAATCCGGACCGAATAATTTTTTTGAATGAACACCGAACACTACTTTTTCACACAATATTTTAAAGCAAAATGATTCGCGATTATTTAAAGCTTCCATCAAGCTTATTCACAAAAATTCGTACCCGGATTTCACGCACCAAGACTTTCGGCCTGCAACAAAGAAAATATCCTTAATTTGTGGCTGCGGTTCAAATTTAATTTTTAATTTCGATTTTAACCAAAATAATAATTTTGTGGTCTCCGATCCCAAAACTTTCACCACTTTGGGGTCCCGAAGCTGAAAATTGTTATTTTCAAACAATATCGGGGAGTCCCGATTCAAATTTTGTGTGCGGTCTATGGTCTACCTTACAAAGTAATAGGAATTTTTATTTTGATTAAAATCAGTACACGAAAACTTAAATAAAAGAAATCAAGAAAGTTCAGTGGATTACACAAAAATTTTGCAAAAAGCAGTGGTGTAGCAACGGGGGTCCGAGGTGGTGCTTGCCCCCCGCCGATACCTTTTGACCCCAATTGTTACAAAATTTACATTAACCATGCAGAAAGGAAATATTATCAACTTACATTTTTCCCAAGTCCAATATTTTGAAAAACAGCTGTTCCAATTTTGGCGTCAGCCCAAGTGACGTCACTTCTTTCATGTTTGACTTGAAGAAGTTTAGTTCACAAAATAAATTTCCTAAGCATGCAGATGGAAAATTGTAACTCACCTTCATATTGTTCGATGACTTTTCCGGAAAAATCCACTTTTCACTTTGATGCTGAAGAGCAAACCAACAAAGTCGAACAGCCGTTAACTACGATGTTCTTTTGTCTAGTGACGCCAACATGACAGTAAAACAATTGACGATCAAAAAATTGTTATAAACGCGGCCGCGTCATCTCGTTCAAAAATGGCCGAACGGCATTCTGCAAAAAAAATACCATTGAAATTTTCACAGGTAGAAGAAAATCATCGACCGCTTCGCTATGTTTTTTCCAATTATCGTTAGAAAATTCACAATAAGCATGCAAACAAGAAATGTCATCAACTTACACATTTATCTGGAAAAACTGCGGTTTCCACTTGACATTTTCTTCAACTTTGTGGAAAAACCCACTTTCCAACTTGATATGCTGAAGAGCAAACCAACGCCAACTACGATTTACTTTCAACTGACGCCAACTTGACAGCAGCCAAAACAATTGACGATCAAAAAAAGATTGTTTATGTCACAAAAAATGGCCGATCGGTTTTCTGCAAAAAGGAAAAATTATGTAGAAAAACACCAATGCAATTTCTCTAGGAAATGGACAGAAACCTTACTTTTTCCGGAAAACTCCTGGTTCCACTTGGAGGGAAAAGCACAAACTGCCACCAATTGATTACGTCAACTCCAGCAACAAACTCTTAAATTTTCCAAGAAAATCCAGAAGTTAAATTTCCTGCCAAGGAAATGCTCTTGGTTTTACTCATGTTAACTTTTGAAAATATGCACCAGACACATGCAATTTTTGAGCCGACCTACACTGACGGCAATTAAAACAAAAGTGAGTCGATTAGGCGGTTAGTCCGACTGTCAATTTATTTTATTATTTAAGAAAGGTGGCATCATAGATAAGAGTCAAGGGTGATTATTCACACATTCTGATAAACCGGAAGACAAAAAAATTTAATTTATTCGAATTTCCGTAAAGCGAAAAGCGCAGTTATAAAAATGCATCTACAGGGTGCAAGTGAAAAGTTGCAATTGTTTGGAGGATTCTTATGTATCCCATATTAGGAGCAATCCAGGTTCCACACATATTGGAGAATATTCCCCCCCCCCCCCCCCCGAGAAAAATCTGAAAAAAAAACAACCGTCGCGTGTCGTCATACACAGCCAAGCCGATTGCATAACACTTCCATGAGAAAATCTGATGCCAGTCCACCCCTGCAAAAACTATGACAGGTGTCATACTATGACAACAATGAATTTATTAATTAGAGCAGAGATATAGTTTTCCCACGATTTTCCCGCAACTCAAAAAGTTCGACTTGGCCAAATCCTCGAGGGATGTTTCTGAAAACCGCCGTTTTCCAAATAAAGCAGGTAAATTTTCCAATCTTCTTTTGTCGTAAAAAATAACAATAGCAACCGTAGAATAAAAACAGCAAGTAAACGTCAACGAAAAAGTCTAAATTTCTGTCGATTCAATTTTAGAGTTTGTTAAAACCCAGCAGAATGGCAGCAGCTTGCCACAATTGCCACCTCAAGTGTGGCAAAGGCAGAGAAGGTGGGGGCGGTGGTAAGGGCGTAACCCCGGAAGTTCTTGCAAAACTGGAAAGCGGTTTCAGTAAATTGGAAGCGTCCGATTCCAAATCTCTCCTGAAAAAATATCTGGACAGAGCTTTATTCGATAAGCTAAAGAACAAAGAAACATCGTTCGGATCCACCCTGCTGGATTGCATTCAGTCAGGTACTACCAGTGCTTTTTCTTTCAACATTTTCACTCCTCTTTTTCCCTCAGGTCTCGAAAATCACGATTCCGGCATTGGAGTTTACGCTCCAGACTCCGACGCTTACACCGTTTTCGCCGATCTCTTCGACTGCATCATCGAGGATTATCACATGGGCTTCACCAGAAGCGATTGCCATCCGCCTTCCAATTTTGGAGACGTCAAGACCTTGAAGGATGTGGATCCTTCTGGAAACTTTGTCGTTTCGACTCGGGTCAGGTGCGGTCGATCTCTCGAAGGTTATCCCTTTAATCCGTGCTTAACCGAAGCTCAATACAAGGAAATGGAACAGAAGGTTTCCGGTATTCTGCTGGGCCTCACCGGCGATTTGAAAGGAAAATATTACCCTCTGACCGGAATGAACAAGAAAGATCAGCAACAGCTGATCGACGACCACTTTTTATTCAAGGAAGGCGACAGGTTTCTGCAGACCGCGAATGCCTGCAGATTTTGGCCCACCGGACGGGGAATCTTTCACAACGACAGCAAGACCTTTCTGGTTTGGATCAACGAGGAGGACCACATTCGTATTATTTCCATGCAGCAGGGCGGAGATTTAGGTGCCATCTACAAGCGGCTCGTCGAAGGAGTGCAATGCATCGAGAAGCAATTGAAATTTTCGCACAACGATCGACTTGGATTTTTGACCTTCTGCCCCACCAATTTGGGTAAATTCCACATAATTTTTATGACCGCTCCTGTACATATCCTGTACTTCCCCTAGTTGCGGTTTCGCCACTGTCCTCGACAGTTTACTTTGATATTATTAAACAGGGTCTGAAAAGAAAGTCAGAGAAAATTTTCAATTTTTATTTTGAAAATGGAAAAACATCTGATATCCAAGTCCAGAAGGAATATACTAGATTTTCTTAGTTTTCCTTAGAAAGCCGCTGCATCGGAGTACAAATGGGTCCCATTTAGTGGTCTAAGTACGCTTAGAGATATCTCCCTGCCCTCCTACCAAAAATCCAGAAAAGTGCACTGGGGGGTATTCCATACCCCCCAGACCCCCCGGATTACAACAATTATTTTGTTTAGATTTTTACTCCCTGATGTGCAAAAAAAATTACTTTTAGACTTAGCAGCGAAATCAGTTTTTTTTCGATTCCAAAGCATCAAAACATATTATTTAAGTCCTAAAACAATTGGTGTAAACCGGGGGGTCTGGGGGGTATGGAATACCCCCCAGTGTACCCTTCTAGATTCTGGATTTTAGGAGGAGGGCAGGGAGATATCCCTACGCGCACTTGGGCCACTAAATCGGGCCCATTGCAGTGGCGGCGATATATAGAGTAGTTTTTTTAGGGGCCCGTTTTGTATACTTGCTTACGGGCCCTAGCTACTCTTGAACCGCCACTGCATTCACTTGTACATCAGATTTTTCCAGCAATTCCTCCCTCAAAATTTCAAAAAAAATATTTTTTTTTTGATTTTGTTTTTGTTTTTATTTTTCCTTTTTAATTCTTTTATTAGATTTCTATGCACAATAGGGGGGGGGGGGGGGGGCTGGAACCGGTGATAGGGTAAAAGTTTTCCTAATGCATAATAATTATGTTATATCAATAATTTAAAAAAAAATAAGGGAAATCCGGTGAAAGAGTGAAGGAAAATTTAAGAAATCCGGAAAAATATTAAAAAATATATTATGACCGCTACTGTACATATCCTGTACTTCCACCAGTTGCAGTTCCGCCCCTGAGCTCCACATTTTAGTTCGATATTATTTTAACAGGGTCAGAAATACCTGGAAAAGTCAGGAAATTTCGAAGTCGAATTCGAAATTTCGAATTTGAAAAATGAAAAAAATTTGATATCGAAGTCTAGAGGAATACACTAGATTTTTTTGCCTTTCCTGATATTTTCCTTCACTTGCACATCAGAGTTTTCCGGCAATTCCTCTTTCAAAAAAAATATTTTTTTTTTGATTTTGTTTTTATTATTTTTATTTTTCCTTTTTTTCTTTCTTAGATTTCCCTGGACAGTAGGGGGGGGGGGGGTAACCGGTAATGAGATACATTTCTTCCAGATTCGGAATAATTATTTTGTTATTATGGGAATTAGCTAGGAAAATCCGGTGTAAAAGTGAAAGAAAATTTAAAAAATCCGGAAAAATATTAAAAAATCGGGAAAAAATTCTAGAAAATTTCGGGAATATTAAAGATGTTGTTTTTGCTTTTTCAACATTTTCGAAAATTTCTATGTACCTACCTGATTAATTTATTATCCATAATGAAATTATCCTTGCGGATTCCACCAGGTGCAAACCAATTTTTTCAAAAATAAAAGAAAGTTTCTTCCCCCCTCCCGGCTAACATTACAAAGAATTTAACTGCAATTTTTTGATACAGCGTGCTACCTGCTACAGGGTGTCATTTTTTGGTGGAAAAAACACCCTGATTTCCCTCACTTTGGCTGGAAAATTCAAATTTCCCGATTTTTCCGGGAGAATATTCTCCAAATATTCTAAAAAAGTGAAAATCCTCCAATATGTACTGGAGGGTGTTCCACACCCCCCAGACCCCCCGGTTTACAATTTTACCAACCGAAAAATATATTAAACTAACTAAAACTAGGACTAAGCGGGAAATTAGAATTTTTAAGTAAAAATGGAGGGGAAATTTAACGTTTCTGTGTTACTTTGAAAGTTAATTTTAAAAATATAAAGCCAAAATTTTAAACCGGGGGGTCTGGGGGGTGTGGAACACCCTCCAGTACATATCGCAGGATTTCCACTCTTTTAGAATACTTGGAGAAGGAAAATCGGAAAATTTAAATTTTTAAGCAAAAGTGCAGCAACCAATTTTCTCAAAAAGAAAAGAAAGTTTCTTTCCCCCTCCCGGCTAACATTACAAAGCATTTAACTGCAATTTTTTGATACAGCGTGTCATTTTTTGGTGAAAAAAACACCCTGATTTCCTTCACTTTGGCTGGAAAATTCAAATTTCCCGATTTTTCCGGGCGAAATTTGAAAAATTAAAAATTCCCTTCCTCCAAATATTCTAAAAAAGTGGAAATCATGCAATATGTACTGGAGGGTGTTCCACACCCCCCAGACCCCCCGGTTTACAATTTTACCAACCCAAAAATATATTAAACTAACTAAAACTAGGACTAAGCGGGAAATTAGAATTTTTAAGTAAAAATGGGGGGAAATTTAACCTTTCCCTGTTACTTTGAAAGTTAATTCTAAAAATATAAAACCAAAATTTTAAACCGGGGGGTCTGGGGGGTGTGGAACACCCTCCAGTACATATAGCTGGATTTCCACTCTTTTAGAATACTTGGAGAAGGAAAATCGGGAAATTAAAATTTTTAAGCAAAAATGCAGCAACTTTTGCGTTACTTTGGAAATATAGAAAAACGGGGAATCCCCCAGTAGCAGAAAACAAAATTAAATGTTTAAATATTATACCTCTAAAAAGGAAAAAATCGGAATTTTCATTCGCGGGTTGAAAATTCGTTGGCGGTTTATTTTTAATCGGAAATGCTAATTTTTTGTCCCAAACAGGAACTACGATACGAGCGTCGGTGCACATCAAGGTGCCGAAACTTGCGGCCAACTACCAAAAATTGGTGGAGGTTGCCGGTCGGTACAATTTGCAAGTGAGGGGGACTCGCGGAGAGCACACCGAGGCCGAGGGAGGCGTGTACGATATCTCGAACAAAAGAAGAATGGGTTTAACGGAATACCAAGCGGTTAAAGAAATGCAAGACGGAATATTGGAGATTATAAAGCACGAGAGCGCTTTAAAATGAATCCTAACGAAAGTAAAACAAAATTCTTTATTTTATAACAAATTAAAATACAACGGTTATATAAGTTTTTCCTTTCATTTGATAAAATGTAAGCTAGGTGCATTAAAAAATAGATAAAATTGCTATACTTTTTCCTTAACCTCCCCCTCCCCAAAACTCCGTGTTTGATTCGAAAAGGACGCGGATACGATCGGAATTGTTTTTTTACAAAAATATAAAATCCACAAAAATTGGTCGTACAAGGATTACAAATATTTACAAATCGTTTTTGAACACCGCAGTGCAGAGGTCGTTAGTGTTTGTGCAAACCGGAACCGTCCCTAAGGGTCGATGGAACCAACGCCATTTAAGAATTTAAAGTCCGAAATGACCTTGGTCCGTTGATAATAAAATAATCTAATAATGTAATAACAATGTTTACGTATTAAATATATTTCTTTGTAAGCCATAATAAGTGCTTCCTAAATATATAGCAATGGAATAATAAAATCAAGGGAAATAGTTTTCCTCTAAAATTAATTTTTCGGTAAATGAAAATGAAAGACTTGAAGAAACCAATTTTTTCTTTATTCGTTTAAGATGCAGGTTCTCACTAAGGCTTCCGAAACCGAATAAGGATCACAGTTCGAAGACGGTCTACGATCTTCCAGGTAGCCCTTCTTATCTTCGGCACATCCACGTGGAATACGGATGCTGGCAGCACGATTTGCTACGCCTAAAACAAAACAAATCGCATTAGTCTTATCGCACGACCGGTTTCGGTGTTACCCAGCGGCTTACCTGCGCTAAAATCGTGGATAGACGAAGTTTCGTGGTGTCCGGTCAAACGACGTTCGTTGTCCTTGCCTCCTTTGGGATCGTAGGCCTGGATGTGTCTCAAATGGTGGCGACTGAGCTTGTCGATGGCCTTTTCAATTTCGCTAAAAAAAATAATGGAATAAAATTTTTGCCGTCCACCGTTTCGAAGGAGGAAGCTCACATAATTCCGTTATCTTCTCTCATGGCCAGAGTGGAAAAGTTGGTGTGAGCGCCGGCTCCGTTCCAATCGCCTTCCATCGGTTTGGGATCCAAAGTGGCGATCACGCCGAATTCCTCGGCCACGCGATGCAATATGAAGCGGGACATCCACAATTGGTCTCCAATGTCGATGCCTTCGCAAGGTCCCACTTGATATTCCCACTGGGCCGGCATGACTTCGGCATTACTTCCGGCAATGTTGATTCCGGCATAAAGGCAAGCTTTGTAGTGGGCTTCTACGATATCACGCCCGTAAACTTTGTTGGCTCCCACCCCGCAATAGTAGGGTCCCTGAGGGCCGGGGAAGCCGTTTTTGGGCCAACCCAAAGGTCTAAGGTCCATGTCCAAGAGGGTATACTCCTGTTCGATTCCAAACCAGGGTTTGGTGTCCTTTGCGGCATCCATCGCCTTCACGCACGAGTGGCGCTTGTTGGACTCTGTTGGCTTCTTGTTGTACTTGTAAGCTTCGCACAGAACCAATTTGTTGTTTCCTCTTCTAAACGGATCGCGGTACATCGCCACTGGGTAGAGGTAAGTGTCGGAATTGCTACCTTCGGCCTGATAGGTGGAACTTCCGTCGTAGTTCCAAATTGGAAGTTCTACGTTAACGGGGACCGTTAATTCTGGATTGGATTAGGGAAAATTTGAAAAACTCACCTGACGCGTCGGTTGGGACAAAGTCTAAAGTTCGGGTTTTGGCTCGAACGAATTCTCCGGTGCCGTCGATCCAAACGTACATGGCTTGAACCTTTCCATCCGGAATGTCCAAATCCAAAAATTTGTTGCTGACGACTTTGTTTAACGCCGCATTGGGCGAATGCTCCAGCGTTGGATTAGGCATCGTGTAGTACTGCAACGAAAAAGTTAGTTATTGAACCAAGTCCACTGACAGTTTTTAAATGGGATCTTATCAAAAAATGATGGAACTGACAATAGATAAGGAAAGTAAAAGCGTCAATAATTGATGACCTCGAATATTAAATAGTACAAATTCTATCGACGATAAGAAAAACATTTCTACGAATTAATTTTTAATTGCTATGTTTTTACCCTCATCTTGACTTCAACAATGGCTAACTCATTAACTGCACTTTTAGATTACAATGAAGCTCGGAGTACTTAGCCAGTACTTATATATTTGTGCAGATCATCCCAAGTAATTAGGACTTTTAGTTAAACAAATAGAAATTATTGAAGAGTTTAAGATTTCGTGATCACTCAGCCGGCGCATGCTTTTTGAATTATTATTTTTAGTTCAAATTTTTCCGAAAATAAAGTTCGTATGTTGAGGTTTCCGTTCCAAAAAAATCTGTCGTCTAAACATAAATAAGGAAATTTTAGCCGAAACAAAAGTTTTCAAAAATAAATGCAATAAATTAATTTTCAAATTAACTCAAAAATTGCAAAATATGAAATATATTTCAAAATTCAAATTTTCCAAACACTCATAACCCCCCCTACCACCCCCGACTTTAAATTTTATTAAATATTTTTTTTACATAATTTCGTTGGGAATGGGGGACACTATTCTAAGTAAAATTTTTAAGAAAATTTTTTTTCTAAATTCAAACCCTCGAGAGTTAGGCCTCCTTAAAGCATTTTTTTTAATTCTCACCTTCACATGGCCATAGCTCCGAAAATATTGATTTTTCAGTAAAACTAGTTTAGTGCTTTTTTAAAGAGCGTGAAATAATCTACAAACTAGATATAAACCTTTTATTGTCTAAAAGCAACGGTTTTCGAGTTATGAATTAAAGTAAGTACAAAAATGTTGAAAATTTTAAACTTTGTTTTTTCTTGTTTTTTTTTCAAATCGCTGTATCTTCTAAACAAAACATTTTACAAAAAATCTGACGCCCCATTCTGGATAGGAAATTTAACGGACTATCAGTTTTGTTTAGTAAAATTTTTTGAAAAATCGATCAATTTCACAGAAAATCAAAAAATAATTAAAAAAACAGCTAAATACAAAATAAAAAATTAAATTCAGAAAATTTTTATTTTTATTGAAAAATTATTTTATTAATAAAGTATTTAAGTAAATGTTCAAAATGATCACCCTCATTTTGAGTTTCAAGTAAAAAAATTCTTTAAATGAAAAATCCTGAAAAATGGATCGAAAGAGGAGGAACTATTAATTGGCCAGCAAGATCCCCAGATTTAAATCCTCTTGATTATTTTTTAATATTTCTCAGTGACGTATTTAGAAAATGCTTTGAGGGGGGCAGATTAAAAGGATATTTTCGGAATCTCGTTAATCCATTCATGCGCGTCAGTTGTAAATAATCCCAGCACGCTTCCGCTGTTCCTGCTACAACGTGTCATTTTTTGGTAAAAAAACACTCAGGTTGGTCGATTTTTTTTCGACCAACCAAAAAATTAAACTAAGATTAGGACTAAAAATATTTGTCCAATATTAATCCAAACCGAATAATTTGAATTTTTAAGCAAAAATGAGAGAAGAAAAAATTAAAACTAAAAATTACCTTACGGTTCACAGAGTTTAGCAGCAACAGTAACAATATAAAATATAAAATAATATAAAAATATAAAGTCAAAATTGTAAACCGGGGGGTTTGGGGGGTGTGGAACACCCTCCAGTACATATAGCAGGATTTTTTAATCCTTAATTAAAATCGCGCACGCTGCTGCTGCTACTGCTACAGTGTGTTATTTTTTGGCGAAAATCCTGCGATATGCACTGGAGGGTGTTCCACACCCCCCAGACCCCCCGGTTTACAATTTTACCTGCCGAAAAATATATTAAACTAATTAAGATAAAATAATTTAAAAAAAAATAATATAAAAAAATATATAAATCTAAAATTGTAAACCGGGGGGTCTGGGGGGTGTGGAACACCCTCCAGTACATATAGCAGGATTTTTTAATCCTTAATTAAAATCGCGCACGCTGCTGCTGCTACTGCTACAGTGTGTTATTTTTTGGCGAAAATCCTGCGATATGCACTGGAGGGTGTTCCACACCCCCCAGACCCCCCGGTTTACAATTTTACCTGCCGAAAAATATATTAAACTAATTAAGATAAAATAATTTTAAAAAAAATAATATAAAAAAATATATAAATCTAAAATTGTAAACCGGGGGGTCTGGGGGGTGTGGAACACCCTCCAGTACATATAGCAGGATTTTTTAATCCTTAATTAAAATCGCGCACGCTGCTGCTGCTACTGCTACAGTGTGTTATTTTTTGGCGAAAATCCTGCGATATGCACTGGAGGGTGTTCCACACCCCCCAGACCCCCCGGTTTACAATTTTACCTGCCGAAAAATATATTAAACTAATTAAGATAAAATAATTTAAAAAAAAATAATATAAAAAAATATATAAATCTAAAATTGTAAACCGGGGGGTCTGGGAGGTGTGGAACACCCTCCAGTACATATAGCAGGATTTTTTAATCCTTAATTAAAATCGCAGCACGCTGCTGCTGCTACTGCTACAGCGTGTTATTTTTTGGTGAAAATTTTGCGATATGTACTGGAGGGTGTTCCACACCCCCAGACCCCCCGGTTTACAATTTTACCAACCGAAAAATATATTAAACTAATTAAGATAAAATAATTAAAAAAAAAATAATATAAAAAAATATATAAATCTAAAATTGTAAACCGGGAGGTCTGGGGGGTGTGGAACACCCTCCAGTACATATAGCAGGATTTCCATTCTTTTAGAATACTTGGAGAAGATAGAGGATTTATAATTTTACAAATTTTGCGAGGAAAAACCGGGAAATTTGAATTTTTAAGCAAAAATTAGGGAAATTTAAACCTTTGGCTAGAGAATAGTAAATATTCCCAAAACCAAAATTTCGAGCACCCTATTGATTTTTCGAAAAAATGAATCAAAAAGTAGATCAAATTTCCTACAAAATGACTTTTTGATTTATTTCCTAGGACGAAAATTGACGAGTGTTTGACGGTTTTTTAAAAAATTCAAATTTTTTTGAAATTTTTGAAAAAATTTGAAAAATTCAAATTCCATGCCGACCATGCTATATTTTTACCCGCTGCCGTCGACATGGAAACCTTCATTTCACTCGAGAAATCAAGAAATTTGAATTTTTCGAAAAACCAGCAAAAACGCGAATGGCGCCTGCGGCGTTAATTTTCGTCCCAGGAAATGAACCAAAAAGTCAATTTGTAGAAAATGTTATCTAGTGTTTTTGATGATAAATTTGATTTTTTCGAAAAATCCATAGGTTGCCCAAAAAATTAACGAAACAATTTTATACAATTTTTTGTTTTGTAGCTGCTTCTTTTATCGTTTTCTGATTTTCTGTGAAATAGGTTAGTTTTTCAAAAAACTTCGTTAGACAAAAGTCCGTTAAATTTCCTATCCGGAATGGAGCATCGGATATTTTGAAAAATGTTTGGTTTAAAAGCTACAGCGATTTGAAAAATGCCAAGAAAGAAAAAAGTTCGAAATTTTCAACATTTTTGTACTTACTTTAATTCATAACTCGAAAACCGTTGTTTTTAGACAATAAAAGGTTTAAATCTAGTTTGTAGATTTTTTCACGCTTTTTAAAAAGGCACTAAACTATTTTTGCTGAAAAATCAATATTTTCCGAGCTATGGCCATGTGAAGGTGAGAATTAAAAAAAATGCTTTAAGGAGGCCTAACTCTCGAGGATTTGAATTTAGAAAAAAATTTTTCTTAAATATTTTTCTTAGAATAGTGTCCTCTATCACCACTGAAATTATGTAATGTCTATCCGGGGATACCCTGTATAGTAAAAATATTTATAAAACTTATCTTATCAAAAAGGAAAATAACTCGGAAACCACGAGTTTTAGGCATGCATGACTGGTAATAAAAGTTAAAGAAAATAAAAAAATGTATAAAATGGTATAAAAAATTTTCCGATTACCAGAAAAACCGCACCTTTTCGAATTTTCTTTGAAAAGTTTAGTCGCGCGAGCACTTGACCGACTGCTCGGTTTTCATAATTTCCTTTTGTTTTATAGCTTCGTAATCTTGAATTTTGGCAATAAATTTAAAAATAGGAATACAGTTTATATTGTGATATTGACGAAAAAATTTCAACTTTGCAAAATACAGGGTGTCCGTGGAGAACCTTTGAGGTATGTTCGAATTTCTGCTTTCAAACGGCCATAACTCCGATATTGTTGATTTTTTCACGACTTTTTTAAAGATCATTCCCTTATCTACAAATTAGGTTATAACCATTTATCGTCTAGAATCAACGGATTTCGAGTTATACGTTAAATTAAGGAAAAAAATGTTTAAAAAATTCAGATTTTATTTTGTTTACTTTTCTTGCGAACCCCGTATCTCTTAAACGAAATGTCTTAGAAAGAAATAACGGCCTAAACCGGATAGAGAATTTAACGGGCTACAACTTTGGTCAAATAATTTTTTTTTGAAAACCAACCGTTTTCACAGAAATTTAAAAAAAGCTTAAAAAATCAATAATATAGGAGCGATGGCCTTTCGAAATCAGAAATTCAAAAAACTGCTTTAAAGGGTTTGGACTTGGACAAAAATTTTAGGGGGGACACCCTGTATATAAATATGACTATTATATTTAAAAATATTCGAAAACAGTCATCTCGTGATTCCTTAATTACCAATATAATAGAAGATAACAATTATTTTGTTATTATTTCTTAATTTGTGCTTAAATTCAGGCTCTACGACCTACTTTTGAAAAAATCTCCTGCGGCGCGTTTCATCTAAATTAACCTGTTGACCTCGTGAATTTTTAGTTTGCAGATTATTTTTTACGACGATGATGTTTAGGCAATTCTGCCGGTCATGGCGACCATGAAAATAGTTAATTATGTAATTAGAAAAATTTGTTCAAACAACGAGAGGCTATTTTATCAAAAAATGGAGATAAGCAGACAGAACCGGCTTCGAATTAAAACCGAGCCAATTTTCCCGTTCGATTTCGCAAACATTGCAAACTTACTGCAATTTGGCCCCATTTGTGTTTCCGGCGGATTAATTAACCGAAACTCCACAGAATGACAGTCACGTTCGCAGCACGCAGGATCACGTGAACTTTCGCATTGTCGTCGTCTTGCACAAATATAAAAAACCGCATGGATGTGCTATCCTGTTGCGATAAACCAGAAAAAAATTATTAAAACCGGCTATTTCCGCTCTTAATAACAGAAAATTAGGGACAATTAACCTCTACTTTTCTCGATAATTTTTTCTCACGAAAAAAATTTCCAGTGAAGCTGCATTTTTGTATCGAGTAAACACAGAGTTCGTTAACTTTTTTTATTATTAGCAACAGAGATAAGTAATAATTTCTTGTTATCATAATAATTTTTTTATCAGCAGTGTTTGGATTAATTAAGCCCCCGGTATTAAGTGTTTTTCAAAACATCGAATCTACAAGCTATAATTGCATACAGGAAAATCGGAAAACTCCAGTGCAACTGCAATAAATTTCAGAAAAAACAGTTGAATCTTATCGACCTTGTTTTCGTTGCGAGTCAGTAGAAACTACGGTTTTCCCCGCCAATTACCCCAATAACCAGAACCTGATATGCTAATGAATTTGCATCCGTGCATTTTGTATCAGACACGAGAAATTCTTTTGAAAAAAATGTTTTTCGAAAAACCCACACGTTGGGCGCCACAATTTTTTGTTATGCCAGATTAATCAATTTCTGAATGATTTTTGCTCAAAAACAACGACAACATTGCAATGTTTAATTACTTTACGATTAACATAGTACAGACTTTCATTTAATTAATTGCAAGTTGTATTATTATCTAACAAACATTACATTGCATAATTTGCAATTATTCAAAATATTAAAATAACATTTAATTTATCGAAAAAACGCGATTACTCGAAAACCGTTGCTTTTACGAAAAAAATACATCAAATCCTTTTTGTAGAGAATTTAATTTACAATCTTTTTGTACTAACGACTTTTTATGGTCAGATTGAAAGTCTACGAGATATCGAGGAAATGCCGTTTTCTCACAGCGTCGGGCCGCCATTTTAAAACCTCCCGAACTACCAATCGATGGTTATTTTTGCTAGTAATAATTTTTTGAAAAAAAATCAGAAGCGATTAATTGATCTAAAACTACGCCGGGTGTAAACATCAAAGGATTTTATTATTTTTCCGGCTTGTTAAATTAGCATAACAACATACGGGTTGTTATAAAAAAATGCGATAAGAGAGATTAACGATGTTTTCGATTTATTTTTCCAGATAAGGAATGGAGATAAGCACAACCACAATTAATTTTCTAATTATTATATCAACACTTTGATTGATTGATTACGTAAATCGCCCGAAACAAAAAAAGTTCCTTTATTCCTTTGCCAAAATCTTTGAATGACAAATTAAGGAGAACCTTGCCGATTATTCCGGTGAATCCAAAAAGGTGGCAGACCACGCAAACAATGAAATTGAGAAAGATTTTTTAGAAAAAATGCGAATTTGGCCGCATTAAACTCATGTTGGCAAATTGTTGTTGTTCTTTATTACAACACAAAAATAACTATTTACATCATCAATCTCCGTTATTTAAATGTTATTAAAAAACATGCGGTTACGTGGACGAAATTACCAAATCGACAATATAGTTAAAATTTTTTGCTGGCTTAATTACCGCTTTTGCTATACGTAAACACACAAATGTCAAGGTAAAATGGGATAATTTTTAAAATTAAAACGGCGCAAGCGCCACCTGTTGGCCAAAAATCGTTCCACTTACCCAAATTGAAGATTAAAGCAAAAGAAAGGAAAAAATCTGAAACAAAAAAACAAAACTTAGTATAAATAAATTAAATTTATCTTATCATTATCGCAAACATGAATTAAATTAATTGGTTTGCTATTGCGAAGACCCAAGAAAAATATAAATAAAATCGATTTTTGGATTTTTCCAGTATCGGATGCGTAACAAAAACTTTCCGTATTTTTCTCCTTAAAATTGTTTTGATATGTCGGTTTATTGCATCAGTGCAGCGGATGGAATTTAACTAAATCGACCAAAGCCGTACAAGATATTGATAAATCCCCCACCCACACAAGCAATTTAATTTTGAAATTCAAATTTTTTCATTTTCGAAATTTAAAATTGCGGACCATCAAAATTTTGAAGAACATTTTACTATTTACCAAGGAATTCCAATAATTTGCATCAGTGGCGTACTTTGAAATTGCTTTTGGGGGAGGAGGCAAATCAAAAATTTTAATTATTTTTCAGAATCTCGTTAATCCATTCATGCGCGTCACGTCTTTACAATTTTAACGAACCGTTTATTTAAACAAACCAATGGAATTTATTTGCTTGGACTGCGAAATCATTTTCATTGGTTTGCATAATTAAACGGCTCGTTAAATATTTTTATAATTTAAAAAATTTTTTAAAACCTCCTTATCAAAGAGTCATCCTTGGGGGGGGGGGCAATTGCCTCTTTGCCCCCCTCTAAATACGCCACTGATTTCCGTGGAATTCCAAAAATTCTCAAAAAATTCCAACGATTTCCAGCAAAAGGGAGGTAACGAGTTAACTATGTACCTCTCCTCTCCCCCCCCGCCATGACCCACCAAAACCAATAAAATTACTAAATTTTCAGGAAACAGGAATTTTCAGTCTTTCAGAATAAAATTTTAAAAAATTTATGGATTGCGATAGCTTATCTACAATTGTGTTTAAAAACTAAACTCTTTAGAACCCTTTCTCCCAGTAGCTTTTCGATTTTCTGAGTCTACTTAAACTTCCGATTTTCAATCCGGGGGGTCAATACCCCCCAGTACACTAGAAATAATTATTTTATTCAAAAAGAAAACTCTTAACTTAAATTAACTAAGACTGAAAAACTGGCGCCAAAAGATTTCTTTTTGAACACAATTGAAAGTGTACTGGGGGGTATTCCATACCCCCCAGACCCCCCGGATTGAAAAACAGAAGGTTTCTTACCCCTCAGTACACTAGCAATTGTATTCAAAGAGAAAACTTTTACAGCCAGTTTTTCAGTCTTAATTAATTTAAGAGTTTTCTTTTTGAATACAATAATTATTTCTAGTGCACTGTGGGGTATTCCATACCCCCCAGACCCCCCGGATTGAAAAACAGAAGGTTTAAGTAGATATTCTGCGATTGGTATTGTTAAGTAAGAACTTTTCAGCATTTCTGAACCAAATACATTTCCGAGCTGAAGACAAAGCTGATCTGGTGAGATGTCGTGCAATTTAGCTCGACCCCCCCCCCTTCTAATCTCACGTGAGATTTTTTAAAAAGCGTATTTTTAGTGTAAATACGTTAATCTGTGTTTGAGTGTGTTGAATTTATTTAAAACGCATAAATTAAAAAAATTATGTGATATTTGCGAAACCTCCCCCCCCCACTCCCGCTGCCCCTCACGTGAGATTTGGCCTCAAGCCCTTAAGAGCTGATATTTCAATGTCAGTTTAACTGACAAAAAACAAATCAAACAAACCTCTTGTTTTCAATCCGGGGGGTCTGGGGACAGGCCCGTAGCCAGGGGGGGGGGGCACCTGGGGCATGTGCCCCCCCCCCCCCCGAAATGTTCAAAAGCAAAAAAAAATTTTGAAAATAAAATAGTTAAATAGATATATTTTTAAAGTGGGAACAAAAATTTTTTTTCCCGGAAAAATTCTCGAAAGGGGAACCCCCAAAAAAAATTTTTTTTATGAGTTCCTTCCCCGAAATAAAATCCTGGCTACGGGCCTGTCTGGGGGTATGGAATACCCCCCAGTGCACTAGCAATTGTGTTTAAAAATAAAACTTTTAAAGCCAGTTTCTCAGTCTTAATTAATTTAAGAGTTTTCTTTCTGAATACAATAGTTATTTCTAGTGCACTGTGGGGTATTCCATACCCCCCAGACCCCCCGGATTAAAAAACAGAAGGTTTAAGTAGACATTCTGCGAACTTTTCAGCATTTCTGAACCAAATGCATTTATTCAGTCTGATCGAGATAGTTAGCTGTTTTTGACCACTTCGTCAGATTCTTTTATATTCTGGACGCCATCTTAAGTTCAATAGCTTCTCTCTCTCTCTCTCTCTTTTGCTGAGTCACCCAGACCCGCCGTTCTCAAAATGCGAAACTTGGCGTACATTTTCTGTGATCGATTTTATCAAATTAGAACTTGGGAGTCTTCTGAACAAAATACATTTATGAATTGATGTGGTACGCACCACGCCACTCTTTCAAAATAAAATATTAATGTAATACAAATATTGACAAGTCAATCACGAACGGTTGCTTTAAGGAGGGGGCATCCATTAATTACGTGAGGTGATTTTTAGACCCCCCACTCCCCTTGGTACGATGTCGTGCGATTTGGCCCCCCCCCCCCACGTGAGATTTATTAAAATACGTATTTTTAGTGTAAATACGTTAATCTGTGTTTGATTGTGTTGAATTCATTTAAAAAAACATAATTTATTTTTTTTATATATTTGCCGAAACCCCCCCCCTCTCGTGGGATTTGGTGAAATTCGGTTCGTCCCCATCCTCCCCCTAAACGTCTCACGTAATTGATAGACGCCCCCTAAGGGCTGACATAAAACAAAGCACACAAACCTCTTGTTTTCAATCCGGGGGGTCTGGGGGGTATGGAATACCCCCCAGTACACTAGTAATTTATTGTATTTAAGGGGAAACCCTTAGAGCTTGTCCCCCAATACTATAGGAATCGTACCGATTTACCCCTTGGATGTAAAAAATTAAATACGGGAAAACAGTCGACGACAACCAAGCTGTTCAATCCTGTTCAATCCGTATACTAGCAATTTATTGTATTTAAAAGGAAACCCTTAGAGCTTGTCCCCCAATACTATAGGAATCGTACCGATTTACCCCTCGGATGTAAAAAATTAAATACGGGGAAACAGTCGACGACAACCAAGATGTTCAATCCGGGGGGTCTGGGGGGTATGGAATACCCCCCAGTACACTAGCAATTTATTGTATTTAAAACCCCCCAGTACACTAGCAATTTATTGTATTTAATAGGAAACCCTTAGAGCTTGTCCCCCAATACCATAGGTACCGTACCGATTTACCCCTTGGATGTAAAAAATTAAACACGGGGAAACAGTCGACGACAACCAAGCTGTTCAGACCGGGGGGTCTGGGGGGTATGGAATACCCCCCAGTACACTAGCAATTTATTGTATTTAATAGGAAACCCTTAGAGCTTGTCCCCCAATACCATAGGTACCGTACCGATTTACCCCTTGGATGTAAAAAATTAAACACGGGGAAACAGTCGACGACAACCAAGCTGTTCAGACCGGGGGGTCTGGGGGGTATGGAATACCCCCCAGTACACTAGCAATTTATTGTATTTAATAGGAAACCCTTAGAGCTTGTCCCCCAATACCATAGGTACCGTACCGATTTACCTCTTGGATGTAAAAAATTAAATACGGGGAAACAGTCGACGACAACCAAGATGTTCAATCCGGGGGGTCTGGGGAATACCCCCCAGTACACTAGCAATTTATTGTATTTAAAAGGAAACCCTTAGAGCTTGTCCCCCAATACTATAGGTATCGTACCGATTTACCTCTTGGATGTAAAAAATTAAATACGGGGAAACAGTCGACGACAACCAAGCTGTTCAATCCGGGGGGTCTGGGGGGTATGGAATACCCCCCAGTACACTAGCAATTTATTGTATTTAAAAGAAAACCCTTAGAGCTTGTCCCCCAATACTATAGGTATCGTACCGATTTACCCCTTGGATGTAAAAAATTAAATACGGGGAAACAGTCGACGACAACCAAGCTGTTCAATCCGGGGGGTCTGGGGGGTATGGAATACCCCCCAAAACAAATCATTCAAATTGGGTTATACAAATATTATTTTAGAAAAATTCACATAAATAAATATGGAAATTATTCTTTGTTTAGCGAGAAATTCCCCTTTGCCAATTTTTTTTGTCGACAGGCAGATTTATTTCACGATTTGACGTGTTTGGCAGTAAAACGATTCAGGCAAGAAAAAAAACTTTTATTCAAGAAGAATTCAGGCTCCGCCTGCCTCACGCATTGTAAAATTGGACCACAACACCGGCAGACAATAATAGAAATAGATGAACACAAAAGCAAAAGTGAACGACCCGAATTCCGACGAAAACAACCTGTTCTGGAATTGATTTTTGCAAATCATAAAAAGGTTATTAAGAATGAGGTCTTGAGATTCGTCTAGACCGGTTCTGTATAATGTCAGAGAGCAATCTTGCGCTTAAGTTTCGCTGTTCTATTTTTATTTTTTATAAAAAATTACACAAACCAATCTTACAATAATGTAAGTAGGTGACTATGCTATTGTCTTATTGATTATCGAAAAAATGACGTGACTGCGATGGTAATTATCAAATTTTGTAGACTAATCGCATTCAAAGTGAAAGTGAAATAAAGGAGGTCCTTTCCTCCTTTCGATCAACCTTGCGGTACGCCGACAGTAGAAATACGCGAAAGAAACTGACTATTTCGACTGTGCCAATCGTGCGCTTATTTACTAACAATCCGTGCTCTGATCGATGCATTTTAAATAATTTAAATCGGAGCGGCCTAATGCCGCCCCCTAATTAGCGCAATTTAATCAAAGAATCGATCATTAGACAAGCGAACAGTTTCATAAATTTAAAAAAGCTTCAAAACGGGGAAGGATATTATAATTTTTGGGAAATAAAATTAAAAAAAAATAAATTGGAAAAGGGTCGACTTACTTTTAATTGTTAAAAAACTTTGGTTCTGTTTTCGAAAGCAGTTCCGTTTTCCATAATATAAACTACTAAATAATAACTGGAATAAACCGACATGAGAAAAAGTCAATGCACTCGCGTTGAATAAAAACACAATTTTCGTTATATGCGCTCTGCTTTATACGCACCCACCCTGACCTCGTGCCATAGGACGCACGTGGACAGGCGTCGTGACACTACGACGAGAGCGTCGCGGGATTTCTAAAAAAATCCATCTCCAGTAGTTTTGCTTTGTGACGACGACGACAGGTAAACAAAAACCAGTCGATAAGTGAAAGCAACGTTTGCACCACCCTGTATGACTAATTTATTATTGCGGGGATTACATAAGCTCGGTTACGTTCAATTTACTTGGTGATCAATACGGGTAACGTTGTTATGATAATGAAACCACATGTTACTCTCAAAATTAATGATAAGGGTTTCCTGTTGGAATTTTCTTAAATAATTAAGCTGATGCCGAGGTAGAATTTTCCCCTTTAAAAAATTATTTTCAACATTATTTTGATTCTAGCACAAAAATTAATAAGCGTTATTTACGACGCACTTTTGACCAAATTAATTTTAAATTAATATTGGTATCAGATACGTCAACCTTATGGGAAAGTTTCGTTTTGAGAGAGTTGGGTCGAAAATTAAATTTACCCCTATATCTCGCTTAGGATTGCTCTGACGAAGAAAAGTGACTTCAGAAAATATGTAGAGAAGAAAATTTGCTACAGAAAAGTATTTAGGTATTTTTCACTAAACTCAAAGGTTGATGCCGATTCCTATCGATTAAATCATTAGGCTGCTGCAGAGGTAGAATTGATCTCAAATTTTCCCCTTAAAAAAATTATTTTCAAAATTATCTTGATTCTAGCACAAAAATTAATGACAGTTATTTACGACGCACTTTTGATCAAATTAATTTTAAATTGACATCAGCATCAGATTCGTCAACCTTATGGGGGATTTTGTTTTGCGAGATTTGAGTAGAAAATTAAATTTACCCCAATATCTCGCTTAGGGTTACTCTGACGATGAAAAGTGATTTTAGCAAATGTGTAGAGAAGAAAATTTGCCACAAAAAAGTATTTGGGGTCTTTTTCACTAAACTTAAAAGTTGGTGTCGATTCCTATCTATTAAATAATTAAGATGCTGCTGCTCAAATTTTCCCCTTTAAAAAATTATTTTCAAGAGTATTTTGATTCTAACACAAAAATTAATGACCGTTTTTTTGTCATTTATTGTCATATAATTTTAAATTAATTTTAAATTGACTTTAGTATCAGATATATCAACCTTATCGGAGGTTTTGTTTTGAGAGATTTGGGTCGAAAATTAAATTTACCCCAATATCTCGCTTAGGGTTGCTCTGACGAAGAAAAGTGACTTCAGTAAATATGTAGAGAAGAAAATTTTCTACAAAAAAGTATTTAAGTATTTTTTACTAAACGCAAAGGTTGGTGTCGATTCTTGTCTACCAAGAAAAACTTGGAGAAGTGCGATTAAAAATTTCTGAATTTGTTTTTTTTATGTTTTTCTCTTTAGTTTTCTATAATTTCTCTAAAAAAAACTTCAACTAAATCGAGAGATTAGTTTTCACCCCCCCCCCCTTGAAAGCATCTGATTTAATAACAATTATGTAAATTTGGGCCTTAAGCCACTAATACTTCTGTTAAAATAAGTACAACATCAATTTCAGAATGTGAATTAAAAGTAAATGGTGCACTGGGGGGTATTCCATACCCCCCAGACCCCCCGGATTGACGCATAATATTTAAATGTCGGTAATTAATTTTAAATAAATTCCGAAGATTCCTGAATACCTGATAATATTTGGTCTTCTATCGAACTGACTCGCCCCCACTTACGTCGGAGGGAGGGGGGGGGGGGGTTAAATGTTTAACTGTTCAGAACAAATAGAATATAATATGATTTTTCAAGCTGGCTAAAAACACAATTTGTTTTTTTTTCTTATGTCTATAATTTCGCTAAAAAAACATCAACTAAATCGAGAGATTAGTTTTCACCTCTCCCCCCCCCCTTGAAAGCATCTGATTTAATAACAATTATGTAAATTTGGGCTTTAAGCCACTAGTACTTCTGTTAAAATAAGTACAACATCAATTTCAGAATGTGAATGAAAAGTAAATGGTGCACTGGGGGGTATTCCATACCCCCCAGACCCCCCGGATTGACCCATAATATTTAAATATATTTACTTGAAAATAATTTCCGAGGATTCCTGAATACCTGATATTATTTGGTCTTCTATCGAACTAACTCGCAACCGGCTTACCTCGGGGGAAGGGGGGGAGGTTAAATAGAATATAATATGATTTTTCAAGCTGTCTAAAAACACAATTTGTTTTTTTTTATTATGTCTTCCTCTTTAGGCTTCTATAATTTCGCTAAAAAAACATCAACTAAATCGAGAGATTAGTTTTTACCCCGTCCCCCCTCCCTTGAAAGCATCTGACTAAATTATTAATTGATTTTCGTTCTTAAACAATTGAATTTGGGACTTCGGCCACTATTACTGCTGTTAAAACAAGTAAAGCATCAATTTCGGAATGAAATAAAAAGTAAAACGTGCACTGGGGGGTATTCCATACCCCCAGACCCCCCGGATTGACACTTAATATTTAAGTGTAAATAATTTCCTGATATTCCTGAAAACCCTATATTATTTTTCATTACAGAAAATCAGAGTTCATAACCAAACTAACTCGCCGCCGCCGCTTACGTCAGGGGGTGGGGTTAAAATGTTTTATTCGCACTGGCGTCACATTGTCTAGTTACGGCACTGATCAAAACAAATAGAATATAATAATATGATTTTTCAATCTGGCTAAAAACTCAACAATTACGTGAACGTTAAAATAACGTTATAATAACGTAATATTAACTATAAAAAAAAATTAAATTAAATTATTACTATTTAAAAAAAATCGGTAACAGAGAAAGAGAAAACATCAATTTCAGAATGTGAATAGAAAGCAAAAGGTGCACTGGGGGGTATGGAATACCCCCCCAAACCCCCCGGATTGACACATAATATTTAAATGTAAATAATTTCCTGATATTCCTAAAAACTTGATATTATTTTTATTACAAAAAATCAAAATTCATAACTAAACTAACTCGCCGCCGCCGCCGCTTACGTCGGGAGGGGGAGGGGTAAAATGTTTTATTCGTACCGGCGTCACTGTGTCTAGTCAATCTGGCTAAAAACTCAACCATTTTTGGTAACTTACTAATAAAGTTACGTGAACGTTAAAATAACGTTATAATGACGTAATATTAACTCTAAAAGGAAATTAAAAGCAATTCTTGAAATTTCTACTTTTGGATTATTATTATTTAAAATAAAAATGAGTGGCAGAGGAAGGGAAGTATTAAATTAGACTAATCTAAGCGGTTTAATAATAATATTTGCAATTAAAACAATTTAATCCTTAATTTTTGCTTAGAATTATAAAATAACTGCTATATCTTTTTATGTAGGTATAATCTATAAATAAGACTTATTTATACTGCAAATAAACATAAAATTTTGTAGTAATAAAAATAATATAAGAACAAATACAAAACAAAGCGGCTACTGTTTTTTTTTTATTTCGAATAAAATAACATTTTTTCCTCTTGTTTTTGACATAACTCAGGAAGTACTCGTCGCACAATATTCAGCTTTCGTGTGAATGTTCATCACTTTGTCCTCTAGAAATTCGATCTCTTGACTTTTTATCGCCAAGTAGGCCGTTTTGCAGTAAAAAATTCATATCGCTCCGGTCGCATCGGTTAGCAAGAAGAAATTTGATATTTCTGGTTGTAAGTTTTTGACATAACTCGTGAAGTAGTCGTCGGACAATATTGAGCTTTCGTGTGGGTTTTTATCATTTTGTCGTCTAAAAATTCGATCTCTTCACTTTTTACCGCCAAGTCGGCCGTTTGGCAGTAAAAAATTCGTAGAGCGCCGGTCGCAAGAGTCAGCAAGAAGATCAGATTGCGTGATCAGCTGTTTGCTAGTTAATTTGCTTATAAAATATATGACGTCAGTATTTATAATGTTGTACACTTGTAAAATATAAATAAATAAATTAGATTAAATGGGATCGGTTTATTTAAATAAATTAATATTCAGCGAATTTGCTGCGCTATTTGCACTTCCATTTGATCGAATTACTACGTGGCTCTGGGAGAAGACGAGGCGAACGAGAGGAAATTAAAAACTTACAAGTGCTTTCGAAAAGTTGAAGGGTTTTCGAGTTTAATTACATTACTCAAAATGTTAATTTGACAATAATTCTGCGGTTTGGCCATTAAAATCTCGCCGGTTATGTAACCTGTAGTTAAAAAACCGGAACGGAGATGAATTTTTAAAACGTAAAACCGAATTACGGAGTCTTGGTTGGGGGATTTTTCAATTTTATTATCAAAATACAAAACTTAGTAGCACTTACAATGTTTTTCGAATTACCTAACTGATAAGAATGTAATTGCATTTAGCGATCGAGTACGTTTTGAGATTTAACAACAAAAATCAATTAGTTCGACTCCGTCGAGTGGTTACCGCCGCTACGCCGACCCACCGTTAGCACAGATAATTTTGATCAATCGATGATATCGAATTTTCATGTTTTTTTAATCTTTCCAGTGCTTAGATTGAGATTGGCGACAAATAATTCAAGAATTTCATTGTTTTTGTGTACCCTTGAGCCGCATTCGTGATAAAATTTTAAGTGGTTTTTAGTGAAACCAAAGGTGACCTTAAATTTCGAAAAATCGCCCGCGGCGCTCCCGACATCCGCCTCTCCGCGACTACGATTTTTTGAAAAAAAAAACTTTTTATTTGTAATTTTCTAGATCGGGAACCTTGACTAAAACAAGGATCAAGTTTTTGTTCATTGGACCTTCGGCGTTCGCTCAACAAAGAAATAATAATAATAATAATAATAATGCAAAGTTTTAATTTTCGTCTCTGGACTATCCGGTCCTTTCGGCGGCATAAATTTTCGAAAAAAAAGTTTTCGAAACAAAAACAAATTTTTTTTTTTTCAAAAAAATAATTATTTTTGAAATAAAAAAAATGAAACAAAGGAACGGCGCTTAATAATAAAACAGAAAGAAGTTTACCTTATTGTCAATCAGCTGTTGTGTGGTAAACAACAAACAATTAACACATCGAATTAATGTTGAAAATAAACTGGCGCACAAGTTAAATTCGGTCTGTTTTATGTCTATTTCCCACTCGGTATGCACATGCGCTTGTTTTCGACCTGCACACACAATTGCTCATTAAAAACAATAAAACACAATAATTAACCTTTTCCTACCGTAACAAAATAATGACAAAAGTTTGCGGACTTGGTTTGCAAATCAAAATTATCCGCCAAATACGCATTTCAAAAATTCTTTATTTTTCTGCCCTTTCCTCCGTCCAATCCCTTCTCTAAATACGAAATCTGCAACAATTTATTGCGGCAATTTAAATAATTCGCAGGATGGTATCATAGTTCGAGAACTAAATTACAAAATTATACCTACACGCACTAAAGGGGGAAGCGATGCTGATGGATTTAATTGAACAATTTTGTAGATAATACCGGGGGGCACCTATTATTATTGTCGGTTAAAATCATTTTAACCTTCTCGAAAATAATTAACATTTAAACTCTGAGACTGACTTTCAAAAATAATTCAAATTATTTTTTTATTAGGCCCGACGCCAACGGCGTTACAGTCGTGACGTTGTTGTGCGGCCTGAAGGCCGCACTGAGTGTAGGCCGTAAATCGTTTTTACAGCCGTCTCACACTTTTTGTTGCAAATTTCATTCCCAGCTCAAAAATCATATATTTATCATAGTAACTGGAATCTCGATAATCCATTCATGCGCGTCAGTAGTTTGATCAAATTTAAGAAATAACCCCCCACCCCTCTAAATTATTCCATTAGCTCAAGAAGCTGGTTCTGCTGCTGTCCGTTAATCGATTGTAGAAATCTTAATAAAAACATAATATTTAATTTTTATGACTTCAAATATTGGTAGCTAGGGGTTGTTCTTTAATCACGTGAGGTTCTAACAGGGGGGGAGGGGATGCTGTGACCACGTGAAATCCCGAGCGAGCAAATTTATGCCTAAAAAGCAACATAACAACAATATTTAGCTCTCAGCTAGCTTCCGGCACTGGACCTTGTGACGCCACTCGTCGCCCCGCTGCCCGCGGCCTTCTGTCTCCCGTTTCTACTTGAAGAAATTTTTCAAAAAAAATACACGTGATATTAGGTAGCCTAAAACCTCACGATGTATCACCAAAGGGGAGGAGGGGGGGGGGAATGGCATAAAAAACCTCACGTGATTAAAGGACGGCCCCCTATTGACAAACTGGGAGGTCTGGGGGTTATGAAATACCGTCCAGTATACCATTTGCTCTTTATTAAAGAACTAAAATGTGAAAACAAAGTAAAAATTTTTGAAATTTAATCATCAACTATCGTATCCAGTGACGTATTTTGGAAAAGGGGCAATTGCCCCCCCCTCCCCCAAGGATTACTCGGATTGTATCCCTGAAGCCCTCCCCGATAAAAATAATGTTTAGCGCGAAGTTTTAAAATTTAAATAACTTTCATCGATTATTTTTATTTATTTATTTATTCAGTTGCCACTGACGCGCATGAATGGATTAATGAGAGGCTCAGGGCTCCCTCTACAACTAATCAATATATTAAATAATATACAATTATTATTTGTTATTTGAAAATTTACTATCAAAATAGCAGAAAATATAGAATTATTAGGAAAAATTATTTTTGTATTTCAAATTTTAAATTTCCACTCGAGTGCGTGACCTTGAAAATTAAAAAAAAATCGTCCGCAGCGCTGCATGTCAGATGACTCGCTTCACACGAATTTTAAATGTTGTTATTTGACTTTTCGATCCGAGCCCCGCCCCCCCCCCCCCCTACTGATCGTATCAGCGGTCGCAGAACTACTGATCTGCGAGAAAATTTAAGTGATCCAAAATTAAATTTGCCCTATGCAGTTTAAAAAAATAATATTAGTAAAAATTATGGATTAAGTAAGGTAACGAGGATCTCGTTCGTTCGTTCATGCGCGTCAGTGGTAAACAAATATAAACTAAAAAGTAAAACAAACATAGTTTTCCGTCGGGGCTTCCACTGAATTTTCTAAAGCAAATTCCATAATTTTTCCAGGTTTTCCCTGAAAAATATCAAAATCTTCCCAGATTAAAAAGGAAAAAACTTAAAGTTTAAAAAATTTTTAAAAATCAATTTTGAAATTAAAAAAAAAATTTAATTAAATAGTTTTCTCTGACTGAAAATTTAATTTCCCCGGCTTGGTGCTAAAAATGAAAAATTCCCTGTTTTTTCCCAGACAAAATTAGAAAAATCTTAAATTCCCTTACTTTTCCAGGCTCTCCAGGTTTTCATCTCGGTTTGTGTTGGGTGCTGACATGGACGAGCCGGTCCAACTTTTATGAGGCCCCCCCCTCATAAAAGGGAGGGGGAGTCGTGAAATTGCCAAATCAATGAGCTTTTCTATATTTTAGCTTTTTCGCGTTTTTTTCAAGGGATTTGTACCACCAACTTTCAATGAAAATTACCAACTTCGGGTTGCCAACTCTCAAAAATTTATCCCCCTAAAGCTCAAGTCAAAAATCCATAAAGAAATATTATTATCAGCCTGTAGATTGGGCTTAAATTGAGTTTAAATTTAAAATTTTTAAAATATTTTTTTAAAATTTACAATTAGTCCTGGGAAAACCCGGTTATTCAATATTTTTGTACTTTTATTTTTTTTAATAAACAAAAATAAATAAATAGATATTCGAAACCAAAAAATCTCAAAAAAAAAAAATAAAAAAAAAATATTTATTTAGCTGCACTTTAATTTAATTTTTTCTTGTATATTGTATTAAAAATAATTAATATTTTTTTTTTTAATTAATTATTTTTACCTATTAGGGGTCGTCCATAAATTGCGTCACACGATTTTTAAGGTTTTTAGACCCCTTCCTCCCCCTATGTCACATTTTCATTGAACCCCCCCTCCCGCAGTGACGTCACACTTCTACCATATAAATTTTAATAATTTTTTTTAACAACTAACTTACATTAAATCAATTTTGCAGGTCTTAAATAACAATTTATTTTTATTAATATTTAATTTTTTTTTCGGTCGCATGAAAAACGCACGCAAGCGCTACTTATATTGCTACAACCGATCCACAGATCAAAAAAATATATTTTTAAAAATTTGACTTTGTGACATCACAACAATGTGAAACCCCCCCGGACCCCTGTCACATTTTTGTCACAAATCTGAGATGACCCCCCTACCCCCTAAAGTGTGACGTAATTTTGGATGGCCCCTTAATAAATAATTTATCAATGTTAATAGATAGATAAATAAATAAATAAAAAGTATTTAATTTTAGCTAAAACCCCGGGCGAAGCCGGGTATCCAGCTAGTAATTTAATAATTAATCCTTTTTGAAACTCATCTCTGATTGGTTCATTTATTTATTACCAATCTAAATGTAATACTGGACATCTGACCCCAATGCGGTCTTCAGACCGCACAACCTTGGCAATAGAAAGTAGAATAAACCAATAAGAACGTCGGATTTAATTAGTAAAGTAATATGCTACCAGTGCGGTAAGCTCTTCGGCATCCAAATTTTTAGAACCCCTCCCTTTTTTCCCAAATATAAAAATACAAAAAATGTAAGTCTTGAAATTTAGCCCCCCTCCCAGTCAGATTCAGGGTGCGCTACTGGCATCGAGAGCATCCTGAATGAATTAACGAACTTCCAATTAGTGCTGATTATTTGCATTTAAAAGCTTTTTTCTATCAGAAGAAGATTGATGGATTGAATAATAATTTCCTAAGTATTTTTAAATTCAATATATACAATGAAGACAATAATAATTTGTAACTAATTTTAATAAATTCTGTTAACGTGCACATATTTGAAATTTAAATTAATTATTTATAATAAATTGCGATTATTATTCTACAATTTTAAAATTCGGAAGTTGGTGTCTACCTTGAGAAACGGAACGCGTAGCGGTCTAAAGGACCGACCGACATTTGGAGCACTCCATACATTAACTATGCAAAAAAATCAAAGTAAAATTAAGTCTTCGAATTAATTATTATTATTATTTGTAATAATTCAGGGTTTCCACTGCATTTTCTAAAACAAATTCCATGACTTCCGGGTTTTCCCTGGCATTTCGATAAATCGGAAGATAAAAAGGTAATTAAACAATAGAAACTTAATTTTAAAATTAATTTTATTATTAAAATAAAATTAATAAAATTAATTTAATTTTTTTTTTTATTAATAAAATAAAATTAATTAATTTTAAAATTAAAAAAAAAAAAATTTAATAATTTTTTTTTTATAAACAGAAAATTTTTATAAATTAATTTATTGCTGACTGATGGGCTTATCGTGGCGAATGGTGACTTAACGGGTTAATTAATAATCCCTAATTAACCGTTTTTCCGTAAAATCTTTAGTGTTATCGAGATAAATTACTTTACCGCACTAATTTCTAGGAGAAAATTTGATTTTAATCCGGCCGTTAATGTCTCTATTAAATCGGTGATTTAACTTTCCGATGAAGTGCAAACGAATTAGAGTCTGATTGATAAATATAACTCAATCGGTTAATAACCGAACATTTTATAAGTAAATAAATTAAATAATCAATTATTTCGTAATCGTACGATTAATTCCATTAAATTACTAATTTGCATATAAATTGTGTAATTTCTCTGATAATTCTGACATTTTCACTTAATTAATCCTAATTAGTGATAAATTAATCTTACTATACTAAATTTGGATTTTTGGACTCTGGGAGTTTGGGGGGTAAGACGGGTATTCTGGAATTCTACCCGAATTTTCTGTTACCGAACGAACGAATTATATAATTATTTAGATGTAGTGATACGCATAATAAAAAAAATTAAACATACCAAACTTTTATGATGACAAACACCGACCTTCGCTTGGTTTATGGATGTTAAATTACCTGTAAAAATGCAAAATCAGTAAAACGTCCGCGATTAAAATTTTTAAATAATTTTTAATTTTTATGTCCCCCAAAAACGCAAAACTATGTTCTCTACGACCGATAGAGTTGGAATTTTTCAAAAATTGATTTTCTTAATTTTCGAAAATAAATCAAAAAATTTCGCGACAAGTTTGTTTCGAGTTATCTATAGCACATTGTATGCAAAAAATCTCAAATATTATTACATAATAATTTTATTTGATTTTTTTAATCCAAAAATTTAAATTTTAAACGAATTAAGTTATATAAGCTACCACTTGATTATTAAAATCAGCAAAACTTAAGTTTTAAAAATACTTAATTAATGACGTAATAATTGTTATCTCTAAGTGCATAAATAAATTAATATATGTAAACTATTTATGTAATTATTCTACCATAATTACGATCATTTTCACGTGGCCGCTCTACGTTATTCGGATTCCTATCATCAAAAACGCATTATTGTTGTGTTATTCGACTTTTTTTATTCACAGGCGTAAATAAATGTCATATTCGTGACACACACTTATTTAGGAGTAAAATCACGCAAATTTGTTTACTTTCCCAACATAATCGGTCCCCAATAATTGGTGCTGATCGCAATTTTCGTTAAAAATTTACGAGTTTCATTGGACAAGTCAATAAATCTCTATTTTTATAACGGAATGAATTTCTTTTTATATCCACTTATATAAAAGCATTAATTAATTAATTCTTCGATTCCAAGGCCGAAACATGTTTTGGTGCTAAACGATAAAATATCAAACTTGGACTGGCAAGTCAACAAATCGTAACTACTATAAAACAATAAATTTATTTTTATATCATAAAGTTGTCTATACAAAATCAGTCTTATTGCACCTCAACAAAGTTAAATAAATCAGTTCCAAGGTTGAAACTTTTCTGAAGATCCTGCATGGGTGCAAGTGGATGGCCCAGGTTGAGAAGACTGAAGCCCGTTTTCGGTCGCTTGGTTGGAAGGCCCCGGTTGAGTGACACCCCAATGAATGATTTGAGGACGATAAGGTTGCGATTGGATGGTTTGAACTTGAGGGAAGCATTGCGTCTGACGTCTTAGCATTAGAGGTGGTTCTCTGTAACTGGACCATACCGTTGGTTTCCTGTAAACCATCTCGGCAGAGGTGGATGATCCAGGTTGAGCGTCCATGGTATAAGAATGTCCAACTTCGGGGACATTAAAATTTTGCGGTTCGGTTTGAGGAGCAACGATAGGTTCGTTCATGGAGAGATCCATAGGAGCAGAAACGGTAGTTCTAGCTTGGTAATCGGCAAGAGCCCCAGCGGCAGGTTGAAGCACAACTTGAGGACGATTAGAATTTCCAGTTTTATGAATGACTCTAACTCGTTTGAGAGCCTGAGTAGGTTGAGGAGTAACGGCAATTTGACGAAAAGCAAATCTAACGGGAGGGTTGGTAGAATTTACGGGTGGAGGAATGACTTGAGGATGGGATACACCACCCAAACCTTTCACAACCAGTCCCCGTTGCCTGTTGACTATACGAATGGGTGGTAAGTTAGGCATTTGAATTGGTTGATGGTCTGGAAGCCTATTAATTTGTACATTATCTGGTCGATTAGAGAACACAATTCTAACGCCCATTCGAGGGTTAGCAGGTCCCGGTTGAGCGTTTATAACTTGATTGGGTATACCATTATTATCGTTTTGTCCCTCCATCCACTGCAGAACCTGCAAATGAGGAACAGCTCCCCTCTTCTTTCTTAACTCTTGAAAGTAATTGGGAATATCGGCGGTCGGATCTATCTTTAATTTACCCGTTGTAATAACTTCCTTCTTGGCTTTTTGAGCAACTTCGTTCACCTTCTGTTCGCTCATCTTAAGGTTGTCCGTGTACAATGGACACCTGAAAAACATAACATCCTAATCATCGACAAGTTAATAAATGCAATAATACGCACCTGTCGAAATTTTCACCTCCCAGTCCGTTGAAGTGGTCATAACTAGTGACAATTTTCTCGCAAAGATAGCACATTTTCGCCCCACAGGAGCAAGTAATCATATTGCACCCGTCGTCTTTGATAAACGGTTTGGAACATTGGTAACATTTCTTCAGCAAAGCTTCGGTCATCTTATTTTCTATGTAAGTTCGTGCCTGCACGTTTTCGTCCTTTTCAACCTCGTCGCACCGGTACGGAATGTGAGACGGTTCCTTGCACAAACGACAACTCTCTTTCATGCACTCCGGGTTTAAGCAACTGAAAATCTTGTTTTCTTGCGCCGGTATCGCGGCAAAATCGCAAAAAGGACAAAATTCTAAATTCTCTATTCCGGCAGCTTTCACTTCCTCCATTTGTTTCTTATAGGATATTTTTGAAAACAACTTTGGTGGTAGGACCTTCTCCAGGACGTTCAAGGTAAACTGCGCCTGGCAGTTGTTGAGGCACTCGAACATTAATTTCCCATTGCCGTACGAAATTTCCACACTTCTCCTGATACATTCCTTACAAAACCTGCAACATTCTTCGCACTCAAACATGTCCTCGGGCAGAATGTCTTCATTGTAACAACAAATGCAGGTTTGAATTGTTCCAGCTTCCTTAGCTTCGCTAACTCTCTGTTGCAAAATATCTCTTTGCATTGTAATAAACTGCATGATTTCGGTGTGGTGGGTTTTGAAGGCAATCTAGAAGTTAAACAGCATTAGTTTTAAGCCAAAACTTAATTATGTGACTTACTTCCTGCAAAAGCGATATGTTTTGGATTGGTAGAGGGGTTGGATAATGTTTGAGCTGAACGATATCTTTCTGGTACCGATCCAAAACGTCGCAAGCTGCCAAAAAATTGGAGGTGCCCTGGATAACATTCACAATGGAATTGGGAGAAACTCGATCGTACATGTTGGACAAAACATAAGCGGCATAACCGGTACATCCTTCCGACCACGGTTTGGTGACTCGTTTCTTATCAAAATACGTCTCTGGATCGGGTATGACCTCCAGAAACTCGCTCACGTTAAATTTGGTAGTGTACAACTCGGTCGGGTCGTGCTTAGGCCGGGAGTTTTGCAACCTGGAGTTGTCTTCGATGGTAGGATAATTACGATTTTCTAATGCGTGACTCACAAACAAATCAAATTGTCTTGGATCGCTTGCCATTAGCTTCCTACATTGTTCTTGCAAGTAAACAGGATCTGCGTCTGGTAAAATTTCCCGTAACAACCGAAACTTTTCGTTAAAAGTTTCCGTCTCAAACACTACAAAGAAATGTCAGTTAAAATTAGAATAAGTGGTTAAAATGGATTCTCTTACGTTGTCGATTCGTTTCGTCATGCCAAGATTTTAAATTACTTTCAAAATCCTCTTCATCGTCCGAAGACCAATACGGTCCTCCCGATGAAACACTTTGGGTTTTAGGACTTTCGATTACATTTTCTTGTTTCGTAACCACGAAAGGTATCAGAGTGTTTGAAGACGACGATGGCTGCTGGAAACTACAAAAACTTGTAAAGAAGTCCAGTTGCTTAATATTTATTAAAAATAAACTTACTTGTTTGGTGGGGAGTAACCGGAAGGGCCGGCCAAACCTAAAAAATTGTAAAGTAGATTAAATAGATACAGGTTTTGTGTTACAACAGAAAAAAGAAGCCTTACTGTGAAACGCATTCAAAGCAATTTCTTCTAAATCCATCTCCGAGACTTCGCTTTCGTCTTTGGACCCCATAGCGCTTCCACTCGCATTATCCTTATCGGCTTCGTCATCGTCGACGCAAATCACCGCATCGTCTTCTTTAATGACGATGACGTCTCTTTTAAACTTTTTACTACTTGGATGTTCGTCCTTGGACTTATTACCGGCCCTCTTAATGCCATTTTTACTCGACAACTGCTTGATCACAACTTTAGACCGATTGGGATGATCGCTGGCTTCGTACAACAACTCCTTGAGATTTTCGACGTCAACGTCGGGAAATATAGTCAAAATCAACTGAGCCTCTCGTTCGATCTCCTGTTGCAAACGCTTCTTCTCCTTCTTGAAATATTCCCGTAACATCAACTGCATTCGCATGAAACTCTCTTCGTCAGAATATTTCAACAATTCGTTACTCACATCTTCGCGATTCTCTTTCAACAGCTGGGTCAGGGTGTCCACGTCCTTCTCCAGGTTATTCTAGTAAAAATAAAACAAGGGCGGTTCTAGCGAGCGACGACTTTGTGGAGAAAAGCAAGAAACATAACCTTACCATTTTATTCTTAAAATTTTGAAGTTAAAAACAGATGGCGAACAATTAAAACTAATTAAATCTAACATTTACATTTTAACAAAATACTTGACGGTTAATAAGCTTAATTCTTTAAAACTCAACAAATAACATCTGACAGCAACAGTGACACTATGCGACACCAGCGTGCAAAAATCAAAATAAGCTACAGGTGCGGATTCAGTAAATTTCTTCATTTTTTGTTATCGCAGGTCAGGACTAGGACTAGATATTATCAAATGCATGAAGAATCTTGTTTATGCTACATTGTTTGTGTTATCTGACGTAGTTTGAGGAATTCAATAGAAAAATTTCAATTATTGCCACCGATTGCTTTTGTTTATTTAATTGTTGACATTCTTGGAATATCGGGTCACCGATAACATTGGTTTGGGCCGGACCCCTCAATCCCAATAAATTTAAAAATAATCAAAAGGACAAAAAACAACTGTTTATCCAGGGGTAAGTGTTTTTTTGTCATTACAGCGGGCCCCTCCGGCTATTCAAAAAAATAATTTAATTTAATTTAAAAAAAAAAATGAATCGTTTCCATGGCCAACTTCAATGACGGTTCGTAATCGACCTCGCAGTGAAATTTTCAAAGCCGAGGTTTCTATCGGGAGTGCATAAATCGAGAGAGATAACACAGTTTGGTTGTTACGTGCGCACTTTCTGCGCTCCTGGTGGAGGAAAAGAAAAATTCGACTAAGGTGGTATTTGCACACCAAATTGTAGTAAAATTACCTACCACGTTTTATTAACCAAAAATCTTCAAAACGTTTACGATTTACGAGGAGGATCGCAGAAAGGCGAGGAGGTGAGGAAGCAAAAAGCGCGCGTGTAAGTTTGTCTTTTATTTAATTAACATACATCATAAACAATGCAAAACAAGTGGACGGAGAAACAAAAAAAGAACGCAAAATATTAAGCTTAAAAATCACATTATAAAAGTACCATACATTTATTTAAAAACTCGGGCCGGTTCCCGTTGTCTTTTGTAAATATTAATAAGAAAATAAAGGTTTAATAAAATATATTTCAATCATATAAAAACGAATCGATAAAATTTGGAACCTTTAGGGGGGCGGGGGTAATAAAAATATAAAACATCGAGTATTAATAGGTCATTGCGGAATGTCGACAATAATTCCGATACTAGAAAATTATAATAAATTGCACATCAATTTGTTTATTAAAGCGGGGGAGGGGTGCAACAATTTTAATTCTCCTACTACCCCCTTCATATGTATGTGAAAGAACACAAATGTTTGCTGTAAGTATAAAAACACGAAATTCTTCCTATAAGCTTAAAATCGTAACATTTTTCGTGCCCTAACATAAATTATTTCAATTATTCGGTAATGTCCATTTCTTCGTCTAATTCGCTAACAATTCTAATACAACAGCTTCTTGGTCCATTTTTACAATAAATTAAACAACCCTGATTTGCTACACTTTCAGCACCCGCGCGGTGGTCCTGCGTCGCGTCAGACTTGAACATTTTCGAGCTCTAACTTACTATCACTTTTACTATTATTATAATTACACACATCGGTAAAATTTAGTTCGGAGGAATCGTGTTGGGGACTGGGAGATTCGGCTAAGTTTAATCTGAGGGAGGGGTCGTCCAGACGTATCCTGCTGTCTTCGTCGTTGCTGTCTATGGATGGCGAACGCTGCGCTTGCGATAACGACGAGTCGTTGCCTATCCATCGAGCTTTAAAGGATTCCAATCTCATGACCTACAATTATAATTTAATCAGTCCAAGCCAAACCATCCAATCACACTTATATAAAAGCTACAAATAAAAATTAATAAACTGATCGTAGAATCAACTTAAAATAGAAAAATTGTCTACAAAACGGTCAAGCATATTTACAATGTCAACACAAAAAAAACATAAACGACAAGACTACATTGGCAAGCAGTTGCAATTGGTCACTTACTCGAGCCATCTCCAAGGCTCTGTATCCGGACTTGTGATTGGCGTGGGAAACTGCACAATAAATTATTAGCACATCCATTTTTAAATCAACATTTTAAGTAAACTCAAAATTTTACGATGACCTTGCTCGCTTTCTAACGATCTAACAAGTAACATACAGGACGTTTCCGTACAAACCAAAGGAAATGAATTAACGAGCAATATTTTAATTATAATAAATCCTATAAAAACGCGTTTCTTTGGATTGTACAAATGTCCCGATAGGTTTTTTTAACGTAAGCGCCTCTAAGGTAAACGCATCATCCAACTACTTAATTTTACAATTCTAGTCAACTCCTGAGCACTACTCTCGGCTAAACTCTTGACTTTCTCTATCTCTAAGCCATCATAAAATCTTTTTAACAAAACAAAGAAATAGCTTACGCAGTGTTAAGTGATGATTTCTGTGAACAAAAATCATTTTCAAGAGGTAAAATCAAGGCGTACATATCTTTTACATAAAACTCAGATATTTACTCCTTGATAAAAGGGTAAAATAGTCATCCCCGACGATCAAAACCGCCCTTAGCCAATTATACAATTTTTATGTACACAAAATGTGTCGAGCGAATGTACAGAATTTTAAAAGCGTGAAGCCAGTGCTAAAATACACAATCGACGCTCGTGTGTGTTAGGCATCGCGGATTTGTAAAACTTCAGAAAATGTTCGTCGACTCACCTCGGCTTGCAAATCCGCAACCTTATCCTGAAGGTCGCGAACTCGTTCGCTGTCCTCCACGGAATGACTACGCAATTCTCCCTCCGTCGCAATCTCCTCGTTCTTCATTTCCAATTGACTAATTTTTTGGGTCAACTCCACCACCGCTTGAGTTTTCTCGGCATCCCTGATACGAGCACACATGAGATCGTCCTGCATTTTACTATTGAGGTCTGCGTATCTCCGCTGTTCTTCTAACAAACGCGCTGCGGCTTCCCGATCCCGCAGCTCGGCTTTTTCCAACAACTCTCTTTGTTTCTTGATCTCATCGTCTTGTCTCCTCAATTGGTTCGTACTAACTTGTATTTGAGTCTCCAGTTCCATAACTTTAAGCCGTAATTCTTTCACTTCCGTCAAAGTTTCCATTTCCCTCAACCGAGTCGTCATGAGGTCTTCCTCCGCTTTTTGTAGTTCGTTGTGTTTGTTATCCCAAAACAACAATTTCTTAGGTGTGCTATGAGCCTCACCCGCCGGCGAAGACTCCTGTCTATGATCCTAAAAACAATCTCGGTAACTACAAAATTTTTCGATACTATCAACTAACCTGAAGATGACGTTGCCACTGATTGCTCAACTCCGCCACTCTTTGTCGTAAGTCCTTCAACGATAAATTCGCTTCGGCCTCCCGTAGCTTCACTGCGATCAGTTCTTCTTGAAGATGAGCTACGCTGTTGTCGGGAGCCGTCTCGCGCAACGTTTTCTTATCTTCTTCCAATTCGTGAATTCGAGTCCTGAGTTCACGCGTTAACGCGTCGTTTTCGGCCTCTCTTAATCGAACCTTAACCAACTCTTCCTGCAAGCACTGGATCATCTCCTCTCTCTGTTGCAGCTGCTCTTGTTTTAACGAAATTTCTTCGATGGACGACTGCCTGGATGTATGCTAAACATCCAAAATTACAATCGAGTCCAACTAAACAAATTACAAAATTCTTACGCTTTCTTCCATCAGTAACGAAAGGGAACGGATGCGTTCGTTTGCCAGGGCTAGATGATGGGTGGTTTCTAAATGGGTGTGTCGCAAAGCATCCAACTCCCTTTGAACCACAAAAGTTGTTTCCTCTTCCTCCGCACGGCTGACCTGTCCTCTAACCAAACGATCCGCCAGTGCTTTGCTCTCTTCCTCCAACATCTCGCACCTATGCCTCAGCTGCTTATTTTCAGTTCTCAATCTCTAAAACCCAAAATAAAAATTAATCTCCGAGAAAAACAATCGAAGGTACAAACCTTTAGTTCGGTCATCTCCTCCTGCTCTTTCGCTTTGATGGTACCGTACTCCTTTTCCAATTTTTTCATCTTCTTGGCGTTATACTTCATATTGTATGCGCTCTGTAGGAGGCCGTCCGGGTCGGCTTCGGCACGCGCCGGTAGTTCCTTTTGGAAAAACTTCAGCATTCCTTCCATATCCAAAGACATGAGATCCTCCTTCCCCAAAACCAACATGGCTAAGGCGGTTTTGAAAATAATTTCGATTCCTTCCGACAGAAACACGTCCATTATGCGGCTGGCGAGAGGTAAAGATAGCGCCGTGGTAAACAGAGTGAGGAACCAGCTGGAAGCGTACATGGAGGTGTGGAAATTTTGAGATTGAAAATGTTGATTTAGGTCGGGCAATTGTTCCGAAACTAAGTTTTCCAACTGGTACATGCACAAGCCCAGCTCGGCCATGGTGGGCTTGAACATATCGCGCATGCGATAGTCTTCCATAATTTTTACTAACACAGCGAAGGCTTCTTCTTCTGGCATCTAAACAAAAAACGTTAGAGACTATCGGAACTGTGCTTCAAGACGTCCTACCTGCATTAGGAGCAAACCCACAATAAATCCCGATCCTTGGCAATAGCCCACTTCGCGATCGTGCAACGAATAGGCTTTCATGACGTTGAAGAGCGATTCCTGTCCCAAGCCATCTTTCTCCTTAAAAAAATCGTGTTCTGGATATGTACGGGCGATGTCTCGTCGTATCACCTTTTCGCACGGCGATTTCGTCTTGATGTATTCGGCGTACAACTTCTTCTCGGGCGTCTCGGTAGCGGAACACAATAGCTGCCACACTATTCCGCGAAAATGTAAAGGAATGCCTTTCTGCACGAGCTCTCTCACTTGGGGATTGTATTTCTTCCAACTGACCTCCCAGTTGTTAACGATACCTCCCCAAACACTCCACAAATCTTCTTCTCCCCCATCTTCGGTCCGATCTTGCGTCGAACTCGTTCCTATTGTTCAAAAGAATATTCAAGGGATGAATTTAAATTGGAGAGACTTACCTGAAGTGAGGGAAATTTGTGAGGTGTCCGAACTCTTCCTCGAGTGTCCCGAGGCCGAAGCACCGCTCAAGGAATTGAGCGATTTCGCATCGGACTCGTACAAACGATTGGCCTCCTCCAGTTTGGCTAAAAGTTCCAGTTCGGATCCCGAAGCGTGATTGTTGTTATTATTGCAAGGTGGACTTTCTAACCTCATAGCCGTGGGGGGCATTGCGGAATAACAGCCCCCATCGGACTCGACCACTAGACAACTCAATGACGGGCTGCTTCTGAAACAAAAGAGTCAAGTTTGAGACCAGGCGTAGTTTGGGAAAGAAAATTAATTAACAGAATATGGCATTATTGACCTTTGAGACTAAGCCAAATTTACCCTATTACCAGGGGGAATTGGAGACCTATTCGGCGTGGAGTGCCAATAAATTTCTTGTTTAAAAGCTCTTCCGAAGTCATCCATACGCTAAACAGATCGATATCTCCTTACAATTTGCCTCTAAAACTCTAAAAGCCCGGATTTGTTACGGTCGGATTCCAAAGTTGGCTGAACTCAAACCCACTTTGAAAATTTATTAGTATCGCAGTGACCATATTGAATTTAAAAATGCAAAAAAAAATGAAGGCCTACGCCCAGGCGCCGGCCCACGCGCGGTAAATTCGAAGAGGCGCCCGTTTCGATTCTTCGAAAAAACAAATCGAAAATTATTAATTTGGTAAAATAAATAAAATTGCGATTACATCGCCGGCGGACGTTGAACCTCGGCATCGATTTCTTGGGCTTTAAAAACGAATTAACGCAAAAATTTGATTTGTTTGTTTTCTTTAAGCTATTAAACGCGGAAGCAATCGGTCGAAAGGTTGTCGGTAATTTATTCGGTCACGTAGGGGGTGCAATCAAAAAGTAATCGACCCTAAACAATAAAATGCGGCTTACAGATTTTGGTGAGAAAAGTTCTTCCTGCGAGATGAAATCATCACTTTATTGGGGCGAACACTTCATTTGCAAATTCAATCAACTGTCCACAGCTGACGGTTGACTCACAAAAATGCAAATGAATTGAAATGACCGTCAGACCAATGACGCCGTCGCAAAAAATTTAATAAACACAAAATAAAATTAGAATTCATCAAACGGTGACACCAAATAAAATCACGCCGAGCCGAGAGTGTTGTTACGTTCGATATGAATCAGAAATGGCTAAAATATCAACTCTTCCCGTTTGAGTAGGATGATGGCTCGTTGGCCTTCAAATAGCAACAAAAGAATCGAGTATGCATTATAAAAAGTGAAATCGAAACTTCTGATCCGCCAAAATATAAATTAACGCAACTTCAACATTTCGTCAAATAACAGCCCTCCGATATAAACACATTTACGGGCCATAAAATGGAGAAAATTCGGTTACTCTTCGGCTATAAAAAAAAACATCAAGGTAATTTGCTTGTACTCAATAAAATAAACATTTCCTTGCCTTCGTTAACTATTAATCGGCCAATTTAAGAAAATTCAAACAGATCGAAAATTTTCCGCTCAACCATCACCCAGCAGCTTGCCTTAAGCCATAATTGCGCCTATTACAAATACCTATTACAAGTAAATCGATTTTTTCGAGTTATGCGTGAGAGTTGCACCTTAAGATTTTCAGACTACTGTTACTGGATTCGAAACCTCTCCTTGTTAGTTTAAGCTGTTATTAAACAAAGATCTGATTGGATCTCGTATATCCACTCTTCGCGCAACAAAGAACCGTATCGATTACAAAGTTAAATAGAAAACACTCACGCCCACCAAAAGGGGTGAGTGTTACATGTCAAGTGTTGTAATATCGAGTACCTTGATAAAACACAAAATAAATCATATTAATTGGTCCATTAATTTTGATTATTTTAATATCATCCTATTAATATGTATGTAGCTACAACGGAAACGCATTTATCCTGTTCTATTTTTCCCTCACGATAAGAGTGCTCTTTGATGTGTCTCTCCTCTCGTCAGATGATTAAACCACACAAGAACGTAACATAAGAAGAAAAATAAACAAAAGAGTGTTCGTTCGAGCCCCACGAAACAAAAGGCAGTGCGATTCGTTAATTGCTATATAACAAGAGTTTGTCATAGCAATCTTGTTATATCGAAAAACAAATGAAGAAAGTAATCTGGTTCAATACCCGGCCGTTTTATAATTTTAAAATGTCATTTTTTAAATCGGCCAAGAGATTGAAACATCATCCATCAATCCAACACTCGATAACGAAAATAAATGAGTGCAGCGAACAAAATTACGTTAGAAATTGGAAAACATGTCCAGGTTGAATAATCCCAGAATAAAAACCGCTCGGTCTCTGGATTTCTGTCGACTCTGTAAATTGATTTGTCAACAGAGAAAAAAATGAGATTAAGTTTCTCGACGACAAACATTACAATGCCCATCCAGTTGACAAACGATAAATTTGTAGCAATAAACCGACGACGTCGTCCACGTTCTCGCAACCCTTGTAATCACTCCAGAGGTGAGAAACAAATATATCATCCATTTTACATCAAAAGCACTGACAGGACAAACCTACCCTGATTAATCGAGGTAGTTTCCGCAGTAAAAACTAACATCTACCAACCAGGGGCGGACTGGCCCTTTTTGGTTGGTTAAAATCACCTCCGAAGGTGATTGAAGATACTGCCTCAGCTAACCTAACCATTTTTTTAGACTTTACTTCCAGGCCCAGCCCAGTTGACATGGTTACGTCCGAATTCGTCAAAATCACGTTACATGACGTGTTTTTGACGTCAAATCACGTGATTTTTACGTAATCGTACGTTAAAATCACGTGATTTTTACGTGATCTTACGTTATTACCGTGTCAACCGGGAGTTGTGTCTCTGAGATAGCTAACGATTAGATTCAAAATGTTGCGGCTGATATTTAGCTTCTGTCTCGCAGGAAATTCCTCCTTTGCGAGGCCTAGTATAACCTGGACCAAGCGCCTTATCTGCTGCGAGCCACTTCGCGGCTTCGCTCAGCTCCCAAAAGGTGAAAGGATTAGATGTCCTTTCCGCCGGACATTGTATGCCAATCTGCTGCTGATTAACTGTTTGTTTGTTTCTGTCGCAGGACAGATTGCGAACTTAAAATTTATTCCAATTTAATAACCACAAAATTGAAATAAAAGAGGAAAAATGTTCCCATTCGCATGATTTATGTGAGAGCTTCTTTCCGTCATAAATTTAATTTTTACGTTTTTCGAGTCGATTTACGTAGGGCGCGGGGTTCCGGGATAAAATAAATTATTGCTTCGGGAATGGTGAGTTATTTTGTTTAAGATTGTAGTTTGACACGAAATATTTTTCGTGATGCGAAGGATTTAGGGTGCGTAATGTTTTTTAATATTAAAATGCGGGAGTGTGGGTTTTTGGCGGGATGAAAAACTGATTTTTCAGACGCGGGGTAGGTTTTGTGTCGCAATAAACTACTTTTACTGCTGGCTGTTTTTATTCCTTTTTTTATGGAAATATGACGTAGAATTGAGTAAACTTTATTTATGAATATTACATGAATGCTTCGCTAAAAGGTTTTATTGTTGGTTTTATTCATAAATTGTTGCTAATGGTTAAACTATTTTGTGCTTTTCTCTTTATTGGCCGCTATTTCTCCATCGACGTAACAATAAAATTGACAAATGCCCGCGCATTATTCCGAATGGCACAAGTTTCAGTTACCGAAGCCGTGTAAATTTCCTTTTTTAATCAACCATTTTCTTTCGGAAACCAATCGATTATGCGCTCTTATTTGGCACCCGGAAGGGTCCAAATGCGGGAATATAAACTTTTTTCTATTTTGCCGGCGAAAACTTTTACAGCATCAATAAATGTTATGCGGGCTGGAATACATTGTGATACACTAAAAATTTACGGCCGTTTTTACCTCGGCTCACCTTCTCTATCCGTCTAAACCAATTTCCGATATTATTTACGGTTTTCTAGAAAATTTCAAAATTTAATCTCATTTTATTCTGCGCGAAGGAAATTAACACTAGAGTCTGTTAGGCGCCTTGGCTACTGCCCAAATGCTAATTTTCTCTATATTATACATAAAAAATATGGAAAAGTCTACGTAAGCCACTTTGCTCGTATTTCTCAGTTTAGAGCGCTTCGAGTGGCTTAGGTCATCGTTGCTCTAAAATTAATTTAAGGACTTACGTTTCGACTTAATTCTTACGGCCGTTTTCTTATTTCAATTCTCGGTTTTTCTCGTTTCTTTTTTCGAAATTTTTCTCGGGCCCCTCTGGCCATTAGTCTAGCTTGTTGTGTTGGGCGTAACGATTTGGGAATAAAATAAAAGCGTGCACTGGGGAGTATCCCATACCCCCCAGACCCCCCGGTTTATCCTCTTTGTTTTGTGTCTCTTAAACTTAAATTCAAAATTTAATAAGTTGTAGAGGTCCATTAATTACGTGAGGCGTTTAGAGGGGATCTAGCAGAATTTTAAGTGTGGGAGAGGGGGGGGGGTCTCAGCAAATATCACGTAATTTTTTTTCCTGAAGAAACTGTAAAATTGCGAGGGAATTGGTTTAAATTAAGAAGGTAAAACAACAATCTCACGCGAGATTGGGGATGGGGATCGAGCCAACCGGGGGGTCTGGGGGGTATGGAATACCCCCCAGTGCATCTTTTGCTATTTATTCGTGAACCAATACCAAGAAGTTACTTACAATCAATGTTGCTTCTCGTGCAGATGTAACTATCAACCGAGGGGTAAATCTCACGGGAAGTCTGGTGTACAGCTTGTAGGAAGTCCCGGGAAGTTTGGGGAAGATTTAGCCCTCGCTATTAACTGTTTATATCAGCGGTTGCCAAACTACTCGCGATCCATTGTAGTGATATGATTCGAATTATTTTTCAAAACTAACCCCTCTATAAGACCATCCAGCATTGTCTACTGAACATCTTGCAAATAAATGAATATCGTGCACTGGGGGGTATTCCATACCCCCCAGACCCCCCGGTTTATCCCCATTGTTTTGTGTCGTTTAAACTTAACTTCAAGGTTTAACAAGTTTTGGGGGTTCCTCAACATGTTTAAAGCTTTAGACTCCGAAAAAATCTGGTTTCGCTGCTGAACGAATAAGAAATTGAATTTTCGTATGCCCGGTAGCCGAAGACTGTTAATCAATTGCGGATATCGAAATAGAAGAAGTCTTAGGATAAACATATTTAGTTATTATTGCCATAATAACTGAAATGTAGATATTGAAATGTAGACGGTCACGGCCTGGCGCTTGTGTGCGTCGATTGCTAAGCCGAAATCACCGGTTCGATTCCGGGCGGAGTAAAAACTTTATTCTGACCGTCTTCCCTCGGCAGGCAATGGCAAACCACCGAGGTATCTGCCTAGAGAACCCTTCTAAAGAAAAAGAAGTGGTCACTACGCTCTTACGTAGAGCAAAGGAATCTGAGAGAGAGAGAGATATTGACAAACCGGGGGGTCTGGGGGGTATGGAATACCCCCCAGTGTACGGTTTACTCTTTATTCGTGGACCAATAGTATTAGTTCTTCTAATGCTGGGATTCTTGATTGGAAGTCGCAGTTTTGAGAAGAAGAGAGGTTGAAAAGATGATGTAGTCTAGTCTGCTGTGTTGGGTGTAGTGATTTGGGAATAAAATAAAAGCGTGCACTGGGGGGTATTCACCACCTGTCTCTAGGAAATATGAGATATCATAATGCATTGGGTAGTCAGCAATTCGAAAGAAAAGGTGAACTGGGGGATATTCCATACCCCCCCGCCCCCCGGTTTATCCTCATTGTTTTGTGCCTCTTAAACTTAAATTATATAGTTCAAGTTCAATTTTATTTTTGCATACCCGGAAGTTGAATATCGTCGATCGATGGCAGAAACCATAATAAAACGGGCAGGGCCGTAGTTAGACACTGGCCAAGGGGGGGGAGGTTATGGAATCAAAAATAGGTTGCAATAATGCCCGAATTTTAAATTAATTTTTGTCGATTAATCGAGGTTATCGATTAATTTTTGAATATCGAAGAGTTAGATCGATTACGGAGTTGTAAGTACAGTAGAACCTCTCTAGCTCGACCCCCTCGAGCTCGACAATTCTGAGAATTTTTCTTGTTGCTGGACAGATAATTATGAGCTTATCTTGCCCCGACTCGTAAGCACGTAGGCAGACAGATTGATTACCTACGTTATAATGCTTACATGATATTGTGTTTGCAGATTTCAGTTACATGTTTTAATATTTATTACTACCGTTTCGTCGACACGTCCGCTTCGTCGACAGGAAATGGGTCCCGTTTATGTCGAGCTTGCGAGAGTTTACTGTAATTAAATTTATAACTTCAAATATCGATTGAGCTTCAATGTAGCTATTGGTAAACCGGGGGGTCTGGGGGGTATGGAATACCCCCCAGTGCACGGTTTACTCTTTATTTATGGACCAATACTATTACTTTTTCAGTACTGAAGAGTTACTTAGGCGATATTCAAAAATTGATATCGAATTTCGATAATTGAAAAACTATCGATAACTTCGATTAATCGAATGTCGAATCGATAATTATCGATTAATCGATAAAAATTAAAAATCGATAGGCTCCAGCAAATTTTGGAGCCCCCGATATTCGAGTGTAACTAATTGCATCGAAGGCCCAAATTTTGGGTTATTTTATCAGAATTTGATTTTTATTTTACGATTTTGTTCTCTCTTTTCGGGCCCCTCTGACCATTAGTCCCTGCCAATTTGCCCTCCCCAAAAGAATGCAACTTTAGAGCTTTTTAATTTCCGTAAGCTGCAGCGTTTATCTTCCAGATTAACGTCGCCGTCGACTGATTTTTCATCTTATTGCCGTTTAAACTAGCACGAAAGTGATTGATTTTCCTTGCAAAACGAAATTGCTTCTTCGCAGCTGCTTTTCCGATTTGTTTTCAATCTCTGTTTTTTAATTAAAACATAAACGCTCGGTTTATCCGTCTAATGTAATTATGGTTTAATGGAAATTATTTTGGTGGCGGACCAATCGATCTGTCCCCATTTTAACCGCCCATTACGATCGTCTGGATTGCCTCGTTCGATTGATTTCTCTGGAAAGCTCGTGTGGATAGGATTTAGGTTTATTTTTCATTAGCGAAAGACAAATGTGTTTGGTTAATTTATGTGCTCGTTCTCCCGCTTTCTGCATGGGAAGGAAACTCTTTCGATTCTTTTGCTTCTACCTAAGGCCGGTCGCACACTGCAAGGTCGGCAGATTATTGTCGTCGGGAGTTAATCCTATTCAATCGGAAGCCATATAATTCATGTAGGTCACGTTGTAAGCAAATAACCGGAGAGCCCGCTTGAATTTTAATAGATCGCAAAAGCTGTTCATCAGAAACTCTACTTTGAAAGTTTGCACTTATCTCGATACGTGTAACCGAAATTAATCGATACGATAAGATTAGAAAGTCGTATTGAAGTAAAAGTAGTAACGAAGTGATTTGAAACTTTCTTGACTTCCTGCTATTGTCGTTTTTGCTCGAAACTAAAAAAGATTAGAGCTTGAAAAATTTTGAGTTTCAATTTTCTGATACGAATCCTCCCCATTTCTCCTAGTTATCCCGCTTCCCAATCGATCTAACATGTGTTAGTTCACTCAGAGTATCAAATGACTCTCCGCCTCCTTGTGACGTAATTCCCTTTTTTCGCTTTCCATTTTTTCACAATAAATTAATATTAATTGGCGCAGTCGAAGAAATTTCACGGTGCGACGAGCCGCAGCTCCCAGTCGAGTAAACGTGATTTCGATTTAAAATTCCTGTTTCGATTCCTGAAGAACAAAAGAAGTCATTAAGGGAAACGTGTCGGTTTTATCGAATTTTCAGACCGCTTGTCTATGCCGACCTCCGCTGACCCGATATGGACTCTCCGGTGGGCTGACCTATCGAAATACCCCTAAACGTAAATTAGAGACTTGCCTAGTGTAATCCTCGGGTGGGTATTACGTTCATAAATTTTACACGACCACCGTCGTGTTGCCTTAATAATAATTGTGGTTTTATTCGGTAATTTCCTTCGAATGCATTCCCTAGGTTAACTTAATAAATTTTAGTCTGTCCTACTATGTTGGGCGCGTTAGTTTCGCAATCCAACGATTGAATTATTTCGGGTCGCGTCTCGACAGGGCAAAAAGAAATCCAGGATTTCTAATAAACCATCCGGCCGACGATTCATTTTCTTTAGAATGGGGAGTGCTAACAGTCAATATATTTAACTGTCGATTTCTGATCCTTTTAGACCAATTTCGACACGATTCGGTAATTTGCTCTATTTGTAACGTTTTTATCGCCCCAACTTTTTGTCACCCAATAATGTCGCTTAGGAATGCAGAATTTTATCAAAATTTAATATTTGCATACTAGATCGACAAGGTTGTGCGGCCTGAAGGCCGCACTGAAACTGGTAGTTTCTGATAAACACTCCTGACGTCAAAAATTACTACTTACTCTTTCAGTTCGGTTGAATAGTAGCAGGATAAAAAGAAATTCCCATGGACACAATTACAGAGGTACCAGACGGGGGGGGGGGCAATAATTATGTGCACGGCCTATTTTTAACTGGGTTGGACCATAGACTCTAGCAAATTTTCGGGTTATTTGATCAGAATTTTACGATTTTATATTCTCTCTTTTTGGGGCCCCTCTGGCCATTGAACCCTAGGTCTAATGGTAAAATAGGCCCTGTTGAGAGGTTAAGTAGATGATGTAGTCTAGTTTGTTGTGTTGGACGTAGCGATTTAGGAATAAAATAAAAGCGTGCACTGGGGGGTATTCCATACCCCCCAGACCCCCCGGTTTGCACCTATTGTTGTATCTTTAAGATTTTTATATTTTTGTAATCTCAAAATTCAAATTTTTTGTATTTCAAAATTTAAAATGCGGACCACCACAATTTTTCGAAATTAATATTGTAAATAATATATTACAAGTACATGAGGGTACAAGAGGGTAACAGACCCCCCCCCCCCGCTAATCTCAACAAAATTACTAAATTTCTTATCCGTAAATCCCAACCTCATTTACCCTTTTTTTAGTCAGTTTCTTTTGCATAAACGAATGGGGGGGGGGGGGGCAAGGACACATAAAGGAATATTTGTAAAGCGTTTAGGTTTTTATAGAGCTTGGGGAGAGAAAACTCGAGTTTCCCTCAATTTCGATAAATAAATTAAAAACTTTATCCTCTGCAAGTCTGATTCTCTAGAAAAGAGAAGAAACTAGAAAAAAAAAAGGTAAAATTTTGAATTTTTCACGAGTAGTCGAACCAAAAAAATTTTTCTAAAAACAACAGAAGAGTAATTGTTTTTCAAATCCAAAATTTTATAAAATATAATAATTTAGAATGCCGGATAAATTCCCTCCCCCTTCTTCAATCGGAGCATGGGCGTCCATTGGGGGGGGGGGGGCAGCTGCCCCCCTGACTCTTGCCTCAAATTTTTTTTTAAAATTAAATAACCACGGAATTTAAAATTTGTCTTTTCTGCAAAAATAAAAATTAAAAATTTTTAGTTTTTTTTTACTTTTGGATTTTGCCCCTCCCCTCCCTGAAAAATATACTATGGACGCCCATTTAAAGCTTAGTGATATTACGACCGTCCCTATCTGGGAGGACTATCCTACTTCTTATTCCTACTCTGCCTCTGTGGGATAAAAAGAGAAGTACACTGGGGGGTATTCCATACCCCCCAGACCCCGCCGGTTTATCCTCATTGTTTTGTGTCTCTTGAACTTAAATTCGTAATTTAATAAAGTAAGATTCACGTTGAGCAAAATTTAATAATTTAATCAGATATAGAGGTCCCACAATATGTTTACAGCTTGAGGCATTAAAAGAGCAGTGGCGTAGCGTTGATTTCTGGTACCCGGGGCAAACCATAAATTTGCCGCCCCCCTATTTTCGCAATGAAGCCAAAAAAAGTATTTCTTATATCAATGTATTAGATATTATTAAAAAGAAATTAAAATAAAAAAATTATAATAATTTTATTCTGCCGCCCTCCACAGAAGTGCCGCCCGGGGCATTTGCACCCCCCCCGGGCATTTGCACCCCCCCCACGCTACGCTACTGTAAAAAGAGATATTTATTATTATAACTTCAAATATTGATTAAGATTTAGCGCAGCATTGACAAACCGGGGGGTCTGGGGGGTATGGAATACCCCCCAGTGCACGGTTTACTCTTTATTTATGGACCAATACTATTACTTTTTCAGTACTGAAGAGTTACTTAGGCGATATTCAAAAATTGATATCGAATTTCGATAATTGAAAAAAAAAAAGAAGTGGTCACTGTGCTCTTACGTAGAGCGAAGGAATCTGAGAGAGAGATTAACTGTTTATATCGGCGGTTGCCAAACTACTCGCGATCCATTGTAGTGATACGATTCGAATTATTTTTCAAAAATAACCCCTCTATGAGACCATCCAGCATTGGCTACTGAACATTTTGCAAATAAATGAAAATCGTGCACTGGGGGGTATTCCATACCCCCCAGTTTATCCCCATTGTTTTATGTCGTTTAAACTTAACTTCAAGGTTTAACAAGTTTTGGGGGTTCCTCAATATGTTTAAAGCTTTAGACCCCGAAAAATCTGGTTTCGCTGCTGAAAGAATAAGAAATTGAATTTTCGCATACCCGGTAGTCGAAGACTGTTAATCAATTGCGGATAGCCTTAGGATAAACATATTTAGTTATTATTACCATAATAACTGAAATGTAGATATTGACAAACCGGTGGGTCTGGGGGGTATGGAATACCCCCCAGTGTACGGTTTACTCTATATTTATGAACCAATAGCATTAGTTTTTGGTGCCGTATTTGGAAGTCGTAGTTTTGAGAAAAAACTGAGAATTTTTTTGAGAATGGAAAAAATTGAGAGGCAAGCCTGATATTCGATTGTAACTGAAAGCATCGAAAGCTCTATTTTTAGAGCTTTTAATCAAAAATTTAATCAAAATTTGATTTTTATTTTAGGCCCTAGGCACGTGCCTAATGTGTCTAATGGTAAAATAAGCCCTGATTGTGTGTAAAAAGAAAACTCTTAAAGCCAGTATTTCGAGTATTCCATGCCCCCCCCCCCGATACGAAAATATGTATGACTGAAAGCTTTCTATTTAATAATACCAATTATGAAACCTTCAGTTCTTGAGAGCGGGGAGTCCGGAGGTTATGGAATACTACCATCATACTAATCGGCAACTGTAATTCAGATTTGCCAGTTGATATTCAGAAATCGTCAATTGTAATTCAGATTTGTCAACTGATATTCAGAAATCGTGAATTGTAATATCATTTGACAAACCTGGTTTACAACTTACGATTTTTGAATATTAACTGACAAATCTGAATTACAATTAACGATTTCTGAATATCAGTTGACAAATCTGAATTACAATAACTGGTGGAAAAGGTGTAGTAATTACGTTCCAAGTCTCAGATCAAACGCGAAATATACTGAACGAAGTGTTTACTCCCATTTGGGATCCGGAACCACATTACTGGAATACTGTGAGGGGGGGGGGAGGTACTATACTATACCCCCAGATTTCTCGGTGCGTATGAGATGCACATAAAAATTGAACACTGCATGCAGGCAAATCTGTTGCGTTGGAAACCGGGGAGTATTCCTTTTCGCTCCAGTATTCCAGTGGTTCTTTCAAAATATGAAAGTTTCTATTTTATAACACATAAACAAATCTTCGGGTTCCAAGACCGGGGGGTCTGGAATACCCCCCAGTATCCGAGTAATAAACTGTTTTTAAAATAAAAGCTGTTTACGCCATGAATTTGAGTAACCTGAAGGTTTGTGTGCTTACTTTGTGGTTTATTTTATCCCCCCCCCCTTAATTTCTATATCACTGCTGAAGTTTCGTTCGCCACCTGCTTTCACAAAAGCCTATTGCTATTCAAGTCACTACTATTCTGTGATTGCATTCGCTAAATAGAAATCTGTCTCTCTGTACACACCGCACCGGGAGGTTTGGGGGGGGGGCGGGGTATGGAATATTTGCAGTATACAATTCTATTTTTTTCTGTATATGCAATGTTAGGGTTTTTGCATAATTAGCAGCAAATTGTCAAGGCATTCACCCCAAACAGGAAGTGATAATAGTAGATACTTACGCAGTTTTTTTTAAGTATCGAAATCAGGCCTGATTGAAGTACTATTATTAACTTATGTATAATAATAATAATAATAACAACAACAAAGTAAGAATAATAAGAAGTTTCGAGTCCATAGGACCCCCAGGCAACACATCATTTGTTTTTAAATTTTTAAAAATAGGTCAATACTTTGCAATTGCAACTAAATTGTTGATGTTAGAAGCTTCGTCGACAAAATAGCAATATTTGCAATGTAACGACACCGCTTACGAATGCATAATTTGCATTTAAAAGGCAAAATCAATTATTATTCAAATTTTTCCGACTAAAATTGGAAAACTTACCGTTTTCTGGGTCTTCGTGAGTACCAGTAACGGGAAGGCACTAATTTTTGAAGAACCATATTAACTCGTCACACTTTTATTTGATGACCATTTTAAAGATCACTTCCAATCAATTTAAATCGGGCAGAGACAAAGGAAGGGCTGTGGACCAAGAATGCAAAATTGGAGCAAAACCGTAAAATTTTAAGTGCCAATCGATGAAATTGGAAATTGTGACGTTATTTCGGTACTGGGAAATAAATAAATAAATAATTTAGAAAAATGAGTTCCGACATTATTTTCGGTATTAAACTTATCGATCGAAAATTGGCCTCGGCGTGAATAATGTAGTACAACAAACATAATAATAATTATTATTGGGCTATAAAGTTTTAAATATTCAAATTGAATTGGAAATCACAAAGAAATTTAATTATTGATAAATAATATCAATTAAAATGGAATTTGATGGCAAACCGGTTTCGACTTTTTGCTGACGATGACTCTTTTGGAAAAGCACTCGAACGTTTAAGTGCTCGGTAATTTTTCAATCGAGACACTAAGGTGTGTTCGATTTAGTCCAATTAAATAATTAACAAATTAATTTCTAATTTTGGAAACGATCCGGCTGTAAATAGACGGCAGCTCGAGAGTTTGAGCTGAAAATTTACAGACCACGGTGACGTGGAAGTAATGAGACGAGTTCAAACTTTGACATTATTCCAGTCACGTTTTCGACTCTTCTTGACTCTCGAGGAGCTCTTAAAATGCAATATTTCCCATACCTTCCATATTCTATTAGATAGGTGAAAAACAAAATTGAAGTGGATCTCCAGCGTCAGGCCAACTACGAACGAGACACATTTTCAGATTTTTATTTTTCAGAAACTGTCGACGTGGGATGATAATCATACCTTCGAAGTCTTTCTAGAGCAGTAAATTGCGAAACCGCGTTCGATATCGAGGAAGGAAAAAACTTTCCTCATTATTTCTAGAGATATCATCTCGAATCGCAAACGACAATCTATAACACAAAATCCAATTTGTTTTCGCTAAGCCTTGGTCGAGGAAAGTCGTTTAAAAGAATTAAGCGATTATAATTTCTCGACAATGGATTAATAACGATGATGGAGAGATAATTCAGAAAAATAAAAACAAAATAGTCATTTACTATTGACAAAAACTTCCTGTGGGCTGGGTGAACGAGATACTATTGCAAGTCTACCAGTTGCGAATCAATTTTTCATTAAAATAATTTTAAATACAAAAGCTGGATAAATTAGCCCCAGGGGGGCATTTACACCGCGCGAAGCCGGGTACCAATACTAGTTACCCCACAGTTAATCAGCGACTCATTTCTGTCAACTTTTTTAATAAAAGTTATCTATTATTGCCCAGTCAGTTTTGCTTACAACGGATGGTGCAAAACGTGAATTTTTTATATGCTAAAATCCAAATTTTCGACCTCGGGGGAGGTGGTAAAGCAGCTAGACTAAATTTGTTTTTTTATTTTTATTTTTATTATTATTATATTTATTATTTTATCTCTTTTTTAGCAGTATAATATTTAAGCATTTAATTTTGTTTCCCCTGCTGGGGGATTCCCCGTTTTTCTATATTTTCCAAGTAATGCAAAAAGTTCTTACGAAATTTGTATAATTATTCTGTCTTCTGTAGCTATTCTAGAAGAATGCGATATTTATTATATGTACTGGAGGGTGTTCCACACCCCCCAGACCCCCCGGTTTACAATTTTTTTTTATATTATTTTTATAATCAACTTTCAAAGTAACACAGAAAGTTGCTGCTAAACTCTGTGAGGAGAAAAGTTATTACATGAATATGATTTCCAAGTTTGGATTAAATAAATATTAAAATAAAAAAAAAAAAAATTTTTTTTTAAATTAATTTGTTTTCCCTGGCTGAAAATTTAATTTCCTTGACTTGGCAGTTAAAATTTTCAAAATGTAAAAATTGTAAGTTAATTGTAAAAAAAATCTGATGTGGACACCACATAACTTCCTTGTAATTTTTATAATTGGACAGGAATCTCGTTAATCTATTCATGCGCGTCATTAATTACAACTTTTGGCACGGACACTCGCAACCAAAAATAGGAGGTGCACAACTAGATGCTATAAGTATCTCAAATCCAAAATTTCAACTTTCTACGACCTACCGTATTTGAGTTATGCGACATACAGACGTCACAACGAAAATAGTCAAAATGGATTCAGGGAAGGTCAAAACGGATATTTCCGTCAAAATCTGGAAATCGAAAAAAATCGGTATCACAATACTTCCTTGTTTTACAAGGAAGTAATAATATAAAAATATAAACCGGGGGGTCTGGGGGGTGTGGAACACCCTCCAGTACATATAATACAATTCCCACTTTCTAGAATACCTACAGAAGACAAATTTCGTCAGAAAAAGCTGGGAAATTGTTTGTTTTTGAACAAAAGTGAGGGAAATTAAAACATTCGGCTAAAGAAAATTAGAATTTGACAAACTAATTTATTTTTATTATAAAAAAATTTAAAAAAAAAGAAAAACAGGGAATCCCTCAGTAGCGGGAAAATTATAAATTCCCAATCTTCTCCAAGTCTTTTAAAAGAGTGGAAATCCTGCGATATGTACTGGAGGGTTTTCCACACCCCCCAGACCCCCCGGTTTACAATTTTGACTTTATATTTTTATAATTAACTTTCAAAGTAACACAGAAAATTGCTACTAATATTTCCAAGTTTTAATTTTTTCCAGTCGAAGGTTAAATTTCCCGCATTTTTGCTTAAAAATTCAAATTTCCCCGTTTGGATTAAATAAATATTAATTTTAAAATTTTAAATAATAAATTTTTTTTTAATTAATTTGTTTTCCCTGGCTGAAAATGTAATTTCCCTGACTTGGCAGTAACAATAAAAAATTTCGAAATGTCAAAATTGTAAAGCCAAAGAGTAAACCGGGGGGTCTGGGGGGTGTGGAACACCCTCCAGTACATATCATAAAATTCCCACTTTCTAGAATCCCTACAGAAGACAAATTTCGTCGGAAAAATCTGGGAAATTGTTTGTTTTTGAACAAAAGTGAGGGAAATTAAAACATTCGGCTAAAGAAAATTAGAATTTGAAAAACAAATTTTTTTTTATTATAAAAAAATTAAAAAAAAAAAAGAAAAACAAGGAATTCCTCTGTAGAGGGGGACTTATAAATTCCCAATCTTCTCCAAGTATTCTAAACAAGTGGAAATCCTGCGATATGTACTGGAGGGTGTTCCACACCCCCCAGACCCTCCGGTTTACAATTTAACAATTTTAGCTCTAATCTTAGTTAGTTTAACATATTTTTCGGTTGGGAAAATGGGTGTGGAACACTATCCAGTACATATCGCAGGATTTCCACTTGTTTAGAATACTTGGAGAAGATAGAAAATTTATAATTTTTCAAATTTTGCCAGGAAAAACCGGGAAATTTAAACCTTCAGCTAAAGAATATTAAAGTTCGCAAAAACATTTATTTAAGTGCCTTACTGCTTTGAAGAGTTTAGCAGCAACTTTAGCATTACTTTGAAAATGTAGAAACACGGGGAATCTCCCAGTAGCGAGAAAAAAGAGATCGGATCTACCGTCCGCGGACTGGCTTTCTGATTTCTGAAAATGAAAAGGAATGTTTACGTTTCCGCCGCTGTAACTCGTTACACATCAAACTTACAAAAAAGTGTTCATACAAGAAATGTAGGGAATTTAGTCTTCTTCAAATTTGTATAAGACACTTTTGTCACAGGATCAGCCGTTGAGGAATTATTTTTAAAAAACCACGTTTTTGTACCTTTTGATCGAAGACGGCTGACCGCACCGACCGCCCCCGAGGCCGAAAACTTGGATTTTTTATCTGGTCACGTTTGTACCACCTTTTGTAAGCAAAGGGCCTGTTTTAATCCCCATTTACTGGACAATTAATTTATTTTAAATAAAAATACTTGGCTTACCGTCGGGCTTCATCCAAAAGTAATATTTACTTCTGTGCTTGGGAAGTGGATCATAATTTTACCGACCAAGTTTTAAGTTTACATTGAAAAGAAACAAATTTTTTTGAAGTTAAATAAATTCAAAATGAAAAGCCCCCCCTAATTTTGATGCTATATAAACTATAAACTCAACTGATAGACTTTCAAACTATGGGTAATTTTGCAAAAATAAGAGTAAAATTTCGTTTTACGCCATGGTGTTTCGAGTAAATCAAATTTTTTTTCGAAATTAGATAAACAAAGACTTAAAGAACAGCGCTACACAGCGACAATTTTAATTTTAGCAATATTTTCAAAATAACCCTATTGTAAACCATCTGTTGTAATGTAAATCAAAACAGACAAAATTAGCCTGGTAGGTCGCGAACCGGAATGCGGAGAAGAAATTTACAACCCTCGTTAACATCGAAACTAAATTAAGTGGTACAATATTCCCCACCGCCATAAACATAACGACCCCGCGATAAGAGCATCCTGCACCCTAAAAAGCATAATTCGAAAAAACCACCCGGCGAAAGCAAAAATTGTTTAATTGAAGGATATCTCGCGAACGCGAAAAATTCATAAAGTTAAACTTACCCCGGAAAGAACGGAGTTACTCTGAGGTATCCAGGAATAATCGTTCGGGATCGGAAACTCCGGGCAGAATCCGACAGGAGCCGATCGATATAGGGTGTAAAATTTATGCAAAAGTTACAACAAAGTACAACATAAACGTCTTTTATTATTAGGAGAAAAATCGGAGAGATAGAGGTGAGTCTCGGAAAAGTTGAAGGTTGCAATTTGCAAAATATTCCAATCGGAACGACCTAAAACTGACACAAATTTCGGGACCATGACCTAAGTACGACGGCGTAAATAGCGAAATGTCAAAAAGGGTTAGTGAGACGTTACGCTCCCTTTTAATAAAACCGTGATTTACTTTTATAGGGTTACGGGGTAAAATGACATTTTTATCAAAACGAAAGAGTTTTTCGTCTTTTCAAAAGACCACAAAGCTGTGGGCATAAAAAATTTAAAAAAACAAAAGACTGATAAAATATAAACGCAAAGCACGAAGAGAAGAGGCCTTACGTGCCCATTATTCTCCGTTTCGTTTGTAAAGTTCGTGTTCAATTTCATGAATAGAAGAAAAACCGCCTCCCCAAAGACATCTCGGATGACCATCACATAAGTTTTGCGGCTTTCCGAAAGCGTGCAAGTTTGTGAAAATTTATAAACAAGTGCGCATCGCTCTTTTCGCACAGGGACCGTGAATGTCTGCCCGCAAAATATGGTTTTTCTTCGACATTTCCTTCAATATTTAACGAGAAACGGCGCTCCGAAAAGCAGACCTACGATTATGTTGCAATTTTTCACCTTTCGCTATTTTAAAATAAAAAGACATCGAGCGGCCGATTTTTTTTAGCAAAACGAAATTTATTGCACGAACGCCCAACGTGGGGCGGTACAGAGGCCTTTTCTGAAAAAAATAATTTCTCGCCGAGTAAACCATTTTTGGAATGTGTAAGCTCAAAAAAAGAGCTTCGGGTTCGGTCTTAACTAATTTTACGTCTTTAATAAGAAAAGTTTTTGTATAACAATTAAGTTTCATCGCGAAAACGTGCCGCCTTAAACAATGATGGCTTTACGTGAAAGCAAAATTGAGCGTCGTTTGCTAAATGAAAACGTTACACGTAAGCGAAGGGTTGCTTAAAGTTGGAAAACTCGGTGTGAGGAACCCCATACGTTTCGTTGGCTGGAAATTATAATTTTTATAATCTACTACTGTTCGGAAAAATACACTTTTCGCACTAAGCCACAAATTAAAATTCACAGAGATTTAATATTAATCCGATGTTATTCTTCTGGATTTCCGTGTTCGGGTAAATTGCGGAAAGCTGCGAGTTTATTAAAGGTGAGTTGTTAATATTATCGGAAAATGCCGGCTTATCGTTTTAATTAAAGCGTTTAATTTGTCTTGGAAAATGAAGTTAGTGCAGAATTAATGAACTAATTTTACAGTTAAATTACATAATTTCCAATTTGGGTAGCGCGTCGGTAGTGCCAACTTTATATAAATTTATTTCTAGACTGTCGCATGAATTTTGATCGCATTTTAATTTTGAATTATCGCGTGAAATTGTTAATAATTTTAATTGAAAATTTTAGGGGATGATTTTTCCTTCTCGATTTTGCTGCAAATATATCGGTGGAAATGAAAACAGTAGCGTGGTGACAAATCCTTGGGGATATCTTCTTCCTTTTCTTGTCTCTTTTTATCTGATTGATGTTCTCATTATTTGCTCTTCTGGGGGTTGCCATTATTTTGTTTCTTTTTGTATTTTACTGTGCGACGCGGTTATAAAACGTGATTAATTACTCCACATTTTTTAATTGTACTTTGTTTACTTACCACGTAATATACTATTGTTTATGATTACATTGTTATCAAGGATGACATTAATCGCACATATTACATTAAAAGTGAATGGGAGGGGGGGGGCAGCGTGATAATGTCTGAACCTCAATCTCAATGTTGGAAAATTCCTTTATTTGTTTATTTTCATTATTTTCTTAATTTTATGAAGTTCCAGGTAATTTCATTTATTTGTTTATTTTCATTATTTTCGTGGAATCAATTAAAATACTGATCCGGATAAGTTCCAGGTAAAAATTCACTTATTTGTTTATTTTCATTATTTTCGCGGAATCAATTAAAATACTGACTCTGTTAAGTTCCAGGTAAAAATCCTCTTATTTGTTTATTTTTATTATTTTCGTGGAATCAATTAAAATACTGACCCGGATAAGTTCCAGGTAAAAATTGTTTATTTGTTTATTTTCATTATTTTCTTGGAATCAATTAAAATACTGACCCGGATAAGTTCAAGGTAAAAATCCTCTTATTTGTTTATTTTCATTATTTTCGTGGAATCAATTAAAATACTGACCCGGATAAGTTCCAGGTAAAAATTGTTTATTTGTTTATTTTCATTATTTTCTTGGAATCAATTAAAATACTGACCCGGATAAGTTCCAGGTAAAAATCCTCTTATTTGTTTATTTTCATTATTTTCGTGGAATCAATTAAAATACTGACCCGGATAAGTTCCAGGTAAAAATTCATTTATTTGTTTATTTTCATTATTTTCTTGGAATCAATTAAAATACTGACCCGGATAAATTCCAGGTAAAAATCCTTTTATTTTTTTGTTTTCATTATTTTCTTAGAATTTTCTTGAAAATTCTTGGAATAGAAAACTTGTGTCTGGAAGAATAGAAAACTTGTGTCTGGAAGAATTCTGCACTCATAAATCCGGTAACTCTTTCAAAGTTTCAGATTCTCCCATCGAAGAGATTTTTTTTTTTTTCCTTTGGAAATCTCTGGAATTCCTTGATTCCTTAGTTTCCTCTGGAAACTAGGAAGAAATCGTTTCCTGCAGATATTCAGAGAAATTCCAAAAAATCTCAAGAAGTTTTTTAGAATCAAAATTCAAGAAATCCATGAAAATTTTACGAAATTCAGGAAAATATTGAGGAAGAGAAAAATTTAAGGAAACGTAGAAAATTTTCTAAGATATTTTAAGAAATCTAGAAAACTGAAAAATACAAGAAAATCCAATGAAATATCAAAAAATTCTAGGAAATCTTTAAAAATCCAAAAAAATTTCAAAAAATGTTGGGATATTAAGACAATCTAAGAAATGAGAAATCCGAAAAATGTAGAAAATTCTAAAATTTCTTAAGAAATCTCAAACAATTCAAAAAATAAAAAAGCCTATCTATGGTATTTATTCTTAAGATTTCTTTGTATTTCCTATTTCTTAAGACTTCCTGGGATTTTCTCAAATTTCCCTTCACTTGTACACAAGAGCAGATTCAGGAGAAATTCATGAATGAGGTAAATGAGCCGGGAAGGGGGGGAGGGTAAATCCATATTTTTTTGATGGGAATTTAAATATAATTTTTAAGTTTTAACAAAATTTTGCAATTTTATTGGTTTTGATGAGTCAAGAGAGGGGGGACAGTTACCCCGTTACCTCCCCCTTGTTGGATATCATTGGAATTCCGAGTCCTGCGTACAAAATTATTTTCAGATATTTACCCCTTAGGGTAAGTATTTTTGAGATATTGCTCCCCTTGCTCCCCATCTTTGAGTGCTGCCTGTTTAACAAGTGGGTCCAGTTCAATTATCCACTTCTTGTGCATTCTTTCCTCGGAAAAAAGGGGTTTATGGTTTTGAATTATTTTCATCCCATAATTCTGCAATTAGTCTTTCGAACTACAAAAGGACTTCCTCCCTAGTCACTGCGACCGTTTGGGTTTCCACTGAAATTTTGATTCTCTCGGTAGATTTCTGTGTTCTGTGTCTGTTGATTTTGCTTTCTCTTGTTGCTTTTCCTTTGCTACACAGAGAAACTTTTTTGGTGTTTTGAAGTAATTTTTACTATAATTAAAGTTCAAATCAGTCTCACACCAATTTTGAAGTAAATTTTACTTCAAAATTATTGCGATGATTGTTTTTTTCTCTGTGACGGGATCCGTAATCCTCTTTTTTGTTTGCTGGTTAGATTTCAGCTAAATCTCTTACTCTCGTCTTTCTATCCTGGTATTCTGGAGTTCTACCCATAAAAATCACATTTTAGCTGTCAAGCTTATTACATCAGAATATAGAATCCCACATGCTAATGCTGCAGGGATATCTCTCTGCCCTCCTACAGGAAATGCAGTATCCAGAAGAGTGCACTGGGGGGTATTCCATACCCCCAGACCCCCCGGATTGCACCAATTCTTTTGCGACGTAAATAATATGTTTAAACTTGGCAGCGAAAGCAGTTTTTTCGAATTTCAAAGCACTAAACATAGTATTTAAGTCACAAAAAAATTGGTGTAATCCGGGGGGTCTGGGGGGTATGGAATACCCCCCAGTGCACTCTTCTAGATTCTGGATTTTAGGTAGGAGGATTTACTACCCTCTATACCAAGCTAAGCATTGCTTACATTCGCTTATTGATATAACCGCCACTGCAATAGAAATCCAGGAGAGTGCACTGGGGGGTATTCCATACCCCCCAGACCCCCCCGGATTGCACCAATTCTTTTGCGACGTAAATAATATGTTTAAACTTGGCAGCGAAAGCAGTTTTTTCGAATTTCAAAGCACTAAACATAGTATTTAAGTCACAAAAAAATTGGTGTAATCCGGGGGGTCTGGGGGGTATGGAATACCCCCCAGTGCACTCTTCTAGATTCTGGATTTTAGGTAGGAGGATTTACTACCCTCTATACCAAGCTAAGCATTGCTTACATTCGCTTATTGATATAACCGCCACTGCAATAGAAATCCAGGAGAGTGCACTGGGGGGTATTCCATACCCCCCAGACCCCCCCGGATTGCACCAATTCTTTTGCGACGTAAATAATATGTTTAAACTTGGCAGCGAAAGCAGTTTTTTCGAATTTCAAAGCACTAAACATAGTATTTAAGTCACAAAAAAATTGGTGTAATCCGGGGGGTCTGGGGGGTATGGAATACCCCCCAGTGCACTCTTCTAGATTCTGGATTTTAGGTAGGAGGATTTACTACCCTCTATACCAAGCTAAGCATTGCTTACATTCGCTTATTGATATAACCGCCACTGCAATAGAAATCCAGGAGAGTGCACTGGGGGGTATTCCATACCCCCCAGACCCCCCCGGATTGCACCAATTCTTTTGCGACGTAAATAATATGTTTAAACTTGGCAGCGAAAGCAGTTTTTTCGAATTTCAAAGCACTAAACATAGTATTTAAGTCACAAAAAAATTGGTGTAATCCGGGGGGTCTGGGGGGTATGGAATACCCCCCATTGCACTCTTCTAGATTCTGGATTTTAGGTAGGAGGATAAACTACTCTCTATACCACGCTAAGCATTGCTTACATTCGCTTATTCATATAACCGCCACTGTAGTAGAAATTCAGGAGAGTGCACTGGGGGGTATTCCATACCCCCCAGACCCCCCGGATTATACCAATTCTTTTATAACTTAAATAAAATATTTGGAGCCTTGGAATCGGAAAAAATTGGTTTCGCTCCTAAGCCTAGACATTTTATTTAAGTCACAAAAGAATCGGTGTAATCCGGGGGGTCTGGAGTACCCCCCAGTGCACTCTTCTGGATTCTGGATTTTAGGTACATTGCTTATTGATATCGCCACCACTGCATGCTATTTTCCTTAAACAACAATGAGACGGAACATATGGTATAATTACTCTGCGGTAAGAGGTACTTAAAAGTACAGCGTAAGCACTTACTTCCGTTATCCAATCGAATGAACATTAGGAGGATTCAAAGCAGGGAAGGCCCGAAATATTGTTACTATCCACAGCAAACCGAATTAAAATAATTGATTAGTCAATTAAAAGTAAATCCGCCATCTGGCAAATTAGAGAAGCAATCTGGAAGACGGTGAATTAACAGAGCAAGGAAGAAGTTAATTGTAAACGATGGGTAGGTAATTAGACGAACAGACTTTGACCGTACAGCTTAGAAAGGATAATTAACTATTACTCGTTTAGCACAAGAAACTGGTACATTCTACTAGATCTGTTACTTCATTATACGATTTCCTCGAGTGGTTTTCGCTAATTTCCAACACCGAGGCGGTCAATTTGTGCCCACAATAATCCGCTATGACAACAATAATGCACCGGCGCGGTCTGATCCCATAATCATTCTGCTCCAAAATTAAAACTGACGAAAGCTTTCGTCCACTAGTTGCATATTTGTGAAATTGTCGCGTGTCGCTTACGACATTCCTGAGTTTTTAATTCGCTTCCACTTTTTTTTACAGTTTAATGAAATACCACGAGAGTCTGCAACTTTCGCAATAATTATAACTGTAAAAGGGGCAGTGTAACAAATTTTCAAAATTTGTTTGCATGGTCGACCGCGCAGTGGTGGCCTAATTAATTTTAATTAATGTTCTTAGCAAGCGATTCTATTAAAAATATTTCACGGATTTTACGCTAAGCCGATGAACGCACACATAACTTCGTATTCATGAACGAAAACCGTTATGTAATGTTACAAAGGTAAAGAACCTCCATTATTTTTAAATGCGTGGATAAAATATTCAAAATATTACTACTTCTATATTTAAAAGTCAGGGCCGTACTGCTCGGAAATTCGAAATAGTAATAATTTTAGCGGATTTACGCTAGGACAAAAATTCGTTTGGTCTTCCTGTTACATTATTTTGTCGACGATGCAATGACTCGACGCTTATTGTAATGGAAATATTTATGTACTCAGGCAAAGCTTTTCCAAAGTTTCGGTGAAAAGTCGCATCACAATAGGGTTAATTGGAAACCACATTAATTAAGACATAATTAAAACAGTGCTCTAGACAGAACCATGGATGTTGATGAAGAAACGAGAATCTCGATTTTAATTAAATGGTCACAGTCTAGTAAACAAATGGAAATCAACCTTTAAATATTTTTTTTAAATTTCTTCATCTACATCCACCGGCACGAAAACTTAATTAAGCTCACACCCAGACATAAAAAAAATTGCCTAACCGAAAAATTTGTAAATAAGGTCGTGCAAAACGCTGCGTTATTTAAATTTTTACATTTTAATACATAATAAATAATTAACAGCGCAAGTAGGTCGCAAAATATGTGAAAGCGTTCGCTGCTATCGAATTGTGTAGTAGTTCGTATGATTAAATATTGTAAAACTTAATTATTGCGGCCTTAAACTTAATAAATAATAACAAAACATAAAGAATTGTTTTGTTTTATGCAGGGGCGTATTAAGGAAACTGCGCTGCGGACACTCCTGTGTTACCAATGTTAATTGAACGGTTTTGTTTTCATATGAAATTGATTTTACGGCAAAACTTTTTAGACATTTTTTGTTGCAAATTTCATTGCCTTCAATTTTGTTTATATCAATTTTTTCATTTTGTCGCGCCGTTTTTGACTGACAGCGACTTAAACAAGACTCTGTAAAATGAAATCAATATTGTCCGATATCTCGGAAACGGTGCGACAAAACAGAAAAACGCATATAAACAAAATTGAAGGCAATGAAATTTGCAACAAAAAATGTCTAAAAGGTTTTGCTCCCAAATCGATTTTTATATGAAAAAACCGGCTTCAAAAGGTTCAATTTACATGGGTAACGTAGGAGTGTCCGGAAACTTTTGCGAGGAACTGTATATCTCGGAAACGGTGCGACAAAACAGAAAAATGCATATAAACAAAATTGAAGGCAACGAAATTTTCAACAAAAAATGTCTAAAAGGTTTTGCTCCCAAATCGATTTTTATATGAAAAAACCGGCTTCAAAAGGTTCAATTTACATGGGTAACGTAGGAGTGTCCGGAAACTTTTGCGGGAAACTATATATCTCGGAAACGGTGCGACAAACTAGAAAAATGTATAGCAACAAAATTGAAGGCAATGAAATTTGCAACAAAAAATGTCTAAAAAGTTTTTCTGTAAAATTGGTTTATATGACAAAAAACGGCTTCAAAATGTACAATTTACATTGGTAACATAGAAGTGTCCGAGTTCTTTTTCGAGTAACAGTAGCAGCAGGCGCTGTTTAGCTGGATTTCCTTCTCTGATAATTGCACGCGCAAAAGGTAAACAAATAATTACTCTGACACTTGTGCCTCTTCCGGTTCATTGCCACGCCTCCTTGTTTATATTCGCGAAATTATCACAGCAAGGATAATACGACCTCATTATTTTCAAATCGATACGTTACGGACTTTCGGATTACAACAGGCTTTTCTTTCTTTGCAGTTTTCCATCCCTGCGCAGATAGCCTGCTGTACTTTCCGACTCATCCAGTGTCATATGCTTTCCTCAACGCCAAGTAGATCACTAGGAATCCATCAGTTCAATGTCGGTTACGCGAAATATTTAATTATTCATTCGGTTACCACTGACGCGCCCGAATGGATTAACGAGATTCTAAAAATATTTTGATCTGCATTTTCTAAATACGCTACTGCGAAGGTCACTTTGGTGGGTGTCCTTCGAAAAAAAATTCCGAATGCGCCCCTGCCCACTCTTCCTTCGAATCTCGAAATAAACCTAATGACTGACTTTTGCAACGCCCTGTGCTTAACCGCTTAACGCGTTTCGTAAGGAGATCAATTAATTTTTGATTAGAATGTGAGAATGACGAACTTTCTACATCGAAACAATAAAAAAATCACGAACAATAACACAGGCGTCATGATAACTGTAATTTATTTTTTGAAATTTTGAATTTAAAAACCGTAACTGATTATTAGGATAATTTAGAATTAAAAAGTCGACGTCGATGGGACGAGTCGATGGTAAAACTTACCTATTAATTAGTTTGTGACGTAGGCAATAAAAAAAACTGTTACGGTGACTCACGCGAAGGTAAGAATGGTGCACCTGTACCTCTCTCGCACCTCTCAGATTACCCGTCCAACAGGTGTTTTAATCTGAATGTTTACGTGATAACAAAATGAATTTCAATTAATTAATACAATAACACCGTCGTCGAATTATTGACCCACATAAAAGGTAAACAAATAATGCAAAACAAAAGCACATCTAGAAAAATTGAACTCACCTTGTATGGAATGTAATTTGCAAAACAAACGAACATCCACCCCCGCAAAAATCAAGCCGTACACGGAATGTTCGAAAAAACGAAACTTGGTCGAAATATCAAGTGGGCGCCGGTTGCGTTGTTAAAAATAAATAAACAGGTTGGAATTTTGACGTTTAACACAAATGCACCCACAATACACAGCTAACAACAACGAACGCGATCGAACTGTCGACGCGCCCACAGCTGACCACAAATTTGACAGTTATACCCGAATCACACCGAAAATACCCGACGAACTTTTACACGAAATTATTATTAATTATTTTAGCTGTGGAAAGTCAAACAAGCCCGCATATAAAAATATTTCGTAAATTACCAAATTCGATCTACTAATTAAATTAATTCGGTTCGGAAATAAAACATTAGAATTTAAATTGCCCCGGTTCTCACACCGTGACGCTCCTGGTGTCGATAATACGAACTACAACTCAATTTGACTGTTACGGGTTTTTTTGTGAAGTTTGCAAATAATTCGTTTTATGATAAGTGAAAATAATGGCCGATGAAGAGCAATTACCCCCCGGCTGGAAGAAACGATTGAGCCGTTCGACGGGTAAGCACAGTCGAACAGTTCGCATCGAGTGAAAGTTTTCTAACCTCAAACTTTACTTAGGTCAACATTACTACCTCAACGTTTACACCAAAGAATCCCAATGGGACGTCCCAGATAAGCCTGCCGAGCCCGTACCTTCGAGCGGTCCCGATAACGTGCAATGCTCGCATCTGTTGGTCAAACACATAGACTCCCGAAGGCCGTCTTCGTGGAGGGAAGAAAACATAACCCGAAGTAAAGATGAAGCTCTGGATTTGCTAAAATGTAACTTTGTCGATTTTTAAAGTCGGATTTTGTTTAATTAATTCTTTTAGCCTACAGAGAGCAGATCGTTCAAGGCAAAAGTTCGTTTGCGGATCTGGCGCAGAAGTATTCCGATTGTTCTTCGGCAAGACGTGGCGGCGATTTGGGTCTCTTCGGGAAGGGTGCCATGCAGAAGCCATTCGAAGAGGCAGCTTTTGCTTTAAAGGTCGGCGAATTGAGCGAACCTGTAGTTACCGATTCAGGAGTTCACATTATTTTACGTACTGTTTAAATTTTAAAGCTTTTACCTTAGATTTTTAATTATAGTGCCAACTGTAAGGTCTTAATTAAGTGTTTTAATTATTTAAATACTTTTTTTTTTAATTATTAACCAGCACAATAAACTCCATGCACTTCGGCTGAGAATTATTTCAAATTTCTGTTATTCCTGTTCTTATCCTGTGCCGCCATCTAACGACCTACATTTGTGTGACTTAACCTCAAAATTTTGTTATTTTGCTGCATTTATTGGAAGTTTTTGTATTAAATGTTGTCGATGTGGAAGAGTCGCATCTATGCGACGAAACGCTTGCTGTCCACTTTGGCGGAGCCCCGACAGCGGCGGCTAGAAACATTTCGAACCAGCGAGAATGACCCCACTCAGCACACCGAAGACAACATAGGGCAGTATTATAAAATTTCCGAAGAAGACAGGAGTAGGATATTCTTGCATGGAGGTATTCCAAAGTCATATTCAATTCAAACGAAAACGTTTAACGAGACAACTTTGATGGTTCGGAAACCATCACTCGATGTGATTAATTACCTTAAACGAATCGATTACTCTAAACCGACAGTAAGATTTGTGTTGTACGGTGACAACGGATGCGGGAAGTCGCTGTCTCTGGTTCACGTTTTACACTATGCCTATCGAAGCGGCTTCTTGGTGGTCCACATTCCCTGGGTCAGTACTTGGATGCTAAAGCCGAGAGAATCGAGTAACTCGGAGGTGAAAGAAGGTTTCATCGACCTGAATATGGACGCCGTTTTATGGTTGGGCCACTTCCGGAATCAAAATTCACATTTATTAAAAAATCCCGAATTAAAATTAACGGAAGACTGCATATGGAATCATCGGGAGAAAACACTAAAAGATGCTACGTGGGTGGAATTAATAGATTTTGGTATCAACCGCATCAAATATGCGTCCAGATGCGTCGAGATTTTGTGTAAAGAAATCAAACAGGCGTCCACGGCAGGAAAATGTAAGACTTTAGTGGCCATAGATGGATTTAACTTCTTCTTTAACCCCACGACGAAAATTTTTACCGAGAAGAAAGAACGGGTTCATCCTTCCAAGGTTACTTTGACTGAACCCTTTTTGAACTTGACCAAGTTTGATTGGCACAACGGAGCTGTGGTGGTCACCGTCGATAAGATTAGCCTCCCGGACGAAAATGAACTTACTTACTATCCTAGGTAAAAGGTAATTTCGTAGAAAAACAAAGTTTGATTTTAGTTTTGTGTTTTAGGCATCTGCTCGGAAAAGAAGGTTTCGAACATTTGGATCCTTTCGTTCCGATTTCGGTTACGAAATATTCACCTAAGGAGTTTACGAGTTGTATGGATTATTTCCGAGAGAGGAAGTGGGTGCAGGAGTTGGACGGGCAGGACGAAGAGATGGCGTTTTTGAGCACTCGGAATCCCTACAAATTGATGATGTTATGTAATGCCTTGTAAATAAGTTTAGTATAGATTTGAATTTTTTTATTATAAAATGAAAGAGAATTGCTGTGTTTTTGAAACCAAAATTCAATTACCTTAAAACCAGTATTCAGAACTGCAATTTGAGACTGATTTATGGTTTTAATTGTAAATTTTTGTATATTATATTAATTATATCGAAATCCAATCCAAGACGCAGCAGGTATTAATTTAGCAGGGTTCCCCACTCGTCTGGAAAAGTCAGGGAAATTAAATTTTCATTCTGCGAAAACAATTTAATTAAAAATTAATTTTTTAATTTTAAAATTAAGATTTTTTTTACCTTTATATCTTCCGATTTATCGAAATGTCAGGGAAAATTTTTATCTTTGTCAGGGGGAAAACCTGGAAAAGCCAAGGAATTTGATTTGGAAAATTCAGTGGGAACCCTGTTTAATCTTCCGAGCTTTGTACTACTGTCCGAGGTTAGATTTACAGTTAGTCAAAAACTAAAAGGGAATTCTTGAAAATTCCTAAGATATCATTGGAATTCGGAGTCCTGTATACAAATTTTCTTTTAAATATTTACCCCTTGGGGAAGAAAGTAGGTTGCAAACCGAGGGGGAATTGCTGGAGAAATCTGGTGTGCAAACGAAGGGAAATCTGAGGTAGTGGAGGAAATTTGTTAAATCGGAAGCTATTGAATGGCATCGTCTGCCGTTATTTGTTCAAAAACGTTGACGTCTGTATGTCGTCGTAGCCACAAATATAAATCCGACAACGTGGAAACCTTTTTTATGTAAAAAAATAATTAAAACTACAAACGGAATCTCGTTAATCCATTCATGCGCGTCGGGGGGTAGATAGTTGATGAATAAAATCTGTATTGTTTATCGTAATTGGTGAAACAACTTTTAATTTCAAGTCGGCATCGTAAATTGAAAAAATCCGAAAAAACAGATTTTAATTTTTTAGTTGCGAAAAATGAAGCAGACGGGTGGGGGATGGGGTAGTTGGCCACACTGTGAAGATCTGCATGATTCACCCCGTTTGCCACCTACACGTTTATTTTCTGCAAATCCTCGAACCTCACCTCAACAGAATCACATTTTCAGTAACAATTTTTTTTTGGTTTTTTGAAACTTCCAACCGAAAAATGGTAAGTTTAATTTTTTTTAATTACCCATAAAGGGTAACTTTTATTTTTGGCAAACTTCGGGGTACGTCGACGGCCATTTAAAATGTTGATGGAATTTTTTAGGCTCCAGCATGCAGTCGCTGTTTGAGTACAGATATTCAGGATCTGGAATGCCAAAATAAATGCAAATATTGCCATAGCTGCATTGCAAGATTTATTTATGCGGATTACAATAACGGAAAATTGGAATTTGTGTGTCCAAATACCAGGTGCAACGCGAATATTACGATGGTTTCTCTGCAGGTAAGAATAAGACAGACCTAACTGTTTTTTTCTAAATAATACAAGGGGGTACTTTTTAGAAAGTTCTTCAGCAAGATTGGAAGAAAGTTGTCTACCGGAGGAGGCTGTTGCAGTTAAACGAGAGCGGCCATCAAAATTTGGAATTGTGTCCATGTTGCAATTGTGTTGCTGTGTTAGACAGTAAAAAAGAGCATTTTTCATGTTTGAATCCTAAATGTTTGAAAGACATTTGTGTTAATTGTAAGGGTGATGCTCATGCTGGGATCGCATGTAAAGACATGGGTAATATTCGAGTTGGGTTGTGTAACAAATGCGGAAACAAATTTTTTGATAACAATAAGTGCGTCAAAGATTCAGCCACCAAGATGGATAACGAGCAGATCATGGAAATGGTTCGGAACAGTTGTGTCCCGGAAACACCCAGTTCATTTTTTGGCAAATTTTTCGAATTTTGCGATACTAATTATGAAACAATTGTTTTAACCGGTTTATCAACCATCGGTTCCTACTTTTTGATTAAGTATTTGAAGGAAAAATTCTAAAAGACTGACTTTGTAATATTTTTTAGTAAAATAAAATATTTTTGTAAACAACAGCTTATTTTTAAGTAATTATTTTTTTTACAGTCCAAATTTCTTGTTTTTAGTATAAAATTCTTCTTCTACTCTAAAACTAATCGGCCGATTTAATTCTTTTGTTTTGCTGTAGCTTTTGTTTCAATAGATTGCATAGATCCCCTCCCCTAAACCCTTTCAGGTTGACCACCACGTGATGGTTTTTCTTATCTACAGTGATTGTAGGGGGTTGTAGTGCATCTTGGGAGTGATAACCATTTTGGCCTTCCATTAACTTTTATTTAGGTACATTTTCAAAAAATATGGTGGACAAAAGAAAGGTAAATAAAATTTATTACGAAAACCAAGATAATAATATCATATTTTCTTCCAGTTGCGCTGTTCAATCTGCTGGGAATTTCGTGATGACTACGAGATTTTCAGATGCAATAAGAAAAATGAAAATTATTGCACATGTTGCCTTCAGGAGTTTTGGGAAAAATCAATTCAGCCACCCGGATGTCGTTTGTGTAGTAATAAATACTACTCTCGATGCACGGAGAATTTGTACGAAGGCAAGTTCGACTTCTACAAGGAGACGGTAAGGAGCAATCCATTATTATGATGTCGTTTTTCTTAATACGTAGTAATATTGTAGAATACAAGCATGAGTCGGTTCCAACTGGAAGAATGGATAATGAGCAAATTTAGATTCTCGGAGAGCTCTATAAATATTAGAGCCCGAACTTACGTAGAAAATAAGATGTCGGAAGCTATAATAAAAACTTGCCCAATATGTAAAGTAAGATTTATTAAGGGTGACGAAGGTTGCAATATCGTTGACTGTATTTGTGGTTATACCATATGCTTCATGTGCGAGAAACCTCAGACGAGATGCGCCAGTGGTTTCGACTGCCTCGAAAATTCTGCCGAAGTAGATGAAGAAAAAATCATGGATGCTGCCAAAGAAGCAGGTTGGAAGTTATTTGCTAATTGATCCCACTGTACCCCAAAGTAGGTCAAAATTTATTAACCGGAATATCTGGAAAGCTGTAACTTTCGGTATCATTTCACTTTATATTCTGTATAAACGCAGTCTAATTTTGTAAATTACATTTGAAACAAATGGGATTTCAATAATAAAAGTTATTATTTACCTAAATATTTTGTAATTGTTTCAAGTCCACGTTCTTGATAATGAACGTGACCTCTTGCTTGCGTAACAATAACATTTATTTTTATCAGGAATTAACTTATTAAAGATAAATACAGCATTCTCAGTTTATTGTTTGATCCGCATCCATCCAGCAAAATGACGCTCCGGTACAGTTACGAGACTTTGCACGTGCAAGTGCTGAAACCGCACGTATACAGCGTTGAGCTTAATCGGCCCGATAAGATGAACGCAATGAATGCAACGATGTGGTTGTAAGTCCATCAGGTCACTTTTAGAAAAAGTTATTTCATTTCAACCTTTCAGCGAAATAAAGCAGGCGTTCCGAGAGCTCAACGAAGATTCGGAGTGCAGAGTAATAATATTGTCTGGTTCGGGTAAACTCTTCACTGCAGGTTTAGACTTAAAAACAGCTCTGGATTTGGTCGAAAGTGACGACAGCAATAAAGATATTGGTAGAAGAGCCAAGGAATTACAAAAATTCATAAAGCTTTGTCAGGAGAGCATAACGCAAGTGGAGTTGTGTCTCAAGCCTGTTTTGGTTGCCGTTCATTCCGGTTGTATCGGAGGTGGAACTTCCTTGATAACAGTCGCCGATGTGAGATATTGCACTCAGGATGCATGGTTCCAAATAAAAGAGGTGAGGCTTCCGGACGATAAACACCAGTTTAGTTTTTAAAATTGCAGGTCCAAATCGGAATTGTTCCCGACGTTGGAGTAATTCAAAGGATGCAGAAGATTACCGGGTGCGATAGCTTATTCAGAGAATTATGTTATACCGGTCGGAAATTCTCCTCGGCCGAAGCTTTGAGTTGCGGCTTGGTTTCCAAAGTATTCGACGATAAAGAAAGGTAAAATTTCCCAAACTGTTCTCAAACAAATCTTACTTCTGTCGTTGTTAGTTTAATGGAAGGAATTTTGAAAGTGGCAGAAGAAATCGCGAGCAAGAGTCCTGCAGCCGTCCAAGGCACTAAACGAAGCATCGTTTTCTCGAGAGATCACACGGTACAAGACGGACTCGATGAAATTGTAAGTCGAGAAAATTCTTTTTCTTTTAACAGCATCTCGAGGTTTTAGGCTCGATGGAACCAATTCATGTTTCAATGTCGGGATTTCTCTCTCGCTTTGAACGGGGCCATGACCAAAGAAGCCAAAGTACAGTTTTCAAATTATTAATTATTTTTTGAATTAAAGCAAAGCGATTCAGACTAAGTTTTTATTATTTTTGAAAAGAGGTGACAATTGGAGGTGAATTAGGAATGAAACAGAGGATAACAAAACTTCTGTAAGTTTTATTTTTCGTTATTACTAATTTATATACATTACTTAACTGCGACGAAAATACACAAATTCGTAATGTACAACAGAAACTTAAAAGTAATAATTAAACCTACGAGGAGCTGCAGCAAAGTGGATTGGCTAAATTTCAACACTAAAATTGCCTAACTCATTCTCTTTACAATTTTTTTGCATTATGTAATACTCGTTTTGTTTTCGAAAATAACACGAAAGTGTGGGCGCCACCTAAACGAGCGCAGAAGGAAAAGACGCGGATGTGGCGACAGCGTTTCAAAAGAAACCGACACGAAAGCAATTTCTCGGTCTCGGTCGGCTTCTTTCTATCACATCCGGAATGTTAAAACGGCGCGAGCGATTACGTGTCGCCCACAAATACACAGAAGATGAATATAAACAGAAAATTGAACTAAACTTTAAATAACTTATTTAATGAAACTTGGTTTAAAAAATTACGTTACAATTCTTGCTGCAATTTAAAGTAAGTTCTTGACTTCGTCGTACATGACCAACACTATAGCTCCTCCGGTACCACGGAGAACGTTGGAGAAGGCTCCCTTGAAGAAGGCCTTGCCACCTTCAGTCTTGGCGATGGTGGCCCAGCAATGTAATGTGTTTTTGTACATAATATCGGCTCCTTTACGACCAGATTGCATCATCATACGTCTACGGACTGTGTCGAAGGGATAGGATATGATACCGGCAACAGTGGTTACAGACTGAAAAGTAAAATACAGATTATTTCTCAGAATTTCCAATCTCTTTTAGATATTTCTCACCTGTGCAATGGCCCATGACACTACGAGTGGGGTGTTCTTGGGATCGGGTAAGATTCCTTTAGCTGTGTCGTAGAAACCAAAGAAGGCAGCACGGTAGATGATGATACCTTGTACGGACACACCGAAACCCTTGTACAAACCACCAAGACCGTCGGATTTGTAGATTTTCGATAAGCAGTTAGCTAGACCTTTGAATTCACGATCGCCGGCGGCTTTACCGGTATCGGCGGCCAACCTGGTTCTGGCAAAATCAAGAGGATATACGAAACATAAGGAGGTTGCTCCGGCAGCACCACCGGAAGCCAAGTTTCCTAAGAAATAACGCCAGAATTGTGTCTTCTTGTCGACTCCGCTAAGGAAAACTTGCTTGTACTTGTCCTTGAAGGCGAAGTTCAAAGCCTGGGTTGGGAAATAACGGATGACGTTGGCGGCATTACCACGCCAGTATGCGAGTACGCCCTGTTCTTTGGGAATGCGAACAAAACAATCTACCATACCTGTGGAAAATAAAAGAAAAAAATTAATACAAATACAATAAGTTTACCATTGACGCGCATGAATAGATTGCCGAGATTCCATTCGCCAGTTAAATTATTAATAAACATCCCAATGAATTTTTGTATTTTTTGGGATCTTATCAGTAGTTGAACAAATTAACGAAATTTATGTCGTTTATGCACTCGGTAGGCAGATAACGGATAGGTTTTTTAAAGCAAATATTCTTATTCGTTATGGAATAATATTCGTGGGTTCGGGACAGAAATAAAAACTGGGTTTCCAGAAATTTTTCAAAATAAATTCCCAGGTTTCGATTAAAATTGCAGACTTTCACTGAATTGAAACTTGAAAAAAATGTCGCCGGTTTTACCAGGTATCCCAGATGAAGGGGAATCCCATTAGATCATTGTTTTTTTAATTTTGGTAACCAAAAAATCAGCCTATTTACGATTTTTTGATGAGCAAATGGGTTCCTTCTTTTACATAATCAACCGAACTGGGAAAATCTAATGTACAAGTGAAGCAGGGTTTCCACTGAATTTTCCAAATCAATTTCCCCGACATTTCCAGGTTCTCCCTGACAAAGAATACAAATTTTCCCTGACATTTCAATAAATCGGAACATAAAAACATTCTAATTTAGCAGAAAAAATGAGAATTTTCCTGATTTTTCCTTGATAAAATTAGGGAAATTCTTAAAATGCGAGTAAATTTGAGGAAATCCAAGAATATCTTACAAAATCATACACAAAAATCAACTTCCGGGAGAACCGAGAAATCTTCGAAATCAGCTTTTTCTCCCTTATTTCCAAGAGGAACTCTTTCAAAAATCTTGTAAAAGGAAAGTGTACAAAAATTTGCCTTGGGACTTCCTCCTCTTCGTTCATTGTTTAAAATAAATTGTTGGGTTTATCCGACTAAAACGGAAGATTTTCCCCGAACTTAAAAATTCATTCGGAAAGGTTGTTTTGGCGAACTAGTGAAGATTTTTTCTATTATATAATCAACATTACATGCATAATATCGTTAATCAGGCGAAAGGTCGATAGCTATGGGAATCTCGTTAATACATTCGGCGCGTCAGTGATTTTGAAGTAAACGGATAACAGCAATTTTCTTAAATTTTAAGTTCCTGACGTGGGGAACCTTTGTGATTGATTGAAATAAGCTTTCAGATCTAAAAAAGAGAAGAAATTGGTGAACGATGCAGGTATTTTCCCTTGGGGACTTCAAAAGCTAGATTAAATTGGAAGTCGGGATGTCGAGTGAAACCCACTCCAACTGATTTCCAAATTTTTGATGAATCATGAGTGACAACCGCATTGTTCGCGATTACATGAATAAAAACTTAAGATAGCATATCAAATAATGGCAAAGATAAGACGAATGTTGGCCCCTGGGTATCAGGCTACTGAGGAAAAATCAGGATTTTTCAAGAAAGCGCGGGTAATTTCCAATCTCTGTGAATTACGTCGTACAGAATAATTCAACCTTAATTACATAATGAGGTGCATAGTAAACGAGCGAGCCAAATTGTCAGAAGGTTTGAAACTTTGCCAAGCGAAGCAAAGTTTATGAAAATTCTGAATTGCATGCAATTTTGAATTTGGGGGGCAAAACGAAGGTTGCGGAAAACAGCACAGGTTATGTCACGAGAACGTCGATTAATTATCAAGGATATGATGACATCACTCAATTCGGCGAAGCGATGACCTCGCGGAAGAAGATTGAACTTGAATCCTTTCCAACCGGCCGGCAATCGATATTTTTTCAAAATCCAAATTAATAATTTGGAGAAGAAAATTTCACGTGCAAATCACACTCATATTTTATTTTTGGATCTGTACCATTAGGTGAAGGTTACGTAACGTCAACGAGAGCCAAGTGCTCTTGTTTGACGTAAAACAAAAAACATAAATAAAAATTTCGAAGGGGGCGAATTCGAGCGCGTGGCTTCCGTCAGACGTAAAAAACAAAAGACAGTCGATTTTTAATCTAGCAGGCGACTGATTTATGACGTCCGTCTTCCTTTCGATATTGATCACACGGCGGGCGCATGGTGGCCGCCATCTTACTTCCATTGAGAACACCATGTGGTTGTTCGAAAGAAACCAAATTGCGGCCCCGAAAAACTTCTAAACTCAAATTTTTTCTGACGATGCAATCACGCGAGATCGCAATCGCGACGAATCACGTGGTTACGAGACAAATTTCCACCGATCCGACCTTGAAAAAATTAGCCACTCAACCACCAACGTCAGCATTAACATTAAAATTGGAAAAAAACACAAATTTGCCTGTATTGGCCTGCCACCCCCGATGCTCCCCGCGCGAATTAAATGGGTCAAGTTGAATCGAGACCCTCAGACTTTGAACCGTTGCCTTATGTAATGTGGAAACGAAATTAAATGGGCGTGCGAATTTTGCAAAAAATCGGGTCACCACGTCCGTCCGGAGGAAGTTAAAGACCTAAATATTGTAAAACAGTTTCTCACCCTTGTAACGTTGATCCGCTGAAATTTGCTTGGAGACATGTTGAACTTGAAGGAGCAGTTTTACCCTTTCAATTGGAGCTACGGCGGTTTTTGAAATAGCGGCTGAGATTCCTCCGGCGAGAAAATCCTTAGCGAAAGAAAGTGGATCGGCTATGCCAGTCATTTTGATTTTTTCCTGTCTTCAAACGGGTATGGTAGGAATTGCTGCGTTCAATTCGCGCACAAAACTGCAAGTGAACTCGGGAGTGGGTTGCGGTGTCGCTCGTGGAGGCGCGCGCAGGTCATGTGCTTCTCTCCCTGGCGCGCCAGGCGTCCCAATTTTTAAAAATAGCTCCTTGCGTTATCGGCATTTTCATTCTACCTTCGTTAGATAACAAATTACCACCACTGCACCTCTACCACCGATCTTTATTTAACAAAATAAACAACTTTGAGAAACAAAACAAACTTAATTTTCCAGATAAACACAAATTTAAACTCTCGAGTGGCCAACTTCCGCGGTTCGGTCAACAGAGGGCAGCTCTTCCAAAATCTGTTGGAGGTTACTGGGTCACTTTGTTCGAAAGGAATTTATCGATTTCCAATTACATTTTCCAAATTCCGTCTTTAAAACCTCTGAAAATACTTGAAAAAATTGTCCAAATCACATTTTCCAACTTGGGTAAAATTTTTCCCAATTTAACCGAATTTTTGCCGAAAAATTCAGTGTTGAATCCAGGGGGGCACCCCCTTTTTAATTTAATTTAAAATTTAATATAAACATTTATTTTTGGTTCTTTGAATTTTGTGCCCCCCCCCCTCGGGAAAAAGAATTCAGGTCAAATATTTTAAAAGATTTATTAATTCCTAGAAGCCATAAAAATGCACCGACTGTTTTCCTAGAATTTTCTATAAACATAAAAAATTCTTTAATTTTATAGGTCAAATATTTTAAGAGATCTAATAAGTGTTGAATTCAGGGGGAAATACAAAATGCCCCCCCTCCCCCGCCGGGAGGAATTTGTAAAGGCATATAAAATTTTAAAGTAATAATTTCTTTCTATTTAGTTCTCTTTATTTTGTGCCCCCCCCCAAGGAAGTTTCATTAGCCCCCCAACCCCCCGCGAAAAAGGTCTGAATTTAACCCAGCAGCCTGCGAATGTTTATAAAAAATTCTCGGAATTTTTTTTTTTATATAAATTTTTATTTTTAAATATTTTAAAAGTTTTAATCGGTGTTTAATTCAGAGGAAATACAAAATGCCCCCCCTCCCCCGCCGGGGGAGATTTGTAAAATCATATAAAAATTTAAAATAATAATTTTTTTGTATTTTCTTCTTTGTAGTTTGTGCCCCCCCCCCCACCAGGGAGATTTATTATCCCCCCCCCCCCCCGCAAAAAAGGTCGGAATTAAACATAGTTGCCTGCGAATGTTTATAAAAAATTCTTGAAAATTTTTTTTTTTTATGTTATATATTTTATTTATATTTATTTTTTTTTATTTTTTATTATTTATTTATATTTTATTATATTTTATATTTATTTTAAAAGTACCATTTATTGGTTCTTGGAAGCCATAAAAATGCACTGACTCTTTTCCTAGAATTTTCTATAAACATAAAAAATTCTTTAATTTTATAGGTCAAATATTTTAAGAGATCTAATAAAAGTTGAATTCAGGGGAAATGCAAAATGCCCCCTCCTCCCGGGAGAATTTATAAAGGCATATAAAATTTTAAAGTAATAGTAATTCTTTGTATTTTGTTCTTTTTATTTTGTGCCCCCCCCCCCCAAAAGAGTTTCATTAGCCCCCCCCGCGAAAAAAGTCTGAATTTAACCCAGTTGCCTGCGAATGTTTATAAAAAATTCTTGGAAAATTATTTTTTTGTATTAATTTTTAATTTGAAATATTTTAATCGGTGTTTAATTCAGAGGAAATACAAAATGCCCCCCCCCCACCGGGGGAATTTGTAAAAGCATATAAAAATTTAAAATAATAATTTTTTTGTATTTTGTTCTTTGTATTTTGTGGAAGTTTATTATTTATTTTTATTTAGTTTATTTATTATTCCCCCCCGCAAAAAAGGTCTGAATTTAACATAGTTGCCTGCGAATGTTTATAAAAAATTCTTGGAAAATTTTTTTTATTTTATATATTTTATTTATATTTTTTTAAAATTTTAATCGGCGTTGAATTCAGGGGGAAATACTAAATTCCCTCCACCCCCCGGGAAGTTTATAAAGCCATATAAAAATTTTAAATAAAAATTTTCTTGTATTTTGTATTTTTTTCTTTGTATTTTGTACCCCCCTCTCCCGAAAGTTTCATTAACTATGAAACCCCCCCCCGCCGAAGAAAAAAGGTCTGAACTCAATACTGAAAAAAGCTAATCCGGCTTTTGTTTTAGTTTTATTTTTTAATAATAATAATAATAATAATATAAATAATTCCTTGTCTAGTGTTGAATTCAGGAGAAGTACAAAATGCCCCCCCCCCCCCCCGGGGGGGGGGGGATTTGTTAAGGCATATAAAAATTTAAAATAATAATTTTCTTGTATTTTGTATTGTTTTCTTTGTATTTTGTGCCTTTTCCCACGAAAGTTTCGTTGACCCCCCCCCCGGAAAGAAAGGTCTGAATTCAACACCGAAAAAAATTAATTCGGGTTTCCGGCCACCTAAAAAAATCTAAGCTGAAGTTTGTTTGTTGTCAGGTTGTGATTTTTTAAAAACTGCATTTAAAATCAGCAAACAATTAGTAGCGTAAATACCCCGGGCGGCACTTCTGTAGAGGGCGTCAGAATAAAACACGCAGAATAAAATTATAATTTTTTTATATTATTAATTTCTTGATATAATAAATAATAAGAATATATAATAAGAATTATTATTTTTTGCTTAATTGCGAAAATAGGGGGTGGCAAATTTAAATAGGGGGGGCAGCAAATTTAGGGCTTGCCCCGGGTACCAGAAATCCACGCTACGCCACTGACAATGAAGAGATTTATATTTTATACCTCCGGAAAGGTAAATATTAATTTGACGCGCATGAATGGATTAACGAAAGATATTTTACCAAAAACCTTGTTTGAATAATTTTTTTGGGCAAATAAATTTTGTTTAATTTAAATAAAATATTTTTGTTCAAACAAAAATTTGTTTAATTCAAAAGAAAATTATCTTCTAAAAAAAATTTCAAATTTCTTCAGTCAAATTTTTTTTTGATTTAAATAAATCTTTTTTTGGAACAAAGATCCAGAATCCAGAATCCAATCGTTGGATCCTCTATTTTTCTATATTTACGGTTCTCACAAGGAAGAGTTTCCTGGTGATCTCCTCCCAGGCTCGTAGCCAGGATTTTATTTCGGGGAGAGCACTCGTAAAAAGAAAATTTTCTTCGGGGATTCCCCTTCCGACAGTTTTTTTCCCACTTTTAATAAAATATTATCTATTTTCCTATTTTATTCTCCCCCCTTTCGGGGGAGGGAGGCTCGGGCCTGTCTCCTCCCATTTGGTGGTGGTATCGGAAACAAAACGACCCCTATTGTTCTTAAGTGCTAATAACCCATTTTAAGGGATGGATTCGCTCTCAAAAGATAGGCTTTAAATCGAATTTCTATTTAAAAATTTTTTTTTACTTCGAATTAAGCAAAATTCAAAAATAAGTTTTTAGGTGTGGATAGGTAAACAATTGGAATCTCGTTAATCCGTTCATGTGCGTCACTTTAAAAAGCAATTTCAAAAAAATACTTATTTATTTTTCAATGAAATCATATTTTTAAGAGAAAATTTTTGTAAAATCTCCTGGAAGGATTTATCCTCCTTAAAGCAATTTTTTTTAATTTCTGCTTTCAAACGGCCACAGCACTGAAACTATTGAATTTTTGGTGTAAATGGATTAGTAATTTTTTGAAAAGCATTTATTTATCTACAAACTAGATCATAACTTTTTATCGTCTAGAATCAATAGATTTCGAGTTATGAATTAAATTAAGATCAGAAATGTTAAAAAGTTCAAGAACTGGATGTATTAAAGAATTTTTTGATGTAAATCCTTGGGGTGGGGGAGAGTAGATAATACTCTTCAGCATTAACAACTGAATAACTCCTTAGTTTTGGTAACTGAATAAAAAACAAACGGCCCCCCACCCCCCAGATTTAATCTAAATTTTGGGATTTTATCTGGTAATGCTATAAAATTTACTACAATTGGGGGAGGGAGGGAGTAATTTTTTTTTAAATTTTTCTGCGTCTACACGCCTGGAAATAAATGGAATCTCGTTAATCTATTCGAAAATTTTTCTTCTTGGCATTCTCTCGGGTTGAACGATAGCTGGTCAGGAACAGCTGTTGCAGTCAAAGGTTAACTTTTGATATATTTTTTTTACTTAATCAGTCGAAATAAAGCAGGATCGGATTAGGAAAGAATTTCATCTAAAAATTCTTTACACAATGCAAGGTGTTTGTTTTGCGAGGAAATAAAAACTAATGCCAAGGATGAACTCTATTCTTAGCGCAGCTTTTTATACCAAATGACTTCTGAAGTATTCCACTAGCTAAGGGCACCGTGTCAATGTTTTCTCGTGATTTTACAACCTTCAAATTTAATTTTTCATTTTTATCACTCCGATTCTGGATAAACCTTAGATAAATTTTGCCCGATTGTTTAAAATATGCGATTATTAATCAATCATGAACTCTAGTCATGCTAAGGCTTTCGACCATGTCGTTTAAAATTTTAGTGATTTTGTTTGGTGAGATTGTTCATTACAAAATAATTTTTTCATAATTACATAAATTTTAGTTTTTTACGGTGTAAGTCATGGGAGTTCCGACTCACCCGATCTATCTGAAGTAGCCAGGTAGACTTTCCAAATCATTAAATTTTTTACTCCACCCCCTCTAAAATATAAAAAAAATACAATTTTTTTTTTTTAGCTCAGCATCTCAAGATTTTCTTGCAAAATTTTTAAACAAAACAGATTCCGGACATGATGACGAGATGGGTTCTAGGTAAGTCAAAAAACTGTCGACAACCACCCGGGGTCTCGAAAACAACATAAGGTCAAAAATTTATCATATGTGATACAACAATAATTTAATCACCTCACCGGGCGAGGTCACAAGATTTTTTAAAAATTCAAAAAATTTTATAATTTTTTCAAAATGATTTTTTATCTTATAATCTCAAAAAAAAATTTTAGCACTCCGTCCACTCCGATCCAACCAAACGGAAAGTATAGAAGTGTCGAAATCTACGTGATCTCCGAAATCACCGGCTGGCTATATTTTATCCTGTGGTCGATTACATTTTATCCTCTTTCGCTGAACAATTACAGAAGGAAAAGCGTAATTGGACTGAATTTCGATTTTCTCTTACTCAATGTTGTGGGTTTCATGATGTACCTGATCTTCAATCTTGGAATTTATTTGATTCCCGAAGTTAAGGTAAGTAAACTACGACTCTAATTTATTTTCCTTATTTTTTTTGTTTAAGGAAGAATATTTAAGAAGGCATCCGGGAGCTCTTAGTCCGGTGCAACCCAACGATATCTTCTTCTCGGTGAATGCGGTTTTGAGTACCGTGTTCACGATTTATCAGTGTTGCATTTACGAAAGAGGAAACCAGAAGGTTTCCACGACTGGAAAATCTCTCACGATGATCTACTGCATCCTGAGCGTCGCTCTTATTTTATTGGCAAACCTAAACGTAATCATGTGGTTGGATGTCTTATACGTCTGCTCCTACATTAAACTGTGGATCACCTTCACCAAATATATTCCTCAGATTTACATGAATTACAATCGGAAAAGTACGGGAGGCTTTAGCATCGGGACGGTTTTTCTCGACTTCTTCGGAGGAATTTTGAGTATTTCCCAAATGATGCTGGAAGCATACAACTACGGTATTACTGTCATCTTCTGAAAACAAAAAAAAATTAATATCTTCATTTTACAGACGACTGGACCATGGTGATTGGAAATCCGACAAAATTCGGACTGGGATTCATAAGTTCGTCGTTCAATTCGATATTTCTGATGCAGCACTACCTGCTCTACGACCAGTACCATGCGATTAAAGGGGGAACTTACTGTTGAGACCGGCATTAAATAAAAACAAACAATTTCAAATAGCAGGTTTTATTACCAAAAAAATTAATAGAGAATCACAACAATTTTGGAGAATTAAACGATCGTAAAAGCTAAAAGATCCCTGAACACTTAATCTAATATTTGGTGAATTACCTTACTTAATTTACGAGTTTCACTGGGCGTCACGTCAAAGTAGTAAAAAAATGTGTACAAGCAAAACCAGCTCGTGTGAATCCCCTAATATTACAATAATAAGAAAATACTTTCGTTTACAAGAAATAATACTCGATTAACTGGAATGAAGACGAGAAGCTACACGTAAAGGTATAAAATTTCTTTCTCAAAGTTGGTCCTACTTAATTTTTATATCGACACTCCCTAATAATATAATTTTGTACAATTTTCCTCAACAACAACAGATAACATTTTAGTAAAGTAAACAATTATAAAAAAATATAATAATAATAAAAGTATTGTATACTTTATTTACGTAGAGAGCACACCACCGGGTAGTTTTCTCAAAAAATAACTTAAAAATAAAACGGCTGGAATAAAAACCTTATCGTAATAACATTTAACAAACTGCTCTGCCATAAAATTTGAACACTTGGATATTTAATATGTAAAATCTTTTATATTACAATAAAATTAGCTGCAGTTTTCAATAGTAACACATGCGAGAAGGCGCAAAGCTTTGCGCCTCCTCATATTTTGTAGACGCTCACTAGGAATTATTGTATCTCTCACGTAAAACACTTATTGCATTGTATGCACATTTATACATATAAAAAAAATATTTAAAGATTGCGCATGTGTCGTAAACGTCTGACTAACAAACAACTCGAAGACAAACCGCTGGTTCCTTTACACAACTCGGAGTAACTGATCGATCTTCGTGGATAATCGATTTTGTTTGCAAAAATCTAAAATTTAACAAAGCTGTAAAATTTGTAAGTTAAGAATGTTTGAAAAGTTTTTCACGATCTTCCGTCTGCAAATTAGGCAAAGAACACAGAGTGAAATTGATTTTCCCAAGATTTTCTTGGATTTTCATTTCATCGGGATTTCCGATTATCAAAGATTTCTTAGAATTTCCTAAGTTTTTAATAACCAATTTTTTTAAATTTCCTCCTTCACATGGCCATAGCTCGGAAAATATGGGTTTTTCAGTAAAAATGGTTTAGTGCTTTTTTAAAGAGCGTGAAATGATCTACAAACTAGGTTTAAACCGTTTATTGTCTAAAATCAACGGTTTTCGAGTTATGAATTGAATTAAATAAAAAAATGTTAAAAAACTTGGGACTTCTTTTTATATTTTCAAATCCCTGTATCTTTTAAACAAAATATTTTACAAATAAACTTGCCCAATATTTCGGATAGGAAATTTAACGGACTACAACTTTTGTCTAGTAAAATGTTTTGAAAAACCAATTGATTTCACAGAAAATCAGAAAATAATAAACAGAGCAGCTACAAAACAAAAAATTAAATCAAATTTTTTTATTTTAATTAAAAAATTATTTTAGTAATTAAGGTTAAACTATTACAAGGGTGGTCTGTTTGAACATAATTTTTCAATAAAAATAAAAATTTTGAGAATTTAATTTCTTGTTTTGTAGCTGTTTTTTTTATTATTTTGATTTTCTGTGAAACAAGTTGGTTTTTCAAAAAATTTTACTAGACAAAAGTTGTAGTCCGTTAAATTTTCTATCCGAAATAGGGCGTAAAAATTTTTGTAAAACATTTCGTTTAAAAGATACAGGATTTTTAAAAAACCAAAAAAAGAAAAAGTTGGAATTTTCCAACATTTTTGTACTTATTTTAATTCATAACTCAAAAGCCATTGATTTTAGACAATAAGAGGTCAGAATCTAATTTGTAGATTATTTCGCGCTCTTTAAAAAAGTACAGAACGATTTTGACTGAAAAATCAACGTGGAACGTGGAAAACTTCAACTTTCGGAAAAACTTTTCAAACATTGCGAGATAATTCTGAAAAACAAATAATACCAACCTTAAATGACTCTGGTATCTCCTCTGTGCTTCTGTGAACGAGCGTTCCGTTCAGATACAAAACATTAGCTGCCTCATCTTCGGGCAAGGTGATTGTCTGATAGCTAAAAGTCGCCTCCCTCTCCATTCGTTTCAAAACCTCCTGAGCCTCCTGACTCTTTCCTATACACAACAGATCCGGTCCGCCGACCGTCACCAAAGATTTCAAATGCTTTTGGCCGGACACCTAAAAAATAAACAGTCCTGATTTTGTCCCCAATTTAATTTACACTCACCTTGATGGGAGTGCACGGATATTCGGGAAAAGAAACTGCAACTGCACGCGCGCCTGCCTCGTTTGTCCAATCGGAGAGTCCGACGAAAAATTCCTTCCCGGTGAAGAGAACATCGCCGCCGTCCAATTTTGCGGAAGTGTCCGACATTTCTATGATTGGAAGATCTAATTCCTTCTTGAGCACCACTCGTATCGTGTCGATCTAAAAATGAAATCAGCTTTAGAAAACCATCCTGTAGATTGTGCGTTCGTGTCGAAGACCAGACGGCGTCGCGTCATTGATCGATAAAAATGAATACCTAAATTGCGAGCAATTCAGAGCAATTGAAAAAATATTCTCCAGAGCCTGAGTGGAGTAGTTAAAAAGGAAGACAATAAAACAGTGTCACACTTGAGAGTCTAGAGAGAGGAAGTCTAGACAAGCAATATATCCTTTTCGGGGAGATAATATTTTCTCAAGCGTCGCTTGAATGTTAAGCAGGACATTAAAGTCAAATGAAAAGCGATTTTTTTTTTGAACAGACAAATTATAAAATTAACGAAAGGACCTCGAGTACAATAACAAATTTGTTCCTATTTTTCTATTCCAGTCGATCAGTGGACGTAAGTGCCCAATTTATCAATCTTGACATAGCCCCGATATAAACACGGAATCCTTCAGCACAATGTACACTACGCGGGCTTAATTGAATTTTCCTTCGGCTCTCGATAAAACGTCACAAACAGCAATGATAAATTGATGGGAAAAAAATTTCGACATCCATTAATTAGTAAAACTCAAACGGGATGCGTGACATAAATTCATATTGAGAGCAAAACGAGAGTTTGATGAACCGCGATGCTCTCGATGATGTAATGGAAGAATAATGAATTAATTCATTGAGACTACTGCGGATGGCATTATTCAATAATTGGAATTGTTCGTCTGTTCAAGCATGCAAGCTACACTATGCAATTGCCCCAGATCTGAATCCAGAGCCGGATTCCGTTTTTTCAATTTTTTCCACAAAAATCTCCCATCCTGCATAATTGGTTCGCCACCCGACCCCCCAGATTCGTAATCCCAAACGAACAAATTAAGCCATAGGAACGTCAGCTTAAAGAATATTAAAGAATGATTATCATTAAATATTAAAAACGTTTCCGTTTCCGCCTCAATTTCCTGTTGAATGATAATATTAACAGTGCACCTGAGGCCCGAGGGCTGTGCGTGTTTCGAACATCCAGTGGCCTAATTTTTTTGATCCTAGAGAAAATTTTTACCTACAAAGCATCTAACTCTCAAGAAGGTTAAAAATAACCGCATGACTCGGACTATTATCAAGTATGCGACAACTCCTGATTAAACATCATTAATATTACCCAGTTAACCTCGGAGTTAAAAATTATACCTAATTACCAACATTCTCTAACGTCCCGACCTAGAAATATCTCCATTAGCGTAGTATCGATTTCTTGCAATCCGATTCGCGAAATATGTCCAAAAAGAATATTCGTAAAGGTTAATTCAAAAGCTAAAAATAAAATGGGGAGTCGCCCATTTCACCGTCGAAAATTTAATATTTAATTTTTTAATCTCAACTCAAACTCTAAAGGGACCGCGAAACGACGACGGCGAAATGTCTGTAAAATCTTATCTTTCCCCTAAAGCCGTCACTAGGCGTGTAAAACGCAAACCCACAGAAAAACTTATTAGACATTTTTTGTTGAAAATTTCGTTCCCTTCATTTTTGTTCATATGCATTTTTCTATTTTGTCGCACCGTTTTCGAGTTACAGTGATTTAAATAAGACTCGGTGAAATAGAATTACTTATTGTTATCGTCTGTATCTCAGAAACGGTGCAGCGAAATGGAAAAATAAATAAGTATTTTTTCTCGTAAATTTCATTCTCTACAATTTTGTTCCTATACATTTTTCCAAAATACGATGAAAAAATTTGTTGGATTTTACAGTCTTCCTTAAGCCAGTGTAACTCGGAAACGGTGCGACGAAATAAAAAAACCTATATAAACTAAAATGAAGAGAATGAAATTTGCAACAAAAAATGTCTAAGAAAGGTTGCTGTAAAAGCGATTTTTATATGACTAAAAATAACTTCAAAAGGTACAATTTACATTGCTAACATAGGAGTGTACGAGGAAATTAGGTTTCCTAATTTTCTTGTATTTCCTCAAGTTTTCTGGGATTTTCTTTTGGATTGCCTTAAGATTTCCTTTCGAAAAAATGAAAAAGAAAAGTTCATTTTTTTTTGGAAAGGCAAACCACGAGGAAATCTCGGAAAACGCAGTTTAGACCCACAGATGATCGGATTTCAAAGATGCCGAGACACACTTGTTGGATTTATCTTCGGTATCTTTGAAATTGGATATGCAATCAAGCCAAAGTTGATCATCTGTGAGTAGTACTCCGCAGTGGCGTATTTAGACGGGGGCAAAGGGACGATTTCCTCCCTCCAAGGAAAACTCGAATTGTATCCCTGAAACGCTTCTTGATAAGGAGGTTTTCAAATTTTAATAACTTTTATTTATTTGTTTAATATTTATTTATTTATTGATTCGGTTACCACTGACGCGCACGAATGGATTAACGAGATTCCAACGGGGAATTAATAGAAATATTCGAATTAAAAATTATAATTAATTAAATTATTTTTAAATTTTGATTCTGTTGCTGCCCGAGTGGTCCCTAGTCCCAATACGTCGGTGCATCCCTGCTTTACTCCCATCCAATGTTGCCCCCCTGACCTAATTCGATTATTTTTGTAAAAAAAAAAGAAAAAAAAACCTGAACTTTGGCTGATTAAAAACACAGAATTAGTTTTACAGATTGGCGACATAAAAAGGTCAAACGGCAGCGTTCAATCAGCAAATCAAAGAAAACAAAAAAGCCAGAGGAAATTCCTTTTAGATTTAATTTATCCGAGAAACTAAAAGAAAATTTATGTCGAAAAAAAAACGTCAGATAAAAGAGCCGGAGGCAAACAAGTTTTCTTCTCCTTCAAAGGGAAATTTTCCCAACAGGCTTACATTAAAATCTTCCAGGACCCCAATTAAAAATCCTTCCTTGGGGTTTCATCCTTTTTAGAAACCACTTGGGACTGGGAACTTGGAAGTTTAATCCAATTTACCAAAAAACAGGCAAGTTTTCATGCGGAATAGCAGTTAACTTGGGGACAATAAAATTATAAGTTTGTGACTTACCTCTTTTGCACGTTGAGGATTTCCAGGTCTGGTTATGAGAGCAGTACCATTGCAAACAACAGCGGTATCCTCGACGAAGACACACTCGGGTAGCGCCTCATCTGGAGGCAATTCGATCACATCTAAGCCTAATTCTCTCAATAATCTCACGTAGCATTCGTGCTGCTTTTTGGCTTCGTCCAAATTAATTTCTTTGCACGATTTTAACGACTGCGGCAACCGACACACAATTGCGTGAGTATAACGTAACGTCGCCATGTCGACCTTTCCACGTTTGAAACGCAACTGATCGGAGTGGTAACGGTCGCATATGCATCAGGCGTTTACGTGATCGCTACGTTTGCTTTCGCGTTTGTTCGGCGATCAATATTTCAAAATTAGCGAAACAATTGAAGCCCGCTACTGCTCACTCATGATCCGCAGCTCAATTTTTCCTAAAAAATTCATTCATCAGAAATGAACAATTCGGGGCGGACTGGCTAAACCAAGGAAAACAAAAAATAATTATTTTTTTATAAGATTTTCTCAAAAGGATATTAATTTTTGATATAATATGGAGGCATCAGGCCAGGCCCGTAGGCAGGATTTTATTTCGGGGGGGGGGGGGGGGGGCACTCATAAAAAAAATTTTTTTGAGGGGTTCTCCTTTTGAGAATTTTTCTGGGAAAAAAAATTTTTGTTTCCACTTTAAAAATATATCTATTTACCTATTTTATTTTCAAAATATTTTTTTACTTTTAAACATTTCGGGGGGGAGGGGCCCCCTCCTGGCTACGGGCCTGCATCAGGCAGAGGCGCTCAAGGGTGTCACTAACTAGAGGTGATTTAGAAAAAAAAAAAAATTTTTATGCTCTACTTTGAAGGCCTCTCACGCTCTTAGTTAAAAATTAAATTATATAAAAAAATATTATAAATACAAATAAATACACTAACCCCCCCCCCCCGGGGGTCTATCAAAAACCTCTACGTTTAGTTAAAATTTGAAAAATACACCTAAAATGTATATTTGACTTTTTATTTTTTTTAAATTTTAATATAATTTAATATTTTGCCCTTTGCCCCCTCTAAATACGCCACTGCTGTGTTGATTTTGAAAAATCTCATACAGGACTCCGTAAAATGCAAACAATGTTGTCGTCTATATCTCGGAAACGGTGCGACAAAATAGAAAAATGTATAGGAACAAAAATGTAGAGAATAAAATTTACAAGAAAATATGTCTAAAAAGTTTTGCTGTAAAAGCGATTTTTATATGTCAAAAAACGGTTTCAAAATGAGTAATTTACATTGATAAATTATCGCATAACTCAAATACGGTAGATCGTAGAAAGTTAAAATTTTGTATTTGGGACTCTTATAGCCTCCTATTTTTGGTTGCGATTGTCGGTGCCAAAAGGGCATTCATTCATGACGCGCGCGAGTAGATTAACGAGATTCCTGTACAATCATTCTAAAAATGACAAGCAAGTAATGTGGTGTCCACATCAGATTTTTTAATAAAATGAATCATTTGTAAGAAATTCGATTCCGGGTCCAGAAACAAATATAATTGCTGTTGCACTGGAGGGTATTCCATACCCCTCAGACCCCCCGGTTTGAAATCCCAAACGTCATTTGTATACAATTCATACCCCCAGATTCATAAACAAAAGATTTTACTTCATATACACACATCATGTACCGTAAAAATTCGCACCGGGGGGTCTGGGGGGTGTGGAACACCCCACAGAACATATAGTAAAATTCCTGGTTTTTTATCACAAAACTGTGATCAGCTATGTATAATTTAAAAATTTTACATTTGATCTAAGCGCAGTTGATCTTGAAAAATCAAAAATTTTCGCCTAATCCGGCTCTGAGACCACCAGATAGTTTACTTCTCGGAAGAACTAAAGTCTGCAGATCTGTCGAAGTCAGATAAGCAATACTTTTCGTTTTCATATTGGACGATCGACTGTGTTGGTTACGGTTCTAAGCCCAAAGTAAAGCTTCATCGGCAGTTTAATTTTGAACTACAAGACATTTTACTTGAAAAATAGGTTTTCAAACTACAACTTTCAGGAAAATATCTACCTTAGAACTCAAAATTCCACATAATTGAATTTTAATTTTCTACGATAAGCTTAGACTTAGTAAATCGGCTTAACAAACGGATTGGATCCGATTCGACAGATTTGCGTTAAACCCCCTCCGTCAGGGCTCAGGGTCCATCAAATACCTCTAAGTTTGGTTAAAATTTGAAAAATATACCTAAAATATATTTATTTTCCTTTGCAGATCCACCCTTGATGTGCCTTTTTATTTTTTTTTAATTTTAAAATAATTGATTCTGAATATATAATTAATAAATCCAAATTCAACAATGAAAAATTAGATTAGAAAATTTAATTACAAATAAAATGCTTTTAAAAGCTTTTGAGCTTACTAACTTTTCAATATTTTTTGTTAGGTCACCAGACGATCCGATAGTTTACTACTCGGAAGAACTAAAGTCTGCAGATCTCTCGAAGTCAGATAAGCAATACTTTTCGTTTTCATATTGTACGATTGACTGTGTCGGTTGCAGTTCTAAGCCCAAAGTAAACCTTCATCGGCACTTAATTTTGAACTGCAAGAAATTTTACTTGAAAAATAGGTTTTGAAACAACAACATTCACGAAAATATCTACCTTAGAACGCAAAATTCCACATAATTGAATTTTAATTTTCTACGACAAGCTTGGACTTAGTAAATCGGCTTAACAAACCGGTTCGGTCTCGATTCGACAGATCTGCGTAAAAAAGATTCAAATGTTAACGATGAGTTTAATTTCTCAAATCTTCACAACTTTATTGTCTAACATTCCAAAGAATTCAAAAAACATCTTATTTTCTCTTATCGAATAAAACTGCAGCTAAAAAAAACCAAATTAACCAGATTTCGAACAAATGTAAATTCTAAGCCGATACAAAAAAGAGGTTATTTCAAGGAAAAAAGTAAGTGGTTTATGTAAAATAACACTAGTTTTAATACAATTGGAAGAAAAAGTACGACCAATACTTCCTGAAGGTAATTCCTACATTTTCAAAAAATAAGGTTAAGTTGAAATTTAAAAATCCTGTATTACCGGCACAAAATCAGAGACGTACATGAGAAAACGCAATTTATAATTATGATTTTTAAAGGAAATAATAAATTAACTTTCATATTTACCATTTTTCATTGCTTTTCAATTCAAAAAATCAGACTAGCCAACCGTCAAGTTTTTTCAACCGTTAAATTTTGAATTTTGCCGATTTCCCGCGAATATTTACAAAAATTAAACGATAGTGAATCAAGCGTGCGGTAACATTTCGAGACGTTGCAAGTTAAAATTTGTTATCAAAAATGACGAATAATTTAATCATCGATCCGATTTCGCCTTCTATGGTAATATCCTGTCACATGATTTTAAAACAAAAACGCAGCGGCAAAGCCTACTACGAGCGGCCATTGCATAGTTTTTCGCGTTCGGTATCGCGTCGTTCTAAGCTCACGCTTAGCCGGGGGTGTAAAACTTAAAACAACCAGTGAAAATCGGGAAAACGTTCCTTCGTGTCCTTCCTTCAGAACAACGTCAAAGAATACAGGATTACCTAAATGAACAATGTTGTAGTTGACGCATTCACCAAAGTGACGTCACGCCGTGCATCCGCGATGAAAACTCGGTATAATTTCAGTGATCAAGTGTAGTACCTTGTGCCGTTTTCGTTTTGTGATTAACTCAACAAAGTTACAGTGCCTCGGGAATAAAAAGAATTCGAGGTTAGCATCTTCCTGGAAAAGGTAACGAAACAAAAGTTTTGACACAGCGACAAAGCCTACTATGCGCGGCCATTGCTTAGTTTTTCGGGCTCGGTATCGCGTCGTTCTAAGCGTTCTAAGTGTAAAACTAGTGAAAACCGGGAAAACTTTCCTTCATGTACCTTCCCTCGGGAACAAAGTCAAGGAATACAGAATAATACGTGAAGGAACAATGTCGCAATCGACGCGTTCACTCGGGTGACGTCACGCCGTGCCTCCGCGATGAAAAGTCGGTTTTCTCGGTTTACTTTCAGTGATTCAGTGATCAAGTGTAGTTCTTTGTGCTGTTTTGTGTTTTGTGATAAGTTCAACAAGGTTTACATGCCTTGGGATCAAAAAGTGGACAAATGAAGAATTCCGAGGTTAGCATCTTCCTGGAAAAGGGTAAGTACAGACAGTTACATTCAACTTGCTCAATTTTAAATTTATTAAATAAATTTCAATAAAACATACAAAATATATTTTTCTACAATTGGGGCGGTTACCGCCTATTTACAAATATTTAAAAAGTACAACCGGCAGTTTACGCGAGCGGTTCGATAATATGAAATTTTTAAAAATTTACAAATATAACAGTCAACTTATTCTACAAAAATTATCCACACTATTTATCACAATTTACATTATTATTGTATCATTTGTAAGTAACGATTTTCCTCGAGTAAGGAACTAAGGGATGATGTCATGTCGTTGATGACCATATTAGACGAGGTTTTGTCGCCCCCCGTTTCTTTGGGATGAGTACTACTCGTGACGTCAGCATTACTCACCCACGATTGACAATTTTGAACATATTCTAAAGTTCTTTGATAGGTGTCTTGTTTCATTTGCACGTTTGTACTACCGGCACCGGTTGGCTTCACGCTCGGGGATAACTGCGATTGGGAGATGTCTTTGCACTGAATTTCAGAATTGGTCAGCGTACACTGATGGAAGCACTTTGTAGTTTCGTTGTACACTTTATTTTTTGTACACGCACAGGTTGGAACACAGTTGAATTGGTGTCTGAAACAATTTTGATCTACGTGAGAGCAGGGTCTCACCATTTGCGCCGGTTGTAATTGGGTCACCATTTCTGTAGGTGCCGGCGCTGCAACGTTTGGGGACATCATCGGTTCGCCCGTAACGCACATACTGAAATTGTTCTGCGTGTTGTTACACGGGTAGGCGGTGACGTGTTTCTGTTGGCAATTGCTCGATATGAAGGTGTTGGAGTTGCACATGGGGTACATGTGGTTGGAGCATTGATTAGGCGCAACGAAGCCGTTGTTGGGCTGCTGCGGTCTGCAGTTACCGTAGTTTGCCGTGGTATGGCACATGTTTTGTACTTGGCTCTGGTTGTGGCAGATTCGATTCTGCAACATTTGGCCGTTGTTTTCCCACGTCGTATTTCTGTGCTGCACGTAGCAAACGTTGTGGGGTTGGGGTTGATTGTAGCAATTTTGTTGTACGTTTTGATGAACCATCTGTGGCATCATGTTGCAGTTTGGAGATGGCGGCATCATTTGGATGCTGGGCGAATTTGGCGACATCATTTGTGAGTGGCATCTGATTTGCTGAGGCGACTGTGGCATCGGAGAGTGAACCATTTGATTTAAGTTGGCCGGAGGCGAAGGTACCATTTGATTCGAAGCCGGCGAAAGCATCATTTGACTGAGATTACTCGAAGGAACCATTTGGTTCATCGGTGAATGCATCATTCCTGGCGACATTAACGGATTTTGGACGTTTCCGTAATTCGATGCTGGCGAATGTACCATCTGTTGCATGTGAGGAGAGCTCATATTGCTATTCAGATAATTTGAGGGAGATTGCGGAATGTTGCCGACTGGCTTTGGTAGGTTGGGTGGGACTGGCTGAGGGGACGACTCTTGCCAAGACATCGAGGTAGCAAAATCGGATGGATTCGTATCGGCTACTTGATTTAAATAATGCACCATTTCGTCTGGAATGACGAGTTTATTTTCTACCATCTCTCCTTCGCCCACTTCGTCCAAAACCACTGCTTGATTTGGATGCAGTTCACTTGAACTCACCGAACCCTTCAGCGGAGAGAGCGTTACCGATGCCGGTCGAGGTGGCGGACTCTTCTTGTTGGTGTTGGTTTGACTGGGTTCGGATAAACGACGACCGTCTGTTATTGTGGAGGTGTTGGAATTTGAAACGGAATTTTCAGGAAGTTTATTGGACAACCACGCTTGCTGCATAGCCGTGTGTTGCAGCGACATATCCTGAGTCTAAACAAAAAATTGTTTAATTGTTTGAATCTACATTTTGAATTGAAGCTGTTAACTTACTTGCAACACTAGGTTTCCCGAACTTGCTGCCGTAGTGGGAGGTAAAGTTTGTAACCTCTGCAGTTGTCCTGCCAGTAATTGTGAGGGGGGCGGTGGTGGTAGACTGATACCGCCACCTCCATTTGCAGTGGATAGTTGACTTGACCTACGCGAACTTCCTGCCGAAATTGGATCGTAGAACGAACTGGGACCACCTCCCGTGCTCGGTTTCATACTGGAAGCCTAAAACAGAGTTGTTAAAAATGTTTTCATCATATTTTAGCTGGCTGCGACGTACTTGTGATGCAAGACTACTTTTCCGGCTCATATCTGCACTTCGCATGCTTCCATAATAGGAACTAACAGTGGAATTGCTGTCTCGTCTAATGGGAATTTGAGTGTTTCCAGAATTTTGAAGACGATGTTGTAAATCGCTCACTTGATTTTTATTTTGTACTAAACCAGTCACTCCTTCAACTTTTAAATCTGTTATTCTTCTGTTTAAATCCGTGATTCCTATATTTTTACGCTGAATCGGCGTTAAATTGGGAAGAACCACGGATTTATTCTGAAGTCTCGGTTTAATCCGGTTTCTACTTGTCGGTCCAGTTATAGCTACACCGCCTCGCTCCGTTCCGATCCCAACCATTGCTCGCAAAACCTCAGGTAAATCTTCGATCTGCAAAAATGTAGTTTTGTTAGAAACATAAATAAGCAAGTTAAATCTTTTGTTTTTCAAGAAAAACCAGAAACAGAGAAAAATCTTTTTTTCTCCTTTCCTTTTGGAGGGGGGGGGTCTAGAAAATCTTGATCACTACAGTTTAATAGTACTACTAATTTACATAAAATTACAAATTATTATTCTCTCGGGGATGTGAGGCTTTCAGAAATGTTCGAGGCAATAAATAGCTGTCGAAACTTAAATTGAATTTAATTTTACATTCAGGTGATTTGTTAATTTTTAAAATAATATTCGGGTAAGTTCCAAGATGGTGAATTTAAAAAAATGATGATCGACTTCTTCCCACTTCACGTCACAAAACGAAAACGATCGACTTACTTCCAAGTCTTCGGCATCGTAAGGCCAAGCCGGATCGTCGAGTGGCCCGTTTCTTTGTACTGTTGAAATTGTTTCGTTTGAAAAGTCGTCGTTGAATCCACCGGCCAATTGCGTGACTCCTAACGGCGATCCGTGCTGTTGACCAGGAGAATTTACATCCGATTCAGATTTGACGCTGGGACTACTCAAACTCATGGTCTTGTGACTTTGCATGTCTTCGCTTCTCGGACTAGAATCTATTCCGGCTGAGCCGTCGTCGTTTGGACCGTCGATACCCTTGTGTTTTTTATTCGCATAAAAGTCCGCGCCGTGCACCGTCTTGACATGTTTACGCAAGGAACTCGGATCGGTGTATCGCTTTGTACATCCGGGAGCTTTGCAAACGTACGGTTTCTGAAAAATAAAAGAATATGATTAAATTGTTACAGCCGGAATGGTTTAATGTTTACCTCGTTACTGTGCGTTCTGTTTTGATGTTTAGCTCGATCAGATGCGTTGCTGAAAGCTTTGGAACAGCCGGGATATTCGCAGGTATATGGTTTTTCGCCGGTGTGGGATCTCAAGTGAGTTTTTAAATTTTCCAACCTCGAGTACGCCTTGTAGCAACCTTCAAACTGTTTATGAAAATTAGCAACGTCAAACTTACAGATTATTCCATACTTACAGTGCATTTGTGCGGTTTTTCTCCCGTGTGACGCCGCATGTGCACCACCAGCATGTATTGCGCTTTGAAAGGTTTTTCCGCACGGGAACAACCCTCCCATCGACAAACAAACGACTTTTTGTTTGCGTGGATGTGGTCGTTGTTGATGTGCTAAAAATTTTAAAGTTAGATTCTTCGGATGATTCAATTTTTCTTACTACGAAATACCTTAACGAGATCATCTTGAGTGGGAAATTCAGTCGAGCAGTCTTTCCAATGACAATTTGTTTCTATAAAATCACCGGGTTCGTCTTTGAGATCTGCTTGATCGCCTGGGCCTTCCGAAGATGTCACGCAGTGTTGTCCTCCCAAATTTACGGATTCTTTTCTCGCACGAGCCTTGGTTTTGTTTGAATCTTCTAATAGGGTTAAATTTGATATTTCTGATTTTTTGCGAACGTCGGTGAGTGTCTAAAATAGGACTAATGTAATATATTTGTCGATGGGGGAAAGTGGGGGTAATAACTTACGTCGGTTTTTGAAATGTTTTGTACGCTTGATGTGTGTAGGGGATGGTGGGGAAGAGAGTACATGGGGTGGGGAGGTGCTGATGTTGGAGGTAGAGGTAACAGAGATCCTGCGCTTCTTATTAAGTGCGCTTGGAGTTGTTGCAAATGCATGCTTGGGTGGACCGCGCTAAGAGCAGGGCTAAGGGCGCCTGCCGATAAGTGTCCATAGGAACCACTTGCGCTCGACGATCTCGAACCATTTACTATCGACGCTAAGGAATTTGGCGAGAAACGGATCATCGAGTTGATGTCGAAGGAGTCCGAATACGGCGACGAGGAGAGAGCTCTTTTGCGTGACTGCCTCAGACTTCCCGGACGCGAGTTGCCTAAACGGGATCCGTCTAAACTAAATGGAAAATCGCTGCTAGCCAACGTCGACGCCGGATGTAACTCGGTGAGCCCTCTAGATGTCAGATATTCAGGAGACAAACCAATACCTGAAACAAAAGAATACAAAACATCAGATTTTTGTACATTAACCGATAAGACAGCTGGCAAGCTGTATAACTAGTTGCCTACAGCTAAGTACGCTTGAGTTCGAATTCAAATCTAAAAATACCGATATTGACATTTTATCTGTATTTTACAGCAGTACAGCGTCTGGGGAGGGGGGTACCATTTTAAAGAGCAACGCTCAATTTAATCTGAAAGTTATTAGCATCTACTTCACACTATTAATACGAAGAATATTTTAAAAATAGAAAACGGAAGCAAAGAAATAGAAAGAAAAGGCGCTGAAAAATTATCTGAACGGAATGAGTTAATTTAAAACATGGCGATATAATTAATACGATCGACTATGTTGACGTTTCCACTTTAATCATTTCAATTTGAAGTTGAAACGTGCGACCAGTTTGTTTTTCAAATCCTTTTTTTACATCTCAAGATGACGGGCGTTCCGTATGGCAAAGAATTAAGGGGCATGTCATGTTGATCGTAGTCGTTTTGGCAAATTGTGGGAAAGTTTGGTGATTCATTTGGACGATTGTATACACACACACATGTGTGACGTATGTTTCTTGTTGCACCAATATTCGGATGTTTATAATTAACCAAACGCCGACCAACGCACATTGAATATGAACTGAAAATAGAGAGGGCAACGGTTCATTAAGTAAATCGTCTGAAATACCAAGTGCCATCACCTATCGTACTAACTTGGACGTATATGGAAAGAAATGTCGAAGAAAAAATTGGATGCGCACTGCCGGCCGATCTTCTGGAGTGGTTTGGAGATTGTTATGAGAGCGATGCATTAATGATTTATTTGAGTTGTAAATTTTGTTTATTTTCGAAATCAGCATATTGTAATATCGACTTGCTTATTTTGAATACTCGCCATGTTTATTTATGAATGTCTACGGTAAATTAAAAACGTGCTGTGTTCCATTTCTTGGTTTATTTTTGGACGATGTACAAGAGCGTATCTTATGCGTTACCGTCTGTTTTATTGACTGGAGGTGTTGACGTTTCCCGATGAATTATTAGACTCCGCGGAAAATGTCTTTGGTCGGCGGTCATAAAGAGCACATCGAATTTTTGAGTCCTGTGCGTTTGGGGGAAATAAAACAAACGTGTAAGCGATAATAAACCACGGCATTCCGGATGCACACAACCAACTTTACCATATTCTTGCATGTTAATTACCTCTTTATGTGTAAACTCAAAACGAGTGACCCGCATACTCAAATTTCAGAGCTTTGTTATATTAAACCGATGATTCATGTTATTTTCTTTAAAAATATTTGAATAACATCAAGGAAGTGTCAACTTAAGAAAATACTTTTAAATTATCAAGCCTTCTCTTTGTGTATTTTAAATTTTGATTTCAATTAGTACGCCAGAGGGCTGCCCAACAGATGCGACGATCACGTGAACAACGCACTAAGACACGTGCTTTGAAGAAAATACAAATAATCCGCAGGTTTTTCCCCGATAACCCGAAAACGGTACAAAATCTTCAGAAATAAGTCGAACCAAAAATGTTCGTTTTTTCACGCTGAATATTTTTTGTCTCTTGGATATTTTCGATATCTTTTATAGTTTTCGATTTATTGGCTATAGAAACTGTAACTGTAAGCTAGCAGAGAAGAGCAATCAAGAAAGAGTGTTTGATGGTGAAGAAAGGAGGTGAAAATGGCAGAAAGAGAATAGAGGCAAAAAGTGGAGTGAAAAAATGAAAAAAAGGAGGCAAAACATGGCTTGGAGAGAATTATTCGAGACGCTAAAACACATCGGGATCTTGAATTAACTGTAATTCGAGGATTAAAGATTAATCTACTTAAATAAATGGATTTTGTTTCAATTGCACGGTAGAATATAAAGCTATTAATAACAATAGTGTAAATTAGTATACAATTGTTGTGGTGATATGATTTATTTCCCCTTTTTCCCCTCTACGTTAAGCTACCCATAGATGTTCACGATACCGAAGTAGGATTTCTGAAAACTCGGGTTTTCAGGACTCGGCGAGTCCGAGTCCCAAATTTTGAAAACTCGCCGAGTCCGAGAGAAAAATTTATTTATTTTCAAAATTTAAACTTTTAAAATTCTTGTTTGAGTTTATTATAAGCCTGGGATTCTTTTGGAGGTTCAGCAGCGTTTTTCAAAATTAAATCAAGTTCATCCTGCATTGTCAATTTAATAAATAGATAACGTTCAGATACATAAGCGAACGCTTAAAATTAACAAGGGAACAAGGGAGACAATCCCAAATCTGAAAACACTTTTTGCCCGTCTCGACCCTTTGTGCCGCACCCAGAAAAAAATTCTGGATCCGCCCCTGATTAAATTGCTTAATTTTAAAGACTCGGACTCGGCGAGTATTAGAGTTACTCAAATCGAATCCAAATCGAGAATCGAGTCCAGAAACCCTATACCGAAGCTATGAATCTAAAAATTACTCTTTGGTATCATTAAATCCCAATAGGCCAGTGGCGTATTTAGAGAGGGGCAATTGCCACCCCCCCACCGCCAAGGATGACCCGGATTGTGCCCCTTTGTTTATTTATTTAGCAGTTGGAAAGCCCCTTTTTTCTCTATATTTTCAAAGTAATGCGAAAAGTTGCTGCTAAAATCGATGTGCCGTGGGGCAATTAAAATTTTTTTTCTATAATATAAAAATAAATAAGTTGTGAATTTTATTATATGATGTACTGGAGGGTGTTCCACACCCCCCAGACCCCCCGGTTTATCTTCAAAGTAACGTAAAAGTTGTTACTAATCTTAGATCAGTAAGGCACTAAAATAAATGTTTTTCGAATCTTGAATATTCTCAAAGCCAAAGGTTTAAATTTCCCTAATTTTTGTTTAAAAATTGTAAATTGTTAAACCGGGGGGTCTGGGGGGTGTGGAACACCCTCCAGTACATATAGCAGGATTTCCATTCTTTTAGAATACTTTGAGAAGATAGAGAATTTATAATTCTTCAAATGTCGCCAGGAAAAATCGGAAAATTTGAAAAATTTTAAATTCTCTATCTTCTCCAAGTATTCTAAAAGAGTGGAAATTCTGCGATATGTACTGGAGGGTGTTCCACACCCCCCAGACCCCCCGGTTTACAACTTTACCAACCGAAAAATATATTAAACTAATTAAGCTTAGGACTAATCGGGAAATTTGAATTTTTAAGTAAACATAGGGGAAATTTAACTTTCGGCTCAAGGAGTTTGGCAGCAACTTTCTGTGTTACTTTGAAAGTTAATTATAAAAATAGAAAGCCAAAATTTTAAACCGGGGGGTCTGGGGGGTGTGGAACACCCTCCAGTGCATATCACAGGATTTCCACTCTTAGAATACTTGGAGAAGATAGAGTAATTATAATTTTTTCAAATTTCCATTCAAAAAAGAGTGAAAATCCTGCGATATGTACTGGAGGGTGTTTCACACCCCCCAGACCCCCCGGTTTACAATTTTGACTTTATATTTTTATATTATTTTTATAATTAACTTTAAGTAAGGTAATTAAATAAATACGCTTTCCAAGTTTTTTTTCTTCCCTCATTTTTGTTTAAAAATTCAAATTTCCTGGTTTGGATTAATATTGTACAAATATTTTTAGTTCTAATCGTAGTTTAATGTATTTTTTGGTTTGTAAAACAAATCAACCAACCAGAATGTTTTTTTTTTTACCAAAAAATAACACTTAGCAGGAGCTTGCTGGGATTTTATATATTAGGATTAGTTACAACTGACGCGCATGAATGGATTAACGAGATTCTGAAAAATCTTTAATCTGCCCCACCCCCTCCAAAGCATTTTCTACCAAACCAAAGCATCTTGGTTCTCGTACCAAGCTTGATCATCTGTGGGTGGCTTTGGAAAGAAACAAATCAGAAAATCTCCCTCGACTCCATATAGTTAATAAAAAGGAAATGAAGGCCGAATAAGCAGTTCGGCGCTAAACAGGATAGTGGCAAAATAGTAAATGATAAAATGTGAACTAATGTAGGCGAACAAGATGACCGACTAGGAAATATAATTGATGAGGTGGTTACCCATTGTACTACCTCCGATGCAGCTGTCTCCATCGAATTCATCCTGGAGACAGGATGATTTGAGGAGTGACAGGACGGAGAGCCGCTGCATCGGAGGTAGTACAATGGACCCCATTTAAAATCCAGAAGAGTGCATTGGGGGGGAGGGGGGTATTCCATACCCCCCCAGATTACGGTAATTATTTTGTGACTTTAAATAATATGTTTAGACTTTTACTCCCTGATGTGCAAAAATAAAATTACTTTTAGACTGAGCAGCGAAACCAGTTTTTTCCGATTCCAAAGCTCTAAACATATTATTTAAGTCACAAAACAATCGGTGTAATCCGGGGGGTCTGGGTGGTATGGAATACCCCCCAGTGCACTCTTCTAGATTCTGGATTTTAGGTAGGAGGGAAGGGAGCCGTTTCCTTCTTCCATCACAGATCAATATTGGGCTTTATGCCACAGCAATGTATTCAACGTGACCAGGATTTGAACGTCGGTCTTTCACTTCAATAAGACTTCTTTAAAAAAATACACATAAACGGAACCACCTCGTGGCGTACGGATGTCGCAGTTGATACATCATAATTACATAAGCAAAGTGGAATATAATTTACTTATCCTCTTACGAAGGATAATAACTTCTTTGGAAAAATGGTCTGTAAGAACTAAGAGCATGAGTTCAAGTAACTCGAGGAGGAACGACGTTAAAAAAACCTTTTTAATTCTCAATTACGATTTAATTTAAAGAAATCGCGTTAATATTATAATCAGAGACGTCTTTCTCACTAAATATTTACCAATAAACCATAAATTTTATAATATTGGTTTATATAGTGGAATCAAGCTGTGAGAATGTTGCTTCATTTTATTAGATTTTAAAATATCCAATGAGGAGACTATAAAAAAACGACTTGACGTTTACGATACGCTCTTCTCTTTATGGACATTATTTAAGATATGTAACATTTTATTGCGCAAAAATCTACATACGAAGCGTTTAATATTTTAATTGAAAACTCACCGTGTACTGAACTTGCCGTCGAGTGCTGCAAAGAATAAAGGTACTCCATGTGGGGCGGCAGACGATAGGCGGGATGCAGCTCCCGGCCCAGCAGCTGGAGGCCGCCGCCAGGGCTACCGCTCACTCTGAAAATGAAAAAAAAAAGATAAAACGAGATATTCATCAAAACCGGAAGAAAAGGTTTCGACATTCATTTCGTTAGTCCTACACAAATAATGTTGGAACAAAGACTGTTCATAGATTAATCTGTTTTTTTTTTCAAAAGCGTATGCTCGGTTAAATCAATTAAATATGCAAATTAAAAAAGAGAACAGTCGATGCAAGTTAATTTAATTAAAATGAGTAAGATAAGAAAATAATGAGAAATCAACACAATTAGCGGACATGGTTATCTAAAAATTGTGTCTCTTTCATTGAACCGTTAAATTTCATAACTATCTAATTCCTTGAAATTACCAATCAAAAAGTCAATCAATAAATCTAAAATATAGCTCGACCGAAGTGTAGTAGTAAATAATTTTCTTATTAGTAAATGAAATAAACCATGTTTTATCAAGAGTTAAATTTAAATCAGCGTTGCAATTCGGACGGAACGGATCGAGTTTATTGAAAAATTCTATTATCATTTCTAAATCCACCTATGGCTATAATCGATGACAATTTTAATTTATTCATCTAGAATTTGTCAATTACATTTACAATTGTACCGAAAAATGTAGTTTCCAACAAAAGTCCGTAGGTTGTAACTTTATTCTCTGCAAATAAGAAAATAAGTCGATCTATTTAAATTGCCGTGTTCGGTTTACACTTTCAATGTGGGAAGATTACATTCGAACCATGACAATGGTTGCACGTATTCCGTGGTGTAAGAAAACGCGATAAATGTGCAACAATTGCGAACTTGTAAGTATTTTTCTGCCGGATCACAAACTCGGATCTCCACTGATCACAGCGATAAATTCAACGAATGGAATTTGTATTTCACCAACCAGACGGGATTTGAATCCTAAATGTAGATGGACGCGGTGACAGGGACCGACTTGCAGTCAAAACCTTCTCAGATCACTAATTTAGATTATGGGTACGACATTCGACTAAAGAAAGCGTGATTCAAACTGGCGAAAAGTATAAATTGGATTTTTCTGTTGCTGTTCTACTACTAGCCTGTCGTCTTCTCCGATCTTCGGATCATTTTTGCCGGACACCTATTAAACTGGAATACAGAAACGTAGGAAAGAAGATACTATTTGAAGACAGGCTATGGCAAATCACCGAGATAGGTATCTGGGGCAGATAGAGGCACTGTTTCTCTTTTCTGTCTTTTAAGGAGTTCCTGTTGTAGTGGTTGATGGTCTCACTGGTAGTCTTCATTCAAAAAGTCGACCAAATTCTGCATTTGCTTATGTCCGCCATTTTGAATTTTGTGAAAAATGGTTTTACTTGAATAATTCCTTCGTTTTCAATTTTAGCGAGAAATCGTCAAGACAACAGTTATAGGAAATTGAATTTCCTAAACTTTGATTACTGTATTTTTTTTCTGAAATCGATATTTTTTAAAGTAAGCCTGAAAAAAGCGACAAAGTAAAACTCTTGCATTATCTCATTTATTTTTAACTTTGGGGCACAAATGAACATAAATGAACTTGTAGAGAATTAAATTTTGAACAATTTTGGTCTTGACTTTTTTTCGCTACAGTCAATATTTAATGTCCTTCGTCAATGGCAAAGAAAAAGAGCAAAAAAAGGAAATTTTCCACTGTTTAAAAATTTTCTACAATTTTGTGGGAAATTTTCTGACAAATTGGTGAGAAATTATAAAAAAATACGAATTGAATTTTATCGTTTTTCGGTGGAATTAACTGTCGGCAATAATTTAATTCGTATTTTTTTGAAATCCAGGAGAGTGCACTGGGGGGTATGGAATACCCCCCAGACCCCCCGGATTACACCAATTATTTTGTGACTTAAATATGTTTTAAAGATGTTTAGACTTTTAGTCCCTGATTTGCAAAAATAAAATTACTTTTGGATTTAGCGGCGAAATCAGTTTTTTTCTGATTCCAAAGCTCGAGTTTTACAAACAAGTAAAACTTAACCGCTTTTTTCAGGTTTAATTGGAAAAATATCGATTTCATAAAAAAAATTTAGAAACCAAAATTGTAGGAAATTGAATTTCCTTCAACTTTTATCTCGACGATTTTTCGTTAAAATTGAAAATGGCCGAGTTATTCAAGAAAAACCATTTATCATGGTGTGCTTTAAATTCATAACTTACATTTTGTCATTTACTGTTACGTCACTGTGCAATCATCAATATCATTATTGCATGTTATTAGATAATTTGACATCTTCCGACTAGAAGGTAGGGCAGTGGCGGAACAGCAAACAAACTGAAAGGCAAAATAACGATTTGACAAGATTTGACAATTGTCAAATTTTTTTTTATTTCTTTTTCCTCTATCTCGCGTGTTAGCTGTTGCATAAAACATTGGAATATCGCAAATTTTAATACGTAACAGCGAGAAGTGAATTTAAATAATGCATAAAAATTGAGCTGTCAAGTGTAGATAATGAAAGTGGCGACGATGGTATTAGATATTCCATTTGGAACGGTATAACACACCTAAACGAAACCAGTCGTGTACTATGCAAATGCAAGCTGAATATGTATAATGGTGAACGCTCTACATAATTAATTCAAATTACATAAAAAGAATGGCATGTGTATATAATATACAAGTAGCCGTTTAATTGATCTCAATTTAACGTAAGTGACGACGCCTGTGCAGCCCACATTCAAAAAACGATGTCGCTCATTACTTAACCCCGATCTTCAGTTTTAATAAGACGGGATTTCGTGGGAACGACGACGACGACGATGTTTGGAAGGAAGCGTCGTCAAATCTTCCCGAGAGAAGATAAGAAATTGATTGGTTAAGAGTTGGAAAATTTATTATGGATATGCTGATTTTCCTACAAAACAGTTGAAAAGAACATACTTAACAAGCAGTTCCTCGTGTGTACGTCTCCATTCATGAATATTTAATTCACCGATCGGACTGAAGATTGGAGAATTCACGACACTACATTGGCTTCGTGCCAATTACCAGGTTCACTTGGATTTATCGACATATAGAAGCCGGTTCTAAAGTTCTTATCACATGGAGGAGGTTAGGAAAAACGGTCGTTAGGTGGCTTCGCGCCGTTTTGTTCGTTCAAGTATGTCACGATCGTAATTGTTATTCCAATCAATCATTTCCAATAAGTAATTTACATTCATCGATGGATTTCGTTTTGTTTCTATTAAAGTGAAGCATGCGTGAGACAATGTTCATGTATCGAGTTTAATGCACAATCAGATGGCCTATTTATTTATTAGACTCAGGGTCGTACTTTCCGATCCGAGAAATGGCAGGAGGATATCTTCTTACCTGCTCGAATTAGGGATAGTCAAGTTTTTTTCCAAAGTCAACCGTAAATACAAATAAATCTGAATAGATGTCTGTCTTGCGATGTTATCTTTGAACGGAACAGACTCGAAGAAGAGATACCGAGGTTCTTTATTAGAGAACCCGTTTGATCGTTAGTGTGTAGGGGCAACAAAAATTTATCCAGCACTCGTGTAGGAGTGTACACGAATGAGATTGTTTTGTTAAGAGCCGCGATGACACACACAACATGTTGATGTAAATCAATTAAAAGAACCCCCGAAAAAATCAAAAATCATATTCGATAAACCCAATAATTGCAACATCCACGATGCACCCACGCTGCCAGTTTTACGATTTCGCCATAAATAACATTTTGAGAAAATTTGCGGACGTTTTTACGTTTTATTGTCGAGACGATGCCCAATAAAACTGTTATCGCAATGGCACTATAAATAAAACAACACAGGTCCTTACGCGATGCCCCGCGGCGCTCCAAATTGAAGTGAGAGGGAACACCAGAGTATTATAATCAAATCAGATACGGCCTAGTTAAGTATGCCAATTAACGTAAGCGACACACCCTTGGGTGAGATTACTTAGTATGCAAGTTACTTCAGGTGTTAATAAGCCTTATCTCGCGATATTATGCATTTATTTTTCGCCCAGATGAACATTTTAAGTCCATCTATCAATTATGTATAATTAGTATTAATTTATGTTACATAAAAACGATTGTAATTAGCGCAAACATGCTTTCCAAGATCGTAAAGTGTTCTCCTCACTCCTGGATGGCTTTTATGATTACGACCAACTTAATGGAATACCCGAGTTCTCACAAACTAGTACAACTTTTATCCAACTTTTAAAACCAAAATGAAGTTAAGATAACCTAATGTTTCTAGTCAAACTGACCGGTCCAGTTTGTTTGTTTGTTTCTCTCAAACGAGGCAAGATGTTTATATTAGGAAGATAACTTTACAAAACATTCTTGGGAAGTATCGCCGTCGAATGAAGCTAACTAAATTGTCAAAATGTAACCAAAGTTCCGCCAGTGGCGTAACAAGCAGGGGAGGGACCCTGTGCGAAGTTGTTAACGGCGGCCCTACTTTTATAAAAGACAAAAAAAAATTGTATACAGGACTCGAAATTCCGACGATTTCCATGCAATTCCGGTGATTTCCAAATAATTCCTTACAAACAAGAGCGGATATAGAGACGAGTAATTAACTAAATTAAGGCCTAGGCCCCCTCACGTAAATACACCACTGATTGTTCCCTATATAACAATTGCAGGATTCCCCCATGGAAAATTTTAGATTTCCCAAATTTTATCAGGGAATTTCTCATTTTTACTTCCTTGTAAAATGGATCTAAGCCTGGTATCGAAAAGTAAAATCAAAAATTTTATTTTGACAAATTTGAAGTCTGTGGAGGTACACAATACCCCCAGGCCACCAGCAATTATGTTCAAATGATTGCCATGCTATTAAACTGTGACTTCCGTACCAGGAATTTTACTATATTCTGTGGGGTGTTCCACACCCCCCAGACCCCCGGTTTGAAAACCCAAAGGTGTGTGTGTGTGTACGTTGTGTGATTTACCTTCATATGAAAACTTTTTATTCTCTTAGAACAAATACATCTACACATGGGTTGTGAAAACTCTCACCGGGAGGGTCTGGGGGGGGGTGTGTAACACCCCACAGAATATAGTAAAATTCCCCCCAGACCCCCCGGTGAGAGTTTTCACAACCCATGTGTAGATGTATTTGTTCTAAGAAAATAAAAAGTTTTCATATGAAGGTAAATCACACAACGTACACACACACACGCCTTTGGGTTTTCAAACCGGGGGGTCTGGGGGTGTGGAACACCCCACAGAATATAGTAAAATTCCTGGTACAGAAGTCACAGTTTCATAGCATGGCAATCATAATAAACGAGATAATTGAGAAAAGACGTTTTTCACCCTATTTGCAGTCTAACTCTACAAATATCGATCCTAGGGTAAAAGTTATATGAACCAAACTACTCTATTCTATTTCCCATAATTTTGAGTATTATCATTTTTACTCTAAAGTTGAGAATAAGCGAGTTATTTGAAAAACATGAAAACTCTTTTAAAATCAAGATGGCGGCAATTTACACTACCAAACAACCCTCTTTGAGTTTAAAAAAAAATCGTTCCCTGGAATTATTTCCAGGTGAAATCCTAATTTGACTGGACTACCGGTGGGAATATAAATTGAAATTAAAGCCGCAGGCGATTTTTTGAAAGTCAACTATTGAGAAATTTGCTTGAAAGAACGCCAGAGTGACATCATCAGGATAATAGGACATAGACGAAGATTACGATATAACTCTTGTATGCAAAGATTCGAATTTGAATTCCTTTGGAAATGTCGTTTCCTTATTAAGATTGCGGTTTGGAGAGGTTTGATGACTTTATTTTGATCCAATTGTGTTATACACACAATTTTACCACACAGGTGCTATTTGTTAATTATATGGTGAGAAGATAATTTTGAAAATGGAATTTTAATTTTCGAGTTCGTGATGACCCGACCCAAATAAAATAATAAAAAGAAAAAAAGTACAAGAAACTTTTGACGATGAAGTTACTAAAGCCGGTTTTTCCTCGTAGGGCATAATAAAGTCGTTTATCATCTTAATTCCAAGCCTGCCCACCGATATTCGATATACCATATAAAAGTACATTTAAATTTATCTATATTTTATTCTAATTCACAAAATAAGATAGAAGAATTTTTAAAAGATTAGAGATTTTAAAACGTAACACAAAACTTACTACCTGAAATTCTTGTTTTTTTTATCTGTACACTTTTCGATGGTATGCTACAAGTATTTTAACTTGAGACTTTTAACACACAAACAGAAAAAACGATAATTTTATTCATAATTAAAATAACAAAAACCAACAGATGGCAGTGAGGCCTATTAGCTTAAAAATTTTAATTGGCGAAGTTTGGGTTCGAAAGAATTTCGATTGTCCAAGTCTATGCCGAGTCAGCACTTTTACAACGGAAGGTCCAATTTACTACAATTGTTGCGATAGTATGAACTGTTAATGAAGATATTCAACCCAGAAATGGTAAAATCATCCGAATGACATCAGCTTGGGCCAACGACCATACATATCTTGGACGAAGAAGAAGAAGAAGACCAAACGTTACATCACACCTCGAGATGTCCGAGAACTGCATTTTATTACGCGTTTGACAGTTTTGAATTTATTTTCGAAATTGATTGTTATGGGCGTACCACCTGCCGATGAAAGATTGCAGTCCTGGTAAAATCCCTTACGATAGAATCTTAACACTGACCGTTTATTTAAAACACACTCACACACTCACCATAAATGTTGTTTATCTTGCCAAGCCTTAGCTACACTTGTTTAAGATATCATTTGAATGCTATATAATTCATTCCCCATTGTGAGCTTTTGACAATGGTAAAGCAGCTACTATTATATTGAATGCGATTGCGTAGGCCCACAATAATTCTAAATCGCATCGTAGTTTAATTTAAAATTAATTGTTTTGAATTCAAACAAAGCTCGGATTGTCCGATATATTATGTAGGATCAGGTTGGGGGCACCAATAATTGACGAGTTTCTTCCGATTTCGACTATCGGACCGGACAAATATTTATGACGAGGACCCCAAACTCGGTATAATTCCCAGAAACTTTTCAGTGTAAACAAACACAATAGAAAATGGATTCGAAGGTCCTCGAGAGATATAGAGAGCCTTCAGGTAGCGTATACGAAACGAACGTTGCACGAATAATTTTTTTTCAAAACTTACTCTGGTCGAATTCTTCATTTAAATATTCGATTTGACCAATTAGGCGACGAGGTTCGTTGTTATTCCGGCGTCGAAGTCTCCGGGAAATGTCACATTTTGGTCGTCACTGTTATGCATCGTCACAATTTGTCGCACGCACAAAGTAAACAAATGTCGGCGAAAAGTGCAAAATAATCCATTTGCGAGTTGTTTTTGTGACGAAACGTAATAAAATCGCAAATCGCGCCGAGTAAGATGTACAAAAGCACGAATGAGACTGAACTTTGTGTTTCAAGAAGCCCGAGGTCTCGGAGGGAGAGTCGACCACCCAAGCCGCTAGACCAATCTCTGCACAGAATGTCTTATTCTCGTACCGACATTATAATAAAACACAATCACGACGAAATAAGACCGCGCGGATGATTGAGTTGTGGATTGCAAATTGCTGAGGGCGGTTTTGAGGATTCGCTATAAGAACCTCTTGATGGTAGTTGTAATGATTGGCCAGAATTTACAGAAACACGGTTATTACTAGGCTATTCCATTATTAAACTCTAATGAGGGCTGCAATTTTAATCTAAAAAAGGGTAATGCATGTGACCATGCGAACGCACGAATTTAAATTTCCTCGCTCTCGAAATAAAAGATCAAATTTTGATCCAATTTTAATATAAGGTTACAATCGCCACCTGTTTATGTTGTGCAAACAACAACTTCCAAGCTCTCAGCTACGAATGCCGAACGCAAAAAGTGCACACAAACCAAAACTGGATTATTTTAGCTTTTAGCAATTTGGTCTTACGACGACGTCCCGAATGCAAATTTTTCTCTCTAAACAAAGGAACTTAGTTTAATAGTCTGACAAGTTTTAAATAGATGTTGGACCCCTAGGATGCGCTGCATTTTGCACAACCATCACAACAAGAAGAAGATCAACAAAATAATTCGAATGCACCTCTTATTTACTTCGTCAAGACTTGAACGCGACGTCAAAGATGATAGACAAATTAACTTTCGGATAAACGGATCGTTTCCAGACTCGTTTCGGACAAGTTTTAATGTTTATTAATGACGAGTGTCAGAGGAGCACTTGTTTTCTGTTGAATTTTTTGAAGAGAACATTTGTGCACGCGAGATTGAAGTGTTACGCTACGAACGCTAACCTCCACACCAGAAGACGCGACGCCCCTAAGCCATTTGAAAATTAACACTCCATCTCTTTGCGGATCCAAATGAATTTTACGTTAGTCGAGTATGCAACACGCAACACGGAAAAACTATATTTAATTTCCCATAAAAAGTCCGTGACGGTTGACATTTATTTTCAATAGAATTTACACCTTCGAATGCCTCTCGCCTCTGCCGCACTACTCGGTTGCATTACAAACATTACAAACGTCAGATTATAATGTTTTTAGATCTAAAAGTGACATCTGATAAGATTACAGGAAAGCACAGGTGAAACATTGGAGTTCATTTACAAAATGGTGGGTCAGTGCGGTCTTCAGGCTGCACAGCAGGGCGATGGTAAACTCAGCCGCTTAGTAGAATTGGGTACTAATCTCGTTGGTAAACTCAGCCTGGTAAAAAAATTTTGCCTTAAAATTCAGTCAAGGCAAATAAAATTATTTTTAAAATCTCCTTTTTGCATTTTATTAGTGAGTTTTTACCAGTAATTAAAAAACAAAATATCAAGTGTTAGGTATCTTTAGAAGCGGAATAAAAATCTCTTTAAATTGATACCATTGTCATTCTTATTCGTTGTGATGGGATGCAGGAACTAAAGAAAAATCAATTTCCTATGTTCAGATGGTCGACCGGTCACCCTGTATATAAAAATGCTAATAAATAAAATCCCAGCACGCTGCTGCTCCTGCTATAACGTGTCATTTTTTGATTTAAAACACACTCTGATTGGTCGATTTTTAATCCAAACCGGGAAATTTGAATTTACAAGCAAAAATGCGTGGAAATTAACCTTCGGCTAGAAAAAATTAAAACTTGGAAAGCATAATTACTTTTCTGTTCACGGAGTTTAGCAGCAACTTTTTGTGGTACTTTGAAAGTTAATTTTAAAAATAATATAAAAAATTGTAAACCGGGGGGTCTGGGGGGTGTGGAACACCCTCCAGTACATATCGCAGGATTTCCACTTTTTTAGAATACTTGGAGAAGATAAAGAATTTATAATTCTTAAAATTTCTCCAGGGAAAACCGGAAAATTTGAAAAATTATAAATTCTCTATCTTCTCCAAGTATTCTAAAAGAGTGGAAATCCTGCGATATGTACTGGAGGGTGTTCCACACCCCCCAGACCCCCCGGTTTACAATTTTACAATTTTTGAACAAAAATGAGGGAAATTTCCGTCTAGAAAAAATTAAAACCTGGAAAGCATAATTACTTTTCTGTTCACTAAGTTTAGCAGCAACTTTCTGAGGAACCTTGAAAGTTAAAAATATAAAGTCAAAATTGTAAACCGGAAGGGGGGTACATAACCCCCCCCCCCAGTACATAACGCAGGATTTCCATTCTTTTAGAATACTTGGAGAAGATAAGGGCCGCCCATTAATTGCGTAAGGGTTTTCCCGGTTATTCCTGGCGAAATTTGAAAAATTATAAATTCTCTATCTTCTCCAAGTATTCTAAAAGAGTGGAAATCCTGAGATATGTACTGGAGGGTGTTCCACACCCCCCAGACCCCCCGGTTTACATTTTACAATTTTTAAATTTTTATATAGAAAATATAGCAGAAACTTTGTGTTACTTTGAAAGTTAATTATAAAAATAATATAAAAATATAGTCAAAATTGTAAACAGGGGGGTCTGGGGGGTGTGGAACACCCTCCAGTACATATGATAAAATTCCCACTCTTCTACAATACCTACTGAACACAGAATAATTATATAAATTTCGTCAGGAAAAGCTGGGAAATTTTTTGTTTTTGAGCAAAAGTGAGGGAAATTAAAACGATCAGCTAAACAAAATTAGAATTTGATAAACTTATTTATTTTTATATTATACGCTAGTTGGATATCCCAAAAAAGCGTACGCCGCGCCATCTTCTGGTCAATTATGGCCAGATTCTCACCTAATTTATGCAAAAAATCACCGCCTAGGCGGCGGTACCATAGCTGTCAAACTAGCGTATTATAAAAAAAATTTTAATTGGCCCACGACACATCGAGTTTAGCAGCAACTTTTTGCATTACTTTGAAAATATAGAAAAACAGCTAAAAAAAGAGATCCACCGTCTAGCTGCCCGTCCGAGGAAGGGCTTTCCAGTTAGATTGGTATAATAAGTTGAAGACTTTTTGATTTTGACCGAATGGCAAAAGTCTTTTAGGCTTTCTATTAGCATTTTTGCCTCGATGAGCTGCGAATGGTATGAAAGGTAGACTAGCTCTTTTAGTTTTAACAGCAAAATTATCCGGGGGTTCTTTTTGAAGTATTTTCTGCTTTTCGAATAACTAATTGACGCCGTTATTTTTGTCCTCACCCTGTCAAGAACGGATACCAAGGGAAATATGGAGGTAACTGCTTCAAATTTATTCACTCTTTTCCCTATGAATTTTTGTTGGATGTCCTCTGCAGGACATAAACCATCATCAAGAAGGGTTTCTCTTACACTGCATTGGATGAAGAACTGTGTTTATGAATTTTTCATTGTATTTATGAATTGATTCATTGTATTTATGAACTCCATAAATAAGTTTATTTGTTTATAACTTTTTTCTGTTTCTTCTTGCTGTGTCTTGAGTGACGTGGGTTTGTGGGCCAATTTAGACGATTGGGTTCGATTGATTAAACTAGAAGCGTCGAAACCGGCCGTAAGAATTAAGTCGCAATCTCTAAGATTTTTTTTGAAACGCATAAGTTGGTATGGTGTAATTTTGTTATTGCAAAATATTTAAGATATTATATAAATTTTTAACCTGACGTGAAATTAATAATAAATTAAAAATTAATAACAAATTAATAAAACAATGAAAATGAAATTATGCTCATGAGCATTTAGCAATGCTGTTGCTGTCATTAGTTGTTTAACTAAGTGCGAAAAATTCCATTTCCATTGTTTAACTTTTTAATTTAATCTACAATAAAATTTATTGATTTTTTTATATCACAAGTCCAGCAGTGGACGGGGGTTGGGGGGCGAGGGGGTTTTTCGAGAAAATAAGCACATGGAAGAAATGTGTAGGTAAAAAATAATTAATGAAAACATCAATCGTGCGCGTATAATAATAATAATAATTAATAAATTGAAATTATAATCAGTTAAATTTTGATGTTGGCGGCCATGACGAAATAAATCATCCAAGTAATCTATCGATAAAGATCTTCAGTGGTATGCAAGATTATAGCCTTAAATTTTACGTGTTAATTAATATTTTTATAATTTTGTGTTTGAAAGAAATTTTGTTATCGATACTTAATTTTTTTATTATTTTAAATTGTCGAATAATTTATTCGGCTACTAAATAGTTGTTATTTATTCTTTTTTACCTTACGAGAACCCATTAAAGGTAACCAGTTTCGTTGTTAAGTTCGTGTTTAATTTCTAAATTAGATATTAACATTTTAATTTCATCTTGCGAGGCACTCGGGCAATTTAGAAAGTTAGGTAACTGTGGGCCGAAAAAACTGATTAAAATTAAGTCATTAACTGGATCGATAGGAAGTTCTGGAAGGCTGCTTTTCGGGAAGAAAGCTCCTCTTACAACTCAATCGGTTTCGTCTTCGGGTTAGACAGGTCCACATTTTTCTAATAATTAGTTTAATCAAAATTAATTGTCGAAATGGAAAATGGTGCTTTCTAGGTTCGACCAACACCTTTTCGAGCACAATCAAAAACCGTCACTCAACAAATGATTTATAATATGCGATGTGATTAACCGGGCCAGATATATACTAGAAAAAAAATCGGGTGAACGAACGTTTTTCTATTATAACTGGCGAGAATCGAGCTGCCGCTGCTGCGAACTTTGAACGAATTTAGTAATTAAAAACTTTATTAATTACAACAATTGAAATGTTTAAAGTAAGCGAATTACAGTAACAAATGCCAATTGAAATCTTTAAGGATGTAATAAAAAGAAAATTACGAGCCGGAGTTATTAATAAAGAATTGTGACGTTGATGAAGTTATGCAAAGGTTGTTGATCTTTGCGTATTATGTTTACCTACCCAGGCCGAGATAAAATAAGTTATTGGAGATGAATTTTTAATAATAACAAAAGGCGCTTTTCGAGTCGGATGTGACCGCGGCGAGGGCGGTTATATAGGACGAACGGCTCGAAATGTATCAATTAGAGACTGCGCTTTCCTGCGTCGATTACGATAATAAACGAACAAATCGTGTTTTATCACGAAAAATCTATAATGTAATTGAGATATGAAGAACGAATAAACACGGCTTGTGGGTTCTTCCGAGGCTGTGGTTACATGGGCGGTCTTCGACCACGATCCCGAAACCTATAATTGCGGCAATTTTGTTTTCTCATACTTCATTGAGTTTGGTGTTTTCGTTTTGGTTTACTCGATGACGCCTTTCGGCTCGTTTTGATGGCTTCGAATGAGAGATTCTTCGTGAGAGGTTGTTTTTTAATATTAAAACTAAACACTGCTTTTGTTGTTCTGACCGGTTCTTCGTTCTATAGTTAAATAAGTAATTTTGTACGCGAGATTCTACATTAACCCTAAGGCTTTCGATCCTTGAATTATTAACACCGATTCTATAAAACTAGTAGCGCTTCTTTTCCAGTTTTCGAATTAAGCTATTATCAATTCCATTCAGCTTAAACACTCAATCGACTCTACCCAAATTGTTTCGTTTGTTTTGCTATTCGACAAACTATATGTACATAAGTAAGGACGAAGACGTAAAAGCGAAGAGCGACATAAAATTGAAAAGCGTGCGCTCTCTTGTGCATAGCAATTGAGACATTTGCCGAGTAATTTTACGTAAGATCAATACGGCATTGAATCAAAACACTCATTATATCTGATAATTGTATCCTAACTCAACATGAGAGATGCATATCGCAGACCGACATCCATCGTCCACCACAAATCTATAAGTATTGGAAAACAAGTTATAATCGAAACCAGTTCAATAAATGATCATTATATTACTAATATCTTACGTGCTGCGTTCTAATGACTCTCATTTTCGATTGGATAAATTTTATGTGGTAATTTAAAAATTATTGTTATTGTTTTATTACATGAAGACGAAGCACGAGATTAATGGATTATTATCTCGAAATTATTATTAACGATCCACGGCGGATGCAATAAGTTGTGTCTTTTTACCTGACCACAATTGTTTAGATTACACGATAAGAATATTTTATATGTTAATTCAAACGACATTGTTGTGTTTGTTAAATATTACGAGTCGCTACGATACCTATTATTATTGTCGTCATATCCCGATTTGTATTATCGAAGGACCAAACGACGACGACGCGACGTTTTTCCGCTCGGACTTACCTGCAACAAAAAAAAGAACGTTAGAAAAGACTCGGCGGTAAAAAAGCATGTAACAACTTGTAACGAAGATAAATCCCTGCTTACATTTCCATTTTGAACAGTCCGACGTAATAAGTATTCGGTGTTTTTGCAGGATAATGAGCGATTACGATGCGACATATTAATTTTTTTCCTGTTGGCAATACTCGACTACAATTCTTAACATAGACAGTAACGAGGCAATAACTTGTCCTAGAATGTGCTCAAAGAAAAAGCTTGCATGTATCAGAAGCCCGCTGTGAATCGAACCAACAAAATCATGCAGCTATATCTAATAGAGACTGATCAAAGTGCCGACAGAAGGAAACTAGTTTAACAGAGTAGCCATGAAAACCGGTTGATTTCATCGACATTGAGAAATTAACAAGTACATCACAAGAATTTTCTTTTTTGACATTCAATTAGCTCCTTCGTAACGTTTCATTATAAGGTCGAAAAAGTGCAAAATTAAAACGTTCCGAAATGATTACTTCGCTTTTTAGGCCTGGGAAACCGATTCCACTCGACCTTCGCTTAAATATTTGCTCCTCTTCGGCAGTTGCAGGAATTTAGTAAGCAACTGAAAAGTAAGGAGGAGAAGATTGTCTATTGATAATTAATTAAACATTCTGGGAGCGAACCTCATACTTCGGCGTCAGATCCACCAGGAACATGGAGTAACCTCTAGCTTGGAGGCCTGGTCTTGGGTTTCAGATCGCAGCACCACGAGGGCCACGTGTAAAACTTGGAAGAGAAAGAAAGAGAAGAAGAAAAATTAATCCTTATTAAACCAGGAGTCGCGTAACAGCCAAACCAAGTGTTTTCTGGATGTAATCAGATTAATAGCATTTTGCTACACCGCAGCAGTGGCAACATTTTGGTCTAATTTTGGTTTATTAGGTTCCCTGATGCTATGAAGTTCGCGCGCGTTGAAAATATAAATTTTTGATATCTGATTAGGTAACTATTAATAGCGTAAACTGATGACACCCAGTGGCATATTTGAAGGGGCAATTGCCCCCCCCCCCTCTCTCTCTCACTTTTGCTCAAAAACAAAAAATTTCCCAACTTTTCTTGACGAAATTTGTATAATTATTCTGTCGTCTGTAGTTATTCTAGAAGAGCGGGAATTTTATAATATGTACAGGAGGGTGTCCCCCCCCCCCCGGATTTACACTTTTGACTATAATTTCGAGAGTTACCTTTCAAAGTGTCGCAAAAGTTGCTGTTAAACTCTGAGCAGAAAGGCACTTAAATAAATGTTTTTCCAAGCTTTAATATTGCCAAAGGTTTAAATTTTCCTCATTTTTGTTTAAAAATTGTAAATTGTAAACCGGGGGGTCTGGGGGGTGTGGAACACCCTCCAGTACATATCGCAGGATTTCCACTCTTTTAGAATACTTGGAGAAGAAAAAAGTGGAAATCCTGAGATATGTACTGGAGGGTGTTCCACACCCCCCAGACCCCCCGGTTTACAATTTTGACTTTATATTTTTATATTATTTTTATACAGTAGAATCCGCTTAATGTGATCACTTCGGGCCAAGGTCATTTTAATAATATTAACTGATAACTGATAACAGATAACAATTAGTGAAATTTAGAAAAAGGCGAATTTTAGAAGACTTGGATTAGAACAAGATAGAGGAAAAAAAAGAAAGAAAAAGTGGCCGGTTTCCAAAAAAAATGATCACAATAACCGACTGATAACATTATCCGAGATCACATTAAGCGGATTCTACTGTAATTAACTTTCAAAGTAACAGAGAAGTTACTGCTAAATTCAGTAAACAGAAAAAAGTTTTAATTTTTTCTAACCGAAAGTTAAATTTCCCGGTTTTTCCTGGCGAAATTTGTAAAATTATGAATCCCCTATCCTCTCCAAGTATTTTAAAAGAGTGTTAATCCTGAGTTATGCACTGGAGGGTGTTCCACACCCCCAGACCCCCCGGTTTACAATTTTGACTTTATATTTTTTTATATAATTTTTACAATTAACTTTCAACGTAATAGATCAGTGCTAAAGCCTTTGAAAATAATAAAAAGTGAAAACAAAATAATAGTAGGATGAAACCCATTGGAAAAGGAAGAGAATATAACAAAAATGAAAGGAAAAATAATTTACAGGTGATCTGAGTTCGGGAAGTGGAAGGGGGTGAGATTTTAAAGGTAAAAAGCGGTTTATATCGATTTTCGGCAAAACTACAAGTCCTATGGAAAAAAGTTAAATGGCAAAGTTGTAGGTAATAAAATAATCTACAACTTTTGTATTTACAATTTTTTGACATAACTTCAAAATTTATGTGAAAAATTCAAATAACCAAGTTTTTGGTTTTTTATTTTAATCTTTTATAAAAAAAAATTTTTTTTTCACGAAAATTGCTGAAAACTTACATTTTGATGTCCCAAATACACTGTAATTTTTTTGATTTAAAATATTCATTTTTTCACCTTATTTTGACTTAATATCGAAAAAGCACCCTAATTTTCAATCGAAAGCTCGAAAAACGTAAGATTCCATGTTACATTGATAACCGAAAGAAAAAAAATTCAAGTTTTGATTTTTTCATTTAAATCATTTAATCATTTTTGATTAAAAATTCAAATTTCCCGTTTTGGATTAATATTGGACAAATATTTTTAGTCCTAATCTTAGTTTAATATATTTTTTGGTTGGTGATAAAAAATTTTCACCAAAAAATGACACGCAGAGCGTACTGGGATTTTATGTATTTAGGATTTAGTTACCACTGACGCGCATGAATAGATTAACGAGATTCTTCTTTTTATTTTTTTTAAAATCTGCCTTCCAAATGCATTTTCTAAATACGCCACTGATGACACCACATCCTTTACAAATGAAATTAGTTCATTATTAAAAACTGTTATTATTTTTTAGTGATAGTAATTTCCTCCAGTCTTCGTTCAGGTTAAAAATAAGATAGACATTCAAAATCGGCCGGTTGCATGTTTGATACGCCACTGGTCAGCTTGCACAAATATAAAAAGCAGACTATACGCATTAAAATGTAAAAAGTAGGCACGTGAATGGTCGGAAATTCGTTGGAGACATTGAAAAAAGCGACGACACTCTAAAAAGATATGCAATCCGAGAAATAGGAGTTGCAAGAAATTGGCGGAACGACGACGATGTGACATGAATGAAGGGGTAAATTGAAAAATAATTGAGATAAAAAAATTTATTGTGATAATAAAAATTTAAAGGTGCATAAATATCCCGAGAACATATTTTTACACCAAACTAAAAAGTTTTGGAACGGCTACAACCCCATGATATCACGAAGAGTTAAGTTATAGCGGATGATTTTCATGGCTATAAATCGTGAACATCCCGAAGAAGATAGGATCTGACCTCGAGATACAAACACTACACGCCCACGAAGACTCTAGACAACTAAATCAATTTCTTATAGATAACTCTTGGTGCTGGGTTAAATGAGATGCACAAGCACGAATAAACCACCTCTCGTAGCGGGAAGCCAAACACCCCAGATTCCTACTACGAAATTTCTCTAACACACCTCGAATAATTTAATTATTTACATACAAAGAGGAAAAATTTTACGGGCGGAATGGGCAAAATTGAGCCGTTCCGATGCGAACAGGAAGCCGGTATTGCAACAACTGTAAATTGATAAACGGAATGGTTAATAAACTGTAGAAAATGTAACCTGCTGTGAATAGTTTGGTAGTTAAAAATACCAAACACAAAGGAAAACGACGACGACAAGCAAAAGAACAACAAAAGCAACCAAGTGAGCGCCGAGCAAGTGCAACACAATACGAAGCCAACACAACATAAACAAATCCAAGACCATAAACAACTAAAATTCGCACATGGTGCACGAAGTGAATAAATATTTAAAAACAAATCTTTTCGTTTCGCTTCGTCGTCACCTCCTCGGCAAGTACTCGCCAACGAAAAAAAAAAAAAAAAAAAAGTAAAAAAGACGTGTCTACCACGTCGTTTTCCTCCACCGGCCTCAAATGTTCTGAATTATGTATTAAGCGATTAATTCCAACTTATTTTTCTTCTCCCAGCTAATCTCGTATTCTCCGGACCTTTTTCTTTCTTATTGTGTTTAGTAAACAATGATTGTCGTGCATTCCGCAACAAAAATCGGTTAGAACCGGTTACTGAAATTTTCATTTTTTGCACATTTTGTCACAAAACGAAGCCAACTCCCCGGTTACTAATTAACAGACAAACGGGAGGCAGGACAAAAAATAAACACGTGTATGTGAGCATTAACGTGTGCAAGAAACGAGGTGACATTTTTAGAACGGCACAACTTGAAAGGGAAGCCTTCGAAGACGCGGATCGCTCTAGAAACGCGGTAATAAAAATTCAATAATTAAGGAGATCGTAAAATTTTTAAATTCCCAGTCGTCAAATAAATGGAGAGGTACCCGTAACTAAAATAAAGCCAATTATCGAACTTGTATTTAATTACCGACAAGATTGGAAAAAACATGACGGTCTGCTCAAAATTTATGGCCAAGCGCACAAACGACCCTATATGCGCTCGTTGGATTTTTGTTTTTTCCGTTTATTTTTCAACCAGTTATTTCGGGAGCAAAAAATTTACCAAGTTTTCTATTTTTCCCGCACGATAACCCGGCCGACATTGTTTCGATGAACCGTCTTATTGTTTGTGATGCACTTGGTCGATTAAAAAATGATAATTTATTATTAAGTGATAAAGTCGACTAATTGACCTCTCCGACGATAATAATGCTGACTTCGGTCGGTTTGTTGAATGAAAACAATAAAAAAGTTGGCGTCCGAAAATAGAGACACTCGGTATAACGGCGAAGAGTTTTTTCGGCTTTTGATTGGCAACGAAATTGGAGAGGCATTCGAGAACAACGTTTTTTGTCCGGATTCATATTTGGACGTAACAACCGAAGAATGTCGTAACAATGGATCTATTATCTACCTGATGGCATTCGAGTTTAATTATTCGTTATTTGATGCAGGTGAAAAGCGAACTTGTTTACACCAAACAATGCGATTTCATCTCGAGATAACTTCTTCGGTTCAAAATGACACTTGACGATTTGATTCTAATTAAATCGTTTTAATCAGAGCGAACTTTCTCAAGCGGACACTTCATCCAACCGGCAGGTTTCTGCAAGGTAGCAGTTCGCGGTTCATACATGGGTGGGTGACCGCTTTTTTGCCCTCCAATGTGGAGGGTAAAAATTAAACAAGAAACTTAGAAATACTCAAGTGAATATGGGTTTCGTAGCATTTGCATGGCCCACGGTGCCACAGTTAGCTAATTCTCGCTCGAGAGCTACCACTTTCACCAAGGGATAAGTATCTCGAAAATTTTGTGTATACGCTAGTTGGATATCCCAAAAAAGCGTACGCCGCGCCATCTTCAGGTCAATTATGGCCAGATTCTCACCTAATTTATGCACAAAATCACCGCCTAGGCTGTCCAAGCTGTCCAACTAGCGTTATTGGTTGGATATCCCAAAAAAAGCGTACGCCGCGCCATCTTCTAGTCAATTATGACCAGATTCTCACCTAATTTATGCACAAAATCACCGCCTAGGTGGCGGCACTATAGCTGTCCAACTAGCGTATACTTATTTGGAATTCCCTTGGAAATTTCTGGAATTCTTTAGAAATCATAGAAATTCTTTAGATTGTAACTAGTTCTGATGTACTAGTGAAGAGAAATCTGAAGATATTAGAGGAAATTCCAAAAAATCCAAAAAATTCCAAATTTTCGGGCCCCTTATATTCGAGTGTAACTAATAGCATCGAAAGCCCAATTTTTGGTTTTTTTCATCAGTATTTGATTTTTATTTTACGATGTTTTGTTCTCTTTTTGAGCCCCTCTGGGCATTGGGCCCTAGGAACGCGCCTAATTTGGTCCTGAAAGAGTGAGAGTTCTTAATTTAATCAAATTAATACAAAAATATGGTCATAAACTTGTTGTTACTGAAACCGGGGGGTCTGGGGGGCATGGAATGCCCTCCAGTGCATCAGTAAGTTATTGACTCAATAACTTGATAATGGAATACAATTTCAACTCAATTACTGACGTACTGGCGGCGAAACGGAAAGTTTGTTCGCAAATTTTTGGATTAATTTTATTAAAAAAGAAGCTTTTACTCTTTCACAACCAAATTAATACACTTACACCGGAGAGTCTGTGGAGTACAGCATACCCTGTAGTGCAGGGGTGGCCAACAGGTCGATCGCGAAGCAATTTTTAGTCGATCATAGTCGCAGATACTAGTCGTGATTGATAAAAAGCCGAGGAGGAAACCGCTGGTGATATTTGATCTACAAGTGAAGGGAAATTAGAGAAAATCTAAGGAAATCGTGAGACAATCCAAAGGAAAACCGAAGGAAATTTTAGGAAATTTGATGTACAAGTGAAAGGAAATTTGAGAAAATCTAAAGGAATCTTAGGAAATCCAAGGATATCTTAGAAATCACAGATAATCTAGCTTTTTTAACTTTTTCGAAAGGAGATCATGAGGTAATCCAAAAGAAAACCCAAGAAAATTTTAGGAAATCTGGTCTACAAAAATTGGAACTGTGGTTTCCATCTCGTTTCTCGCAATAAACTAAGAAAATATGTTTTCTTCTTTTTTGTCTACTTTTACCTTAATATTTATAATGTCAAAGGTCAATATAATATTAATATTATAGTAGATTGCGAAAAAATTTTAAGAAACAAAGTCGATCGTATATATAATGAAGTTGGCCACCCCTGCTCTAGCGCACTCGTAATTTGTTGGCACAGTAACAATTTATGATGCACTGGAGGGCATTCCATGCCCCCCAGACCCCCCGGTTTCAAAACAAAAAGTTTTATTATTTACAAAACTTCATTAAAATTTTATTAGCGAAAACGTTTCCCATTTTCAGAACCTGTTTTCGGGGTATGCTACCTCCCCCCCCCCCTCTTTTAGTGAATCTATTAAATTAATTTTTTTGGAAAACTTGCAATCAGGGCTTTATTTTAACTGAATTGGGGACTAGGCTCTAGCAAATTCAAGTGTAGAGACCCACCAAGTGTCAAGACCAAATTTTTGGATTATTTTATCAGTATTTGATTTTCATTTTACGATTTTATGTTCTCTCTTTTCGGGCCCCTCTGGCCGTTGGGCCTTAGGCACGCGCCTAATAGTAAAATAGGCCCTGCTAAATAGGAAATACAAAGAAATGTAAAAAATCCTAGGAAATTTTAAGTAATTCAAGTAATTCTTAAGAAAATGGAATATCAAAGGAAATAAATTTTTTTTTACAAATTTCCCATCAGTTTTGCAGTTGGTTTTCCACTTAGTTAAACTTGAGGGGGAAATCTGCAGTGCAAGTGAAACGAAATCGACAGAAAACCGGAAAAATGTTAAGAAATCCCAGGAAATCTTTGAAAATTTAAGGAAATGTAGAAAATCCAAAGAAATCTCAAAAAAATCTAGAAAGTTTCTGGATTTTAGGATATCTTGTGAAATGGAAAATCCCAGAAAATGTAGAAAATTCTAGAAAAGCCAAGAAAATCTCAGAAAATTGAAAAAATAGGATTTTCTAATTTCCTATTTTTTCTATTTCTTAAGATTTCCTAAAATTTCTCTTCAGAAATTCTTGGGTGAGGCAAATGAGGTTGGGGTGGGTAAATCCATATATTTTTGATAAGAATTTAGTTATAATTTTTGAGTTTAAACAAAATTTAGTAATTTTAATGGTTATTTTAATGGGAAATCTGGAGCACAAGTGAAAGGAAATCTACAGAAAACCGGAAAAATGTTAAGAAATCCCAGGAAATCAAAGAAAATCTTTGAAAATTTAAAGAAATGTAGAAAATCCTACACTCTGAAAAAAGCCTCAACAGAGTTTTTTGCTGCTACAACAAATTTTAGGCTGCCACAACAAAGTTTTTTGTGTTTAGAACAAACTTTTTTTTCCAAACAGCATAAAATTTGTTGTAATGGCAAAAAGGTCTGTTGAGGCTACTAATGATTTTGTTACGACGACAAATCTTTTTTCAGAGTGTAGGATATCTTAGGAACTCAAGAAAAATCTAAAAAATTTCAGGATCTTAGGACATCTTCTGAAATGGAAAATCCCAGAAAATGTAGAAAATTCTAGGATATTTTAATAAATCTAGAAAATCTAGAATATCTCAGAAAATTTCCTGAAAATTTTTCAATTTTTGAAGCCGGTCTCGGCGTAGAATCTCGTTAATCCATTCATGCGAGTCACGTCGAAGGCAATACTCATTTATCTCTTAATCCCGAAAGTAGATCGATGGTCTTGGAATCCCAGCATTCGTTGAATCGATGAACCGAAATCCATTGAACTGTCCGCTTAACAGAGTTCGAGTGTCTTCCCTTGTGTCTTAATTAAGCCAGAATAAACTACCCCTTTACGCGAATTGAATACCCGGGCGTCCACGGTCGGTTCCCTGGTTTAGCGCCATCAACGAATTTAGACATCTGCGTTTCTGGTTGACCATTAAAAATTTGACTACCTAACACGTGACAACAACTTATTAAATAATTACATGCTAATTTATTACTTAATTAAAATAAATTGCAGTTGTTTGAGTGTAAAATTTTAATACGAATATTCACATTATGTGTCATAATAAAATAAAATTATACGATATTGAAATGTATCGTGCAAATTGCGTGTTGTAACACAAACACGTTTAAACAGTAATTATAATAATAATAATATTGGAATGCGAATCACAAAATATTTAAATTGTCTGCAAATTTGTTGGTATTTAACCAATAAAATTATTTTTATTAACTACGTATATATCCTCGATTGTTCCGCGAATTTAAATGAGAAGACGTGGTTTGAAGATCAAAACCGCGAGTGAACGACAATGGCGAGAAGAGTGACCACGATTTAGACGATTGGCACATTTTGGGCTGGGTGTCGATTTCGAGTGCAGCGAGTAGGAAGAAAATTATCATAATTTCATAATTCCGAAGTGAAATCATTTAAAGTCGAGATACCTAAATAGTTAAGTGGTTGTTTACAAAAGGAGAAATCTTAAGATACGTTAACTGATTATTCTGTCATCTAAGCCACTATGATTCTTGCATGCTCGGTAAGATTATCACGCTAGATTTAAGAAGCCGTCCGGTTACTTGAAAAATGACAACCGCCTTTATTATTAATTACGCAAACCAAAAAATCATCTAAGCACACATGTTTGTTGTTCTTAACGAAATCATTAGTAACATTTTACGACGACCCAACTATTAACCAAATCATCTTCACTCCACGCTAATGAAGTTTGTTTGCGTTAATTGCCTTAATTTGCATTTCGTCATTTTTATTCGAGTGCAACTCCAACTCTTCTATCAGATTAATATCTTCCTTCGTACTGGAAATTGGAATTTATTAATTGAATCGCACGGTCGTTCATTTCGAAATCATACCGAAGTACTGGATGGGTGACCGTTTAACGAACCTCTACACTTTAGAGCGGTTTATTCGTGAGCTGGCTTCCAAAATCTGCAAAAATCGAGAGTTTCTTCTAGTTTTGAGCGACCAGTCCGGCCCTGGGTTTCGCTGGGAGTAAAAATGTAACTCCGTCTTCCCACGTCGTGAATGTTTGTGTTGTCCACATATAATAAAAATGAAATTTTCGAAATCTTCGAATAAAAATCGACCTTTCGTCAGATTTAAAATAAGTCGAGTTGTAGAAATGTTTCAGAACGATAAAATTAATGCGTCGGTTTATTTTGGGTTAGTGTTTATGTTTTGTTTCTTTTTACATAAATATTTACACACGGAACGCTTTTATAAAATTTTTTTATAGCCTTTATATTTTCTATCTGCCGTCACGGGCTGTTACAATTAGTTTAATTAACTAATTTCCTGTGATGCTGTGATGCATACCTGATGTTTGGGTCTCTTCTTTTTCGTCCTGGAACGATTAACGAGGAAGGCGACGAAGAAGAAAACAATTGGGCATGTAATAATTAGTTCGTTCGCCGATGGCGATGATTTGATTCGACTTCTTAATTCGCTTTTTATACAACGCTTTTAGTGTTTAATTATATAATTACTTGTTTCCGAGTACACGAGATAATTAAGATAACCAGTTCACTTGAATAAGTCGCAAGAAGATGTTCGAAGCGTCCGAATGCGGGCCACCATCGCGAAAATTGTTGGCGGTTTTTCGAGCCCACCCAATTTTTCAATCAATTCGAGGTAAACAAGATCGATTTGAAATTAATTAGGGAAAATAATTCGTTTTTGGTGCGTGGGGAGATCGTAAATTATCTCACAGTACCCGATTTTCTAATAATTAAGTTTTTCTCTCTGAAAATATTAATTACACTTTTTGTTGATTTACGAACGAACCGACAACAAAGTAAAGTTAAATTTAGTTTGGTGAAAAATATTTGGTGTGTTAAATTTGAGATACCTACTCGTAAATGCCAACAACTACTAAATTATATAAAAAGCGACTCCCCATAAACTTCAAACGTTTTCAATAGATGATGAAGCTTCCAGGCTTTTCTATATCCAGAAGTGTCAAATTTCAAAAATTACCTCTCGGACACAAACATTTTGTTTCTGAAAGAAATGTGTTTTTACTTCTCCAACATGTCAAGCTGAAGAATTAAAAAGCTTTTTGATTTCGAGCCGCCTTTTAGACTTTGAAAATACACACACCACACGGTCAACTTCCTGCTAACTAAGTGACACACGAATTATTTCTAAATTATCGTCTCCTCTCAGCAGAACTCAGCTTTTCGTTAATTCGTTAAGACTAACAATTAATTAAGTGATTAAACATTTTAATTTAATTTCTACGGATTGTGATTAAAATAATTGGATAATTTATGCGTCGACCTTCCTTCTTAATTAAACTATGAAATTATTCAGTTTTGTAAACGCATTTGTTTTTAATGAAACGTAAAATTAATTATTAAAAGGCGTGATTATGTGTTTACAACTTGTGTGTGAATTATTAATATTTCTTCCATTATTTTACATGTTAGACGGCAATTGAAAACGCTTTTTGATGAGGGTCAATTGTTTTCGGCTGTTCAAGAAGCCTCCAGTCGAGAGACTCACAAAAGGCAGGAAACAATATTCTACTCAAACTCATTCTCAACTCTGGGAACAGTCCAACAGAGAAATAAGATAATTTTATAATTTCAACTAGTATCTGTATCGTCTCTTTCCACTTAAGTGATTAATCTACATTACATCAAGGGGGATGATGTCGTGAAATATCTAAGAATTCTCTTGTTTCATTATCAAGGAATGATCCTTATAAGTAGAGCTCGGATTTTATGCTTTTACATGTTCTTTAATATTAATATACCAACAAAATGCATATTTTCAACATTTGGTGCATATTGGAGCAAATAATACATATTTGGGCCACTTTTGGTGTTTTTTGAAGAATTTTAATAGAAAAAATAAAAATTTTTTATTAAATTTGCCAATTTAAAACCAATTATTTTATTAAATTTTTTAATAAAGAATTAAATTGCTCAAATTAACAATATTTAATAATAATTTTTTATTTTCTCTTTTTAAAATATCAAAAGTGGTCGAAATATGCACAAATATGCACCAAATGATGAAAATATGCCGTCCGTAGACGGGCAGCTAGACTATGGATTTCTTTTTTGGCGGTAAAATATTTAAACATTTAATTTCGTTTCCCGCTACTGGGGGATTCCCCGATTTTCCCGACAAAATTTGAAAAATTATGAATCCCCTATCTTCTCCAAGTATTCTAAAATAGTGGAAATCCTGCGATATGTACTGGAGGGTGTTCCACACCCCCCAGACCCCCCGGTTTACAATTTTACCCGGACGGGCAGCTAGACGGTGGATGTTTTTTTTAACGGAATAATATTTAAACATTTAATTTCGTTTCCCGCGACTGTATGATTCCCGCTTTTCTATATTTTCAATATAAAAATTTAAAAATTGTAAATTGTAAACCGGGGGGTCTGGGGGGTGTGGAACACCCTCCAGTACATATCGCAGGATTTCCACTCTTTTAGAATACTTGGAGAAGATTGAGAATTTATAATTTTTCAAATTTTGCCAGGAAATTCTAAAATAGTGGAAATTCTGCGATATGTACTGGAGGGTGTTCCACACCCCCCAGACCCCCCGGTTTAAAATTTTGGCTTCATATTTTGAAATTATGTTTATTCGCACCTGCATACGTAATAAGCAAATTAACACGTTATAAACATATTCTATAAGTTGACAATTAAACACGACCCTGATAAAATATAAAGTTACCTACTTTAAGATATAATTTAAATAAATAAAAATTCAAATTTCCCGGGTAATATATTTTTCGGTTGGTAAAATTGTAAATCGGGGGGTCTGGGGGGTATTTAGAAAATGCTTTTGGGAGGGGCAGAAAAAAAAAAAGAGAATCTCGTTAATCTGTTCATGCGCGTCAGTGGTAAACCGACTGACAAGTCTCAGAAATTTCGATCAACCTTCACAAACGGAACCCAAAAACTAAAAAACGACGAAAAATAAAAGAAAAATTTAAGTTATTTAAATTAAAAAAAAAATTTCAGGGATGCAATCCGAGTCATCCTAGGGGGGGGGGGCAATTGCCCCTTTGTCCCCCTCTAAATACGCCACTGTAGCACGATTTCCATTCGTTTACAATACTTGGAGAAAATAGCTAATTTAATATTTCAAGTTTAAAATCGGGAAATATGAAGTTTGCCATTTTAAGCAACTATTTTATTTAATTTTCTTAATTTTTTAAATAAAAAATTAAATTGTTTAAAATTAAATAAAACAATTGCTTAAATTAACAAAAAAATTTTATTTTCTCTGTTTAAAAAACACCAAAAGTGGTCCAAATATGCATCAAATGTAGAAAATATGCAAAATTTTATATACTAAAAGAGTAGACCCCCCGGGGGTTTAAAATTTTGGCTTTATATTTTTATAATTAACTTTCAAAATAACACAGAAAGTTGCTGTTAACCTCCATGAGCCGAAAGTTAAATTTCCCCTATTTTTACTTAAAAATTCAAATATCCAGGTTGGGGCCGTCCATTAATTACGTAAGGGTTTTGGTGGCGGGGGGGGGTCATTGAAAATCTTACTGATCCTTACGTTGGGGAAGACAGGAAACTTATCTGGAAATTAAGCGATTACCAATTTTACAAGTTTTTTGTGGAACTAACCCCCCCCCCCCTCTCTACCCCACGTGATATTTGGTGAGATTCAGCTCGACCTCCTCCTCCCCGCTAAACACCTCGGGTAATTGGAGGCCCCCTTACTTTGAAAGTTAATTATAAAAATAATTTAAAAATATAAAGTCAAAATTGTAAACCGGGGGGTCTGGGGGGTGTGGAACACCCTCCAGTACATATCTCAGAATTTCCACTCTTTTAGAATAGATAAAGAATTTATAATTTTTCAAATTTCCCGGTTTTTCCTGATGAAATTGGCATTGAGAATATTACAGGAAAGTGGTGAAACATTGGAGTTAATTTTGCAAAATTGTGGATCCGTGCAGTCTTCATGCTGCACAGCCTTGGTAATTTATATAAGGATTTATACTTTGAAACATCCTATATATAAAAATCCCAATAATATATATAAAATCCACACTCTGATTGGTCGATTTTTAATCCAAACCGGGAAATTTGAATTTTTAAGCAAAAATGCGGGAAATTTAACCTTCGGTCAAAATTGTAAACCGGGGGGTCTGGAGCACCGTCCAGTACATATCGCAGGATTTCCATTCTTTTAGAATAATTGGAGAAAATAGGAAATTTTTCAAATTTTGCCAGGAAAAATCGAGAAATATGAATTTTCAAGCAAAGGTGAGCGAAATCAGTGTTTTTTTCAAGAAAAAAATGACCCGCTGTAGCAGGAGCAGCGTGCTGTGATTTTATATATCAGAATTTGATAAAAAATTGCAAAAATTCGAAAGTTTCATATTAATGCATATTTTATCTATTTTTTACATTTTAAGTGCATATTTTAAGTTTTTTGGTGCATATAAATCCGAGCTCTAGTTATGTAATTTCGAAACTTATATACGAATAGGATGCGTAAAACCCTCCCCCACCCCCTCGGCCATATTATACGGGTATAGTTTTGTAGGCAAGCCTTTGTTTTCGTTTTATATCAATCGAAACTCGAAGTTGAAGTTGATTGGTTGTTGCAGTAACGGTTAACGGTGCATCGCGTTACCCCGGGGCGGCGTATTAACGGGGGCGGCCTTTCTAATTTAAAAATTTCTAATGAATTCGTCTTGTTTGAACGATCGTTACGTTTGATTTTTTGCGCTCGAATCGATTGGTAATCGATTAAATAAAAATATTCAGTAATTAAGTTCTACGATAGCTCCTACAATAATATTAATATAACCGAACGATCGATTGTTAGTCACGATTCATTTCACATTAACGAATCATTGTTTATATTTTGAGTGCAACAAAATTAGCTGTTATCTCTAACAGCGGGAACAGGACGACCGATGGCGGATTTATTTGTATTTTAACGAGCGGGCAGAAAAAAAGGGGTACAAAAGTTAATATTGTTTCGTTTTCCTTAACAGTTTATTGTCTCGTGCAGTGCACAACACCAACACAAAGCTAGGATCGTAAAATTTTATTGCATCTTCTCTGACAAAAACGATTGCCGATGCAAAAAAAGACACGAGAACTGTTTAAATGTTTATTGTTGATGTTTTGATTTTTTCTGACAGGATCTGTCTTAATTGATGTGTTAGTTTCTGGAAATGCCGACAGTTTAAATTGTTCTTTATTGTTTCGTTTCGTCGTGAATTTTTCTTTTGCCTTTGTTGGCTGAAATTCAAGGCTTAAAAGACAAGACGTCTCGTACATTCTTTCGAGTTTTACTTTTTTGGCGCTAATGAGGCCATCTTTTAGGATCGAGTAATTTTGCCAAAAATTCCGCCTGGCGCCCGCAGCCACAAATCGGGGAGTAGCTGCAGCGAAAAAAATTAATTTTGGATGCAAAAGTTTTGACAAAAAAAATTGGTAATTTATCGAGCAAAACGCTACGAGTTGTTTAATAAATTAGCGTTGAGCATCAATCATTTGTCCGCAATTTTAAATTGCGTTTTTAATGAGTTTTCATTAAAATTTGTAAAGTCATCCATCATGCTTAACAATTTTCTAAAACTTTGCTAGACCGCTCGACGAATTCTTCAGCGCTTTTTACCAGCTCTCAAACTGGTCGTGGAATTAAACGCCGCATTGGTCAAATGACAAATTCATTATTAATTTTTTAACGTTTTTCCGAAAATGTCGATACTTTCTCACGAATTCTAAACCGACTGGTTTTTGTTCCACGGGCCGACCGGCATTTTCATTTTTATAAGACGATAAACAGTTTTCAAACTCGAATAACTCGAAAACGGTACGAAATATCGCAAAAGTTTAAGACATGAAAAATGTTCGTCTTTTCACGCCCAACACTTTTGATCTCGGGGAAATTTTTGTTATTTTTGACCAGCTCCGAGTTATTGAAGAAAAACTGGAGATCAAACGCTTTTCATATTGGTGAATCTAGAATTCGAGTAATGCGTAAACCGTTTACCGAGGTAGTGTAAACAGGAACGGCATTTCTTTAAAAAAAATATTAAATTCTCGATATTTGTCGATATTTAGTTATAAATTGTACAGCGAACGCTCTTAGTGTTAATGCGTGTGTTTATAGAACTTGATTCCATAATAGAGCAGCATTCCGAAGACGGAGGCGACACTGACCACTAAAATTATATGAGGTTATTGAATTTAACATAAAAATAAAATTATAAAAATTAAGTAATATAATTTTTTGTGAATCGAATTTTAAGGAAGTCGTCGTGGGCGCCATTTTAGATTTTTTTTATATTAAATTGAGTTATGAATCAACGTCACGAAAATGAGTAAGTAATCAAGTTTTGAAAATTAATTTCTTAATTTGAGACGAGTCGTAATTTGCATTTCTTCTAGAAAATTTAACTCCGCTGCAAAGTATGCGCATTTAAATTGCTAATATTAGCGAAGATGCTCTTTAAACTCTGGCGCATAGTATATAGAAAAAAATGTTAAAAAACACATTAAGATTAGGTTGTTGATATTCACTGCATAATTTTGTAATTTGAACTTAACATTTTTCCATAATTACTTATTTATTGCGCGATAACATGGCAACACTTTTAAAATTGTCAATTGAGTCGTTATATGGAACGCCGGGAACAAAAAGTTTGAGGAGCGCTGGTGGTAAATATGTAGTAGGTATGGAAATTGTCTTGTGTGCCAACCAACAACGGTAAAATAAATATTGGACTTTTACGCATTTGCTACCGAAAGCAAACTCATTTTTCTGTTAATCCAATATTTGAAAAGATAACATTTTTAAATTTGCTCTTCTTGATATGTGGGTAAACTATAATTATTTGTCCGCAAATATTGTTGTTACCACGATTATTGCTCGTTCTGCAGGAGACGAGACTAAAGAGTACGCCTACCAGGGGCTGCAGTTGGAAAACTGACGAGGATCGCTCCAAGAGGTGCTGGAAATGCGGTGACAATGGCCACTATGCAAACTTCTGCATAAAAGGAGAATTCGACTTGGACTGTAAGAAACCGCGACGAGCAAGGCCGGGAACAAGGTTCAGGAAGATCCACTATACCTTATTTTGGGTGTTTGGGATGTTTGAGCATGAACGAGAGAGTGATGAAAGAGAAAATAAAACAGGAAGAAACAAGACGCTGGACCAGAACACAGGATAGCGGAATAAATCCATGAATAAATCAATAAATCCAGCAAAAAAGCTACACCCATAACAAACTGCAATAGGTTCTCACGAGACCCAGACATGAAACATTGGAAGAAATCAAAATCTGCAGTGGCGTATTTAGAGGGGGGCAAATGGGCAATTACCCCCCCCCCAAATGACTCGGGTTGTATCTCTAAAGCCCCCCCTGATATAAATAATGTTTACCACGAAGTTTTATAATTTAAATAACTTTAGGTTATTTTTATTTATTTGTTTATTTATTTATTTACTGGTTGGAAAGTCCGTCTAACCGTTAGGTTAGGACGGGCAGCTAGACGGTGGATCTCTTTTTTAGCGGTATAATATTTAAACATTTAATTTCGTTTCCCGCTACTGTATGATTCCCGTTTTTCTATATTTTCTATATAAAAATTTAAAAATTGTAAACCGGGGGGGTCTGGGGGGGGGTGGAACACCCTCCAGAACATATCGCAGGATTTCCACTCTTTTAGAATACTTGGAGAAGATCGAGAATTTATAATTTTTCAAATTTTGCCAGGAAATTTTAAAAAAGTGGAAATTCTGCGATATGTACTGGAGGGTGTTCCACACCCCCCAGACCCCCCGGTTTACAATTTTGACTCTATATTTTTATATTATTTTTATAATTAACTTTCAAAGTAACACAAAGTTTCTGATATATTTTCTATATAAAAATTTAAAAATTGTAAAATGTAAACCGGGGGGTCTAGGGGGTGTGGAACACCCTCCAGTACATATCGCAGGATTTCCACTCTTTTAGAATACTTGGAGAAGATAGAGAATTTATAATTTTTCACAATTTGCCAGGAAATTCTAAAAAAGTGGAAATTCTGCGATATGTACTGGAGGGTGTTCCACACCCCCCAGACCCCCCGGTTTACAATTTTGACTCTATATTTTTATATTATTTTTATAATTAACTTTCAAAGTAACACAAAGTTTCTGATATATTTTCTATATAAAAATTTAAAAATTGTAAAATGTAAACCGGGGGGTCTGGGGGGTGTGGAACACCCTCCAGTACATATCGCAGGATTTCCACTCTTTTAGAATACTTGGAGAAGATAGAGAATTTATAATTTTTCAAATTTTGCCAGGAAATTCTAAAAAAGTGGAAATTCTGCGATATGTACTGAAGGGTGTTCCACACCCCCCAGACCCCCCGGTTTATAATTTTGACTCTATATTTTTATAATTAACTTTCAAAGTAACACAAAAAGTTTCTGCTAAACTCCGTGAGCAGTAAGGTAATTGGTATTAAGGTAATCTTTAATCTACCCCCCTCCCAAAAAAAGCATTTTCTAAATACGCCACTGAAGCTCTGTATTGCAAGAGGTGCGAGCAGTGGCGTAACAAGCAGTTGAGGGATCCGTGTGCGAAGTTGTTAACAGGGGCCCTGTTTTTATAAAAGACAGAAATAAAATATAAAATAACTTATACATATTACCATAATTTTAAGATAAACAAATAACAAAACCCCAGTAAGGGCCGATTTTGCAATAATCGGATAAACTTAGTATAATGTTATTCCCGGTATAACAATAATTACAGGGTTCCTACTTGTCTGGAAATTTGGAAAAGTCGTGGAATTTAAGATTTTTCTAATTTTGTCTCATTTTTAGCGTCAAGTCAAGGAAATTAAATTTTCAGCCGAAGCAAACCAGAGCCGGATTAAGGATATATAGGGCTTGGGGCTAACTATTTTTGGAGGCCTTTTGGCTTTGCATGTTTCAACAAAATGCATTGTAAGCGGAAAGTTTTGATATTTCAAGGTCAACCGCGCTTAGATCAAATGTAAGATATGACCCCCCCCAGACCCCCCAGTGAGGGTTTCCACGACACATGGATATAATATACTGTATAAATATGCAGTACTAAAATTTGTATACAAACTATGTGTAGGTATATAGATGTATTTGTTCTGAGAAAATAAAATTTTCATTATGAAGATAAATCACACAACGTATCGGGGGGCCTGGGGGGTATGGAATACCCTCCAGTGCATCAGCAATTACAGTTCAAGGATTCTCCGTTCCAGGAATTTAACTTTCTAAAAGGTCTTACAATTGCTATGTTCTGAGGGGTGTTCCACACCCCACAGACCCCCCGGTGTAATTTTTAAGGTACATGATGAGTGAATATGCACTAAAACCTTTTGTTTTTGAAACTAGGGGGGATGTGAATTGTATACAAATGTCGTATAAATTTATTTGTTGTGAGAGAGTGAAAATTTTTTATTACAAAAATATATAGCAAAACTTATACACACACTTTTGGGTTTTCAAACCTGGGGGGTATGGAATACCCTCCAGTGCACCAGAAATTATAGTTGTTTCTAGACTCGGAATCGAATTTCTTATAGGTCGGAGATTTACTTTATTAAAAAATCTGATGGGGACACCGCATGACTTGATTACCATTTTTAGAATAATTGTACAAGAATCTCGTTAATCTATTCGTGCGCGTCACGAATGAATGCCCTTTTGGCACGGACAATCGCAACCAAAAATAGGAGTTGCACAACTAGATGCTACAAGAGTTATGCGACAATTTACATATTGCACATTTTGAAACCGTTTTTTGACATATAAAAAATTTTCGGGGGGTGTTTATGACCCTCAAAGCACAAAAAGAAAGTAGGTATTCAAGAGTTTATGAAAGAAGAAGATACAAATTTTTAAGGTATAGAGCTTAACGTGGAATTGGAACCACGAAACAAGAAGCGGGGTCAGAATGAAGCAAGCTTAGTACATTTTGGTGTTGTTATTATATGATAATTCTTGAACCGTTAAAAATTTAAAAATCGTGAAGAGAATCAGAAAATAAATTCCCCGGGGCAAACCGGGCACGGTTCAATCGTACCAACTGGTTAATCGCTACGGGGGCTCATTTAGCAATTTAAATCGAAAATTTTAAAATTGCTCTTCGTTGTAAATTTTTTTAAGATAATTAAACATAATTGACACGTTATACCTAACAATCTAATTAATTTATTACGTTGGCCGCCCGTATAGTCGCGTGGGTAATTCACTGCGAGCTGGATTATCGATTTTTTTTTCAAAATCGATACCAAGTGCAGCTATCGAGCAAACCAGTGTAATTAACGCTGGATTATTAAGTTTTTGTTGCAGCCTTTGCTAATTGACTGCGTCGCAAAGCACTTCGCATTTAAATGTTATCATTAAGGATTTTTATTTTCTGGACCTTGTTTTATAAAGACATATAGTTGGTACCACTTGCAAATCACGATCCATTTCGATGTTTTTAATTGCCGATGAGGTCAATAATTGCAATTAAAGGAAAAATTACACATACCACACTCCGTTTCGGACCTGCGGAGGTCGCTCATCGCTCTTTCTTCGAGACCTTTATTTATTTATCAAGCCCGTAATGGCTTTTAAATAGATTTTTGAATGATTTTAAAGTGTCCAAATTGTATATATATTGTGGTGTTGTAACTAATTAATACTACAAATTTATCATTAAATTTCCATTAAAACGGAAAATTAACTTGTAACGTTTAATTTAGATTTCGAGATTGGGCCACCCAAATATTTCCAAGGTTAATTTATTTAAATTTTTTAGGTAGGCCCCGGGGCCTTATTACCCCGACTCACCGCAGCCAACTCACGTGTTAACGTTTTGAAAAATTGCATTCGTGCTAAGTTTAACCGTTCATTAGTCGCCCAAAATGTTTCCATATCTAAAAATATCGAAAAACATAATAAAAATTGAGCGCACGTATAAATAGTTCTTCTATGTAAGACATATACCAACAAGAATGTACTCGACTAAAATAATGGTAGTGCACACATCCATATGTCAATTGCTTTATAATATACGACCAAGACTTTGCAAAACGTGTACAGTTCACCAACGTTGTTCTCGTTTTTATCAGAACAGAACGAGTCTGTGATATGTCAGCGTGTGGCTCTCGCCGACTCTCCTCTCAGCTCCGACATTGTTTTATTTTTTAATTTATAAAATCATAACTTCACAATAAAGATAATATGAATATTTACTTACCGCAACCGAATTGTTGCGAAACGGCTTAGTTAAATCAAACGTAATAAGACCGAAAGAATGCGGTCCGATTCTTTAAAAGGGGGTATTCCATACCCCCAGACCCCCCGGACTTACATCTACGTTAAACAACGCAAACTATTATTATTGACTGACCTGGGCCCATAACCTGATATTATTTACTAATAAAGGGTATTTGACCCATTTTTATAATAGATCTCCCAAAGTACTCTGTAGGATGTCGGATGCGTCAAATAAATGTCTTTAGCTGGGAGTCTGGGAGGTATTCTCTAATTCGCTTTGTTTTCGACTCGACCGGACGGTGATGTTTTTATTTAACATCGTCCAACCACATTTGACTTTGAAATTTGTCAGAAGGAAATATAACTGGAACAATAACAATCGTGCAGACTTCCTAAAATGATAAAAGCCGCAAAACGGAAAAAAGTAGCTGAACAAGTTTTGGTCGACCGATGAAAAAAAATGTTCAAAAATTTATAAAAGGTGTCCCGATTAATGAATCAGAAAATCGAGAAGACAACTGCAAGTTGTCGGTAAAACTATCAAAGAATTTCTTGTCTTTACCCCACAAAAGAATCCATCAAGTTGAAGGCGAACAATCGTTGCTGACTCGACACTTTTTTTAGTTTTCTTGTACAATTGTCTTCACGATAATATTCATGCGTTAAAGAGAATATGTGATAGTGGCATTTGATACTCTTAACACGTATTTACGAAAAAAAAGTGATGAAAATATGGGAAAATTGCGGCGGAAAATCGAAAACTGGACGATTTTGTTCGGAGACTTCGACGAGGAATGAAACGCTAAACCCTTAAAATTTTGAGAACCAAGTCCTTCGTATTTTGGTTTTAATGACCGATCCCAACCGGAACAAACCCAAATAACAAACATGTAACAATTCACCTCGGATGCATTGTACTTTCTTTAGAAAACGCTAAAGACGAGAATGCCATAAAAATTTCGAACAATTCACATTTTAGAAACGGACAGCACGTAACGTTGACGCATTGCTTTCAAATCTTTAGGATTTCAACAAACTCATGATCGCTTTTGTGTTGGACAGAAGGAGCAGGTTCCTAAATGGGCATTATTAAAGCGTAGGTAGTTTTTGGGGTCAAACGAACGCGCACCTGAGATTTTAAAATTAGAAATTTCAAGTCGAATCGAAAATTAAACGCGGATGCGGAAATTCGAATTCGCGACACCGAAATAGACTTCAAAGATGTAAAAATTATGCAAGGAAATGCGATATCCAACTGTAAAACAAAAGGCTTTTAGAATGATAATAAAATAATTCATAATTATGCGAAGTTAATTAAAACTTTTACATTTCAGAATCGACATTAAATTTACGACGCTTTCGGGTGTTAAATTTCCAAAAATTTCTATATCTTGACTGCTTTATGCGGTTGCTCAGCGGGGGCGGCTTTTGTGTCTTAGAAATTTTTGGACTTGCTCTTAATTTTGTGTCCACATTCCCAGAATTTAACTAGAGTAAGATTTATGCTGATTTTCTCGGTGATTTGTCACTGACACAGTAACAGTGTCGAACTGGGTGCAAAATCGAACGGTGGAAGGTACCAAAAATTTTGAAGACGTTGAAAGGATGCAGCGTAAAAAGGCGAACAGATTTTGTTATGAATATTTTGTAATATCTTGAAAAGTTTTGGATTTATTGTAGAAAAACTGAATCGTTTCGTTTAACAATTTAAATAAAATCTCAACCTAGTTTCTCGTTAATAACTCGGAAACACTGCATAATATCAAAAATGCCGAAGAGGTCGAAAGTGTGCAGCTTGAAAAGATTAACATATTTTGTTTGAAATATTTTTTAATATCTTGAACAGTTTTTGAGTTATTGTAGAAAAACTGAATCGAGTAGGTACACGAGAGGTTTTTTTTATTTATAATAATTTCGTTTATCTCGAATAACTCAAAAACTATGTAAGATATCAGAAATGTTAAAGAGATCAAAAGTGTGAAGCGTAAAAAGACGAATATATTTTGTTTGAAATATTTTTGAATATTTGGAACAGTTTTTGAGTTATCGTAGAAAAACTGAATCGAGTCGTACTTGAGCTTTCTTTTATTTAATTGTTTTACTCGAATAACTCAAAAACTATGTAAGAAATCAGAAATGTTAAAGAGATCAAAACTCTGAAGGGTAAAAAGACGAACATCTTTTGTTTGAAATATTTTTGAATATTTGGAACAGTTTTTGAGTTAATGTAGAAAAACTAGATCGAGTCGTACCCGAGTTTCCTTTTATTTATAATAATTTAGTTTGTCTGGAATAACTCAAAAACTATGTAAGATATCAGAAATATTGAAGAGATCAAAAGTGTGCAACGTGAAAAGACGAATATTTCTTGTTGAGGGCATTTTGTTATATATTTAATAGTTTTCGAGTTATTCCTGAGAAACTAGATCGATTCATAGTCGCGCTCTCTTATGTAATTATATGCAATAACTCGAGAACGGTGCAAGATACCAAAAATATTGAAGAAACCAAAAGTGTGCAGCGTAAAAAGACGAATATATCTTGTTTAAGCCATTTTGTGATATATTTAATAGTTTTCGAGTTATTCCTGAGAAACTAGATCGATTCATAGTCGCGCTCTCTTATGTAATAATCTGCAATAACTCGACAACGGTGCAAGATACCAACAATATTGCAGAAACCAAAAATGTGCAGCGTAAAGAAACCAACATATTTTGTTAAAGGTATTTTGCGATATCTTTCACCCACTTCGAGTTATTACAGAAAAACGAGGTTGAATCGCAGTCCAGCTTTCTTGGTTATTTTCTGGATTAAATTTAAACAGTTAAATCGTTGGATCTGGGTTAGGATCAGAATTTTCCGAGAGGAAATATCCAAAAATTGGCAATTAAGTCTATAAAACTGTTTAATGGTTTTCCGCCAATTCAATAATTTTCCAAACACTTAGAAATTGGCTTTTCTTTGTTCAGATTCTAGTTACATCAAAGAAACAGGAAAAACATCTTTTAGAAGCCCGATTTTTCCGTTTCAGCTTCTGGTTTGATCGAAATCTTTCAGTCTTCGGACTGAATTTAATCATATAATCAGAACGGTGAGGAAATACTGGATAATTCTTTGTCTCTGCGGTTAGGTTAGACCGAAATTTTCCGGTCGGTTCTCGAGGAAATCTGTGCACGAAAGCTCTAATTTAAGTTTGTTTTTATTTTTATGATCTCAGTGCAGTCGGATTATATTATTTTGAATTAACACCAAATCTTTTTTACTAAAAGTAAATCTTACCCTGGAGGAGTTGGATGATGGAAGGGTGCACCCGGAGGTTGCATCCTGGGATCCCATACATATCGTCCTTCGTGGGTCCTTTGATCAATTGGAAGAGGTGCGTGAAAAGCGGCAAAAGCCGACGGAAATTGTATCGGTAAACCTGCAGACATTGCGGCTTGGAAATCTACCCCTTTTTCTGGCATTTCACTATATCACATTTTCCGATTCCAGTCCACAATCACCCAATCACGATATCAATAAGAAAATAAAATAAAAGCACATCACACGATTTTTGAGCGGCGCGAATTTTAAAACAATTAAACCTGGCCGCCTCAACTGCGACATAAAAGGCACTAAGACACAAAATTAGGCAGAATTAGTATCATCCGATTTTGTATTTCGACCTGGGAGGATTGGAAAAATTGAGCCAAAAATAATTTTTTTTTCTAACAAAAATAAAAATTCGCAGTGTTTAATTGGCTGTCTGATGATATTAATCGAAGGTGTTGATCACTAATAATAAGGCACATGTTTATTGAGTAATCGTTGTAAATGCAACACACCGAAGTTAAAGACTACGGGGAACTAACTAGAGGCAGGCGAGTAGTTGACAGCCAGCCTTACAACTCAACTAACGAGTATAGAACAAGGGGCCGAGGGGAGGGTCACCGGATCCAATTCCAGACTATAAGGGAATGGACTCACCATTTCTTTACTTAACAAAAGCCAATGGTGTATAATGATTAAGAATTAATTATTATATTTCACACTCAAGTGTCAACTCGACCATCGCCATTTTTTTTTCATAATTCGAATTTGTTAACTCAAATTCAAGTGTTGTTGATTGGTAACGGACCGCAACTATCTCACCACCATTATCTCTCCTGCATGGCAATTACGCGATAACGGAGTTTTTTTAAAGAAAATTTTCGCAAATTAACACTTTGAAAAATTAAGTAATAATAATTTTAATTTTTTTTAGTTAATCCCATTTCAGTTTAATTTGGAATACATCCATACAAAAATTGTTTGGCTGCACGCGAGACAATTTTTCTCCAACTTCCGTGCTTTTAATTTGACTCCGAGACAATTAAACATAATTTTAAAAAAATGGCTTCGATTTTTAAAATCAAAAGCTTCGGGTTAGGTTGCACTAATTTTTTTCAGTGTATACTTAGCCTTAACTTTAATTACGCGTTGTACACTGCAATTACACTTCAAACACTGTAATTTTCCAATTTCGTTTGACGAGTTTATTATTCTGAAAAATTTAAAATGCGAATTTGTTTCAGGTCGCCTCTCTCGTGAGCCATGAACTTCAGTTTTGGGTAAGTGAGATTTTAAATTTGATGAGCCGGCGCGGCGGCGCGGCGCGGATAAGTTATTGGGTTTTTCAAAATTGTGAATGTAAATAAAAAGTTTTCAAGTTCCAAAGACGACAATTAGAGACATTCAACAAAAACAAACACGCATTATAAACTCGACTTAACATTAACACATTCCGACAACTTTGTGGAATCTCGTCAACTCTATTATGACTCGTTTTATTGGTTTAGGCCAAAAATAATAATTTAAAGAAATTTCTTTATTATAAAATAGAATCCGGATCGTTCAGTTTGAGCTATGTGAGATTTCTTCATGAGCATGTAAATGATCGATCGGATTATTGTAATCTTGAACGGCCACCAGGGTTGGCTTTACGATGAATTTATATTATTTTTTGTTTAATTACCTTTCTTGAATTTGATAGTATATCTACTATTGCTACAGTAAAACAGGGTCACAGGCACATTCTCCAATCGGAATTTTTCTACGGGAAAACCTGTACTAAGTATCTAGAAAGATCAGGGAATTTAGAACTTCAGAGCAAGTTAGGAAGGTTTGATTTTTAAAAATATTATAAAAATTATGTTTTTTATTCATATTATCAATCACGACAGTTTTTCTCTCACTCTTTCTTTCCCAATCCTAATATATAAAATCCCAGCACGCTGCTGTTAAAAATTCAAATTTCCCGATTTTACCTTGCAAAATTTGAAAAATTATAAATTCGTTATCTTCTATGTATTCTAAAGGAGTGGAAATCCTGCGGTATGTACCCCCCAGATCCCCCGGTTTACAATTTTGAGTTTATATTTTTTTTATAGTTAACTTTCAAAGTAATTTTTGCTTAAAAATTCTAATTTTCCGATTAATCCTTATATTTTTAGGTTGGTAAAATTGTAACCCGGGGGGTCTGGGGGGTGTGGAACACCCTCCAGTAGATATCGCATGATTTCCACTCTTTTAGAATACTTGGAGAAGATCGAGAATTTATAATTTTTCAAATTTTGCCAGGAAATTCTAAAATAGTGGAAATTCTGCGATATGTACTGGAGGGTGTTCCACACCCCCCAGACTCCCCGGTTTACAATTTTAAGTTTATATTTTTATAGTTAACTTTCGAAGTAATTTTCCGATTAGTCCTAATCTTAGTTAGTTTAATATATTTTTAGGTTGGTAAAATTGTAAAGCCAGGAAATTCTAAAATAGTGGAAATTCTGCGATATGTACTGGAGGGTGTTCCACACCCCCCAGACCCCCCGGTTTACAATTTTGAGTTTATATTTTTATAGTTAACTTTCGAAGTAATTTTCCGATTAGTCCTAATCTTAGTTAGTTTAATATATTTTTAGGTTGGTAAAATTTAAACCGGGGGGTCTGGGGGGTGTGGAACACCCTCCAGTAGATATCGCATGATTTCCACTCTTTTAGAATACTTGGAGAAGATAGAGAATAATATAATTTTATAAATTTTGCCAGGAAAAAGCGGGAAATTTTTTGTTTTTGAGCAAAACTGGGGGTAAAGAAAATCAGAATTTGAGAAACTTATTTATTTTTGCATTTATTATAAAAAAAATTTTTAATTGCCTGACGCCACATCAAGTTTACCAACAACTTCTTGCTTTACTTTGAAAGTATAGAAAATCGGGGAATCCCCCAGTAGCAGGAAACGAAATTAAATGCTCAAATATTATACCGCTAAAAAAGAGATCCACCGTTTAGCTGCCCGTCTGCCGCCGGGCTTTCCAGCTTGTCTTGATATATAAAATCCCAGCATTTTTTGTCATTTTTTGATGAGAAAAAAAAACACTCTGATTTCCCTCACTTTTGCTTAAAAATTCAAATTTCCCGATTTTTGCTGCCGAAACTTGAAAAATTATAAATTCCCTATCTTCTCCAAGTACTCTCAAAGAGTGGAAATCCTGCGATATGTACTGGAGGATGTTCCACACCCCCAAGACCCCCCGGTTTAAATTATTCCAACCTAAAAATATATTAAATTAACTAAGGGAAAAAATGAGGGAAATTTAACCTTCGGCTAGAAAAAATTAAAAACTTGGGAAGGGACTGTCCATTAATTTGGTAAGGACGCTTTTTGTAATTTTTGACACCCTCCCCCCTCATATAAGGGCACGTAAGATTTTGGCAACCCCCCCCCCTCTTTACCTCATATGTAAGGCTTATTAAAATTATTTTCATGACAAAAAAGTGCACACAAAAACAAGGTTGGTGGCGTACCTAAAGAACAGTGAAAACCGGAAAAAGATAGGTCCTGAAAAACAGCGAAGAGCGAAAAAAAAGGTCAACGGGGTATTTTAAAAATTTAATTTAAAAACGGTATTTTACGATACTTACGTAAGGAATACATTAATGATTCAGTGTTCTCACTAAATTTTCCAAATCAAATCCTGATATTTCCAGGTTTTCCCGGACAAAGAATAAAAATTTTCTATGACATTTCGATAAATCAGAAAATAAATAGGTAAAAAAATCTTAAATTTTAAATTCCCCGACTTTTCCAGATTTTTCAAATAAGTGGCACCCTGCAACCTGGTAATTGTTATACCAGGAATAACGTTATACTAAGTTTATCCGATTATTCTAAATTTGGCCCTTAATCTAGTATTGTTATTTGTTTATCTTAAAATTATGGTTATATTGTATATGAGTTATTTATTATTTTCTTTCATTTTTGTCTTTTTTAAAAACAGGGCCCCCCTTTAACAACTTTGCACACGGGTCCCTCAATTGCTTGTTACGCCACTGGTTACTCTTCATGGAGTTTAGCAGCAACTTTCTGTGTTACTTTGAAAATTAATTATAAAAATATAAAGCCAAAATTTTAAACCGGTGGGTCTGGGGGGTGTGGAACACCCTCCAGTACATATGGCATAGGATTTCCACTCTTTTAGAACACTTGGAGAAGATAACTAATTTATAATTTTTCAAATTTCGCCAGAAAAAATCGGGAAATTTGAATTTTTAAGCGAACGTGCAGTTAAAAAAAATTTTAATTTTCCACGACGGCACATCGATGGCACATATAGAAAAACGGGGAATTCCCCAGTAACGGGAAACGAAATTAAATGTTTAATAATTATACCGCTAAAAAAAGGATTCGCCGTCTAGTTGCCCGTCCACGGACCACGGATTTTGATTTATTGGGAAACTGGATGCTCTAACCCGGTTACATTTAGCCACATAAGTAGTTTTAATGACTTAACGTGTTCTTAGCATGCCATAGCAAACCCAGTCGGTGATTTACCCCCCCCCCCCTGAATTGGTTGGTTGGTTCCTGAATCCACGAATTCTTCTTACATTTATTTTTTCGAAACGGATCGGGTTTCATGTTATTGTCGCCAAACAATGGTTTACAAAAATGTGTGAGAAAATTAGTTTCAACATTTTTCGATTATTAGGTGTAAACAGGACGTGATTAAATTCGGATTCGGTTTAATTCGAGAAGAAGGTTGATGTTGATTTTTTGCCGCATACTAATTATTTGGTATCGACCATCTCAATAACGAAACCGCAAGAAAACATCAAATAAAATTTGATTGCCCGGTCGCATTATAACCACTAAAAGTTAGAAAGAATTAAAATTATAAAAACATTTTTCTTGCTAGTAACGAGACAAAGATGAAACTCGAAAAAACTTGCATCGAAATTCCATAAGTTTTACTTCGTCTCGTGGATCTTGTAACCCGAACGCTTCGGATCGATTATTTCTTCAAGCTGGTCGAATCGAATCCGCGCAATTTCGTCTCGTACGTCCCGATCGTAGACAATTTTTACAAAGTTGCCTCGGCTGATGCCAGGGTTGTTTCTGGTTTGACGGCCGAAGAGAGCAGGCTAGGAACAAAGAGTCAGAACGAGGTAGAGATGAATCAAAAACGAAGAGAACAACGCCCGCAGCAATACGAGTGTAGAAGATTGGGTTGACCTTGAATATCTAAATGAAGTTATTAAGACATTAGGCGGCTGTGGCCACACTCACTTGCCTCGCTTGAGTTATATTATTATAGTATCTCTCAGCGAAATCACAGGAGCTATATCTAATTTAGACGATGTATTAATTATATGAAACGAGGACCTCTTCTAAAAATTAAGTACCCCGAATGTTCTTTGGTTCCTTTTTGGAACGATTTCCCTTCCCAACAAAGAGTTGGGTCGGAATTCTAAAATCGTGAGCTTGGTAAAAATTTCGGGATACTTTTTTTTGTGAGATGGAACAACTTAATTGTAAATACAATGGAATATAAAGTAAGTTGACGAGCAAGAAACGGGGATCTGATAAAGCGGACATTTGAAATTCAATCGATTTGGATATACATGTCAGGACCGGATTAAATCTGCAGTTAGCTATTTATCTCGAACCCCGCGATTGGAAAATGCGATAGAAACTCGAATATAATTTCGAAAGACAGAACGGAAGTGACCCGGCGTTCATCCTACAGGTTTTTGAAATTTCCTTCTGTTCGAAGATAACTTGGTCCGATGTGACAAATCTTGGAACGACCACAAGTGTAAAAAACAAATAACAATTTGAAAAAATCAAAATAAAGTAACGACGTCGTAATTCAGACAAAAGTGTGGTTTTGGTCGTAAAATATTTCGTTCCAGCCCGCCTTAACCTGCCTTTCTTGCGTAAACTTACAAGATACACAAACTCGAAAAAAAATTCATGCTGAGAGCCATCGTTTAATCATAAATAACAAAAATATCTTCATTTTTATTATACCCGAGGTATCCAATTTTGACTGTCATAAATACAAAAAAAGCGAATTTAGTTAACTAGATCTTGGCGTTTTCGGTCCAATCCCTTTGAAACGCCTCGTTTTCTTCTAAACGACAACCTGGCCTTATTATTATGGTGGTTCTTTTGATGTGTCGCTAATGCCGATTCCACGACGAATTTTTTCTTCGCATGGAATTAGATTATAGCGATGAGATAATATCGCAGGAAACAATGGGTTTTAAATCAATCGGATTATTAAAAAATGGACCACATCGAGATTCAATTTTATTCTAAATATATTTTTAAATTTCCTCTTTCGGCTTACTTGATGATTTCATTTCAAAAACTAATACCGATCTGATTTGATCAGCCTGATCCAGAAGAGGATGGGCCCGCAGGAACTACGTCAGGAACAAATATACTGTAAACAATTTTTATGTAAATTTACATAGAAAATCATTGGCAACTTTTCGCGACTAGTACACGGCTCCCTAGGGAGGCCCCGCCCCAGAATTTGGAAAACACTGATCTAGACCCAACATAGGCGGTCTTTTCGAGCCTCTCCTTGCCTGTGGATCCAAAGGCTCCATGCCTGCCATAAAAGAAAATTTATTTTAACAGTGATTTGGGAATTAAATAAAAATGTGCACTGGGGGGTATTCCCCCGGTTTATCCTCTTTGTTTTGTCTCTGAAACTTAAATTCAAAATTTAATAACACAATATGTTTAAAGCTTTGGGCAATTTAATATTTTATAGAAAATTAAATTAAAAACCCACAATTTTTGAGCTTTCTGAATTATGGCACTGGGTGCGGTGGCTCCATTGCACCCATGGTTTATCCGGCCCTGCGTTGTATTCAACGGAGAGTCAGTGTCAGTCACATGAGGGAACCATAGAGGCCATTTCTATGAATAATATTCTATCTAGTATTGGCTATCGAATAATTTACGAATAAAAAGGAGTGCACTGGGGGTATTCCATACCCCCCAGACCCCCCGATTTATCCTCATTGTTTTATGCCTTTTAAACTTACATTCAAAATTTAATAGGTTGTATGGGCTAGGGCTGGGATTTTTTATCGATTAATCGAAGAACGATATTTTATTTCGATAGTTCCGATATTTCTAATTTAGGTAATTTTCTTATGTTTTCTGGATTTCCTATTGGTCAATTTTGGATTCGACCGGTTTCTTTATTCGAAAAAAAAAGTTAGGGTTTATTATTTCAATAATTATCCGAGTATTGAAATCGATTCTTCGATTATTATCGATATATCGATACCTACTTCGATACTCCGATAATTATCGACAAATATCGATTAATCGAGTAGAGTAGTAGAGGCATCGAAAGAGTTAGATCCACTGCCGAGCGCATATGTAAGTAATTTTATTTATAACTTCAAATATTGATTGAGCTTTAGTGTAGCCATCGGCCAACCGGGGGGTCTGGGGGGTATGGAATACCCCCCAGTGCACGGTCTATTTTTTATTCGTGAACCAATAGTATTAGTTCTTCAGTAGGTACTGAAGAGTTACTTAGAGGGAAGGATGTGGAAAGGGAAAAATATTTAACTGGGTTGGGCTCTAGGCTCCAGCAAATTTTGTTGTTGGCGGACTATCGGAATAGATTTTATAATTGTTATTTAACCGGATTTCTGGTTTTTGGGTCGAGCAATTTTTGAGGGAATGGTATATGGGTGCCGCATTCCTGTTTTCTTTAAAATCAATACTATGTAATCGCACTGCAAACGATCGTGCGAGCTCGCGTGATTAACTTGACTTGACAAATTTAGGGATCACCGGTTCCTCGGGTTCAAATCAAATTAGTTTGTTTTTCTCTATACAGGAAGTCTTGGGTTTTTTGAAATTCGTCGATCGGCTTTGATCATTTGGAAGCAGACATCATGTTTAGCAGAGTGAGTTTTAGAAGTTATTCGAATTAAATTTTTATTACAACACTAGCAACGTATTTCGCAGTTAGCTTCAGCGTAGCCATTGGCAAACCGGGGGGGGGGGGTCTTTTTTGGGTTATTTTATCAGAATGTGCCTTTTATTTTACGATTTTAGGCATGTGCCTAATGTGTCTAATGGTAAAATAAACCCTGTTGCGAGGTTAAATGTTGTCGTGTTGGACGTAGCGATTTGGGAATAAAATAAAAACGTACACTGGGGGGTATTCCATACCCCCCAGACCCCCCGGTTTATCGTCGTTTTATAATTCAAAATTTCCAAAAAAATACGAAAGAAATAGATCGACTAATGGGGTAAATATCTCGAAAATTGTATGTACACTTGTTTTGAATTCCCTTGGAAATCTTTGGAATTCCATAGAAATTTCGGGAATTCTTGGAAATCATTGGAAATCCCTGATATTTTTTGAAAATCTCTGGAATTCTTGGAACTTTTTAGAAATCAATGGAATTTCTTGGAAATCTCTGGAATTCTTGGAAATCCCTAGACTTCTTTGGAAATTTCGGAAATTCTTGATATTCTGATATTCTTTGTAAATTTCTGGAATTTCTTGGAAATCCCTTCAATTCTTCAGATTGGAACTTGTTTTGAAATCATTCCATTTCCTTGGAAATGGATTCTTTGAAAATCCATGAAATTTTTTGAAAATCTCTGGAATTCCTTGAAAATTTCCGACATTTCTTGGAAATCCCTGGAATTCTTTGGAATTCCGAGTCTCGTGTACAGAAATTTTTACTGGATATTTACCTCTTGGATGAACTACATTATTATAACTTCAAATATTGATTGAGCTTTAGTGTAGCCATCGACAAACCGGGGGGTCTGGGGGGTATGGAATACCCCCCAGTGCACGGTTTACTCTTTCTTCGTGGACTAATAGTATTAGTTCTTTAGTACTGAAGAACCTGAAGTACTGAAGTAGCAATGCTGGCATCCTTGATTGTGAGCGCCGTATTTGGAAGTCGCAGTTTTGAGAAGAAGGGGAAGGAAGTATAAAGGAAAAACTTGAGAGGCAGGGAGATTTTTAACTAGGTTGGGCGATATTCAAAAATTGATATCGAATTTCGATAATTGAAAAACTATCGAATGACGATAATTATCGGAGTATCGAAGTATCGATTAATCGATAACTATCGATATTTATCGATTAATCGATCAAAATTTCCAGCCCTAGTTGGGACCCTGACATTCGAGTTTCGAGTGTAACCCAATTTTTGGGTTATTTTATCAGAATTTAATTTTTATTTTACGATTTTCCGAAATTCCGGAAATCCCGTTTTGAAATCTCGTTAATCCATTCACGACCGACTGCATAGATTGTGTCGATCACAAATAGAAATTTTGAAATCAATTGGTTGAAGTTTAATTGAGATCTGCATTGTTTCTTTGTTGGCCGTTTGAATTTTTTTTGGTTGTGGGATGGTTGTTATGTAAATAAGGCATTCTAATTTATCATACGCCATTTTTGCATGTCAGCGAGTGTTTGTGAAGTTAAACAATGCGCCTTGATGTGTCCTAAAGGCTTTGGACTTAATCATTAACATTAAGAGAAGGAATTCGTTGTAACATATGAGAACAAGAATAACGACACTCTGACTAGCTTTTAATGAGAGGTTTCGTCCACAAACTAGACACCGAAAGCTGTAAAAACGTTCAAAAATTATTAATTTTATGGTTTCGTTCCTCGTTACAATAAATTACAGCTTAGCAAGCGATTTTTTTAAAAACAGGGTGCTGCTCTCGCAACCGACACGGACACCATCGTCTAAAATGCGAGTAACTCTTAAATGACATAATTTAGAGCTGCGTTTTGTGTGGCAAATGGCATAAAATTATCGTTTCGACGATTTGCGAATTCGAGAACACGCATTTGCAATTTAGAACGGTAGCGAGATTTACATGCATACCGTAATTTTTTATTATTTACTTACCCACCGCAGGCTCGCTCACCTCCGAGGAAGATGAAAAATAATTCAACAACTTTTTCAAAATTAGTACAAATTTCTTTTTAAGACACTTCTTCTGGCGCAAATTTACTACTTACCATTAATAAGGCCCGCTTATCTTAGGAACCCGTCAAAAGTTTACCTGAAATTTTAAAAACCACATTCTAAACACCACTTCGCTTCCTTAAACCTGCAAGATATTTCAATCTGAAACGTTTGCACTATTTACCATCTTCTCCTCGTTGGGAACCCTCGACGAGCTGTCCGCATTGATTGGGGGTCGTTTCACGATTCGAACGCAGCGGTGGAACTGTAAACTTTCGGTGTTAAACAAACTAACAATTTGTGATAAATATATCATGCACTTACAAAGGCGAAAAATTCTTTTCTATGGTTAGAAATGTTGAATAGAAATGGCTTACTGCGGCAACCCCCTTATAAGTATATTCAACAATGCACCCCTAAGAGCTGGACTTATCCATGAAAGGATGCTTTGGAGCATGCAAATGGATTATTATACTAATTCGTTTGCTTTCATTTTTTACCCATTTTAATTTGTTGTGGTTAGAATTAAAAAATTGGTAATCAACTGTTTCGGCAATTATTATCTATCTGCGAAGCCCGAAAATTTTAAAATAGAGTCAGATTTGTTTGTACGTTTTTTTTTCGAAAATTGTGCACTCAGCAGCAGAAGCAGCTTTTTCAGCGCCCAACGCTGTAAAACCACCCAAACCTTCTTGCATTTGTATTCTGATAAAATAACCCAAAAATTCGGGGGTTCGATGCCATTACTTGGTTACACACGAATATCGGGGGTCCCAAAATTTGCTACAGCCTAGGGCCAACCCAGTTAAAAGTAGTCTCTGGCAGGACGGTGGAGGAACAGCGTTTCGGGCTATTAAAACTGAATCGGTCATAAATTACGATCGAACGTAATTAAAATTTTTAATAAGAGGCAGTAAACGTTACAAAATATTTTATTAATTCAATTTCTTTGACATTTTTATGTGGATCTGCCCCTCTTCTTTACATAATGCTACTCTTAATAAGGACTTGACCGCGGTGTTGCGTCCGCACTGTTAAACTTGGACTTTTATTGCCATAAATTATTGTTAAATAAATTATTCAAAGAAACCAACAACATTTAACATTGTAATCCCTTTACGAAATTAAAAAAAAGTAATCAACGGACGTAGGTACACTGAAAAAAAGGAGCGGAGTGATGATAATTTCTAACGGAAGCGGGGAAGGTTTTACTGCACGAATGTTAACGACTTAACATCTAATTACGCATAATTAAGGAAAAAAACTTGCCCACAATGTAGTTGAATGTGTGGTTAACAAAATGGATCAACAAGTACCATGTTGACTAGTTGTATTCACGCGTCGTGTTATAGCTCGAGCATGACTTCATTACCATACATGAATGTATAACCGCATTGAAAATTACAAGAGTTGGTGTGTTTCACCGGATAAAGACGGCATTCACAATGGCAAGCGATTGGCAGTTGACTTCTTATTTTCTCATTTCGACACAACACGATCTTGATTTATTCCATTTCTCCGGTAGTCTAGAGCAGTGATACTCAAACCGAACCGATCTGTCGATCGGGACAAAAAATTGTTTCTTTTGTTGCCTCGACGATATAAAACACTTCAAGCTAAACAAAGAAACTGACAAACCGAAAACGTCAAGAAGACATCACGAACCCAATAAAAAGCGCACAACAATCGTCCTCGAAGGCTCGAAGGTTTACAATAATGGCGAGGATTTCCTTTGTTACGTTGGCAGCATTACTTTCAACTTTCTGGCCAAACTATTTTACCTGATAATTAAACTGAAAATTTGCACTTAGCTGGCGCAGTCGGAGCAAAAAGTGGCGTTGGAAATAGCTAAACGTGCATCTCGCTTTACCATTTTTTTTCTTCCCGAGCCGACATGCAAACGTCTCGTTAACGATGACAAATGCTACCCGGTTGATTGATGACTTTTAATTTCAAAATTATGTATTAGAAGATTATCGGTTAACGCAATCGCAACCAAATAGGGACGCCGGAGGCGTCAGGGGGGGACACTCTTCTTCTTCTTCTTCGTGGGGCCACTGTGTTGGCGAACTCGATACCTTTGGCTTTAATGAAGCTCATTTAAACGGAGTTTACGAGGTTTTTGGGATGGTAACGTGAACCATAAATTAAGTAAACAAGGTTATTAAAATTTCTATAAAACAACAATAAAAATGTAATATTATAATTTATCGCGCGTAAACTGGGCGACCGTCGTCGTTATACATTTTTGAATAAATATAAAATTTTTGGTGAGAATTTGGCATCGGCTATCGGGGATAATTGATTATATTCGCTGACAATGACAAACTCGACATCAATCTGTTTCTTTATAAGCACCACTTTCACAGCGGTCACAATATATCACTCACATTATTGTACTTCCCCGGCTACCGTTTCTTTAATTTGTGTACAAATTAATATTGTATGCTTGTCCGTAACAAAAAATCCATAAACCCACACAATCATTATTCATTATAAATCTCTTTAAAGAAAAATTTATCAAACTTACTGTTATATCAAAGCGTACGTGTTAAAGATTACGTCACACAAAACACGAGAAAATCAAAATTTATTGCTTAATTTAGAAGATTAACGATTATCGAATTTAGGATTTTAAAAGCTAAACTTGTGTATTCTAATCGAAAAACATGCGACAAGGCCCGGAAGTTATGCTCCAGGCGCTCCCGAACAATTTTTTTCTTCCAAAACAATCGGAGGCCCACCTCAGAATGCGGACCGCTCCTCCTTCATTTTAAATTCAAAATTAATTACAATAACTAGGAATTTAACGCCAATGTTTATTTAAAATTCTAACCGATTTTGTTATAAATGAGACGTTGACGTTGCTCTTATATCGCTCGGCTTACTTCTTACGGCTGGCTTCCGTATTTCATGAAAAATTACATAATTAGTAATTGAGAGTAAGCTCAGCTTTAACTGGGGAAATAATCTGAAGAGATTTAGATAAAATTAGGACGGGCAGAGCCGGATTAAGGGGGGGGCTGCAGTCCCGGGACTTCAAATTTCTAGGGGCCTCAAAAAAATAGGAGCAACAAAATTTTCGACAAACAAATTTTGATGATTGAATTATTGAATTTGTGCAACTTAAAGTAAGCAAAAAATTTTTTCAAAATGTTATTGTAGGTACAGTTACAGAGCCGAATTAAGGAGAGCTGCAGTCTTGACTGACAGCGACTTATACAAGACTCCGTTCATTTACGAGTATATCTCGGAAACGGTGGGACAAAATAGAAAAATTTATAGGAACAAAATTGAAGGTAATGAAATTTTCAACAAAAAATGTCTAAAAAGTTTTGCTGTAAATGCGATTTTTATACGTCAAAAAACGGTTTCAAAATGTGCAATTTACATTGTTAACATAGGAGGGTTCGAATATTTTTGTTAGCCTCTGTATGTCCCTAGTGCTTTTTAAATTCAAAATGTAGGTGTCAATCCGGGGGGTCTGGGGGGCATGGAATGCCCTCCAGTACATTCTTTATCAAATACTTCGAATTGACGTAGATTCAGATGAGAAATATTTACCAATGAGGTATTTGGCATAGGATGCACTGGAGGGCATTCCATGCCCCCCAGACCCCCCGGATTGACATCTACGTTTTGTAAATTTAAGGGGCAATTAAGTACGTAGTTCTATTTATTTCGTTGCACAGAATACAGGTAATATATTTGTATTTTTAAGTCGCTGCCAGTCAAATAATGGGCGACAAAATTAAAAAACGTCAAAAAACGGTTTCAAAATGTGCAATATATGTACATGGTAAATTGTCGCATAACTCAAATACGGTAGATCTTATAAAAATGAAATTTTGTAGCGATTGTCCGTGCCAAAAGGGCATTCATTCATGACGCGCACAAATAGATTAACGAGATTCATGTACAATTATTATAAAAATGATAAGCAAGTCATGTGGTGTCCACATCAGATTTTTCTATAAAGGAAATCACCTATAAGAAATTCGATTCCGGGTCCAGAAACAAATATAATTGCTGGTGCACTGGAGGGTATTCCATACCCCCCAGACCCCCCGGTTTGAAAACCCGAAGGTGTGTGTGGGTGTGTACGTTGTGTGTTCATCTTCATAATGAAAACGTTTTATTCTCTCAGAACAAATACATCTACACATCGTTTGCATATGTTAGGGGGCGTCCATTAATTACTTGAGGCGTTTAGGGGGGGAGGGGGTCGAGGCGAATTTCACCAAATTTCACGTGGGGGAGAGGGGGGGTCTCGGCAAATATCACGTAATTTTTTTGTGTTAACTATTCTTAAATAAAAATAATTAAGATAATTATTTTTTATTAATACATCAAATGCAATCAAGCACAGATTAACGTAAGTATTTACACTAAATATACGCATTTAAAAAATCTCACGTGAGATTGGGAGGGGGTCGAGCCAAATCTCACGACATCTCACCATGGGGGGCGGGGAGGTCTAAAAATCGCCAAAATCACTTCACGTAATTAATGGACGCCCCCTTACGGTCAATGATCACAATTCGGCCATTAACGTCAATGGCCAGACAATAACGTCAATGACCAGCTTAGTTGGGCATTAACGTCATTGACCGGTCACTGACGTCAATGACCATGTATTTTGGGCAATGCTGACATTTAAAATTTCTTAATTATGCGATTTTTATATCATTGTCCGGGCAATGACGTTAATGCCCAATACGGGGTGGGCTATGATGAAACTATTATTCTATAGATTCCATAATATTCTATCACTCTTAGAACTCGCCGAGTTCGAGCTTCCCTGCAGAGGTTGGGCATCCCAGTCGAGGTGGATTTAATGAGTAAGAAAGTTTCGTTTTAGAGAGCTCAGGGCGCTCCGGGACTTTTGGTTGGCGCAACCATGGCAAATAAATTAATTTTTCTTCCGGGCCGTTTTGGCTTGTGCAACCACGACGAAAAATGAGTTAGCGTTTGTTTAAATTAAATAAAAATCCCTCTATACTTATGAGGCCTTGAAAAGGGCCGAGTTGCTGTCATTTATACGGAAAAACGCGTTCACGACAAAATATTGTTCCGGGTTGAAGTGCATCGCCATTTTTCTGGTCTTCATAGTACATCATTGTCCAATCCATTTTGGCCATTAACGTCATTAACCGGCCAAAGACGTCAATATTATCATATGAAAATATTTACTTCATTTCCCACCGTTAACGGGCGTTGACGGTAATGGCCGGTCAATGACGGTAATGGCCGGTCAATGACGGTAATGGCCGGTCAATGACGGTAATGGCCTGTGTGAATGTAATAGTACTGCATATTTTTTATACAGTATACTTTATCTATGTGTCGTGAAAATTCTCACCGGGGGGTCTGGGGGGTGTGGAACACCCCACAGAATATTATAGTAAATTCCCGGTTTTTGTATGACAAAAAACGGCTTCAAAATGCGTAGCAATTTGTTGAAACGTGCATTCAAATAGTTAGCCCCCCGAGCCTCATATATCCTTAATCCGGCTCTGAGGACAGGGCAGGTTCAATTTTTATAACCTAAAGCCTACATCAAACAGCAAGTTTTGCTTTGTTTCGGCTTTCTGCCCTGGTTCTTTGTTTCATATTTGTGCCATCCACTTGTAAAAAGCAGGTCTTGGTCTCCCGAGACGAATGACCAGCCAAGTTTGGTCCTTCCCAGAAGAAGGTGCTGGAGGAGGAAGCATTAACACAAAAATTGTCTAAAATCTTTTCTCGTAATTTAAATGGTAGATATAATTATGGTGGATGGGTATGTCGTCATAAACAATCAACAAGAAGATAGAGATAAGCGAAAAAGTTAAATTATATGGGTAATAATTGCATGGACCCAGTTGTTTATAACTTTTGATAAAATCACGAAAAAATATTAAGTTTTGCGCGTTACCTGTCGTTAAAGTCTCCGCCACTTTTGTTTATTTTAAACGACGGTTTTGCACCTCCGTCCGCTTCTTTGCTTCGCAGGACTTCACGATGATTTTAACGAAGACGTCCTTATCGGCCTCGACATTTTTAGCTTCGGTCGTAACAATGCGCAATTTAAATTGCAATTTAATTTTTCTTGATGTATGTAACGATCTTACTTGTGCTTATGACAGGTGACTTATTAAAACGCTTACGTGAATATTGTCCTTTCAAAGTGTCCGCAATTTCTTCCTTCGCGGCCATAAATTAATTTAATAAAATATGGCTTTGTTTCTTTAGAATAACATTAATTAGAATTGTGGGCTGTGTACATTGCATTGTGTTTGTGCGCAATTGTAACACTTGATGTGTTTGCGTAGGGGATACCAATCAACCGCGCACCCACTTTTTTTACACCTCCGATGGAGAAGATTATGCAATCACCAGGAAGTCATTAACAACATTGATAACAGTTGACTTAAGCAGATGAAGAAAAAATGCTGAACAAAATCAAGAAATTTATTCCAACCGCAACAATATACAAGAATACATTCCAACTAATCAGAGCATCTTTGAAACCATAACCTAAAGATCTGAAAAAAATTAGAGATAATTTTTTTATTGAAGAAAAAGTAAAAAAAACTAATTACTAAGTTTTCCAACAGACTTTCCATCCTGCCATCCTCTAATGATGATTGAGGTTCTGCTTCTAGCAGACGCTATACGTCTTGCTTCGGATTTTAGGGATTTTCGTAACAAACTCGCCGATATGAACGAATAATAAATGTAACTGTAAAAATAAAGAATTAAAGAAAAGTTCTTCGTGGCAGAATGCTTACGTCAAACCAGCCACTCTCCATGCTTCGCTCATTTTCAGAAAAGTCGGTGTTATCAAATTTGTCAAAATTGGACCATGAAAACTTTGACACCTCAGTTCGATTTTTTTAAATATCAAGGCACTCCTGTTTTGGAGAATAATTGAACCAATAATTGTGTTCGAACGAAGTTCTGCACATGCGCATAGCTAGTAACGTGCAGTCGTCTTGGCTTAGTCATACTAAAATGAAGTTCCCGAGAAGGAAGATAAAGTAGATGGGTTAAGGTAATTATTGGTTTAATATTTCAAAAGATTTATTGTTGTATTACCTAAGTATTAGTTAGATGTGGTGAGCCAGTGGCGTATTTAGAGGGGGAAATCCTGCGATATGTACTGGAGGGTGTTCCACACCCCCCAGACCCCCCGGTTTACAATTTTGACTTTATATTTTTATAATTAACTTTCAAAGTAATAACATAAAGTTGCTGCTAAACTCCGTGAGCAGTACGGTAACTTTCCTCATTTTTGCTTAAAAATTCAAATTTCCCGGTTTGGATTAAGGGGGAGAACCTTTGAGGTAGTGAAAAAGGACACTTTTCTAAGACATAATTTTAAATAAAATTTTTGTCCAAGTCCAAACCCTTGGGGAACATCCCTTCTAAGAAATTTTTTGAATTTCTGATTTCAAACGGCTACAGCTCCGATATTATTAATTTTTTAAGCTTAATAGATTAGGACTTTTTTGAAGATCATTTTCTTATCTACAAATTAGCTTATAACACCTTAGTGTCTAGAATCAACGGATTTCGAGTTATAAATTAAATTAAGGACAAAAATGTTACAATAATTGAGGTTTTAATTTTTTTACTTTTCTTGCAAACCCCATGTCTTAAACGAAACGCTTTAGAAAAAAAACTGATGGCCCAAACCGGCTAGGGAATTTAACCGACTACAACTTTGGTCAAATAAATTTTTTTGGAAAACCAACCGTTTTCACGTAAATACTGAAAATAATGAACAAGGTGTAGGTAAACAAAATATAAATTTACAAAATTGTTAAAAATTTCAATTTGATTATTATAGAGCGACATTGTGAAGTTTATCGTTAATTACGTTGTCAATTTATTATAATAATTTATGCGGGAGGCCATTTTGAAAATTTATTAAAATAAATTTTGTAAATTTATTTTTTTTACCTACACCTCGTTCATGATTTTTAGAATTTCTGTGAAAACGGTGGGTTTCCCAAAAAAATTTATTTTATCAAAGTTGTGGCCCGTTAAATTCCCCATCTGGTTTAGGCCGTTGGTTTTTTTCTAAGACGTTTCGTTTAAGAGATACGGGGTTCGCAAGAAAAGTAAAAAAAATAAAACCTGAATTTTATTAACATTGTTTCGCTTAATTTAATTTATAACTCGAAATCCGTTGATTCTAACCGATAAGAGGTTCTAACTTAATTTGTAGATAAGCGAATTACCTTTAAAAAAGTTCTAATCGATTAAGCCTAAAAAATCAATAATATCAGAGTTATGGCCGTTTGAAATCAGCAATTCAAAAAATTGGGTGAAAGGGAGGTACCCTCCAGGGGTTTGGACTATGGGGGACGCGCATGAATGAATTAACGAGCAAAAAAAGCATTTTCTAAATACGCCACTGCGGTGAGCAATCGCAGATTCAGTTTTTTGTATGAACGGGGGAATATAACAACAGGTAGAGGTATCTACCGACCATGGTGAGTGTTCTCGGAATCGAGCCAGCTGTGGCGGCTCTGCAGATGAAGATCTTGGTTAGCGGTGGGAGGAACGGTCGCTGTTTGTTGAAGACGTTATATATTACACCCTGTCACGGGCGCGACCCCGCCAGCCTCTTACTAACGGGCTCACACGCATTCCTTGTGTGGTAGGTAACACCGAAGGACCGTCCCGAACGCCATCCTTTGGCAATGCACCAGCTCTAGCGGGGGGGAGGGTGGGGGGAGCGCCAAATTCAAAGATGGGCCAATTAAAATAAAATTTTATTGCCGACGAAAAATACCGTAAAACGTGTCAAATATTTTTAACTCTTAATCACTTCTTCTAACACCTAAAGTTTCTATGTTAAGTTTTTACGGTGCGCTATTTTTATAACAACATAATTTAAGGTTTAGTCTGCCTACCTATCCTACCTGTTTAGTCGCTTATTTGTGACCGATCACTTCCTCTTGGATATCAAACCTAAAATCACCTGCCCGATAAAAAAGAAGTAGACCGGTCCAGAAAATTGATGATTGAGAAACTAACAAGCAAAAACAACAAGAATAATTCTTACCTTTCTAATTATAAATAAAATAATGGTGACTTTATCAGAATTAATTTTCTAGTTGTTAAATTGGAAGTACATGACAGGGTGGCAGTCGGGCAGGTGCTTATGATTAATTAAGACTCTTAGGATTTTTTCCCGTGCAGAAATTACTTACGGTCTCAAATCCGCAGTTATGGTAAAGTCAACTTGTTTGCTTTAGTGCTATAGAAAAATGCAATTAAATTTTTATGAAAATTAAGTCATAAAAATAAAGATGAAAAACCGGTTGGCCGAGCGAAACAAAGTCCTCAGCGTCGAGCAAATTATCACAAGAATATAATAAAATTATGGTGTGGAGCTTTCTTTATTATTTTATTATACGGGTGACGATAAAAAATCTTTGCATCCAAACAGGAACGCTGCGTGGCCGCAATGCACGAAAAGATTAAAAAAAAAAAAAGAATAAGTTTCGTTTTCATTAATAGGCACGTAAGGACAGGCTCTTTTTTTCTTCCTTAATCGTCGTACAAATATTCGCATTAAATTAAATTAATCACGACTTCTAACTGAAAATATATTCTTCTTAAGTATAAAACATTGCGATTGTAATTTTCTCTAAGTAACCACTTAATTAAGTTATCAGGAATCGAACTAACGAACCAGTCCGGCCACTTTCGACATAATTATAAATGTGCAGCTTTAAAATCAATTTTTCTACAAACATAAAATGCGAGGTATGTGGCGTCAACTGTCCGGCAGAGGTTTACCATTTACCAAATTATGTTAAATTTAAAATAGGGATTTGAAATACTCTCCGGAGTCGGACGATGCCCCAAAACAACAAGAAACGAGATCTTACCCTATTGCAAGAAGAAGAAGAAAATGAGAAGACTAGAAGATTTGATGACGAAGAGAACTTAAGAATAAAATAGAAATCCAGGTGGATGTTCCCTATAACTGGACTCAGAGCCGGATAAACCATGGCCCGGATAAACTAAGCTAGTGAAGGGAAAAGTTAATATTTGTGGCGAGAAAACACCCAAACACCCCCAAATATTAAAAATTTTAGTTTTCCTTGATTATTCGGGATTTACATTTAAAGAACGCCACCACGCGGAAAAATATTGAGTTAATCTAATACGTATAATTAATTGGTATCGAGACTTTTGTTTAAAACCAAACGTTTGCCTTCTTTTGGTATTTTATTTTGTGAATAATTCAGAATTAAACTCAAAACAACATCAATTATTGTACGTAACAGAGCCGCCATGTTCTTAATATTTGGTAGCGTCACGAGCGCCACCAATAACGGTAAAGTAAATCGCGAATAGGCACTTAAAAAAATTTTTCACAACATGTGATTTTGAGGGTCTACCAATGACTCATAAGGAAAATTTAAGACTGAGACTTCTTTAATTTTCCTAAGATTTTCTCGGATTTTCTAAGATTTCCAAAAAATTTCCTTGATTTACTCGGATTTTCTAGGATTTCGAACGTCCTATTTCGTTGGATTTTCGCGGAATTCCTTAAGTATTTCTTCTCTTTTCGGTTTCAAGTGAAGAGAAACTTGAGAAAATTTCCCAAAAGGCAATGAAAATTCAGTGTACAAAATGAAAGGTTCCTACTACTTTTAATAACGTTGATCAAAGATCATGAACATAAATGATAAGGATTTAAACCGGGGGGTCTGGGGGGTATGGAATACCCCCCAGTGCATCCGAATCTCTTGATGCATACTCATCTACGGTTTAATCTCGGAGTAATCAGAGTAATCTCGAAATTATCAGTAATAATGTCAATCCTTACGATCCATGATTGTAATGACTACATTATTTTCCTGTAGGGGGCTTAGAAGTTTTTGCCGCAGCCGATTCGGGGCAGGGTGGTCGATTCGGTGTTGCCAGTTTGGCGCACACCCGATTTGACGTCTTCTTTTCTCCGCAGAAACTATTTGGCATAGGAAAGATTCGGCGCAGGGTCGATTCTCAGATCAGAAAAGCAAAAGATGCACTGGAGGGTATTCCATACCCCCCAGACCCCCCGGTGTAAAGCATACACAGAGAAAAATTTTTGGTGTTTTGAAGTAATTTTTACTATAATTGAAGTTCAAATCAGCATCACACCAATTTTAAAGTAAATTTTACTAAATTTGATGTTAATTTTACTAAATTTGATGTAAAATTTACTATAATTCATGTAATATTTACTTCAAAATTATTGCGAGGAGTGTTTTTTCTCTGCGTAGGCTACATTTGAGGGACTTCAAAGATTGGCTTAAATATGGAATCTGATTTTAAGATAACTGAGTTGCATTCTCAGATTTCATACGCCAATAAAACGCAAGAGATGCACTGGGGGGTATTCCATACCCCCCAGACCCCCCGGTGTAAACCATACACAGAGATTTTTTTTATGTTTTGTAAGTAATTACTGTAATTGAAGTTCAAATCAGCATCATACCAATTTTAGAGTAAATTTTACTAAATTTGATGTAAATTTTACTAAATTTGATGTAAATTTTACTAAATTTGATGTAAAATTTACTTCAAAATTATAGCGAGGATTGTTTTTTTCTGTTTGTAGGCTATATTTGAGGGACTTTAAAGATTGGCTTAAATATTGAACCTGAATTAAAGGTAACTGAGTTAATAAAAAGCAAAGGATGCGCTGAGGGGTATTCCATACCCCCAGACCCCCCGGTTTGAAAAATAGTCTATATTTGAGGGACTTCAAGAATCAATAAAGTTGTTAAACTTAAATTCAGCTGACTTCAGCTTAACACCTTGACGTCCGTAACCCTATTTGGGAATGGCCCCAATCGGCGCAGCCGTTTCAGCGTAGTCGTTTCGCCGCAGCCGTTTCGGCGAGGGTCTAGTTCGGCACAGCCGTTTTGACGCGAGTCCGGTTTGGCGCAGGCCCGATTCGGCGCGAGTTCCGTTCGGCGCAAGTACAGTTCGGTGCGAGTACAGATCGGCGCGAGTACAGTTCAGCGCGAGTTCTTTTAATTTTTTTTTCTATTTTACTTTTAACGCCTGCCTTTTAATTATAGTAAAGTTTTTATTATATATGTTAGCATTAGTAGTAGGGGATACGGTTGTGACTATGAACAAACCAATGGAGAGAGACGTCACCCAAGTAAGTTGGCATTAGACGAATTCAGGCTGAATTAGGAATGACACATCCCACTATATGGCAATTCATTAATGGGTTAAAAAAAATTCAAACACGGCAAGATGTAGCTTATGAGCGACTTGTTGCTGGAAATCCTCCACCATTAAAATTAAAAAAATACAGAGACGCAGACACAAGAATCGCAACACTGATGGAGGACTTTGATAACCGCGATATCATCGATTTTTTACGCGGATTAGCGCATAATTTTGCTATGCGCGAATAATTTTTTATTAATTAGTTTTTCAGGATAATTGTTTTGTTTATTTATTTTTTTAAATAATTTTTTTGAATCAAATTAGAACAAGATTAAAAATATAGTAACTGTACCCGCGATTCACGCCGAAACAAGTTTGCGGCGAACTGAACTCGCGCCGAATCAGGTCTGCACCAAATAGTAATTGCGCCGAACTGTACTAGTGCCGAACTGTACTTGCGCCGAACGGGACTTGTGCCGAACTGTACTTGCGCCGAACCGGTTTTGCGTCGAACCGGTTTTGCGTCGAAACGGTTTTGCGTCGAAACGGTTTTGCGTCGAAACGGCTGCGTCGAAACGGCTGCGCCGAAACGGCTGCGTCGAAACGGCTGCGTCGAAACGGCTGCGCCGAAACGGCTGCGCCGAAACGGCTGCGCCGAAACGGCTGCGCCGAATAGTACCCGACCGACAGGTTATTTTACTAATTACAGGCAGCACAGGTAATTAAAATTATGAATGATCTTAAAAGTAAACCATTTTATTTTTAGACTCCCCGCCCCTTTTGGTGAGATTTGGCTCGACCCCCTTCCTCCTAATATCACGTGCGATTTTTTAAAATCCGTTTTTTTAGTGTAACTTGATTAGTCTGTGCTTGATTGCGTTGGATTTATTAAAAAAACATAATAGAGATCCCTCTCTCCCCCACGTGAGATTCGGCTCGACCCCCCCTCGTCTAAACGCCTCACGTAATTAATGGTCGCCCCCCTATTAAATTACATGCAGTTGTTATTTCCTAGGATTTCGAATGTTCTATTTTGTTGGATTCTTGCGGAATTTGCAGCAATTTTCTTCTCGGTTGAAGTGAAGAGAAACCTAAAAAAATTTCACTAAAGATAATGAAAATTCAGTGTACAAAAATTGATGTGGTCATTCCAGTGTAAGGTTCCTATATGTAATAACTTTGATCACAGATCATGAACATAAATGATTAGTTTTTGAAACCGGGGGGTCTGGGGGGTATGGAATACCCCCCAGTAAACTAAGCTACGGTTTAATCCAGTAAATCCTTGCGGTCCATGTGATGACTACATCATTTCCTTTTCGGAAATTTCCGGTGCAGCCAATTTGGTGTAGCCGATCTGGCGCCACCTATTCGGCACAGGAACGATTTGGCGCAGGGTCGATTCGGCGCAAGGTCGATTCGGAGCAAAGCAAAGGGTAAAATGTTGAACTTTTACTTTAAATAAATTTCTGCCCTCATAAGAAAGAAGGCAACAAATACAATTGTGTAGTTTCGAGTAAAACACTAAAACGGGTTACGCCGAATTGCCCTTGCACCAAATTCCCGCCGAAAAGTCCCATTCCTTCATGTAACGATAGGCTGTGTTGTAGATGGAGTATCTACCTTTTGATAGATCTCGCAATGGAAAATTTACGTTTTTACTTTTTTGGAAATATTATTAGTTCAGAATTTCAGAGGAGAAAGACCTAATCCGACTGGACTGTTTGCAAATTTCTCGAGGTAAATGCATTATGACACTTGACGAATTGCAAAATAGCTGATGGAAGAGGTTTATTAATCTTTGTCAGAAATGCTTTCGTGAAGCAACTAAACTAAAATGCCTATGTCGGTGTCACAATTTTTAATATCCAAAGTAAAGTTGATTAATGTAAAAGAACGAAAAACAATGTTGTGGTAAATGATAGAACATATTATCGAGAATGAAAAAAATTGATAAATGGATCGTCCGAGATGGTACTCGAACATCATAAAATGGTTGTTCGATATAATTTTTTTTTTTTTATTAATAATGGTTCATGAGAAAGTTGTTAGTTGTAACAGCACGACACCGAAATGGTCCAATTTACGGAGCCAAATAATCGTAAACAAAGCATATACATCATAAATATCCATAATTGGCGACGAGTACCACACGATTTTAGTACACTCATTCACCTTGTATGTAATTATATTTATAAAATTTCAAACGCATTGATGTATTTCTGAATTGAACAAAGTTATAAAGCTGTCAGCAATGATTGATACTCCTTAACTACACACTCAACAAGTCGATCCAGTGGTTTTTCTTCGTGCCACGGCTGACCATCGTAGGATTATTCCCTTGTGCCAACGTGATATACATTATAATCATCGAATAATCACGATTCGTCGTACCATTTTTTCAGTTTCTTCATTACAACGTTTCTCTTCTTCAATTTCTTATTTATTAACCGATGCTTCAATTTTGGCATAAGTATCAATTTATGCCAATTATTTTAATATTTTAGCCTAAAGTGTATCTGGACTGAGTTATGACGCTTGATTCGCTTTTAAACTTTGGTGACCCCGCACGGCCGCAACTTTTGTTTCGGATTGCTCTTCGCTGCACTCTTGGTGGGGAACGCTCTCGAGGGGGCCGGACTTTGGGTAGTATTAGGTAGATACATAAAAACAATCATAATAAACGTAAAATATATCTTTACGTTCTTATCTGGCCCTCGGGTTGCGCGTCGGTCGCTGATTTGAAGGAAGTAATAAAAATCATTATGCGGTTTTATATCTCGTAGCAGTTTGCCTCATTGACCACCGACTTCGGACATGCAACATCGGAAAAAATCACATATTTCTGATTTTTTTAGCTCCAATAGATTCTAAGATACAGAACCTCAAAAACTGGATTTTTTCCCAAAAAGTTCAAAATTTCAGTTTTGCTCCTCCCGAATGGGAGGAAAAGCAATAGCAACTATTGCTTCCGCCAAGTCCGTACCCCCAATCTTCCCAATTTTTGTTTTTCTAAGATAATTAGGTACCTGTTAGGCTTACAGACTTCGTTTAGAGCTTAAATTAAAGCTGAATAACTGCTCTAAAACTTCAAATACAATGAATTTTCTCGTAGAATGAGTATTACAGCCGATATTTAACCAGACAGACGACAACAACTGAAATTTTGAATTTTTTGGGAAAAAATCCAATTTTTGAGATTCTGTATCTTGGAAGCTATTGGACCTAAAAAATTGGGGATAGGCTCAAATTGTAGGAAATAGTCACAGCTTCAAAAAAGGATAAAATGACTTTTTCCGTAGGAAGCACCCTTTTAGGAGTTTCGGGCCAAAAACTAGAATCAGTCGAAAAATTTCGAGGTTCGAGAGTAGGTACCCCTCACAACACACCAAACCCTTTTGTCTACCGTCAGTGATCTATTCCGCGGGGAATTGAGATTATCCGCAGATCAGGCGGCCTGTCAGTCGCCTTAGCCTTCCAGTGCATGAAATATGTGGAAACTGCTTTCTAAGTGAGATTGTCGATTGTCGGGAAGCGCCGGCGTCTCAAATAAATTTGAAAGATTATGAATATGGTAGTAGAGTTGATCCGTAGTCCGGTCCTGTTGAGAGTGATGGAAGAAGGCGATTTACCGTTGGGTAACTTCATCCATTGCATCAAATTCCATGTAGAGGTTGTCGAATTAATTTGTAAAACCACTTGTTGGTAAGATTATCGATTATTGTTTTGGAAGCCGGCTCGAAAAAGGAAGAAAGTGGGGAAGATTAAGTGATAAAAAATAAAATGTTGCATGCATGGCTGAAATATGGAGTCGTGAAATGAAAATGAAGGTAATAAATTCTTGGTAAAGCATCGCATTTGAATAACTAGTCAACACTTCACATGTCATGGTCGTTGCATAAAGTCGACCGTCAAAAGAAACTGCAATGAAACGTCACCAACATCATCGTCGTCTGGTCATCCGAAGTTGAAACTGGACTCGACAATAATAACCACATTACCTTTACGATTGAACCATGGGCGTCGCTAACTCGCCGACAAACGTAACGAAAAAAATACAAGTAAATACTTTGCAACTCGATTATGCTTACCTACTGTATAAGATGTGAACGTATCCGACCAACCAAATAATACCATGCGGAACCACAAACGAAATCCCGCAAGATTTGCTTGCCCGAGCGCACCAATAATGAGCTTTGAAAAATCTTTATAACTTTATATTATTGGATTTCATTTATATTCTTCGAAAATTATTATTGTATTGTGCTTGATGGACCGTGGTTTTATAATTCACCGTCAAAAGTAAGCCGTCAACGCGCCGTATTAAACAAAAGAATGCAACTTTATTCTTTTGTTTAAATACATCTATGGGTGTACATGGGATGTCATAATTATACCACCTAACAAAGGAACAACGAACTCTTCGACACTTTCCCTTCGGTGGGCCCCCCCCCTCCATTGAAAGACGGCACCCTCATCTGAGAGCGAGATTCGGCCGGACGAAACCAGTTCGGAAGGCCTGCCAACGGACCAAACGCACGAAATACTTAAATTTCGAAAAAAAGCGGCGATTAAATTGTCAAAAATCAAACAAGTTCGAAAATATTGTAAGATTTGCGAGGGCTGGGTGTTAATAACAGTTTCTCTTAATTAATTAATTATTTTAATCAGCCATTAAGTGTCAAAACCAATTAATGTTATTTGTATACTTCTTAAGATGTTCATTAATAAATTTATGTAATTTATATACCCAACGTACTTGAATTTAAATTTAATTTGCATTTCTTAACGATTTAATGAAGAAGATAATTTTCTCTGTCTTCTATTTCTTATTTTAAACGTCTCAGTGCACATGCTTGCATCTCGGCATACCTGGCAGCTTCAATAATTTTGGCACTGTAATTTGTAGAATACACAAGGGTGGCTTCTTCTTCTTCTTCTTCAGCCTCCTATCCACTGTTAGACATTCAGCTTCTATCTCATCTTCTTCTTCTTCAGGGCTTTGAGTTAGCTCTCTGTGCCTCTCTGTGTGCCATACTCAGAGCTAGCTTAGCTCTGAATTATGTACCTCAGGGCTGGCGGAGGGTCAGAGTGGTATTTATACCAAAACCAGGGCGTGCATCATATGCCCAGGCGAAGTCCTTCCGTCCAATCAGTCTGATGTCATTCTTGTTAAAGACATTAGAAAAATTGATTGACAGGCATATTAGGGACTGTGTCTTGGTAAACTCGCCACTGCACAAATACCAGTATGCGTACCAATCAGGCAAATCGTGCGAGTTAAGTATACATGAGCTTACTTACAGGATTGAGAAGGCTCTTGAAGACCAAGAAATTACTCTGGGAACCTTCCTAGACATAGAGGGGGCGTTTGATAATACCTCCTTTGACTCTATAGAGGAAGCCGTTAGAAAACTGGGAATACACCCAACCATTGCAGGTTGGATCAGTGCCACTCTAAGAGGTAGAGAGATTAGTGCCAGTCTGGGACAGGCGACCGCGGAGGTCTCTGCCGCACGGGGATGTCCGCAAGGAGGTGTTCTTTCACCCCTACTGTGGTGCCTGGTGGTGGATAGCCTTTTATGGGAGCTGGAACAGATAGGAGTTCACGCGCAAGGATTTGCTGACGATATCACTATCTTAGTGATTGGTAAATTCGGGGAAACTGTATCATTCCTGATGCAAAGAGCCCTGAAAGCTGTCGAGAGATGGTGTACACGAGAGGGATTATCGGTAAACCCGGAAAAAACCTCACGCGACGCAGGAAACTGCAAGACGTGAAAACGCTAAAAATGTGGGGGAAAGAACTACATGTGGTAAAAGAGGTCAAGTATCTGGGTCTAATTCTAGACAACAGATTGACCTTTACCTCTCATATACGCAATGTAACAATCAAAGCGACACGGGCCCTGTGGGCCTGTAGATGTATGATTGGCAAAACATGGGAATTAAAACCCAAGATGGTACTGTGGCTATACACCAGAGTGGTGGTACCCATAGTGACGTACTCAGCCCTGATCTGGTGGCACGCAACCAAGAAAAGGGAGTGTATAACAAGACTTGGCAAGCTGCAGAGACTAGCATGCCTAGGAATCACGGGGGCAATAAGATCAACGCTCACCGCAGCCATGGAGGTTCTACTGGGGCTGCATCCACTACACATAGTGGTAGAGGCAGAGGCCTTACTAGCGGCCTACAGGCTATCAATCAACGGCTATGGTAGGAACACTCCAATAAAGGGGCACCATACCATGATCTTTAACTCAATCAAAAGTAACAACCAACTAAGTAAGGGACTTCCGAAAACCATTCAGGGTAATAATACCTGAGAGGGGCAAGGAAAAAACCATACAAGAGCTGGGCAACCGATATGATACCATCTGGTACACAGATGGATCTAAAACAAAGATAAGCACTGGAGCAGGTATATGTGCGAGAAGAACAGGGGTTGCCTTTGGCATTAACCTGGGCTGCCACGCTACCGTGTTCCAGGCAGAAGTAACTGCAATCTCGGCCTGTGCATCTGAACTGGTGCGGATGAACTACGAATCTGCATCATGACAGACAGCCAGGCAGCTCTAAAGGCCTTGGAAGGAGTAGAAATACATTCCATAGTCGTTAAACAATGCCTTGATGCACTGGTGAAACTGGCGGTCTGCAACAGCGTTTCGCTCATGTGGATTCCGGGGCACCAGGGCATCGAGGGGAACGAAGAGGCAGATCGCCTGGCCAGATTGGCTGCCAACACAACCATGATAGGTCCTGAGCCCACCTGCGGGATCGCATACACGACCGCGAGGGAGGGGATCAGGGACATGTTATGGAAACAACACCTTGCTTACTGGGAGGGTCTTCCTGGACTGAGGCAGTCGCGGATGTTCAATGGGGGCCCCTCTAAGGAATCTAAGGGAAAAAATATTATCCAACTGAGTAGAAAACAGTTGAGGAGGATAGTAGGACTTTTCACAGGACACTGCTGCCTTAAGAGACACCTCAAAATGATGGGGCTGACTGAAGATCCTACTTGTAGGATGTGTGGTGAAGAGGATGAAACCCCTCACCACATCTTATGTGAATGCCCAGCTTTAGCTGGAAGCAGGCTACGCCACCTTGGCTTTCCATATCCGAGAGCCGAGGAGATAGCTAAAGCACCCTACAACTGCTTACTCGACTTTGTCGAGGAGACGCAGTTGCTGGAGTAAAACGTGGAACGAGGGGCACAATAAGCTCAAGCTTCAGTGCAGTGGGTGTCAGAACCACAACCCGTTTTAATAATAATAATAGCTCAAGCTTAATAACCTCATGTGCTACCTTGATGTACAATATACTATTAAGTATAATACAGTACAGCCTCGTTATTCCGGACAGATATAGTTTTGAGTTTGATCGGATAACCGAATTTTCCGGATTAGCGAGATTTTTTTTTACTTATTTTATTGATTAAAAACCGTTGATACGTAATATTATTCAATTGTTTTATTCTATATAGTAGTTTACAGTTGTCGATCATTGAATTGCAGTGGACAATTTCTAAATGTATCAGTTGACAAATCTGTATTAAAGTTGACGATGCCTGATTGCTTAGGTTGTGCGGCCTGAAGGCCGCACTGATCTATCACTCCCCCGCTATTTAAGCATTATCTTCACTTAAAAAAATAAAGGAATTAAAAATTACACAAATTTGGTCAGGGAAAGTCGAAGAATTTTTTATTTTTAAAGAAAAGTCGTGGAAATTAAGACTTGAAGGCAGGAAAAATTCTTGGAAAATTCGACAAATAATAAATTTACAATTTTTAAAATTTGCCAAGGTTTGAAAAATGCTTAATTTTGATCGAGAGCAGGGGTCGGCAGCCTTTTGAAACGGAAGATCTAAAAGTTACAATTTACAAAATTTCCCAGTTTTTAAAGAGTTTTTAAATGGTATTTTATCCTGTTTAAAGTTTTTTTTGCAGAATAATATTTTTTATGGGTTTTGAAAATAAAATAATATAATTATTAGGTAATATTTGTGCATGGACCTGGAGAGCTGCATCTTGACAAGACAAGACTAGGAAAAGTTATAAATTTTGTTTTTAAAAGTTTGAAAGAAAACATACACAAGTTTTCAGATTTGAAACGGGGGGGTCTGGGGGGTGTGGAACACCCTCCAGTACACCTAAACAAAATTGGTCCTAGAATCTAGCTTCCTATAGATTTTACTTTTTGCATTTAATATTTTTCTCAGAGAGAAATAAAGTTACAGCAATGACCAATATATAGTTTTATAGAGAATTGAACGTTCTACAAAAAAGATCTCTTATGATTTTTCGATAAATTCACTTCTCCGAAAGTTATTTAAGATTAATGTGGTATTAAATTCCCATTTAACTATAATTTTCACCATGAATTCCACTTTAATCTTGAATAACTTTCGGAGGAGTGAATATATCGAAAAATCATAAAAGATCTTTTTTGTAGAGCGTTCAATTCTGTATAAAAATATATATTGGTCATTGATGTAATCTTATTTCTTTCAGAGAAAAAAAATTAAATGCAAAAAATCCAAAAATCCCAGGTTATTTAAATGGGAATTGTAACATGATTTCGGCACGGTTTAATTGGAAAATTAGGATTTTTATTGGGTTGGATAATTTTTTTTTGGCAAAAACTAAATATTCATGGGGCGGCAGCAAAGAAAAAACCAACTTGGGAAATAACGGACACCCTAATGTACACCTATTTGTCGTTTTTAACACACTTACAGGTGTACTGGAGGGTGTTTCCACACCCCCCAGACCCCCCGGTTGTAAAATCTAAAAAACTTGCATTATATACATATTCTGTGTGATTGCCGTTATTTTTTGCTGAATTAAACAGCAAAAATAAGTGAACAAATTAAGCAGAAAAACTGTAAATTCGATAATTTTTAAGGATTTTTTTCACAATTTCTGCAAATTACAAAATACTGCAATTTTAGTGGCTCTTTTAAAACTGGGAAATATTGTAAATTGTAACTTTTGGCTCCTCCGTCTTAAAAGGTTGCCGACCCCTGGCCTAAACCTACAAATGTACTTATTCTCGAAAAGTGATAAGTTTCAATCACAGAACATATACACAAGTTTTCAGATTTGAAACCGGGGGGTCTGGGGGGTGTGGAACACCCTCCAGTACACCTAAACAAAATTGGTCCCAGAATCTAGCTTTACATAGATTTTTCCAAATATGTCTTTTGTAACCTAGATCCAGTAATGCCCAGTGGAATCACAACTTTAAAACTGGAATCGAAATCTGTTTGCTATTTGTGTTTTTTAACACACTTACAGATATACTGGAGGGTTTTCCCTCCCACCCCGGTTGTAAAAACAGAAAACGTGCATATATATGTACATGTTCTGTGTGATTGCTTTATTTTTTGCCGAAATAAACAGCAAGAATAAGTTAAAAACTTAAAACAGAAAAACGGAAAATTCGATCATCTTTAATGATTTTTTTTGTATTTCAGGGGACAAATCAACTTTCTTGCTGAAAATATTAACTTTTCACCTTTCTATTTCTAGTTTACCAGAAAAAATGTAAGACTAAAATAATTGTTAAAAAAATAATAAAATAGTTGGGGAGGGGGCCATTCCCCGATAGCGGTGGATGATGGGGGGAAACGGAGGTCATATTGGGATTAGGGTTTTCAGGACTCGGCGAGTCCGAGTCCCAAATTTTGAAAACTTGCCGACTTCGAGTCGAGTGCGAGTCCGCGAGAAAAATTTATTTATTTTCAAAAATTAAACTTTAAGGGGTTACCCCCACTTGTAGCGCAAAAAAGGGCCGTTTTTCGCTATAAAACGGTCAGTTTTTTTCTAAATAAAAAATCAAACGATTAAAGACTACATTTTTATGTATTAAATAAGCGTGCAAAATTTCAAGAAGATCGGTTCATTATTGTTCGAGTAATCTTGGTCACCGACTTCAGAAATGCTATTTCGAGAAAAACGCGTTTAAAGTTTCAATTTCAGTTTACACGAAGAAAATAATTTTTGTTGTAAACTTACATAGAGTCATCTATTCCGGGTCCATATAGAAGTTCTTCCGCCGACGTTGCCGCTAGCATTCATAGAACAATAGACTGAAACCGGAGAGTGTCGAGCGCGCTAGGCGGCAGACTAGCCGGTCGTTTACACAACGGATTATTCTCTTTCAACGCTCATATCTCAGTCAATTATGTTCGGATCGACTTGAAATTTTCAGGCCGTATTCTCAGATCGTTATACTTCAGAAATATGCAATAAAAAAAATCAATTTTTTTAAAGTTGCAAGTGGGGGTAACCCCTTTTTAAAAACAAATGTATTTCAAATTCAAACAAAAATTTTTCAAAATATTTTCAAAATTAAAAATTGTTTTTTTTACTCATAATTTAATTTCTCTGACTTGGCACAAAAATTGAAAAATTCCCTGACGTTTCCCTGACAAAATTAGGAAAATCTTAAATTTCCTTACTTTTCCAGACGACTGGGAACCCCCTATATAAATAATACTCGAATAGTAAATTTATTAAGGTAAAAGTAAACAAGGAAACATATTTTCTTAGCTTATTTTGGGGAGGAAAGCACAGACTCGATACCCAAAATTTTCTTTATGACATTTTTTTTTGGATTTCTGTAGATTTCCTAAAATTTCTTCATATTTCCTAAAAAATTTTTGGATTTTCTTTTGCATTGTTTCATGATTTCCTTTCCGAAAAGTTGAAAAGCAAGATTATCTGTAATTTCTAAGATTTCCTTAAATTTCCTTGGATTTTCTCAGATTCACTTCTACCTCTTTGCTTCTACTAAAAATTTCCCCAGCGCAGCGGTTTCCTTCTCGGTTAATAAAACCGAATAAATTATAATGAACGACCTGTTGGCCACCCCTGAATAAATGATGTAGTGTAGTTTGTTGTGTAGGTGGTTGTGATTTGGGAATAAAATAAAAGCATGCAGGTTTATCCTCTTTATTTTGTGTCTCTTAAACTTAAATTCAAAATTTTATAACTTGTCGAGGTCCCACAATTAATGTTTAAAGCTTTGGGCATCGAAAGAGATAGAACCACTGCTGGGTACATATGTAAACAGGGCCGTAGTTAGACATTGGCAGGGGGGGGGGGGATTATGGAATTTAAAAAAAGGTTGGTATATGCCCGTATTTTAAATTAATTTTTGTAATGTACTAATTATTAAGAAATACTTAACCCATGGGGGGGGGGGGTTTGGACCCCCAAAACTGCCCCCTTATATAAGGCCCTGTAAGTAAGTAATTTCATACTCGGGAGTTAAATATCGTTGATCGATAGCAGAAACCATAATAAAACGAGCTCGAGGTTAAACGTATTTTTTATTATAAATTTAAATATTTATTAAGCTTCAGTGCCATTGGCAAACCGGGGGGTCTGGGGGGTATGGAATACCCTCCGGTACACTGTTTCTTCTACGGTCAAAACTGAGGAGTTACCCAGTAGCAAATGCTGGGAGTATTTCTATACTCCCAGACGCAACAATAAGTTCGTGAACAACATTGGCTGTAATTTGCGCTGGGGGGTATTCCATACCCCCCAGACCCCCCGGTTTATCCTCATCGTTTTGTATCTCTTAGCAGAAACCATAATAAAACAGGCCCGAGGTTAAACGTATTTATTTATTATTATAACTTCGAGTATTGATTGAACTTCAGTGCCATTGGCAAACCGGGGGGTCTGGGGGGTATGGAATACCCCCCAGTGTACGATTTACTCTTTATTCATGGACCAATAGTATTAGTTCTTCAGTACTACAAAGTTACTTAGCAGCCAATGCTATAGGATCCTTGATTGTGACCGCCGTATTTGGAAGAGAAAAAGAGAGAAGGAAGTGGAAAGGGAAAAATTCAGAGCCAGGGCCTACTTCATTGGGTTTGATTCTATGTTTTGATTCTAACCAACAGTAGGGCTAGGCGATATTAAAAAATCGTAATCGAATTTCGATAATTCAAAAACTATCGGTTGCTTCGATTAATCGATACTTGTCGATAATTATCGAAGTAAAGATGATTGTCGAAGTATCGAAATACTGACAGTTTCTCAGAAACTAAAAACTGGATGACTCAAAAGTGCGTCTTATAATTTAGGTTATTGTCTTACGTTTTCTGAGCTTCCTATTGGTCAATGTTGGGTTCGGCTGGCTTCTTTATTCGAGAAAAAAAATTTTGGGGTTCCCCGTTTTCGCGTGCATGATGACCTCGGTTATTGGATAGTTTTATACAGGAAACCCCAACTTTTTTTTTCGAATAAAAAAACCGGTCGAACCTAAAACTGACTAATGGGAAGTCCAGAAAACATAAAACAATAACCTATCGATAAATATATCGATTTATCGATTTATCGATTAATCGATATTTATCGATAACTATCGATATTTATCGATTAATCGATAAAAAATCGCAGCTCTAACCGACAGCATCGAAGGCCCAATTTTTGGGTTATTTTATCAGAATTTGATTTTAATTTTACGATTTTGTGTTCGCTCTTTTCGGGCTGCTCTGGCCATTGGGTCCTAGGTACGTGCCTAATGCGTCTAATGGTAAAATAGAGGTCCCAGTTCTTTTGTATAGGTTTTGTATAGGTACTTTCACGTTAATAACAATAAATTAAAAGAAAACAGTTTATTCTGCTGAAAATTAAGTACGATGAAGGTAATAAATAATGGATTTTCTTCGTGGCATATCACAATTATTTTTATACGAAATAAATCACTTTAAAAAAATTGAATTTGAAAATAAAATTAGTAAAGACGTGTGAATTTCCTGGATATTATTACTTAAAATGAAATTGAAATTAAAAGACAATGAAAAGTTTTACGACGAAATTTGCTCTGGCGACCACTCTCGGTGCGGATAAATCAGACTCGTGCTATAAAATTAATTTTCCATTGAATGATTCGTCGCTCCGGGAGCCCTGCCGCCCGGGGGCGGGAAAATGCATGCATCCTTGAATTTAGTGCGTTTATCGATGGATTTTACAAAGCGACAAGTCGTAAGCGCGTTCATTTGATGCCATAAAAATAGCCGATAACAATTTACGTACCGAGCGTTTCGGATATAAAAGCCGAGGAATGCTGGAAATTCAATCTCACTTCTGATACCCCCCCCCCCCATTCCGAGTTTATTTGTATATTTCAGGTGTGCGACATAAAATTTTACTTTAACTCGCGCTCGTTTGTAAAATTATAGGTGATAAAAAAACTGTAGAAATTATACGTCGAACAACACAAAACACAATAATTAGATTAAATTCCCATGCTAAAACGACATAACTCGTACGAGTTATTACCACTTCTTCATACAGACTAAACAATTTAACAATCGAAAATAAATTTATATTATTTGCAAACGGCACGTACGACCCGAGAATAAAATTATTGTTTTGAACAATAAGTAATTTCGTTCTTGCAACAGTCGAGGGTTGGTCGAAGGAAAATTCACCCCAATTAACGTGCGTAAAAATGGGCGTAACTCCAAAAGGTGTGGTTTTCTAAACAGCCCCAACACTTAAATTACTTTTATAATCGCCTTGGGATAAGGTGTCACATCTGAGTGTCGACCCAGAAAGACTTTGAAGAAGAAGAAGGACTTTTCTTCGGGCCAGTCCACCTCTGCTGAAATATAAGTGACAGTCATGTGAAAAATGGCAGTGCAGATTTGTTGATCCGGAAAAGGAACTTAAAACGTGTTACCGACACTAAACGACATTTTTCATTTCGTCAGCCCCAATTTTGATTCCGACGAGATTTTGGAGACCTAAAATAGAGCAGTTATAGTGCGGTAGCCCAAGGATGATCATTAACCACTGCTAAAATTAGGGTGTGGAATGTGTCGGTAAGTCGTCACTAAGTTTCAAAATATTTGACTGATCACCTCCGGATCTATATGATACCGAAACCATGTGCTTTGTTACTCGATACTCCCTTTTGGGCGAGGTATTTTAAGATTTAAGGAATTCCAGCAAAAATATAATTATATCGCAGATTTTCAAAGAATTATACGTTAGGTCCATGAATCGGACGAGTTTATTAACTTTTGGTATTTTCAAGATTATAAAAGCAACCTTCTGGGCAGGTAAGAGATGTAGGAAAGGTATAAAACACATAACTACGGTTCCTCGGGCTCTAAAGAATATATAAGGCACAAGAACGTGAGAGGAGATGACGTACATATTATCTTGATAATGGTGTTGCTATAACAAACATGTCTTTAAAAGTGCCGCTTCGATCGTTATATGGAAAACTAGAATTGACTAACTTGATGTCTCACTCACATCACTTTCAAACTAAACCATCAATCTTCAATCTTCTCGTTTCACGTTTGCATACCAACTTGTTAGATAAACTCGTTTTCAGTACTAAAAGCTCACGATTTTCATTTATTTTATTTTATTACCAAATAAATCACAACTGTTTTAATAAACAAAATCCTGAAATGCTTCTCGATTTTCCATCTTACCACGAGCCAACCAGATGGAAGAAAACTGATTAGGCTTAGTTGGGAAGAGGAAAGTCAGTGAGAAACTGATATCTACGTAGACGGCAACAGACCTAGGTTTCAGCTTTTGCTGCTCCTGGAATCCGAAATCATTGCAATCTCAACTCCGGTTTTTCGATCTGAACGATAGTTGTATGGATGGTATTTTACGAAATTAAAATTACTCGTTCCGTATTATGAAAGCGAATCCGAAAAGCTCCTTGTCAAACTGCATATTTTGCATATTTTCAACATTTGGTGTATATTTGAGTAAATAATGTATATTTGTGCATATTTAGACCACTTTTGGTGATTGATTAATAATAATTTTTTATTTTCTCTATTAAAATTCTTCAGAAAACACCAAAAGTGGCCCAAATATCCATTATTTACTTAAATATACATCAAATGTTGAAAATATGCAAAATTTTGTGAATTTCACGTAATTCCTCCAGATATAAAAATTATTAAATTTACAAATCTAGATAGAAATTTGAAGAAAAAAAATTGAAAAATTCAAAGATTTGATATTTTTTAGTTTGCATAAAAGTGCATATTTTAAAAAAATTCGGTGCATATATATGCGCATATTTTCAAGTATTTTGATGGACATAAATCCGAGCTCTATTAATCATGCTTTTTGATGGGAGTGTTTCCTATAGACTGATAGGATCAACATCAATTGACTCTGTGTTTGTGTTTGTGCAGATAACTTCGCCCAGCTAAAGGTATGTTTACTAAACTGCGGCTGGGGCTCTGCGACTGAAGTCGCAGTGAATGCTTTCGTATGGGAGTGTTACCTTAGTGTCGCCTGCAAAGATCGCATTCTAAGGAAACACTCCCATAAGAAACCATTCACTGCGACTTTAGTCGCAGAGCCCCAACCGCAGCTTAGTAAACATATCTTTAGCTGGACGAAATTATCGGCACAAACACTAAGGGCTAGTTAAACGTTAGGTTAAATATGCACAAATATGCACCAAAGGTTGAAAATACGCGAAATTTTGCAAATAAATCTAGGTATACTTATAAATGCATATTTTCCCATTTTTATCAATTTTAGTGCATATTTTAAGAAAAATCGGTGCATACGATAATCGGTATATGCGCATATTTTCAAGTATTTTGGTGCATATAAATCCGAGCTCTATTAATCTTGCTTTTTGATGGGAGTGTTTCCTATAGACTGATAGGATCAACATCAATTGACTCTGTGTTTGTGTTTGTGAAGATAACTTCGCCCAGCTAAAGATATGTTCACTAAACTGCGGCTTGGGCTCTGCGACTGAAGTCGCAGTGACTGCTCTCCATGCTTTTTTATGGGAGTGCTATCTTAGAGTCGCCTGCAAAGATTGCAATCTACGGAAACACTCCCATAAGAAAGCATTCACTGCGACTTCAGTCGCAGAGCCTCAGCCGCAGCTTAGTAAGCGTATCTTTAGCTGGGCCCACTAGCGTACCTAGGGGGGGAGGGGCAGTAGGGGCGGACCGCCCCAGGAGGCACATTTTTAGGGGCGGCATTTTGCTTCTTTCTGTACAAAAATATTTTTATAAAACTAAAAAGAAATTATAAAAAAAAAATCTTTTAAAATAAATAGGAGGGGGGTTGGGGGGCGGTAAATTGTAAGACCGGCCCGGGCGGCAATAGCTCTAGTTAAGCCAATAACTGGGCCAAATTATCTGCACAAACACTAAGGGCCAGTTAAACGTTAGGTCAAATATGCACCAAAGGTTGAAAATATGCAAAATTTACGTAATTCGTCCAGATCAATATTAAAATTTTTAAATTTTTTAATCTAGGTATTACTTATTGAAAATTTTTTTAGTTTGCATATCAATGCATATTTTATCAATTTTAGTACATATTTTAAGGAAATTCGGTGCATATTATATGCGCATATTTTCAAGTAATTTGGTGCATGTAAATCCGAGCTCTATTAATTGTTTGTTTTTTAATTTTTTTTAAAATTTTTCATTGGAGTGTTTCCTATAGGATCAACATCAATTCACTCTGTGTTTGTGTTTGTGCAGATAACTTTGCCCAGCTAAAGATATGTTTACTAAGCGGCGGCTGGGGCTCTGCAACTGAAGTCGCAGTGACTGCTCCCTATGCTTTCTTATGGGAGTGTTACCTTAGAGTCGCCTGCAAAGATCGCAATCCAAGGAAGCACTCCCATAAGAAAGCATTCACTGCGACTTCAGTCGCAGAGCCTCAGCCGCAGCTTAGTAAGCGTATCTTTAGCTGGGCCCACTAGCGTACTTAGGGGGGAGGGGCGGTAGGGGGGACCGCCCCGGACGGCACATTTTTAGGGACGGCATTTTGCTTCTTTCTGTATAAAAATATTTTTATAAAACTAAAAAAAAAAATCTTTAAAAAAAAATAGGAGGGGGGTAGAGGGCGGCAAATTTTAAGACCGGCCCGGGTCTTAAAGCTCTAGTTACGCCAGTGGCTAGGCCAAATTATCTGCACAAACACTAAGGGCCAGTTAAACGTTAGGTCAAATATGCACAAATATGCATTATTCACTCAAATATGCACCAAAGGTTGAAAATATGCAAAATTTACGTAATTCGTCCAGATCAATATTAAAATTATTAAATTTTATAAATCTAGGTATTACTTATTGAAAATTTTTTTAGTTTGCATATCAATGCATATCAATGCATATTTTATCAATTTTAGTACATATTTTAAGGAAATTCGGTGCATATTATATGAGCATATTTTCAAGTAATTTGGAGCATATAAATCCGAGCTCTATTAATTGTTTGTTTTTTAATTTTTTTTAAAATTTTTCATTGGAGTGTTTCCTATAGGATCAACATCAATTGACTCTGTGTTTGTGTTTGTGCAGATAACTTAGCCCAGCTAAAGATATGTTTACTAAGCGGCGGCTGGGGCTCTGCGACTGAAGTCGCAGTGACTGCTCCCTATGCTTTCTTATGGGAGTGCTATCTTAGAGTCGCCTGCAAAGATTGCAATCTACGGAAACACTCCCATAAGAAAGCATTCACTGCGACTTCAGTCGCAGAGCCTCAGCCGCAGCTTAGTAAGCGTATCTTTAGCTGGGCCCACTAGCGTACTTAGGGGGGAGGGGCGGTAGGGGGGACCGCCCCGGACGGCACATTTTTAGGGACGGCATTTTGCTTCTTTCTGTATAAAAATATTTTTATAAAACTAAAAAAAAAATCTTTAAAAAAAAATAGGAGGGGGGTAGAGGGCGGCAAATTTTAAGACCGGCCCGGGTCTTAAAGCTCTAGTTACGCCAGTGGCTAGGCCAAATTATCTGCACAAACACTAAGGGCCAGTTAAACGTTAGGTCAAATATGCACAAATATGCATTATTCACTCAAATATGTACCAATGGTTGAAAATATGCAAAATTTTGCAAATTTTACGTAATTCGTCCAGATTAATATTAAAATTAAATCTAGGTATTACTTATAGAAAATTTTTTTAGTTTGCATATCAATTCGGTGCATATACACCCTTACACAGAATTGAACGTACACCCCTATACTAGCAATGTAACTTGTGCCTTTTGAAGACATGTTTTTTCATATAAAAATCGTTTCTATAACAAAACTTATTAAACATTTTTTGTTGAAAATTTCATTTTCTTTATTTTTGATTCTATGCATTTTTCTATTTTGTCGCACCGTTTCCGAGCTACAGTGACTTAAAACAACCTCTGTAAAAATTTTAATAAAACTCCCATAAGAGCAATGTTAATTTTATTAAAATGTTCACAGAGGTTATTTTAAGTCACTCTATCACGGAAACGGTGCAACAAAATAGAAAAATGAATATAAACAAAAATGAAGACAATGAAATTTTCAACAAAAAATGTTTAATAAGTTTTGCTGTAAAAGCTATTTTTATTTGAGAAAACATGTCTTCAAAAGGCACAAGTTGCATTGCTAGCATAAGGGTGTACGTTCAATTCTGTGTGTGCGCATATTTTCAAGTATTTAGGTGCATATAAATCCGAGCTCTATTAATTGTTTTTTTTTAATTTTTCATTGGAGTGTTTCCTATAGGATCAACATCAATTGACTCTGTGTTTGTGCAGATAACTTCGCCCAGCTAAAGATATGTTTACTAAGCGACGGCTGGCGCTCTGCGACTGAAGTCGCAGTGACTGCTCCCTATGCTTTCTTATAGGAGTGTTACCTTAGAGTCGCCTGCAAAGATCGCAGTCTAAGGAAACACTTTCATAAGAAAGCAGTCACTGCGACTTTAGTCGCAGAGCCCCAACTGCAGCTTAGTCTATAGGAAACACTCACATAAGAAAGCATGATTAATATGAAAGATATGAATCTTTAGCTGCCCAAATATACACAAATATGCATTATTTACTCAAATATGCACCAAAGGTTGAAAATATGCAAAATTTTGCAAATTTTACGTAATTCGCCCAGATCAATATTAAAATTATTAAATTTTATAAATCTAGGTATTACTTATTGAAAATTTTTTTAGTTTGCATATCAATGCATATTTTATCAATTTTAGTGCATATTTTAAGGAAATTCGGTGCATATATTATGTCTCCGGATAGACTTGACATAATTTCAGTGGTGATAGAGGACACTATTCTAAGAAAAACATTTAAGAAAAATTTTTTTCTAAATTTAAACCCTCGAGAGTTAGGCCTCCTTAAAGCATTTTTTTAATATTCTCTTTCCCAAGGCTATAGCTCGGAAAATATTGATTTTTCAGTAAAAATAGTTAAGTGAATTTTTAAAGAACGTGAAATAATCTACAAACTAGATTTACACTTTTTATTGTATAAAATCAATGGCTTTCGAGTTATGAATTAAAATAAGTACAAAAATGTTGAAAAATTTGAGCTTTTTTTTATTTTGGTTTTTTTCAAAACTCTGTATCTTTTAACCGAAACATTTTACCAAAAATTTCACCTCCTGTTTCGGATAGAAAATTTAATGGACTATAACTTTTCTCTAATAAAATTTTTTGAAAAACCAATCCATTTACGGGAAATTAGAAAATAATAAACAAATCAAAAAATTAAAATCACAAAATTTTTATATTTATTGAAAAATTATTTTATTAACTAAACTTAAACTATTAAATTATTTGAGTAAGTCGGTAAGTGTTCAAAATGGTAGGGTTTTGAAAAGAAACCAAAAAAAGAGAAAACTTGAATTTTTCAACTGTTTTTTACTTAATTTAATTCATAACTCGGAAGCTGTTGATTTTAGACAATAGAGCGTATGAATCTTTTTTGTAGATTATTTCACGCTCTTTATAAAAGTACTAAACCATTTTCACTCAAAAACCAATATTTTCGGATCTATGGCTATGTGAACCCTAGAAGATGTTGTGCCGAGTGCGAAAGTTTTAATAAATTGTTACCTTGAAGTCCATTCTGGGCCAGAAAGAAACGATTTTAAGTAATAATGCCCTCGTTAAAGCTCCTCGTGACAAAATAATTGGTAAGATTTGTTTTGGAGATAAACAAAGTGGTCTCTAGATTTAGGGGATTAGTCGTGCATTTAAGGGTGTCACAACAATAGGGAACCCCGTGCTACAAAAAATACAAAGCCTGGATGCTACCTACTTAAATTGCGGTCGAAGGGGCCCAAAAAATTGGAACAATCGAAATTATCGTAACGAAAGATGTATTTATATTATTTATAGTTTTAGGACCATGCCATATGCGCACGCCTTGAAAAATATTTAAATTTAATTACTTCCTGTGGAGAGACAATTATATACCTAAGCCTGGATCACTCTTCGGTTTGGTTTTAAAAATATAAATGGACACGATGATTTGGCACATAATAAGCCATCATCTAAATTCTATTCTATTATTTCGTTGGGATGAGTTATGGCGGTCAATTTTCTATAATAACATAATTTAGTTGGTAATTTTTGTGCCAATTCAATTTTTGCATTTTTAAATTGAATCACTAAACGCAAGTCACTATGATTATTTTCAATAAGAGCTCGGACAGGCAAAACAAAAATAATACAACATTTTAACTCCGATGATTTCTTATAATAATTTTTCTGCTGTTCCGATACTGTCCTGTCAGCTCAATAGAAGATATCCAGTGAAGTGTGCACTGAGCTGTTGCTTGTATTCGGTGCATATACAAAAGTTTTCAGTTTTTGAAACCGGGGGGTCTGGGGGGTGTGAAACACTCTCCAGTACACCTAAACAAAATTGGTCCTAGAATCTAGCTTCCTATAGATTTTACTTTTTGCATTTAATATTTTTCTCAGAAAGAAATAAAGTTACAGCAATGACCAATGTGCAGTTTTATAGAGAATTGAACGCTCTACAAAAAAGATCTTTTATGATTTTTCGATAAATTCACTTCTCCGAAAGTTATTTAAGATTAAAGTGGTATTAAATTCCCATTTAACTATAATTTCCACCATGAATTCCACTTTAATCTTGAATAACTTTCGGAGGAGTGAATTTATCGAAAAATCGTAACAGATCTTTTTTGTAGAGCGCCCAATTCTCTATAAAAATGTACATTGGTCATTGCTGTAACTTTATTTGTTTTAGAGAAAAAAATTAAATGCAAAAAGTACAAAAATCCCACGTTATTTGGACTTTTAAAATTAGGAAAATAATGGGAATTTAATACCACTTTAATCTTGAATAACTTTCGGAGGAGTGAATTTATCGAAAAATCATAAAAGATCTTTTTAGTAGAGCGTTCAATTCTGTATAAAAATATATATTGGTCATTGATGTAATCTTATTTCTTTCAGAGAAAAAAAATTAAATGCGAAAAATCCAAAAATCCCAGGTTATTTAATTGGGAATTGTAACATGATTTCGGCGATTTCGGCACGGTTTAATTGGAAAATTAAGATTTTTATTGGGTTGGATAACTTTTTTTTTGCAAAAACTAAATATTCATGGGGCGGGAGCAAAGAAAAAACCAACTTGGGAAATAACGGACACCCTAATGTACACCTATTTGTCGTGTTTTTAACACACTTACAGGTGTACTGGAGGGTGTTTCCACACCCCCCAGACCCCCCGGTTGTAAAAACTGAAAACTTGCATTATGTACATGTTCTGTGTGATTGCCGTTATTTTTTGCTGAATTAAACAGCAAAAATAAGTGAACAAATTAAGCAGAAAAACGGTAAATTCGATAATTTTTAAGGATTTTTTTCACAATTTCTGCAAATTACAAAATACTGCAATTTTAGTGGCTCTTTTAAAACTGGGAAATTTTGTAAATTGTAACTTTTGGCTCCTCCGTCTTAAAAGGTTTGCCCACCCCTGGCCTAAACCTACAAATGTACTTATTCTCGAAAAGTGATAAAATCAATCACAGAACATAATATATGTTACGGTCAATGATGACAATTCGGCCATTAACGTTAATGGCCGGACAATAACGTCAATGCCCAGCTTAGTTGGGCATTGACGTCATTGGCCGGCCAATGACGTCAATGCCTTTTGACCATGCATTTTGGGCGATGTTGACATTTAAAATTTCATTTCATTTTTGTGTAGTTTTTACATCATTCTCCGGGCAATGACGTTAATGCCCAATACAGGGTGGGCAATGATGAAATCTGAAGGTTTAATTAAGGGACACTGAAAAGTTAATTTTGTTAAAAAATATTAGTAATACGACCAAAGAAATTGAGGTTACTCTTAGACAGCAGCAGCTCAAAGCAGTGTTTTATGAGTCCAGGGTTACAAGCGTTGTCATTGCAAGGGTGGACGTAAAAATAATAAATGTGCGTATCACGCCACCAAACAAATTTGCAATTTTCAATTTGCATGGGTCACTCCCGTGCCAGAATAAAAATGATTAATTTAAAAATTTTTATTTCATTATTTTTTAATTTTTATTATTTTTGTTAATAAATGTAAACATTATGTACGTAAATATCGCTTGCCAGTTGGCGGTCAAATTTAAATTACCATTTTGCTGTTCTTTATAGTAGTTATTCCATAATAACATCATTGCCCAATCCATTTTGGGCATTAACGTCATTGACCGGCCAAAGACGTAAATATTACAATCAGATGAAAATATTTACATCATTGCCGACCGCTAACGGGCGTTGACTTCAATGGCCGGTCAATGACGTTAATGGCCAGCGTAAATGGGCATTGACGTCATTGCCCGGCCATTGACGTCAATGCCCAATTTACGTCATTCTGGTCATTCTGGTTCTGGGGGGGTCTGGGGGGTGTGGAACACCCTCCAGTACACCAAAACAAAGTTAGTCCCAGAATCTAGCTTTTTCCAAATGTCTTTTGTAACCTAGATTCCACTTCCCTGTGGAATCACAACTTTAAAACTGAAATGGAAAGACACACTTACAGGTGTACTGGAGGGTGTTCCACACCCCCCAGACCCCCCGGTTGTAAAACTGAAAACTTGCATATGTCTGTGTGAACAACAATCAGCAAAAATAAGTGAAAAAATTAAGTAAAAAAAACGAAAATTTTTAATGATTTTTTTTACAATTTCAGGGAACAAATCTTCTCCCAAATCAACTTTCTTGTTACAAATATTAACTTTTCACCTCTCTAGTTTACCAGAAGAAATGTAGAAGCTAAAATAATAAAATAGATAGGTTGGGGGGGGGGGGGGGGCACGATCGATGGGGGTTTTCTTTTACATAAGAATCAGGAGGCATGGTATCAGGGATTGAAAAAAAAATTTAATTTGCAGACCTGTGTTATCATTAGGGGATGTCCGTGGACGTTTAGGGGAAGAGGGGGTCAAGCCGAATCTCGCCCAATCTCACGTGGGGGGTCTCGGTAAATATAGAAAATATATGAATTAAAAACGCACAATTTTGGCGCTGGGTGCGGCGGCTCCATCGCACCCATGGTTTATCCGGCTCTGCGTTGTATTCCGTACCCCCCCCCCCCCAAACCCCCCGGTTTACACCTATTGTTTTGTTTAAAAAAAATTATAGTAGGTTTCTGAGGCAAGGCACTTGATAAAAACATCCCTGAAGCGTAAACTCGAAAAACATGGAGCGGGAATTTCATTAATCCATTCATGCGCGTCCGTTCGGTAAATACCTACATGTTTTCCGCCGGAGGAGGCTTATCTATTGCTGTTTCGATCTTTGTAAATATAGAATTATATTTATTTAAGTCACCACGTTGCTTTTTTGAAAAGAATGGCTAATGGGGCAAACAAAACGGCGTATCTGCGGTTTAAATCTGAAAATGTAACATACGAGGGGCGATTTCGTTATTGAAAACTTAACCAAAATAAAGTTATGTCATAAAGAGGATTAAGAGCCGTGTCCTCCCAGGCGATATGATGAAACCCATTTTATTATTGTTAATGACCATGCAGCTGTCAGGAGAAGATTATCATTACACGAGTACGGGTCCTGTCGTATTTGTATAGGCCAAAACGTGTCATGTGTGTACGTTGTAAAAAAAGGGGAACATTGAAAGTCGGTTTTCCTACACGAAGGATTAAAGTATTAGCCGCCAATGCGGTCATACCGCAATTATTTGATAACTTCATCCCTCTCCCGTCAGTCCGTCATATTTTAACTAAATTTGCTTCTTTCGAGACCGAGCAGCACTTTGAAGTGGAAAAGCGTTCGTTTATTTTCAAGGATGTGGTTTGTGAAGGTAAACCGTCGCTTTATTACAAAATGATCCTTACGACGCGATTCCTTTAAGCTTACTTTCCATCCAATTTCGATTTTAATCCGCTTTGCACAAATTAGTTGTTAATCTCTTTTTGGTGGCTGCGTTTTGCGCTTGATCTCACATGTAAAATGTATATACCTATATAATGTCGTACGGGAGCCGATTTTTAAATGCTAAAAAATAAGTAGAGAGATTAAAACGAATTTTACTTCCACTCGATAGCATTAAAATTGAGCCAGGGCCGGACTGACTAACAATAATTTGATGAAAAACTTCGTGGTATTTACGAATTTGTTCGTTGAAAATTGATGTTCTGTGCGAAAATGTTAACGCCGGTCCGCTCCTGTGAAGAATCGATTAAACGGGCGCATTGAGAGAAAAACAATTGCTTGCGGAAACCCATCGAGTTGTTTTAAAAACACCAATTGAAATTAACGAATTTTAGAAATATTTGGCCGCATTGAAGATCATCGAAGCGCAAAAATTATGGGGAAGTAATCGAAAGGGTTTAATGCGTTTTTTGTATTTAAATAGCGCACGTTACGCCCAACACATTTTGATTTCTTTACACAACAAAATTAAGAATGCCAACAATGTCGTCTTTTGTTTTCGGAAACAACACGTTCCCATTTATCCGAGTTCAACTGTTCTCGCTTTGTTTTTGTTTATTCCAGCGAGCGCGCGGGTAATTTAAAAAAAATGTGGTAAAAATGCGAAATTCAGGTTTCCGTCAACACCAGAAGGTGTAAAAACCGCAAGCGTGTCAAGTAACATTCACGCACAATTTTCTGATCGATTGTCGTTTTAAACAAAACCACCGTAAAACCTCAAGTCGACGTCAGGACCGATACTCGTCAAAGACACGATGTTACGAAGTGCAGATGGGAAGTTTTCGAAACTTTTGGATTGCACCGGGTAGAACGTTGCGTTTTAATCGAAATGTTACTTCCATCATTTTTTTCATAAATATTTATGAAGCTAATTATAGTGTGTATGCGGTTTTCGTCTAATTTTGAATTTTATTTTTTAAATTTAATTGCAGGTTGTTTATTAAACAAGCCATGGTTGTATTAAGGTAATTGCTGCCGTGGGTCACATGTTTTACCTAAACCAGAAGCAATTTAGAAATTTTGTTATGTGTCGATAAATTATCACAGTAAGCAGGTGCAATTTAGGTGAGAAAAAAAACTTCCGTAAAAAATTAATTTCGTATCAGGTGGCTTGAGCCCCTTCTGAAAATGCTTTCGTAATAATAATAACTTACATTTAAAATAAGATATAGATCACTGACGCTAGACGGGTTTTTGGCCCGAAACTCCTAAAAGGGTGCTTCCTACGGAAAAAGTCATCTTATCTCTTTTTGAAGCTGCGAATATTTCCTACAATTTGAGCCCACTCCCAATTTTTTAGGTCCAATAGATTCTGAGATACGGAACTCCAAAAATTGGATTTTTTTCCCAAAAAGTTCAAAATTTGCATTTTTGTCGTCTGTCTGGCTTAATATTGGCTGTAATACCCATTCTACGAGAAAATTCATAGAATATGAAGTTTTAGAGCAGTTATTTAGCTTTATTTTAAGCTCTGAACGAAGTCTGTAGGCCTCACAGGTATCTGGTTATCTTAGAAAAACAAAAATTATAGTTTTAACATCTAACTCAGATCCAAGGAATAACATAAGAAAATATTAAATAAGCAGAGAAATTGCTATGCTCAGCTATCATTAGAGTAGGTACCTAGCGATGAATGAAATTATATTGATGAGGATCGGCTGCGATGAATCAGACCGTATAAAAATGACGAATGGAAACTCCAGCTGTCCCAGGAGTGGATACACAGGTCAATTCTAGGACTCGGGTTGTTCTTCCGCAGTATCAACCAAGGGGTAAATTTCTCAAAATAATTTTGTACACAGGACTCGGAATTCTAATGATTTCCATGGAATTTCAAAAATTCTCAAAAAATTCCAAACACAAAACTTTAAATAATAAGTTAAATTCAATAATATAATGAAAATTATATTTTCAAGCGTTCAGCGACTGTTATCGCCTGCGTCAGAAATAAATTTATATCAAAAATAAATTCGCCTTCGTCAGAAATAAATTTATTTAAAATAATTTTCTGACGGAGGCGTTAACAGTCGCTGAAAGCTTAAAAATGTAATTTTTAACTTGTTATTTAAAGTTTTATTGTTTATTTTCTCACAAGTTAAGATTTATGCGAGTTTAAACAGTAGCATAGCTTGGAGAGGCAGAGGGTGCAAATGCCCCGGGCGGCACTTCTGTGGAGGGCGGCAGACTAAAACGTGCAGAATAAAATTATAATTTTTTTATTTTAATTTAAAAAAAAATATCTAATAGGTAAATTGATATAAGAAATACTTTTTTTTGCTTAACTGCAATAAGAGGGGGCGGCAAATTTAGGGTTTGCTCCGGGTACCAGAAATCTACGCTACACCACTGTGTTTAAAAAACTCTTTAGAACTTTTTTTCCCACTAGCTTTTCGATTTTCTAAGTCTACTTAAACTTTTTGTTTTTTAATCCGGGGGGTCTGGGGGGTATGGAATACCCCCCAGTGCACCAGCAATTGTAATTGTGTTCAAAACGATAACTCTTAAAGCCAGTTTTTCAGTCTTAGTTAATTTAAGTTAAGAGTGTTCTTTTTGAATACAATAATCATTGCAAGGTGTACTGGGGGGTATTCCATACCCCCCAGACCCCCCGGATTGAAAAACTAAGATCAGCTTATTTGCAATTATGTTTAAAAAGTAAACTCTTTAGAACCCATTTCCCAGTAGCTTTTCGTTTTTCTAGGTTTAGTTAAACCTTCTGTTTTTCAATCCGGGGGGTCTGGGGGGTATTCCATACCCCCCCCAGTGCACCAGCAATTGTAATTGTGTTCAAAACGATAACTCTTAAAGCCAGTTTTTTAGTCTTAGTTAATTTAATCTACGAGTTTCCTTTTTGAATACAATAATTATTGCAAGTGTACTGGGTGGTATTCCATACCCCCCAGACCCCCTGGATTAAAAAACTGAGAAGTATGGAGTATATGTACCTCAGCTTATCTACAATTATGTATAAAAAGTAAACTCTTTTTAGTCTACCTTTCTCTCAGTAGCTTTTCGATTTTCTAAGCCTACTTCAACCTTCTGTTCTTCAATCCGGGGGGTCTGGGGGGTATGGAATACCCCCCAGTGCACCAGCAATTGTAATTGTATTCAAAACGATAACTCTTAAAGCCAGTTTTTCAGTCTTAGTTAATTTAAGTTAAGAGTTTTCTTTTTGAATACAATAATTATTGCTTGTGTACTGGGGGGTATTCCATACCCCCCAGACCCCCCGGATTGAAAAACTGAAGGTTTAAGTAGACATTCTACGATCGGTATTATTAAGTAAAAACTTTTCAGTCTTTTTAAACCAAATGCATTTATGGATTGCGGTAGTAATTCAGTCTGATCGAGATAGTTTCCGAGCTGAAGACAGCTGATCTGGAAGCTGTTTTTGACCTCTTCATCAGCCTTTTTTATATTCTTAACGTCATCTTAAGTTCGGAGGCTCCTTCTCTCTTTTACTGAGTCACCCAGTTTTATTAAATTAGAACTTATGATTCTTTCAGAACAAAATACATTTATGAATTCAGAGCCGGATTAAGGGGAGGGGGCTAAGGGGGCTGCAGCCCTGGGCCTCCAGGTTTCTAGGGGTCTCAAAAAAATTGAAACAACAAAATTTAAATTATCGAAGTAGCTCAGATTTAAATAAATTAAAAATTCTTTGGCCTCCAAAGAAAGTTAGCACCGGGCCTCACATATCCTTAATCCGGCTGTGTATGAATTGATGTGGTACGCACCACGCCACCCTTTTAACATAAAATATTAAGGTAATACAAATATTGACAAGTCAATCACGATCTGTTGCTTTAAGGGCTGATATTTCAACGTCAGTTTAAATCGGAGATTAATGCCCGATTATCTAGCGGATAAATAAGGTATAACTGTAAGAATAACCAATCAAACAACCGGAATTAAAATTTTTTTGGTTATCTATCTTATATATCTCAAGGTGAAGAAACCGGGCATAAGCTAAACAAAGCAAACAAACCCCTTGTTTTCAATCCGGGGGGTCTGGGGGGTATGGAATACCCCCCAGTACACTTGCAATTGTATTTAACAGGGAACCCTTACAGTTTGTTCCCCCAATACTATAGGTATCGTACCGTATATTATGTTATTATTTTTTTGTATGGAAAATTAGTTTTGCAAGACGGCACACGGGCGGCAGTTCCGAGGGGATACTTAAAATTTTCGTGATGGTAGAGTTGATGTCGTGGTTGTAACGAGAATCGTGCAATCGGATAAATTATTGATATTTTGTAATTAATGGATAAGAAAATAATGAGATAATTATCTGTTAATTGAAATATCCTGTTGGATAAATAACTCTCGGGTCTGCATATATATTTAACCGAGACATAAATTAATATTTCGAAGAACACGTCAAATAGCAAACAACAAGTTTTTTTTTGATTTCCAAAATTACTTAATCAAAATATTTGCAACATTAGACTCTTTAAAGCTAACATAGCCGAGCAGTATTCTCTGGTGTGGCCCACGTTAACCTTTAATTATTTACAACCGCTTCTTTTTTTTCAACATTTTTTAATCCTTTTTATTTAAGAGATATTGCCGACTTCGCGTGTGGGTTTTGCCACTATAACTGACCACTTATTTTACATAACAAGTTAACATATAAATATTTTTCGTTTCACCGTAATTAAACTTTTAAACGGTCGATCAATTTTAGTCCTTTTCCAAATTAACTAATATATTAAACCGTTAATGTCTTCTTGTTTATTCTTTCCTATTAATTTTCCTATCTTCAATTTATAATTTTCGTCGCCTCCTTAGGATTTGCTCCAACACTCACCATTTTAACCAGATCGGTCGTCAGGATGTGACGTGTTTTGTACTTGAATGGGTGACCCTCCAGTGAACGGACTACGTCCTAAGCCCTACCAAGTGAGTTTCTGGCTACGCCGCTGGGTCTACTTGCGTTTTAAATTTTTGCTAAAATTTTGTTAATAAAATAAAATTATAAAAATATGATTTGCCGAAAATATCTGCTAGGCTCTAGCAAGGGGCCTTTCTCGGGCCCCTCTGGCCATTGGGCCCTAGGCACGTGCCTAATGCTTCTAATGGTAAGATAGTCCCCGATGAGAGGTTGAGTAGATGATGTAGTCTCTACCCCCCAGACCCCCCGGTTTATCTCCATTGTTTCGCTTGATTTAAATTAAAATTCAAAGTTTAGTCAGTTTTAGGAGTAGCTTTGGACACCGAGAAAGCTGATTCCGCTGCTAAGCCCCCGAGAAATTTTATTTTTCCTCTACCCCCCGGTGTACGGTTTACTTTACGGCTCGAGTTTCGCCTTTAAAAAAATTTGAACTGCCGAAAATATGATAATTAGGAAAGATAAGTGGAAACCACTTTTAAAACTGGACTTTTTGACTTTCTCCTTTTTTTAGAGAAAGTAACTTTGAATAATTTCCAAAATGATTTGTAATTTTCCCCCTGTAATGTTCTGTAATTCATAATTATTATTCATAAAAAAAATTATTAATTTGATCAAGAATTATCGCATTATCAGAGACATCTACTTGAAACGACCACAAAAACGCTTTCAGGTTTTATTCCATCGACTTTCAAAAGTGAATTCTTAAGTTAGGGCGTGGTTGATCTAATCTTGGTGTGTTGGATTGGTTAACAGGTGTCCAGGTGTATGGCGCGGTCAACCTCCGGAACTGATTTGTTACCTGCCGTTTGTATCATCACCAAGTGATGTCTTCATTGCGGCCTCACATCATCAAATGTCTTCCTTAAGAGTATAATTCTAATCAAACATTTATTTTAACAAATTGAAAATCAGGCAAAATTCCGCCAGTCCGGATTTCCATCTTCAGGGTCTATTTTACCATTAGGCGCCCCCGGAGGGGCCCGAAAATAAGAGAACAAAAAATGGTAAAATAAAAGTCAAATTCTGATAAAATAACCCAAAAATTGGGCTTTCGATGCTATTAGTTACACTCGGATATCAGGGTCCCAACTAGGGCTGGGAATTTTTATCGATTAATCGATAAATATCGATATTTCGTTAGTTATCGATATTAAAAATAGGCCCTGCCTCTTAACTTTTTCCTTTCCACATCCTTCCCCCTTTTTCTACTACTATTGGTTTATAAATAAAAAGTAAATCGTACACTGGGGGGTATTCCATACCCCCCAGACCCCCCGGTTTGCCAATGCGTACACTAAAGTTCAATCAGTATTTGAAGTTATAGTATTAAATAAACTACAAATTATTAAATTTTGAATTTAAGTTTAACAATGGGGATAAACCGGGGGGTCTGGGGGGTATGGAATACCCCCCAGTGCACGCCTTTATTTTATTCCCAAATTTTCTCGTGGACTAATTGTTGCGTCTGGGTGTATAGAATACTTCCAGCATTAGCTTCTGCGTAACTCATCAGCTTTGACCATAGAAGCAACGGTGTACTGGAGGGTATTCCATACCCCCCGGTTTGTCAATAGCTACACTATTTGAAATTGTAATAATAAATATGTTTAACATACATTCAGTAGCGCTACAACCCAGAGTGGGTTATGACTAACCTCTTCATTTTATGAAGGGTTTTCAAGGCAGATTACCTCGGTGGTTTGCCATTTCCCGCCGAGGGAGGACGGTTAGAATAAAGTTCTTGCTCTATTCGGGCTCGAACTAAGATTCTCTGGTTAGTAGCCGATGCACTTAAGCATCAGACTTTAACCGTCCTCTGATTAATATGTTCAACTGTAGACTTCTAAAATAAAGTTTGAAGAGCGCGAAGCTAAACAAAAATTACTTTTGCACTTCGCAGCGGAACCAGTTTTTCTAAAACCCCAAGCTAGAAACACATTGTGTGGCTTTAAATTTATTTAAAGATATAAAATAATGGGCACGAACTGGGGGGTATGGAATACCCCCCAGTGAACGCTTTTATTTTCCCAACACAACAAACTAGACTGCATCATCTTTTCAACCTCGCAATCTTTTCCTTTTCACTTTCAAATACGGCGCTCACAATCAAGGATCCGGCAATGGCTACTAAGTAATTCTTCAGTACTGAAGAACTAATACTATTGGTCCACGAAGAAAGAGTAAACCGTACACTGGGGGGTATTCCATACCCCCCCAGACCCCCCGGTTTGTCAATGGCTACACTGAAGCTCAGAGATTTTCAAAAAATTTCATGGATATTCAAAGAATCCATTTCCAAGGAAATCGCATGATTTCAAAACAAGTTCCAATCTAAAGAATTGAAGGGATTTCTAAGAAATTTCAGAAATTTACAAAGAATATCAGGGTTTTCCCAGGTTTTGATTTCCAAGAATTTCCGAGATTTCCAAAGGATTCTAGGGATTTCCAAGAATTCCAGAGATTTCAAAGAAATTCCATGGATATCTTAAAGTTCCAAGAATTCCAGAGAATTTCAAAAAATATCAGGGATTTCCAAGGAATTCCAATGATTTCCAAGAATTCCCGAAATTTCCAAAGGATTCTAGGGATTTCCAAGAATTCCAGAGATTTCCAAGAAATTCCATGGATATCTTAAAGTTCCAAGAATTCCAGAGAATTTTAAAAAATCTGATATTTTTTCAAGGCATCCCTGAGGATTTCCAAGGAATTCCAATGATTTCCAAGAATTCCCGAAATTTCCAAAGGATTCTAGGGATTTCCAAGAATTCCAGAGATTTCTAAAAAGATCCAAGAATTCCAGAGAATTTCAAAAAATATCAGGGATTTCCAAAGAATTCCAATGATTTCCAAGAATTCCCGAAATTTCCAAAGGATTCTAGGGATTTCCAAGAATTCCAGAGATTTCTAAAAAGATCCAAGAATTCCAGAGAATTTCAAAAAATATCAGGGATTTCCAAAGAATTCCAATGATTTCCAAGAATTCCCGAAATTTCCAAAGGATTCTAGGGATTTCTATGGAATTCCAAAGATTTCCAAGGGAATTCCAAACATAAAATTTTCGAGATATTTACCCCATTAGTTTATCTATTTCTCTCGGTTTTTTTTGAAATTTTGAATTATGAAACGACGATAAACCGGGGGGTCTGGGGGGTATGGAATACCCCCCAGTGTACGGTTTTATTTTATTCCCAAATCGCTACGCCCAACACGACAACATCATCTATTTCACTTCGCAACAGGGTTTATTTCACCATTAGACACATTAGGCACATGCTTAAAATCGTAAAATAAAAGGAACATTCTGATAAAATAACCCAAAAATTGGGCTTACAGTCGAATACCTGGGGCCCGAAAATTTGCTAGAGACCAACCCAGTTAAAAATAGGCCCCGTCCATCTTCCACAGCAATGATTTTATAAAATTGAAAAATCTTTATTGTTTAAAATATATAAATTTACAGGAAAATATTTAAACCAATGGTAAGCCAGCGCTAATTTGGCTTTCAATTCCGCACTCGTCGCTTCCTCTTAAAATCTTGAAGAAACCGTTATCACCCCAATCAGAATTCCACGAATTGGCGATAAGCCAGTACGGAGTTCCATTTTCGACGCCCCATCCTAGAATCCGGATGGCGTGACCACCCAACGCTCCACCTTGCACGTGCTGATAAACTCCTACAACATAGAAGAATAGAACGGACGTCTACAAAGATCTGGGAATCCCCTTACCGCTTTTGTAGCTCACAAAGTCTGAATATACAGTGAAGGCACCTTCCACCGGACCGTTTGTCATGATTTCCCTTTGGATTTTTTCCGGACCGTTGGGAACTGAGTAGGAGGTTTTACCGTAACGCTTATCCTTTGCATAAGTTACTGGATAGCCTTTCTCGCAAACCTTGTTGCATTTCGGTGTCGACATGTCATCCCCGGTGCAGGGTGGACGATTTCCAGTGGAGTGGTGTTCGCAAGGCGCAATTTCGTAGGGTCTGCATCCCTAGAATTTTTAGATTAGTTCTGATTTAAAACCCGGGAGTGCGGGGTCACCAACTTGGTTTGATCCGTATGAACCTCCAGAGACAAGTCCCTTGTGTACCCAGTACGACCATGCCATTCCGGGGAAACCACCGCTACATCCAAAACCACAGGTGTGACAGCACGAAACCAGATCATCGGAAGAGTAACGGAAGTGAATAGTTGCGTTCGAGTGGATGCACGTTCTGTCCGACATGGCCTCCACGGCGCCGAACGCCTAAAAAAAACATATTTGGAAAACAACATCAACAAAGTTTTAAAAAAATAAGCTATCTTACCCAACATGATCCGCACGACCCTTGATCTCTGACCTCTCTGATCGTTGGACAGTCAGGCCATTGTTCTCTCGAATCAAACTCTTCGGGAATATCTCCCAATTCCACCAACAGTTCCTCTTGTAATTCTGGTAATTTATGGGCACCGTGGTCTTCTATGACTCCCATTAAACCCCGAAGGTAATCCATGGGGATCTCTTCGTGAAAATTTCTTCCAGCCGTCCATGTTGTATCTGCGTTGTTAATGGAATCGATAAACTCGTCGGACAACGGATGATCTTTATCCAATTTCCTGTAGGTTTTATGTTTTGATCCATAAGCAGCCGAAAGGGCAATACACGACAACAGCATCAGCATCGGCAGCTTCATGATGAAATCAAATTGTAAGAAGTTCGCTCACCAAATTTTGTTCACTCCAAACAGTAAAGCAATTCTCTATCGACTAATCGAGTGAAAATATTTACTTCGATTTAATTATGTTTGTTATTGCTCCAAAGTACTAAATTGATAAGTCACAGTAATAGCTTCTTGGTAATCAGCACACATTCGTATTTTTAACAATTTACACAGATAAAAATTTAAATATATTTGGAAAAATAGCTTTATCACTTTTATTATTGCATGGGTTCACGTAATTCACGATAATTAAAAAAAATTAACAGTACATCGTCAGCTCCGTCTATGGGTTTACTAGCAATGCAGATTTTATTGATCCGTTAGTCATATTTGTAGGAACGCACTTGTTGGTCATCCTAGTACCGCAAAACGACGATAGATGTCCTCTTCCAGTAATTTATGGATTTAAATTGCCGATTTTCGGAGGGGAAGGAAGCTTTTGTATATTGGGAAGGACAGGGTCCAGAAGTGTTGCATTGAAAAATTGGTGAAATATTTGTGTTAATTTTTGACGTTTGCTGGTTTTCCATTATATAAATCATCTCTTCTTGGGCCCACAACCTGTTATAGCAGCATTTATTTTTAATTTTTACTTTCAAATGGCCATAACTTCGAAACTATTGATTTTTTCGAGTAAATTGTTCAATGCTAAGTTAAAGAGCGTGAAAATGTCAACAAAAAAGATTCTCACCGTTGATTGTCTAAAATCAACGACTTTCGAGTTATGGATTAAATTAAGCAAAAAAATGTCGAAAATTTAGAAATTTAATTTAAAAAAATCTTTATCCTGTATCTTATAAAGTAATTAATCTTAATTACTATGACCTTAATTGACTCTTAAATTTACAAAACGTAGGTGTCAATCCGGGGGGTGTGGGGGGCATGGAATGCCCTCCAGTGCACCCTATGCTAAACACCTCATTGGTAAATATTTCTCATCTGAATCTACGTCAATTCGAGGTATTTGGTAAGGAATGTACTGGAGGGCATTCCATGCCCCCCAGACCCCCCGGATTGACTCCAACATTTTGAATTTAGGTTTCAATCCGGGGGGTCTGGGGGGCATGGAATGCCCTCCAGTGCACCCTATGCTAAACACCTCATTGGTAAATATTTCTCATCTGAATCTACGTCAATTCGAGGTATTTGGTAAGGAATGTACTGGAGGGCATTCCATGCCCCCCAGACCCCCCGGATTGACTCCAACATTTTGAATTTAGGTGTCAATCCGGGGGGTCTGGGGGGCATGGAATGCCCTCCAGTGCACCCTATGCTAAATACCTCATTGGTAAATATTTCTCATCTGAATCTACGTCAATTCAAGGTATTTGGTAAAGCGTGTACTGGAGGGCATTCCATGCCCCCCAGACCCCCCGGATTGACTCCTACATTTTGAATTTAGGTGTCAATCCGGGGGGTCTGGGGGGCATGGAATGCCCTCCAGTGCACCCTATGCTAAATACCTCATTGTTAAATATTTCTCATCTGAATCTACGTCAATTCAAGGTATTTGGTAAAGCGTGTACTGGAGGGCATTGGAGGACCCCCCGGATTGACTCCTACATTTTGAATTTAGGTGTCAATCCGGGGGGTCTGGGGGGCATGGAATGCCCTCCAGTGCACCCTATGCTAAACACCTCATTGGTAAATATTTCTCATCTGAATCTATAGCAATTCGACGTATTTTTTGATTGTTAAAAAAGCACTGGGGCTTTTACAGAGGCTAACGAAAGTATGAACGCTTCTATGTTAACAATGTAAATTGCACATTTTTAATAAGTAAATAATACAAAAAGTATGAACCTTGTGCTAGTAACTCGGAAACTGTCCAAAAATCAGCCAAATCTACAGAAAGACATTTTCACATAAGAATGGTGCGGGGGGTCCTTTTTTTGAAAAACCATTTCGTTCTATAGAAATATTAAAAATAAAAAATCAAAAATTTGAAATTTCATAAAATAAATTTATTGTTTTTTTTTTACGTTTTTTCTGTGAAACTGATCAGTTTATCAAAAAAGTGTATTAGACCAAAGTTGTAGCTCTTTCAATTTGCTAAACGATTTCTCCCCGCTTAATTTTTCGTAAAACGTTTCGTTCAAAAGTTATCGGGGTTTTCAAGAAAAACAAAAAAAATTTTTTAACTTTTTTTAACATTTTGTTAGGTATCTAATTTAATTCTTAACTCGGAATCGGTTGATTTTAGACAGAAATAGATTAGAATCTAATTTGTAGGTAGGTTTGAGATCTTTAAAAAGTTCCCGAACGATTTAACTAAAGAATGAACCGTTTCGACGCTACGGTCGTTTGAAAAAAAATTCTTCTTCCACCTCCGGATTTAAATTTATACTTAAAAAATTATGGCAGGCGCCGTCTTAGTCACCCAACGGTCGCTTTTTTGTGAAACAAGTGACAATTAATTTTATTTGATATTTTGTACTGCTTCGCATCAACAAATTTTTAAAAATTAAATTTGTGAGTTTGAAAAATTGGGAAATTACGCATAATTGCCGACGTGTGCTTTGGAAAAAAGTTGACTGCTATAACAAAGAAGTAATCGTGCGTTGGATGAAAAACTTGCAAACCCCAATAAACGAATAAATGGGTCATCAGTGGAAAAGGCGCTACAATTTGGAATCCTTTCTTGCGATTGAATTGAAGACAAAATTAAAATTTTTTCATTTCATTGTCGCTAATATAATTAATTTTTTTTTTTGGATGAGCAAAAATTGAATAGGCAAATAGAAATAATAATTTTTTTGGGTAAAATTTGGCTATTCTCCTGTTTTTTTGCAAATTAATGTGACATGCATATATGTTAAGGGACTAAACTGAACCAAGTTACAAACGCACCGAGCGTCTCGTGACGTCACTGCGACGTCGTTATCGATCTGTGAACCGCGTGTACAGTAGAAAGCCCCAAAAAGCTCCAGTGAACGGTTGCGGCTGGTAATTTAGTGCCAAAGTGTTTTCATTTTTTTGTTATTGCCAATTTAGTGTTAGATTTAAGCGAACAATGTCAATTTCTAAGTTAAAGGTTGTCGATTAATTTTTGCCCAGTGGAAATTTCGCATTGTGGATTTAAGTTCGACTTGAAAAATCCTCGCTCTTCAATTTGCGGTGAGTGAGTAATTTAATTTTCCCAATTTAAAATGCACAAGTGCAATGGTTGGAGCCAAGTGCCGTCGTAGGGTCGGTGGTTGAACTTTTATGTCTTATCCCCCTTGTTGCATTTTCTATTTTTATCCGCAATGCGATATGGAAAACTTTATGGACGGCTGTAAAATTCAGCGAACAAAATCCTGTGCTATAAATTTTCCTTTTTTATTAGATTTTCTTTTCAAAATGATATATTAAGAAAATTTCGGGGGGGCATGTGGGAAACCCATTCGTGCAGCTTATCTCCCCATGTTGACTCTGCACGCTTGTAAATTTCGATAACCCGCCGAATTTATAATTTTTATTAAAATGGAAACAAAAATTCGGGAAATCGAGAAATCGGCATCCGTCGATGGACCAATCCCGAAAACCTTTTATTTTTATTAGCACAAGAACATAAACGACACCGCAGTAGGCATATGCCTCCGGTTTCCAGTTTTTATTCGGTCGAGGGAACCCTTTTGCATCGTAAACCTTAAGTAGTATCCCATATAAAAATTTTCTTTCTATCCTTTCCAATTGCGAACGCAATCAGTGTTTTCGTTTAACCTGAATCTCCAGATCAAAAGCTCTGACGGACGGACTTGACGGCCAGATGAATGGGACTTTGTTGTTTAGCTTGCGGGTCGCCGAAATATTCTCATCGATCAAATCGAAATAGGGCAAAACTCGAAAAACTCGAGTTTATCTAAAGAGAACACAATAACAATCCGGACGTGTAGACAGACGAATGGCAGTTTCATAGTTCGCAACTTTAATCGCATTTTTTCCATTCGTCAACTTTTTCAACTTTCAAAATTTAATTTTCTTCGCCCAGTTCTGTTTATTTTTGTAACTAACTAACTAAATGTTTTACAAAAAAGTCCGTGACAGCATATATCCAGAACTTTCATTTCCAGTTTTTGTATTTTGAAAGTTTAATGTAAAAATTAAATCTATTGGAGTTGAAAGCTCTAACAGCTGTGCTACCGATTGTCAGTTTAATTTAAGTGCTCTTTCATCTCGGGAAAGTCTGTCCTGATCTTATAACTTCGGTACAAAGGTTTTTCTCGTTAATTTACCGTACATGCAAATAATTAGATTTTAAAACATCTGCGTCACCAATTTACCGAGATAATCTAATAAAAAATAATGCTTTGATCTGGATTCGAACTCGAGCAAACTATCTGATGCGAATACGCGTGCTCTTGTCGACATAATTTCGAATTTTGTCATTTTTTAGCAGTTAATTTATTTACTGGAGTGAGTGTGATGTTCTTTGTTTTTCAATTTATATTAATTCAGTAACTCCGGTATTTGGTAGCAGATAATCACCTGCGTAGTCGTGTGATTCTGAAGCGGAAATTAAATTTCACGTTTTTTTGTATTGTCATCGTCGTGAACTTATAATAAATTCATAAATATATCATATTAATATATTCGTCTACAGCCGTCTGCGTAGTCGTGCGATGCAATAAAATTCTACGTTTTAGCAGGAGTCCATTTAGAAGCGATACTTCTTCTCGATATCTCATCGCTGGGAGCTCAGATTTATATGAACCAAAATACTTCAGAATATACGCGTATATATATGCACCAAATTCCTTTAAAATATGCACTAAAATTGATAAAAATAGATAAAATATGCAATAACATACAAATTAAAAAATATCTCGAGTCTTCGAATTTTTGCAATTTTTTATCAAATCCTGATATATAAAATCGCAGCACGCTGCGCTGCTGCTGGGTGTTCCACACCCCTCAGACCCCCTGGTTTACAATTTTACCAACCGAAAAATATATTAAACTAATCAAGATTAGAACTAACCGGGAAATAAGAATTTAAAAGTTAAATAATTAATTTTATAAAAAAAATAATATAAAAAAATATATAAATCCAAAATTTCAAACCGGGGGGTCTGGGGGGTGTGGAACACCCTCCAGTACATAACGCAGGATTTCCACTCTTTCAGAATATTTGTTGGAAAAGATACGGAATTTATAATTTTTGAAATTTTCTCAGGAAAATCGGAAAAATTATAAAAATTAAATAAAACAATTGCTTAAATTCGCAAATTTAGTCTAAATTTCCTTCACTTCTGCTTGAAAATTTAAATTTCCCGATTTTTGCTGGCGAAACTCGAAAAATTAAAATTCCCTGTTTTCTGCAAGTATTCTAAAAGAATGGAAATCCTGTGATATGTACTGGAGGGTGTTCCACACCCCCCAGACCCCCCGGTGTACAATTTTCCAATCTAACCGGGAAATTTGAATTTTTAAGTAAAAATAGGGGAAATTTAACTTTTGGCTCATGGAGTTTAACAGCATCTTTCTGAGTTACTTTGAAAGTTAATTATAAAAATAATATAAAGCCAAAATTTTAAACCGGGGGGTCTGGGGGGTGTGGAACACCCTCCAGTACACAATGCAGGATTTCCACTCTTTTAGAATACTTGGAGAAGATAGGGGCCGTCCATTAATTAGGTAAGGATTTAGGGGGGGGGGGTCGGAAATCTTACGGACCCTTACGGGAGGGTCCGACGTATTCCTTACGTAAGTAAGTAAATAAAATACCGTTTTTAAATGAAATCACTTTTTTTAAATTCGACCTTGTTTTGTGTGCACTTTTATTCATGAAAATAATTTTAAATTTTAATAATCCTTACGTAAGATGTGACGGGGGGGGGGTGCCAAAATCTTACGTGCTCTTATGTGAGGGGGGAGGGGGTCAAAAATTACAAAAATCGTCGTTACCAAAGAGTATGTAGATATATATGGGGCAGCCTTTAACAAATATTTGTCACAAGTTTTTGTTAATGGCTCTGCTACGCCATCTAGTAGACGGTGTGATCTCTACGTTTTAATTTTTAATTTATGGCTGATCCTTCATATACAGGGAGGTATTTTTGCAAAAATAAGTTTTTATATGTTAATTTCCCATGTTCAGCTAACTCATTCAGCACTCTGTATATAGAGGACCAAAAATTAAGACGTAGAGATAACCCCCTCCACTAGATGGCGTAGCAGAGCCATCAAGAAATACTTGTGACAAGTATTCCCATTAGAGCTGTCCCTCTATATATACATACTCTTTGTCGTTACGTAATTAATGGGCAGCCCCATAGGAAATTTATAATTTTTCAAATTTTGTCAGGAAAAACGAAATTAAATATGGGGCGATCCTCTCCCCCCTAGGTACGCTAGTGGCTCCTGCTACAGCGTGTCATTTTTTAGTGGAAAAAAAACACTGTGATTTCCATCCCAATTTTTCCTGGCGAAACTTGAAAAATTATAAATCCTACGATATGTACTGGAGGGTGTTCCACACCCCCCAGACCCCCCGGTTTACAATTTTACCAACCGAAAAGTATATTAAACTTACTAAGATTAGGACTAATCGGGAAATTAGGTAAATTTTTAGGTAAAAATAGGAGAAATTTAACTTTCGGCTCATGGAGTTTAGCAGCAACTTTCTGTGTTGAAAGTAAAGTTAATTATTAAAATATAAATCCAAAATCTTAAACCGGGGGGTCTGGGGGGTGTGGAACACTCTCCAGTACATAACGCAGGATTTCCACTCTTTTAGAATACTTGGAGAAGATAGGGAATTCATAATTTTTTTAATTTTATCAGGAAAATCGGAAAAAGCGGGGAATCCCCCAGTAGCGGGATATATGCATTATGCACAGAATTCCCTTAAAATATGCACTAAAATTGATAAAATATGCATGCAAATTAAAAAATATCTCTAATCTTCGAATTTTTGCAATTTTTTATCAAATCCTGATATATAAAATCGAAGCAAGTTGCTGCTGCTCCTGCTACAGGGTGCCATTTTTTGGGGGAAAAATCACACTATGATTTCCCTCACTTTTGCTTGAAAATTTTGAAAAAATTGAAAAAAATCTCGATTTTTCCTGGCGAAACTTGAAAAATTATAAATTCCCTATTTTATCTGAGTATTCTAAAAGAATGGAAATCCTGCGAAGTGTACTGGAGGGTGTTCCACACCCCCCAGACCCCCCGGTTTATAATTTTACCAACCGAAAAATATATTAAACTAAGTAATTAGGACTAACCGGGAAATAAGAATTTAAAAGTTAATTATAAATATATAAAGCCAAAATTTTAAACTTGGGGGTCTGGGGGGTTTGGAACACCCTCCAGTACATAACGCAGGATTTCCACTCTTTTAGAATGCTTGGAGAAGATAGGGAATTTATAATTTTTTAAATTTTGTCAGGAAATCGGGAAAAACGGATTCCCCCAGTTCATAATCCAGAAGTTCAAAATTTTGCATATTTGCAACATTTGGTGCATATTTGGGCCACTTTTGGTGTTTTTAAACAGGGAAAATAAAAAATTATTATTAAATTTTGTTAATTTAAGCAATTGTTTTATTTAATTTTAAGCAATTTAATTTTTTATTTAAAAAATTATAAAAATTAAATAAAAAAAACACCAAAAGTGGCCCAAATATGCATTATTTGCTCAAATATGCACCAAATGTTGAAAATATGCAAAATATGCATTTTGAGAAGCAGTTTTTCGTATTTGTTTTTACCTAATCTCTCTAAATACTCTTTTTAAAATGAAAACGGGGCAAAGTAATTTAGCAAAGAGGAAGCTAATGAGGGAATTCCCGAAAAAGCAGCTAAAGCTTTTCAGCAATTTAGTTGATCAAGCCCGATCAAATCCCGACACAGTAAATCACTTTTTTTTACGAAGAATCCGCTTAGCATCCCACGCGAGCAACACAATTTTCACCTTTTACTTAATTTTCGGATGAGTCGCACAAAGAAAACTCTTTTATTGTACGAAAAACCGATTAAGCTGCACGTGAATGCGAGTTTTTGTACAACGAGGAAAGCAATCGACGGCCGCATAAAAGGCAACTTAAATCTGAAAATCGTTCGACAAATTTTACTACAAAGACGACAAAAAACTGCAAGACATTTTTCTGCCGGAGAATTTAGTCGGGAAAACTAGGTCGATAATTTTTCGGGAACAACTAAGGAAATAATCGTCAGTGCAGTAATTTAAAAAAAAAGATTTTTATATTAAATTAAAGATATTTTTGAGAATCTCGTTAATCCGCTCGTGCGCGTCGCGAATTAAATCGAAAATTGGCTGAGATTGGCGTGGAAGTTTTGAATTTAATTATCGATTGCACCTGTTATATAATGGAAATCATAGTAGTAGACTATAGTGAGGACTGGGTTATCTAAAAATAAATACACAAAACTAATTTAGACCCATTTACGTCAAAAGGTAGGTCATTTGAAGATAATACGAAATGACGCCCTAAAAGATCAATACATATGGAACAAATTTATAACAAATAAAATACATCATCGTGTAATTTAATCGCAATAATGTAGTTTTTTGCGGACAGAAAAACAAACACGACGAAAATTTTATAACGCGGAAAGCGGCATATCCATTACGCGGTGAAATCTGAAAATTGAAATTTTCACCTCGTTTGCTATAACCGCATACCGCGCGTCTATTTATAGCTTTTCCTCATGGCAAATCAAACTGCCAAAAAGTTTGTAGGTTTTTGTCGGTTTTTCTTCCACCTGCAAATTATTCGAAAAATCCTCATTTTTGGATTTGGAAAGAACAAATGAAAAATTCGCAAACCCCGCCCCTTTTAAGATTTGAATTTGTTTTGTAAACAATTGAATTCTGACTAATCGGCGAGCTTATTTTTTGTTTTTTAAGTGAAGTTTGTCGATTAATCGATAGGTGCTGACATCTGTATTCCAGTGCCCACAAAACATTTCGGATAAAATTAGCATTCCGGTGCGTGAAGGAAATGGAAAATTTTTGTATCCAACGGGAAGAGATTTGAATTTGAAATGTCGAAAGGTGAATGATCGACTGTTCGACAAATGAAAAGCAAAACAATTTGACGTCGGAATGAATTCTTGTTTCGAGATTTTTGTTACATCTTATTCGTGTTTACTATTCTCTCAGACTACGCCAAATTAACATAATTCTTTGCACAAATATTCGTGGTGTTATGTATACCAAACAAAAGTCCAGACCAAAACATCCCAGTCAAGTACACAATGCGATGTTTACTTTTTCATTTATAAACTTAATTTTCCCGTTTAATCAAAAAGGGTTTACAATTTATTGTCCTGTGTGGAAATCCAGCCAATTAACCCCGGAACCTCTTTCTTTTAGGAAGCCAACAAATTAAAATTCTTCATTACGTCCAGGGGAATTACATCATGTGCTGTTATGACAGTTGACAGCGCAGATCCCCGACTTACCAACCGGCGGATATAATATATCAATTGACGTTGGTGGAGTCGCCCACACACAATATGGGTTTCGACAAAATTATTTTAATTGGATATTTGGTGATTTGAAATTCATTTGAAACTTTAAAGCCAGCCCACGGAGATAATCGATGCTAGAAGCTTTCATAAAAACACGTCAAGTATTAAAAATTCAGGCAGGGTTTTGCTTTTTAAATTCAATTGAAAAATTTAAACTTAAACTTTCTTAATTAAAATTCTTAAAATCCCAACTTACAAATTTGTTTTCGAAATAATCTTTCAGCATTTTAAGTTGCCAAAGTTTTCAGGTCTCTGCTCCTAGCAGCTCTTAGAATTTTATTGTTAAATTAAATTTTGTTTTTGTTTTAAAGCTTAAACACAATTACTTTTTGTAATTTATTGTTATGGCAGTGCCATGACTTCCTGGCTCTTTACAACGAGCCGCCATTGCCATCGGCATCGAATTTTGCTTTAAACTGTATATCTCGGAAACGGTGCGACAAAATTAAAAAATGCATATAAACAAAATTGAAGGCAATGAAATTTGCAACAAAAAATGTCTAAAAAGTTTTGGTGTAAAATCGATGTTTGTATGACAAAAACAGCTTCAAAGTTCGTATTCCAAAATATTATTTTGAAAATTAAAAAAAAAACCTATCGTGTCCGGGAGGTCTGGAAGGTATGTACCAAAATATAAGCCGTACACTGGGGGGTATTCCATACCCCCCAGACCCCCCGGTTTGCCTTCCGTTACAGCACTCTTTCTTTATCTGTGCGTTACAGTTTATAACCTCACTAGTTTATTAGGGGATATTTTTATCGGTCTACTACTGACGCGCATGATTAGATTAAAGTGATATACTATGATGATGATGTAGACAGATCCGTTGTGTCTGGTGAGCGTACAAAAATGCTTACATTTAATAAATTAATATATTTAATTTTTAGAAATTCTGAAAATTGGGACAGCAGTGTATCGGCTGTATCTCAAAATCGGTGCAACGAAATATAAAAACGTATAAGTAGTTTTTGTTGAAAATTTTATTCCCTACATTTTTGTTCATATACATTTTCCTATTTTGTCGCACCGTTTCCGAGATACAGCGATACAAATGATAATATTCTTTGTATTTTCCAGAGTTTTGTTTAAATCGCTGTCAGTCAAAAACGAGGCGATCAAATAGAAAAATGTATAGATACAAAATTGAAGACAATGAAATTTACAAGAAAAAATCTTTAAAAAATTTTGCTGTAAAATCGATTTTTATACGAAAAAAGCGGGCTGCAAAATGTTTCGGCGCTGAAAAGTTCGGCGCCCGTTGCCAATGTAAATTGCACATTTTGAAACAGCTGTTTTACATATAAAATTCGCTTTTACAGCAAAATTGTCTGGACACTTTTTGTTGAAAATTTCATTCTTCAATTTTTTACCTACACATTTTTCTATTTTGTCGCCCCGTTTTTGACTGACAGAGACTTAAACAAGACTGGAAAATACAAAAATATTGCCAATTGTATCGGCTGTATCTCAAAATCGGTGCAACGAAATAGAAAAATGTATAAGTAGTTTTTGTTGCAAATTTAATTGCCTACATTTTTGTTCATATACATTTTTCTATTTTGTCGCACCGTTTCCGAGATACAGCGATACAAATGATACTTTTCTTTGTATTTTCCAGAGTTTTGTTTAAATCGCTGTCAGTCAAAAACGGGACGATAAAATAGAAAAATGTATAGGTACAAAATTGAAGACAATGAAATTTACAAGAAAAAATCTTTAAAAAATTTTGCTGTAAAATCGATTTTTATACGAAAAAAGCGGGCTGCAAAATGTTTCTGGGCTGAAAAGTTCGGCGCCCGTTGCCAATGTAAATTGCATATTTTGAAACAGCTTTATGACATATAAAAATCGCTTTTACAGCAAACTTGTCTGGACATTTTTTGTTGAAAATTTCATTGTTTTCAAATTTTTACCTACACATTTTTCGATTTTGTCGCCCCGTTTTTGACTGACAGCGACTTAAACAAGACTCTGGAAAATACAAAAATATTGCCACTTGTATCGGCTGTATCTCAAAATCGGTGCAACGAAATAGAAAAATGTATAGGTACAAAATTGAAGACAATGAAATTTCCAACAAAAACCCTCTAAAAAGTTTTGCTGTAAAATCGATTTTTATATAAAAAAAGCGGCTTCAAAATGTTCCGGCGCCCAAAAGTCCGGCGCCCGCTGCCAATGTAAATTGCACATTTTGAAACCGCTTTTTAACATATAAAAATCGCTTTTACAACAAAATTTTTTATACATTTTTTGTTGAAAATTTCATTACTTTTAATTTTGTTTCTATAGATTTTTCTATTTTGTCGCCCCGTTTTTGACAGACAGCGACTTAAACAAAACTCTGGAAAATACACAGAATAGGGCGCCGGATTTTTGGGAGCCAAGACCTTTTTGGGCGATGGCATGGTAGGCGTTTGGGCATAGTGGGGCAGAAGAGCGTTTAATTGAAATAACAAGTTTCTATTAAAATTTCGGTATATTTCGACATTTTCGGAATTTTAAACTTGTATATACAGGGTGTCCCCGTGACCTTGGATAACCTTTGAGGTGGTGATAAAGGACACTTTTCTAAGACAAATTTTCAAATCAAATTTTTATATAAGTCCAAACCCTTAGGGGTACCTTCTTTTAAAGAAATTTTTTGAATTTCAGATTTCAAACGGCCGCAGCTCCGATATTATATTGATTTTTTTAGGCTTAATCGATTAGAACTTTTTTAAAGATCATTTGCTTATCTACAAATTAGGTCATTACCCCTTATCGTCTAGAATCAACAGATTTGGAGTTATAAATTAAATTAAGGGAAAAAATGTTTTAAAAAATTCAGTTTTTTTTTTACTTTTCTTGCGAACCCCGTACGTCTTAAACGAAACGCCTTAGAAAAAACTGACTGCCCAAATCGGATAGGGAATTTCATAAGCTACAACTTTGGTCAAATAAATTTTTTTGTGGAAGCAACCGTTTTCACCGAAATCCTGAAAATAATGAACAAGGTGTAGGTCTTGCGTACTTGTAAGGTATTCTCGTGCCACGCAATTATCATTTATTTGACTTGATTGACTTGTAATTTTTGCTACATCGCAATTAATAATATATAGGAAAAAACAAAACGTTTCGACGATTATTTGGGTGAATGGAAAAGAGATGGAAAGGAAATTTGATCTTGCAGAGAGTGGGAAAATAATGGCAGCTGTTTGTTATTCTCAGTGAAGTTGATGAATTTTTCTTGTGAAAACAAGTTGGAATTGCTGGTCTAAGTTATGAAACGCAAGTGTTGCGAACACGCGCTCGTCGATACGAATATACGCAATTATTCACGACAATAATTTAAATTAGTAAATTTTCAAACTCAGTCTGGAGATTTTAATGAAATTTGAAATTTCAAGTTCCAAATCTTGTTTGCTTTGTTTTAGCTCAAGTGCATATTCAATTTAGAACCAAGAGCGATTCTCCTTGACTGTTTAAGAGTTGTTCAAATCGAACGGCAGCTTTTCGCCACTACAAAGTGCCAAGTCAATTTTGTTCCGCTTTGGTTTGTTAATTACGGCCGGGGCGGAGGTGCGGGTCAGCAAGAAAAATATTAAAACACGTTTAACAGATTACGCTAGAACAAAAGAAAATCTCGCTTGAAAATGACAACAAAGTGGGAATGCCTCGCATCCTTCCTCCTTTTTGGCGTCGATCCAAAAACTCTATATATTTTATTCACTTACAAAAGATTGCGCATTGTTCCAACCCCGGCGTATTCGTAACACGCAAATATGTAATTACAAAATTATTAATTAAGAAATTAGAAAAATAATGCCGCTGCTATTTTTATCCTTCTAATAATAAAATATCAATGTGGTGGTGGCGGGGGGGTAGGCATCTTCTCTCTATTATTGTATTCGTTTTTGCGTGTTCGCCAGCCTTTGGGGATTTTAAGCACAAGTCGGATAAATTTATTACTACACTTTTTTTAGCCTGGAAAAAATTTTGCAACAATAAACCCTATCGATTTAATACTTTCTTGAGATTAATCACCCCTTCCGATATCGACCCTAATATTTACACGAGAAGCTCAAACTGATTATACAGGGGCGTCTCCTGCTTCTGATGTGATAATATTTTTATTAATTTATTTTCTTTCCTTTTCAGGGGGTTGTTGTAATGTGGAATAGGCAAGAAAAGTTCACGGGGGGCAGCTAGCAGAGCGAGGGCCCCCCAGCCTCAGCATGATGCGCGCTAAAGAATGAAGAAGCAAAACGTTCGCACGCTATCACTTATTGTGTGCACCTTTACGTATTTGCTTATCGGCGCAGCCGTTTTCGATTCCTTGGAATCGAAAACCGAAGCCAAACGCAAGGAAGTTCTTCAAGGTAAAATAATCCTCCCTCTTTCTTCTCCTTTAAGCCGTAGATAAACGTTCAACGTTCAACTAATCAACAGATTAGGTAAATGGCGCCTAATATACAGGGTGTCCCCGGATACACTTTACAGAATTTCAGTGGTGATAGAGGATACTATTCTCCTTAAAGCTTTTTTTTTAATTTCCACCTTCACATGGCCATAGCTCGGAAAATATTGATTTTTCAGTAAAAATGCTGAAGAGCTTTTTTAAAGAGGTTGAAATAATCTACAAACTAGATTTTAACCTTTTATTGTCTAAATTCAACGGCTTTCGAGTTATGCATCAAAGTATGTAAAAAAATGTTGAAAATTCCGAACTTTTTTTTTCTTGGTTTTTTTTCAAATCGCTGTATCTTCTAAACGATACATTTTACAAAAAAATTTGAGCCCCATTCCGGGTAGGAAATTCAACGGACTACAACTTTTGTCTAGGAAAAATTTTTGAAAAACCAATCCATTTCACAAGAAATCCGAAAATAATAAAAACAAGCAGCTATTGCTGAGGCTCGGCATGCGGCTCTTTTGAGTCAAGATGCGGCTTTCCAGTTCCATGCGCAAATATTATTTTATTTTCAAAACTCATAAAAAATATTATACTGCAAAAAAAAACTTTAAACAGGATAAAATACCATAATATGGAAATAAAAATGTTGTGGCTCTTTAAAAACCAGGAAATTTTGTAAATAGTAACTTTTGGCTCAAAAGGTCAAAAAAAAAAAAGGGTCAAAAGGACCCTTGGTCTAAACTCACAAACTTATTCTCAAAAAGTGATAGCCTCTGAGTGGCGTATTTAGAGGGGGGCAAAGGGGCAATTGCCCCTTCCCAGGACGATTGTATCCCTGAATTTTATTTTTATTTTTAACATATTTTTTTAAATTTAAATAACTTGTATATTTTTTGTTTTTCTTCGTTTTTTAGTTTTTGGATTTCGTTTGTGAAAGTTCATCGAGATTTCTGAAACTTGTCAGTAGATTTATTGCTGACGCGCATGAACGGATTAACGAAATTCCGAACATATTTATTTTGACCCCCCCTCCCACAAAGAATTTTCTAAATACGCCACTGTAGCCTCTTATTAGGTAGGTTACATCAATCACAGAACATATACGTACACAAGTGTTCGGTTTTTGAAACCGGGGGGTCTGGGGGGTGTGGAACACCCCCCAGTACACCTAAACAAAATTGGTCCCAGAATCTACGCAGAGAAATTTTTTTGGTGTTTTGAAGTAAATTTTACTAAATTTGTAGTAAATTTTACTAAATTTGTAGTAAATTTTACTAAATTAGTAGTTTATTTTACTAAATCTGATATAAAATTTACTATAATTGATGTAATATTTACTTCAAAATTATTGCAAAGATTGTTTTTTTCCCTGTGTAGCTTCCTATAGATTTTTCCAAATGTACACTTTAAGGTGTACTGGAGGGTGTTCCACACCCCCCAGACCCCCCGGTTGTAAAATCTGAAAACTTGCATATGTACATGTTCTGTGCGATTGCTAGAGATAAAATTAAGCAAAAAAACGGAAAATTCGATCATCTTTGATGATGATTACATTTTCATGGGACAAATCTTCTCCCAAATCGACTTTCTTGCTACAAATATAGCTTTTCACCTCTCCAGTTTACCAGAAGAAATGTAAAGGCTAAAATAATTGTTAAAAAAATAATAATAAAATAGATAGGGGGGGCATCCCCTGAAAGCGGTGGATGATGGGGAAAAACCAGGTTCGTAGCCGGGGGGGGGGGGGGCATTTTTTTTTACTTTGAAAATAAAATAGGTACATTGATTCACTTACAAGTTGAAAAAAAAAATTTTCCCGCAAAAAATTCTCGGAAGGGGAACCCCCAAAAAAATGAAATCCTGGCATGGGCCTGGGGAAAACGGAGGTCATATTCGGATTCGGGAGGTTAATTTACATAAGAATCAGGAGGAATAGTATCAGAGCTCGAAAAAAAATTGATTTGCAAACCTGTGTTATCATTAGGGGGCATCCATTAATTACGTGGGCGTTTAAGGGGTCGAGCCTAATCTGACGTGGGGGAGTCTCGGTAAATATCACGTAATTTTTTCCATTGCAGTTAACCGAAAAATTAGCTAAAAATAGAAATTCAAACCGATCCGTGGAAGGAGGGATGAAGGGGGTGACTTATAGGGGTTGAACTTGGTTTTTTACGATTTCCGGCGAAAGTTGACCTCTGATCGAAAAAAGTTGTATGGAGATGTTGTAGGTATTAAAAAGATCGACAACTTTATTCTACATCATTTTTCACATAAACTCAAATTTTCCGAGAAAAATGGAAAAAACCGTGTTAATGGTTTTTAATTTTTTTCTCCTACAAAGATGATTTTTTTTTAATGAAATTTAGAAGGGACTTACCTTTTTGTGTCCCAAAGAAAGTGTAATTTTTTTGAATAAAAATATTTATTTTTATATTTTATATTTTTTAAAAACCAAAAAACTACCCTTATCTTAAAGCGAAAAATCTCATGTTAGAAGTCAATTTTTTTGAACTGAATATATCGGGGAGATGTTCGTTGAAATGTCTACTTTCAGATGGTGTAAGAAACTATTTGCATTGCTTTGCAAAAATGTGCCTGAAAACCGAAAGGGTATAAGGGTATATAAGGGTATTTTTTCGGTTTTTAATAAATAAATATTTTTATTTAAAAAAATTACAGTTTTGTTTGAGAGACAAAAAGGTACGTCTCTTCTAAATTTCAGTTTAAAAAAATCAATTTTGTGGGAGAAAAAAATTAATAATAAAAAACACGGTTTTTTTGATTTTGCTCGGAAAATTTGAGGTTATGTGAAAAGTGAAGTATATAAAAGTTGTAGAACTTTGTAATACCTACAACATCTCTATACAACTTTTTTCGATCGGAGGTCAACTTTGGCCAGAAATCGTAAAAAACCGCGTTCCAAATTAGAAGCAGGGAGAGAGGGTTAAACCAAACCTTACGACTTTTCACCAGGGGGAGAGGGAGTCGAGAAATCACTTCACCTAATTAATGGCAGTCCTTGTCGTCAACGTCACTTTTTGCTATCTCGCGTTGTTAACGTTTGTCCCAGTGGGCATGGTTACGTCAGGATTCGTCAAAATCAGGTTACTTGACGTGTTTTTGACGTCAAATCACGTGATTTTTACGTGATCTTACGTAACCTCAGAATTTGTCAAAATCATGTTACTTGATGTGTTTTTGAGGTCAAATCACGTGATTTTTACGTTATCTTACGTAACCTCAGAATTCGTCAAAATCATGTTACTTGATGTGTTTTTGAGGTCAAATCACGTGATTTTTACGTAACCTCAGAATTCGTCAAAATCATGTTACTTGACGTGTTTTTGAGGTCAAATCAAGTGATTTTTACGTGCTCTTACGTAACCTCAGAATTCGTCAAAATCATGTTACTTGACGTGTTTTTGACGTCAAATTACGTGATTTTTACGTGCTTCTTACGTAACTTCAAAATTCGTCAAAATCATGTTACTCGACGTGTTTTTGGACGTCAAATTACGTGATTTTTACGTGATCTTACGTAACCTCAGAATTCGTCAAAATCATGTTACTCGACGTGTTTTTGACGTCAAATCACGTGATTTTTACGTGATCTTACGTAACCTCAGAATTCGTCAAAATCATGTTACTCGACGTGTTTTTGACGTCAAATCACGTGATTTTTACGTGATCTTACGTAACCTCAGAATTCGTCAAAATCATGTTACTCGACGTGTTTTTGACGTCAAATCGCGTGATTAGGTTGACAGTCATGTTGAACGTTTATCTGCTGTTTTATAAGCATTCTTGACAGACCTACCCGACCGGACCTAATGGAAGCGTTCCGTTGGACGGCCAATGAAGGACGACTAATGGTACCGTTTTCGTTGCAGATATAGAATCAATTATTACACGCAAGTACAACATAAGTGTGGACGATTTTAAAATAATGGAGACTATCGTGCTAAAGTCGGAACCTCATCGAGCCGGTAGACAGTGGAAATTTGCTGGAGCTTTTTATTATGCAACAACTGTCCTGACGACCATTGGTTATGGTCATTCGACACCCAGTACGGTCGGTGGAAAGCTGTTCACCATGTGCTATGCTATGATAGGCATACCATTAGGTTTAGTTATGTTCCAAAGTATTGGAGAGCGTGTAAATAGGTTAAGTAGGTAGGAAGCCCATCGGCGAACCTGACCGGAATCCAATTACTTATATGGCAACACTTTTATTTCGCAGCGTAATAATTCGATCAGTCAAGTCTTCCCTCAACTGCCAGCAACAAGAAGCCTCGGAGTTAGATTTAATATGCGTCGTCACCACCTTAAGTTCCCTAACAATCGCAGGGGGCGCTGCGGCCTTTTCGCAGTACGAAGGCTGGACTTACTTCGATTCGGTGTATTATTGCTTCATCACTCTCACAACTATAGGTTTCGGCGACATGGTAAGTAGCAGCTCCATTACTCATAGACTTTTAGTGAGATTGAGGACGACGAGTGGCGTTTCAAATTTTCCGGCTTCCGTCCTGTCAATTAATGGAAACATAAATTTTGATCACGTTTTGCAGTTAACGTCAATAAAAGCGCCGTTAAATTTATGAGCCGCTTGTTGTTACATCAACTAATTTGCTAAAATGGGGCAAAAGCATCGACGATGATGCTGATGATGATGAATGTTGTAGGTGGCTCTCCAAAAAGACAGCGCTCTAAGTGACAAACCCGAATACGTCATGTTTGCTTTGATTTTCATTCTTTTTGGACTCGCCATTGTGGCGGCGTCTTTGAATTTATTAGTCTTAAGATTTGTAACTATGAATACGGAAGACGAGCGGAGAGACGAGGCGCAGGCCATGCAGGTGAGTGCGTCGTTTCCCTATATCCGAACCCAGTATGCTGATCGCTCTCTGTTTTAGGCTTTGGCCGGGGCCGTACGGTTGGACGGTGACGTCATCACCGCCAACGGTTCCATTCTGAGTGGACAAATTGGACATCACTGTACGGAGACGACGTCTCTGGATCTAGACGATCAGTCCGTCTGTTCGTGTTCCTGCGGCTGTTTCACCAGGCACAGGTAATCGGGGATTCCCCCCGCGAAGAGACACGAAGTCTAAAATGCTCCATTTTCAGGTATAGCGGAAGAAGATCTTCGACAATTAGACACCTTTTGCCTGTGTTGCCCATGCACGAACTTCATCTTCCTCAAGGTCCTATGGTACCGTCACCGGCAATCTACACAAGTCATCGGGCTTCTATCTGATCATTCAAATTGATTCGAATTATTACGTCATAATGTGATAGACATTAAATTAATTGGTACGTTTCGCGCCAAAACGTTCGTGCAATCGAAAAAAAAACGTGAGAAGGGTATCTAGATAGGGTAGCAATTCGAATAAGTTAAGTGAGAAACGGGATCAATTGTTTTGCGGCCAAAGGGACGACTTCCACTTCCAATAAGGCAAGGCCAAATTTTTTTAACCGTTAGCATTTTGAAAAAATCTTCCTACATTTTTGTACTACTACTTAAACTTTGTGTCAAAAACGTAGTGTTAATCACAGGATTTCCACTGAAAGTCTTTCATGTTAGTAGAAAAAGACGGGGCGTCATCTGTTTATTACTTTTAACCAATCGACGCATGAATTTTGAGAAGATGTAAATAAATTGTAATATATTAAGAGGTAGGTTGTTGCTGCTAATTCGCATATTTTTAAATTTTAAATTTATTTATTGCAAATCGGCCGCATAGGGGCCCTACTCATGAGCTTCATTAATACCAACCGTACTGAATGGTTTTCTATGTCAGGGTTTTGTTGTTGTGGTACTACTACCGCCACCACCACTGCTGTACTACTACTACAGGGTCGTACACAAATGCTGCCTTTTTGTTACTTTTCGCGGAGATTTCAATGGCACTGTCGGTAAATCAACAGAGGGGGGGGCTGAAACTCCTCCCTCTTCTAGAAAAAGATGAACAAATGAATGCCGTACTTATGATACTGACACTAACTCGATAAAGGGGAATCCCAGAAGTAAAGCTGACGAGCAGTCCCCTCCAAGGGGAAATTCATGGACTCTTCTCTACCGCAGGCAAAGATTTTTCTTCTAAGGTAGAAATCATCTTGCCGATGAGAAGGTACAAAATGTGTCAGTTTGCGCTGCTTGCATTTGTTTCGGTAAGACTAACCCAACGAGAGAGTAAGTTTAGACTAACATTAACCAGATACTTTTGTACCCATCGTTTAGAATTCTGCGTATCCTTACGTGGCACCTTCCAATTATTATTGTATTTGCCACTTACATTGTTGCAGTTGTGTATCGCCCTGTACGGTGGAGGGTGGCACTTCGTTGGCGAGCGTTTGGGGCTCAAACCTCGCCGATTGTTTAATTTATTTTCTTGTGTGTGAAAAAGCTAATGTGTTAGTCAGGGCCGGCCGCAGACTTCGGGCAACCCTCGAGACATGTTTAGAGGCCGGTGGGTCCTGGTGTTAGTTTGTGCTTTTTCAATTTAAAGATTTGAATTTATTCTACAAATCGGTGTACGTTCACGCGATTTTAGAGAAAGTGCCTGTCACGTTTATTTATTTCGTCCGATTCGGATAAATAATTCCACACCTACTTGTGTACTACCGAAGTCATTTGTAGAATGAATTCTTGTACATATAAAAGAGGACCATACGCATATTAAAATTTTTTAAAATTTGTACCTCATATTAGGGTATTAAAAGTGATAAAAAGAGTAACTAAACAATTTCCACGGTTCCGTCGTGAAAAATAAGTCCGAAATATGTTGGCAATATTTTGTACATTTCTCTTCCTCTCAATAATTATTATTGAAAACTTGTTTCGTTTCAAAGTTGGACCCTCCACCGACCGAGATATTGCAAACATATTTCGAAGAAATAAAATAATTACAATTTATAAAAAAGTGTGTTACTATCAAAAAGTTAATTACATACAAAAATTTTCTAATTGTATCGAAAATTTAAAACAAATAATAACATTCCTGTAAATAGTAACTTTTTATTGTACATAAATTTTTTTGATCAGGCTAAGCATGAAATTCGATGTTTAAAGTTTATTACAACTTGGATCTCGCTTCGGCCTCCTCCGGGACAGTTGCGGTAACCAAATGCAAGTTCGTAATAAGTTTTGACATACTCAATTGGTATGCATTTGATATGAGTGTGTACCTGCTATATTATCTACCTAATTATTCAGCGGTACTGCCAAAAATTCCTTTGTAATAAAATATTGCAATTTACTTTGGTTTATTTTTGCCTTCGCCTCCTGCATTCCTATGAAAAAATCAAATCACTTTGTCTATAATTCTTTATTTCTCGATATTGAAAATGAGAATAAATAAAAACAGGTGGATATTTACAATCACTAAAATTGTAGCTTATAGAAATTAACTAAAATAATTTAACCGACCACTAGTAAGTCATCGACGTATTCGTGTTCGGGTACTTCTAAATTTAGGGGTGCAGGTCCTTTACGAATACGTCCGGAAGCGTCGTAATGGGAGCCGTGGCATGGACAATAATAACCACCGAAATCGCCGGCATTTGCTATTGGCACACATCCCAAATGGGTGCACACTCCTATGATGACCAAGAATTCTGGTTTCTTTGTTCGTTCGTCGTCGTGTTGTGGGTCCCGCAACGAGGATAAGGGTACGGATTTCTCAGCGGAGATTTCTTCTGCGGTGCGGTGTCTGATAAACAGAGGTTTACCTCTCCACTTGAAGGTCACCGACTTGCCTTCTGGGATGTCGGCCAATTTGACTTCGATCTTGGCTAAAGCGAGAACGTCGGCCGATGCACTCATCGATGAGACGAATTGCGTAACCACGGCTTTTGCACTATAAACCGACCCCAAGCAACCCAATCCTGCCACAAGGTATGTCATCGTTTTTCTGGAATCTTCCGAATCGCGACTTCTTACTGTGGATGACAACACCTCCGGTCTTCGGTAGGCGGAAAAGTCTGGTATGCGGATGTCCGTGTGAGCGTACCTAACTTGCGTCGATCGAGCAGGCCCCGATGCAACCACGATATTTCCTGTAGGATGATATTTAGCCATGGAGTAGCTGTTCACAACTTCGGGCAGGACATCTCTCTTTTCGGTTTTTTTCAAAATTACCGGCGCCGCCGCGGGTTTTAGATTGTTGCTAACCACTTGATTCGCGGTACGCACAAACGACGATATATTCGAAGTTTTCAACATTTTTCACAATATCGAAGTAGGCTACTCAGAAATTGTTATATAATTTGACAGCTTTTCCGAAATGTCAAACTTGGCTGTGAAATATTTCGTCCTGCCATCTTGCGGGCGGATGGCAACTTCCTCTCTTACGTCAAAATAATCACATGTCACTTTTTATTTTATTTAAAAATCCGAAACATTTTAATTTAATTTAATCGAAATGACTCAAGATCTGGTTGCCCGCTTCGTGGAGTTGGGTCTCAGCGAACAGAAAGCCAAAGAAACTTTGAAAAATGCCACCGTAACAAAGAATTTGACGTTTATTGTCGACGAGGTTAGTTGCACCACATTTTTACAATTTACAAATTCAAATTTGGTCTATTTTAGATAAGGGGTGCAACGTTAGGCGAAGGGGTTGGTATGCTCCTTTACCACTTGGCCACCAAAACGAAGTCTCAAATTAACGACCATTTGGCTTTGTTGGTCAAGTACATCGTTGACAAAAAGCTCGATTCCACTTTACGTGTGGACAAAGCCATCGAATACGTTTTAGGCCACATAGGCAAGGTAAACTGCGAAGAACTCGATAAGTTTTGCGGTGTCGGAGTTGTGGTTAGTCCCGATGACATCGAAAAAGTTGTAGAAAAGTTCCTGGCACCGCATCAAAAGGAACTCCTGGAGAAGCGGTATCGCTTTAATGTCGGTCAAATTATGCAGCAAATCAGAACGGAATTGCAGTGGGCTGACGGTAAAGCTGTGAAAAACGAAGTTGACGTACAAATTTTCGATTTGTTGGGACCTAAAACGGAAGAAGATCTGGCACCTCCTCCTAAAGTAGACAAAAAAGCTGGGAAAGCTAAAGCAACGGTTAAGAAGGAAGTCGAAGTTGAAGTGAGTACCAAAGAGACAATTTTAGATGTAATGCGGAAGGTGGTTTTTCATGCCCCAGGGGAAAATTTCAAGACTGATGGTTATGTCGTCACGGAGAACACCATGAAACTTCTCGCCGATCATCTTAAAGCGACTGGTGGTAAGGTGAGTTTTTCATTGCACTTACTATTAATTATTATGTAAGGTCTGAAAATCCTAGATCTTTTCTAGGTTATTACAAGATTTCCTCCGGAACCAAATGGTATCTTGCACATCGGCCACGCCAAGGCTATCAACATTAATTTTGGATATGCTGCCGTAAAAGACGGAATTTGTTACCTCCGTTACGACGACACAAACCCCGAAAAGGAAGAAGAGAAATATTTTACGGGCATAAAAGACATGGTGGAGTGGTTGGGTTATAAACCTTTTAAAGTGACTCACAGTTCGGATTACTTTGATCAATTGTATGAATGGGCAATCCAGTTAATCAGTCATGGTCTCGCGTACGTCTGTCATCAGCGCGCCGATGAAATGAAAGGTTTTAATCCTCAACCGTCGCCGTGGCGAGATCGTCCAGTAGCCGAAAGCTTACAGCTGTTCCAGGTATAGCTACCGTTCAAAGTGATTTTGAGAAATTGATTAAATTCTTTTCATTTTAACTTTTAGGATATGAAGAATGGTAAAATCGACGAAGGGGCTGCCACTTTAAGAATGAAATTAACTCTGGAAGAGGGTAAACTAGATCCGGTGGCTTACAGAATTCGTTTTCTACCTCACCATCGCACCGGCGACAAATGGTGCATTTACCCTACCTACGATTACACTCACTGCTTGTGCGACAGCATAGAAAACATCACCCATTCGCTTTGTACTAAAGAATTTCAATCAAGGTAACTTAACTATAATTTTTTTCTTTCCAAATTTTATTCCTTGTTTTAGGAGGTCGAGCTACTATTGGCTATGCAATGCCCTTACTATTTACTGTCCAGTGCAGTGGGAATATGGACGCTTGAACGTCAATTACACGGTGGTTTCGAAAAGAAAAATAGCCAAACTAATCGAAGAAAAAGTAGTCAACGGTAAATTGAACATGGACATTCTTTCTTATTGTAAGTTCTATTTTTCTATTTTTAGATTGGGATGACCCTCGCTTATTCACGTTGACTGCATTGAGAAGGCGTGGGTTTCCATCGGAAGCTATCAACAATTTTTGCGCTCAACTTGGTGTTACGGGAGCACAGAGTACGGTCGACCCTACCATGTTAGAATCCAGCGTTCGTGACTGTCTAAATAATATCGCCCCTAGGTAAGTGATAACTTCAAAATAATTCAAAGCTACAGCTAAGTTTTTAGGAGCATGGTCGTCTTGGAACCTTTGAAAGTCACCATAGAAAATTATCCTTACGATAAGCCCTTACAAATTACTGTTCCTAATTTTCCAAACAATCCTGATCTTGGCAGCCATGTAGTAAGCTTTGACAAGGTGATTTATATCGAGAAAGGTGATTTTATGGAAAACCCTGATCCAGGTTATCGCAGATTGGGAACCAACCAATCCGTTGGTTTAAGGTACTCAGGAAATGTGTTGAGTTTGACTGAAATAAGAAAGAATAAGAACGGCGATGTAACTGAACTAATTTGCAAGTGCACTTCAGTCGAGGACGTGGAGAGTAAACCGAAAGCATTTGTGCATTGGGTTAGCGATCCTATTCAAGTCGAGATCCGTCTGTACGATAAACTGTAAGTTTTATTTTTTTTTTCTTCTTAATAGCAACTAATTTGGATCTTACAGTTTTAAACACAAAAATCCAGAAGATGCTAACGAAGTTCCTGGAGGATTTTTAAGCGACTGCAATAACGATTCACTTAAAATTCTAACAAGTTTAGCCGATAAATCTCTGCAGAACGTCAGCAAATTTGATAAATTTCAGTTTGAAAGAATTGGATATTTCTCTGTGGATCCTGACAGTAGCACCAAGCACTTAGTTTTCAATCAAACTGTTACCTTGAAGGAGGATTCTGGGAAATAAAATGCAAATTGTACATTGATTGTGATGTTCATTTTGATAAGTATAAATAAATTTTATATTTCAACTAATTTTGATTTATTTTCATAACACATAAATAATACCTAAAGAGAAAGATTATTTATATTTTTTACTCCTAGAAGTTGTGCAACTGCTGATATTCGAAAGTGTAAATTTCGTTTCAGAAGTTACAAATTTTATGGCATTTAAGTATTAGGAATACTTAATGTAAAAGAGTTTATTAGATTTTAATTTCTTTCCAGTTCTGCACTCCCGATAGTTTTAAGTTTCTCTTTCAACATCTGCTCTCCTGATACCCGAAATAATAAGAGAGGAATCGAATATCTTCGATTTAGGTGATAAATGCCAACTAAATTGTTGATAAAATATCATTGAAAATTAATAATGCAAGTTTGAATTATTGCTGTTTCTTATGCAAATTGATGAGAAAATTCGAATGGCGCAGTCAGAATTTCCGTATGATATTTTTCGTTTTATGCGGCTTTAAACTTCGAATTTTTGATTTGCGTTTTATTCGACTTTGGAGCTCTTCCGCCATTCCCAGGTTATTTTTTTTATATCTAGGCATTAAAATACGTCGTATTAACCAATAAAAAGGCCAACTAAATTTTTTAAGATTTTTGAAAAAAACGTAAGGTTAACCCCTTTGGTGATTTTTGACCCCAAAAAATGAAAGTTGGAATTTAGCTACAATTTTTGCGTTTTCTTATGTAGATTGATGAGAAAATTCGAATGGCGCAGTCAGAATTTCAGTAAGTATGATATTTTTCGTTTTATGCGGCTTTAAAATTCGAATTTTTGATTTGCGTTTTATTCGACTTTGGAGCTCTTCCGCCACTCCCAGGTTATTTTTTTTATATCTAGGCATTAAAATACGTCGTATTAACCAATAAAAAGGCCAACTAAATTTTTTAAGATTTTTGAAAAAAACGTAAGGTTAACCCCTTTGGTGATTTTTGACCCCAAAAAATGAAAGTTGGAATTTAGCTACAATTTTTGCGTTTTCTTATGTAGATTGATGAGAAAATTCGAATGGCGCAGTCAGAATTTCCGTAAGTATGATATTTTTCATTTTATGCGGCTTTAAAGTTCGAATTTTTGATTTGCGTTTTATTCGACTTTGGAGCTCTTCCGCCACTCCCAGGTTATTTTTTTTATATCTAGGCATTAAAATACGTCGTATTAACCAATAAAAAGGCCAACTAAATTTTTTAAGATTTTTGAAAAAAACGTAAGGTTAACCCCTTTGGTGATTTTTGACCCCAAAAAATGAAAGTTGGAATTTAGCTACAATTTTTGCGTTTTCTTATGTAGATTGATGAGAAAATTCGAATGGCGCAGTCAGAATTTCCGTAAGTATGATATTTTTCATTTTATGCGGCTTTAAAGTTCGAATTTTTGATTTGCGTTTTATTCGACTTTGGAGCTCTTCCGCCACTCCCAGGTTATTTTTTTTATATCTAGGCATTAAAATACGTCGTATTAACCAATAAAAAGGCCAACTAAATTTTTTAAGATTTTTGAAAAAAACGTAAGGTTAACCCCTTTGGTGATTTTTGACCCCAAAAAATGAAAGTTGGAATTTAGCTACAATTTTTGCGTTTTCTTATGTAGATTGATGAGAAAATTCGAATGGCGCAATCAGAATTTCCGTAAGTATGATATTTTTCGTTTTATGCGGCTTTAAAGTTCGAATTTTTGATTTGCGTTTTATTCGACTTTGGAGCTCTTCCGCCACTCCCAGGTTATTTTTTTTATATCTAGGCATTAAAATACGTCGTATTAACCAATAAAAAGGCCAACTAAATTTTTTAAGATTTTTGAAAAAAACGTAAGGTTAACCCCTTTGGTGATTTTTGACCCCAAAAAATGAAAGTTGGAATTTAGCTACAATTTTTGCGTTTTCTTATGTAGATTGATGAGAAAATTCGAATGGCGCAGTCAGAATTTCCGTAAGTATGATATTTTTCGTTTTATGCGGCTTTAAAGTTCGAATTTTTGATTTGCGTTTTATTCGACTTTGGAGCTCTTCCGCCACTCCCAGGTTATTTTTTTTATATCTAGGCATTAAAATACGTCGTATTAACCAATAAAAAGGCCAACTAAATTTTTTAAGATTTTTGAAAAAAACGTAAGGTTAACCCCTTTGGTGATTTTTGACCCCAAAAAATGAAAGTTGGAATTTAGCTACAATTTTTGCGTTTTCTTATGTAGATTGATGAGAAAATTCGAATGGCGCAGTCAGAATTTCAGTAAGTATGATATTTTTCGTTTTATGCGGCTTTAAAATTCGAATTTTTGATTTGCGTTTTATTCGACTTTGGAGCTCTTCCGCCACTCCCAGGTTATTTTTTTTATATCTAGGCATTAAAATACGTCGTATTAACCAATAAAAAGGCCAACTAAATTTTTTAAGATTTTTGAAAAAAACGTAAGGTTAACCCCTTTGGTGATTTTTGACCCCAAAAAATGAAAGTTGGAATTTAGCTACAATTTTTGCGTTTTCTTATGTAGATTGATGAGAAAATTCGAATGGCGCAGTCAGAATTTCAGTAAGTATGATATTTTTCGTTTTATGCGGCTTTAAAATTCGAATTTTTGATTTGCGTTTTATTCGACTTTGGAGCTCTTCCGCCACTCCCAGGTTATTTTTTTTATATCTAGGCATTAAAATACGTCGTATTAACCAATAAAAAGGCCAACTAAATTTTTTAAGATTTTTGAAAAAAACGTAAGGTTAACCCCTTTGGTGATTTTTGACCCCAAAAAATGAAAGTTGGAATTTAGCTACAATTTTTGCGTTTTCTTATGTAGATTGATGAGAAAATTCGAATGGCGCAGTCAGAATTTCCGTAAGTATGATATTTTTCGTTTTATGCGGCTTTAAAGTTCGAATTTTTGATTTGCGTTTTATTCGACTTTGGAGCTCTTCCGCCACTCCCAGGTTATTTTTTTTATATCTAGGCATTAAAATACGTCGTATTAACCAATAAAAAGGCCAACTAAATTTTTTAAGATTTTTGAAAAAAACGTAAGGTTAACCCCTTTGGTGATTTTTGACCCCAAAAAATGAAAGTTGGAATTTAGCTACAATTTTTGCGTTTTCTTATGTAGATTGATGAGAAAATTCGAATGGCGCAGTCAGAATTTCCGTAAGTATGATATTTTTCGTTTTATGCGGCTTTAAAGTTCGAATTTTTGATTTGCGTTTTATTCGCCTTTGGAGCTCTTCCGCCACTCCCAGGTTATTTTTTTTATATCTAGGCATTAAAATACGTCGTATTAACCAATAAAAAGGCCAACTAAATTTTTTAAGATTTTTGAAAAAAACGTAAGGTTAACCCCTTTGGTGATTTTTGACCCCAAAAAATGAAAGTTGGAATTTAGCTACAATTTTTGCGTTTTCTTATGTAGATTGATGAGAAAATTCGAATGGCGCAGTCAGAATTTCAGTAAGTATGATATTTTTCGTTTTATGCGGCTTTAAAGTTCGAATTTTTGATTTGCGTTTTATTCGACTTTGGAGCTCTTCCGCCACTCCCAGGTTATTTTTTTTATATCTAGGCATGAAAATACGTCGTATTAACCAATAAAAAGGCCAACTAAATTTTTTAAGATTTTTGGGTGATTTTTGACCCCAAAAAATGAAAGTTGGAATTTAGCTACAATTTTTGCGTTTTCTTATGTAGATTGATGAGAAAATTCGAATGGCGCAGTCAGAATTTCAGTAAGTATGATATTTTTCGTTTTATGCGGCTTTAAAGTTCGAATTTTTGATTTGCGTTTTATTCGACTTTGGAGCTCTTCCGCCACTCCCAGGTTATTTTTTTTATATCTAGGCATTAAAATACGTCGTATTAACCAATAAAAAGGCCAACTAAATTTTTTAAGATTTTTGAAAAAAACGTAAGGTTAACCCCTTTGGTGATTTTTGACCCCAAAAAATGAAAGTTGGAATTTAGCTACAATTTTTGCGTTTTCTTATGTAGATTGATGAGAAAATTCGAATGGCGCAGTCAGAATTTCAGTAAGTATGATATTTTTCGTTTTATGCGGCTTTAAAGTTCGAATTTTTGATTTGCGTTTTATTCGACTTTGGAGCTCTTCCGCCACTCCCAGGTTATTTTTTTTATATCTAGGCATTAAAATACGTCGTATTAACCAATAAAAAGGCCAACTAAATTTTTTAAGATTTTTAAAAAAAACGTAAAAAAAAAAAACCCCTTTGGTGATTTTTGACCCCAAAAAATGAAAGTTGGAATTTAGCTACAATTTTTGCGCTTTCTTATGTAGATTGATGAGAAAATTCGAATGGCGCAGTCAGAATTTCCGTAAGTATGATATTTTTCGTTTTATGCGGCTTTAAAGTTCGAATTTTTGATTTGCGTTTTATTCGACTTTGGAGCTCTTCCGCCACTCCCAGGTTATTTTTTTTATATCTAGGCATTAAAATACGTCGTATTAACCAATAAAAAGGCCAACTAAATTTTTTAAGATTTTTGAAAAAAACGTAAGGTTAACCCCTTTGGTGATTGTTGACCCCAAAAAATGAAAGTTGGAATTTAGCTACAATTTTTGCGTTTTCTTATGTAGATTGATGAGAAAATTCGAATGGCGCAGTCAGAATTTCCGTAAGAATGATATTTTTCGTTTTATGCGGCTTTAAAGTTCGAATTTTTGATTTGCGTTTTATTCGACTTTGGAGCTCTTCCGCCACTCCCAGGTTATTTTTTTTATATCTAGGCATTAAAATACGTCGTATTAACCAATAAAAAGGCCAACTAAATTTTTTAAGATTTTTGAAAAAACGTAAGGTTAACCCCTTTGGTGATTTTTGACCCCAAAAAATGAAAGTTGGAATTTAGCTACAATTTTTGCGTTTTCTTATGTAGATTGATGAGAAAATTCGAATGGCGCAGTCAGAATTTCCGTAAGTATGATATTTTTCGTTTTATGCGGCTTTAAAGTTCGAATATTTGATTTGCGTTTTATTCGACTTTGGAGCTCTTCCGCCACTCCCAGGTTATTTTTTTTATATCTAGGCATTAAAATACGTCGTATTAACCAATAAAAAGGCCAACTAAATTTTTTAAGATTTTTGAAAAAAACGTAAGGTTAACCCCTTTGGTGATTTTTGACCCCAAAAAATGAAAGTTGGAATTTAGCTACAATTTTTGCGTTTTCTTATGTAGATTGATGAAAAAATTCGAATGGCGCAGTCAGAATATCCGTAAGTATGATATTTTTCGTTTTATGCGGCTTTAAAGTTCGAATTTTTGATTTGCGTTTTATTCGACTTTGGAGCTCTTCCGCCACTCCCAGGTTATTTTTTTTATATCTAGGCATTAAAATACGTCGTATTAACCAATAAAAAGGCCAACTAAATTTTTTAAGATTTTTGAAAAAAACGTAAGGTTAACCCCTTTGGTGATTTTTGACCCCAAAAAATGAAAGTTGGAATTTAGCTACAATTTTTGCGTTTTCTTATGTAGATTGATGAGAAAATTCGAATGGCGCAGTCAGAATTTCCGTAAGTATGATATTTTTCGTTTTATGCGGCTTTAAAGTTCGAATTTTTGATTTGCGTTTTATTCGCCTTTGGAGCTCTTCCGCCACTCCCAGGTTATTTTTTTTATATCTAGGCATTAAAATACGTCGTATTAACCAATAAAAAGGCCAACTAAATTTTTTAAGATTTTTGAAAAAAACGTAAGGTTAACCCCTTTGGTGATTTTTGACCCCAAAAAATGAAAGTTGGAATTTAGCTACAATTTTTGCGTTTTCTTATGTAGATTGATGAGAAAATTCGAATGGCGCAGTCAGAATTTCCGTAAGTATGATATTTTTCGTTTTATGCGGCTTTAAAGTTCGAATTTTTGATTTGCGTTTTATTCGACTTTGGAGCTCTTCCGCCACTCCCAGGTTATTTTTTTTATATCTAGGCATTAAAATACGTCGTATTAACCAATAAAAAGGCCAACTAAATTTTTTAAGATTTTTGAAAAAAACGTAAGGTTAACCCCTTTGGTGATTTTTGACCCCAAAAAATGAAAGTTGGAATTTAGCTACAATTTTTGCGTTTTCTTATGTAGATTGATGAGAAAATTCGAATGGCGCAGTCAGAATTTCAGTAAGTATGATATTTTTCGTTTTATGCGGCTTTAAAATTCGAATTTTTGATTTGCGTTTTATTCGACTTTGGAGCTCTTCCGCCACTCCCAGGTTATTTTTTTTATATCTAGGCATTAAAATACGTCGTATTAACCAATAAAAAGGCCAACTAAATTTTTTAAGATTTTTGAAAAAAACGTAAGGTTAACCCCTTTGGTGATTTTTGACCCCAAAAAATGAAAGTTGGAATTTAGCTACAATTTTTGCGTTTTCTTATGTAGATTGATGAGAAAATTCGAATGGCGCAGTCAGAATTTCCGTAAGTATGATATTTTTCGTTTTATGCGGCTTTAAAGTTCGAATTTTTGATTTGCGTTTTATTCGACTTTGGAGCTCTTCCGCCACTCCCAGGTTATTTTTTTTATATCTAGGCATTAAAATACGTCGTATTAACCAATAAAAAGGCCAACTAAATTTTTTAAGATTTTTGAAAAAAACGTAAGGTTAACCCCTTTGGTGATTTTTGACCCCAAAAAATGAAAGTTGGAATTTAGCTACAATTTTTGCGTTTTCTTATGTAGATTGATGAGAAAATTCGAATGGCGCAGTCAGAATTTCCGTAAGTATGATATTTTTCGTTTTATGCGGCTTTAAAGTTCGAATTTTTGATTTGCGTTTTATTCGACTTTGGAGCTCTTCCGCCACTCCCAGGTTATTTTTTTTATATCTAGGCATTAAAATACGTCGTATTAACCAATAAAAAGGCCAACTAAATTTTTTAAGATTTTTGAAAAAAACGTAAGGTTAACCCCTTTGGTGATTTTTGACCCCAAAAAATGAAAGTTGGAATTTAGCTACAATTTTTGCGTTTTCTTATGTAGATTGATGAGAAAATTCGAATGGCGCAGTCAGAATTTCAGTAAGTATGATATTTTTCGTTTTATGCGGCTTTAAAGTTCGAATTTTTGATTTGCGTTTTATTCGACTTTGGAGCTCTTCCGCCACTTCCAGGTTATTTTTTTTATATCTAGGCATTAAAATACGTCGTATTAACCAATAAAAAGGCCAACTAAATTTTTTAAGATTTTTGAAAAAAACGTAAAAAAAAAAAACCCCTTTGGTGATTTTTGACCCCAAAAAATGAAAGTTGGAATTTAGCTACAATTTTTGCGTTTTCTTATGTAGATTGATGAGAAAATTCGAATGGCGCAGTCAGAATTTCCGTAAGAATGATATTTTTCGTTTTATGCGGCTTTAAAGTTCGAATTTTTGATTTGCGTTTTATTCGACTTTGGAGCTCTTCCGCCACTCCCAATATTTTTTTTTTAACTAGGCATTAAAATACGTCGTATTAACCAATAAAAAGGCCAACTAAATTTTTTAAGATTTTTGAAAAAAACGTAAGGTTAACCCCTTTGGTGATTTTTGACCCCAAAAAATGAAAGTTGGAATTTAGCTACAATTTTTGCGTTTTCTTATGTAGATTGATGAGAAAATTCGAATGGCGCAGTCAGAATATCCGTAAGTATGATATTTTTCGTTTTATGCGGCTTTAAAGTTCGAATTTTTGATTTGCGTTTTATTCGACTTTGGAGCTCTTCCGTGGCGGAATAACCTGGGAGTGGCTCCCAGGTTATTTTTTTTATATCTAGGCATTAAAATACGTCGTATTAACCAATAAAAAGGCCAACTAAATTTTTTAAGATTTTTGAAATAAACGTAAGGTTAACCCCTTTGGTGATTTTTGACCCCAAAAAATGAAAGTTGGAATTTAGCTACAATTTTTGCGTTTTCTTATGTAGATTGATGAGAAAATTCGAATGGCGCAGTCAGAATTTCCGTAAGAATGATATTTTTCGTTTTATGCGGCTTTAAAGTTCGAATTTTTGATTTGCGTTTTATTCGACTTTGGAGCTCTTCCGCCACTCCCAATATTTTTTTTTTAACTAGGCATTAAAATACGTCGTATTAACCAATAAAAAGGCCAACTAAATTTTTTAAGATTTTTGAAAAAAACGTAAGGTTTTTGGTGATTCACCCTTTGGTGATTTTTGACCCCAAAAAATGAAAGTTGGAATTTTTGCGTTTTCTTATGTAGATTGATGAGAAAATTCGAATGGCGCAGTCAGAATTTCAGTAAGTATGATATTTTTCGTTTTATGCGGCTTTAAAGTTCGAATTTTTGATTTGCGTTTTATTCGACTTTGGAGCTCTTCCGCCACTCCCAGGTTATTTTTTTTATATCTAGGCATTAAAATACGTCGTATTAACCAATAAAAAGGCCAACTAAATTTTTTAAGATTTTTAAAAAAAACGTAAAAAAAAAAAACCCCTTTGGTGATTTTTGACCCCAAAAAATGAAAGTTGGAATTTAGCTACAATTTTTGCGCTTTCTTATGTAGATTGATGAGAAAATTCGAATGGCGCAGTCAGAATTTCCGTAAGTATGATATTTTTCGTTTTATGCGGCTTTAAAGTTCGAATTTTTGATTTGCGTTTTATTCGACTTTGGAGCTCTTCCGCCACTCCCAGGTTATTTTTTTTATATCTAGGCATTAAAATACGTCGTATTAACCAATAAAAAGGCCAACTAAATTTTTTAAGATTTTTGAAAAAAACGTAAGGTTAACCCCTTTGGTGATTTTTGACCCCAAAAAATGAAAGTTGGAATTTAGCTACAATTTTTGCGTTTTCTTATGTAGATTGATGAGAAAATTCGAATGGCGCAGTCAGAATTTCCGTAAGTATGATATTTTTCGTTTTATGCGGCTTTAAAGTTCGAATTTTTGATTTGCGTTTTATTCGACTTTGGAGCTCTTCCGCCACTCCCAGGTTATTTTTTTTATATCTAGGCATTAAAATACGTCGTATTAACCAATAAAAAGGCCAACTAAATTTTTTAAGATTTTTGAAAAAAACGTTAGTTAACCCCTTTGGTGATTTTTGACCCCAAAAAATGAAAGTTGGAATTTAGCTACAATTTTTGCGTTTTCTTATGTAGATTGATGAGAAAATTCGAATTAGGCAGTCAGAATTTCAGTAAGTATGATATTTTTCGTTTTATGCGGCTTTAAAGTTCGAATTTTTGATTTGCGTTTTATTCGACTTTGGAGCTCTTCCGCCACTCCCAGGTTATTTTTTTTATATCTAGGCATTAAAATACGTCGTATTAACCAATAAAAAGGCCAACTAAATTTTTTAAGATTTTTGAAAAAAACGTAAGGTTAACCCCTTTGGTGATTTTTGACCCCAAAAAATGAAAGTTGGAATTTAGCTACAATTTTTGCGTTTTCTTATGTAGATTGATGAGAAAATTCGAATGGCGCAGTCAGAATTTCCGTAAGAATGATATTTTTCGTTTTATGCGGCTTTAAAGTTCGAATTTTTGATTTGCGTTTTATTCGACTTTGGAGCTCTTCCGCCACTCCCAGGTTATTTTTTTTATATCTAGGCATTAAAATACGTCGTATTAACCAATAAAAAGGCCAACTAAATTTTTTAAGATTTTTGAAAAAAACGTAAGGTTAACCCCTTTGGTGATTTTTGACCCCAAAAAATGAAAGTTGGAATTTAGCTACAATTTTTGCGTTTTCTTATGTAGATTGATGAGAAAATTCGAATGGCGCAGTCAGAATTTCCGTAAGTATGATATTTTTCGTTTTATGCGGCTTTAAAGTTCGAATTTTTGATTTGCGTTTTATTCGACTTTGGAGCTCTTCCGCCACTCCCAGGTTATTTTTTTTATATCTAGGCATTAAAATACGTCGTATTAACCAATAAAAAGGCCAACTAAATTTTTTAAGATTTTTGAAAAAAACGTAAGGTTTTCACCCCTTTGGTGATTTTTGACCCCAAAAAATGAAAGTTGGAATTTTGCTACAATTTTTGCGTTTTCTTATGTAGACTGATGAGAAAATTCGAATGGCGCAGTCAGAATTTCAGTAAGTATGATATTTTTCGTTTTATGCGGCTTTAAAGTTCGAATTTTTGATTTGCGTTTTATTCGACTTTGGAGCTCTTCCGCCACTCCCAGGTTATTTTTTTTATATCTAGGCATTAAAATACGTCGTATTAACCAATAAAAAGGCCAACTAAATTTTTTAAGATTTTTGAAAAAAACGTAAGGTTAACCCCTTTGGTGAGTTTTGACCCCAAAAAATGAAAGTTGGAATTTACCTACAATTTTTGCGTTTTCTTATGTAGATTGATGAGAAAATTCGAATGGCGCAGTCAGAATTTCCGTAAGAATGATATTTTTCGTTTTATGCGGCTTTAAAGTTCGAATTTTTGATTTGCGTTTTATTCGACTTTGGAGCTCTTCCGCCACTCCCAGGTTATTTTTTTTATATCTAGGCATTAAAATACGTCGTATTAACCAATAAAAAGGCCAACTAAATTTTTTAAGATTTTTGAAAAAAACGTAAGGTTAACCCCTTTGGTGATTTTTGACCCCAAAAAATGAAAGTTGGAATTTAGCTACAATTTTTGCGTTTTCTTATGTAGATTGATGAGAAAATTCGAATGGCGCAGTCAGAATTTCCGTAAGTATGATATTTTTCGTTTTATGCGGCTTTAAAGTTCGAATTTTTGATTTGCTTTTATTCGACTTTGGAGCTCTTCCGCCACTCCCAGGTTATTTTTTTTATATCTAGGCATTAAAATACGTCGTATTAACCAATAAAAAGGCCAACTAAATTTTTTAAGATTTTTGAAAAAAACGTAAGGTTAACCCCTTTGGTGATTTTTGACCCCAAAAAATGAAAGTTGGAATTTAGCTACAATTTTTGCGTTTTCTTATGTAGATTGATGAGAAAATTCGAATGGCGCAGTCAGAATTTCCGTAAGTATGATATTTTTCGTTTTATGCGGCTTTAAGGTTCGAATTTTTGATTTGCGTTTTATTCGACTTTGGCGCTCTTCCGCCACTCCCAGGTTATTTTTTTTATATCTAGGCATAAAATACGTCGTATTAACCAATAAAAAGGCCAACTAAATTTTTTAAGATTTTTGAAAAAAACGTAAGGTTAACCCCTTTGGTGATTTTTGACCCCAAAAAATGAAAGTTGGAATTTAGCTACAATTTTTGCGTTTTCTTATGTAGATTGATGAGAAAATTCGAATGGCGCAGTCAGAATTTCCGTAAGTATGATATTTTTCGTTTTATGCGGCTTTAAAGTTCGAATTTTTGATTTGCGTTTTATTCGACTTTGGAGCTCTTCCGCCACTCCCAGGTTATTTTTTTTATATCTAGGCATTAAAATACGTCGTATTAACCAATAAAAAGGCCAACTAAATTTTTTAAGATTTTTGAAAAAAACGTAAGGTTAACCCCTTTGGTGATTTTTGACCCCAAAAAATGAAAGTTGGAATTTAGCTACAATTTTTGCGTTTTCTTATGTAGATTGATGAGAAAATTCGAATGGCGCAGTCAGAATTTCCGTAAGTATGATATTTTTCGTTTTATGCGGCTTTAAGGTTCGAATTTTTGATTTGCGTTTTATTCGACTTTGGAGCTCTTCCGCCACTCCCAGGTTATTTTTTTTATATCTAGGCATAAAATACGTCGTATTAACCAATAAAAAGGCCAACTAAATTTTTTAAGATTTTTGAAAAAAACGTAAGGTTAACCCCTTTGGTGATTTTTGACCCCAAAAAATGAAAGTTGGAATTTAGCTACAATTTTTGCGTTTTCTTATGTAGATTGATGAGAAAATTCGAATTAGGCAGTCAGAATTTCAGTAAGTATGATATTTTTCGTTTTATGCGGCTTTAAAGTTCGAATTTTTGATTTGCGTTTTATTCGACTTTGGAGCTCTTCCGCCACTCCCAGGTTATTTTTTTTATATCTAGGCATTAAAATACGTCGTATTAACCAATAAAAAGGCCAACTAAATTTTTTAAGATTTTTGAAAAAAACGTAAGGTTAACCCCTTTGGTGATTTTTGACCCCAAAAAATGAAAGTTGGAATTTAGCTACAATTTTTGCGTTTTCTTATGTAGATTGATGAGAAAATTCGAATGGCGCAGTCAGAATTTCCGTAAGTATGATATTTTTCGTTTTATGCGGCTTTAAAGTTCGAATTTTTGATTTGCGTTTTATTTGACTTTGGAGCTCTTCCGCCACTCCCAGGTTATTTTTTTTATATCTAGGCATTAAAATACGTCGTATTAACCAATAAAAAGGCCAACTAAATTTTTTAAGATTTTTGAAAAAAACGTAAGGTTAACCCCTTTGGTGATTTTTGACCCCAAAAAATGAAAGTTGGAATTTAGCTACAATTTTTGCGTTTTCTTATGTAGATTGATGAGAAAATTCGAATGGCGCAGTCAGAATTTCCGTAAGTATGATATTTTTCGTTTTATGCGGCTTTAAAGTTCGAATTTTTGATTTGCGTTTTATTTGACTTTGGAGCTCTTCCGCCACTCCCAGGTTATTTTTTTTATATCTAGGCATTAAAATACGTCGTATTAACCAATAAAAAGGCCAACTAAATTTTTTAAGATTTTTGAAAAAAACGTAAGGTTAACCCCTTTGGTGATTTTTGACCCCAAAAAATGAAAGTTGGAATTTAGCTACAATTTTTGCGTTTTCTTATGTAGATTGATGAGAAAATTCGAATGGCGCAGTCAGAATTTCCGTAAGTATGATATTTTTCGTTTTATGCGGCTTTAAAGTTCGAATTTTTGATTTGCGTTTTATTCGACTTTGGAGCTCTTCCGCCACTCCCAGGTTATTTTTTTTATATCTAGGCATTAAAATACGTCGTATTAACCAATAAAAAGGCCAACTAAATTTTTTAAGATTTTTGAAAAAAACGTAAGGTTAACCCCTTTGGTGATTTTTGACCCCAAAAAATGAAAGTTGGAATTTAGCTACAATTTTTGCGTTTTCTTATGTAGATTGATGAGAAAATTCGAATGGCGCAGTCAGAATTTCCGTAAGTATGATATTTTTCGTTTTATGCGGCTTTAAAGTTCGAATTTTTGATTTGCTTTTATTCGACTTTGGAGCTCTTCCGCCACTCCCAGGTTATTTTTTTTATATCTAGGCATTAAAATACGTCGTATTAACCAATAAAAAGGCCAACTAAATTTTTTAAGATTTTTGAAAAAAACGTAAGGTTAACCCCTTTGGTGATTTTTGACCCCAAAAAATGAAAGTTGGAATTTAGCTACAATTTTTGCGTTTTCTTATGTAGATTGATGAGAAAATTCGAATGGCGCAGTCAGAATTTCCGTAAGTATGATATTTTTCGTTTTATGCGGCTTTAAGGTTCGAATTTTTGATTTGCGTTTTATTCGACTTTGGAGCTCTTCCGCCACTCCCAGGTTATTTTTTTTATATCTAGGCATAAAATACGTCGTATTAACCAATAAAAAGGCCAACTAAATTTTTTAAGATTTTTGAAAAAAACGTAAGGTTAACCCCTTTGGTGATTTTTGACCCCAAAAAATGAAAGTTGGAATTTAGCTACAATTTTTGCGTTTTCTTATGTAGATTGATGAGAAAATTCGAATGGCGCAGTCAGAATTTCCGTAAGTATGATATTTTTCGTTTTATGCGGCTTTAAAGTTCGAATTTTTGATTTGCGTTTTATTTGACTTTGGAGCTCTTCCGCCACTCCCAGGTTATTTTTTTTATATCTAGGCATTAAAATACGTCGTATTAACCAATAAAAAGGCCAACTAAATTTTTTAAGATTTTTGAAAAAAACGTAAGGTTAACCCCTTTGGTGATTTTTGACCCCAAAAAATGAAAGTTGGAATTTAGCTACAATTTTTGCGTTTTCTTATGTAGATTGATGAGAAAATTCGAATGGCGCAGTCAGAATTTCCGTAAGTATGATATTTTTCGTTTTATGCGGCTTTAAAGTTCGAATTTTTGATTTGCGTTTTATTTGACTTTGGAGCTCTTCCGCCACTCCCAGGTTATTTTTTTTATATCTAGGCATTAAAATACGTCGTATTAACCAATAAAAAGGCCAACTAAATTTTTTAAGATTTTTGAAAAAAACGTAAGGTTAACCCCTTTGGTGATTTTTGACCCCAAAAAATGAAAGTTGGAATTTAGCTACAATTTTTGCGTTTTCTTATGTAGATTGATGAGAAAATTCGAATGGCGCAGTCAGAATTTCCGTAAGTATGATATTTTTCGTTTTATGCGGCTTTAAAGTTCGAATTTTTGATTTGCTTTTATTCGACTTTGGAGCTCTTCCGCCACTCCCAGGTTATTTTTTTTATATCTAGGCATTAAAATACGTCGTATTAACCAATAAAAAGGCCAACTAAATTTTTTAAGATTTTTGAAAAAAACGTAAGGTTAACCCCTTTGGTGAGTTTTGACCCCAAAAAATGAAAGTTGGAATTTAGCTACAATTTTTGCGTTTTCTTATGTAGATTGATGAGAAAATTCGAATGGCGCAGTCAGAATTTCCGTAAGTATGATATTTTTCGTTTTATGCGGCTTTAAGGTTCGAATTTTTGATTTGCGTTTTATTCGACTTTGGAGCTCTTCCGCCACTCCCAGGTTATTTTTTTTATATCTAGGCATAAAATACGTCGTATTAACCAATAAAAAGGCCAACTAAATTTTTTAAGATTTTTGAAAAAAACGTAAGGTTAACCCCTTTGGTGATTTTTGACCCCAAAAAATGAAAGTTGGAATTTAGCTACAATTTTTGCGTTTTCTTATGTAGATTGATGAGAAAATTCGAATGGCGCAGTCAGAATTTCCGTAAGTATGATATTTTTCGTTTTATGCGGCTTTAAAGTTCGAATTTTTGATTTGCGTTTTATTCGACTTTGGAGCTCTTCCGCCACTCCCAGGTTATTTTTTTTATATCTAGGCATTAAAATACGTCGTATTAACCAATAAAAAGGCCAACTAAATTTTTTAAGATTTTTGAAAAAAACGTAAGGTTAACCCCTTTGGTGAGTTTTGACCCCAAAAAATGAAAGTTGGAATTTAGCTACAATTTTTGCGTTTTCTTATGTAGATTGATGAAAAAATTCGAATGGCGCAGTCAGAATTTCCGTAAGAATGATATTTTTCGTTTTATGCGGCTTTAAAGTTCGAATTTTTGATTTGCGTTTTATTCGACTTTGGAGCTCTTCCGCCACTCCCAGGTTATTTTTTTTATATCTAGGCATTAAAATACGTCGTATTAACCAATAAAAAGGCCAACTAAATTTTTTAAGATTTTTGAAAAAAACGTAAGGTTAACCCCTTTGGTGATTTTTGACCCCAAAAAATGAAAGTTGGAATTTAGCTACAATTTTTGCGTTTTCTTATGTAGATTGATGAGAAAATTCGAATGGCGCAGTCAGAATTTCCGTAAGTATGATATTTTTCGTTTTATGCGGCTTTAAGGTTCGAATTTTTGATTTGCGTTTTATTCGACTTTGGAGCTCTTCCGCCACTCCCAGGTTATTTTTTTTATATCTAGGCATTAAAATACGTCGTATTAACCAATAAAAAGGCCAACTAAATTTTTTAAGATTTTTGAAAAAAACGTAAGGTTAACCCCTTTGGTGATTTTTGACCCCAAAAAATGAAAGTTGGAATTTAGCTACAATTTTTGCGTTTTCTTATGTAGATTGATGAGAAAATTCGAATGGCGCAGTCAGAATTTCCGTAAGTATGATATTTTTCGTTTTATGCGGCTTTAAAGTTCGAATTTTTGATTTGCGTTTTATTCGACTTTGGAGCTCTTCCGCCACTCCCAGGTTATTTTTTTTATATCTAGGCATTAAAATACGTCGTATTAACCAATAAAAAGGCCAACTAAATTTTTTAAGATTTTTGAAAAAAACGTAAGGTTAACCCCTTTGGTGATTTTTGACCCCTAAAAATGAAAGTTGGAATTTAGCTACAATTTTTGGGTTTTCTTATGTAGATTGATGAGAAAATTCGAATGGCGCAGTCAGAATTTCCATAAGTATGATATTTTTCGTTTTATGCGGCTTTAAAGTTCGAATTTTTGATTTGCGTTTTATTCGACTTTGGAGCTCTTCCGCCACTCCCAGGTTATTTTTTTTATATCTAGGCATTAAAATACGTCGTATTAACCAATAAAAAGGCCAACTAAATTTTTTAAGATTTTTGAAAAAAACGTAAGGTTAACCCCTTTGGTGATTTTTGACCCCAAAAAATGAAAGTTGGAATTTAGCTACAATTTTTGCGTTTTCTTATGTAGATTGATGAGAAAATTCGAATGGCGCAGTCAGAATTTCCGTAAGTATGATATTTTTCGTTTTATGCGGCTTTAAAGTTCGAATTTTTGATTTGCTTTTATTCGACTTTGGAGCTCTTCCGCCACTCCCAGGTTATTTTTTTTATATCTAGGCATTAAAATACGTCGTATTAACCAATAAAAAGGCCAACTAAATTTTTTAATATTTTTGAAAAAAACGTAAGGTTAACCCCTTTGGTGAGTTTTGACCCCAAAAAATGAAAGTTGGAATTTAGCTACAATTTTTGCGTTTTCTTATGTAGATTGATGAGAAAATTCGAATGGCGCAGTCAGAATTTCCGTAAGAATGATATTTTTCGTTTTATGCGGCTTTAAGGTTCGAATTTTTGATTTGCGTTTTATTCGACTTTGGAGCTCTTCCGCCACTCCCAGGTTATTTTTTTTATATCTAGGCATAAAATACGTCGTATTAACCAATAAAAAGGCCAACTAAATTTTTTAAGATTTTTGAAAAAAACGTAAGGTTAACCCCTTTGGTGATTTTTGACCCCAAAAAATGAAAGTTGGAATTTAGCTACAATTTTTGCGTTTTCTTATGTAGATTGATGAAAAAATTCGAATGGCGCAGTCAGAATTTCCGTAAGAATGATATTTTTCGTTTTATGCGGCTTTAAAGTTCGAATTTTTGATTTGCGTTTTATTCGACTTTGGAGCTCTTCCGCCACTCCCAGGTTATTTTTTTTATATCTAGGCATTAAAATACGTCGTATTAACCAATAAAAAGGCCAACTAAATTTTTTAAGATTTTTGAAAAAAACGTAAGGTTAACCCCTTTGGTGATTTTTGACCCCAAAAAATGAAAGTTGGAATTTAGCTACAATTTTTGCGTTTTCTTATGTAGATTGATGAGAAAATTCGAATGGCGCAGTCAGAATTTCCGTAAGTATGATATTTTTCGTTTTATGCGGCTTTAAGGTTCGAATTTTTGATTTGCGTTTTATTCGACTTTGGAGCTCTTCCGCCACTCCCAGGTTATTTTTTTTATATCTAGGCATAAAATACGTCGTATTAACCAATAAAAAGGCCAACTAAATTTTTTAAGATTTTTGAAAAAAACGTAAGGTTAACCCCTTTGGTGATTTTTGACCCCAAAAAATGAAAGTTGGAATTTAGCTACAATTTTTGGGTTTTCTTATGTAGATTGATGAGAAAATTCGAATGGCGCAGTCAGAATTTCCGTAAGTATGATATTTTTCGTTTTATGCGGCTTTAAAGTTCGAATTTTTGATTTGCTTTTATTCGACTTTGGAGCTCTTCCGCCACTCCCAGGTTATTTTTTTTATATCTAGGCATTAAAATACGTCGTATTAACCAATAAAAAGGCCAACTAAATTTTTTAAGATTTTTGAAAAAAACGTAAGGTTAACCCCTTTTGTGAGTTTTGACCCCAAAAAATGAAAGTTGGAATTTAGCTACAATTTTTGCGTTTTCTTATGTAGATTGATGAGAAAATTCGAATGGCGCAGTCAGAATTTCCGTAAGTATGATATTTTTCGTTTTATGCGGCTTTAAGGTTCGAATTTTTGATTTGCGTTTTATTCGACTTTGGAGCTCTTCCGCCACTCCCAGGTTATTTTTTTTATATCTAGGCATAAAATACGTCGTATTAACCAATAAAAAGGCCAACTAAATTTTTTAAGATTTTTGAAAAAAACGTAAGGTTAACCCCTTTGGTGATTTTTGACCCCAAAAAATGAAAGTTGGAATTTAGCTACAATTTTTGGGTTTTCTTATGTAGATTGATGAGAAAATTCGAATGGCGCAGTCAGAATTTCCGTAAGTATGATATTTTTCGTTTTATGCGGCTTTAAAGTTCGAATTTTTGATTTGCTTTTATTCGACTTTGGAGCTCTTCCGCCACTCCCAGGTTATTTTTTTTATATCTAGGCATTAAAATACGTCGTATTAACCAATAAAAAGGCCAACTAAATTTTTTAAGATTTTTGAAAAAAACGTAAGGTTAACCCCTTTTGTGAGTTTTGACCCCAAAAAATGAAAGTTGGAATTTAGCTACAATTTTTGCGTTTTCTTATGTAGATTGATGAGAAAATTCGAATGGCGCAGTCAGAATTTCCGTAAGTATGATATTTTTCGTTTTATGCGGCTTTAAGGTTCGAATTTTTGATTTGCGTTTTATTCGACTTTGGAGCTCTTCCGCCACTCCCAGGTTATTTTTTTTATATCTAGGCATAAAATACGTCGTATTAACCAATAAAAAGGCCAACTAAATTTTTTAAGATTTTTGAAAAAAACGTAAGGTTACCCTTTGGTGATTTTTGACCCCAAAAAATGAAAGTTGGAATTTAGCTACAATTTTTGCGTTTTCTTATGTAGATTGATGAGAAAATTCGAATGGCGCAGTCAGAATTTCCGTAAGTATGATATTTTTCGTTTTATGCGGCTTTAAAGTTCGAATTTTTGATTTGCGTTTTATTCGACTTTGGAGCTCTTCCGCCACTCCCAGGTTATTTTTTTTATATCTAGGCATTAAAATACGTCGTATTAACCAATAAAAAGGCCAACTAAATTTTTTAAGATTTTTGAAAAAAACGTAAGGTTAACCCCTTTGGTGATTTTTGACCCCTAAAAATGAAAGTTGGAATTTAGCTACAATTTTTGGGTTTTCTTATGTAGATTGATGAGAAAATTCGAATGGCGCAGTCAGAATTTCCGTAAGTATGATATTTTTCGTTTTATGCGGCTTTAAAGTTCGAATTTTTGATTTGCGTTTTATTCGACTTTGGAGCTCTTCCGCCACTCCCAGGTTATTTTTTTTATATCTAGGCATTAAAATACGTCGTATTAACCAATAAAAAGGCCAACTAAATTTTTTAAGATTTTTGAAAAAAACGTAAGGTTAACCCCTTTGGTGATTTTTGACCCCAAAAAATGAAAGTTGGAATTTAGCTACAATTTTTGCGTTTTCTTATGTAGATTGATGAGAAAATTCGAATGGCGCAGTCAGAATTTCCGTAAGTATGATATTTTTCGTTTTATGCGGCTTTAAGGTTCGAATTTTTGATTTGCGTTTTATTCGACTTTGGAGCTCTTCCGCCACTCCCAGGTTATTTTTTTTATATCTAGGCATAAAATACGTCGTATTAACCAATAAAAAGGCCAACTAAATTTTTTAAGATTTTTGAAAAAAACGTAAGGTTAACCCCTTTGGTGATTTTTGACCCCAAAAAATGAAAGTTGGAATTTAGCTACAATTTTTGCGTTTTCTTATGTAGATTGATGAGAAAATTCGAATGGCGCAGTCAGAATTTCCGTAAGTATGATATTTTTCGTTTTATGCGGCTTTAAGGTTCGAATTTTTGATTTGCGTTTTATTCGACTTTGGAGCTCTTCCGCCACTCCCAGGTTATTTTTTTTATATCTAGGCATTAAAATACGTCGTATTAACCAATAAAAAGGCCAACTAAATTTTTTAAGATTTTTGAAAAAAACGTAAGGTTAACCCCTTTGGTGATTTTTGACCCCAAAAAATGAAAGTTGGAATTTAGCTACAATTTTTGCGTTTTCTTATGTAGATTGATGAGAAAATTCGAATGGCGCAGTCAGAATTTCCGTAAGTATGATATTTTTCGTTTTATGCGGCTTTAAAGTTCGAATTTTTGATTTGCTTTTATTCGACTTTGGAGCTCTTCCGCCACTCCCAGGTTATTTTTTTTATATCTAGGCATTAAAATACGTCGTATTAACCAATAAAAAGGCCAACTAAATTTTTTAAGATTTTTGAAAAAAACGTAAGGTTAACCCCTTTGGTGATTTTTGACCCCAAAAAATGAAAGTTGGAATTTAGCTACAATTTTTGCGTTTTCTTATGTAGATTGATGAGAAAATTCGAATGGCGCAGTCAGAATTTCCGTAAGTATGATATTTTTCGTTTTATGCGGCTTTAAAGTTCGAATTTTTGATTTGCTTTTATTCGACTTTGGAGCTCTTCCGCCACTCCCAGGTTATTTTCTTTATATCTAGGCATTAAAATACGTCGTATTAACCAATAAAAAGGCCAACTAAATTTTTTAAGATTTTTGAAAAAAACGTAAGGTTAACCCCTTTGGTGATTTTTGACCCCAAAAAATGAAAGTTGGAATTTAGCTACAATTTTTGCGTTTTCTTATGTAGATTGATGAGAAAATTCGAATGGCGCAGTCAGAATTTCCGTAAGTATGATATTTTTCGTTTTATGCGGCTTTAAAGTTCGAATTTTTGATTTGCTTTTATTCGACTTTGGAGCTCTTCCGCCACTCCCAGGTTATTTTCTTTATATCTAGGCATTAAAATACGTCGTATTAACCAATAAAAAGGCCAACTAAATTTTTTAAGATTTTTGAAAAAAACGTAAGGTTAACCCCTTTGGTGATTTTTGACCCCAAAAAATGAAAGTTGGAATTTAGCTACAATTTTTGCGTTTTCTTATGTAGATTGATGAGAAAATTCGAATGGCGCAGTCAGAATTTCCGTAAGTATGATATTTTTCGTTTTATGCGGCTTTAAAGTTCGAATTTTTGATTTGCTTTTATTCGACTTTGGAGCTCTTCCGCCACTCCCAGGTTATTTTCTTTATATCTAGGCATTAAAATACGTCGTATTAACCAATAAAAAGGCCAACTAAATTTTTTAAGATTTTTGAAAAAAACGTAAGGTTAACCCCTTTGGTGATTTTTGACCCCAAAAAATGAAAGTTGGAATTTAGCTACAATTTTTGCGTTTTCTTATGTAGATTGATGAGAAAATTCGAATGGCGCAGTCAGAATTTCCGTAAGTATGATATTTTTCGTTTTATGCGGCTTTAAAGTTCGAATTTTTGATTTGCTTTTATTCGACTTTGGAGCTCTTCCGCCACTCCCAGGTTATTTTCTTTATATCTAGGCATTAAAATACGTCGTATTAACCAATAAAAAGGCCAACTAAATTTTTTAAGATTTTTGAAAAAAACGTAAGGTTAACCCCTTTGGTGATTTTTGACCCCAAAAAATGAAAGTTGGAATTTAGCTACAATTTTTGCGTTTTCTTATGTAGATTGATGAGAAAATTCGAATGGCGCAGTCAGAATTTCCGTAAGTATGATATTTTTCGTTTTATGCGGCTTTAAAGTTCGAATTTTTGATTTGCTTTTATTCGACTTTGGAGCTCTTCCGCCACTCCCAGGTTATTTTCTTTATATCTAGGCATTAAAATACGTCGTATTAACCAATAAAAAGGCCAACTAAATTTTTTAAGATTTTTGAAAAAAACGTAAGGTTAACCCCTTTGGTGATTTTTGACCCCAAAAAATGAAAGTTGGAATTTAGCTACAATTTTTGCGTTTTCTTATGTAGATTGATGAGAAAATTCGAATGGCGCAGTCAGAATTTCCGTAAGTATGATATTTTTCGTTTTATGCGGCTTTAAAGTTCGAATTTTTGATTTGCTTTTATTCGACTTTGGAGCTCTTCCGCCACTCCCAGGTTATTTTTTTTATATCTAGGCATTAAAATACGTCGTATTAACCAATAAAAAGGCCAACTAAATTTTTTAAGATTTTTGAAAAAAACGTAAGGTTAACCCCTTTGGTGATTTTTGACCCCAAAAAATGAAAGTTGGAATTTAGCTACAATTTTTGCGTTTTCTTATGTAGATTGATGAGAAAATTCGAATGGCGCAGTCAGAATTTCCGTAAGTATGATATTTTTCGTTTTATGCGGCTTTAAAGTTCGAATTTTTGATTTGCTTTTATTCGACTTTGGAGCTCTTCCGCCACTCCCAGGTTATTTTCTTTATATCTAGGCATTAAAATACGTCGTATTAACCAATAAAAAGGCCAACTAAATTTTTTAAGATTTTTGAAAAAAACGTAAGGTTAACCCCTTTGGTGATTTTTGACCCCAAAAAATGAAAGTTGGAATTTAGCTACAATTTTTGCGTTTTCTTATGTAGATTGATGAGAAAATTCGAATGGCGCAGTCAGAATTTCCGTAAGTATGATATTTTTCGTTTTATGCGGCTTTAAAGTTCGAATTTTTGATTTGCTTTTATTCGACTTTGGAGCTCTTCCGCCACTCCCAGGTTATTTTCTTTATATCTAGGCATTAAAATACGTCGTATTAACCAATAAAAAGGCCAACTAAATTTTTTAAGATTTTTGAAAAAAACGTAAGGTTAACCCCTTTGGTGATTTTTGACCCCAAAAAATGAAAGTTGGAATTTAGCTACAATTTTTGCGTTTTCTTATGTAGATTGATGAGAAAATTCGAATGGCGCAGTCAGAATTTCCGTAAGTATGATATTTTTCGTTTTATGCGGCTTTAAAGTTCGAATTTTTGATTTGCTTTTATTCGACTTTGGAGCTCTTCCGCCACTCCCAGGTTATTTTCTTTATATCTAGGCATTAAAATACGTCGTATTAACCAATAAAAAGGCCAACTAAATTTTTTAAGATTTTTGAAAAAAACGTAAGGTTAACCCCTTTGGTGATTTTTGACCCCAAAAAATGAAAGTTGGAATTTAGCTACAATTTTTGCGTTTTCTTATGTAGATTGATGAGAAAATTCGAATGGCGCAGTCAGAATTTCCGTAAGAATGATATTTTTCGTTTTATGCGGCTTTAAAGTTCGAATTTTTGATTTGCGTTTTATTCGACTTTGGAGCTCTTCCGCCACTCCCAGGTTATTTTTTTTATATCTAGGCATTAAAATACGTCGTATTAACCAATAAAAAGGCCAACTAAATTTTTTAAGATTTTTGAAAAAAACGTAAGGTTAACCCCTTTGGTGATTTTTGACCCCAAAAAATGAAAGTTGGAATTTAGCTACAATTTTTGCGTTTTCTTATGTAGATTGATGAGAAAATTCGAATGGCGCAGTCAGAATTTCCGTAAGTATGATATTTTTCGTTTTATGCGGCTTTAAAGTTCGAATTTTTGATTTGCTTTTATTCGACTTTGGAGCTCTTCCGCCACTCCCAGGTTATTTTTTTTATATCTAGGCATTAAAATACGTCGTATTAACCAATAAAAAGGCCAACTAAATTTTTTAAGATTTTTGAAAAAAACGTAAGGTTAACCCCTTTGGTGATTTTTGACCCCAAAAAATGAAAGTTGGAATTTAGCTACAATTTTTGCGTTTTCTTATGTAGATTGATGAGAAAATTCGAATGGCGCAGTCAGAATTTCCGTAAGTATGATATTTTTCGTTTTATGCGGCTTTAAAGTTCGAATTTTTGATTTGCTTTTATTCGACTTTGGAGCTCTTCCGCCACTCCCAGGTTATTTTTTTTATATCTAGGCATTAAAATACGTCGTATTAACCAATAAAAAGGCCAACTAAATTTTTTAAGATTTTTGAAAAAAACGTAAGGTTAACCCCTTTGGTGATTTTTGACCCCAAAAAATGAAAGTTGGAATTTAGCTACAATTTTTGCGTTTTCTTATGTAGATTGATGAGAAAATTCGAATGGCGCAGTCAGAATTTCCGTAAGTATGATATTTTTCGTTTTATGCGGCTTTAAAGTTCGAATTTTTGATTTGCTTTTATTCGACTTTGGAGCTCTTCCGCCACTCCCAGGTTATTTTCTTTATATCTAGGCATTAAAATACGTCGTATTAACCAATAAAAAGGCCAACTAAATTTTTTAAGATTTTTGAAAAAAACGTAAGGTTAACCCCTTTGGTGATTTTTGACCCCAAAAAATGAAAGTTGGAATTTAGCTACAATTTTTGCGTTTTCTTATGTAGATTGATGAGAAAATTCGAATGGCGCAGTCAGAATTTCCGTAAGTATGATATTTTTCGTTTTATGCGGCTTTAAAGTTCGAATTTTTGATTTGCTTTTATTCGACTTTGGAGCTCTTCCGCCACTCCCAGGTTATTTTTTTTATATCTAGGCATTAAAATACGTCGTATTAACCAATAAAAAGGCCAACTAAATTTTTTAAGATTTTTGAAAAAAACGTAAGGTTAACCCCTTTGGTGTTTTTTGACCCCAAAAAATGAAAGTTGGAATTTAGCTACAATTTTTGCGTTTTCTTATGTAGATTGATGAGAAAATTCGAATGGCGCAGTCAGAATTTCCGTAAGTATGATATTTTTCGTTTTATGCGGCTTTAAAGTTCGAATTTTTGATTTGCTTTTATTCGACTTTGGAGCTCTTCCGCCACTCCCAGGTTATTTTCTTTATATCTAGGCATTAAAATACGTCGTATTAACCAATAAAAAGGCCAACTAAATTTTTTAAGATTTTTGAAAAAAACGTAAGGTTAACCCCTTTGGTGATTTTTGACCCCAAAAAATGAAAGTTGGAATTTAGCTACAATTTTTGCGTTTTCTTATGTAGATTGATGAGAAAATTCGAATGGCGCAGTCAGAATTTCCGTAAGAATGATATTTTTCGTTTTATGCGGCTTTAAAGTTCGAATTTTTGATTTGCGTTTTATTCGACTTTGGAGCTCTTCCGCCACTCCCAGGTTATTTTTTTTATATCTAGGCATTAAAATACGTCGTATTAACCAATAAAAAGGCCAACTAAATTTTTTAAGATTTTTGAAAAAAACGTAAGGTTAACCCCTTTGGTGATTTTTGACCCCAAAAAATGAAAGTTGGAATTTAGCTACAATTTTTGCGTTTTCTTATGTAGATTGATGAGAAAATTCGAATGGCGCAGTCAGAATTTCCGTAAGTATGATATTTTTCGTTTTATGCGGCTTTAAAGTTCGAATTTTTGATTTGCTTTTATTCGACTTTGGAGCTCTTCCGCCACTCCCAGGTTATTTTTTTTATATCTAGGCATTAAAATACGTCGTATTAACCAATAAAAAGGCCAACTAAATTTTTTAAGATTTTTGAAAAAAACGTAAGGTTAACCCCTTTGGTGATTTTTGACCCCAAAAAATGAAAGTTGGAATTTAGCTACAATTTTTGCTTTTTCTTATGTAGATTGATGAGAAAATTCGAATGGCGCAGTCAGAATTTCCGTAAGTATGATATTTTTCGTTTTATGCGGCTTTAAGGTTCGAATTTTTGATTTGCGTTTTATTCGACTTTGGAGCTCTTCCGCCACTCCCAGGTTATTTTTTTTATATCTAGGCATAAAATACGTCGTATTAACCAATAAAAAGGCCAACTAAATTTTTTAAGATTTTTGAAAAAAACGTAAGGTTAACCCCTTTGGTGATTTTTGACCCCAAAAAATGAAAGTTGGAATTTAGCTACAATTTTTGCGTTTTCTTATGTAGATTGATGAGAAAATTCGAATGGCGCAGTCAGAATTTCCGTAAGTATGATATTTTTCGTTTTATGCGGCTTTAAAGTTCGAATTTTTGATTTGCTTTTATTCGACTTTGGAGCTCTTCCGCCACTCCCAGGTTATTTTTTTTATATCTAGGCATTAAAATACGTCGTATTAACCAATAAAAAGGCCAACTAAATTTTTTAAGATTTTTGAAAAAAACGTAAGGTTAACCCCTTTGGTGATTTTTGACCCCAAAAAATGAAAGTTGGAATTTAGCTACAATTTTTGCGTTTTCTTATGTAGATTGATGAGAAAATTCGAATGGCGCAGTCAGAATTTCCGTAAGTATGATATTTTTCGTTTTATGCGGCTTTAAAGTTCGAATTTTTGATTTGCGTTTTATTCGACTTTGGAGCTCTTCCGCCACTCCCAGGTTATTTTTTTTATATCTAGGCATTAAAATACGTCGTATTAACCAATAAAAAGGCCAACTAAATTTTTTAAGATTTTTGAAAAAAACGTAAGGTTAACCCCTTTGGTGATTTTTGACCCCAAAAAATGAAAGTTGGAATTTTGCTACAATTTTTGCGTTTTCTTATGTAGATTGATGAGAAAATTCGAATGGCGCAGTCAGAATTTCAGTAAGTATGATATTTTTCGTTTTATGCGGCTTTAAAGTTCGAATTTTTGATTTGCGTTTTATTCGACTTTGGAGCTCTTCCGCCACTCCCAGGTTATTTTTTTTATATCTAGGCATTAAAATACGTCGTATTAACCAATAAAAAGGCCAACTAAATTTTTTAAGATTTTTGAAAAAAACGTAAGGTTAACCCCTTTGGTGATTTTTGACCCCAAAAAATGAAAGTTGGAATTTAGCTACAATTTTTGCGTTTTCTTATGTAGATTGATGAGAAATTTCGAATGGCGCAGTCAGAATTTCCGTAAGTATGATATTTTTCGTTTTATGCGGCTTTAAAGTTCGAATTTTTGATTTGCGTTTTATTCGACTTTGGAATTCTTCCGCCACTCCCAGGTTATTTTTTTTATATCTAGGCATTAAAATACGTCGTATTAACCAATAAAAAGGCCAACTAAATTTTTTAAGATTTTTGAAAAAAACGTAAGGTTAACCCCTTTGGTGATTTTTGACCCCAAAAAATGAAAGTTGGAATTTAGCTACAATTTTTGCGTTTCTTATGTAGATTGATGAGAAAATTCGAATGGCGCAGTCAGAATTTCCGTAAGTATGATATTTTTCGTTTTATGCGGCTTTAAAGTTCGAATTTTTGATTTGCGTTTTATTCGACTTTGGAGCTCTTCCGCCACTCCCAGATTATTTTTTTTATATCTAGGCATTAAAATACGTCGTATTAACCAATAAAAAGGCCAACTAAATTTTTTAAGATTTTGAAAAAAACGTAAGGTTAACCCCTTTGGTGATTTTTGACCCCAAAAAATGAAAGTTGGAATTTAGCTACAATTTTTGCGTTTTCTTATGTAGATTGATGAGAAAATTCGAATGGCGCAGTCAGAATTTCCGTAAGTATGATATTTTTCGTTTTGTGCGGCTTTAAAGTTCGAATTTTTGATTTGCGTTTTATTCGACTTTGGAGCTCTTCCGCCACTCCCAGGTTATTTTTTTTATATCTAGGCATTAAAATACGTCGTATTAACCAATAAAAAGGCCAACTAAATTTTTTAAGATTTTTGAAAAAAACGTAAGGTTAACCCCTTTGGTGATTTTTGACCCCAAAAAATGAAAGTTGGAATTTAGCTACAATTTTTGCGTTTTCTTATGTAGATTGATGAGAAAATTCGAATGGCGCAGTCAGAATTTCAGTAAGTATGATATTTTTCGTTTTATGCGGCTTTAAAGTTCGAATTTTTGATTTGCGTTTTATTCGACTTTGGAGCTCTTCCGCCACTCCCAGGTTATTTTTTTTATATCTAGGCATTAAAATACGTCGTATTAACCAATAAAAAGGCCAACTAAATTTTTTAAGATTTTTGAAAAAAACGTAAGGTTAACCCCTTTGGTGATTTTTGACCCCAAAAAATGAAAGTTGGAATTTAGCTACAATTTTTGCGTTTTCTTATGTAGATTGATGAGAAAATTCGAATGGCGCAGTCAGAATTTCCGTAAGTATGATATTTTTCAATTTATGCGGCTTTAAAGTTCGAATTTTTGATTTGCGTTTTATTCGACTTTGGAGCTCTTCCGCCACTCCCAGGTTATTTTTTTTATATCTAGGCATTAAAATACGTCGTATTAACCAATAAAAAGGCCAACTAAATTTTTTAAGATTTTTGAAAAAAACGTAAGGTTAACCCCTTTGGTGATTTTTGACCCCAAAAAATGAAAGTTGGAATTTTGCTACAATTTTTGCGTTTTCTTATGTAGATTGATGAGAAAATTCGAATGGCGCAGTCAGAATTTCAGTAAGTATGATATTTTTCGTTTTATGCGGCTTTAAAGTTCGAATTTTTGATTTGCGTTTTATTCGACTTTGGAGCTCTTCCGCCACTCCCAGGTTATTTTTTTTATATCTAGGCATTAAAATACGTCGTATTAACCAATAAAAAGGCCAACTAAATTTTTTAAGATTTTTGAAAAAAACGTAAGGTTAACCCCTTTGGTGATTTTTGACCCCAAAAAATGAAAGTTGGAATTTAGCTACAATTTTTGCGTTTTCTTATGTAGATTGATGAGAAAATTCGAATGGCGCAGTCAGAATTTCCGTAAGTATGATATTTTTCGTTTTATGCGGCTTCAAAGTTCGAATTTTTGATTTGCGTTTTATTCGACTTTGGAGCTCTTCCGCCACTCCCAGGTTATATTTTTTATATCTAGGCATTAAAATACGTCGTATTAACCAATAAAAAGGCCAACTAAATTTTTTAAGATTTTTGAAAAAAACGTAAGGTTAACCCCTTTGGTGATTTTTGACCCCAAAAAATGAAAGTTGGAATTTAGCTACAATTTTTGCGTTTTCTTATGTAGATTGATGAGAAAATTCGAATGGCGCAGTCAGAATTTCCGTAAGTATGATATTTTTCGTTTTATGCGGCTTCAAAGTTCGAATTTTTGATTTGCGTTTTATTCTACTTTGGAGCTCTTCCGCCACTCCCAGGTTATATTTTTTATATCTAGGCATTAAAATACGTCGTATTAACCAATAAAAAGGCCAACTAAATTTTTTAAGATTTTTGAAAAAAACGTAAGGTTAACCCCTTTGGTGATTTTTGACCCCAAAAAATGAAAGTTGGAATTTAGCTACAATTTTTGCGTTTTCTTATGTAGATTGATGAGAAAATTCGAATGGCGCAGTCAGAATTTCCGTAAGTATGATATTTTTCGTTTTATGCGGCTTTAAAGTTCGAATTTTTGATTTGCGTTTTATTCGACTTTGGAGCTCTTCCGCCACTCCCAGGTTATTTTTTTTATATCTAGGCATTAAAATACGTCGTATTAACCAATAAAAAGGCCAACTAAATTTTTTAAGATTTTTGAAAAAAACGTAAGGTTAACCCCTTTGGTGATTTTTGACCCCAAAAAATGAAAGTTGGAATTTAGCTACAATTTTTGCGTTTTCTTATGTAGATTGATGAGAAAATTCGAATGGCGCAGTCAGAATTTCCGTAAGTATGATATTTTTCGTTTTATGCGGCTTTAAAGTTCGAATTTTTGATTTGCGTTTTATTCGACTTTGGAGCTCTTCCGCCACTCCCAGGTTATTTTTTTTATATCTAGGCATTAAAATACGTCGTATTAACCAATAAAAAGGCCAACTAAATTTTTTAAGATTTTTGAAAAAAACGTAAGGTTAACCCCTTTGGTGATTTTTGACCCCAAAAAATGAAAGTTGGAATTTAGCTACAATTTTTGCGTTTTCTTATGTAGATTGATGAGAAAATTCGAATGGCGCAGTCAGAATATCCGTAAGTATGATATTTTTCGTTTTATGCGGCTTTAAAGTTCGAATTTTTGATTTGCGTTTTATTCGACTTTGGAGCTCTTCCGCCACTCCCAGGTTATTTTTTTTATATCTAGGCATTAAAATACGTCGTATTAACCAATAAAAAGGCCAACTAAATTTTTTAAGATTTTTGAAAAAAACGTAAGGTTAACCCCTTTGGTGATTTTTGACCCCTAAAAATGAAAGTTGGAATTTAGCTACAATTTTTGGGTTTTCTTATGTAGATTGATGAGAAAATTCGAAAGGCGCAGTCAGAATTTCCGTAAGTATGATATTTTTCCGTTTTATGCGGCTTTAAAGTTCGAATTTTTGATTTGCGTTTTATTCGACTTTGGAGCTCTTCCGCCACTCCCAGGTTATTTTTTTTATATCTAGGCATTAAAATACGTCGTATTAACCAATAAAAAGGCCAACTAAATTTTTTAAGATTTTTGAAAAAAACGTAAGGTTAACCCCTTTGGTGATTTTTGACCCCAAAAAATGAAAGTTGGAATTTAGCTACAATTTTTGCGTTTTCTTATGTAGATTGATGAGAAAATTCGAATGGCGCAGTCAGAATTTCCGTAAGTATGATATTTTTCGTTTTATGCGGCTTCAAAGTTCGAATTTTTGATTTGCGTTTTATTCGACTTTGGAGCTCTTCCGCCACTCCCAGGTTATTTTTTTTATATCTAGGCATTAAAATACGTCGTATTAACCAATAAAAAGGCCAACTAAATTTTTTAAGATTTTTGAAAAAAACGTAAGGTTAACCCCTTTGGTGATTTTTGACCCCAAAAAATGAAAGTTGGAATTTAGCTACAATTTTTGCGTTTTCTTATGTAGATTGATGAGAAAATTCGAATGGCGCAGTCAGAATTTCCGTAAGTATGATATTTTTCGTTTTATGCGGCTTTAAAGTTCGAATTTTTGATTTGCGTTTTATTCGACTTTGGAGCTCTTCCGCCACTCCCAGGTTATTTTTTTTATATCTAGGCATTAAAATACGTCGTATTAACCAATAAAAAGGCCAACTAAATTTTTTAAGATTTTTGAAAAAAACGTAAGGTTAACCCCTTTGGTGATTTTTGACCCCAAAAAATGAAAGTTGGAATTTAGCTACAATTTTTGCGTTTTCTTATGTAGATTGATGAGAAAATTCGAATGGCGCAGTCAGAATTTCCGTAAGTATGATATTTTTCGTTTTATGCGGCTTTAAAGTGCGAATTTTTGATTTGCGTTTTATTCGCCTTTGGAGCTCTTCCGCCACTCCCAGGTTATTTTTTTTATATCTAGGCATTAAAATACGTCGTATTAACCAATAAAAAGGCCAACTAAATTTTTTAAGATTTTTGAAAAAAACGTAAGGTTAACCCCTTTGGTGATTTTTGACCCCAAAAAATGAAAGTTGGAATTTAGCTACAATTTTTGCGTTTTCTTATGTAGATTGATGAGAAAATTCGAATGGCGCAGTCAGAATTTCCGTAAGTATGATATTTTTCGTTTTATGCGGCTTTAAAGTTCGAATTTTTGATTTGCGTTTTATTCGACTTTGGAGCTCTTCCGCCACTCCCAGGTTATTTTTTTTATATCTAGGCATTAAAATACGTCGTATTAACCAATAAAAAGGCCAACTAAATTTTTTAAGATTTTTGAAAAAAACGTAAGGTTAACCCCTTTGGTGATTTTTGACCCCAAAAAATGAAAGTTGGAATTTTGCTACAATTTTTGCGTTTTCTTATGTAGATTGATGAGAAAATTCGAATGGCGCAGTCAGAATTTCCGTAAGTATGATATTTTTCGTTTTATGCGGCTTTAAAGTTCGAATTTTTGATTTGCGTTTTATTCGACTTTGGAGCTCTTCCGCCACTCCCAGGTTATTTTTTTTATATCTAGGCATTAAAATACGTCGTATTAACCAATAAAAAGGCCAACTAAATTTTTTAAGATTTTTGAAAAAAACGTAAGGTTAACCCCTTTGGTGATTTTTGACCCCAAAAAATGAAAGTTGGAATTTAGCTACAATTTTTGCGTTTTCTTATGTAGATTGATGAGAAAATTCGAATGGCGCAGTCAGAATTTCCGTAAGTATGATATTTTTCGTTTTATGCGGCTTTAAAGTTCGAATTTTTGATTTGCGTTTTATTCGACTTTGGAGCTCTTCCGCCACTCCCAGGTTATTTTTTTTATATCTAGGCATTAAAATACGTCGTATTAACCAATAAAAAGGCCAACTAAATTTTTTAAGATTTTTGAAAAAAACGTAAGGTTAACCCCTTTGGTGATTTTTGACCCCAAAAAATGAAAGTTGGAATTTAGCTACAATTTTTGCGTTTTCTTATGTAGATTGATGAGAAAATTCGAATGGCGCAGTCAGAATATCCGTAAGTATGATATTTTTCGTTTTATGCGGCTTTAAAGTTCGAATTTTTGATTTGCGTTTTATTCGACTTTGGAGCTCTTCCGCCACTCCCAGGTTATTTTTTTTATATCTAGGCATTAAAATACGTCGTATTAACCAATAAAAAGGCCAACTAAATTTTTTAAGATTTTTGAAAAAAACGTAAGGTTAACCCCTTTGGTGATTTTTGACCCCTAAAAATGAAAGTTGGAATTTAGCTACAATTTTTGGGTTTTCTTATGTAGATTGATGAGAAAATTCGAAAGGCGCAGTCAGAATTTCCGTAAGTATGATATTTTTCCGTTTTATGCGGCTTTAAAGTTCGAATTTTTGATTTGCGTTTTATTCGACTTTGGAGCTCTTCCGCCACTCCCAGGTTATTTTTTTTATATCTAGGCATTAAAATACGTCGTATTAACCAATAAAAAGGCCAACTAAATTTTTTAAGATTTTTGAAAAAAACGTAAGGTTAACCCCTTTGGTGATTTTTGACCCCAAAAAATGAAAGTTGGAATTTAGCTACAATTTTTGCGTTTTCTTATGTAGATTGATGAGAAAATTCGAATGGCGCAGTCAGAATTTCCGTAAGTATGATATTTTTCGTTTTATGCGGCTTCAAAGTTCGAATTTTTGATTTGCGTTTTATTCGACTTTGGAGCTCTTCCGCCACTCCCAGGTTATTTTTTTTATATCTAGGCATTAAAATACGTCGTATTAACCAATAAAAAGGCCAACTAAATTTTTTAAGATTTTTGAAAAAAACGTAAGGTTAACCCCTTTGGTGATTTTTGACCCCAAAAAATGAAAGTTGGAATTTAGCTACAATTTTTGCGTTTTCTTATGTAGATTGATGAGAAAATTCGAATGGCGCAGTCAGAATTTCCGTAAGTATGATATTTTTCGTTTTATGCGGCTTTAAAGTTCGAATTTTTGATTTGCGTTTTATTCGACTTTGGAGCTCTTCCGCCACTCCCAGGTTATTTTTTTTATATCTAGGCATTAAAATACGTCGTATTAACCAATAAAAAGGCCAACTAAATTTTTTAAGATTTTTGAAAAAAACGTAAGGTTAACCCCTTTGGTGATTTTTGACCCCAAAAAATGAAAGTTGGAATTTAGCTACAATTTTTGCGTTTTCTTATGTAGATTGATGAGAAAATTCGAATGGCGCAGTCAGAATTTCCGTAAGTATGATATTTTTCGTTTTATGCGGCTTTAAAGTGCGAATTTTTGATTTGCGTTTTATTCGCCTTTGGAGCTCTTCCGCCACTCCCAGGTTATTTTTTTTATATCTAGGCATTAAAATACGTCGTATTAACCAATAAAAAGGCCAACTAAATTTTTTAAGATTTTTGAAAAAAACGTAAGGTTAACCCCTTTGGTGATTTTTGACCCCAAAAAATGAAAGTTGGAATTTAGCTACAATTTTTGCGTTTTCTTATGTAGATTGATGAGAAAATTCGAATGGCGCAGTCAGAATTTCCGTAAGTATGATATTTTTCGTTTTATGCGGCTTTAAAGTTCGAATTTTTGATTTGCGTTTTATTCGACTTTGGAGCTCTTCCGCCACTCCCAGGTTATTTTTTTTATATCTAGGCATTAAAATACGTCGTATTAACCAATAAAAAGGCCAACTAAATTTTTTAAGATTTTTGAAAAAAACGTAAGGTTAACCCCTTTGGTGATTTTTGACCCCAAAAAATGAAAGTTGGAATTTTGCTACAATTTTTGCGTTTTCTTATGTAGATTGATGAGAAAATTCGAATGGCGCAGTTATTTTTTTTATATCTAGGCATTAAAATACTTCGTATTAACCAATAAAAAGGCCAACTAAATTTTTTTCGTTTAAGAAATTAGTCAATTTGCTGCATTGGAATATAATAATTTTATAAGATATCTCTTCAAAGTTCTGCTTCTCCGATATTGAACTGTTACCAGCCAAAAAATAGTACTCTACTTACCAAAGATGTTATATAAATGTTTTCTGTGCTACTTATGAAAAGCAAGTGTCGACCATAGAAGCATAAATCGTGCATTCGCTTCTGGAGACGCAAATACGTGCATTTGTCGAGAGGAAATGGGGAAATAAAACGCAAGCATTGCAAGGTATTCCATATAATATTATTGTTATTTCGTTTTTTTTTTGTATAAATACATAATATAACAACTGAAATATTCATAATATTGTTCATTATGTGTATCTGCGGACGATTTACAACAAGAAAATGAATAAAATAAGAATATTGTCACAAAACATAATTTATCTACTATGTACACAACGATAATTTAAATGCTTTTTTTTTGTTAAAAGAATGGAGCAACATGTTTTTTGTACCTTTGCCAATTTGCTTGTATATATTATAAAATGCAAGAAAAAGATAATTAATTATAAAAACATTAATAATAATAAATTAAAAACGCTAAAAATATACTTTGGGAGATAATAAATTAATAAGGAAAAATAAAATGCCATCTCTAAGTTAATGATTATAATTCTTATGCTAAATTGTTAAAAAATCGTCTCTCTCACTTTCTCTCTCTTTCCTATTTACACGATTACATAAATACAAAACATGCAACTCTCATCCCTTTTTAAGTTTCATCATACAACGACAAAGAACTAAAGAAAGCCTTAATTTTTAATAAATAATGAACAATATTCGATCCAACAAATTATTGCACTTACAGTTAGAGACATTTAAAAATATGCATTTACAATTTTGCCACTTGAAAAAAAACCAACCAAAAATTGCCCATCTCAAACTGTAGAAGCAATTTCTTCTTTTCTGAACCAAATTCGTGACAAACATTTCTTTCCCAATTAAAAAAATAATACAAATTTGTTAGGCACAAAAAATGTCGGTCGCAAATTTCCAGCTCCCGTAGTGGTGAATATAAAAATCTGACCGTTACACAGAATACGCGATAGGCCTTTACATAATTTTTTCTCTTAATAATACATAATTTAAATATTACCTACATAATATTATAATAATTTTAGTATATAACAAACAATTTATTTATACAATATGTCTTCTTGCGGTATGCTAATGACGCACAATTGGTGTTAGTCAGTTGTTATCGTTTTCTGTTAGACTTTCCTATAATAAAAAATTTAAAATCAAATCGGGATTTTTATAGTTCGCCCTAGCCGGACAAATTAACTTCCGCTGAATTATTACTCTCGTTGTGACTTAAAAGTTATTTTTTTTTCAGAAACAATTACACAAAGAAACAGAGAAAGAGATTATTAGAATATTATACACTAGATAGACTCGTCACTCTCGGGTTATCCTTCAACACCTCTCCCGATTAGGATTATCTTGAATTGCCATGTTTCTCGTGCGCAGCTTGTTGGAATTTGTAATTTTTCAAGTTGCAGTCATGCGCATCTCCACACTGCCTTTAGCTTGGTAACTAAAAAAATGAACCAATATACTAGATTGCCACTATCCCCTGCCGGTATCTCGTCTAATTGGGTCAAATTTTTGTAGTAATTTAAAAGCAAAAATATAGTAAGTCACATCGAGAGTATATTTGTCGTAAGGAAAGAAACTGACCTGTATACTTTCCAAGTCGCTGGATTGTGTTTGATCTATTGTGGAATAATCGACATCGACGTTTTGCGATCTTTCCGCTACCAATTTGTCGTGAAGTTCTCTCGTCCGCTGCAACTCCCTCCTTAACCTATCTCTCTCTTCGTCTCGCTGTTTGACAAGGCTCTGAAATTTAAAGCAATTAGTAACCGACCTCCGAACCGCTACAACAAAAAACTAACCAATAAGGTCGTAAGCTGTGTGCTCAGCGTGGTCGCGATATCTTGAAGTTTGTGACAAGGTACGGAAGGCAGGTGATTGTTTTGTTGCGAGACCGCGTTTTCATTGCTCGCACATGACGAATGTCTTCCGCCGGTAGCAAGAATTGCGTCCGCTTCGGATATGTTGAGAGACTCGTTCACGACGGCTAAAAGTTGATCAGCTGAAAACATAAATTGTAAGACGAGACCGCTCGATACAAGTAATCGGATATTTTACTTTGAAAGACGGCAGCTAGCACCAACTCCGCCGGCTCTTTGTCGCTGTAACTTTTATTATTCGTCACTTCGCTCGCCATGTCCGCTATCAACTTGTACTCTTCCCTTGGAATGCTCAATAGATCGGCAACGAGATCTTCTTTGTCGGCCAGCGCTCGACGAACTTCTTCGTCTTTGCGTTTGATTTGTTCTAAATTGGGAGAGAAAGCCAAGTTAAACTTATCCAAATTAAGGGAAAAGGGTGCATTGGGTGAAGTGTGCATTACCTAAAGGCGTGAGAACTGGTTCTGCAGTGTGTACAGGAGGAACGGCTACGTGCACTTCTGTAGGTTGTACTAAAGGCCAATCGTCGGCGGTAAGCCTCATTGTTACACCACCACCAGATATTTCTAAAACCACAACCAATTTTATTAAAAATTTCGGGTCAATCGCAAAATTTTAAATAAAATTATCTTGAAAAAATAAGAAGCGCATCCTGTCGCGCCACCTACCAGCCCTAGAAATGTTATTAGTGTGCGCCCAAGTGATTACAACTTTAAAAGGTCTCTCCGATTGCCGATATTATAATTATTTAAATACAGGGTAAATTAGTGCTTTGGACTTGGGAAAAAAAAAGCTATCTGCTGGTTCCCGAGAAAGTTTTTATGGTCGGCAGAGAAATTTTTAATTTTAAAATTCCAAAAAATGGACTTGAATAAAAGTTGGTCAGTTTTGGGATGCGCGGTCAGTTTCCTAATTTAAAAAAAAAAGAGTCCAAGTTATGGATCCACCCCGTATTTCAACATCGGCCAGGTCTACTTGGATGTTTAGCCGCTACAGATAAAAAGCGAAAATATTTTAAATTACCGTTCGCCACAGCGGGTTCGCCGTCCGATTGGGATAGCCTCTTTTCGGCTTCCATTATATCACTGTTTCGGTTACTGCTTTCTCCGCTGGGTCCTCCACTCTCGGTTTCGCTTTCGCTATTAGCGTCGCCACCGCCGCCTACATGTTCCGCTTGTTCCGTAGCGTCGAGGACATTGGGCAGTTCTTGAAGCGTCTCAATTTCGTCAACATCTGGAGTCGGATCAGATCTTTTAGATTTTCCTTCTCTGCTGTGATACGCCTCGACGACGTCTGATATGTGCTTTAACCATCTGAAAAAAACAAAAGATATTTTAATCCCAAATAATTAAAACGCCTAGCCCCGCCTTCCCCTTCCGTCCGGACCGAAGAAAGTCGGAATTACCTTGTGGCCGAATTTTGCACGCTATTAAACATTCCGAAATAGAAATGAAATTTTTATCAAAATGAATCATTCCCACAAGACATAACGTACGTGATAATTCTCGCGATGACATGCAATCTGTTGGTTTCGTAACCGTGTTATTATTAAACTCGTGTAAATAAAAGCGAAAAAGGTAAAAATAAAAAAAAAGGTTAGTCATTAAAATTAAACTACACTAACCCGCAGATTTCTTTTCAAGCGGAACGAAATAATCGACTACGCTGCCTCGAAGGACGGAAAGTTGAAGAGCGACTAACAAAAAGACGACAAAAAAATTTTTGACCAAAAAATCCATTGTAAACAATCGGGCGGGCAAAGCGCCAAATGTTTATTTATAAACTACTCCGCAGCTCCGATGAGTGACTTGGAAGAAAGCGAAAGAAGTTGCGGCAAAACCGAAATTTCCATAAATTAATTTTTTTAAAGAAAATTAAATCGGACGAGTGCGGCGGGCGACAATTCCGGCGGGATCAATTTTCTCAAAAAAATAAACAAAAATATTTAATGAATACAAAAATAATCCGGCGTAAAATTTTCAAAGAAGCTGGTCATGAATGAGATATATTTCGGGAACCGGAGGACAAACTTGTTTATTTTCGTTTGAATGCTGCAAAACACAGAATCTCTTAAATCATAGTCCAATTAACGGCCGAAAGCATCGCAAAATCAAAATCTAAATTAACTGACAGTAACCCGAAAATTAATCATTTTGAATCCGCTTTTTTTCATATAAAATCGATTTTACAGCAAAACTTTTTAGAGATTTTTTGTTGCAAATTTTATTGCCTTCAATTTTGTCTATATGCATTTTTTCATTTCGTAGCACCGTTTTCGAGTTACAGAGACTTAAACGAGATTCGGTAAAATTCAAAAAATATTGTCATCTGCTATATCTCGGAAACGGTGCGACAAAATGAAAAAATTCATATAAACAAAATTGAAGGCAATGAAATTTGCAACAAAAAATCTATAAAAAGTTTTGCTGTAAAATCGATTTTTGCAAACGTGCAATTTATATTGGTAACATAAGAGTATAAAATGAAACAAAAGAAAATCGACGACTGCCCCCCTTAACAATCGAAACCTGGCCGTGTGCGTACCTTGTGATGATGCTGCCGCGTCGCTTTTCGCACTTTTCCGCTTTGTGAGTGTTGGGAAAAACCAACAAACTACCCCGTCTTTGGACGCACAAACACTTTTCGCCCTCGCCGTCAAGACTGTAAGATTTGCGCCTTTGCAACATTTTGAAGCGGTCGACAGGCCAATCATGAAACGACTAACGAATAAATCTCGTTTAAAACCAGAAGAGGTTTATTTTCCTTTCGCACCTGGACCTGGAGGCAAATCGTTTTCGCGAAGCGTTCAAAGAACTTGTAATTTTCCGATTCCCTCCGCGACGAGGGGAGCCGTGCACTTAAATTTAATCAAAAATAAACAAGTACGCGCTAATTTTCGGAAAAATAATAAGGAACTCGCAAAAATAAATCGGAACAAAATAACATAAATTTCTGTGAAAATACGAAAAGTAGAGCGCGCGTTCGCGAGAGAACGTCTCGTAGAGCATTGAAAAATTAAAACAAACTGATGGATAGATGGAATGTTTTTAAAGGCGACGTTTAATTGACAAATCAAGGTGGAATATTGTATAAACATGGAGCATCGTTTATGGCACAATTATGCCGCTTTAGTGTAAACAAATGGCAATAAAATAAGACCACGATCGCAAAATTTACGCTTTTCGCCAATTCCGGATCAAGACAAAATTTAATTAAACCCGCACCACCAACGGAGGTGCAAATATTATTGCCGATACCTAAAATAATTAACCTATTTTCCATTTGCAATAAAAATTAATTACAATTATAGAATGTAAAACAATTCAAATGCCTTGAACTAAACTGACAGGCTATTATAACCATTTTAGTGCAGTTTTATAATTAATAATATGTCTTTGGGTGCTTTGTTAATTCAAGTCCTCGATTTTCCATTCTCATTCGGTATAGAAAATCAGAATAAAAACTACAGGAATTTATGTCAACCTAGTGAAGTAAACCCCCCAAACTCAAAAATAATAATTTTTTTCGTGCATACGATAATGTAAATCTGGACACCCCATTTCCCCCAAGTCATTTTTTCTCATACAAAAATCGCTTTTACAGCAATACTTATTAAATATTTTTTGTTGCAAATTTCATTGCCTTCACTTTTGCTTATATACATTTTTTTATTCCGTCGCACCGTTTCCGAGTTACAGTGATTTTAGAAAAACTCTGTGAAAAGCAAAAAATATTATGCTGCAAAATTGAAAAATATATATAAACAAAAATTTAGAGAATGGCATTTAGAAGAAAAATTGTTAACGAATTTTTCTCTTTCGTTGTACCGTTTATGAGATCCAGACGAAAATATTATTTATATTTTACGAATTGTCTTTTTTAAAATCACTGTAACTCGAAAACGGTGCAACGAAACAAAGAAATATATATAAACAAAAATGAAGGCCATGAAATTTGCAACAAAAAATGTCTAATGAGTATTGCTGTAAAAACGATTTTTATATGACAAATAATTTTTAATTTTATTAATTCCCCCCCAGCAAATTATTGAAAACTCCTTCGAGTCTGAATGAAAAATCAAAATGTAGTTAGTGATTTATGCCCTCAACTACTTATTTTTTTTCCTTGGGGGCTCAAGTATTCTATCCTCCGTCCCATTACGGCAACATTTTATATAAACAATTTTGTAGCTAAGTGCAGTTTACGTTATGCGATTTTGCTTACGATTTCTCTCGTATGACTGATTTTGGTGGTTTTCTGTTCACGACTTTGTTTGAGAGTTCATCTACAGGTCAAATCGTATAATGTGAACTTCAAAATATTTGCTTATGACAACTTGGAAGCAAAACCATAAGCAAAATCGCATAACGTAAACTGCACTTGAAGATTTTCTACAAAAAAACAGTTTAGGTGGGAGACATTCCTAGTCTTAGTCGGACCGTTTTATTTAACCAAAATATGCAACCGGATTCGCACCCCCCTCCCTCGCTCTTCAGCAAATACCTAATAATAATTGAAAAATCACTTACATATCTCTTTCTGGCTTATCCCTGGCAAGAAGATCAACCAGCTGACTATTTTGCGTTGACGTGTTGACCAGAAGTAAGGAACTTTTAGCTAAAATTGAAAAAAATGTCACCAAAGCCCTCGATACGTGAAGAGATAAACTTACATGCCGCATTCTCTCTTACTAAAAGTGTTGAAGTCTTAATAATGGGTACAATAGGTTGCTGAGTCGATATTCCCGATTGAAAAAATTTAAGAACAAAACGTTCAGCATCCTTTTGCAATAAGATCACAGCTTCTTCTAATAAAACTACATGTAAAGCTACGAGTTTGTCCGGCCTCCTTAAATGCATGGCGCCTTCGTGTATTAAATTGTATCTCGTAAAGTCTAAATTCTGCAAAAAACAAAAAATTAAATCAAAACGTAAACATTGTATTCTTTCGTAATTACCTTATATTCATTTACAATCGAATGATCGAATTTTTCAAACAACGAAGTGTCCAAGTGCTTCTGCATTTCTTTTAATCTCGCACGATTGCAAGCTATTTTTGCGGCTTCGTTCACGTGATTTAAAATTTCTTTGGATCTGTCATGCGCTTGTCTCAGCCTACTTAATTCTGCCTGTGCTAATTCCGGATCCCTCTGCTTATTTTTTTCTTCGCTATCTATCAGCCTTTCCAACAGTAAAGGGTACTTGGATAGTCTAAAAATTGGAAAGTTACAAATTTAGATATTCGGAGGGAGAGAGGGTTACTCTTACCTTTGCATTTCGGTGGGCAAAATACCCTGTAAGGGCAATCTTCGACAGAGGTAATTCTTTTCGCATTCGCTAAGGAAAACGTCAAACCTCGAGTTGTTTTTCCGTTTTTCTTTGATAAATGCCAACGCCAATTGTTGCCTTTCGCAAAACGCGGCCGACAAGGATTGGAAATTCTCACCCATCGTACCGTCAAACATATTTAAAAGCATATCACCAATGTCGCCGACGACTGGGCTTTCTTTCCGTTTACTCTTCATCGCGGAATTTAAATGCGAATGAATTTCCAGCAAATCGGTAAGATTTGGAAAGATGAGATTAATATCTTCGGGCTTGAGAAGTTTTGAAGCTTGTAACGGTTTTTTGAACACACAATCCAACACCCTGAGATTCCGTACGTGCGACCTTTCCGTATGAAATAGTTCTGTAAAACGGAGAGGTAAAATAAATGTTGCGATAAGTTGGTTTCCTTACCGTTTATCACATCTTGTCTTTTTTTGTCGTGCGGGTGTAGATTTGCGAGCTCCTCTTGCGGCACTGAACTTTGCCAATCGGGCGGATCGGCTTCCACTTCCATGTCGCTGTCCAAACCCGAACCCGCGGGATGGGCGGGTGGAAAACCTGACACTGCATCGAGGGACGCGCTGGGACTCTCGGAAGATCTACATTGTAAAAAAATAAAATTAGTTTTGTTTTATTTTGATTGAAAATGAGGAGAACCTTCAAATTATAGATATAATATAGCACTTGAGATAATGTATTTACAATGAAATCATGGAAAAACGCCCCGATGGAAATAAAATAAAGTTACTCACCTAGAAGACAAGCTCGAATTGGAAGAACTACCGGAATTTGTCTGATAGGTCAGGCCGTGTTGATCCAAATCCACCGTTTCACTGCACAAAAAAAACAACAGGTTAGTGCAAAATTCAAACTCGCGACTTTTCGTGATGAAAGTGGTCGATGCCTTACAAGATCGAGTCGACGTAAAATTTGGACGCCCGATAGCTATTTCTCCGACTTGCACTAATCGACGACGAAGATCTCATCATAAAAATATGAAATCGTACGCATTACTGTGCATAAATTATGATTGGTAGGCTCGTAGTAGGTGCTTTCGATCCAAAACGATAATCAATGACCCTTGATTATCTAATCACACCTTTTTGCACTCTACTATCTCATTATCGCATATATTTTATATTAATTCGATTTGAAAACTATTTGGATCATATTAAGGCAAACCCCGGGGCTTCCTCCCACCAGACTTCATTGTTGTCAAACTTGAAGCACTTATGATTTTCCATTATCTATCGACTATCATAACAGGAAAAATTTCATCATGCAGACAATTTTGTAGGGGAGGAAATTTCTTACAAAAACCTTCCGGGCGGCATCCGTCCTTCTCCAATAGTTTACGCGCGGGAGGCATTCAAAGTCGCGTTCAGCAGGCAGAACAGAACAATTTTTTAGCAGATTTCCCCAGGTAAAGCCCCAAAAAGTACATTTGCTCCAAATAAAACATTTTCAAAATATCCCAAAAAAGTCAACCGGGCAAAGTTATTAAAAATGCCTTTTGAAATCAGTCGACTTTGAGTGCCTCCCACGCTTGAACCATCCAAGATAATTAAATATACCTAAGAACTTTTTTGTAAGAAATTCAATTCTCTACAACATTGCTTCTATATAATTTCTTCGTACGGCAATCGCCGCCGAGTTACGAGGGAAAGTTCGCGTAGTACTGTTTTTCAACATTGACCGAGCCGGATTTTTATTTCAGCGACGAATAAATCGTGATTTTCTGTGACTTCCGTGCAGAGTGGAAATTATAAACACGAGGGGAAGTTCCGGCTAAATTAGATTGGTTGGAAGGGTGTCTCACCCTAACCCGACGGCGGCATTTCGATGCACACCGGAAAGAAGAGATACAATTTTGCGTACAAAGTCAAAATTTTCAAGGTTGAACAGTGGAACGCGGCGAGGGCCGGCCTCGAATTTTATAACATAAATCATGAAAATTTTACTTTAAACACCTCTTGACCCAATTAAGTCAGCGAAAGAAAATTAATGAACAGAGTGCACATCCAACTTAAATAAACAAGTCAATAAATGGTTTCATCGGCAAAGAAATGGGGGAGCGTTTTGAATTTAGCGTTTGATTGACGTGACGTTAATGAACGTTTTTCCGATCGTGGAGGTCAATGCCAAAAGGATTTAAAAAAACTTATAAGTTATAACCTTTCGGAAATCAAGAAATCCCGGTCGCCGTCCAAGGAAACATTAAAATTCTTCCAATAATCTCGGTTCATCGTCACAAAATTTCAAAAAATCCCATCTCCCAAAAGCTAAGGCACCGCACACCACCACCTTTGAAGCACTCAGTTCACTATCACTTCCTAGTAAACAATTTCTCTGGAAGGGGGCGTAACCGAAAATTCGAATCGTAAACTTTTCTACGCACGGAATGAATCCAGGTATCCCGCAGTTGTCCCGGTAAAAAGTCGGATCTATATACACCACGTTTTGACAACGCACGCGCTCCTACAGGACAGTCGGTCGGTTTTGCACGAACTCTCGCCACGAAAATGATAAATTACAAAAAAAAACAACAACTTACTGTGTGGTATTGTGGAGCGGATCGCTGATGTTCCTCCGCTGCTTTCTCTGAAAACAGAAATTCTGTTAGTTGGAGTTACCCCTAACATAAAAATAACATAAGCTTGCAATAACAGCATGTGAATCACTAGGGCCACCCACGCTGATCTCCGCAATTCGTTTAACCTACCCCAACATACTTATGGTATGACAGAAATGCGTGGGCAGATGCACTTTTCGCGATTGAGAAACAAACGCCCACCTGAACCAATCCAATTTAAGATAACAATATTGTTTTTTTGGTTTTCAATTGTTTGAGTTGAAGGGTTGCCTAACATTGTGTGCGGTTGGTTGCAGTCGAGACAAAACAAATGACGAAACTCACCTTTTCGGATTGCTCTTTGACACTCTCCGACCTATTGATGTTCGTGGAGACCCTCTTCTTATTTCCGGTGTAAGCAGGAAGACTGACGGTACTGCAAAAAAAAAAAAAAATTCAAGCCCAATTCTCAAATTCCTACGAATAAAATCGCAATATTGTAGTTCCCACCCAAATGAGTCACACCTGGTTTGAATAATATGGAGAGAAAAATCCAGAAAAGTTCAAGATAAGCCAAATTTATTGGAGCGATTATTTAGTAAAAATTGTCAAACCTCAATTTTCTAGAACTCTTCTGCGACGTTTTTTTCTTAAACATTCTGCTACGAGTGCTACTGTTTTGTCTGATAAGAAAAAATAGCGGATCCAATTCCATCACCCCGCTCATTTTTTAAACCAACAGGCGACACATCAAAAATCTGCACGTTAAATTTTCACCACAACAAAATCACCATGGTGTTCGTAAGTACGAAATTCGACCAACTACAGTCACCACCTTTCTTTATCATCCTTATCCGCCACAAGATAATGGCTTATCAAAATTATTGCTAATGTATAAACTAAAGTAGCATACAATTTATGTTATGTTCCAGGTTATGATGTAAAATTTACATTTATCCAAAAGCTAATCGCTTGCACTTGTATTTTCAATCGACTGCGAAACGACATCTATTATTCGGTCGTAACATTAAAATTAAAACAATTGCTTTAGAATTTAGATTACGCCCATAAAAATCCTGTATTTGATTTCCTTATCGCTTCAGAATTCTTTAGCGCTTTCGAGTGCGGGAGATGCAATTAAGTACGTAAGATTACAAAATCATCCAAAAATAAACCAGGCTTATCTTTATTAAGTGGAACTAGAAAATTGAAAAGATACGGCGACAATGCCGATAACAAACAAAGAGGGCATCTCTATGTAATTTTCTAATGTCGGAGCTGATAACTAAATAAAAATCTTGCTTCAAGGAAATTCGAACCTACGATTCTCAGATCCAATCGCTATATTATTATCCGCCCCTTAGATTACAGGAATAATTGCTTTATAAATAAATTGGTAATTCAATAATACACCTTTTTTTTTAATTTCCACCTTCACGTGGCCGTAGCTCGGAAAATATTGATTTTTCAGCAAAAATGATAAAGTGCTTTTTTGAAGAGCGTGAAGTAATCTACAAAATAGATTCAGACCTTTTATTGTCTAAAATCAACGGCTGTCGAGTTATGGATCAAAGTAAGTAAAAAAATGTTAAAAATTTCAAACTTTTATTTTCTTGTGTTTTTTTTCAAATCGCTCTGTTGTTTCTGAGGCCCATTCCGGAGAGGAAATTTAACGGACTACAACTTTTGTCTAAAAATGTTTTTTGAAAAACTAACCCATTTCACCCAAAAAAATTATAAAAGCAGCTACAAACCAAAAAATTAAATTCACAAAATTATTTCATTAATTCATAACTCGAAAGCCGTTGATTTTAGACAATAAAAGTTTAAATTTAGTTTGTCGAGTTTTTCACGCTCTTTAAAAAAGTACTTCACCATTTTTACTGAAAAATCAATATTTTCCGAGATATGGCCACGTGAAAGAGGAAATTTAAAAAAATGCTTTAAAGAGACCTAACTCCCGAGGGTTTAAATTTACAAAAAAATTTTTGTTAAATATTTTTCTTAGAAAAGTGTCCTCTATCACGACTGAAATATGTCACCCTGTAAAATCTTATTATTTAGGTTTCCATACAATGTAAATAATACCTTTTTAAGCCCTTTTTTGACGCATAAAACTCGCTTTTACAGAAAAACTTATTAAAGATTTTTTGTTGAAAATTTCATTCTCTTCGTTTTACGTTTTATAGATTTTTCTATTTGGTTGCACCGTTTTCGAGTTACAGTGACTTAAAGAAGACTCTGCAAATTGCAATAAAATGTCTTCTGTATCTTGGGAACGGTGCGACAAAATAGAAAAATTCATAGGAACAAAAATCTAGAGAATCAAATTTACAAGAAAAGATATCTATGAATTTTTCTATTTTGTCGCACCGTTCCCGAGATATTTTTGGTAATTTACCGAGTCTTCTTTTAAGTCGCCGTAACTCGAAAACGGTGCGACAAAATAGAAAAATGAATAGAAACAAAAATGAAGGGAACGAAATTTGCAACAAAAAATCTTTAATAAGTTTTTCTATAAAAGCGATTTTTATACGTCAAAAAGTCTCCAAAAGGTAATCTGACCCGGATAAGCCTAAATCCGCCCCTGGACTGGAATATTATTAGTCGGCAAGATTCTTTCACACCTGAGCGATTAATCGTTAGCGCAATTTCTACCTCGAAAAGTTTATCCTTGAACTCGTAAATTATCCTTCCACGAGCGCAGAGGAAGCTTTATATTCAGAAATAAATCTCTCACCTATCTTGGTTTGTGACGTCCGCTTCATGATCAACGTGTTCCGAATTTTCCTGGTGCGTCCTGGACGATTCTTCTCGTACGGCATCCGGTCTCCTGTCGGAACCCGTTCGCGACACTGGATGGCCAGGTTTCGTCTCACCTAACAAGCAAGAAACATGTAAATTAATAATCAGATACAGTAGCGGCCACATCAAAGATGAACAAATTAAATAATTATTTTCACGTAAATTGTTAGGATAACGTTTCCGATGTTTATTAAATAAAAAAATATGTTAAATTGAAAACGCGTGCCCGAAATCGTAATATTTACATAATTACCGGTTTGTTTAATTTATTCGAGAATTTTAAAATAATAAACAGCAAAGTGACGCGTCCAATCCGGTTCTTTCAGATAATTTGCAATTGTGCACCTCATTTATCGGCGAAAAGCGTACAATTAAAAACTTTAAATGGTACTGTAGGTCCGCCGAAGTGTAAAAATATTTCGTACGCTCGCCCCCGATGCGGGAGAAAAAAATTACCTGAACAATTGATCGATTTAACGTCCAAATCACAGCTGATCGAGTTATTGACGCTGTCGCTTCCGAACTTTCGGGCAATTTGCACACCGACATTTTTGGAATTGTTATTAAACGCGAAGAAATCAAACTCGTTTTGCACAATTTTACAGTTCCTCTTGGCCTGCTCGAGGAGTTTGTTTCTCCTAGTCCTCAGCAGGTTCAAGTTTATGGCACTGCTAGATTTGGCTTTTGCCAAGACCGGCTTTTCGGCGTTGATGGTGTTGTTGTTGTCGTTAATCAGCTCCGGGATGGCCAAATTCGAACTGGCCGTCCGGAGTCCGAACGTCGTTTTCGGTCTAATCCGTTCCAAATTTGAAGTCTGTCGAATGAGACGGAAATCAAAATGAGACGTCGATTTTCTGATTTCTGGAACCGCACCAAAATCTTCCATCCTTTTAGGCTCTGGCTCCGCCGCCTTTTTCTTCTTACTCTTCTTGTCGCTTTTTTCGACAATCTTGGGCATGGTCGGCTGGCCATTGCTCATGGCGTTGTCGCCATTTTTGGTTTTATAAATTTTGGATTTGACCCTCTTCAAGTAGGAATCGTTCGTGTGATCTGGTTTTAAATTCGGCGCCGAACTTCTGTTTTGGTTCTTCAAATTCTGGCTGTCGTTGCGTTTCACTTTATTTTTCTTGTCGTTCGACAGGACCGCATCCCGCTTGGCGCTGTCGCACTGTTTTTGACCCGATTTTTTCCTGAGTTCCACACCGGAAAAATCGTCGTGGTCGTCGCACTTCTGCATGGTTTTCATAACATTCCCTTTAATATTTTCACAGCTGGTGGACGGTTTCAAGGCTCCGTACCGAAAAATGTCGCTAAATCGTCGACTCTTTCGTTCAATCTTATCCAATTTATTATCGGGATTATTATCCAATTCGTTAACTGATAATTCACTGTAAGTTCGATTTGTTAAATTAGATCGGCTGTCATGGCCGTTTATCACAAAACTGTCACTGTAACGTTTAATGTTGCTATTTAATTCGGCAATAATATCATCAGGTTTAGCATCTGGTATGAGTTGCTTCGAATCTGCATCGTTTTGTATCACATTTGTGGTTAATTGAGTGACGTCAGCTTTATTATGAGCCTCGTGCTCTCGTCTATCGCAGTTCAAATTTTCGATCAAATCCGGACCTTTTTTCGTCACGCCGCTGTTCTTTTTAAGGTTATTTCTGTTTGCGGTTTGCTTATTCGGGGTCTTTTTCGGTCCGTTCGTATCTATCGACTGGGCGGCATTTGAACTTTTCGACTTGGAGTTTTTCCGTTTCCTGTGGGTAATCTTGCTTTTTAATGATGTCATATTGTTGTTGGCCGTTTCCGTTTCGTTTGACCACATTATATTATTTATCGCTAAATAAAGTCTGTCACACACTCCGTTTTTAGACTTCTTGGTAAACACGCAATAAACTCAATTAGTTACCAGTACCCTGATCGTAACAGATAAAAAAAGAATTATTAAATTTGAATTTCGCGCGGATAACAATTGATATGTTGCATTGTAATACGCGTGCGCGGGAGCGAAAAGTTGAATGCGCCTCGGCGGCGGGGGATTCGAACTTCCACACACCCGGAATAATTTTAAATTGGATTGAAAAATTAAATTAACAGCAATGTCGGTCGATCTTCCGGTTTACACTTCCGTTTGTATCAACTGTGACTGATAACGTCGATTTAATGTTATCGAGCCTTTCAAAATGGAAAACAATCGATAACGCTGACCCAAATGAAAACATTTAACATTGCTAGACAAAAGTTTTAGTACCTATTAGATAAAATAATAATTTTCCGTTATAAATCGTACGATTTAACTGGACTTGAAATTCCTAAGCGACGAGGAAGGAAAAACGAGGACAAAGAATTTTCGCACAGCCCGTAGGTGGTAACCGAACGATCTCGATTATTGAGAAAGTAAAATTAATTGCATCTCACACTAAATTACCAAACAATGCACCAAACTTTTTACTTTCTAAATATTGGGTGACGCGCAGCGATGAGAAAAATGTAACGAGGCAATGCCTGAAATGGGTAATCAAGATGCACTTGGATGTCATGACTACAGTTCGGATTTATATGCACCGAAATCCCTTAAAATATGCACTAAAATCGTTAAAAATAGATAAAATATGCAAATTAAAAAATTTCTAATTTTCGAAATTTTGCAATTTTTTTATCAAATCCTGATATATAAAATCGCCAGCGTGTCATTTTTTGGAGAAAAAAAAACACTCTGATTTACCTCACTTTTGCTTGAAAATTCAAATTTCCCGATTTTTCCTGGAAAAACTTGAAAAATTATCTCCAATGATATGTACTGGAGGGTGTTCCACACCCCCCAGGCCCCCCGGTTTAAAATTTTGGCTTTATACTTTCGGCTCATGGAGCTTAGCAGTAACTTTCTGTGTTACTTTGAAAGTTAATTATAAAAATTTAAAGCCAAAATTTTAAACCGGAGGGGTCTGGGGGGTGTGGAACACCCTACGGTACATAACGCAGGATTTTAAAATACTTGGAGAAGATAGGGAATTTATAATTTTTCAAGTTTTGTCAGGAAAATCGGGAAAAACGGGGAATCCCCTAGTCCGGAAGTGCAAAATTTTGCATATTTTCAACATTTGGTGCATATTTGGGCCACTTTTGGTATTTTTTAAACAGAGAAAAAATTATTATTAAATTTGCTAATTTAAGGAATTATTTTATTTAATTTTTATAATTTTTTTAAATAAAAAATTAAATAGCATAAAATTAAATAAAACAATTGCTTAAATTAACAAAATTTAATAATAATTTTTTCTTTTATTATTATAAAATTTTATTAAAATTCTTCAAAAAAACACCCAAAGCAGCCCAAGCTGATTTACACCAAGAGATTTCTCATGTGACTTATCGTACGACTTGTCGTATTAGAAATATTTAAACCAGCTTTAAAAGAGTGGAAATCCTGCGTTATGTACTGGAGGGTGTTCCACACCCCCCAGACCCCCCGGTTTGAAATTTTGGATTTATATTTTTATAATTAACTTTCAAAGTAACACAGAGAGTTGCTGCTAAGGGGGCGTCCATTAATTACGTGAGGCGTTTAAGGGGGGGAGGAAGTCAAGCCGAATCTCACCAAATCTCACGTGGGGGTGAGGGGGGCTCGGCAAATATCACGTAATTTTTTTGTGTTAACTATTCTTAAATAAAAATAATGAAGCAAATTATGCTTTTTAATAAATCCAACCCAATCAAGCACGACAGATTAACTATTTACACTAAAAATACGCATTTTAAAAAATCTCACGAAGGGGGGGGTCAAGCCAAATCTCACCAAGGGGGGCGGGGTATCTAAAAATCGCCAAAATCACCTCACATAATTAATGGACGCCCCCTAAACTGCATGAGCCGAAAGTTAAATTTCCCCTATTTTGATTTCCCGGTTAGTCCTAATTTTAGTTAGTTTAATATATTTTACGGTTGGTAAAATTGTAAACCGGGGGGTCTGGGGGGTGTGGAACACCCTCCAGTACATATTTTTCTTTTATTATTATTAAATTTAATTGAAATTTTTCAAAAACACCAAATGTTGAAAATATGCAAAATATGCATATTTACCTAATTTGACAGATCCACCAAAAAAATATATCAAGTCGACGAACTTAATAATAATTATATATCAATTAATCCAATACTCGTGAGAAGATTATTATGCCACCCTAGAAGCTCTCCGATGAAAGTTTTGCGTTGTGCAACAATGCAGTGGAAATGCAGAATGCAGACAGTGCAGGTTTGGATTTCAAGTAACAATGTAATTGCATAACCGCTTAAATATGTGCGACTCAGCACATGAGGTGCAACAAAAATGATCTAAACCCTCTCGCGCCAGACAAAAGCTAATAATGAAGACGGGTTCGTAAAAACAAGTTTACGACCCCTCAACAAACATTAAAACTTGATAAGCTTCAACAAAGCAATTGGATTAAAAATAAACCGCACCGCTCGTGTAACTTTTTACCTTTCGTTAATCTTATCTGAATTTACCCCCCAAACCCCCCGGGTAGTGCTTACGGTGGCATTGTTCGTTTACATTCTTAATCTTAATCTCAGATAATCTTACAATCCAACAATTTTTTTTTTAAATCGGCAGCAGTTGATTTCTTATTAGATAGATCCCTTATTTTTGAGTTGTGGTGACTTCAGGGACGTTTTTACGTTTCAAAAATACGTCTTGGGTGGGCTAACCTTATGGATTTTAGATAGGTACCCGAAATTTGGCAATTTAGTATTTATATTTGTAATGTAATTTCGTTAGAAGAAAAAAAAAATGAAGCGGCCTTGAAGTACAACCACGGATATGGGAAACGGTTCTGTAGAATAATTGGTAGTAAAACTCGATTAACGACATTTCCTCAAGTTTCTCCGCAATTATCTAATGAAAGTAAAAAATGAGGAAATGATCTTCTCCATTTTTAAAGTGACATTCGAAAGATTGACGAGGAAAGTAAAAAAAATTTCTATTTTTATGCAAATGTCACTTTCGGTATTCGAACAATAATATTGTATGTCCGGTGTAAAATAATGGAGCATTAAACTGCTTATGTAATGATGATTTTTACAAGCAATAATGCTCGCGAAAGTGGAAAAAAAGCGAAGCATTATAAATGCATTAAAATAGAGACGTCAGCTTTAAAAATGCTGCGTGTACACGGCGGAAATTTATAATTACGAATTCCAGCCGTCGGAATGCAAAAATTCGTCATTCACGGTGTATATAAAACAAAACAAATCGATTCAACAATTCAACGTGGTTGCCATGGCAATCTGAAACAATTGAAGTTTGTTTACTGCTGTCAAACGGTTAAAACAATCGAAAGTTGAACGGTGGAAAGAAATGAATAATAATAATAATTTAAAACAATTGAAGAACCCACATCACAATAGGTTAAAATTTCCCCTCGCGTTTATTTCGAGGCTACCTCCCGGAGAGTTAACCCTAAAGTGGCAACATATCAATATATATCCGCGGCGCACGTTGCACATTTTCCTCGGGACGGTATGTAGTACCAAAAATGCAGAAACATGACGAAAAATTGAGCACCACCACACCCACGGCGAACGTTAACTCGGCGTTTTTTTTATTGTCGAACTGCACGCGACTGTACCTATCCGAACTCCAACACAAACTGTCTCGCAGGTATACAACCGGATATTAATAATACACAACTAAGTCAGGTACCTCAGGTAGGTATCCTCGTATACCATACGAGAATGTGTAATATTTCTCGGAAAAAAACGTCTGAAAATATCGGCCCAATCAAACGCGAGTGAGATCAAACGCTGGAAATAAGCACAAAGTACAATACACATTAATTAAATAATTAAAACTCCGATAAAGAACGAAAATGAAGTAGTCGCTCGTAACGACGATCGTAAGAAAACTGAAACTTGGTAAGCAAGACTCGGCGCATTCTTGCTCGCAAGCGGACATTTGTTTTATTCTCTCTCATGAGGTTCCCCCTTCGTTTCGTTCGCTTTACTATGTGTGCAGTGGTGTACATATTAAACAAACCAACATAATACAAATACGACATTGACACGAATTTTCTGACCGAGGCTAAATCACAAAAAGTCTCTGAGGTCGATGATTCGTTATCGCTCTGTATGTGTGTACCACACCGTTCGATCTCCGTAATTACTAAAATAAACAATCGATTGATCGTTCATTGCATAATCGGTAAGCAACACCCGATCGCTCTTTTTCCAAACGGCTCGAAGGACCAAAATGTTTGACGCCCAATTTTTATCGTTGGATAAATCACGTTGATCTTGAAAATATGCAGATCGTACGCTGAGGTAACCATTCCACCTATAACCTATTAACGGTTTCGCAGCTATTTCCAGCCATGACACATCATGGGAGTAAGAATTTGCTAAACCCCCAGACTCGATAGAATTTTTGTCGTCGATACCGACATCGAAAGCGCGAGGAACGGCCTCGAAATTATCGATTCGATACCACGTCTAGGAATTACATTACGACAAAATTTGAATGATAACTTTTTATGTAACGCGACAGGACCGGACCTCGCCAATTAAAAATCACGACACACTTGGCCGGACCTTCGGAGCAATGAACGCGCTCTCTTGATTGGTCAATTATTTTCGGTAGTGCATCAGCATGTGCGCATCTCGATGCAGATGCAGTGGTCTGTTTCGTAATTGAGATTCAGGGACGCATCATAAAACAAAAACGAAACGAAATTTATTAAGACAGCTTAATTGGTATTATTTAGAAACAAAATAGCTATAAATAAACCGACTCAGGTCGATTTAAATTGAAAATGCACTAAAAATATATATCGTGTGCGCACTAATGAGCTAAATAAAGGAAACAATAAAAAAAAAACTCAAAAAATTGAATCTTAAATAGTACGTACGCGCACTAGAACTAATATTGGAAAAATCGCGTCGTCAAAGGTTCAAAGAAAAAATATTTTGGTAGACAGGAAATGAGTTTCGTCTATTTTAAGTTCGATCGCTAAATATAATTGTAAATTATTTGTTTACACTCCGTATATACAGAACAAGACTTGTCGAGATTTTCGATACATTTCACAAGTCCTATTGTAGTTCACCCTATGCTATCCATGCAGGTGGCAGATACTCACAGTCGCATAGAACAAAGGGGCGTACTACCTTAAAAATAATCGATTTTTTAAATATCTACCTTCACATGGCCATAGCTCCGAAAATATTGAGTTTTCAGGAAAAATAGTGAAGTCCTTTTTTAAAGAGCGTAAAATAATCTACAAACTAAATTCCAACCTTTTATTGTCTAAAATCAACGGTTGTCGAGTTATGAATTAAAGTAAGTAAGAAAATGTTGAAAATTTCGAGAATTATTATTTTTTCGTTTTTTCAAAACCCTGTATCTTTCAAACGAAACATTTTAGAAAAAATCTCCTGAATCATTCCGGATAGGAAATTTAACGGACTACAACTTTGATCATATAAAATTTTTTGAAAAACCAATCAGTTTTACAGAAAATAATAAACAAGGCAGCTACAAAACAAGAAATTATATTCACAAAATTTTTATTTTTATTGAAAAAAAAATTAAATAAAATTAATTTTATTGAAAAGATTAGCTTAATTAATAAAATAATTTTTCAATAAAAATATAAATTTTGTAAATTTAATTTTTTGATTTTCTGTAAAATAAATTGGTTTTTCAAAAAAATTTATTAGACAAAAGTTGTAGTCCGTTAAATTGCCTACCCGAAATGGAGTATAAGATTTTTGTAAGATGTCTCGTTTAAAAGATACGGGGTTTTGAAAAAACCAAACATAAAAAAAGTCAGAATTTTTCAAAAAAATTTTACTTCATAATTTCACATGGCCATAGTTCCGAAAATATTGGTTTTTCAGTAAAAACGGTTCAGTACTTTTTTAAAGACCATGAAATAATCTACAAAATAAATTCTAACCTTTTTTGTCCAAAATCAACGGCTGTCGAGTTATGAATTAAAGTAAGAAAATTTTGAAAAACTCGAGCATTTTTATTTTTTGGTTTTTTCAAAACCCTGTATCTTTAAACGAAACATTTTAGAAAAAATCTCATGGCTCATTTCGGATAGGAAATTAAACGTACAACTTTTGTCGAGTAAAAATTTTTGAAAAATCAATCAGTTTTCCAGAAAATGATAAACAAGGCAAGAAATTAAATTCACAAAATTTTTATTTTTATTGAAATTGTGACTTCCGGACCAGGAATTTTACTATATTCTGTGGGGTGTTCCACCCCCCCCCACCCCGACCGGTGCGAGTTTTCACGACACATAGATACATGCTGTATGATTATGCACTAAAACTTTTTGTTTGTATACAAACGATATGTAGATGTGAAGGTAAATCATACAACGTACACACATACACACCTTTGGGTTTTCAAACCGGGGGGTCTGGGGGGTATGGAATACCCCCCAGTGCACCAGCAATTATAGTTAAAAAAACTTTTCGTTCCATGAATTTAACTTTGTAAAAGGTCTTACAATTACTATGTTCTGAGGGGTGTTCCACACCCCCCAGACCCCCCGGTTCGAATTTTTACGATACATGATGTGTGAATATGCACCAAGACCTTTTGTCTATAAAACTGGGGGGCATATGACGTAGAAATGTATTTGTTCTGACAGAGTGAAAAATTTTTATTACAGAAATAAATCATACACACACTTTTGGGTTTCAAACCGGGGGGTCTGGGAGGTGTGGAATACCCTCCAGTGCACCAACAATTATATTTGTAGAAAAAACAAATTAAAGTTAAAACCCCCCGGTTTTTAATTTTTTTTTTTACTTTTCGATCGCAGGCTTAGATCCTTTTTTACTTCATAACTTTTCACATGGCGATAGTTCCGAAAATATTAGTTTTTCAGTAAAAATGGTTTAGTACTTTATTAAAGAGCGTGAAATAATCTACAAAATAAACTCTAACCTTTTATTGTCTAAAATCAACGGTTGTCGAGTTATGAATTAAAGTAAGAAAATGTTGAAAAATTCGAGCTCTTTTATTTTTTGGTTTATTATTTTCTGATTTTCTGTAAAATAAATTGGTTTTTCAAAAAAATTTACTAAACAAAAGTTGTAGTCCGTTAAATTGCCTATCTGAAATGGGCATCAGATTTTTTGAAAAATTTTCCGTTTAAAAGATACGGGATTTTGAAAACACCAAACATAAAAAGAGTGCGAATTTTTTTCAACATTTGTTTACTTACTTTAATTCATAACTCGAATCCCTTGATTATAAACACAAAAGAGTTTAAATCTATTTTGTAGCTTATTTCACGCTCTTTAAAAAAGCTATAAACCATTTTACGGAAAAGTTAATATTTTCGGAGCTACGACCATGCGAACCTGTAAATTAAAAAAAAAATCTTTAAAGAGGCCTAACTCTTGACGGTTTGAATGCAGAAAAAAAATTTTGTTAAATATTTTTCCTAGAAAAGTGTCCTCTATCAGCAGATAGATATTATTCTTATATGGATTTAACTTAAAAACAAAGATTCTGCCTATCTCCCTTCTTCAATTTTCCATTCCCGAGCACACCGAAAGAGTTGATGCCGAGGTTTTGGAATAACTAAGGGGGCGGGGGGGTGTAAAACTGGCTCGACGGATTGACTTGAAATTTTAAAAGCATATTTGCTTCCTTATTTTTTTGGATAGAAAGGTTCACTTGAGATACAAACATGACATTCGCTTGGCGGAGCTACGCAACTTGAAAAGCTTTCGTTTCAGTTTAGGGGTAAATAACTGTCAGATCAAACAAAAAGCATCAAAATACAAATTGACATTCATACTTTCATCTCACCTTCTAAAACAATTCGCACTTAAATTTTGAAATTAATAATCGATAGAATCAATAAAGAAATCGCACCTAAAGCGTCATTGCTAACCAAATAATACCGGTTATTTTTATTAACTGAATAAATTGGCTCTAATAACTCACAGAAACAAAGTACATTAATAATCCCAACAACAAAAGAGTAATAAAACACAAGATCAAAGCATAACCGACATAAATAATAAATATAATAAACATGGATTCTCAAACGGTGGAATCCCCGAAACACCAAAGCTATTTAACATTTTTTGAGATTTTTTGCCAGTAATATAATTTTTTGTGTTAGTCAGACGAACCCCCAACTATCTCACCGGGAGTAGCGCTTTCCTTTTCGATCGATATGGAGTGGAAAACACGACCCCGAAGGGACCCTTTAGTTTTATGCCGGATAAAAACGACCGACGAGGAAGTAACGAGACGCATCAGGATTATAAAAAGGACCTTTTGTGTTTCAAAATTCCAAGGAACAATCGCTTTAATAACAACTGCAATAGAAAGGAAATTTTCATAAAGAAAAGCACATTTTCTCGTCAAGCACTGTTCCAGTCTTTGATTTCAATTTTCGTCCTTCGAGCCGGATAGCGCAGAAGAGAAAAATAATAATATTAGAAATGAGGATTGGAAACTTACCGGACATTTTAATGGAGAACATAATTCAAAGATAAAGCCATCAGACGGACGCGGAGTCGATGTTAAAATTTTAATAAATCAACTGGCGCCCGACAATTTTCCGAGTCAATTTATTATTTACACACGTGCCGATATGCATCTTTCAGGATTACCGCAAAACCAATGATCGAAAAATCACTTTGTTCGTTTCATCCAATAACACTTAAATAAACATTGCGCCGTACTATAATTAGACCGCAAACGGTTCCGTGTTCAAATCCCAAACATCGCCGATCCAGTTTGGCAGGAATCGAAAATTTCTTCGGAGAGCCAACGCAAAAATACAACGCTCGAGACCGATTAATCTCCTACGAATGGAGCAGTCACCAATTAAGATATACAGCATTTAAATTGATTTTGCATTTGCTGCCAGCCGACGCAATTTATAGCCATTTAAAAATAATCTCACACGGGATTCGAACCGTCGTCCGTGCGTTGCAGGCAGCTTTTCGAATAAATAGACGCAAGGTTAAAACTGAAATTTGAAATTCTTCGAAATATTGCATTTCGCACAAAAAAGAATTAAATTCGGAATAAATCAAATTACTTGGCAACGATTTTGTTTGAAAGCTTAATCTTATAACAAGCTTCGATTTACAACAACATTATGTACGCTTCGCGATTGAAATATTAAAAAGGTGCTCGAGCAAAATCAAATTTCCCTGCCAAATTCTAGTCATCAATTTGACGAATTTGAGAGCCAATCTTCCTTATTGGCGGAAGAAATAGCATATTACATTTAGAATTTGAGAATCTGTAACGTTGCAAATGCGAATTGCTAGAGGTTCAATAGTTCCATCATTCTGCCCCCCCCTCCTGGATTCCAGCCTTTCGGATGATACGCCACTGCAGGGGGGTGCGGTTAAGTAATAATGCGTCGATAGGAAAATTTGACGAAATGATTTTGAAGGTTAATATAATAAATAGAGCGGCCTTCTCCATTATGGAGTATCGATGTGTTTGTTAATTTGTTATCGACCCCCTTCCGTTTGGCAAACATGTGTTATAGATATTTTTACACAAAATATTAAAATGTTTCCTGGCATCAGCAACAACAAACCAAACAATGTCAAATGTAGATAATGTAAACAATCTGGTGCCTGACGCAAAACGATGAATGAACGGTGGTAGTATCGGCGTCCGTTGACGTCACGCGACGCCTATTTATGTCGCACATTCAGATACACAAACTTATCTAATGAATCGAATTTTCCAACTTGCCTTTTATTAATTTTTACGATCACGAGTGCGGAGCTGAGGAGGACGAAGCGAAGTTGCTTTACGACCCTTTTGTTGTTCCGAAGCCTAGACCTTGAACTTGTCGACCATGAAAAATGGCGAATGGAAAAACGCAAAACAGATTTAACAAACTTTTGCAATTATGCGCATACCTAGTTGGAAAACTTTCATTTTGCTTTTCTTATTCGATTATGCAACATATAATAAAATTTGTTATTCTTTGGATTAAACCAAGAATAAATTCATATTTCCGAATCGGCTGCCACCTAAGTTATCAGCTTTTCCGGAATTGTTTATTCGAGCGAATGAAATAAATCCAAACGGCCATTTTTTGCCGGGGATAATCCGCCGAAATGTCGTCCGATAAAAATGTGAAATGTCTTCTACACTTCGTGGTTGCCAATTTTCCTTTCGTTTTTTGCTTTCCAACCTAGACAACCGCATTGCAACAGTTTCCAATTTTTTACGGTCAGTGACGGACTCCCCAGATAGCTACAGTGGCTCACAATGAAATCCGGATACAGTGGCGGTGAAAACAATAAGCGAATGAAAGCCCGGGACCATAAAGGTAGGGATATCTCTCTACCCTCATACCTAAACTCCAGAAGAGTGCACTGGGGTGTGTTCCATACCTCCCAGACCCCCCGGATTACACCAATTATTATTTTGTGACTTAAATAATATGTTTAGAGCTTTGGAATCGGAAAAAACTGGTTTCATTGCCAAGTCTAAAAGTAATTTTATTTTTGCACATCAGGGAGTGAAATAAAATTTTATGTGGGAGGGCTGGGCATCCCTACGCGCACTTAAGCAACTAAATGCAGTCCATTGTACTACCTCCGATGCAGCGGCTCTCCGTCCTGTCACTCCAGCCATCCTGTCTCCAGGATGAATACGATCGAGACAGCAGCACCTAGGTAACATTTTGTGCTGAATATCAACTGAGAGCACGCTGTGGCAGCACAAAATTCAGCTATTGAGCTGAGTCGGCTGCTGATATTTAGTAACGTCAGAAGCTGAATTGCTAATTTGGCGGCTGAAAACCAGCTGAAACTGAGCTGACGCAGAGCGCAGTTTCAGCTGGTTTTCAGCCGCCAAATTAGCAAATCAGTAGCAATTCAGTTGCCGGGGCACCGGCACTGCAGCACCACAACCGTAATTTTTTTAATCCGTAAGGATTTAGGGAAATACTTCAATCTGATTGGCTCTTACTAGTTCTACCTAAGCAAGGCAAGACAAGAAACTCTATCTGAACGCCGCTTAAAATTCATCTAATTTCCCGACGTTTAAAAACAGCTGAATTTTAAGCTGACGCAGCGAATTCAGCTTGAAATTTGCTGACGCTGAAAAGCAGCTGAATTTTAAGCTGACAGACCGCAGCAGCAGCAAATAATTTGCTGACAAATTTTTTCAGCACAAAATGTTACCTGCGCATCGGAGCTAGTTTCTGCGAGCACGCCGTGGAAGCAAAGTTCAGCTATTCAGCTGAGTCAGCTGCTGATATTTATTAACGTCAGATTGCTACTGCTACTGATTTGCTAATTTGGCGGCTGAAAACCAGCTGAAACTGTGCAGAGTCAACTGTTCAAAATGCTGAATCAGCTGATATTCAGCGCTGAAGCCACTTAGGCCACTAAATCGGGGTAGTTAGAGGGGGACAAAGGGGCAATTACCCCCCACCCCCAAGGATGACTCGGATTGTATCCCTGCATTTTAAAATTCTAATAACTTTTAATTATTTTTATTTATTTGTTTGATATTTATTTATTCATTCGGTTACCACTGACGCGCACAGGTCTCTTATTTATCGAAATTTTTTAAACTTTATTTATACAATGAAGCAGTGGTCGCCAACCTACTGGAATTTGGAAATTCAAAATTTTTTTTTATAAAACTTCATATTTTCAAAATGGTTTTTTTTTAATTTTAATTTAAGCTTAAAATGCAGGAAAAATTCAATTTTGAAAATTTAATGTGTTTTTAGGGTGGATGAGAAAGGTTTACCACTTTAACCAAATTTCAAAATTTGAATATTAACAATAAATATTATTCTAATACGAAATTAATTATTAACTTTTCAGATCAATCATCAGGCATTCAGTTAATATTTATAACAAAATCTTTTACAATTTAATACGTTTTTATGCGTATTTATTATCAATAATAATGGGAAATTATCAAAATAAAATAAAGAACAGTGCCGTATTTAAAGGGGGGCAAAGGAGCCATTGCCCCCTCAAAAATGACTCAGATTGTGTTTCTGAAGCCCTCCCCGATAAAAATAATGTTTACCACGAGGTCTTAAAATTTAAATAACTTAAAAAATAATAGTTTTCGGATTTCGTTTGTGAAGGTTCATTGGGATTTCTGGAACTCGGCGGCAAGCGTTTACCACTGACGCGCATGAATGGATTAACGAGATTCTGAAATTATTTAGTCAGCCCCCTTTAAACTCATTTTCTAAATACGCCACTGAATGAGAAAGGTTTTTGGTGTTTTGAAGTAAATTTTACTGCAATTGAAGTTCAAATTACACAGAAAAAAACAATCCTCGCAATAATTTTGAAGTAAATATTACATCAATTATAGTAAAATTTACTACAAATTTAGTAAACTTTACTTAAAAATTGGTGTGAGACTGATTTTAACTTCAATTATAGTAAAAATTACTTCAAAACAACAACAATTTTTCTCTGTGCAGCCTCACACCAATTTCGAAGTAAATTTTACTAAATTTAACATAAAATTTACTCTAATTGATGTAATATTTAAATGAAAAGTTGGTTTTAGAATCGCTTAAGATAGTTGTCAAGTTTGCCTAAAAAAAGGTTTCTCTTGTCAGTCTAGTAGCTTGGAGTATAATCTACATGATACAATATATTTGGATTGATAAAATGTAATAGAAAAACATTCACAGATGGCAGATTAATTTACTCAACCATGTCAAAATTATTAGCAAATACTGCACTTGCCCCGTAAATGCACTTGCCCCATCTTACCTTAATAGAAAATTTTTTTGCAAAATATCAACAATTTAATTCGTTTTTATGTGAAGGGGGGGGGGGGTTACCACATCAACCAAATTTAAAAATGTGGATTTTATTTATTTATTGAAATAAAAAAAAAAAATTTGAATTTGATATTGAAAATAATTCAAAAAATATTTCTGGAAAGTAATTTGGGATATAATTAAAATTTTAAGTGCAGGTTTAAAAACTAAAATAATCTGGAAGACCCTCTCGAGTTATAAATAAATCCACAAGTCGTGCGAGCTCTTGGTTTACCAATTGAGCAAGCGAACCAAGAGACAGCATGTATTTACTATTTGTGTGGCATATGTAATAGACATAATTTTGGTCCAAAAATAGACAAGGGACTTGAAATTTTGTTTTGGCGCCACTTCTATTCTCAAAAGCCGACGACGGACGTCGGAAATTATGAATTCTAATCGAACGTCCTAATTACGATTTCCACGATTTAATTAACCGAAAAAAACTTACCGAATCGTAAAAATGCAAATTGTTTGCGTGATACACGAAACTTGAATGAATTTTATGAAAACTCACCTGAAACAAAAAACAAAGTATTAGTACCAAGTCGACGTTTTACTTCTGAAATTATGAAAAAGTGAATTTTCGCATTTGGCAAAGAAAGGCGTAAATACCAAACTGAAATAAAACTCCACATACTACATTAAATTTTCTAAATAAAACACGGTTTTACAAAGAAAAAACTGAATGCCATATCAATTTTCCCATTCCTGAATTCTGACCTTTTCAGACGTCACTAACACAGGAAGCTACTCGGTTAGTCCTAGGGAGGTCATAGGCGAAAAGTCTTTTTTTTATTTCGAATATTTTCCTCCCGTTTAGTTTTTATTTAAAAAAAAATCATCTATTTTTATTCTCTTGTGTCAACATCAGAAATTGTAATCAATAACAAAAGAAGGTGCTTTCAATCACCTACAAAAATATCGTGATCAACTCAAATTAGTTCGGCTACCGGTTTATTACATTACAGAAATCCATAAATTCCATTAACTTATTGGATTTATTATCATTTTCTCAATGAACACACAACGTATCAAAATCAAGAGAGATAAGACAGAACTAATGGACGATAACGATCACAAATTACTGCAAGGATGGAAAATTCGCTGCTTTCATTAATAAAACCAGCATGATATCAAAAAATAGTAGAGCGTAAACAATATTAACTCCTTTTACTAAAAAAAAAATTGTATAGGGTGAATCAATATCGCGTGAACTTTACCTTTGGAAATAAATATCTGCCCTATCAGGGGCGGGTCAACGACTGGAAATGTCAAAGTACAATAGAAAGGCTGAAAGCTGTCTATTTAATAAAATTATGCATTTAAAATGTAATATTCTGGTTTGGGAGGGTGGCCGCTTCATCGCCCTCCCCGCACCAGCCGCCACTGATTGTAAGTTTATAATCGGAAAATGCATAGCAAGACAGGATTGCCACATACATATTTTCCATGGTAACCTCCAAACGTACAAATGTATTCGAAATGTAATGAACCAATAACCCTAGGGAGATAATCATCATTTAACTCCAGATTCCATTGATTTATTAAAAATTACACTATTCACCATATTTAATTTAATACCAAAATTAAATAATAAAAATCCGCTTCATGACCTGATATTTGCAAATGTCAGCAGGCGGAAAATGTCAGGATGGAAGTGAAAAATAAACGACATTTCGGAAAATTGAAGAAAACCTACAAACTCATTTCGAGCTAATCGACTCTTCCGGATTATCTACGGTTTAATAATAAAAAAAAAAAAAACTGAAGCGATATAATCGTTAGAAACGTAAATAATTAGAAAAAATTAAAACTTCATAATTAGAAAAATTAAGTATGACTCAGAATTGCGAAGGCAGACACGATGAACGTGGGCAAGCAAAGTTTTTCTTGGCTATTGTTACATTTCTTTGGCACGTAGGTGAGCGACTGGTTATTCATAGTGCACCGAACGCAATTATTATGAAACTGAAAATTGGAATCGCCGAACGCGAAAACTCTTCCAACCGAAGTGGTTTCACCATGACAATCTTTTAGGGATGGGGACAACCTGTTTGGGTTCCCACGTCTCGATTACAAAAACTTGGGAACAGTTGAAAATAGAACGGCGTGCAACTTGTTGAAAACTTGTTAACAAGTTTGCAGCCAACTACGCCAACGTGGAAAAACTGGAATGTCATGGTGGCGCCCCAATGGCCGAGCCTTGCGACGGTAGAAGAGCGGATCTGAGGAGATGAGTGTTCGATTTGAAGCTCCTCGGCAAATATCTAGCGCCGTGGGCGATCTGCGAAATCTTAAAAGAACAGTATCCCATTAATTACATTTCCCTTGCAAGTCATCTTGGCTTTGGCCAGGCTTATCGCCTACACAGTACACGGTGCTTGGCACGCAAATAGGTAAATCAAATTTACAAAAAAAATGAGTTAAATTAAATAAAAAATTCTATTTTACGGTTTTTGAACTTCCGAGACGAAATAACTTTTGGTTAGTACCGAAAATTGCAGTTACGGTCCTGGGCGTGATTTTTTAACTTGTCCGGAAGCTTCGGTGGAAGCATAATTTAGCTTTGAAAAAACAAACTTAAGTTAAACAATGGAGCATGTGTGTCGAGAAAATAGATGTTTACAATCGCTGATTGCTACTAACCTGCGTTAGATCCCCAGGTAGGCAACTTAAGTAACTTTTTGAAGCTGCTCGAGCGTTTCAAGCTACCCGAACGTGTGGTGTAATCCTGGGTCTCCATAAACCTTACAAAAACTACACACAAACCCGATGGATGATTTTCACTACTATAAAATTCGATTCTTTTGCTTGGGAGCACTCGAACCACCACATAGTTTCATTTATTCTCGCCAACCTAATAAAAAAAAATTATTTTTTCGGATTGACCACAAACAAATCGGAAAATAATCGAAAATTTCAATTTAATTGTATCCTGTAGCCTTTATCGCGAAACACTGGGATAAACTAAATTGGCGCTAATGTTGGTAGGAAGTCGCTAAAGGAGGATGTGGGTTATTGTGGGCTCGAGGCAACACAGACCTAAAACGAAAACGGACCGATTCCAAAACTACTTCAAGAAATCTGATTTATTTGGGGTTGTAAATTTCGGGCGGGATACCTGTAAGCACCAACCCCAGGTAGATTCTATTTTAACACAGTAACAGATGTTCGTTCTAAAATTAAAATGTGCGAAAGGTCTACGTAAATCGACGGGGGGTTGGTAGTAAAAAAATAAAGAGATCCTGTCAAATTAACGTCAAAATTGAAGGTGTAATGGGTTTTTCGCGCTTGATAATTTTATTGATGGGCATTTTATATCCGGGCTATTGTTCTTACAAGTCTCTTAAGAATCGAAATGTGGAGAATAATATAAAATGGTTAACCTATTGGCTGAGTTTTGCAGCGTTCACCGGCGCCGAATTTTTCGGCGACGTCCTACTCAATTGGTTGCCGTTCTACAATACAACCAAGGTTCTCTTCATCATGTGGCTCCTGTCGCCCATAACGGACGGTTCCAAGATATTTTACCACAAATGTCTACAGCCCCTGTTGACGGGGCGAGAAAAATACATCGACAATTACATTTCCAATTTGATCCTTGCGGTGGTAACTCGTCTGATGCCGACCACGGTTTTGATAACCCAACAACTCGGTCGGAAGTACAGGTCCACGCTGGAACCGATCAGGAACATTTTGGAACCGGAGGTTGCCAATCGTTCTACGATATCGCTGCCACCGAAAAGCAGTAAAAGTGAAGTGAATATACCCAAAAGTCGATCGTACGACGAATTGGACAGATGCGAGAAGATTACCGAGATTCCAAACAGGAAGAGCGTGGATTTTAAGAAAATGTTAAAAATCAATTTTCGGGACAAAAACATAAAATCGAACCAACACAACATCGAAGAGGTTTACATATTTTTCCAGTGATAGTCTGTGTGTGCGTCGAAAAAAGTTTGAGGGTCTCCGCTTTAGAGCATGATTATCTAAAAGCAGCCAATTTATAAATAATTTCGGGTTCAATTCGTACGGCAAAAATTCAAAATGTTATTTTTTCGATTTGTTTGCGCAAACAAAACCGCAAGAGATAAAGTAATGTTGTAAAAATAATAACCTTGGAGTGATTAAAAAAATTGACAAGCAGTAATTAAAAATGTCTTATTTAAATCCTAGCTGTTGCGAAGGGAAAGCGCAACCGGCACTGGAATTATGGCATCACAAATAACATAAACAAAAACACACGCGACGACAACTGCGAAGAGCATGGGCGCGCGACGTCCGTCGCTGGGACATGCGGTATCACTAAAATACGGCCAAGATATGGAGTGCGAGAATGCGAAAGTTGGACGGCGCAGCCAACAGCTGAGCGTCCCGAACTAACCTAACGTAAAATTACATTGCTCGTCCCGTGAACCGCATTGCATAAAAGAACCGACAAAAGAAATCCAACTAACTCTCATCATAGGCGGAGTTTGTCTTCGTGCACCAAAGGTGCTACTAAAATTAACACGTAAATTCACCGTTGACGCAAATTAACATCGACGTTAATTGTTGTATCGATAAATTTGTGAAATGACTCAAAAACCCAAATACTTCCTCCTTTGGCTGCCAGGAACGAAATTTCCAGTGTCATTACCAAAGCTATTTTTATAACTTACGCTCTGGATACATCAATAACCAATGATAGACAGTCGTAAGCATTAGAATTCGGAGGAAATTACCATAATTGGAAATTACGGCTCTCGAAATACAGGAACTCCTGAAGGATCTTTTCCTTCGATCAATTTCAGGATAGAAAAACGTCAAGTGAAATTGCTTTTCAGAAAATCAATACCACTGCCATTTGTCTCCCCCGGCTGCCGAAAATTATGAAATTTAAAACAAAGTAACGGGGACGAATTTTCCGACCATGGCAATGTAAATGGTACCTTTTGTCACACAAAAATCGCTTCTACACCAATACTCATCAGACACTTTTTGTTGTAAATTTCATTCTCTTCATTTTTGTTTATATTAATTTTTTAATTTAGTGGCACCGTTTTCGAGTTACGGTAAAAAGAATAAAATTTGATTAAAATTGTTTCAAGTCCCTGTATCTCGGAAACGGTGCGACAAAATAGAAAAATGCTTATAAACAAAAATAAAAGAAATGAAATTTGCAACAAAAAATATCTAATGAGAATTGCTGTAAAATCGATTTTTATGTGACAAAAAAGTCCTTGAAGCTAAAATTTAGTTACAAAACTGTCCAGGGGTGGACGCGAACTAGCCACTGCCTAATACAATCCATTTCCGCAAAAACAAATTAAGATTTGAAAACTGTAAGCTATCGAAGATTCGGTGACCTTCCAAGGTAGGTATTTAGAACAATTCCATTTCCATATGAAAGCCATCCCGATAAGGCGGGCAACCTACGCCGGAAGTTACTTTAAATTTAGTTGGCGACATGCGATTTCCTGTAACGGTAACAATAATACAAAATAGTCCAGTTTATGATGGCAGGAGGAACCTTCAAAATTTCGTCAGTTGAGCCAAAAAGACAGCGAGTTTTCCTTTGACCCATCGCCCCATAAAATAAATAGGAGAGTTGGGCGCGTGCCAAAAATTGTACTAAACATTTCTGCGTGCCAAATTATCATTTTCTCATCAATATTGTTATGGTAAAGCTGAATTGAATATTAATCAAGTGAATCATCACAGATACAGGTTTTTGCATTCCAATATGGCTGTTCAAAATAGCAATGTATACAAATTCAAAAATATTCATTTTATTGCAGAGATAAAAGCTAGCTATTCGCATGAGACATCAATAATTTTGTCCCGACTAAAAGTTTTCGATTTCCAGATCAGATTCAAAAATTAAATTGTACTTATAATATAAATGTAATCAATCTGGAAATGCGATCGCGGGAACCCCCGCCCGAGAAATCGAGATTTTAATTCTCAATCAGAAAAAAAAATATCGAGATGAAAATTAAGACATGAAATCTTTCTGGCCAAGTTCCAATTTATTTCCGACACGTTCAGTTCTCTATCTGTTCAATCATTAATTCTGTTTCGTAATCTCCGCTGCGTGCAGCCGCAATAATATCTACTTTTCAAACAGAAAATTTGTAATTTGTAATTTTCGTGTTGTAACGCAAGTAGTAAGTCGGAGCAATGTATTGGTAAACACGTAGACTTTCCCCCTATCCCTATTCCGAGACGAAAAAAAAACACCCCTCGACAAGGTATGAAACTACACAGTAAATTGATCCCACTGCGCTCCGCCAATAAAGTCGGAGTTGGAAGTGACGATTTTCCCTCATAGACATACTAGAAAACTAATCAATAATTTCCACGCGTTTTGTTCCTGGCGATACGAAATAAATTAGTTTTTATAGGATTTTTAGCTATCCAAATGCACCACGTCAAATGCAATCATCCCTCTCCCCCCCCCTCCCCGGATTAATTTAAAATTTTTCATAACTAACAAAACAAGCCAACAGTCCTATTCGGTGGCGTTCCTCTACCTTCAACACAGACAGATCAATAACTACTACTCCTATCAGATTTGATTTACATCCTGTCGCATTAATTTCTAAAGGAAATTTAATTAAATTTCGTGTTGTCACGAAGCGCGTCGTCCACACAGAGGAACTGCTTTACGTAATCCACCTCCAGCATTGTCCAAAAATTAAAATAACTATGCAAAACAGTAAGCGCCTAGCGGCCCGACAACACCGGCAATAAAAAGTTGCCCTAATTTAGAAAAATTCCGCTTAAATCTATAGCGCAAACACACATTCGAGTTTATCGAGGGCGACAATTTTGTCAACCTAAGGAGCGTCCAGATAATAGACCGCTACTTCCTTATTATCTTAAAGTAAACAAATTAACGGCGCTAATTAACTCGGTAATATTGCGCCCCCGACGCTATAATTTCTCTTATCTCAAATGTGACCGATAATAAAGGGGTGGTAGTAAGAGCAACTGCGTTTTGTTAGATTGCCCTGAATCTTGACAAACTATTCCATTAGAGCATTAATTCCCTCAAACACTGCTTAACTATGTTCCTTCCGAGAGTAATTTTTGTAATTCACCGACTTTCCCTTTCATCAATTTTGTAATTTATTAGAAAATTCAAACGAAACTTTTACAAAATAATATTTTGATGCAAAACTGCACAGAAGGTTTATTAACAATTTCTTTGCCAAATTTTGAAAAAACAAACAAATGAAACACTTACCGGTGCTGTCTAGATCCGTCGTACTGATGTCTCGCTCTTCAGCCATTTTTCTTTCTCTTTCCACTGAAAATTAAAAAATATTTAAAAAAAATATTCACGAAGAACCAAAAATGGCAGAAAAATAGAAACCCCCTCGATAGAGTCTACGACTCGTGACTCAATTTTTCTTTGATTAATCGAATTTTAATTAAAATATTGTATCATTTCAAATTTCATGTTCTAATAATAAAAAACAAGATCTTAAAATTAGGATTAATCAAAATTGAACTTAGAAAAAAATTGAGCCAGGAGTACCCTGCCCTTCTACTAGCAAGAAACCAAATTTTAATGCACATAAAAAAGAAAAGATGTAGGGTAGGGTTGGCCTAGCGGTTGACTACCAAAGTAGTTCAGCAGTGGCAAAATTTAAAATCTAATGATGCAAACAACTGCCCCAATTTCCTATCCAGTATGGGCAACGATAGGGTCGAAAGCAAGATTTCCCTTGAAAATCAAAGAAATTCTTAACATTGGAACCAGTTTGGAAATCAAAGAAGGATCCTGGCCAAGATCATAGAGGGTAAACGAGGAGAAGTGAGGAGGGGGTAAATAAATATATTTTAATAAGAATTTAGGTATATTTTTGAAATTACAAAATATTTCGAGTAGATTTCGTTGGGTTTTTAAGAGTCATGAGGAAGGGGTTAGCTAGCCCCAGTGGCGTATTTATAAAATGTTTTTGGGGAGGGGGGGGGGCAGACTAAATATTTTCGGAATCTCGTTAATCCGTTCATGCGCGTCAGTAATAAACCGACTGACTAGTTTCAGAAATCTCGATGAACTTTTACAAACGAAATCCAAAAACTAAGCAACGAAGAAAAACAAAATTTTTTTGTGCTATTAAAATTTAAAAAAAAACTGTTAAAATAAAAAAAAATTCAGGGGTACAATCATCCCTGGGGGGGATTTTGCCCCCCTCTAAATACGCACTGGCTGGCCTCGTTACCCTCCCCCCTTCAAAACATTTTTGGCGAGAAAACTTAGAATATGGGAAATTCTAGAAAATCTTAGGAAATCTGAGAAAATTGAAAAAGCTAAAAAATAAAACTTATCGATCATTTTTAAGATTTTCCTTCACTTTTGTATTTCACGATTTCCCCTCGGTTTTCCAGCAAACCGTGGTGTACTAGTGAAGAGAAATCTGAAGATATTCGAGGAAATTCCAAAAAATCCATGGAAATTTTAAGAATTTCAAGATAATCTCAGAAAATTCTAAGACATTTTAGTAAATAGGAAATCCAAAGAAGTATAAAAAATCCTAGGAAATTTTAAGAAATTCCCGAGAAAGAGAAATATCAAAGGAAATAAATTTTTTTTGGTAGAAAATCCTGGATATCTTAGGAACTCGAAAAAATCTAAAGAAATCTCAGAAAAATCTAGATTTTTATTCTATTTTTATTATTTTATTCTACATTTCTTAAAATATCCTAAAATTTTCTGCGATTTTCCATTTCACAAGATGCCCTAAGATCTTGTAACTTTCTAGATTTTTCTGAGATTTCTTTGGATATACAACTAAAGGGAAATTTGAGGAGGTCTTAAGAAATAGATGGAAATAGAAAATACAAGGAAATTATAGAATAGTATATTCTGTAACGAGTTAGGAATTGGCATATTCTGCACGAGGGGAAAGTTTGTCACCCGAGCAGTTTAGGCGAAGGTGACGGTCCCCGTGTGCAGAATAGCCATTCCAAACGAGTTCCAGACTATACTTTCTATACGACGGACGCACAGTGCTAGTGTATTTCTTGTAAAAAAACGAACACCAATTTGACAGTTGACGTTATAAAACCAGTAAAACAACTTGTTGATAGATGTCACTACCAGGTTTTAATATTTATTAGATGTGAGAATATAGTCATTCTGTAACGGATGTTCAAGAATGAAACATTCTGTAACAGGTGCGAAGAATGTGTATTTTCTGAATTGAAAAGTGAGTCAGAATGTTCGTATTCTGTATTAGTCGTATAGAAATTTTTTTTTCAATTTTCTGAGATTGGCTTTTCTAGGATATTCTAGATTTCTTAAAATATATTCTAGAATTTTCTGGAATTTTCCATTTCACAAGATGTCCTAAGATCTTGAAACTTTCTAGATTTTTCTGAGATTTCTTTGGATTTTCTAGAGTTCCTAAGATATCCAGGATTTTCTACATTTTCTTGAATATCAAAAAGATTTTCTGGCATTTACAGGGATTCCTTAACATTTTTCCGGTTTTCTGTAGATTTTCTTTTACTTGTACTCCCAGGAAATCCAAGAAAACATAGAAAATCCTGGATATCATAGGAGCTCTAGAAAAACCATAAAAATCTCAGAAAAATCTAGGATATCTTAAGAAATCTAGAATATCCTAGAAAAGCCAAGAAAATCTCAGAAAATTGAAAAAATAGAAAAGTATTTTCTAATTTCCTCTATTTCTTAATACTTCTTCAAATTTAGTTTACGAACAAAATTTCCTTGTCGCCATATTGAAAAAACGTTGCCAAATCACGTTTTTTTTGCAAAAAACTCAAAATTTTGGGCAACCTATTGATTTTTAGAAGAAATAAAATGTATCATCAAAAAAAGTAGATAAAATTTCCTACAAAATGACCTTTTGGTTCATTTTCTAGGATGAAAATTAACACCGCAGACGCCACTCGCGTTTTTGCTGGTTTTTCAAAAAATTCAAATTTTTTAGGAAATTCTTTGAAGAATTCAAATTCCATGCCGACCAGAGGCTATATTTTTACCCGTTGCCATTAGCACGAAATAACCTTTATTTGACTCGAGAAATCAAGAAATTTGAATTTTACGAAAAACCAGCAAATCGTAGACTGAAGTCAAATTTATGGAAGTCCCAGTCAGACAGGACCGTTGAGCCTTTGACCACTTTTAGATATTTGTATGGATAGTGGCACAATTATGACCTGAACAATTGAAGTTCATTGATTGCTCCAATTAAGATTGTAAACCAATCTTGAATTTGCTTAGGCGGCCTTTGGCCTCATTAGGAATTTAACAAATTTTTGTAGCCACTTACTTTGAATAAAGTGAGAGCTAGGTTTACGTCGAGGATCCCGGCTGTGTATCCTGTCCATGAACTTCCCTATTCCTCTATCTTTCTTATTGATGGGCCCCGGACACGTATCATCGTATAACTTTACACACAACCTGTGTACGTTGATGAGACACGCTAAAACAAGAAATCATTAAAAATAACCCATTCGGTTATGGAAAATCAACTTACTGGTGCATTGGTAACCTTGAGGTGAAATTCCGTTGATTATTTGGTGACAGTGATTGCAAAGTATCACAGTGTAATAAGGTTGGGCGACAAACTGATGCCCTTGGAGGGTTAACTACAACAAAACCGCATAAGTATACAGAAATAATCAACCACACGCAAAAACATACCTTTCTGGAATACTTTCCAATAAATTTCGGTCTGAACGTTTCCTTTTTTACGAAAGTCGGACATCTGTCCAAACCTCGAGTAGTGGATCTGACACCAAAAATCCGAGTGATAACCGTCGCTAAAGCTGCTGCCATGAGGTAACGTTTGTGGTCATAATTTTCCTGATCCAATTCCCTTCTAGAAAAATTGCAAGTTAAAAAAGATCGTACAACCCAAATGGTACTTACAAATAAGGATCCAGCTTATCCAACAGGAGATTTTCGTACAAATTCATTTCCTTTGCTTTATCCTGAGTAATATCGGCCAAAATTAAATCGTTGGGTCCAAAAATGGTTCCCAAACCAGCGGTGCGCTTTTGTTGAAAATCTTCCAATTGTCGCGTGAGTTCCTTGTTGGCTTTAGAACGAGCTTTCCAAAAAATCTTTCGTAAAATTTCTTCTTTGTCGAATTCGCGAGTTAGAACGTCGTCGATTTCGCGCGCGATGTTTTCGTCTACGTTACTAAGCCTAAGTGGCGCCCCCGGAACTAAGAAAGTCGAATGTATTTCGTAAGCCCACTTGCGCATTTCTTTAGCATTGCCTTCTTTATACAAATCGGTGATAAGGTAAAACAGAAGACTGTTTGGATCGGAATTTGATAAAATATAATTCATGAACACAGCTAAGTGAGGTGTGTGCTCCCATAACCGAGATAAAGACTTGAATGGGCCGTGATCTTCCAGTTGTCCCTAAAAATAAAAAATTAAATTATCGTGGTTTAATTTTAACCGTAGGTACACTTACCACTTCGGGGTCGGATATTTCGTCGTCTTCCATACTGATTATAGGTTGTTGAGCCGATTGGGCAGTGGCCGCGTGTATGGGTGAACTATTAGCTAGAACTCTTCCCAACAGACTAGAACTGGATAGGAGTGACTGGTCGAGAGATGAATCCATTGTGTTCTACAGAAAAAAAAAGGTTAACAGTAAAAGTAGCCTTGGATTGGATTGGTTACAAACCTCATCGAAATGATCCACGTCGTCTGCGTTGGCAGAATTTCTATTATGATCTTGACGTCTTCCCGTGAGTGGACTGGGATAAGGTGGCGGTGGAGTGCCGGGAGGTGTACCTGCAGGTTCCCAGCTTTCCGATCGAGTGAGGTCGCTCATACTTTCGGATGCGATTAGGCGTCTGGAAGCTTCGGCAGGCGAGACGACACACAAGGATTCCGGACTCGATTTTGTTCGATGATGAGTATGGTTTGGAGTCTAAAACACGAAAGAGAGAATGAAATTGAGAGCGAAAGAGTAAAATGGTACAAATCTAAACCGCTCGGTTCCTAAAGTTAATTTTCGATAAAAAAAAAAAAAAAGAAAAACCACACAACCGCAATGTTTTGAATTAATTCCTCAACCAAAAATTTAGAACGTCTCGCGCTGATTTAAAAAAATTAACAATTTAAAGCAATAAGAAAAATAAAATAGAATTAGATACGGAAAAACTAAAAATCTACAAAATTGTTACTTACATAGTTATTAAGTAATGGTGTGCAAGTTGCCACAAGTGGATACGACATTTGTTTGTTTATGGAATTAACGGCATCGGGATCGCTAATTCCACTGTTAGAGACTGGATTTCGTGGAGGAAGTGGAGGTGGAGTGGACATGTCGGAATATAAGGAATTATCGACCATAATTTCGGGCGTGGGAATTTTCGTACCATCCGACTGTAAATTATTTACATTTGAGTCAACATCTACTCCGGGCTGTGTATTAAAATTAATATCGTCGCCACTTAACACAGAATTAATATCTAAAGGCACTTTGCCATTAACATATAAAGGCTTCTTGTTATTTTGACCGTCGATTTGTGGACGATTTCGTTTTGGAAGCGGCGGAGGCACATCGTTATCTAAATTACTTAATCCTTCGTTAGGGGACGTGAAGGAACAGGAAAGACTTTTTTTTAGTTTTTTGTTCGGTAGCGATTTTGTTGTTAGATTCGGGGGTGGCGAATTGGGAAGAGGAGGCGGTGGTTTATTTAAGTTATCGAATAAATGGGAGATGCGTGGTGTTTGCTGTAAGAGATAGACAGTAAAGCAGTGTTAGTTTTAGTATCGACAGCCATACACAAAAAAATGGGCCCCAATTTTTGGAAATGGAGATTGTGAAGCCTGTCCCCCTTGAAAAAAATTGGGGCCATTTTAATTCGAAAATTAGAAACATCACCAATTAACGTCAAACTTTGATAAAACCAAAGAAGGAGTTGGGATGTGGTCAACGTTTCCTCGGTTACAAATAAGGTAATTAAATTTTTGCGATAAACTCCGCCAGTTAATGACCCACTCGGTTTTATCAACGTTTGGATCTTTCTCAGGCAGCATTTAATATTACACAGAAATTATGAGCCACAAGCCAACCATCAACCGATTCACCGTTTACCAAAAACAAGAGAATTAAGTTCTGTTTTTAAACGATTCTTCAAATTGAAAAAAAAAATCAAAAGATCAAACTAAGATATTATTACCTCGTTCTGCGTCCGTACGTGATTTTGAAGAATGGTGTGCAACTTTTGTAGATTACTTTCGGCCTTTGATAGCTTCTCGTTTTTCTTGTCGTTTTGGGAGACCGCAATTTCGCTACGAAGCTGATCGATGTAGCGCTGCTCTTTTTCAATCATCAGTCGAATTTGCTGTTCGCGCTCCAATTGCAACTGGTACTGCTTCTCGTGCTGCAAATTTTTCATTGTAAATTAAAAAGAAAAAAACACAAATCGATTTAATGCAAGCGTTACCAATAAATGGTCATAAAAACTTACATCACTTCTATTATCACCAATGACACATTATTTACATAAATATCTTGTTTGTGGACGCAGTCTAGGTAACTATTAATTTAAATGAAAATAACACAGAATAAAATGAAATTTATCTTTTTACATTTCGTCGACCATTGACATGTCTGGCGGGTACACCAAGGCCAAATGACCTTCGATTAAACATGATATCATCAAAAAAAGGCCATGGGGGCAGGAACTCAAGGTATAAAATCGCAACAGACGATCATGAGCATATCGTTTCAAAGATATCGAGTCTGGGAGGTATTCCATACTCCCAAACCTCCCGGTCAGGTATCCTATGTTTCACTATACGGAGCGGCGGTGGCCAACCTAGAGTCGGTAAGAAAATCTTGGTGATCCACGGAAAAAAATTATATTTTGTAATTCTAAAAGAAATTTGTTTTTTTAAATTTTTAAAGCAGAAAAATCGCTTTTACAGCAATATCTGTCAGACATTTTTTACTGCACATTTCATCATCCTCATTTTTGTTTATATACATTTTTCTATTTGGTAGCACCGTTTCCGAGTTACAGCGTCTTAAAGAAGACTGTAAAAATTTTAATAAAATTCCCATAAGAACAATTCTGTTCAAGTCGCTGTAACTCGGAAACGGTGCGACCAAATAGAAAAATGTATATAAGCAAAAATGAAGAGAATGAAATTTGCAACAAAAAACGTCTGAGAAGTATTGCCGTAAAAACGATTCTGACGTGACAAAAAGTCTTCAAAGGGTATAATTTACATTGCCAACATAGAATTGGGAGAAAACCTTTGCAGTTATAGAGGCAACCGAGGGAGGGAACTTTAATAAATCTTCTTGCGTGACTGGTTTCGGGGTTACCATATGAATTCCCATCCTTTGTAAATACGAATGTTTTACTTACGGTAACTGGTTGCGGTCCGGTTATCCTCTGGGAAGCATGAGTGGTAAGGGGGCGCGCGTGCAAGCTAGGGGACCCCATGTTTCGGAGGGGTCCCGTTCTCTGTTGAACGGTCAGCACCACTTGCGAAGAAGCTGAAAATAAATATTAAACGTTACCACACGATTAGACAAATAACATTTATACAAATGGGATTGGCCTTTATTTAAATTAAAACTGTTGTTCGCGTATCATATTGCATTCCGAGAAGTACAAAAAACAATTTATAAAAAAAGAACGTGTTGTGAAAATTAATGTTATTTACATTTATCTTATCACAAAATGTATATTATTATTATAATATATTGATTACACATTGTTTTTATTCCACTACAAATATTTACACTGGTAATTTGGTAGCAGGAGAGAGAGAAAAACAAGGATTTTTTTTAGATGGGAAATGCGTTGGAAAATATAGTCAGTTGTATTTTCTGCAATCTATTTATAGACTGATAGACGTACGCTAGCTCAAACGTCATCCACATTCATAATCAAAAAATCCCACCTGAACAACTACACAATGCACCTCATTAATTTTGTAAAAATTCATTAAACACTTCAACGTGTAATAAAATTGGAAGATGTGCGGTTTTGTTTGTTATTCTAATTTTACTTTTAACTTGCATTACTCACTATTGGTCTTATAATAATTTATCAGGTCTAGGACATTCGAAACGTTCTACAAATAATGAGATGCGACACGAAATGCTTCTTAAAATAATGAAGTCCTGCTTTTGGGGCAATTTTCGTTTTAATTGAATTACAAGAAATTTCGTTTCAAAACAAACCGTTTAGTCCTGTCTCCGCCCCCCAGACTAATTAAGCAACGTTCATCATAGATTGTCTCTTTCCGATGCACTATTTAACGATAGCCATCCTTCCTTACAGGGCCTATTTTACCATTAGGCACGTGCCTAGGGCCCAATGGTCAAAATAAAAATCAAATACCTACAGATAAAATAACCCAAAGCCCCATTGGGGCCCGAAAATTTGCTAGAACCCAGGGCCTAACTCAGTTAAAAATAGTCCCCGATTGCAAGTTTTCACCGAAAGAGGGGGGGAGGTAGCATACCCCGAAAACAGGTTCTGAACATGCGAAACGTTTTTGGTTAATAAAATTTTAATAAAGTTGTGTACATTATAAAACTTTTGGCTCTGAAACCGGGGGGTCTGGGGGCATGGAATGCCCTCCAGTACATCATAAATTGAGTTAAGTTGTATTCCATAATCAAGTTACTGCGCCAACAAATTACGAGTGCACTAAAGGGTATGCTACACTCCCCTGACTCTCCGGTGTAAGTGTATTTGGTTGTAAAAGAGTGAATAACTGATGTACTGGAGGGCATTCCATGCCCCCCAGACCCCCCGATATCAGTAACAAACAGTTTGTGACCATGTTTTTTGATTAATTTGATTAAATTAAAAACTCTCACTCTTTCAGGACCAAATTGTTCAGGGGATCTGGAACACCCTCAACTAAAGTTAAGGTGACCATTTTTATGAAATGTAAAACCAGTACATGGGAAAACGGAGGACCTTTTCCTAGGTTTCCCAATCTCACGTGGGGGAAAGGTGGGTTCTCGGTAAATATCACGTAATTTTTTTTCATCCTCAAGAAACAGTAAAATTGCGAGAGAACTGGGTTAAATTAAGTAAAACAATCTCATGTGAGATTCGAGGGAACGGGGGGTCGAGGAAAATCTCACGACATCTCACCAGGAGGGTAGGGGGAGTCGAAAAATTGGAAAAATCGTATCACAATGGATGACTATTCAACGGCGGATAATAAAAAACTAAAACTAAAGAAAATCAAAGGTAGAAAAACTTCGTAGAAGCTAGGTGTGGGAAACCGGGAATAGCCCCCAGGATCAACAAGTTGGAAATAGAGCAGTCAATTCATTGTGGACATTGACAAATTTTTTTGTACAAAACTCATAATTTTATTGTTCTGGAGGGTATTCCATACCCCCAGACCCCCCGGTTTGAACCATTATCCTCATATTGGGTAATAAAATTTTATTATTGATTTTCCCCCAGAATTCATCATTCTGGTTTAAGCAGCCACGGGGTTTAAATCTTATAAGGGGACGTCCATTAATTACTTGAGACGTTTCTCACCCAATTTCACGTGGGGGAAAGCGGGGTTGACGGCAAATATCACGTAATTTTTTTTTATACCCAAGAAATTGTATTTTCTTGTTATTTAAGTAATTAAGTAAAACAATCTCAAGTGAAATTAGAGGAAGGGGAGTTGAGCAAAATCTCACTACATCTCATCGGGGGGGGGGGGGGATCCGAAAAATTGCCTCACGTAATTAATGGACGTCCCCTTAGTTGAGGAATCCAGCACTAATTGCAATTTATTTTATAAAAATACAAAAATTTTCAAAATTATTGTGCTGAAGAAACGAAGGATAATCTGAATTGAAACCAATCACGGAAACTTTCGTATGTGAAATAAAACCGGTTAGAAAATATACACACACACTTTCTGTTTTTTAAACCGGGGGGTCTGGGGGGTATGGAATACCCTCCAGTACAACAATATTAATTGTGCTTAAAAGCAAAGGGAATTTTAACATTGAATTTACGTCTATGTTACATTTATCTTAATTGTAAAATTAAATTATTTTCCTTGGCCGAAAACCTAATTTCCCTGATTTTTCCAGACGAGTGGGAACCCTACCTGGAGTACAAAAATAAAAGTAATTGTGTGTTCAGTAGTCAAACCCATTTTTTCAGGGCCCAAAGCTTAAACAAACCTTTAATTCAAGTTTTAAAAGAAAAAAGAAATCTGAGAAAATCCGAGGTAGTTAGGAAATCCTAGACATTTTTAGGAATTCCTAGAAATACTACGGCCAACCTTTTTTTTGAACTTTTTCGAAAGAAATTCTTGAGGCAATCCAAGGAAATCTTAGGAAATCCGAAGCAATTTATAATTATTTAATCATCAATTATAATTCAGATTTGTCAACTGATATTCAGAAATCATGAATTGTAATTCAGATTTGTCAAATGATTTTACAATTCACAATCAGTTGACAAATCTGAATTACAATTGACGTTTTCTGAATAGCAGTTGATCTTTTCGGAATTACTGGTGAAAAAGGTGTAGAGAAATTCAAAGAAACTTCATAAAAAGAAACCTGGTGTACAAAAATTTGGTTTGCCGTTTTCCCCTTGAGGATTAATTAATTATATTTCCTCATCTTGACTTTGGCCAAGTTGATCGCCTACGGACTGCATAGTGTATGGTACTCGAACAAGTGAACGATTTTAATTTATTTAACTGGTAAATGGTAAGGTAAGGAGGGGTGCAGACATACACAGGTAAGTATGAGAAAATGTTAAGCCCCCGAGGGGGGGGGAATCGGCCGGGGAATATTGTGTACAAGTGAAGGAAAATCTTAAGAGATGAAGAAAATCATAGGAATACTATAGACAACCCCTTTTTTTATTAGTTTTTCAACTTTTTCGAAAGGAAATTTACAAGGGCTTTTTATCCTATAAAAATAGCATTTACAGCAAAACTCATCAAACATTTTTTGTTGTAAATTTCATTCCCTTCATTTTTGTTCCTATACATTTTTCTATTTTGTCGCATCGTTTCCGAGATACAGTGACTCATGGCAAGTCGCTGCCAGTCCACCTCTGTAACTGACTGAAATAACATGTGAAGACAACCTTCAATTATTGCAAGTAGGGTGTATTCAACCTCGTAAATGTAAATCCCGATAGGAATCTCGAAGGGGAACAGGAAACAGAACAAAAGTAACAGCCAACTGTTACAAAATTAAGTGTGCGAAAAAGTCTGGGGTAGAAAATTTGATTATTGTTGACCCAAATTTAGTATGGAAAATGTGATTATTCCAAAGGTTAAAAAATCGATCTTCTATAAATAAAAATAGAAAATTGATTTGTAGAAATTCGTCGGGTGTCCGGTATTTTATTGTGTGGTCTGCTTTATGGATCGGTGTGGTAATAAACATTAAATCAGTAGGAATTACAGTGCATTAATTAGGGCAAACCTAAAAATATCTTAGGTCAATATAATTCATTAACGAAATAGACAAACCAAAGTACAAATGCTATGTCAATAAATAAAAAATCTACTACACCCAAACCACTTCCTTAATTTTTTCAAGTTTCAAGTCCACCAACGCAATTTTTTACGTAGTACGAAAATTTACGGTCTTTTTATGGGTAGAATGACTTTTGCGGCCTCTGGAGATTTGCAGGTATTTGATTTGTTTACATTTTTTTATATAATTTAACAGGCCAGATCTGTTCGAAAAACTACGAATGCCTGCCAAATTTATTAGAATATGAAATACGTTTCTATTTTAACCATGTCGACATTGACACATAACTATTTTGTTAAACCAATTTTATTTCGGCTGAAAATTTCCGAAAATTTTTGGAAAATGACCAAACCGCTTAAATAAACTCTTAGTCACAATAATCCAAATTAAGGTAACTTAACCCTCGTCCCGATGGTTCTACTTACAAACAAAACAAAATCAACCCCTGGTGCGTCCTAGGATTGTCCAGGAAAAAAAAACGACAAACAGCTGAACGTCGCTAATTAACACAATTAACACTTCGCACGCACAAAATAAAACACGAAATATCGCACCTTTAAATAATTCGGTACGCAGTGAGCTTTGATTTTCTTTTGAACTGATCGCCACAAAACATCTGTCGCAGGACGACAAAACCCGAAGGCAAATCGCCGGTATTCGTGTGCACTTCGATTGACTGTGATCGTGTAATCGAAATTAAAAAATAAACAAATCACCATTGACAATGCTTTCGTAACCGAAACAAACGAACAGAAATTCGAAAAAGAGCGCCGACTTAATTTCGGTTTTGTTCGGAAAGAACGACCCCTTAAGGGGGGAGTACCCCGACACAACAAAAACGATGTTGATTAAAGTCAACAATGGACCGGAATATTCTTGCGGTGCAAGCGTTTCAATTATTCATAAGGCAAGGGTAGAGAGAGTTATAGGTAATCCATCCCGTTTTCCCCTAAGATAAAAAAACACACGTTCGATTGTAATGCGACCCCTTAAATAAATATCGACGCGGTATCGGTGATGGAAAATCGTTGATTTATATCGACAGTCCCCATGCAATTCAAATGGATCAGATTGTCATGATTTATGGAAGCGTAATCAAGTAAACTTACATTTTATCAGGTCCACGACTTCGGTATGCATCGACTGCGTCACGTTAACTCCATTAACCTAAAAATAAAAATATATAAAAAAAATCTCGAGTAAAAGTAGGGAAGATTAAGAGTTACCTTTATAATTTTGTCGCCCGCATGCAGGCCGGCTTTCTCCGCAGCCCCTCCGTCTTTGACGCTTTGAACATAGACCGGATTGTCTCCCGAGACTTTCATTCCGTATCCCGTCTCATCCTTGTTGATGATAATTTTGAGAAATTGCGAATGTGCGTGCGTTGGCGAATCCATAAGTGAGACTGGGCGGCCCATCACCCCGACCATGTTTCCCGATGATATTGGAATGGTCATTGGAGATGGCCGCCTCACAGAACCATTTAAATTAGAACATTGTCTGTAACAAAACAAAATGGTTATTTTAGACTTTAGAGCTTCTAAACAACCCACGTGAGATAAAATTAAATCGGTGATTAAGGATTTAGAAAAAAATACAAATTATTATTGGTTAATATTCCATTATTGTCGATGATGCAATGTACATATACATACAGGTAATAAGAAAATTCGTAATTTATCTCCGACGAAGTGACCACACAAAACTTTTACGATCGCTTTTATGATCCAATTCTTTAACCTGTTTTATGGCCGAGAGTGCACGGATGGCTGGAATATGGAACACACACAGAACGAATTTTAAATTAAAAAAAAAAAAAATTTAACGCAGTTTCTTCATCATCAAAATGTTAATTCCAATTTTTCTTCGAGAAATACAAATTGAACTTTAATCGAAAGAAGGAGTAAATGTCAAACGAATTTTTAATTCAAGGCTGGTAAGCAAATCTAAATGTTTAGATTCCTAAATTATTTACTGTTTATATGACGTTATGTAAATATGATGTCATTTATTAGGTAAACACGTTTAGTACACAAGTGCAAACAAACTTGGCCTAAAAATTAGAAAACCCCATCAAATTCAAAAGAAAATAGAAGTTATCTATTTCCTAACAGCCTTCAAGTTGCGCTCCTGTTTACCTTTCGAAAATCATCCATTGGTGATCAGGCCCAACCAGAAGCAGGGGGGGGGGCTCGGGGAATCCCTCAAGAGCCCGGACGAATAACTAAAAAATTTGAATAAATAAAAAATTATATATTGGGTTTTGTTCTTTCTTTCTTAATAAAATCTGGCGTCACTTAGGTGGAAAAAAATCCCATCAGTATATAGGTGGGGTGTGACAAGCCCCAAACATTAAAATAATGTAATATTAATTATGTGTCCCGTTGTTTTCAAGTTTACATTAAGCAATGTTCTTTGTGATCATCTAACAGCCTCGTAGCCAGGATTTCATGTCGGTGGGGGTACTCGTAAAAAGAAAACGAAATTTTCGGGGGTTCCCCTTCCGAGAAAAATTTTTTTTTCCATATTAAAATATATCTATTTAACTATTTTATTTTCGAAATTCAAATTTTTTTTCTTTTGAACATTTCGGGGCGGGAGAGGGGACGTGCCCCCCCCCCCCCGGCTACGGGCCTGTCATTTAAGAACCATATAATCACGAAAGGAATAATTAAAATTGTTTTTTTTAATAATCAATTTTCGTATATCAAAAAACATAATTTTAAATTGAAGTTAAGAATAATACAATACCCAGAAGATCAATTTAAAATTATTAATTAATACATAGGGGACATCCATTAATTACGTAACGCGGTTTTTTGTTGTCGAATGGTTAATTCGTAAGAAATCAGGGGAGGTCATATCACTAACAGTTTATTTTTGAAAAATAATAAAAAATATCCGTTATCTGTCTACAGGTGACTGATGCACTGAGATGGTGCACTGGAGGGTATTCCATACCCCCCGGTTTGCCGATAGCTGCAAATCAATCAACATTTGAAGTTGTAATTATAAATAAATACGTTTAACCTCAGACTCAAAAAATCTGATGTGGATACCACATGACTTCCTTGTCATTTTTAGAATTATTGTACAAGAATCTCGTTAATCTATTTTTGCGCGTCATAAATGAATGCCCTTTTGGCACGGACAATCGCAACCAAAACTGGAGGTGCACAACTAGATGCTATAAGTGTCTCAAAAATCCAAAATTTCAACTTATGTTGAAGAGTTATGCGACATACAGACGTCACAAGGTTCAGGGAAGGTCAAAACGGATATTTTCGTCAAAATCTGGAAACCGAAAATAATCGGGATTACAATACTTCCTTGTTTTACAAGGAAACAAAAAAGAATCAAGTCTGAGAAGCTTGAAGCTGAAACATGAATTGACCGAAATGAACCAAAATCATCTTAACTTGAAGTTAAGGCAGGCAAAAAAAAATTATTTGTGCGCTTAGCAGCAAAACAATCTTTAAAGCTTTAAAGTATTATGACACAAAACAATGAGTGTATACCGGGAGGTCTGGGGGGTATGGAATACCCTCCAGCGCACTCTTTTTTTTAGTTCGCGAATTATTCAGTAGCCAAATAGTAAAAAATATGTATGTCCTTTATGTGTCTACAGGTGGCTGGTGCGCTGATACGGTGCACTGGGGGGCGGGGGGGTATTCCATATCTCCTGGTTTGCCAATGGCACTGAAGCTCAATCAATATTTGAAGTTGTAATAATAAATAAATACGTTTAACCTCAGGCCCGTTTTATTATGGTTTCTGTTATCGATCAACGAAATTCAACTCAGTGGATCTATCTCTTTCAATGCCCAAGGCTTTAAACATATTGTGGGACCTCTACAACTTATAAAATTTTGAATTTAAGTTTAATAATGACTGATTTCATAAAAATTTTAACGGGCCGTTAAATTTAACTAACCTTTAGAAATCATCCGTTAACTTTAACGGAGTGTTAAAACTGTTATGAAATCTGGCATTAAAAACACAAAACGATGAGGATAAACCGTGGGGTCTGGGGGGTATGGAACACCCCCCAGTGCACTCTTTCTTTTTGTTCACGAATTTTTCAGTAAACAATGATTTTTCTTCTTTTTTTCAAGGTATAGACAGTTCTTACCTGTTCCGACTTTTAGATGTTATATTAAAATACGAAGTTTCTTATTTTTTTAAATTTATTTAAATTTATTTAAAAGCAGGGGGCGGTGTTGGTGATTACTTTTAATAATTAAGGTTCGGTTGTAGCCTGCCTCGATAAAATCGCAGGCAAATCCAAAGCAAAGTAAAATAGATGTACAGAAGAAAGCTCTACAGGTGATAAATGAAGAACACCAAGGGATCCCTGGGGGATGTGGAATCTCACGGAGAGGGAAGAAACGAGAAGAGATTAACCTTTGTACCTCTCTCTCTTTAGCCTTTTCTGTCCAATGCAGGACGATCCGTCTCTTTCTCTGAGAGAAAGGTTTAAGCATTTAGACCCCACGGTTGCATAATCCGGATTGGGAAATGCTTGTAACCCAGTTTTTAATAGTTGACGGCGGCAATCATTAACTCAGGGGGACCGCCGGCTTTACGTGCTCTCCGAAGCATGTCCTCCCGAACATATCAGATATTCAATATCATGGGACGGATGTGAGTTGGATAATCTCCCCCCAATTCACCCTTGCGAAACAGTTGTTTGTCTTCGTCCTGATGGCTCCTGGTTTTTCTTCAATTCAGATTTATTCTTGGACCTCGCTAAAATCACTGCGTTTGATTTAAAACTATCGGCAAGGTAAACTGCGATGGCAATTAATACTTTCCAATAATTAAAATTCATTTTCCAGATTTCCATAAAATTTTAGTCGACCGATGATAAAAAGGATACGTCACGGCGAAGAACAAAAAAAATAAAAATGAAGCTATGCTCCGAAGGTTATGCTTTAATTACACCTTTGTCTAGATTCTTTGTCGAAAGAAGAAAAGCAAAAAAAAAAAGGAACAACGCCAAAAGTGTAGTCGTGTAAGACGAGTACCATAATTTCTAATTAACCGCACACAAATTGCTTACTCTTTCATTACAATTAAATTAAATTAGTTAGTTATACTTTTCGAGTACATTAAATTAACCTCATTTAAATGACTTGCTCATTTCCTTCATTTGCAATATGTTGTAATCTAAACCAACTAATTCTAATTTCTGTTGAATTAAACAAACGAGAAACAAGAGTAAACTTGTAATAACAACATAACTGACGGTTAGTTCATACCTGCCGCATAAACGAATGCACTTTTACGAAGTTATGCATATCATGAATATCTAATCATCATTTTGCATACTTACTACAAATTCGAAAGTAGTTAAGGTATGCGCGTTCGCCGATAAAAACTTCTTCGGCATGAGAATTTATACCAATGAATTTACTGTTTACCTGTTTACTCACAAAATTTGCTCAGAACATTCACATCTGTCCATATTTTCTTTTCGAATCACAACAAAAGCCCAAGTGCTTGTCACGAGGTTAAACAAAAAAGTGTCAATATTGCTTCAAAATCTTCAGATCGGGGGTTACCGGCCGATCGGGCTGGCCCAGAGTGTTAACTTTAATATTCCTAGATAGAGGTGGAAATTTGAGTTAAATTGAGTTGGATTCAAGGTGGTTTTCCAACTGTAAACATTTGTTTTTTTGTTAATGTTTATATTATAATTCTTTTCTCTATTTGATGCATATCTTCCAAATATTAGCACGAGAAATGGCGTAGAACTGTCAGCCCGTAACGCTCAAACTGTTACGCTAAATAACGCATATTATCTTCAGTGGCCGGTCTCCAAAGAAGAGAAATTGAAGAGAAATATATGCTGTCCTGGACTTTTTTTAAGGAAATTTAATTCACTACAAAATTGTCTTCTCTAGGTAGTGTAAATGTTATTCCGCCCGTTTCAGGAACTCTCGAGTTTTGAGGAACTCCTGAAGAGTTGGTTCATCTGTAGGCCAGTCTGCGGTTTGGTAAACCTCTGGAAAAGAGAGTTCTAGGCTCTCTACATTCGGTAAATCATTCAAATGCTCTCTGAATGTTTGTAACGTTCCTTCCACATCCGATGTAGATTTAAAACTTAATTTTTGTGTTTCTGATTCTGTTTTCCTCCAATGAAAAAAATAGAAGAAAATATAACGAAAAACAACGGTAGAACACCGCAATACTCCGTAATTATTATTATTGACAATTCCAAGCAAAAATATGTGTTTCTTTGTAGTACTATCATTATTATTATGATAATAATAATTATGTAATTAATTTAATTAATTATGCATTCGTCAAGCTTGTCTTGACCCCCATTCGTTCTTATATTCGCATTGTTTTAAATTATTTAAAATCTTATCTATGATGAATAAATTTTACAAAAAGTAAATAAATTTTAGAAAATTATTTTTAATAACTAGGCGTACAATTTAATCTGTGTTTTAGGTTTTATTGAAGCCAAGGGGGATCATATCATTAGTCTATGGGATAGCCATTTCTGAAAAATAACCAAAATTGTGGAAAACATCTATTAGATCCTTTAAGGATCTTATCCTGAGAAGGACCAGATTTTTAAAATTAAAGAACAGGAAAAAAGACAATTGGAAAAGGGGGACTTGGTACAAATGAGACTTTTAAATATTTCAGCGGTTAAAATTTAAATTTTCATCCCGTTTTTAATTTTTTGGGACAACGGAATACTCTGACGGAATCTACTGATGAGATTCCCGCTGCCACAATCCATGATTTTCGCTAATATAATTCTTTTTAAACCCGCAAATCAGTAATAGTAAGGCTTCTTCGTAATATTCAGGGCCTATTTTACCATTAGGCGCATTAGGCACGTGCTAGGGCCCAATTGCCAGAGGGACCCGAAAATAGAAAACATAAAATCGTAAAATAAAAATCAAATACTGATAAAATAACCCAAAAATTTGATAGAGCTTAGGCCCCATCTCAGTTAAAAATAGGCCCTGATTGACAGGTTTCCTAAAAAATTAATTTAATAGATTCACTGAAAGAGGTGGGAGATAGCATACCCCGAAAACAAGTTCTTAAAATGGAAAACGTTTTTGGCTAATAAAATTTTAATGAAGTTTAGTAAATCATAAAACTTTCGGCTTTGAGACCGGGGGGTCTGGGAGGCATGGAATGCCCTCCAGTACATCATAAATTGTGTTAAGTTGCATTCCATGATCGAGTTACTGCGCCAACAAATTACGAGTGCACTCATAAAAGCTTCTTTTTTAATAAAATTAATCCAAAAATATGCGAACAAAGTTTTCGTTTCTGAAACCTGGGGGGCATGCCGTCCAGTAATTGAGTTGAAATTGTATTCCATTATCAAGTTATTGAGTCAATAAATAACTGATGTACTGGAGGGCATTCCATGCCCCCCAGACCCCCCGGTTTCACTAACAAAAAGTTTATGACCATATTTTTGTATTAATTTGATTAAATTAAGAACTCTCACTCTTTCAGGACCAAATTAAGCGCGTGTCTATGGCCCAATGGCTTGGGGGGCCCGAAAAGAAAGAACAGAAAATCGTAAAATAAAAATCAAACACTGATGAAATAACCTAAAAATTGGGCTTTCGATGCTATTAGTTACACTCGAATATAAAGGGCCTGAAAATTTGCAAGAGCCTAGGCCCCAACTCAGTTAAGAATAGACTCTGATAATATTTTCTCGATAGATATCCGGTCCCAGGGGGTCGGAGGTGTATGGAATACCTCCAGCATTGGCTCCTGAGTAACTTCTCAGGTTTAGTGGGTGAACAAAAAGTAAACGGTGCACTGGAGGGTTTTCCTTACCCCCAGGATCCCCGGCTTGTCAATAGCTACCAAGGAGTAAATATCGGATTTGATTTTGATTCAAATCACCCCTTCGAACATGGTGGGATTGATGCTAGATAGCCAGGAGAAATGGAAACTGATCGAGATGTTGGTGGGAATAATGGCAAACAAAGCCAAAGCCCAAGACGAAATCGACAGAACGAGTAACGAAGATTTCCAACACGATTGAGGCAGGAGAATGCGATAGCAATTCCAGGCACCTCCAAGGAGTTGGGTTTTAATCAGTAAAAATTTGACACTACCACCCTAACCATCAGGGTGGTGTATTTTGAAGATAATAAATAATAATAAACTCGTAAAAACTTTCAAATTTTTTGTTCTTTGAACATTTCGGGGGCACGTGAAGCAATGAAGCTAACTACTTCTACTTTTGAATTTAAGTTTCAAAGAACAATGGGGATAAACCGGGGGGGGGGGGGGGGGGGGTCAGGAATACCCCACAGTGCAGGATTTCGTTTTATACGCGAATTGCTCAGTAGCCAACGCTGGATGATATTCCAGGCAGTTAGACCTAGAAAAGTTTGAGGATGAGGTATAATTTCCTTTTTTTTCCTGTCCACTGCCTCGCTACCCCTTGTTGGGTTGCTCAAATACCTCTTCACCCAAGTTTTATACCAATTATGTAACTACCAAATCAGGGTTCCTACTGAATTCCATGATTTTTCCAGGTTTTCCCCGACATTTCGATAAATCGGAAGATAAAAACAAAAAAACAAAATTTAGAGAAATCTTAAATTCCCTGACTTTTCCAGGTTTCAGTCTCCCCCGAGGCTGCAGTACTGTAAAACTTTTGACTATTTTCATCCGGTGTATTTATTTCTCCATCCTAATGCCATGCATAAGAGAAAGAAGACTATAACAGGTAGGTCAGCCCTAAATAGGAGGACGAAGTGGCTCAATGAAGCAATATTGTAGTCAGAACGAGAGGAAATCGTAAGCGGTGACCTCACGCAAATGACAAAATCCGATAAGAGAAAAACCATAAATGTCCCCACATTCTTGAAACTAATTCGAAATTGTTGTGGCTTCCATGATGACTGACCAGGCAGATAACAAGTATTATACGATTGCGGAGGAGGATAATAACAGAAAAATGTTTATTTTTCGGGAGGCTTCTTTTGCACTTAAAATTCTAATCGTTTAAGCTAGAAAAACCTTGTTGGAATGCTTAAAGAGGCAAAATATGATTCACCTGAACCGAAGATGTGTTAGCAGGTCGTTGGCCTAAAAAAATTGTCAAAAAGTGTCTGATACCTGGAAAAAATCTCGTGATCCTCGACGTCGCGGATGTTTGTTTTACAGAAAGAAAAATAACCGGAACCTCTTGAATGGCACAATTATTGTGCAGACGGGGACTCGACAAGTGTAAACAAGTAGGCACAACAATGGGGACACTTTAGAGGCAGGTGTAAAATTTTTATAACTTCCTCGTGACGATTGCGATCAAAAAACGTAACTGTTTTGTTATTTAACAGGAATTTTCGATTGTGACAATCGCGAAGAGTGCTGCTTAAGCATAATTAAATGCCACATAACCATCCCACGTTTGAAATATTTCATGAATGGCACCAGAAAAGTGACCCATATTCGAGATTCGAATTGGTCGAACCTGCGAGCCGAGTTGGCGAGGCGGAAAAAATAATGGAAAATGTGGAAGTATGGGAGGAGGACATAAATTTCAAACAATACAACAAATCCGTGTATTATGAGAACAGACAAACCGGTTACGTCAATGCCTACTACTCCTTCTTGGTTAAATAGAAAAAGAAAAACAAACGTGACATAAGTTACTTGATCATTTTTTTCGAAATCTCACTTCCAAGTCGTAATCGGGGGGCGATTGGTTTAGAAAATAAATAAAACTTACTTTTCATTATGAGCGGGCGACGTGTTATTCATTATATCCAATAGCATCCAATAAAAATGTATACAAAAATAATAAACGAGATGTGTCCATGAAAACACACATTTCGTAAATTTTCTAACACCTCACCCCGCACTCAAATTATCACAAATACGACACCGGCATTACGAATTAAAATTGCAACATGGCTTACGAAATTTTTAAAAATTACACTACGTTTAAGGCACTAATTTGTCCAATTATTCACTCCGATCACAATATAATCAACCAACAAGTGTCAGCCATCTTGGAAACTGAGCTGCTGAGCATTTTAATTCCTGCACTTGTGCGCACCATATCAATTTAAGTTGAATTAATGCTGATTTTCTATTTCATTTCGTTTTATCGATTACGCAAGGGGGCAGATCCGATCGTTCGATCTTTCTTTTTTTTTATTTTACAAAAAATAATAATAAAACCAATCGAACTTAAATACCCAACCAACGACTGGTCGGTTGAAAATTAAACTGCGTAACGTTTCTCCGTCAATTTAAACTTTAAAAATTACAATTTCCTAAAAAAAATAACAATAAAACATCGGGGTTTTAAACGAATTAATTTAAATTCTAATGATTTCGAGCGCGGCGCCATCTAGCGGATTTAAAATCAATTACATTTAAAAACAACCAAATTTAAATTTAACATAATTTTTATCTTATCAAATTATCACTTCTTATGTTGTTTTGAAGGTGAATGTGGGTGTGACTCACCAGCCTCAAGTGGTCTATGTGCAATCTGCACACAAAATAAAAACAAAACAAACAGATCACAAATATAAGATAAGTTATTTATCATAGATAAAAGTAAAGAGTTCCCATTTTTCCTGTATGTCATGAAAATTTCCCAAAAAGTCCCACAGGAGATGTACCCCTCTGGTGCAATGTTCTCTAGGGAGACAATCACACAAACACAAGAAACGAAGGAAGTCTCATCGGCAGTAGTTATCCCGATAAATTGATAATACCAAGGTACACATGCCTCCAGCCTTCGAAGTCTTCAAAGTGAGTAGATCTTGGAGCCAACGCACTTGGTAAAAACATCCCCGATGACCATCCCAGCTTGTAAACAATGAATTAATCCATTGGCTACCGAGTACTTCGGGAATAAAAAGAAATAGTGCACTGGAGGGTATTCCATACCCCCCAGACCCCCCGGTTTGCACCCATTGTTTTGTATGTTTAAAATTTAAATTTGAAGTTCGAGAAGATTTCGGGGATTTGAGCCCCGAAGAAATTGATTCGGCTGCTAAGAACACAAATTATTTTATTTTATTTTTGCACTCCTGAAGTGTAGAAGTCCGCTAATCGATCGCAAAAATCTATCAGTAGCTAACTTTATTATGGTTAGTTTGTTCATGTTAAACTACTCGGACTCCCGCTTTTTCGAAGTCCGAAATTAAAAATCAATTTATTGAGAATTAAAATTTCAAATATTAGTTGAGCTTCAATGTAGATTGTAGTAATTGGTAAACCGGGGGGTCTGGGGGGTATATTTGGCACCAAAACTAAGAAAAATCATTCGGTAGCCAATGCTGGGGATAATTTATACCCGCCGAACCCTCCGAAAAGAGAGTTAATCCATTGGCTACTGAGTACTTCACAAATTAAAAAAATAGTGCACTGGAGGATATTCTACTGTCATCGGCCCAGTAGTTAGCCCGAGAAATTGATAATATCAAGGTACATATGCCTCCGGCCTTCAAAGTCTTCGAAGTGAGTAGATTTTGGAGCCAACGCACTTGGAAATAACATTTCCGATGACCGGGCCAACTTGTAAACAATGAATTAAGCTACTGAGCTAGTAGCTACTGAGTACTTCGGGAGTGAAAAGAAATAGTTCACTGGGGGGTATTCCAAACCCCCCACTGTTTTGTATGTTTAAAACTTAATTTTAAAGTTCAGGAAGGTTTCGGCGATTTGAGCCCGAAGAAACTGATTCGACTGCTTAGTACACAAATAATTTTATTTTTGCTCTCCTGAGGTGTAGAAATCCGTTAATCGACAGCAAAAATCTACCAGCTTTATTATGGTTAGTTCATGTTTAGCTTAAAACTACTCGGACTTATGTTTTTTCGAAGCCCGAGATTAAAAACCAATTTATTAATTATTAAAATTTTAAATATTAATTGAGTTTCAATATAGCTAGATATCGGTAAACCAGGGGGTCTGGGGGGTATGGAATACCCCACCAACACTAAGAAATCATTCGGTAGCCAATGCTGGGGATAATTTATATCCTCCGAACCCCCCGAAAAGACTTAATTTTAAAGTTCGAGAAGGTTTTAGGGATTTGAGCCCCGAAAAAACTGATTCAGCTGCTAGAAACACAAGTAATTTTATTTTTACACTTCTGGGGTGTAGAAGTCCGTTAATCAATCGCAAAAATCAATCAGTAGCTAGCTTTATTATGGTTAGTTCATGTTTAGCTTAAAACTACTCAAACTTCAATTTTTTTTAAGCCTCAGGTTGAAAACCAATTTATTTATTTATTATTAAATTCTATTGGTAAACCCCGAGGGTAAAGTGCACTATTTACTCCTTTGCACCAAAACTAAGAAATCACTTGGTAGCCAATGCTACCCCCGCAAACACAGCTATCGAACAAAAATTATATTTAATATATTTTTCACAATTTTGGATCTTATTCAGAAATCGTCCCCATGGTGATGTCAGGCAAAAGATAAATTGTTGGAAAAATCTGGTGTACAAGTGAAGGAAATCAAAGGAAATGCCTGTATTCAAAAATTCAAGTAATCGGAGTGGAAATAAACAAAAAAATATCCAATTTTAAAGCAATGCTAATATTTATATCCCGCAAATGTTACATTTGAGCAAGTAAGACCACATAGAGCAGTACGGCAACATCGTTGGGTAACTGAACAATGCGAAGAGTTTGTACATCTTATCAATCGCTGGCAGGCCAATCGAGTTTCTGGACTTGCTTCGGGAGGACAACCATTAGGATTAATAACTGCAAAATTAAGTTATAAATGTTTGTTCACCGTCTAACCGTCGCTCACTCACATTCACAACATCTGTTGGAATATCGACAACAATATTCGTTGACGATATCTCCACAAATCCTACAAATCGACTCGACACTATCCTGAGCAACATGAAAGCCAAATCCAAAATTCAATAAAAACCAGATTCCAAAATAATTCCCCATTGGGAAAAACTTTATTTCTAAAAATATTACAATACCGTACGCGCAAACCTTACTAACTAATAAAAAATTTGATCATCCACATTAAAAAAACTAAATTAAAATTCACTTCGCACTTTAACCTTAGCATAAAATCGTCCTAGATATTTGCAAAGCCGCTCACGCACCACCACAAACAAACGAATAACACACAGGAACGTGACAACGCGTCGGCACAATTTTCGACTTTAATAAACGGATAGAAAAAATCGTGAGGTAAGTTGATGCTAAATTTGGGAGGATCAACAAATTTCCGGACTTTGTCCCGCGTGATATCGTAAAACACCACTTCTTCCCGAATTGCAATTTCAAAATTAACTGATTTTTCCGATGACGCAAATTTCATCTCGTCTCCCGATCCAAACGCGAAAGTCACACCCAAAACCTTCTCTTGGCTGTTGAGATTTTTATAGTCGACTCGCGAGTGGAAAACGCCGATTTTCAAAGTGGTCGTCAAATTTCCACATACAAGAGTTCGATTTTGATTTGTCCAGTTACCAAACGTCGCATTTAGGATCTCCATGGGAGTTTTCCTCGATAAGATGTTAACCCAATTATTCGGAAGCGAAATATTCGCGTTGCCAAAGGTTCCGACGACGCGATTAACGCTACTGTAGTTGCTGGCCAAGATCGGCCAAAATCGAAATATTTCCTTCTGGATCGTAGAGCAAGTTTGGTTCCGATTACCGATTTCGATTTTCTTAAAAATTCTACATTTCGTAATCAGATTGTATCCAAATTCTACCGGGACGTAATTATGATTGTCCAGTACGCAAGCGCCCAGTTTATTGGAGGGTAACACCATAAAGTTATCCGAAAACAAGTTCGAGTCCCGAAGGATTCTTTTAGTTACGGTAACGGTTTGATTACCGTCTGTCGAATTGGTGACGTTGAAGACGTGCAGTAAACTTCCAATAAGCAAAGGCTTTCCGATCAGGTAGCCGGGATTTCCACTATAAATTAACGAATTGTTCAGGGTTGAGTTTTTCCAAAGGTAGCTGACTTCAAATTCTTGAACGAGTCGAAGAGTTTCGACCGCAGTTATATTCTTCACCACGAGATATAGTTCCGCTGAGGTAATTCCCTTACTTCCGTTATGATACAGAAGAAATTTAACACTTTGGGTTGCAAATGTACAGGAGGAGCATACCAAGTCGGTCTTATCGGAATATTTTGTGCAATTCTGGAAGTTTTCTTTGCAAATATTTGTTTGGATGGGCAAGCACACGTTCCTTGGGCAATCCTGCCTCAAAACAAAATTGTTATTGCAAGAACAGGAAGCGGAAGAAGCGGTGCAAAGTTGAATACAAATTCTAATACCTGAGTTTAAATATTATACGAAAAGAGAAAACTATGCAAAGTGCAGAAAGAGAGCAAACAAATAAAAATTCCTGACATATACCTGAAATTTTCCCTCGTATTTCGAAACGTTGAAGTCCAGTGGGGAACTCAACACCAAAGGTTCCAAGTACCGTCTTGGATTTAAGTCCTCGTTCAATTGAGTTTGGATGCATTTGGTTTTGAAATTTTGCAAAAAGTAAACGTTCTTCCTTATCAAGCACGCGTTGGTTACAAAGCTGTCCGGGAGTGCTGAAAAGGATCGTTAGAAAAGCAATCGATAGGCAATCGGGTTCTTACTGAATAATTCCGTTCTGTTGTTTCTCACAATCCAAATATTGGAACCGAAAGTGTAAGATTCGTTGGTTGGAGATGCAACCGGAGCGAGGATGTTTTCGTCTAAATTTGACCAAGAGAATTTTCCACGTTTTTGAAGTTCGGCGTCCTCTAACGTCTGGATCGGCTAAAACTTACTGTTATAGAAAAAGAAAAACAGATGAATAACTGAATTTACATCATCGTTCTGGATGGTGTATTGTGTCGGTAAATTGGTCTTCGCAATGCAAAAAAGGCCGTTCTGATTCACCTCCCACTTGTATGGGGTATTGTTGACATACATATAATCCATATAATCACAAAAGGAAGTGTCTTTGTTATAATGTACCTCATCGATGCAAGTACCGAAGACTTCTTTATCTTCAAAGCTGCAGTCCACATCGCAACAGCAGTTGATATCGCAAAACTTTTTCTAGAAATAAAAAGTGATAAACCTGTTCATTTACTTTTTATTCATTACCTGTAAGTCGCAGGTGCACGTTTCAGCAACAACTTCCTTTCTACGTAAAGGTTTAGGCGGAAGAGTGGTTGTAGGTTCGGGAATCGCCGTGGTGGAGGTACCAAGAGTCCCGTTGCTTTTTCCAACCACAGTTGTAGCTTCGGTCGTACAAGAAGAGTTTGCGTTGCACGCCGCCGTCGTTCCCACCGAACTCAAACCGGTAGTGCTCAAAATCGTCGTAGTATCAACGACGGTGGTGTCAGTTGTGTTATTTATCGTGGTGCCGATAGTAGATTCTTCCGCCTGACACCGACACAATAAAATAAACAGCAAAAGGAGCATACTCTGTTTTATTTGTATTCGACGCCGAATTTGTTAAAATTTCTCAAAATGACGTTAAGGTCTAATTTCACAATTCCCATAGTTTCAGTGCTCAGCCTAAACCGATCGTTTGCCGAAACGACCAAATCGGGGTATTTCAGCTGCGGACCTCCGCCCATAAAAAATTGAACGAAGCGTTCTTTTATGCTTCCAAAGGGTCGCCAAGTGTAACACTCGAGCATATGCGGGCCCGGACTAGTCGGTATAGTTACGAATCCATAGCCGTACAAGTGACTGCGTCCCAGCCAGTCTAAATGGTAAACTTGAAGATAAAGTTTTGGCCAACCTAAAGTAAAGTAATGGTTTAAGTCAAATTAACTAACATTTCCTGAAAATTCTGTTTTACCTTGCACTCCCTTCGTGGCCAAGTGAATGTCGATGGGAAAATACCAATTGCAAGTATTTTCAAATTCTGACGTTTCCACTTGACTTTGTCCCTCCTTTTTGCCTTCAAGCACCTTCCAATTGTTGCCTAAAACATTTTAAAACTTCAATTTTCTTTACAAAAATTTGAATTTTTCAAATGTTTTCAAATATTTGTATCTCTGCGCCCTCTGTTGACGCGGCGCTGAACTTAAAACATTTTGTTGACATTTCAAATGTCACTTTCTAAAATCCAAAATAAAGTAATTTAAGATAATTAATGATAAAATCACCCACCCACATCAAAGTCAACATTAATGGCCCAAATATTTCGAGGTAATCTATTAGTAAATATCAAAAAGATGGGGTTAGCAAAAAACTGTCGTCACCCATCACCATCCCTCCAAAAACCCGTTAACAACAAGAAAACTTTGAAAATAATAAATTCAAAATGCTTACCGTACTGTAGACTCCACTTGCAGAATAAATTTCGCTTCGGAAAGTGTTTGGCACACGAAATTTGTCCAATGACGTGAACCTCTGCCATGAAAATTTCGAAAACTGTCAACTGCTGCCGAATATTTGTTTGTTTTTGTCGTCGCTTAGCAACCATTGGTTAATGTTATTTTGGCTTGAAATTTGAATTTTGAAAATTGCAACGGACGTATTTCTTCGTGGAAGTACATTTCGAAAAAAAAGACCCAAATAAGTTTTTGTTCAGTTTTGTTTAATTAATTTATTAGCGCTGTTCTACGAAAATATATTATTATGTAGGAGCATGCGCCTCCGGTTGATGCCGTCTGAAGTTTTTAACCGACATTCTTTAAGATGGCGTCGAATTGTAGCAGAATTGATAAATAAGATTGTTATTGTTGTGATGAAATCGCTCTGTAGAGTGTGATATGTTTATTATACGTAGCTTAATCAACACTATTTTGTAGTAATTAAAGTAATCAAGTTTCGCAATCGCGTCAACGGTAATTTGAGGTGGTGGAAAATCGTTATAATTTAAATTTTTTTTTGTGAATGATCCAAGTGGTCGTAAATTTGCAAAAAGGTAGACAATTTCTACTGTTGCCGTTATTTGGCTAGTTTGATTTTTTATTTCACTTTTTCTTGTAGGTTGTGGTGACAATGGGGAAGAGAATCCCGAATGAACCCTTTATAATGGACCTGCCCGAGAAGAGGCCGCTTCTTCACGACATTACGTTTCCTGGAGTGGATATAGGAGCAGGAACAATTTTAACCGATGTTTTGGGAAAAAAATGGAAGTTGGGTAAAACTGTCGGCACGGGAGGTTTCGGTGAAATTTACTTAGCTAGTGATTGTGTCAGTGGTAACGTTAAAGAAAACTCAAAGTATGTGGCCAAAGTGGAACGTCACACAAGTGGCCCCCTGTTTGTCGAAGTACATTGCTATCTTAACATAGCCAGACCCGAAATGAGTAAGTAATATTCACTTCCTGAGACTTCCACCTTTACATTTTGTTGTAATTTTTCAGTTAACGAATGGAAAAGCCGACACAACTTGGAACATTTAGGAATACCGCACTACACTTCTTCCGGTTCTCATACAGTAAATGGTACAAAATACAGATTTTTAATCTTGCCGAAGTTGGAGAGCGATTTGGATCGCATGCTAGAGAAACGGGACTACAAATTCAACCTGAAAACGGTACTGACCATCGCACGTCAGACTATCGACGTTCTAGAATATATGCACAGTAAAGGTTACATCCACTCCGACATAAAGGCGTCCAATATCTTGTTGGGCAAGAATAACACCAAAAGTGACGAGATCCAAGTTTTACACGACCGGGGAGCTACTAGAATGCGTTCCTGCAAACGAAAACTATCACCACCGATAATCAAACGCAAATCGAGCCGAGTGTGCAGGAAGTTAACGCCCAAGCCGCGTAATCTGGACGAAATTTATCTGGTGGACTACGGTTTAGCGTGCAAGTACATATTGAGTGACGGTAAACACAAGGAGTTTTGCGAGGACGTCCGTAAGGCTCACGCAGGTACGATTTTATTCTGTTCGCGAGATGCGCACGAAGGTGTCCAGTCGAGGCGTTCGGATCTAGAGTGTCTAGGCTACAACATGATATATTGGTTGACATCCAATCTACCGTGGAGCAACGACTTAGATGACCACGAATTAGTTTACAAAAAGAAAAAGCGTTGCCTCAACAATTTAAAGTATTTTTTAGAATTTTCCTTTGAACAGTTCAAGTGCCCACCGTTTCTTTACGATTATTTTTATTATTTAAATAAGCTGAAGTTCGAAGAAGAGCCGGACTATGATTACTGTAAAGAGTTGTTTATTGATGCGCTAATGGAGTACGGTTACAGCTGTAACCTGTTGTTGGATTTTGATAACACAGAGTTGAAGATTCCAAACAGGACGAGCACAGGGGAGGATTTAAAGCTGAAGCGTGAGATTGCCTATCAGATATTGAAACGTAGTCCACTCAAGTCGAATTTGCCAATGAAACCCATCTTAAGGAAGCAACTTAAGAAAAGTTTAAAGCAAAAGATGAATTGGTCCAAGATTTTAATGGATCCGGAGATTATCATCAAAAATGCCCTCAAATTAAAGAAGACAATTGATCTGAGCGACTCAAACATGCTAGGATTGTTAAACATGGACATACAGCAATTGAATCCAACGGCCGCTATGCTAAGCGTTTATAACAGGTTTATGGACAGGCACAATAATGGCATGGGCGGTTCCCCGCAAGACAGAGGAGAATGGTGAGTGTATTATTAATTTCTAGATATTCAAGGAAATCCACATATATTTTTTGTGTTTTTACCTTTTCTCAACTTTTTTGAAAGGAAACCTTGAGGCAATGCAGAAGGGCATCCAGGAATCTTTCAAAAATCTTGTAAAAGAAAATCTAGTGTTCAAAAATTTGCCTTGTGACTTACCCTCCGAAATTTACTCCCATTTCTTTAATTTAAGTTTAACCAAGATTCCTAGGTTTCCTTTCCCTGTGGCTTTGCCATATTATTGGTAGCTGAAGAAAAAACAAAATTACTAATTAAAATAATCTTTTATTTACAATGAAATTTACAATTTTCAGTGTGGACCACATCGAAGGTTACACCTCTGCAATGATGGAAGTCCACAAAACAAAAACGGAACGGGAATTGATGGATCGTCATATTGCGAGAAGTAAATCACGTAGCAAACCAAAAAAAGTTAAAAAGAATACAAGAAATCAAACAGTCGTAACTTCTTTGCCGCGCACGCGCTCCTGTACGTCCTCCATCGTCAAAACCGACACAGCTGTCTTATCGAAGCAACCGAAATTGTTGCCGCCAAAACGCGTTTACAGTTTGAGAGGTTGAAAGGAAGGGGAGAGCGACAAAATTTTCAAAAAACTTTTTCGCTAAGACTGACATTATGTATATAGGAAAAATATTGTGATTGTATAAATTATTTTTTTATTAAGCAAAACAAACCCTAAAATTTTTCTGTTGGTACGGAGCCGTACTAGAGTTACTGTGATTTTCCGATTTTACTTAAATTTTAGTTGATAAATTACTCATTATAAAGTTGTCCTCTGTTTTATTAAAAATGAGCAATCATTTTTTGTATGTCGTGCAGATCCTCCACCAACTCTTCCAATTTTGTGCCGATCTTACGCGAAACTTCGATTTTCTCGTTGATGGCAAGATTGAAAAAGTTCCAGACGAGTTCGCCGTCGATTATCGACCTACATGGATTGGGATTGTGTTTTCTCCATGTCTTGACCGTTCTATAAGCTTTGGGGTTCAGCCCACAGGTGTGGGCTCCATAGGATAGCAGGACGTTCTGTAACATGAGGAGTCTCCGGTAGGTTTTTTCTGCTATTGGAAGCACGTAACCCAAACCACCGTCCAGTGTTGCTGTAAAACAAAATTAAAAAGTTATTAAAAATAGTCCAGCTAAACGCTCCACGTATTTACTTACCAAACATTGTAATTTGGCGTTTTCCAACACCGGGAACCAATTTTCTGTCTTCAGATAACTGACCAACTTTGCACTTGATTCTGAAAAACGTGTTGACACATTGCCCCAGATGAAAATCGGCTTTTCGTAATAAGCGCTGCCCTCCACAGGATTCTCGCGCCTCGGGTTGATACATGTACAAAGTTAGATTTTTCTCGTTATCCGAGCATAGAAAACCTAGATTTGTGTTATCAATCAAGTACTCTACGGTATAAACTTCTGAAGGCCGGAAATCCTAAAAGCAAAATAAATTATTAAATCAAATCTCGGTGAAGTCCTGAAGTCTACTTACCCTTGAAACCAAAGACAACGTTCGATACTGTTCTTGAAACCGCAACAACGAAATTGACTTGTAAACATCCGCAATCAAAATTAAACTTTTTATTGTGATGATTTGATGGGTGTAAATTTGAGCGTCAATGAAAGCTACGCCAACTAAATCGTTATCCTTTAGCTGCCAAATGTAAATCTGTAAATAAAAAGAAATTAATTTCTGCCTTCATATCTAGAATAGCTTACTTACCTTTTGACCTACGGCTGATACCAAAAATCCCGTCACGTGCGAAATTGCAGTGATGGGACCTTTCTGTTCTTTGGCGTAAATTTCCTTGAATCTGTTTTTGGTTAAGGGCTGTCCTGGTTCCGGTACAACCTCGATGATGTCGTATATCAAAATCCTTCCCCTAGATGTAATGTCTTCGCCGTAATTGTAATTTGTTCCAATGGCGACGTAGCCTTTCAAGCCGGACACGGTTCCTTCGTACGCCAGCGAAACGTATTTCAAACAGTTGACGTGTTCCCACTCTTCCAGATCAATCTTCGTGTTGGGAATTATTTCCCAGGAAACTGGCGAAAACAAAGTAATACTGAAGGTATCCTGTAAAGGATAAGGGAACCGTTCGCCCTTATCCTCTATGGATAACTCTTTATCTTCGCCGTTAAATTTGTAGTACTGCTTGGATGGTTCGGCTATGCTCGTAACGATGCAGTAGGTTTTCGACTCCAAATGATACTGAACAAAGTGAGGTGTGCAACGTAAGGGAACCTTACGTACGGGCCAAGGTGAATCGTAACTTAGATGAGTTGGCAATACACCTATGCGGAGTTCGGCCTTTCTATTAAAGTAAAGAAAACCTTGCGGGCAGTTGACGTTATTAAACGAAGTGAAGCACAAAATTTCGCTGTCGATGGTCATCACGTGCGTTCGCAATTCTCCTCGTGACGTCAATAGCAACCAATAAGGTGTCGCTCCCGAAATAAAAACGCCATTGTAACCGGCAATATTGTTGAAATACCGCATGCGAGGTACGCGCTCTTGTAAAGTGAAAAATTCAGAATTTTCCGTTTCGACCGTAACTCCAACGTTGGGCGAATAAATAATGTTGTGTTTCATTTTTCTGAAACGCAACTTCAAGTTGCCGCGGGAAAAACGAAACACTTCGTAAACGTGCAAGTCGTTTTCTAAACGAACCAACAGCAAAGGCCTGGTACCGTGATTACCGAGGGGGACCATCAGAATTTCTTTCACCTCAAATTCCTTTTGAATGTTTATTTCGTTCATAACCTGCGTCGTATCGGTCGCCAACAGCGGCACGGATTCCAGCGAGTCCACCAAAACTTTGTAACCGAAACACAAATTCCTGACGATAAAAGATAACTTAAACTCTGGCACGGAATAAATTTCCAAGTTCGAATTTTCGCGCACTATGAACAACCAGTAAGTTGGTTTATAATCCACCAGGTACTTTTTCCACCAGTTGAAAGCTATTTTGGGTTTGGTAGACGGAGGATTCAGAGTGGGCATTTTAAAATCGCTTTCGTCTCCGTACAATAAATCGTCTTCGTTTTCTGCCTCGACTTTCGATTCGCTTTCCTTGACGAAAGCCTCGGGTATGTGAGTAAAATCGTCGGGAATTTTATTGGAAAATAAACCGGATACGTCGCGATACATACACAGAGTTGTAACAGCCGGGGTGTTGGCCAGAGTCGATTTACTCACCACTAAACGCGCACTACCTTTGCCTTCCCGAAGCATCATAGTGATTACTTGACCGTCGGCGGCCAACATGGAGATGTAGGGATCTGCACTGGAAGCGTGAACGATCGGCGATCCAACGTCCAAGGGAATGTGTTGCAATTGCGTGATCCCATAGAGCAAACGAATTCCCGCTGTGGTGACCTGCACAATGTATTTGTTGCCGCCTAAATTTGTAACATAAACCGTTGGTCCGTTTGTCGAAAAACCAGTATTATCGATCTCGTTGATTTCTTGTCCGGTTTGAAGAATCTGAAATTACAAAAAAATTAGATTAATTTTATAACTGCAATGTGAAAACTCACCATGGTTCCGTCTTCCTGACTCAGCAGTAAAAACGCATGTTTGTCGTCGCTTTTGCACACTGTCCACATGTTTATGCAACCGGGCAAAGTAAATGTTGTCACAATTTGTGGCTTAATTGAATACTGCAAAACACTTAAAGCGCCATTTTTACCGTAACCACTCGTCGTCACCAATTCCAAATCGAAATCCACATTGTTTACAAACTCCTCGCTCAAGAAGGCCGGTTCGCCGACGGCAAGATTTCCACAGGGTCCAATGTTGAGCAAACTATCGCAAACCTAAACAAATAATTTTATTAAAAGTTCCATTCCGAAAGTCGAAAATAAGCTTACCTCAAATATGTAACCGGTAAATTGCAAACTGGCTTGTTTAACATTTCCGTACACTTCAAATTCTTCTGGGTCTCGAATGTCGAGCACATCCGTAGCCATACAATCGTTCAGACTGTCTAAAACCTTCTCCGGTTCGTCCGTAACGTTTTCCAAGTCGTCGTCCATTCTGGGCCTCTTGGCAGGTGGTTCATCTTCTTCCAGCGTGATGACTTGGTTGTGCTTTTCGGTAAACTTAAGCAGCAAGGAATTTCCCAAACGAGATCCCAAAAAGAGAAAGTTATCTTCGCAAACGCACACGCAAGTTGTCAACACACTGGAAGCGGCTTTATCAAAGTGGAAATTACGGACGTAACGCATACTGTCCGCCAATAACGTTAACACGTACAATTCGCCACCTTTTAAAGACAGAACCAACTGATCGTCGGCTAAAAATCCAACTTGCGCACAGTCCAAGCTTATTTTAATGTCATCTTGTGGTTCTGCAACAAATAAAAAATAAATAAATAAAAATAAATATGAAGATTCTACACAAGTTACTTACTGAATGGAAAATTAGTGCTGCTTTCTGAGATGCTATTCAACGAGACGCCGTATGGAGGTATACTTTGATTCAAGTAAATTAAAGCGTTGACCGACATTATCAAGGTGCCCCCCAAGGGTTTCTTAATCGGTACTGCTCGAGTGCAATCGAAGGGTAAATTTGTAACCTGCCAAATGATGGGATGAACTTTCTGTTGCAGATTTAACGATATTGCGGCCATGGCGCAGGTATCTGTTCGAACGGCGACACGTCCCGAAAATGTCTTGAGAGGCTCATACAAAATCAATAGAGTAGGTTCGTAATATCCATGCAAAAACTGAATATCGATAATGTCGTCTATCTTATCCATAACCTGCTTTAAAATGATCATGTAGGAAGCCAAGATGGGGGCTCTGGATCCGTAATTCGAGCTGGTCATAGGTTTAACTTCGGCTAAATCTCCATCGTCAATTGAATTTTCACGTCGAAAAGGCAAGACCACCAGTTTTCTACCAAACACTGACATTACTGCGCACCTATTTTCAGGATCGGTGCGTACAATGGGAACGTGATGGTGGTGCGTCCAACCTTCTTTCATGTCATCTTCTTCAAAGTAGTGCAAACTTAGCGTCTTTAAGTCGTGATTTTCCGAGTCGTATTCCACGACAGACAACTTCGCATCGGAAAAGGCGATCAGCAAAGCGTCCCGAGGCGAATTGGCCAAGTTGACGCTCTGTAGAGACATTACATTTCCAAACAATGTATATTGCCCGATGCATTCTAGTTTAGACTTCGGAGGTCGTAAATCTACAAAAAAAAAAGAGTTAGACTGTGAAAACTTGTTTGAATAAAATACTTACCAGAATATCGGTCACTCCTAAATTTCGGTTCGACGTCTGGAATGAGCCGAAACACTTTCAAGATGTTGGTTGCCGCTGTAACCAAATTCTTTTCGGCTTTACTGTAAAAATTACAACTGATCGCGTGTTCGATGCCGGTGGCAGGGTGGGTTTGCTTGCATATGGAAAACATGGCAGGAAATTCTAGTAAATACACAAAAATCTTAGGTTATGTTTATATTTACTTGTTGACTGACGCAACTTACGTTATCGGTTTATTTATTATTCAAACACAATAATAACCACATAATCAGTTGTAATTAATTTATTAGGCTTTTTCGATAATATTTATTATTTTCCGCGCTTTCGGCTTTATATACTATTTAATTTGACATAATCCCTTAATAGCTAAAGGTCGGTTTATACCTAGCTTAACCGTTTCGCTCTTCTGTATCGGCTTCGGTTGTTTCGGTTGCTATGGTTGCTTCGGTTACTTCGCTTTCTACTGCAATTGTTTCTTTAGGTGCAGTGGTTGCCCCTGTGGTGACCGAGCTTATGTTTAAATCCAACAGATTTAAGTGGGTTCCTGCAACAAATCGTATTTGGGGTTAGTAGTATAGCGTTGGTTAGCTATATATTCAAAATACAATTGTTGAATGATTAATATTTATTGGATGCTGCCTTTTGTAGTAAGGTGGTGGCGGATGGTTGTAGATTTTAGTTGGTTGGTTGGTTATTGAGTTCAACTAGGTCTTTCTCCTTTATAGTGTTTTATCTTATAATCCTATAATCCTTCGGATCAACGGATTATAAGCAGTGATGTGAATCCGGATAATGGGTCGCCACAGTAGCTTAAGCCTTATTTCTGATTGTGTTGGTACTGCATCTTTGGTTTGACAACATAAACAAATCGACATAACCTCAATAATTTTATGATATCAAACTTAATTATTGTGTTAAAAATGGGTAAGCAAAAGGCACAAGCATCAAAACTAGCAGCGAAGAACTCAGCATCAACTGCAGACACCAAAATGGACGTTGACAGCAAGGAAGTTGTGGTCCTTTTTTCTGAGTTTCTGGAGATTTTTTCAAATTTTTCTTCACTTGTACACCAGATTTCCCTAGCGATTCCTTCCCCGATTAAAGATTTAAGTTGCAGAGGCGGACCGGTAAGTGGAAACTGATTTTTGTTAAGTCTTGGGGGGGGGGGCGATTAAAATCCTGAATTTTTAAGTTAACCTACCTTGCCCCAACATCAGATTGCTGGTACTGGCGGTGGAGAGGTCATCTACTGTAGGTACTATGCTTTTATCAATCCGGTCTTCCTTATATTTCAAATCTTCCATAACGGAACAAGCATGACTAACTAAATCCACCTCGGCTAAAATTTAAAGATTCAAATATGATTTCTTCCAAACTGGTCTGGAGCCCGCTTACTGGTATCGGAAGTGTAAATGATGTTGACGTTAGCAGTATTGACTGAATCGGTGTCGGCTCCATAAAACTTTTCCTTGAGTTCTAACGGAACCGCATAGCTTATACTGCTTTCGTGAGTTAAATCTTCTTTTGATTCCTCTTCGATTGTTAATTCTTTCGGCTTGGGAAGATGTTCAACATTTTTGTATATTTCCTCATGAGCGGCCACAATGTAGTTATGTTGTTTGGCTTTTATTTTCTCCCTCACGACTTCCTTCTCGACTTCGGGCAACAAGAAATTGTGGACCAAACTTGCTACTAATTCTTCTTTCTCGTTGAAAGTCAACCTGGAAGCAAAACTATCAGTGAGCAATCTGCAAAATGTGGAGTCCCGGGTACTTATCCATAGTCGAGTAAGCTTCTTCGTCAATCTTGACGGCCACACCTTGGACAAATTTGGTAGCATCTTCCACGGAAGCAAAGTCCATACCTTCCGTGATGATATCTTGAAGAAACAAGTCGACTGTGTCTTGATGAACTTTGACGATCTGCCAGTTCGATTTAGTAGTTCCCAATCTACAGTTTGAATTAATTTACCTGTTTAAACATTTCGTCGTGCTCTCTTTGTCTTCGCAGTTCGGTTTGTCGTCTTCCGGCTTCGGCAGCCTCCCGTGCATTCCGTTCTCTTTCAAATAGCAAACACATCGCATGTACTCTTCGTTCGTCCAAAAGTCTTCGCAACTCTTTATTGAGAAAGTCGAGCAAAGTACCCACCACGGTTCCCGAAAGTTTCTTCAACGAATCCTGCACTCTGGCAATCTTGAAGAAAAACAAATGCAAATTGGAAAATTTGGGAAAATTAACAAGTGGGTACATTTTTGAGACACAGCGTCTTTTCTCGTTGTTGCGATTTCACCTCCAAGCGTTGTTTGAATTTGATTATTCTGTCTTCGTCTTGTAGAGAGTGGGTGGAGCGCAACTCCTCGATGAGTTCTCTGCATCGATCTCTTCCTTCGAATATCTACAGCAGATCGTCAGTTCGAAGTTTACCGGGACGGTGCAAATCACTTACGAGAATTTGGGAAGCTCTTCCTCTCAACACACTCTGAATGAGAAGGGAAGATTGATAAACTTCTTCGTCCCAATCGTCCAGTGCTTCCATCGTTGGAGTCTCACACACACTTTCGTCTTTCTCGATTCGTTCCAATCGGCACTTTCGTGGTTCCTTCTGTCTGAGATCTGTAAATGACCTAAGTGAGAAGAGAGAGTTTGAGAGTTTGAGAACATACTTTTGAGCTCCTCATGCAGTTGTTTAAGAACTGGAGTGGTCCATTTGGTTTCGCGAATGCACAAGCGAGTTCCTGGTAACTTGATATCGGAAGCCTTAATTTTCGTCGCATGATCCAACCATCTGGGTAGAGTGTCGATCTCTTCGACGGCTGAAAAAACGTCATTGTAGACCATAGAGATCACAGATCACTACTTACTCAAAAATTGTGCTCGGTATTTCTTGTAATGATCGTCGATCACTTGGTGCCAACGTTTCGGATGATCTCCATGCCGCATCATCGGACCATAGATTTCAGACTTCTTATCTCGGTGCGCTTTCACCACGTCGACGTAATGATACTTGGTCTTCAGACCAGCTTGCTTGACGTTCAGCTTCCTTAACTCTTAACAGGAAAAATTAAGCCAAAAAAAACCTGAAGTATTTTCGCTACCTCTTGCGGTGTTGTGGCGCAAAACTTTCAGTTTTGCCTCCTTCTCCGCGGTTTTAATTTTACAGAAGTTTTTCAGCTTCATCTCGGCCCTCGTTTTGGACTTGTCCAGCAATTCGTCTAGCATTTCTTCCAATAATTCCAGTCTGAGATCCTGGATGTCTTGGATTTCCTGCAAAAAGAAACTGAAGCACACAAGGTCGAATTAGGAGGAAGAGGACGTAAGTACCTGATCTCTGAAAGCCCATGCGTCTCGTTCGATGGCCTCAATTAGTTTTCTTCTTTGTTCTAGGCTTTCGGGTCCCGTGATTGGAGGCATGGCTTTCTCCCAGGCTCTCTTCATTCGGGCTCTTTCGATCAAAGTGACTTCGTGCATTCCGGCTGGCAATCCGCTACCCCATTTTAAAAAGTCTAACATTAGCAATTCTGGATCGCCGTTCTCGGGATCTGCAACGAAATAGTCCGGCTCCCACGGAATAGTTTGAGCCTCCGATTCCCGGTATTGCGTTTGCATTTTGGTTTTCTTTTTCTTGACGGGCAGGACCGGTTTGGGCTTTGCAGATCGGATGGGCTTCGAAAGTTTCAAATCTAAATTTAAAATCTTGATTGGACTGAAAAAAAGAATCTGGATCGGGTTTCTATTCCTGGACCTGCAGGAAGCTTACGAACGGAAAAATTTGTGTCGATCCGCTCCGCCAATATCAATATTGGCTTGGAAGTAAGATAAGGATTCCTTTTGAGCTTGTACCCTGACTTCGTAGTCTGGAATGGGGTCCGGCTGTCTCATGACGTTTTGATTCCTCGGTTGGTGAGGTAAATCGGAGAACATAGACGGAAAGTTAGGACAAATGGCCTAAAAGTGAGAGAGTAAGAAGGAGTGGTGGTTTTGGTTTGGTCACTCACATATTTGGCGCTACTCATTTGCGCCACAGCGGCCGCTTTGTAATAATCCTTGGCACCGGACACGATGAAAAGAGGATCTGGAAGAGAGAACTTTTTGAAATAGCTCCTTCACATTGGAATTTTAGCTTACCATAGATGAAATCATTAAAACGTGCAGTTTGCATTTTCGTCATTTTTGCAAAACAAGAATTCGCACTTTAGAATATAAAACGTCAAAATTATCTGCTATTGCCTTAGTTACCGAACACAAGAATTTATTAAATCAATACCCTGGTTGGATATTATAGAGACAAACCCAATCGATTTTACGCTCTAAAGAAAGCTCTTTCTTTAGCTTCGTTCTTAGGAAAAAACCAATGCCGTAGGTATTTCATATCCGTCATATAAAAAATAAAAATCAAAATTATCCGTTAACCGATGCGCATGAATGGATTAACGAGATTCCCTCTAGTTTGGAATAACTAATTTTAATTAAAAGTTTAGTTGGGGGGGGGGGTAAGATTGTAAAACGCAGTCGTTTTATCTTTGTTGATGCTAATTTAGTTGGGAAAAACTGCGGATAATGTAATCTAATCTTCTTACTTAATTATGGTGGTTTCCTTCTGATTCAAAAATTTCGATGTCGAGGTAAATATAGAATATTATATACCGCATCCGTTTTTTTGTCAAATTATATATAATTTGTGCGGTTTTCTTAATCCACTACTTAGTTTATAATAAAAACTCTTTCGTTCTCATTAGCGCTTGAAAGCTGCTAGTTGGTGGTTTCAAAAGTAAAATTGAAATACCTCTGGTTTAGACTTAAGGTAAGTTTCTTTAAATATCAATTTGATCTACAACAGTGGCTTGATGTGGGTTTGGTCGAGCTGCAGCGCGAAAACTCTGTTTTCTGAAAGCAGGACATAACTTTGGTCAGTTGAAAAAAATTAAATACAATGACCGGTTAAAATTGAATTAAGCACATTGGCCAGTTAAAATTCATTAAACAAATCATTTTTTTTCAGAAAAATGGATTATCATTTGTGGATGAGCTTGGCAATCCAATTGTGTTGTTCGGCTGGTGTCAGATCAACATGCAGCTGGCGTAACGGCAATTGTCCCACTTTAAAATGTATAGAAGAAATAAGAGAAACGCTCGACTTCAGCCAAATCAGTCGGAATCACAATTCTGAGACAGCTTGCTTAAATTTTGACATTTCTCATTCGCACATAGCCAATCTCAGCAATGGAACATTGAACGTCGATCACCCGAACGAATACGTAAAAATCAAGATCGCTGACGTGAACTTAAAGCAGATCCAATCCAGTGTCTTTTCAAGCTTCCGAAACCTACTCCAACTCATTTTAAGCAAGAACTTGCTTAAAACTGTCAATTTTTTGGGCGGCCTGACCAAATTGGAAGAACTGGATCTGAGCTATAATTTGTTGCAAAATATGGGAAAGCAGCCCAGCATTCCAACGCTTCTTGTGGTTTCCATATCTCACAACAACGTAACCGACTTGAATTTGTGTAGTTTTCCAAATCTAATCCAGATTGAAGCGAACAACAACCAATTGGAGAGACTTAATTTTGGATGCAATCAAAAGCTGATAACTTTGAATTTGGGTTTCAATCGGATCGGAAACTTAAGTGGTATCAGTTTTGGAAATCTAACCAACTTGGAAAGCTTATTACTGAGCAGTAACGTCATCAACTCCATCTCTGATGAGGCTTTCAAGGGTTTAGTTTCTCTGCGTTACTTGTATCTGGAAAATAACAGACTGGGCATTCTGAATCGGACCACGTTTGCTGGTTTAGGAAATCTCACAAGTTTAAGTTTGGAAAACAATCGGATCACCACGATCCATTCGTATTCGTTTATCCAACTGAAATCTCTGATCAATTTGGGTCTGACCAACAACCGATTGAGTTCCATCCAAAATGGAAGCTTCTATGGATTAACCAGTGTGGTTGAACTGGATTTGAGCGGACACACCATTCGCAGCATTCACTCAGACGCATTCGCCGGATTGACAAATTTGAACAAATTGGATCTGAGTTTTAGCGAAGTCCATTTTCTGGACCACGATGCTCTTCGTGGTATTCCAAATTTAAAGGAATTAAACCTGAACCATAATAATTTTCCCATCCAATCATTTATATTTGCTGACTTAAGAAAGTTGGAAAAACTTCATCTCCGGATGGATTACCTCTACGAAATTCACTCGAATGCGTTTTTCGGATTAAGGAGCTTAAACGAATTGGATCTGACGGATTTGAATATTGAAAGATTGAACGCCGGATGCTTCAACGGACTGTATACTTTAAATTTGCTCAACTTGAGCGGTAACTCTTTGGGCGAAGTGGAATCTGAGAGTTTTATTGGTTTGCCCGAATTGATCAAATTGGACCTGAGTCACAACAACGTCTCCGTCATCACTCCCAACGCATTCTACGAACTGAACAGTCTAACCGAATTATATTTGACCAGCAATAATTTGACCAAATTAACTGCCCAATCCTTTATGGGCTTGAGTGGCTTAATCCGCTTGGACTTATCCGATTCAAACGTCCGAACAATTGAAAATTACGCATTTATGGGTTTGTTCAGTTTGAGAAAATTGAACCTTGGCCGCAACAAACTGGACAGTTTTAAAAACCCAACCTTCTGGCATGACTTGACCAATCTGGAAGATTTGGATTTGAGTTACAATAATTTTGACGTGGTCGCTCGAACGACTTTCCAAGGTTTGCCCAGTATAAAATCTATTAATTTGGAAGGAAACAAAATCGATAGCATAAGTCCTCAGACGTTCGTCCAGCTGAGAAGTCTAAGATTTCTGAGTTTCTCCCAGAACAGCATCCGTCAATTGAGCGTTGACGTTTTTAACGATGACCTGGAGACTTTGATTCTTCATAGGAATCTACTTAAAAATCTAACGAAAAATTTGTTTGGAAATTTACAAAACCTGATCGAGTTAGACTTGAGCTCCAATATGTTCACCAGCTTTGATCCAAGCGTCCTTCCAATAACTTCGAAGCTGGAGGTTTTAAATTTGAGCGACAATTATTTGACCAAATTGAACAGCAAAGCCTTGATGAATGCGGTTCCAAATTTAAAAGTATTGGTAATCCACGGTAACAGGTTTCCATGTGATTCCTGGCAGAAACTTTTGTCTCCGCTGAGCGAACTTGAAAATTTAGAAAAAGATTGGTTCGTGAACGTCTCTTGTACAACGCCATCGATCAGCAGCAATTCGTCTGGAAGAGCTAAATCCGTTAATGAGATTTACGCAAAATTGATAAACGAAACAAACCAAAAATTAAAATTGGCGCTGGAAAGTCAAAATAAAAGTCAAGAAACCAAGATTTCGACTGCGAATGTCTTCGAAATTATCCTTATCATTATTTGTTTAGCTTTTTGTGTGGTGAAGTTGGTTACGTGGTCGAAAAAGTCTTTTCGTCAGTTTCGGGACAAGAATTATAATCCTAGATTTACAAAAGCTGATTCTCTATTGGAGTTGATAGATGACAATGATAAATAAAAAAAAAGGTTTCGATTGTTTTTTCTTTTTTTGATTTACTACACCGATTATTACGGAGAAACTATTTTTTGATTGATATTTTATTCAAAAATGCAATCAGTGTAGCTTAAGCCTTATTCCTGATTGTGTTGGTACTGCAGCATTTCTAGTTTGACAACATAAACAAATCGACATAACCTCAAAAATTTTGTGATTGCACGACGAAATTGTGTTAAAAATGGGTAAGCAAAAGAGACCACGCCAAAAGGCGCAAGCATCAAAACTAGCAGCGAAGAAGTCGGCATCAACTGAAGATACCAAAATGGACGTTGACAGCAAGGAAGTTGTGGTCAGCGACAAGGAACCGAAGGGAGTTTCTTTTAAAAATACCAAAGCGAAACTGGAAGGTCAGTTAACAAAAAACGATAAACGAGCGTTGCGTCAAAGAATTTTAATGCAGAAGCTCATCGTTAGAGGAAGTGATGCTAAACGGAAAGATTCGGTCACAGTTGACGAAGACGATGATGATGACGACAACGAAGAGGATTCTGCTCCGTTACAGCGGTTGGAGAAACGAAAACGAAAGAAACAAAATCTGAAAACAAAAGACAAACCAATCAAGAAGGCACCGCAACGTTGTAAGCAGTACATCCACAATGTTTTGAAAATCACGACTCAAGTGAACAAGAAGTCGTCGAAAGATATGACTCACGCAGACATATCCGAACGGGTAAAAAATTTAGTTGCTAAATTGCAACAGTAATTTGAAATTATTGTAGTTTTTTTTATGTAAATAATAAACTTAATGAACTTCATTCGCATTTTATGTCGGAGAAAATAAACAAATTCGGGTTCAATGCTAAATGTTTCTCCCGATCTTTTCAGCTCTGTACACTGAGCTCGTAAAGTCAGAAATTTTTTTCAGAAAATCCTCCGACACATCAACACGATCAGCCTACAGCTCAATTATGAAAGTCCGTAAGGACAAATAAGAATAATATTTGATGTGGTCGAGAATTTTCTTGATGTGAAGGGAAGGACGGGGGGGGGGTCCAAAGTTAGATCTTAACAAAACAATCTTATTTTATTGCATTAGACTGTTTATTTATAGGAAAAGTCACGTTTGTTTGATTGGATGACAAATTGGTGATATTTCGTCAAGGTGAATCCCCCGGTGAAAAATATGCGCGCGCAGTAACCCCACCGTAACCCGTAACATTTTGTAATTTACTTAAAATTTCAGTCACCGAAATTAAATTAATGTAATCTTATCTTCTGGCTTCGTTTCCTCTTGTTTATTTTGTAGCAAAAAAATATTGAATGTGTAAGCAACTACAAGAATTAATTTTCTCAACCATTTTCGTGCGGTTTTCTGCCCCCATTATCTTTACTTATGTAAACACTCGTTAACCCTTGATTCTCATTAGTGACCGAACTCTGCCAGTTATTGGATACAAACTGCCGAATTATAAGGTAAAATTCAATTTACTTTTATATTTTTCAAAAATTTGGTTTTTTAACAATTGCATTTTTTTTCTGTTCGAAAAATCCCAATTACGTAATTAATAATTTTTGGAAAGTCACGTGCTATTGCTTCCTGTTAGTGATGTTTGATTGAGATGATTCACGTTTAAAATAACAGTTTATTTATTTATGAAATTTTCCTTCTTAGCTGATCGGAGAATATTTTTTGAAAACAAAAATTAAAATAAAAAAATGAAAAATGTTAATTTTGAAATCAAAATCATATTTTTGGAATGATTTACAGCAAAAACGCTAAGGAATATGACAAAATAGTATATATACAAATTTGTAGAGAATTAAATTTCCTACAAAAAGGTTATGCAGAACATATATTTAACTTGAATAGTTTAGGCCTGAAGGGCATTCAAAGTCTGACACAACAACTAAAATGTTAAAACCCGTGGTTTGAATGGTTTTCACGCCTAAACTATGAAAGATAAATATATGTTCTCTATTAGGTTTTTGTAGGAAATTTAATTCTCTACAAATTTGTCTCTATGTAATTTTGCCATATTCCTTGCCGTTTTCTCAGTATTTTCAATCTAAACTTTCTTGGTACTTTTTATTTTTATTTAGATGCTTTGTATTAATTATTTTATTATTTTCGGTTTTCCCGCGTAATGAATCGATTTTCCTAAAAAATTTATTAGACAAAATTTGTAGTCCATAAAATTTCCTTTCCGAAAAGTAGATACAATAAATTTTTTGGAAAAAAAAAACAGAGTTTCCACGAAAAACAAAAATAAAACTTTTGTTTTTCAACATTTTTTAAATTAATTTAATCCATAACTCGAAAACCGTTCATTTTAGATAATAAAGGGTCAGAAGGTATTTTGTAGATAACTTCACGATCTTTAAAAAAGTACTATAGCAATTATACTAAAAAGTCAAAGGTTTCGGTGCTACGGGCATTTGAAGCTAAAAATTAAAAATATTGCTTTCAAGAGAACCTAGATTTGAATTTAAACAAAAATTTTGGAGAATTCCTGTATATTACTTTTTAGGTTTGCAAATGCACCTCCGATTGGTTGAATAGTAAACAAAATGCTTGTTAGATTAATTCGGTTTATTTCGTTGGCTGTTCCGCCACTGTCCGGCCCAATTTTTTTTTTATTTCATTACCTGCGTAATTTTACATAAATATTTCCCATATCTTATTATGACAGTTTTTGTGCTCCGGAGAGCACGTAAAGTTGGCGACACCTCTGATTTCTATTAATTCTATTCCGCTTCTTTTCAGGAAAATGGATTTTCGGCTGTTGGTAAGCTTGGCGATTCAATTGTTTTGGATAAATTTTGTGGGCTCCACGTGTACCTGGCGGAACGGCAATTGCCACACTTTAAAATGCATAGAAGAAACTGGCTCATCGCTGAATTTCACCCAAATCAGTGAGAATCATGCGCACGATTACGACTACACCGAACCTGACGATTTGTACTCTGATCCGATACAAATTTTGACGGCCTGCTTAAATTTGGACATTTCTCATTCGCACATCACCACCCTCACCAATAAAACCTTCCTCGGCGTCTATCATCCGCACGAATACAGACAAATCAAGATGATTGACGTCAACTTGCATGCGATCGAATCCAATACTTTCGCAAGTTTTGGAAACGTCACCCATCTTACTTTAAGCAAGAACCTGCTCGAGACTGTCAATTTTCTGAATGGATTAACCAATTTGGAAGAACTGGATGTGAGCTACAACGTCTTGCACAGCATAGGGACGCAGTCAACCATTCTGTCGCTGCGTACGATTTATTTGTCCCACAACAATTTGACTGCCTTAAATCTGTGCAGTTTTCCAAATCTAATTCAAATTGAAGCGAATCATAACAAATTGGAGAAGATCAATCTTGGATGCAACAAAAACAACATAAAATTGTTGAGCTTGAATTTGAATTTCAACCGGATCGAAAACTTAAATGGTTCCAGTTTTGGGAAGCTGCACAACCTGGAAAGCTTACTTCTGAGTAATAACACCATCGACTCTATCTCTGATGATGCTTTCATCAGTTTAGTGTCTCTGCGTTATCTGTATCTGGAAAATAACAGATTACTCGCACTGAATCGGACAACGTTTGACGGTTTGATGAGTCTGGAGAGTTTAACTTTGGATAACAATCGCATCGTCAAGATAAATCCGGATACTTTTGGCCAATTGAAATCTTTGACCCATTTGGGTCTGACCAACAACCTACTGACTTCCATACAAAACGGAAGCTTTTACGGATTAACAGGTCTGGTGGAGCTGGACTTGAGCAGGCACACCATTTACAACGTTCCCGCAGGTGCATTTGCGGGTCTAACCAATTTGAACAAATTGGATCTGAGTGATAGCGAAGTGAAATTTATGGATCGAGATGCTTTCATCGATGTTCCAAACTTGAAGGAACTAAATTTAAATCACAACAGTTTCTACATATCTTTTCTTTTGTTCGCCAATTTAAAGAAATTGGAAAAGCTGCATCTGAGGGTTGATTACAATCACGAAATTTCATCAGACGCATTTTTCGGATTACAAAGTCTGCAGGAATTAGATTTGAACGACTTGAACATCACCAGGCTGTCTGCCGGATGCTTTAACGGACTAGACAATTTAAGTCTACTTAACTTGAGCGGCAACCATTTGACCGAAGTGGAATCTGAAACGTTCATTGGTTTGCCCAATTTGATCAAACTGGATCTCAGCTACAACAGCATCTCTGCCATCGATCCTAACGCTTTCTACGAACTGAACAGCTTAACGGAATTCAGTATGGAGCGTAACAATTTGACAACGCTAACAGCCAATTCCTTTATCGGTTTATCCGATTTAATCCATTTGGATTTGTCGGATTCCAATGTCCAACAAATTGAAAATTTCGCTTTCAAAGGTTTGTATCGTTTGGTCAAATTGGACCTCGGTCGCAACAATCTGAGCAGTTTTGAAAACTCAGACTTTCTTCATGACTTAGCAAATTTGGAAGATTTGGATTTGAGCCACAATCATTTCGAGGTGATCACCGAAACGACTTTTCGCGGTTTGCCCAGCATAAAATTCATTAATTTGGAAGATAATCGCATCAATCGTATAGATACTAAGGCTTTCGTGCAGCTAAGAAGTTTAAGAACGCTGGATCTCTCCAGAAACCAAATCAAGCAATTGGGCGTAGACGTATTTAATAGTCATCTGATGACTTTGGTCCTTCATCGAAACCTTCTTAAAAGTCTACCGAAAGATTCGTTCGGGAATATAACAAATTTGATCCAATTAGATTTGAGCTACAATATGCTCACCAGCTTTGATCCATCCGTTCTTCCAGCCTCAAACCTGGTGGTTTTAAATTTGGGTCACAATTTGATGACCGCCTTGGAGAGCAGAGCCTTGATGAAAGCTTTTCCAAATTTGAAAGCATTGGTAATCCATGGTAACAGGTTTCCATGTGACGCCTGGCAAGAAATGTTATCGCCGCTGAGTGAACTGGAAGATTTGGACAATAATTCGTTAACGAACGTTTCGTGTAAAGACGACGAATCCGGAAATTACGAAAAGCTGATCAACGAAACGAACGAAAGGCTAAAAGTGCTGATGGAAAGCCAAAACAGAACTTCGACGAATCCTGATCTTTCCGAAACCAAAGTATCCTCTGCGAATGTTTTCGAAATTATTCTGATTGTCATTTGTTTTGCGTTTTGTGGAATCAAGTTGTTGACGTGGTCAAAAAAATATTTCTTCGATCCTCGTCGAAGAAATCTTAGGTCCAAATTCGTCAACACCGAGTCTCATTTGGAGTTGGCAGATCAGAATGACTTTTAAAATTAATTTGTAGTTATTTAATATTTTTGCATTTATTTATTTTTCAATAAAATGCTTTTTACATTTTCTTTTATTTTTTGTGCTACCTGCGCACCATTAGTGCGCTTTTAGACTTCTTGTGGCTGTCACTCGCAAATGCCTTCTTCTACGAAAAATATGCTTATATACATACATTTATATAGAGAATTTCATTCGGAAATACATTAAAGGTTTTTTGTAGTAAAATTAACGTTTTGGGAGTTATTCACGAAAATTTCTTATATCCACGTTCTCCTCATAAAAGTAACAAATTTTTTTTATTGAAAAAAATTCCGTTTTCTTTTAACCGCTGCAAACTTAATCTGATTAGCCAATAATTTTCGAGCGAACCTGTACGTTTAGGTTGGCATTTTTGGTGACTTTCGTTATTATATAACTGAAAGTTGTCACTCGATTGGCGGAAGAATTTTAACTGTCAATTTAAACCGCGTAGATTTTTTTATAGAATTCGGCGCGTACGTGACGATTTTACCCTTAAAAAGCGTTAAAAACGCTAAATTAATCGATTAAGTACCATCGTTGCTACCTAATAAGTTGAAGATTTGTTGTGGGAACCTTTTGAAAATTACGTTTACTTAACCTAACTTTTATTTTTTCGAATGGCTCCTAAACGGAGACGTACCCCTAGTGTGGTGAACGACGAACGAAAAGTCAAGAGGACAAAATGTAAGTATTTACGATTAACTGTCTTAGTTTTCCATAGTCTAATAGCTATCTTCATTTTTTAGTTACAGTCGAACATGCAACTTTACCTTCGACAAGCGAAAGTGGGGTTGTGTTGGTGACAGGTGCCGGCGATGTGGGTCAACTCGGTTTGGGTCCGGATGTCATGGAGAAGACTAGGTTTACAGTAGTCAACCTTGATCACGAAATTGTGGATGTATGTGCCGGGGGAGTCCACACGGCTTGTTTAACGAAAGACGGAAAGGTAAGTCGAATCTGCTTTTTATTCATATTCCGTATACCAACACAAAATTTTTAGGTTTTAACTTTTGGCTGTAACGACGAAGGTGCCTTAGGACGAAACACCAGTGAAGATGATGCTGAGCGTACACCTGGTGAAGTCGAATTACCGGAAGCGGCTATACAAATATCAGCTGGCGATTCTCACACGGCGGCTCTGTTGAAAGACGGTCGCATTTTTGTGTGGGGCACTTTTAGGGACTCGCACGGCAGTATGGGGTTGACGCCGGAAGGCAACAAAACTTCTCCGTTTGAACTAATTACCGAAGAAGTCGTAATCAAAATATCGTCTGGGGAAAATCATCTTACGTTTTTGACGAAATTCGGTAACGTTTTTACGTGCGGTTGTGCGGAACAAGGTCAGTTGGGACGAACTACCCAGAGGAGTAGCGACAGGGATGCCAGGGGAGGAAAAGACAAACTCGTAAATTTACTCACTCCGTTGCCGTTAAGCCTGAGTCCCTCCAAGAGGCTGCATTTCGAAGATATCTGGGCGGGTACCTGGGCAACGTTTGCTAAAGTCAGCGGCAAAGACACCGTTTATGTGTGTGGACTCAACAACTACAATCAACTAGGTTTCGAGAAGAGAGATCCCATTTATTTTCCAAAAGTGTGTGCTCAGTTTGGCGCTCACAAGTGGCAGATGATATGCAATTCGCAACATCACACCGTGGCACTCGACAAAACCGGTGCGGTCTATGTGATCGGCAGGAAAGATTACGGTCGTTTGGGTCTAGGAGAAATTAGTGAAGAACAAGTGATGGCCTTGACGCAAGTGAAAGCATTAAAAGACAAGAAGGTCGTTCATATCAGTTGTGGTTCGGCGTCTTCGTATGCAGTGACCGAAGAAGGGGAACTGTACAGTTGGGGTTTCGGATCGGAGGGGCAATTGGGCACGGGAGAAGATGAAGATTGTTTGGTGCCTACCGTAATCAAAACGAAGCAATTGCTTGACCGTAAAGTTTTGAAAGTCAGCGGCGGTGGACAGCATACGGTGATTTTAGCGAAAGATGCAACGCCTCCAAATAACAACACGGGTGACACTGCAACTGCATGTTGAAGCAACTCGCAATACGTAATTGTATCACTGCCTTTTGCAACATATTGTTCTATTTATTCTATGTAAGAAATTGTTTTTTTGCAAATTAAAGTTTTTTAACCATAAATGATTTTTTAGTCTAAATCCTTTGCTGGACGCCGTCATATAAAGGTATAATTTAAATTAAATTTTATCAGAATTATATATTGTAATTACCTGAAAAATACAAAATAAAACATAAATTGTAAAACTTAATCTTTTCGTAATTGGAAAGTATCCGTCTTGATTCCATCCTTTGTAATGATGTTAATTTCAATGCTATCGCCAGTGTAGATGTCCCTTTCGGCCGCAGATATAAACACGTCCTTGAGGATGGCAAGAGCACGATCCATGCCTAGGGGATCGTCCTTTACGTTCAACATGTTCTTCAAACCAATTTGATTATCTAGCAGAGGTTGCAACAGAGCACCGGCCGAACCTCCGGCTCGATAGTTGGACCTCTCGCAGTGACCGATTGGGTCGTAGCTGTAAATGCAGCCTTTACCTTCGCCGTCTAATCCTACCAAAATGTTCGAGATGTAGTACGGAAAGAAACGTTTGTAGTAGAGCATCGTGGACAGCATTTGAGCTGTAGCTGGGGTTTGCATGACTTTGTTGTGCTCGTGCTGATACATCTGCATGCGGGCGGTCAAAATGCGCGTCAAAGTCAGGGTATCGCACCAACATCCGGAGCAGCCCAGAACGGTGTGTTTCGACAACGGAAACAATTTGCTTTGTTCGCGAGTGTAAATGGAAAAACCAGCACTTAATCGAGTATCGGCACCAATAACGACGAAATCGTTGCCGGCAATCGCCACAATGCTCCTAAAATTATAATGCAATTCATTGTAATGTCCACCGAAAAAATTGTTTTTCGAAACTTACCCTCCGTTATCGGCGTAGGGACTGAAATCGTGTTTTCTAGGCACTTCGGTCTCATAATCTGGATAATTCGGACGAGACATATTTTGAATCAAAGCCATAATTTACTTTTCAAACTTTAAAACTGCAGGTCAAGAATGACAATACAAAATTGTTATTTAAGGTTAAGAAACGGATCCGGTAGATGTCGCTACGGTGGAAATTGCTGTAGAGAATCGCGAAAAAACGCAGTGGTATCAGCATTTTTGTGCGGAAAATCTAATGAATATTAGAAAATTGGATACAATTTTGAGAACTGCAGATATAACCTGTTCGTTTGAACGCTGTCATATGACTTGTGTTTTATGTCAAAAGTTTGCTGGCATATTTACCTCTAATTATCAAGTTTTAATTTAAATTTTATATAAAAGTATGTCATCGTTGAACGCAGGGGCTGACCAATCGTCACCAATAAAGCATGTGGTTCCCAGTCCACTAATAACCAGACGGACGCGAACACCATCTGTGTAAGTACCCAGCTTTTTCACTGTAAATTCGATATTAATTGAAGTTTTAGTTCCGAAAGGGCTATGAAGTCGCCCGAATTGGTTGGAACGATCAGGTCGTTTTGTCGGGAAAAGGGTCACGGTTTCATAACACCGAAAACTGGAGGTGACGATATCTTCGTTCACATTTCCGAGTAAGTTACATGCAGCTTCGTATTTACACTTCCATAATGCTTTTGACCTTTTAGTATCGAAGGTGAAATAATTCCGTTACCAGGTGATACGGTTAAGTATCGTCCCTGTCAGATTCCGCCGAAGCTTGAAAAATGCCAGGCGGTGCACGTTCACATTGTAAATTACACGGAGCAGGTGCACAAAAAATGGGAATATTCTAGTTATTAATTTTTCCGATGGCAGTTACACAACCTATTTTTAAAACCGATTTTAGCAAAAATACCTCACTTTATGAATCAGTATTCTTTTGTGAAATGTTTTTTTAACACTTATTGTATTTTTACACAATTAATTAAATGGCGCTTGTTTATTTACATTTTTGTATTTTTACCAGCCGCCACTTTTAGTTTTCAGCTGGCGGTAACTTCGATAGGAAGAACAACGCAAAATAAATAAATATTTTTATTGTTACACAAAAACAAAACAAAATACGACAACAATTTCAAGAATCACATGTTTTTTTAATAACGAAAACAAAAATAGAAGTAGTCCAGTCGTTAGGTACTTTTGCATGAAAATAACTAAATCAAGTGAAGAGTTTAAATAAAATTTAATTTCAGAGTTATCTCCATGCAGACCCCGTGGAACTGAACTGAAAGCATAAAACGTACATCAATTTTCCTTAATATTTAGTAGGTACATAATTATTTAAATATTTTTCTCTTTCGAACGTGTGCATGTCGATAGGGTAATATCATTTATTATTATCGATTTCAAGTCTTTAATTTTATTAAATTTCATTTAATAGCATACAAAATATTTTTTATTATTTGTAAATTTTTATTTATCCATTACACAATATAAAATTTATTGTTTGACTAATTAGTTACGAGGTGATGTGGCGCACGTGTGAAAATAAATTGTAAAAAAATAATCAACAAAAATATACAAACGTATTACGGGGTGCTTCGCACGTTCTTGCTTTCGTCATTGGAAGACTCGTAAAGTTAATAATTTCTTTTTTGATTAATTCTACGGAATGTTTTAAATACGAACGATTCGCGCAAAGTAGAACGTGTACGGAGGGGGCTTCGGTTAAATAATAACAGCACCCTTCTAATATTTACTCTAGGAATGAATTTTCTTTGGTTAGTCCCGCATATTGAACCGATCTCCGAAAGCTTATTTCGAAAAGGTGGCGGTGCACAGTTTGGTTACCATTAGATTACATTAAAAGATATAGAAATATTTTCCTTTTTAATCCGTTATATATCGGGCCAACTAGAATAAAGCGGCAGGGAGGCAGGCGCTCTCCCTGCCGGTCGATTCGAGTGGCCGTGCTAAAATACTTTTAAACTCTAATACGCTACACAATTTACTTTAAAATTTGTACAGCTAAAATCATAAGGGTGCGACGTGCAACGTGTCGATATCGCTGATACTCCTAACACGTCTGTGCTGATTTTTGCTGCGATGTAGACTTCCCCCGATGGGATTGCTCATTCGAGCTCGCTCTTTGGTCGATATGTAATAATTTTTTTGGCTTTTGGTTTCGTTTATGTTGTGCAACTTTGAATTGAAGTGAAAATCGCGCGAATTTACGAACGACGATCCGGTGCTGCTGGTTTGAGGATAATGAAAGGGCACTGCGTAGTCGGGCGACTCGCCGCCGGAATGCGACGACCTGAATGGTATCGGAGGCGGACTCACTTGGCTGGTCACCGATGAACTACCAGAACTGGAAGTCGGAGAATGCTTTTCTAATTCGCGCTCGTTTTTGGGTTTGGTAAAACCGAACGCTCGACTCAGAGACCCCTGAAATTTGCATTGGATGAACTGTATCTCGGGAAGGGTGTTGCATGCAATTGAGACACTAACGTGGGTACTTACCCTGATACTTTGTCTTCTGTTTTCCACACTGATTTGCTCGGACGATGAAGCCGTGAGACCTGCGCAGGAGCGTGAAAACGAACGTCCTAAAGATCCCCCGGGAACACGAGATTTTGTCTTCACGCGCACATAGTGTTCTAATGTGGATCTAGCATAACAGTGCAAAATGAAAATTAGGAAAAAGGCAGTGCGGGAGACATTTATACAAGCATTCTATGTTTATTTGAATTTTACCAGATCAAACCGTCGGAAAATTGTGGAAGTCTCTCGATTTAACTGTGAACTAACATTTAGCAACATATATCGTACATTCCGTGATTCACGGAAGGACGCATGCAATTTCTAAGACATTTAAGTAACAAAAACTGTGCTAAATTTGTTGTAAGCGAAAGGGTGCAAAGCAAAAGCAGCAAATTAACATAGAATGCGTTGTGTAAGTGTTTCCGTTTATTATTTACATGTGATTAGAAAATACAACTAATTTTAAATAAGCCATGGGAATTATCCTCCAAAAGTCAAAGGACAACCTTCCAGAACAACAAAGAAGCATGCAGTCGATGGCTGAGAAACAAACCAGATCTTTATATTCAGTTTGTCAGATTTGGCAAGTTTTGTCAGATTTGACAAAATTATTAGAAATTTGACAAATTGTTGAGGTTGTCAAGTTTTAATTTCACTGCATGGTTCTTGCGGTTCATGGTTCAAACTTTGTTGTGCCTAAAATACCAGGAATGGAGTGGATGTTGACTCTCAAGTATATTTTCTCTTTCTATCCTATGTAAATTGAACATTTTGAAGTCGTTTTTTGTCACACAAAAAGCAATTTTACAGGAAAACTTTTTCGACATTTTTTGTTGCAAATTTCACGGTCTTCAATTTTGTTTATATACATTTTTTTATTTTGCCGCACCGTTTCCGAGTTCTAGGTAGATGAAAATATTTTTTGCATTTTACAGATTTTATTGTTCAAGTCGCTGTGAGTCAAAAACGGCGCAACAAAATAAAAAAATACATATAAACAAAATTGAAGGCAATGAAATTTGCAACCAAAAATCTTTAAAAAATTTTGCTGTAAAATCGATTTTTATATGAAAAAAGCGGCTTCAAAATGTTCAATTTACATTTAAATTCTCCAGGAGAGAAAAATTCTTTTTATTTTTATGCAACGTAAATAGATTCGGGTTATCATCTTTTGTTATCAAGTTGCAAGAAATTAGCGATTTTTGTTAGCCCCCCCCCCCCATTTCGTTGTCAAAAATCATATGGATTTTATTATTTTCTGCAATCATTTTTTCAAACAGATTCATTTGAAATTTTGAAAGTCTAAAAAAGACAATTACACAACGGGGGGGGGCTAACGCGAGATATCGACCCCCCTCTCTTTGCTTTACAGATTTTTTTCAAATTTAATTTAGAGCTTTTAATGCCACATTTTTTAAATTTTTAATTAATAATTCAAGATTTTGAATTAGTAGTAGAGGGGCTATGGGTTATCTAGGCCACTTTTTTGCAAAAGATTATAACCCAAAACTGTTGACGCAACTTTCTCACCCTATAATTGTGCTTACGTTGCGTCACACCCCTCGAAAATTTAACAAGAAAAATATTAAAGAAAACAAGACGCAAATTAATGATATTTATTTTGATAATCTCGTTTTCACTTTAATTATTTTAAGATTGCGCATTTACAGTTACTAATTTTTTTTGTTTGTAAAAAACAAAAATATTGTAAAGCTTTTACCCCTATCACTTGCTCACAATTCTAAATAATTATAATCTTTCTTTTTATATCACAACCCTCGATAATTTTTTTGCACATTTATTTTTTTTATTACAATGGCGTCTGCTTTTTTCAAAACTAAAATCATCGACAAATTTGGCACTCAAATCAGTTCGGCGAAATTCGAAAACGAAAGTAAGTTTTAGTGGTTTTGAGTCGAAAAAAAAAAAATATGGGCGCCACCGTTTCCAAAGCTACAACATAATATTTTGATTTTCGATAATTAAAATTTGATTATGTACGTAATAAAGGCAGCGTTAGACACAATTTTAATATTATTTTTGTACATTTGTATATAAATATGTTTAAAATTCTAAACTAACATTAAGTTTTTTTAGTTGATGTAAAATTTGGTACTTTCGATTTTATCAGTCGACTTTTTTTTCTAAATTGCCAATTTTGGACCCCTGTGCCTTAATGACAATTTTATTAATCCGAATCGAAGGACCACCTAATCTGCTTTCTTTTCGAAATAATTTTTTTGATTGTCGGTTTAAATAACGACTGCCGTTTTGTTGTGAAGGAAAATTATTTTTTTTATATTAAATTCTATTCGATTTATCGATTGTGCTTTGATAATACGCGACTGGCTTCCGCTTGGAGTTCTTCCATTTGACAAAAAATGACGTACCTCGCTGGTAACACGATCGACTCCAGTTCAGCAGTCAAATGGCGCCTAATTATGTTTTTGCTCGTGGGAATCCCCAGGGCCGTCGCCATTGTGTCTCCATTAAACGAAGGTTCCAGCACCACGAGGCCTCCGTGCACTCCGCTATCTGAAATTTCAACATTCAGACCTCTCTCCGCTTCTCCAACCGAAACTTACCTTTCAAATTGTCCGCGTATTCTCCCAGATCGATGGTTCTGGCCCAACGAATGAACCTCTGGTTTGTCCAAACCAAAGGATCGGCTTCCACGGTTTCACACTGATGCCTTCTCACCGCCAAAGCCTAACACACTCATTAAAAGCGATCGCATCTTAAAGGAACACTGCCTTACCTGTCTGTCGTACTTCATAATTCTCAAAAGATGAATTCCGTGGACGACGGAAGCCTGATGGAATTTACGCGTCACACTCAAAAACTTCTCCAACTCCTTTTTGCTGAGATGCTCCAACATGCGCGCGTCCACCAGATTGGTAGCGAAATTTTCGGAATACTACAACGGAAGTTTCAAGCTTTGCTTCAATGCTTTCATTGGCTTACCTGTGACAATCCCAGATCTGGTAACCATTCGCTCGAGACCCACGTGTGTCCAAGTTGAGCAATGCACGGATATCTGACTAGAGATGGATGTCGATGTTCTTCGATGGCCAGCCTCAATTTTTTTCGATGCATGGGATGAGTAATTCCTAATCCGCATTCCAATTCGATATCGTTGAGTTCCAGAAGCACCTGACCATGTAAATCACCAATCTATAAGATTCGTTTCATTCCAATTTTGAAAATATTCCAAAAATTGGATAAAAAACTTTTTAAAAGTGCCGTATCGTTACCTTTCCGCTTTTGATATTTTCGGCACAACGCGCGCCATACTGAGGCATACCAAGTGCTACCTCTAACCATGCCAGAACGGTGGGCGCTCTCCATCTATCCATAGGCACCGACGACGCTTCGCGTAGCAGTCTCAATTTTTCCGCGTAACCTTCTTCGGTTAGAGGCGACCAACTTCGATAAGGGTCGTAATTATTGTCACCTAAACAAGTTAGAGTTAGAAATATCGGGGGAGGGAGGGTTAATGGAAAAAACTTACTTTCCTGTAGCGAACTGCTTTTATTTCTGTGCCTGGAACGAGCAAACACCCGAGAGATGCTTCCCCAAGTGCCTCCTCTTCCGCCACCAAGTCGGCTCGACGTATTTTTCGATCTACGTCCTATAGTTGGCGGTTCAATATCGACAGGCGAATTTAATTGTTCTACAGATCTGCAACAGAACATTGCAACCATTTCAATATTAACCGATATAATGTGATGCCATCTGGTTAGACGGCCAGAAGGTTCTTTCAAATTATTTAACCAGATAAAGGCTAACGATCGCGACGTTTTCCTATAACATACCTCGATAATATTCCGGTATCTACAGAGCGGGAAAAGGAGTTGGCGTTCAACGGCGATAGAGTTGGACTGCAATCCTTCGGAGTTACGACTGCTGAAAAGTCATGGAATAGAACTAAACTTCGTAGAGAGGTTTTACTTACATTGGTACATGTGGGGAGGCGGAATGGATGAAACGATCGAAACGGAATCTATTTCTATATTGCCGCTCTCGACGGTAATCGTGGGAGTTCCGTCCGTCGTGGAATCCGACAGATTTCCACCGATCGAAGTGGTACCGCTTTCTCGATCGGAACTAACGCGAACGCCGGAATCGGCACTACAACTACCTCGATCGCCGGCCAGCAGTCCCAAACCGTGATGACCGGAAAGAAGACCACCAGAGCCTGGAGTGATTGCACCGCCTCCATTCGTGTGCCTCGACATGGAAATTAACGATTCCTGATCCGACAAACAACCGCTCGAGACCAACTGTCGTCTTGCCTGTAAAAACAACTTCGAAACACCTTCACTCTTTAAATTTGAAAAAGTTACTTCTTGCAAATGCTCTTGGGCTTGTTGTAACTGCAACTCTTTGGCATTTAATTGAGCCGCCAAAGACAAACTGCGTTCGGCTTCGTCGCGAGCGTGTCGCAACAAACTCCAACGTTCCCTTTCGCGCTCCTCCCTTTCGTTCGACAGTTGCTGAAGAGAGGTTTCGTTTTCCCGCACTCTTTGCTCGTAGTTTCTTATAAAATCTCTAAGCTCCTTCTCCTTATCTTCCAGCGTGGCGTAAAGCTGCTTCATTTGGTTCAGCAAATCAAACTTTTCCGCTTTCAACCGCTTACGATCCGACTTTAAAGCTGCAAGAACAAATTAGAATTTTTCATTTAACAAAAACCGCGACTCACCGTGTATTGCCTCTTTCGTTATTTGCAGTTCCAACTCCAACGCTTGGAGTCGTGCTGGACTATCGACGTCGTCTTCTTCTGGTATCTTTTGTTTGTCTTCAATTACAGAAGACGCGCCGGAAACCACCAAACGTCTTAATCGCGTGATCTCCGCCTGTAATCGTTCGTTTTCCAAACGCATCCGGCGTAGCACGGAATTGGAAGGACCTGCACCTGCGGGCGAGGGCAGCAGCGGTGGGACTTCTTCCTTGATCTCGGTCGAGTTTCGCGAAGACCTCGGGGATGTCGGTTCTATTACTGTGAGCAAAAATTACATTAATGAAAAACGAGAAGGTTTAGAAAAAGAAGGAGGTACCGAAATCCTGCTGACTGCTACATCCTGGTTTTGGAGACTCCGGCTTCTCTAAACCACAAGAATCGGGAGTATCTCGGTCCACGATTGGCGTTGTGCTTTCTTCTACCGTCATGGCGAGTTCCTTGATGTCCGCTGCGGTTTCGGAAACTTCGGCTTTCAAAGGAACCGACTTGCACTTTTTGATTCCGTCCTTATTGGATTTGGTTTCTTCGCTGGAATCCACCGAGTTAGCGTTACCCAGCGATTTGCTTCTTTTGGTTTCTGTGCTCTGTTTTAAATTTAGATTATTGTCCGTTTCGGTTTCTACATTCAAATTGACTTTTTTGTTGTTTGTGTCTTCGTGGTCCGGGGTGTGATCCGCAATTTCTGAAATTAAAATTGACGACGTTTCTTTGTAATCGCTGCGTTTGGGGTCGTGGGCTTCACGCGATGGTGTTGGGGTTGAGGAAGGGTACTCGGGATCTATCCGAGCTGTAAGGTTTGCAGAGTGTTCCTCTACCATTCTGCGAATCTTGTCCTATAAATTCCAAACAGAAAAGTTACATTTTCGATTCTCAAGCGCTTAAAGTGGAAGAAAAAGATTGAGAGTGTGTGTGGTGGATCGTGTAACGTGTAGTGTTTTGGTTCTAGAGAGAAAGAAAATTTATTATTCAAGTAAAAGTAGCTTTTGAGACTTACATGAGCGTCTACTAGTAGACGACGCATTAGAAGCGCCATGGCGGAATCGCGGCCAGCTTCACAGCCGTTCCTTCCGCCATTATATCAGCCTTTGGTCAAGTCGATTCTCTTGTTTGTACTAGAAAAAGAACAATACATAAATTGTATTTCAAAAAAAACTTAAAATTGTTTTTGACACTTTTCTTGTTGTGCCATGGCTCTTTGGCACGGTTTAGCTAGCCGCCACCATATTTATGCAAACTATTCCATGCTCGGATTTATATGCACCAAAATAATTTTCTTAAAATATGCACTAAAAATAGATAAAATATTCAAACTAAAAAACAAGGGGTAAAAGGGGTAAAAAAAAATATCCAGTAAAATTTCTGTACACAAGACTCGGAATTCCAAAGAATTCCAGGGATTTACAAAAAATTCCAGGGATTTCCAAAAAATTCCAGGGATTTCCAAAAAATTCCAGGGATTTCCAAGGAGTTCCAATGATGTCCAAACAAGTTCTAACCTAAAGAATTCCAAGAAATTCCAAAGAATTCCAAGGAATTCCAGGGATTTTTAAAGAATTCCAGGGAATTCTAAGGAATACAAATGATGTCCAAACAAGTTCTAATCTAAAGAATGCCAGGAATTTCCAAACAATTCCAAGGAATTTCCAAACAATTCCAGGGATTTCCAAGGAATTCTTGAGATATACAAATAATTTCAGGAAATTCCAAAGATTTCCAAGGAAATTCCAAACAAGTGTACTACACCAAATTTTCGAGATAATAAATATATAATTTTCTAATTTTTTTTGCATATTTTCAACATTTGGTGCATATTTGAGCAAGTAATGGATATTTAAGCATATTTGGTGTTTTTTGAAGAATTTTAATAGAGAAAATTAAGAAATTATTATTAAATTTGCTAATTTAATCAATTATTTTAGTTAATTTTAAGCAATTTAATTTTTAGAATTTTTTAAATAAATAAAAAAGTAAATAATTTCTTAATAAAAAATTAAATTAAATAAAAAATTAAATTAAATAAAAAATTAAAATTAAAAAAATTCTTCAAAAACACCAAAAGTGGCCCAAATATGGATTATTGACTTAAATAATATGCGTCAAAGGTTAAAAAATATGCAAAAATTTTGTAAATTTTATTGTAAGTTTGAAAAAAAATTGAAAAATTTGAAGATTAGATATTTTTAGTTTACACAGCCGCCTGCGTAGTCGTGCGATGCTGTAACAATAAAAACGCCTGTTGTTCGACGTTTTAGCAGGAATCAATTCAGAAGCGATGTTTCTTCTGGATATCTCATTACTAGAGCTCGGATTTATATGCACCAAAAACACTTAAAATATGCACTCAAATCGTGATATGAAAAAAAAAAGATTTTCCTCACTTTTGATGGAAAATTCAAATTTCCCGATTTTTCCTGGCGAAACTTGAAAAATTATAACTTTCCTATCTTCTCCTATTCTAAAAAATGGGAATCCTGCGATATGTACTGGAGGGTGTTCCACACCCCCCAGACCCCCCGGTTTACAGTTTTACCATCAACCGAAAAATATCTTAAACTAACTAAGATTAGGACTAACCGGGAAATTAGAATTTGTAAAAAAAATAGGGGAAATTTAACTTTCGGCAGCAACTTTCTGTGTTACTTTGAAAGTTAATTATAAAAATATAAAGCCAAAATTTTAAACCGGGGGGTCTGGGGGGTGTGGAACACCCTCCAGTACATAAAGCAGGATTTCCACTCTTTTAGAATATTACTTGGAGAAGATAGGGAATTTATAATTTTTCACATTTTGTCAGGAAAAACGGGGAATCCCCCAGCAGCGGGGGATTTGTTAATTTAAGCAATTGTTTTATTTAATTTTAAGCAATTTAATTTTTTTATTAATAAATTATAAAAATTAAATAAAATAATTGCTTAAATTGGCAAATTTAATAATAATTTTTTATTTTCTCTATTAAAATTGTTCGAAAAACACCAAAAGTGGCCCAAAGATGCATTAATAACTCAAATATGCATTAAATGTTGAAAAATATGCAAAAATTTTGCAAAATTTACGTAATTCGTCCAGATTTATTATTAAAATTCATAAATCTGAGTAGCATATTTACTGAAAATTTGAAAAAAAATTGAAAAATTCTAAGATTAGATATTTTTTAGTTTGCATATTTTATCTATTTTTTCACTTTTAGTGCATATTTTAAGGAAATGTGGTGCATATAAATGCGCATATTTTCAGGTATTTTGGTGCATATAAATCCGAGCTCTATTCATAATATTGCAAAATAAACTAAGGTAGAGCTAAAATCTCGAAGAAATTTGCATAGGACAAACTTTTTTGTATAATCCAATGCTGCATGTTAAGCAGATCACGTTTCTTATTTCCTCATTGCAAAATAAATTTAACTTCCTCATCATCGAGACTTACTTGAATTTTAATCAAGTAACTGCCCATAAATATTGACGCGCAAAACGAATCTGTCACTTTAAATTGTTTGAGGAAAACTAGCAAAATTTCAAAGTAAATATCTAAAAATTAAATATGCAAGATGGAAGTGATCACTTATACGAACGTTAATGAAGAGAAATTACCCTGCCAGAACGAAACGTACAATGACGAAACGGTAGCATCACCCGATCCGATTAATTTTTTAAAATTTTTCACGTGCTCCCTTTCTAGAAACCAGAGTCAGTTTTCTACAAACCCAGCCTGACCAATTTAGTTCCCAGTTCCCTTTTGGCCCTCTTGGACGACAAAAACAAATCCATTTTGTTGCTAAAGCGGCAAATACACAACCAAAAGTTACAGCTGGGCTTCTACCTGAACAAAGTTTTGAACAATCCGCAAGTTATGCAATTGGCCGACAGCGTAAGTGGTTACGATTTATCTTTTCGGAAAATTACCTTTTGTCTTTAGTGCACTCCCTACGAAGCCGAAGAAAACATCCACGTCAATTTGGCGATGATTCGATTTTGCAAGCAGACGGGGCTGAAAAGTACCCTGATGAACTTACACGAACGGATGCTGTGCATGGAGAAGAACATTTTAAATGTTGCCCAGCAGCAGGAAGAGATGGTTCACGGAATCGTGACTAAAATTGCGGAATTCGCCAAGCACGACACCACAACCGAATGTAACCCCAAGATCCTGTTATCCAAACTCAACGACAACGACGAGAAGGTGGACAATCTGGCCAAAATTCTCGGTTCCACCATCAAGTTACGCAAAGAGCTGGACGTTTTCAAGACCTGCTGCAACAGGCTGGTTATAATCGAAGACGAAAGAAATTCCTTAGGTTCGTTCGATTTTGCCCTTTTGAAAGCTTCCCTTTCACCCTTGAGTTTTAGTGGACCAAGTTTACTCGATGCCGGTATCGAAGCGGTTGAGCTACGGCGTTCTTTTGGCCGCCCAGTACGAGAAGCTGCGCTTGGAAAAAGAGATTATCCAAATGAGAAGAGAAAATAAAGAGCTCACCGAACGTCTGACACAGCTTCCGCACACCCCTCAGCTTGTGGACGCCTACACGGTTCCAGTCGTTCCAGACAAAAGTAATTTGCCTTCCTTCAGATTATCCCGAAACTTTCTCTCTCCATTTTTTTGTTGTTACGTTTTGCTTTGTGAGAACGAAGGCTAGATAAGATTGCTATCGATTCGCACTTGGATGGGTGACCGATTTATGAACACCGCATCGGAAGGTTTCTCACGAGGAAAGGTCTGATAAATAGATGGCCATTTTAGCCGTAATTCATCAAAATCACGTTACTTGACGTGTTTTTGACGTCAAATCACGTGATTTTTGCGTGTAAAGTGCTTCCTGCTTTCTAACCGCGGATTTATTAATTATTAATTTAATATTTTTCACAAGCCAACGTTCATAAATTGCTAGAAATTGTCAACACGGACGCAGTTTCGATTTTGAACATCTCAAAAGACAAAAAGGACAAATACGTGGAGGAAATAGCAAAACTTCAAGAGACGAATCAAGAGCTCCAAGCGCAAATGGAACTTATGCACGGAATAGAGGTAGAAAGGGAAGAAATGGAGCTTCACCTGCGAGAAACGAGGATCGAGTTGATGAAAGTTCAAGACGAGAAAAACAAAGAGATTGTTAAAATTCGCGGCGAATTGCAGTCGGTCGAAACTGAACGCGAATATTTGCAAAACAAACTCATCTATTACTACGATTTAGAAGATCAGGTTGGTACGACCCGACGTTTCGTCTTCGTAATTCTAACAGTTCCAATGTTTAGCTGCAATACATGCGCACCAATGTGGAAGAATTTGAAACGGCCAAAAAGCAACGAGATTATTACAAATCGCAGGTGGAAGATCTGGAAGGCATTCGCATGGCTTATGCTCAGCTGATGGAAACCTGCGCGACCAGAGGAGACGACGGCGATAGTAAAAATACCATCGACGAACTAATGGATAGAATACAAGGTAATATACCTCCAATGCTTTTTTCTTCCACCAAAATCTTCCGTTTTTTAGATTTGGAAAAGGAACGAGAGAGCATGTTGGCCGAAACGGCTGACCTGGGCGGAATAATCACCGACCAACAATCGCAGATTAAGGAACTGCTGGTTATCATAAAAGAAATAGCAAATCATTCGGAGGTGCCCGAAACGCCCAAATCGAATAGCTTCACACAAACCATAAGTTATTCCAATTTTTTGGGCGGATACGCGTCCATGGGCAAGAACGAAGCAAGTAAGTGCGCTTTCTCCCAGACCAACGAAGACATTGAGTTGAAGCAATTGTTGAACGATTTTAAACCGCCCAAACGGCCTTCCCGGATGGTGTTTAGCAACAGCGTTGACGATTTGAAGAAGTTTACCGATGCGGATGAAAAGTCCTGCAAGGAGGGCGTCGCCAAATCGGCCGATGGGTTCGACGTGAAAAGAAACGCCAAAGAGATGCCGTTGCTGTCGACCACGTCGGTGGAAGTCCAAACCTTGAATAACAAAGGCGAAACGGAATCGATGAAGGCGCAGCTGGAGAGTTCTTCCAAGGTGGAAGGTGTTATTAAGGTCAGCGAATCTCTTTCGTTTAGGGTCACGTGTACTCCCCCCAGTAGTAATAGCAGTAATGCTACCACCAGTAAAACCATCGCTGCGAAAACTACCTCCACGTTGCCCCGAATCCCAAGCGAAAAAGAAATTCGGACTGCAAATCTGACTTCGGTTTCGTCCAAAGTCGGAACGCAGGATGAATTCGAATTAATGAAAGACTCTTCCAACGAAGCTTTGATTGTTACCTTGCCGTCGATACATCACCAGGTGGGCAATTTTATTACCACGGTGCAGTGCATGAGAAAAAGCTTAAGCAATCTTTCGCGAAGCAAAATAGAGCAGCAAGGAAAGAATTTATCGTTGACCAACACAAAAGAGAGTTTGAATACAATGTTTCGAAGCAAACGAAAACCACCGGCGATAGTCAACTCGATTGGCGATCGCAATCCGAGTGTTTTGATTTCGCACACCTGCACTCAGAGCGAATTGTCGTTTGAGGAGAGCGAAACCACAGATATCGAACATACCATCGGAGAGGATGGCGATTTGGGCGTGGGCATCAGCATCACGAACCGATTGAAGAAGCTCACGTCGGAATTGCAGTGCACCTTATCGAAACCTGGAGGCAAGGATTCCTTGGTCAATGCCGTCATTGATATGTACAGTACCTTATTTATAAAAAGTAATTAATTTCGTCCAGGAACGTTGATGTCTCCAGGTTATATAGTCATTATGATGATTTACATGTATAAGGAAATAATAAAAAGATTCAATTAATTGATAATTTTTAAATTTTTATGGCGGAGAGTCTAAAACTTTCTTACGACCGTCTCGGTGCTTCGGAGAGCACGTAAAGCTGGCGGTCCCCATGAGTTACCTATTAAAAACAGGGTTACAGGCATTCCCCAATCCGGATTAAGCAACCGTGGGTTCGAAATGCTTAAAAACCTTTAGAAGAGAGGCCTGAACAAGGAGCGGCTGATACAGAAGGAAAAGAAGATGACAATTAGACAGGAAGACAGTAGCGTGGGAGGGGTCAGGGGGGAAAATGCCCCGGGCGGCACTTCTGTGATTAAAACACTTAGAAAAAAAAATAGGGGAAAACCCCTAAGTTGGCAACCCTGCCCGATTTAGTGGCCTAAGTGCGCGTAGGGATATCTCCCTGCCCTCCTACATAAAATCCAGAAACTAGAAGAGTGCCTGGGGGGTATTCCATACCCCCCAGACCCCCCGGATTACACCAATTGTTTTGTGACTTAAATAATATGTTTGGAGCTGTGGAATCGGTAAAAACTGGTTTCGCTGCTAAGTCTAAAAAAATTTTTATTTTTGCAACGTGCAGAGCATCAGGAAGTAAAAGTCTAAAGATATTATTTAAGTCACAAAATAATTGGTGTAAACCGGGGGGTCTGGGGGGTATGGAATACCCCCCAGTGCACTATTCTGAATTTTAGGTAGGAGGGCAGGGAAATATCCGTATGTTCTCTTACGCCAATACAATGAAAAAAATTGTTAATTTTTTTTATTTTTTACACCGATGAACAAAATTCATCATATTGACGAAGAAATTCATAAATACATTGATTTTGTCCGTGAATACTATGAATTTTTCATCGATATGATGAATTTTGTTCATCGGTGTAAAAATGATGAATTTTTCATCAATATGATAAACCATTTTTTTCAGTGTACGAATATGAACATTTTCCAATATTGACGCAATATTAAAAAACAATATTGGGGCGATATTGGCTGAATATTGCACCAACATTTAATATTGGCTCAATATTGCTCCATCATTATGTGCTACATGGACTGATGAAAAAATCTGTACTTGCCCATTGTACTGAAGGAACTAACGCTTTTTTTTACCCAAAGCTTCCAAAGTGGGAGTTTGAAAGCATTTCCCTGGATATTTTACCAACAATAGCAACTATTGGTTTTGCAAATCGTCAGGCTCAAATAATTCCTGTTTTCCCAAATTTTAGTTTTTTTAAGATAACTCGGTACCTGTTGGGCCTATAGACTTCGTTCGGGACTTAAATTAAAGCTAAATAACTGCTGTACAATTTCATATCTAATGAATTTCCTCGTAGAATGAGTATTACAGCCAATATTTAGCCCGACAGACGACAAAAACGGATATTTTGAACTTTTTGGAAAAAAACCCCAATTTTTGAGGTCTCGTATCTCAGGATCTATTGGGCCTAAGAAATTTAGGAAATGCTCAAATTGTAGGAAACGTTTACAGCTTCAAAAAAGGATGGAGTAAATTTCTCCACAGGAAACATCCTTTTAGGAGTTTTGGGCCAAAAACTGAAATCAGTCAAAATATTGCACACGGTGCACCGTGCAACGGTTAAATAGCAATAACTTCTACAAAAGTAAACCGATTTTAATTTTCCAGATGCCTTTCGATAGATAATTCTTGAGGCTAAAAATTAATTCTAGTAATAAGTTTTCGTAAAACGGTCGGTTTGTGAGCTATTACTATTCAAAGGATAAATTTTGAAATTCAAAATGTAAAATTTCCTTTGATCGATCTTGCAATCTGACGAAGACGGCCTTGACATACTTTTTGGCTTTCTTATTGCAAGAATCTTCGCGGACGCTCATGGAGAGAAAGAGAAGATGAGAGGATAAATTTGTTAAACCCTTCGTATTTTGCGTTTAATTACTTTTCAATTGCTGGGTCAATTTATTCAACTTTGCGTCAGGTTAATCAACTTTAGAGCAGAAAATGGAACAACCACTGCTTAAATTGTAATAAAACGCGAAATTTGATTTCAAAATTGCGAGTTAACTCAATTTTCAATTATCGTACGTTTTTTTGCTTCGGATCGCATTTCAATCGAGCAAATTACTTTTTTGATTGCAAAACTAAAAAATTTAAATTTTGCGTCCCAATTTTCAAGCGGATATCATAATTAGATAGAGGAAGTCACCTATTGTTGTTTCCTTTTGGAGAAAAAAAAATATGGGGAAAATTCGAGATTATCCAAAAAATATTTTGTTGTTCTAATTTTATTAGGTGACGGCTATTATTTAATTTACCGAATTAAATTTAAACGAGTAATTACGCATTCGAATTGACTAAAGAATTTTTATTAAACGTTCAGGCGTAGTCATGTCAGAAAAATTATACAATCAGCCACCCCAATTTTCTTGATTATTTGATTACAAAAAGTAGATTGTGATTTAAGAAGTTAATGTTCTTTTGGATGAAATTTTAGAAAAATAACTTACCCCGTTAATATTTAGGTCAGCAAAGCTCCTGTCGGAATAGACACACCCTCCATATTGACTATTTGCGATCGTATTAACAAAATTGCACGAAAATATCAATCGTAAACATCACAAAAATTTTAATTTCCAAATTTGTCGAGCAAAAATCCAAAAATCGAACCGCTTCGATTGGTTCGAGCGCCACTCACCCCCGATTTTTTGGATAGTGGATTCACTTGGATTTTTTGAAAACCATTCGCAAGGTAATCCGGCAGAATGCAATTCGAGGGTAAATAAAATTTATTTTATTTTTTCCAATTTTGAAATGCATCCACTGTATAAACAAAAGAAAATGCGCGCTCCGTTTCGAACTGTCCGCACGTCCAAACAAAACTCTTGGTTGGATCTGAAAGCAACGACGATGGTTGTTCTTTTTTTCAAATAATTATGCAATTTTGGTTTATTTTAACTCATCCGTTGGTTACACAGAATCAAACGCAACTAAACTCTTCCATTCATTGACTAAATAGTAACGCAAGCGCATACAAGAAAGAGAGAGATTCAAATAAATAAGCACATAGAGGAAGCCTAGGTGAAATAATGCACGAAACCAATTATTGAAATATAAAGAAAAAGAGCGCTGGAGAGGTTAAAAAAATAAAATGGAAAATTTTTAACAATTTTTTATCGATTCCAATTTCGAATCGCGAAAAATTTAAAACTCTCCAAATAATAAAATAATTTTCCTCTTGGCGAAGGGGGCCGGAGCAAAGCAAAATCAATATTGCAATTTGGAGTTCGAAATTTTTAATCTGATAGAAAAATCAAAATATTCATCAAGAATTTTGTAAATTTTTATTTCAAATTTTTTTTTTGAAAAATTAAAACATTTAGTTCAAGGGGTAAATATATCGAAACTCTTGTGTACAATTATTTGGAATTCGCTTAGAAATCTCTGGAATTCCATGGAAATCATAGAAATTATTTAGATTGAAACTAGTTTGAAAATCAAGAGCGGATCCAAACATAGTTCATGTGGGGGGCAAATGAGTTGGCGAAGAAAGGGTAAATAAATATATTTGATACGAATTTAGGTATATTTTTGGAATTAAAAAAAAAAGTAGATTTTGGTGGTTTTTGTCATCAGCAGTGGCGTGTTTAGAGGGGGAAAAGATTGTATCCCTGATGCGCTCTTTGATAAGGAGATTTTAAAATTTTAATAACTTTTAATTATTTTTATTTATTTGTTTAATATTTATTTATTCATTCGGTTACCACTGACGCTCACGAATGGATTAACGAGATTCCGAAAAATATTTTGACCATTTTGAATGGAAATCATTGGAACTCTGAGTCCTGTGTACAAAATTATTTTGAGATATTTATCCCTTGATTTAGTTTCTTCTATTCAATTTTTTTTTAATTTAAATAAATTTTTGTTGGACTAATAGTATTTAATTTAAATTAAATTTTGATTCATTTTTTTTTTGATTAAAAATTTTATTTTATTCTTTTTCAATATTATTATTGAAAATAATAATTTAGTAAAATTTATGAAGGAAATCGGGGTGATTCCCAAATTACTTAAGGGGGGGACGAATTTAAACTTTGCTTCTTAAAATATTTATTTCATTAATTTATAAACTTTTTAATTATTTAATATTTTATAAAATTTTAATTTTTAATTATTAAATAAGTTAATTAATAAAAGAAATTAAATTAATTTTAAAAACTGCTTAAATTAAAAATTTGTTTTCAAATAGAAAATTCAGTTAATTTTAATTTTCAAAATTCAACTTTTAAAAGGTAAAAAAAAGCAATTAATAGAATAAATCTCAAATTCTGAGCGCTGTAAAGACAGTTTATCTCCCCCCTTGGGACAATTCTGAGGGGGGGGGGTTAAAACAAATTAAAAAAAAAAAATGGTTTCACTACTGTGTGTGTAGGGGGGGGGTAAATTTTACTACAAAAATAATTTTTTTTACTGCGAACATTTATTAGATAATTTAATCTAAGTAAAATTTATAAAGGAAATCAGGGTCATAAATTACTTAAGGGGGGGGGGGGCGAACTTACCCCCCTTCTTCTTAAAATGTTTGTTTCATTAATTTATAAATTAATTAATAATAATTAATAAAATTTTAATTTTTCGTTAATAAATTAATTAATTAATTAAAAAATTAAAAAAATTAAATTAATTTTGCTTTTTAATAGAAAATTCAGTTAATTTTAATTTTCAAAATTAAACTTTTAAAATGTGAAAAAAAAGCAGTGAATAAACTAAATCTCAAATTCTGAGGACAGTAAAGGGGGGGGGGGATTAAAAACAATTTTAAAAAAAAGAAAATGTTAAGCGCTCTAGGATTTTTGTGAATTCAATTGTAACGATTAAATTTAGACAGAGATGAAAAATTGCTCCCTCGATATTATAGAATGCATTTAGGGTGGATGTAGCAAAAGCAGTCATGTAATGTCGTAGACACCGCACACTATAAAATTACAAGTGCGTATGTGATATTACGCACTAAAGCACACCGACAGGAAGAACATTGACGTATCTGTACCTACCGACATTTCGTGTTACGGGGTACCTACTACCTAACAAAATTATTGATTTTTTTGTTCGAGCATCGATGATTCCGTCTAATTGCACTTTTCAACCCCTTCGCGTGCCATTTCTATTTTCACACTAATGCGTATCCCGCGCTTTGTAAAAATTTATTTTTACACTAACTTAAAAAAAACAACTTTATGACTTTGTAAGGTATTCAATTTTTTCTCTTAATTTTTTCCCTCCTGTCGTAATTTGAGAGGGAGCGCAAAGGGTGGTTGCCGTCCGCCAAGGTAGGTACTTATCTCCCCCATTTTGTACCTCAACAAAGACAGTTATTTTTACACGTCAACTTCAATAAACAGGTTCAATTGATCATTACATGCCTTTTTACGCTTCTGTTCGCATATTTTATGTATGCAAAAGAAAAAAATTTATGTATTTGCTTTTAACCGAGAGCGGATCAGTCACAAAAAATGGGAAAAACAAAAAATTTAAAAAATCTTCCCCCCCTTCTTACATCAAGTAGATGTAATATCTACTTCAAAATTATTGCGAGGATTGTGTTTTTCTCTGTGTAATAATGCCGGAAAGCAATTTTGTGACTTAACTACTTTTTGCACTGAGTCTCAGTAATTTCCACCCTGTAAATGCATTTTCATAAGCGACTCGTTTTATAAGGGAGTATTTGATAATAAAATAAATACATGTAGGGGTAAAACGATATAAGTGCTTTATTGAAACAAAATACATAAATATAATGAAATTAGTGCGGTTGCTGTAAGTTGTACAAATTCCAGTACATACCCTGCAGGTTCATCAACATAAACATTGCAATACTGGGAGGTATTCCATACCCCCCAGACCACCCGGTTGGCAGTAATCTGAACTTGGTGATTAATTCAATTAAATAGAGACAGAAGGCAGTGGGAGGTCTGGGGGGTTATAGAATTCTCTTTACGGCGGAAAGAGAGTTGTTCCAGAACCCGAAGATGCTCTTATGCACCTGAAGAATAATCAATGGTGACTTACGGTAAAGTCTTTCGCTAGAAAATAAATACAAATGGATGCGGACAATACTCTGGTTAATTTATATTCAAGTATCTTTTTAGCTTGGTCATCCTGTAATAGAATTTATATCAGTCGACCGAAAGGTCATTACCTTCGCCGAGACCATACTCTCTTGAACATCTTTGACGGCGTCAGTTGTTCCTAACATTTCAAAATTAGAATCTTCACTATAGCCCGATAGTTGAGTTGCGACTAAATTATGATACATTCCTTTGAGCGGCATTAGCTTATCGTGAGAACCTTCTTTCACGATCGTTCCATTTTCCAAAACGACAATTCGGTTAGCTTGCCGAATGGTCGACAATCGGTGTGCTACGATTATGGTCGTGCAGTCTTTACTTGCCTGAAATCGTCCAAAGCAGCTTGCACAATGGACTCGCTATTGGAATCTAATGCTGATGTAGCTTAATCCAATAACAAAATGGCTGGCTTTAGCACCAGCGCTCTTGCTATTGTAATTCTTTGCTTTTGACCTCCAGACAGTTGGGTGCCGTGTTCCCCTATGACGGTTTGATATCCATTTGGAAAGGAAGCTATGAACGAGTCAGCGTTGGCTTTTCTAGCGGCTTCTTCGACTTTAACCTCTGTAGCACCAAATTTCCCCAATTCGATATTTTCCGCTATGGCTCCATCGAACAAGACAAGTTCTTGACTTGATCCTAAGTTATTACTGTGAAGTTATTTTCCGAAAATATCCAAAATAATATTTTTGTTACCTCAACTTCCGGTCTGGCAGGATAACTAAATCGGACATCCTTAAAACTGATATTTCCAGTTAATTCGTTAATTGTGGTTCCTGTTTCGTACGCTTTTTGGATGAGAGGATGGGTTTCTATAACTCTAAAGATTTTTGTTGCCGCTCCCTTTTCGGTGTTGAACATCGATAGAAATGGATTCAAAGACCCAGTGGAAAAGACCGTAGTCTTTATGCAGTTATATACCATCACAAGCTTTTCAATACTGTAGTCTCCGCCACGTAAGGAAAACAACCAAGAACAAAATACAAAAATAAATGTTATAGTTGAAAATTTGTTCGAATAACTCTTATGTTAACACAATAAAATAAAAAATTATTATTCAAAAAAATATGTTTTTAATTTTGAAAATATTTACATTGGTAAATAACAATTAGAAACCCCGAATCGAATCTGAACGAGAGCCCCAAAAAGGACTGTATTAACCCTTTCGCTGCCCAATCCATTTTGAGATTTTGTGCTTGCTGATGCGCACTCATATTACAGTGTTTGAGTTTGTTCGTGTAGAACAGTTAACAATTATTTTTTAATAATTGATTATTCTAACTAATCACCTGATTATTGCGCATTCAAAACTGCAGGATTTAGCCATGTTAAGCAAGAAACTATTTAAAAAAAAAGACGCGAGAATACTCGCTCGGAGTGCATGGGCCACACAATTTTTTTTACGATTGTGTATGTGTAGAACAGCGAAACGGTTAAATTAAATGTTATGTGGGTTACGAAGACAACCAGCCAAACGATTTCTTCTTCCACTCGGACAAAACATTTACGTACATACAGAGGTGGTTAAACGGCACTTAGTGGTTGTTGGCAGCCTTCCCAATTAATATGTTGTAAGAAATTCCATATTAGCAAGTTCAATTTAGTAGCCAATCAACAAAATTCCCTGCAAAAAGTAAAGATATAATCTATAAACGTTAAAAAAGTTATTGACAACAAAGTATAAAACTTATGACGCTTCCTTACTTCGCTAAGCGACAGGTGGTTTTAATTTCAAACATTTTTGAAAACAACAAGTACAAAGTCATTTATTGAAATGTAAATGTAGATAGCAATCAAATTTTCTGAAAGAAATATCTGAAAACTTGGCAAACAAAATACTATGCTCAACTACGCAACTGCGATGCTCGCTCGGCTGACTTATAAACAAACCTCAAATTTTGAAAGGCGCAATGTCTTTCTCTATACTAAAGAGTTCTATAGAATCAAGTACTGTAATCTACGACGACGTTTTAATAAGAAACGCAACGTAAATGTAGAATTTTATCAAAAATTAACCCCGAAACTTAAAATATTTCAAGTGGGAAATTGAGTCAAGATAACATAATTGGCAGAAAAATTTGAACATTTTGGGTTAGCTAGCATAATTGGCAATGGTTTTGGTTCAATTTTAATTGTCTCGATGTTAATTTTAATCTAAAAATTTCATAAATTCATTTGGAGGTTATTCAAACTTCAAAAATAATTTGAAAATTAAATGGGTTAAAAAGCATTCTTAATTGATGATAACAGGAAGGGGGGTGTGTAAAATAACGTAATTTTAAGATATTTTCAAAAAATAATGCATAATTTCGACATTATCCATCATCGAACGTTTGCGGTTTCGGGGGCCCCAGAACAAATTTGCGAGGTCGCTATCGTGTTTGATACATTAAATTAGGTCTAAATGAGTTAATTGTTGTATATTTTATTAAATTTAATCATTTTCAATGCATTTCTATTGCAAAATGGAAATTATTAAAGCAATTTTGGAGGTGAATATTTTTATTTATTTTTGGGGTTGTAGACAAAAGAAATACTTTTTTTTGTAATCTATTGGGCATTTTAAGACAATATCAATACAAAAAGTAATTTAAAATATCATAGTTATTATGAAAATTCAAATTGAAATTCGAAATTTTCAAATTTCCATAAACGAAACCAGAGACATCTATACGTCGTTTCCGGAAAGATTTCCGAGTGGTCACACGATGTGAATCATTTGTTCGAAATACCGCACTCGGACGACGCGAACGGCATCAGTTCAGTATAAAATTGTCCGCGTCGGAGTGCAGTTCGTTCCGTTAAAATATTGTGAATGAAATGAGCGATTTCGTTCATTTAATCGTTTCGAAATTACTTCTTGTACTCTAAAACGATCATCCAAGTTAATATTATAGTGTGCGAGTGAATTAAATGACGTCACCTTTTAACAAAACAAAAAACGATTGCGTTTTGTTTTGTGAATAGAATGAACTTTTGGTTCTTTTATGTGCAATTCCAAATTTCTACATCAACAACAGACGTAAGTAGTTTTACTTTCAAAACCATATTTTCCATCGACTTACTTTTAAATTACTGTGAACCTAATTCAATAATTCCTCCGTCGGAATAAAATAATTAATTTTCATATAATCGTCTTCGAACCAAATTTACTCGTCCTTGGATCGACAACAAACTTCAAATTTTTGATGTTTCTCATTTGTATTCTTGAATATTTTCGACCTGAAAAAATTAAATTTTATTATTCTAATTTTTTCGATTAGTAATATCGGGTGGAAAATAAACAAAATCGTGCATTCAGAAACTGACTCGATTGATAAAAATCGATGACGCGGCCGAAATAAAGTCTCCGACGTTCCAATTGTTTTTAAAATAAAATTTTGTGGGTATGTTTCATTTTTGTAGTTTGATGGCGCATTTTTGGTAAAAAAAATGTAAACAAACGTGAAATTGATGGTTATATTTGCGAGTGTGGCTAAGTAGTATTATTTATTACCCTTACGATAGTAATTTAAAATTGAATTTCGCGATGATGCATGTAAAGATTTCGGCTTTCAAAACACACTAGTCAAAGATGTAACTTGACGGTTATCCCCTTGAAATATTATTGCTGTAAATTTGTTTGTTTTTTGAGTAAGCTTTATTCTTAATAAACTTGAACTTACTTTATGAATTTTTTTCTCTTTCAGAAGCTCGTCTGCCGAGAAATATTAAAATCGTGTATGCGTTTATAAATTAATAATTTCGCGAGTAGTTTACGAAATTTTACATGGAAAAGCTTATCGGAAGCTCAAAAATTACTACGGTCAATTTTGCTTGTGATAAAGTGTTCATTTTAAAACTTTTTAAATCGAAATCGATAAAAAATATGTGAGTGTATCGTGTGCCTTCACGATTGACTTTATGGAACGGAGGAGAGCTGGATTGGAATCACGCAACTCTTGCAGAAGGACTATAGTGATAAAAGGTAAAGCAACGATTATTTTTCTTACCAGAAAAACCTTTCGAATGTGTTTTGTTTGGTTAACCTAATCGTATTAACTATAAATGCTAATAATGTTTTTCATGTTGCAGGTAGGTTCCACGGCGTGGAATGGAAAGTTGGGCAGCTAAAAAGGTCAGGTTAGTGGAAAGTTATTTTTCCTGTGCTTTAGCTGTGCAGTTTAAAATGTGGTGATGAAATATATTGTGTTACAATAGAAAATTTTCTGAAATTTATACAAATTTTAGAAAAGATGAAATACTTAAAAATAATCTACTTGTTTAGTTTTTCAATAATTAAATAATTAACAGTGTCGGGCTAGTGAGCGGAAAAACTGTGGACGCGCCGGAAACGAAACGGGAGTTGAATTTTAAGCAGCAAGTATTCGGTGCAATTTTCAAAAAAAAATTGTAAATTAAAACAACCGACTTTAGTTGTTATGGCAGGAAATAACATAGGGATTTTCTGTCGTAACAACTAAATTAGGTCGTTACATTATAATATCAACAACATTGCTTAGAAAATTGCACCGATTATTATAATATGGTCAATTCTCATATAACTTGTTCCGATGCTGTCTCCACCTATTTTTCTGAATACTTATTCCCTCTCAAATTTTGCTTTTCGTGTGATGATACAGTGTAGCATTGCAGGGTAGTGGGAACTTCAATTAATGAAAACCTAAATCTATCAATTTTTTTTCTAAAATGCACACTTTATATTGCAAATGTAAATGGTAACTTAAGTGACATTAATTGCCACATAACTAAAGCCTGCATTTAAGGAAATAATTGATAGATTTAGGTTTTCATTAATTGAAGTTCCCACTACCCTGCAATGCTACACTGTATCATCACAAAAAACAAAACTTAAGAGAGAATAAGTTTTCAGAAAAATAGGTGGGGACATCATCGGAACAAGTTACATGAGAATTGACATTAATATAGTCAAAATTTTGGCTCGATTAAATTTTTATCTTGTAATTTCGAATAAATATATTATTTATGATTTCAAACTATTACAAAATTGATATACAGTTACTTGCAAAAGATCTCTTACACTTCTACGTTAGCAATGTAATAAATTGTATCTTTTGAAAACCTTTTTTTTCTTTTTCATATAAAAATTCAAATATGGCACTACTCGCCTAATATTTATTATTGCAAATTATGTTTAGATGAGTTTTTCTATTTTGTCTTAAAGAAGACTCTGTCAAAATTTTAATAAAATTACCATTACTCTTATGGTAGCTTTATTAAATTCTCTACCGAGTTTTTTTGGTGCGACTAATTAGGAAAAGGTATATAAACGAAAACTAAGGGCTTGAAATTTGCAACAAAAAATGTGTTTATAAGTTTTGTTGTAAAATCAATTTTTATAACAAAAAAGTCTTTAAAAGGTACAATATTTAAATTGCTAACTTGGATGTGTCAAGAGTTCTTTTGGGAGTAACGGTATATATTTTAAAAATTAGAAACGTTGCTATCACATGTAAAATTAGATTTTGGTGGGTACAAAATTTCACTGCTGTGATCCCAAATTTAACATCGATTTATGGGCAAAGGGAATCTACTCTATTTCACCAATTTCGGTCAACTTGCGGTTTGGCATTTGATCCGCTTTATTTTTGAAAATACCGAGCTTCAAATTTAGGTTCAATCTGCAACATGCTTCCTGTAGCATTTATAGAGGTTAATACTCCGAGACTCGAATGATGAAAGTTTTAACTAAATTATTTTTATTACATGATAGCTTTTTCAAGTTAGAATTAACGATTGTGGTGTTTGTCATTACAAACTTGGCTTCCAATCCAACTTTTAAATTTTTGTGTTACATAGTTACCTTGGATAAATCAATTATGGAATATAGTTTTTAATCCAGGGAAATTAGATCAAAAAAAGGCGTTTCTAGGAAGTAAGTGGCGGAAAGCTGAATTTTTGCAGAAAAGCTGTTTTTGTGGTTCTAAATAAGAACTGAAAGTCAAAGGTTGTAAAAATAGGTTTTCTCAGAATATCTTTTTAACCGTTACATTTATGGAAAAAGTACAAGAGATCAAATTTGTAGTTCTTAAAATTGCCTACAAAAAATATTTAGATCTTTTTTCTGTGCAATTAACTGTTTCGACAATAATTCAATTCGTAGAGTCAGAATTTTTCAAAAATTTTCTCTTGAAATGTGTACTCCTGTTGTCACCACCTTCGAGGTAAAGTACAAGGCGCGTTTTTTTAAATGTTGTTTTTAAATGTGGTAAAAAAGCGAATAAGAAAATGAAAAAAATAGTAAACGATGGTCATAATGCCTTCAAAAAGCAGTAGATTTCAATTAAAATCTTGAAAATATCTCAAGAAGGTGCTGCAGTTCAATATGCTGTTGACAATGTATAAGCACCACGGATGGTTTTTAATTTAAAACAATGTGGATTAGGTCTATCGGGAAAATTACATTTAAAAAAACGTGCCTTGTACTTAAGCTCGAAGGTGGTGACGACAGAAGTATATATTTCAAGAGAATATTTTTGAGAAATTCTGACTCTACGAATTGAATTATTGTCAAAACAGTTAATTGCACAGAAAAAAAGATCTAAATATGTTTTGTAGGCAATTTTGAGAGCTACAAATTTGATCTCTTGTACTTTTTCCATAAAAGTAACGGCTAAAAAGATACTCCCAGAAAACCTATTTTTACAACCTTTGACCCAATATAGAATTGTTAGCGGCACTCGGATTGATGGGGAACTTTCAGTTCTGATTTAGAACCACAAGAACAACGTTTCTGCAAAAATTCAGCTTTCCGCCACTTATTTCCTAGGAAAAGTTTAATTTCCCTGGACTATTTAGTTTTCTTAAAAAGCATAACACCTCAACTGCTAGGCTTCATTAAGTATATCTGAAAATAAAAGGAAATTGAAAAGTGGGATTACAAAAAGCCATGATCGTTTCTACTTAATAAACTTACTACCCCTTTCATTTGGTTTTTACAATAACGTTGTAGTACCCCTTGGATTAAAAAAAAATAGCAGATACATTTTCAAATGACTTCTAAAATAATACTATGTCGAATTTCTGAGCGAAACTTTAGTGGTCTCTCATATGACTACGAAAAATATGAACGCATTATACCGGTGTTAAGTATTATACCGGGTGCTGAATGAGTTAGCCGAACATAGGCAATTAACATGTAAAAACTTATTTATGCAAATTCCTGCTTCCCTAATTATTTTAGAGAAAAAATGAAAAACACAAAAATAATACATACATAAATATAAACCACAAATGATAAGAGCATTAGATTTCATCTAGCTATTACCAAAACTTAAAAAGTCAAAAAATACTTTTGAAATTGTTAAAAGTTTCATTTATCCGACTGGCCATGTTAGTTTCCATGGTAATTATTTTTGAAAATATAAATTAAATTAAATTTATTACATGGCCACTCCGATAAAAGAAAGTTTGAACAATTTCAAAAGCATTTTTTGACCTTTAAGTAAAAGCTAGATGAAATCTAATGCCGTTATCATTCGTAGTTTATATTTTTGCATTATTTTTATGTCTTTAATTTTTTCTCTAAAATAATTAGGAAAGCAGGAATTTGCATAAATAAATTTTTACATGTTAATTTCCTATGTTCGGCTAACCCATTCAGCACCCGGTATACTAAAGGAGTACATGTCCGGTTTTTCATTGGCAGAATATGTTTAACGAGCCCACTACATTTAGTTTCTAAATTACATGCTTATATAGATTCAATGTCGTTCGATATCAAATTGATTTTGAATTTAAAAATGCCGAGACATATTTTAATATTTCACCAATCCATAGAGCTACCTCGAATTATTACCATCACATGTAAAACTCAAAATCGATAAAACGTTGACAACTTCACTTTCTGCATTGACGGATTTTCAATTATTTATTTTGATTGTTACTTCTAACAATCTGGCCCATCGTTAGAGATAGAAATAAAATCCCAGACGTTGTCGACTTTTGTGTCGCAAAAGGAATAAATTCAAGAAATTCGTCAGGCCAGTTTCCAATTATAATTTTCCTTATCTCGCAGACAAAAACCCTTTATTATAAAAATATAAACTCGAAACTTTTAAGAACCTGGTAGTAGAAAATGTCGATACTCAACTATGTATCGTTAGAAAGAGTATAACCGAATCGGTCATTTAAAAACAAAAAAATTTGCATTAAAATTAAAAATTTGATGATGTAAAATTTTGCATGCATCAATAAAACCTATGTTACTTAAAAAACATCAACATTTTTAAAGTATTAATTGTTAAGTAATTAACAAATTAAAGGTCTAAAAGGACAAATTTGCAAAAAAATAGTCATAAAATGTTGATGTTCTGGTGTAACATAGTTTTTATTGATTCCTGTAAAATTTTACTTCTGTGACTTATCAGGTCTTTACACTCACCGAAGCTTTTCATTATGGAACACAATAAACAATTGAGGGAGTCTTGTACACACCTGTCCCTCCAATATGCACGTCGAATGGAAATTTAACACTACATAATAAAGAAAAAGTAGACAGCCGTTTTCTGTAGAAATGCTGACAGAGGGAGAAAACGAAATACTTGGGGATGAATCTTGGGGAAGACTTACGTGGAAAAATCTTAAACACACAGAAGGTTTCGTACAGCTTGGGCATAAATTTAGAAAAAAAAGTCCACCAACTCCGGGGGACAGCAAGCAATTCAAATATTTGACATATTTATTAGAACGATTCCAATTATCATCACAAACGCCTCTTGATGTGTATAAAACGATCTTATTAGAGGTGACTTCAAGATGATCAATGTTAAACATGAAATTGCAAATTAGAGGAAAAGATAGCAGCAAAAGTTAAGTGTTCGCCCCAACATTTTAGACGAGAGTTTACTCTACAGTCACTCGATTTAATAAAAAGGTACCAATAATCTTGATCTATCTATTTTTTTATAAAATGTAAATAACTTACAATATCGTGGAATGCTAATGTTTTAAACGGGGTAGATACATGTTTACGTAAATTTCGAAATTGAGGGTATATAGAGAATACGAATTTTTACTGTAATCGTTTATGGGCTTTCGTTTTAATACGTCTCGACGATCGAAAATATATATCAATTGAAGTTAGTAAATAAAGGTGTAAATTTGGGTCAAGACGAGAAGTAATTTCGTTAAATTTAAATTTTGTTTGTTAAAAATGACGTTTTAACTCTTTGTATCGACTTATATATTAATATTCGGCGTTAAATTTAAAACAAACGAAGCTTATCATTTCAATTTCCTCGAAATTATGTCTTTGCAGATGTCTACCTGCACATTAATGTTATTTAATTTAAAGTTTGGTAGTTAAACAAAATAATATTGAATTTATTCCATTAAAATAGTTTATTATTTGTTGTTATTATTATTATTATTATTAATAATAATAATTACTTATTTACGATTGCTAATAATTATTATTACTAATAAGTTCGTGGTTTACAATTAGAATTTTAAATTTGCCGCGCCGCATCGCGTCAATTAAAATTAAAATTCGGCCGGCAATTGTTTAATCGCGCCATCTTAGTTGGAGTAACGCGCGGCTTTATTTATTTCCTTTTTCATTATTATATTACCTAACAAACTGTTAAATTATTATTGTATAAGTGAAAATTTGTAGTATCTTAATGCGGTGCGCGGAAGGCAAATTAATATGTTTTAGATTCGTTTTAAAACATAATATTTTAATTGCTAATTAACTTGTTGAAGTTTCTTAAACAGCCGCGTCGAAATTATAACATTTTTATGTTGTGTGGAGTGAGAAACTAATCGGATTTGTAAGTATTAAAGTGAAAAATTTGCAGTGAAACAATTTAATAAATACTAATTTAATATTTAAGCTAATTTAATATAAGCATTTAATTACTCAAAGAATCCAAACCAACTTGATTTCTTTTCTGATTCTAAATTCGCTTAAACGAATTTGATCAGGAGAAAACAAGCTGTTGAATACCTTGGTAATTAACTATTGCATACTTTTTATTATTAAGTTCATATTGGAACGTAGTAAGCGAGAAGTTTGGTGTACGAATAGCGTACTTAATTTCCATTCTGACTAACGTTTCATGAGTAGGAACCCATAGCTTTAAGTCGTTTACTAACATAAAAACAAAATTTTTGTGAGTTTATTTTTAATTGAGCTTTAACACTGGATTTATTCGATTCAAATTCTGATTCAGAATCCGCTAGTCTAAACGAATTCGACCCTCATAATCACAATTCATTAGAAATCGACGAGTTAGTTGATCTTTTTAATAATCTTGAAATGGCAAATGAACAAAGTTTATACCCACCTGGATTCCATACCAGTTTACTTAATGAAATCCCAAAGTTTGATGGTGAACCATCCGAACTTTCTGAATACATTAGGGCTTCAGAAGGTATCATAAACCAATTTTGGCAAATTAATCAACCAAATGCTTATATCAACACATTGTTATTGTCAGCAGCCCGCAATAGATTAAAAGGTGCAGCGTTGGAAATAGTAACAGGTCAAATTATTCCCACCTGGAAAGATTTAAAAAATTTATTAATGGAAAACTTTGGCGACCAAAGATCTGAAATCAACTTAAAAATAGAGCTATAAAGATTAAAACAAAATTTTAAAGAGAGTTCCGAGGACTTTTATAACCGATGTCGATCGTTATTAGCAATCATCAACTCGAAAATTTATTTAGGAGGCGAAAGTTTAGAAATAAAACAATATAAATTAGATGAAGCAAAAATGTTAACATTAACGTCATACATTAGTGGCCTAACAGAACCACTAGGTTCTTTCATTAGAAGTAGATCCCCACAAACGTTAGAAAACGCACTAACTTATGTAAAAAACGAACTTGACGTTCGTCATTTTCAAAATATAAATTCTAAAGTAAATAATACGGCATTTAAATTAAATACCCACCAAAATACCACGCCTCAAGAGAAGAAACAAATTCAATATCAACAATTCCCAAACCATCAATTTCAAAATTATCAACCCCTATCTATCCACAATTTCGATCTCAAAATAATCAACCACCTCAACAATTTTCCGGATTTCAACAGAAATTCGAAAAACCTGTACAAAATGTTTTTAAACCCCAAAGAAATTTTCAACACAATTTCAAACCAGAACCAATGGAAACGTCAACAGTAAGAAAACGTCCTGCTACACAACAATTAGGTAGACAAGGTCCACCACCAAAACCAAATTTCTCATCAAGAAATTTTCGAAATAATAATTACATCCAGCAATCTAATCAACCTAGGAACTTTATGTCACAAGAACTATTTCATCAACAATTTTCTCCAGAAAATTTCGACCAACAAGAAGAATTAGATTATTTCACCGAAACGGAAAACGATGGTTATTCTTATTGCTATAACCATACACTTTATGAACAAAAAGAAAACCCCGAAAACCAAAATTACCTATATTGCACTAACGAACCTGAATCATTAAACGAACTAGAAAACGAAAACTTAAGACAGGAAAATTTTTGTTAAAAAGCCCCGGAATCAATTCATTTTCTATCAACCCCTCATCTTCCCTACCTTATATTCTGTTACCCAATTCAAAACAAAAATTGTTAATAGACACAGGCACCTCAAAAACTATTTAAAATCCAAACTTTGTTTACGAAAATTTCCCAGCAGCCATTTATGAATCACCTTTTGAAATCACAACCAGCCATGGTACAACCCAACATCAGTACATAGCCGATGTCCCTACACTTTCTTTATTCAATGAAGAAGGAAATCACCAAGTATACTTATTTGATTTTCATTAGGATTATATCGGACTTATAGGCTCCGATTTATGATCGATATTACCTGCAAACATAGACTATAAATACAACACATACAAACTGAAAATACTTTCCTTTACTACGTAAATGGAAAAGTAAAACAGTTGTCCCTTTTTATTATAACGAAATTTTAAACAAGCAGAATATACAAATACGCAATTACTGTAATTTTCTAAAACCAGCAAGTCATACTACTATTAAACATTTAACAATAGAACCTAGATCAGAACGATTCGTTAAATTACCTGCTGTAGGAAGGACAGCATTCTGATGAACCAAAAAGTATATCAATAGATCAACCTCTTTACTTGGAAGACTATATTGAACAAGAATCAATACAACTTAACCATCATGATACTGATAATCCAAAATCTGTTAGACAAAAACCTTTTCAAAATCTTAAAGATAATTTAAGAGTAGATCACTTAAACTCAGAAGAAAAAACGTTGCTTACCAATTTATGTTATGATTTCAAAGATATTTTCTATCACCCTGACATACCATTATCTTCCACCAATTTTACTAAACATCATATATACACCAAAACAGAAACACCCATTTATTACCAAAACCTATAGATATCCCCATTGTCACCGAGAAGAAGTTAGAACCCAAATCAATCGTTTATGTGCTTTTGTTTTAATACATCTCGACGATCGAAAATATATATCAATGAAAGTTAATAAAATAACGGTGTAAATTTGGGTCAAGACGAGAAGTAATTTCGTTTGTTCAAAATGACATTTTCACTCTTTGTATCGACCTGTATATTAATATTCGTCGTTAAATTTAAAACAAACAAAGCTTATCTTTTCAATTTCCTCGAAATTAGGTCTTTGCAGATGTCTACCTGCACATTAATGTTATTTAATTTAAAGTTTGGTAGTTAAACAAAATAATATTGAATTTATTCCATTAAAATAGTTTATTATTTGTTGTTATTATTATTAATAATAATTAATTATTTACGATTGCTAATTATTATTACTAATATGTTCGTGGTTTTCAATTTGAAGAATTTTAAATTTGCCGCGCCGCATCGCGTCAATTAAAATTAAAATTCGGCCGGCAACTGTTTAATCGCGCCATCTTAGTTGGAGTAACGCGCGGCTTTATTTATTTCGTTTTCATTATTATATTACCAAACAAAGTGCTAAATTATTATTGTATAAGTGAAAATTTGTAGTATCTTAATGTGGTGCGCAGAAGTCAAATTAATATGTTTTGGATTCGTTTTAAAACATAATATTTTAATTGCTAATTAACTTGTTGAAGTTTCTTATATAGTCGCGTCGAAATTATAACATTTTTATGTTGTGTGGAGTAAGAAACTAATCGGATTTGTGAATTTATCAAAATTACTCGCGAGTATAAATCGAAAATCAATTAAAAAGAAAACTCTAAAATTCAACAGGTTGATGGTGAAATTGCTTAAAATTTGCGCACGTCGGGAGAGAAGTCGAAATAATTTCCAATGTTGAAATTATTGAATTACAAGGTAGAATTTTATGATTTCTAATATTTTTTAACTAAAGAAGCAAACTTGAATTTAATTTGTGTATTTTTCGAATGTCACCGGATTGTGAAATTCATTCGACCCCACATTTGAAAATAAAAGTCAAATAGGTACAAGCTCGCTTGTATGTTTACTATAAATTTCGAGAGGTGAAAACGGTGGGCTAATTTGATGTACTGCGCCGCAGTACGATTCTGCAGGATCCGACGAAATTGAATCGTGTATTGCAGCTTTCCGACCAACTTGGCAGGATAGGATCGCAAAGAAACCGGTTAGTCTGCTGCAGGACAATATTATTAGTTGGGTATAATTTGACCTTGTGTTGCAGTTTGCAATTTTGTTGTTCAATTTCCCTGCACGAATAGTACTTAATCGCGATTAAATATTTTTATGCTTATTTTCGAATTATTACATTTAAATTAATTTAAAAATCTACAAAATCGTACTGCAGCGCAGGAACGTGAGTGGCTAGCTTCGATATCCAACATAATTGTACTGCAATTGCATTCGACAAAATCGTACTGCGGTGCAGGAACGTGAGTGGCAAGCTTTAAAAACTATGGTCTTATTTCCAAAAACTTCATATTATAGAATAAAATTGAACTTACATTTTTGCGTTTTTCAAATTTCAAATATATTATCAATAATAAATTATGCTGTCGATAATTTCTAATTGGTAGAATCGTCTTCATTACCAGTCTGTTGTAATTATTTGTGAAATCTGAATCGTAACCATTTTAAGATTCTGAAAATTATATTACAGGAATTAATTAATTAATTGTATACCTATTTAAATGTTATGCCATTAATGGCCGATTTATTCACCTCGAGATATCCATCAGATAAATTAGCAAATTAAGTTGTCAGATTGGTTATTCTTCTAGATATTTGATTATATAATAATAATACAAATCATGTATTACTTTAAATTTTAACATCTTCTTCTTTGTCAGCCTTTCTCGGTCCACTGCTAGACATAAACCTCTTCTAATCGTCTCCAAACCTCTCTTTCCTTGAGCCTCCGTAACCACTCCCGACCTGGAACTTTCTTGACATCGTCGAGCCATCTCTTCTGAGGTCTACCTCTGCTCCTATTTGTCGTTCTTGACTTCCAATCAATTATTTTTACGGTACACTTGTTGTAGTCTTGCCTCGCCAAGTGCCCGACCCAACTCCAGTTCAGACGTGCAGTGGCACACGCTTTCCAAATTCCAATAAACATAAGACGAAAAGTGTTTGATTCGTGTATACTACCGGTGATGACGTACGAGCTGGAAACAATGACTATTACCAACAATTTAACATAACTTCATTAAAACAATTATATCAGAATCACCTCGCAAATAAACATCAATTTATTGATTTATTTTGCCCATATTTCTACATAATTATATTTCTTCACAATGCATAAATCATATTCTTATTGTACACAACCTGTAACTAATTTTGGTACATCGGTCTCGATTGAAATACCTATAAAAAGAAAAAACAATTTTTAATATAAAATTTAATCTCCAGTGTATGTTCATCAACATGTCGTCGGTTAAGAGTGTTAAACTGTTAACTCTACTTTTTGCACTATGCATCTCCAACACCGATTTTGACCATGGAGCAGGTCGTTTTGATAAAAATTTTGTTATGTTAAAATTCTGTGGTCGGCACTTAAAATGTCATAAGTATACATACTTATAGTATACATACTTATGACCTTTTAAGTGCCGACCACAGAATTGTTATGATGTTACATAAATATGTCGATCAAAATTTTAATTAAAAAAATGTTGGAAATTTTAATTGTGGGTATAGGCCATTAGACAGAATCCATTTCAAATTGTGTAGGCTGGGTGGACCCCGCGTTCCAGAATTCGTTTTTGCTGAAATATGTTGTTGTTTATACAAAATAAGAAGATCTATCTTTTCGTTTTATCCCAAAATAAGTCCTGAAATAAATAATGTTGTTCTCAAAAATTCGATGTATAGCATAAAAAAAAAAAGTTCTTTACTTATGGTTTTGTATAAACAACAACATATTTCAGCAAAAATAAATTCTAGAACACGAGACTCCATTCATCCCCACCAAGCCTACAAGATTTGAAACGGATTCAGTCCTTGCAGATAATCTGAAACAAATAATTAAAAAAGAGTTATACATTTCTCCAAGAAAGCTCGATGAAATCTTATGTAATGTATTATATCCGGAGGGTTAAGTGCAAAATAAGATTTTCTAAACAGTAACATGTTGTAATAATATTACGGAAAACTTACATACAATCTACTAGTTGAATTTTGGTCATTAGAAATAATATGCAACACCCTAATCGTTTCATTTTGCCAGAAATTGTGTGCACTTTCGACATATCTATCGATTATTTCTAGCAATCAAATAAAAGTGTATACAAAAATTCAGCTAGTCGATTATTTTTCCTATATTTAATAATTTGGACTAAACTGGACTACTCGAAAAGAAATTAATTCCATAGTTCAATAATACTACCCTACCTAATTCTTGTACGAATTTTCTAGCCTACATCATAACCTAAATTGTTGGTTCACAATATGTACGAATTCCTTCAAAATTAATAATGCATGGCACTTTGCTAAAACATAATTAAATTATTAATGTTAGCAATTTCAAGTATTTGAGGTAGAATTATTATTTCGGTAACTTTTTTTTATTATAATTAATATCTTAACGGACAACAAAATTACGACTTCGAGCTAGATTTGAGATACAAAATATCACTAGATCACACACTATGGTCTATGGCAGTGGTACTCAAATTCATTTGTTTGGCGGCACCCTACAGTCATTAAAAAAAAATTCACGGCCCCCTATGATTCCCTTTTTACTTTTTTAGGTAGTTAAAATGGGTAAAAAAATATGAAAACATCGCCCCCCCCCTTGCACGCGGGATTGATGATGCATAAATAATTGCCAGCCAAAAAAATTGTTTGGTTGTAATCGGTCAGTAAAAAATTAAATTTATAGCGACGTTTCTAATTTTCGTGTATTTTCAATAGTTTTATATGGTAAATAAAATAGTTAATACATTTTCATTCTCCTTCATTTCGTTCACATTATTCGATTTTTCTTTCATTTCAATAGAATAATAAATATATTTTCAACTCACACCTAACCTAAGAAACTTGACAGATTTTAACGGCCGGATGATGTTTTTTAGGTAACATTTAGGTAACAGCAAAGACATATATACATACTCTTTGGTAACAGCAAATTTGATTATTAATAATTAATTTAGAAATTTTATTTAAGCAAAATTACAGTTACAGCGAAAGACGAAGTCACTTGCTATATTTCCAAGCGAAGAAGATGTAGATCTTTACCTCGGAAACTAACTTATACCAGGTCCTTAGAACTGAGGTAAGAGGAAATTAGACTTATTAATATTCTTAATTTCCTATCGAGTAATTTTATTTCAGATATTATTACATCTGCAGCTAGAGAATACGATTCCACGCACTCGAAAGGACACAGAAAATAAGTCGCATTTTCTACGTTGCAATTGTGGACGAAGTAACTAATGCCCATACCTATAGTAGATACTTGGCCCGATCTCAGACTTGAGTCAGACTTCCACCAGAGGACACGGATGACATTTAATATGATTAGCGGTCATTCTCGATTGTGCAATATTTGTGATTCATTTACAAATTAGTTGTCAGTATGTTTACCGCAGTTGAACTGTGAAGTTTATGTTCACAAACACCTACAATATTGCGTTCCCCAAAACCTTTGGTGATGGGAGTCTGTTTCCGAATACCTCAGGTATAAGCGGAAGAAGTTTAAATTTATGATTTGTTTTCAAGTTTCCAGGATTGATATTATTAGTAATTAATTTATAAATTTAATTTTAGGATGTAAAAGAAAAGAAAGTTCCTTCGCCGAGTTGGAAGGATTAAATCGAAAAACTGGAGTTTTCCTTGATAATCCTGCTACAGGAAGGTAATTTTCTGGCCGCTGGACTGTGATCCAGAATACTACTGCATCGTCTGCATAGCATAAAATGTGTATGGTTTTATTACCTAGTCTGTATCCAGCATTTCTTCTGTCAATTTACTGTTTTATTAATCAACGCCGTGATGAATTTTATGATGTTTTCATGGAAAAAAGGGGTTCGAAAAAAATAGTGAAAGCGTAATATATGGTACGACATAGTACCACAAAGCCTCTCCTATTCAATCTCGACTCTCACCTCCAAGCTGGTGAACCCTGGGAACCTGAGTAGCCGGACTGGAGATCGGGTAACCAACCCCGGTGGAAAGTCCGGTCTTAGGGCTGACGAGAGCGAGAGACTTCCCCCTCGCCTACAGATGCCCCATCTGTGGGCGAGGTTAGCACCCTACCTACTGATGTAAAGCAACCAAATTGCTCACAGAACCAATGATGAAGCCTCAGATTATATGGACGGATTATTACTTATTCATAATAATTTGTCTTTCAAATAATAGAGAAGACGAGAAGCCTACCCCCGGTAGTAAATAGGGGTTACGAAAATGACATCCTCTGAGAAAAAGTGTTTGGTAAAGACCACCACCACCAATAATTGTAAGTTAGAATAAATTAATTTTTATAATATTTTTAATTACTAATGTGGAGAAGTAATTGTAGTGAAGATTACAACTCGAATGGGAATCGGGGAGGACGCCGACTTGGAACTTAACAAAGATGTAATACCTTTGATGTAGTTACTTGGAATTAACGAGAGGATTGTGGAGTTCATGGATACGGTGAACCAGAATAACGATGTCCACCAGGGTTGCAAAACTTGATCGGGTAAGAACAAATTAGTTTTTTGTTTTCTTCGATAAATTGTTGGAATTCTCATTTCAATGATCTTTACTTTGACGACATGTTTCGTGTAAATTTTTGCATATTTTCAAGTCATTAACTTGTATTTGGTTACAAATTTTTGTGAAAACTTTTACCTCGTTTACATAAATTTGCATATTACAATTTAATTTTAAAGACTAGTAAATGTGTAAATATTTACATGTAACATGTCAAAATAATGATCATTGAAACAAGTATTACATTAACTTATCGAAGTGTTCAAATAATTTCGTAAAATCAAAAATTTCATGTTAATTTTTATCCACAATCGGCGCTTCTTAATGTGCTTTTTATTTGTTATAGGTTCATTGGATTTTAGTAGTGTCGGGTACTAAATTATAACGAAGTATACGGATAGGATCGACATCAAGAAGACATCAGGTTTTTTAGTCTGATGCCATGGCAGCATCGGTCAATAAGGTAGTAAAGTTTTGTATTTGAATATTTCACGAATATAATATATAGGAAACACATTTCCAGCTAGTTTTTGGAAAATTTGAAAGTTGAGGTGTTTTGATTTTTAGATTTCTACCCCGAGGAAGGAGTCGAGAACCCGGGTTTGCCTGTCCTCTCTTTTTGTAGAATCGGAATGGTAGGCAAAGATCAAGTTTAGTTATGTAGTGATGAGGTTATCACTAAAGACCGGATTATATGCAATAGCAGGGAACCCGACATCTGGTATGCCGCATATAATTTATGCATAAATTGCATGCCGCATACCACATATCGGGTTCCCTATTGCATATAACCAGGTCTGTAGTTATTACATTTATTAAGTAGGTATAGTCGTGGCCCTCGGGTTGATTCTATAAGAAGGTATCCCACCTTCTTGTTATTGTTGTTCTAGTTCAGGTACGATGGCGGGTCCCTTTCGCGATTATACTGGCGTTTAATTGATTTTGATTTTATTAACATTTTTAATTTATCTGCACTCATATTCACCTAGGAAGGACATAACTTATTGGATTATAATTTAGGGGTTAAATGAAGTTTTAATGATCTGCAATCTCGACTTGTTTCTCGCGGATCCGAAAATCCGCAAAATTTCATTAAAAGAAATCGATTAGGTTCCCGATCCGGACCCGCCATTTTGGGGCTTTCCGTGAACGATGTGCTTACACGTGTAAGTGCACAGGACTTCTCGCCGGCTGTGTCCCCCCATGCAAGTGTAGTTGTCAGTGCGGCCACGATAAACCTCTCGAGCAGAAACCGTGCGGCCTCCCGCCTAGCTAAGTAAGGTGCTTAGGTGCGACCGACCCTAGTTCCAACACGGACGTCTAGGTCAAGTCTTCATCCTAGTACTCTTTCGCTGTGGGAACGTTGCTAAGGTACACGTGTACGACAGATCTCTTTAGATCGAATTTACCTCTGTACTCTTACAACCCTAGGTTCACACTGGTGGAACTCGTTGGGCAAAGTGCGACCGTGTGTACCAAATCCAACGCATAATATCAACGGTGGGGGTCCTCCCGAAGTACTCGTTGCGCTTGGGAAGATGGTTCAGCGAGTCCGAGCGTGGGTTTCCAACACCGCGGGCCGGTGCAACGTGTGGCCGGAGGGCCCCACGTTACACGGTCCCGTTCTAAGCGCGTTTAGCTATAGGTAACATCGACGTAGCCAAGGCAAAACGGCATAAGCGCCATATAGTAAATTGTTCAGGGCAGACAAAAAACCGGTTAATTTCCTCAATGCACATTTTGATTTCTTACTTAGGAGCTTAAATAAAAGTTTTATTTATTTTACCAAAACTTTTATTTAAGCCCCTAAGTAAGAAATCAAAATGTGCATTGAGGAAATTAACCGGTTTTTTGTCTGCCCTGAACAATTTACTGTATGGCGCTTATGCCGTTTTGCCTTGGCTACGTCGACATGTAGTAGGTCTTCCATTGATAACCCCGGAAGCCCACGTCCGATTTTGGGATCCACTGGGTATAATGAAATTTAGTATTAGAAGGAGGGCCACGAACCTCTCTCCCTCCCTCCCCGGCGTAGATTGGACAGGCAAAACGGGCAGCACCGCGGTCGATTCGAACCCCGAAGGCAGGAAATATTAGGTATGGCAAATTTACTTGACTTGTTATTTTCTAGATGTACTAATTTCGACATTTCTTGTTTTAGGCTTTTCATGTCGTCTGACAGAAGCGGACAACTTTCGTAAGAACACTTTCAGGAAGGCGGATGGTAATGTAACTTCAAGGAAGATGGAGAAACTTCAGGTAAATAAAAAATCTTTTATTAATAATTTGTTTTATTAATTTAAAGTAATAAGTTTTATAAAATTATAAAATTTGTAATTGCTTTATTAATTTTTAAATTTGTTCTAGGTTTTTCTTGCGGTATTGCTGAACCATATTCGGAAGAAGAAGAAGAACAGGATAACAATGTCCCATCCAGGCAACAGCAACAGGTTAGAGAAGTTTTATGATCTGCAATCTCGATATGTTTCTCGCGGATCCGCGCGTCTTCGGGATATTCTTATTGTGAAATATCAGATATGTGCGCATACTATTTACAATGTAAGACATTAATGCTATTGCAATAATTAGCCGAAGATGTTAGGTTTTGCGCTAAACATGTCGAGGTGTTGTGGATCATGAAAATTTCTTTAACAGCCGGAAACTCCAAGGGCGAGATAACGACGTCGTAGGTAAATAAAACAATTTTTATTACAAAATGTACTCGGTTTATTAATTTTATAATTTTGTTCTAGTTTTCGGCACCGAGGAGTTGGAGAATGGATGGGACAGGTGTTGTTGGTAGCAGCGGTGCTCTGACGGAAAGTGGGGTTGTTACTCTGTACGCGAAGCTTTCCGTCGGAAAGTATACTTCGACGGTGATCGTCGAGGTGCACTCGTTCCCTTGGTGTACTTCGGAGATCCATCGTTGAGTATAAGGTGTTGGTGAGTCTGACGGAAAGTAAGGATGATACTCTGTACGCTAGCTTTCCGTCAGAAGGTATAATACTTCGACGATGATCGTCGAGGTGCATCGTCTAGGGATTGCAGTCCTTCCCTCGGTGTACTTCGGAGATCCATCGTTGAGTATAAGGTAACTGACGGAAAGTAAGGATGATACTCAGTAGTCAGTACGCTAGCTTTCCGTCAGAAGGTATAATACTATCGACGAAGTTATACTTCGACGATGATCGTCGAGGTGCATCTCGGGGACTCGTTCTCCGGCTGTACTTCGGAGATCCATCGTTGAGTAACTAAGGGATACCTGAGTGATCCGCCTTGGGATCACTTCGACGTGACCATCCCACGGGCGGATCCCCATAGTTCGCCGCGGGTTTAACACCTTACTCGCTCATTAAATCGAAAGCTAATTGAACATGTAAACTATCTTAAGAAATCTGGCATATCAGGGAATACTTCGACTTGCTAAGCAAAGTTTACATTTAAGATTTTTTCATCCAAGACCTTGGAAAGTATAGCATTATAATGTAGTTTTAACTTACGGAAAATGACACGTTGCGGTCGAGGCAGTTTTGTGTTATATTACCATGATATCACCAGTCATAACAACGGTAATGAAAGTATTACGTACGTCCTATATTTCATTACGTACGTCCTATATTTCATTACCGTTGTTATGACTAGTGCCGTATATTTCTTATATTTTTATTTTGGAAAGGACTTATCTTGGATGAAAAACCGCATACGTGACTCGCTGCAAAACTTTTGAAAAGTGATCTATTCCGGATTCGTAAGCTATCGGAACTCGCTAGCGCTCGTTCTGATATTTTGCTTACTCTTCCGGAATTGATCACTTTTGCTAGCTCGTACGTAAATAGCTATTTTGTTTGGGTTGAAATTTGAACTCTTGACTAGAAACTTCAACTGTCCTTATACCCGCTGCCCAATATGCAAATTCCCAGCCAGAATTGCTGCATTATTTTTTCTAAGGATATACTAAAATTATATTTGTTTTTTTGCACACCTGTCTTTAGGAGGGAAAGTCTCGGGTGTTTTTAGGCATTAGACAAAGTTTCACAGCGCACATTTTTTACAAAGCATTTCTCACCATTACACGGTTCTTATCTCAATTATTTTACATTTTTCCGTAACTTTTGCTTCGGATGAGACCGAGGGGGAAATCTGTGGGGAAATTTGGTGTACAAGTGACGGGAAATCTCAGGCAATCTTAGGAAATCTCAGGCAATCTTAGGAAATTCAAGGCAATCTTAGGAAATCCGAGGAAATCTTAGGTAATCCGAGGAAATCTTAGGCAATTCAAGGAAATTTTAGGAAATCCGGGGAAATTTTAGGCAATCCAAGAAAATCTTAGGCAATCCAAAGAAATTTTTAGGAAATCTCAGGAAATTTTAGGAAATCCGGAGAAATTTTCGGAAATCCAAGGAAATTTCATAAAAGGAAATCTGGTGTACAAAAATTTGGTTTGCGGTTTCCCCCTCGGATGAGACAAATATTTTCAAAAATAAACAAGTTTAATCTATATACAACCATTTACAAAAAATGCCTCTTCGGCAAGAAATTGCTGGATTTTAATCGATCAGTAGAAAATTAAATTTATAGCGACGTTTATAATTTTCGGGTGTTTTCAATAGTTTGATATGGTAAATAAAATAGTTAATAATATTTCATTCTTGTTCATTTCGTTCATATTATGCGAATTTTCTTTCATTTTCTTTGTTCATATTATATGTAGGTAACATGAGCTTTTGCGCCTTCGCTCTTTTTATTTTAATAGAATAATAAATATATTTTATTCCTTCAACGTTTATTCCCGGTTGAGAAGCTTAAATAAAAGCTAATGATTATTATTAATATTTATTATATGCTAATAATTTTATGTACTAACTTTTGTAATAATGACAAACTTTTTAATATTTTTTTTTAGGTATCTACTACTATTATTATTATTAATGTTATTTTCATTTTTTGTGTGTTGTATAATAAAATATTTTGCAATTTTGTTTTAATATGAATTTTTACATCTTTTATATAATATATATTTTTTCTACTTTGCAGTTTTTTAGGCGTAGAGAATGTTTATTTTTGTCTAATAATTAATTTAAAATTGTATTCGACTTGCACAATAATTTAAAAAAATTGTTCTAGTTTCAACTATATCTGCAACCAGAGACGAGGAAAACGCCGACTAATATACTAAAATATTAATTTATAAATATTATTTCTCTTGTTACATCTATACAGTATAAAAACTAAAAGCTCTACATACTCGCAAGGGAAGAACCTTGCCAGATTTGGATTCTGAACTTGCCAGAATGATTAAAGTTGATATTAAGCTGGAAGATGCGGATCTTGTGTATGACAGTTTAACTCAGAAACTAAGTTATACCAGGTCGTTAGAACTGAGCTAGGAGGAAATTTGACTTATTAATATTCTTAATTTCCTAAGGAGGAATTTCATTTAAGATATTATTACATCTGTAGCGAGAGAATACGATTCCACGCACTTGAAAGGACGCAGTAAATAAGTGGCATTGTGGACGAAGTGGCGAAGGAACTTGGGTAAGAATAAAATTCGTTTTTTACAATTATCTATTTCTCAATTAAATATTTTATTTCAGGAACAATTCAGGAAAACGAAGTTTGTAATCAGAAGCACAGAAATATCGTTCGATGCAGTTCCAGGATACCACACGGGACTAACTAACTAAAATGTAGATTTACCTGGACACCAGGAGGAACTTGGGTAAGAACAAATTCATTTTAGTAAAATTTGTATTTTGTCATTAAGTTATTGCATTCCAGGAATTAGATCTGCGTGTAAATAAACGGATTTCAACCACTAAGAAAACTATAAGAATAGAAATTGCTTTCGCTACGTTGCCGATTCAGGCGATTCATAAATTGCGTTCGCCTGTTTGCAAATCCAGGATACCACCCGGGAACATTCAAAATCTAGGTTCATCTCGACGGCGAAATCTTGGTAACAAAAAATTCATTCTAGAAAAATTTATATTTTTTCACTTCAATATTTCATTTCAGAATTAGCTCTGCATTTAAAGAAAACGATCCCAACTACTACGAAGACCACAAGAGAATGAATTACGTTCGCTAGGATGCAGATCCAGGATACCACACGGGAACATCCAAAATGTAGGTTCACTAGGACGGAGGAACTTAGGTAAGAAACTAATTCATTTTAGTATAATTTATATTTTTACATTTCGGTACTTCATTCCAGAATTAACCCTGCATGTAAAGAAAAGGATCCCAACCACTACGAAGTCCACAAGAAAATAAATTACGTTCGCCAATCAAAGTGTGGGAAAATTACATAGGGATTTTATTCCAAGACGAACGCTCAGACATTCAAACATCAGAATGTGTCATTGGACCAGAAATTACAGTGGAAGAAGTCAAAAAATCAATATCACTAATGAAAGACGAAAAAACACCCGGTCCCGATGATACAAACGGGGAAATGTTGAAGTTACTCAACGAAGCAAATATCAAAAGACTCACTAGAATATTCAACAGAATATACAACACAGGCAACATTTCCAAAGAATGGCTAAAATCCACATTTATAACAATCCCTAAGAAAAGAACGGCAAAAAGGTGCAATGAATATGGAATAATAAGTCTAATGAGTAGGTCACCTACTAAAAACATTCTTAAAATTAATACATCGAAAACTATACACACTATGCGAAGAACACATGGGGAACACCCAATTCGGCTTTAGGAAAGCAACCGGAACACGTGAGGCGTTGTTTTGTACTCAAGTATTGATGCAGAGATGTAAACTGTGACGTGCACATATGCTTCATAGATTATCAAAAAGCATTTGACCGAGTCAAACACCAAAAGCTAATACCGATTCTGAGAAAAATAAGAATAGACGACAAAGACCTCCGCATCATAAAAAATCTATACTGGAAACAAACAGCTCGTATAAAATACAAGAACGAGATATATAAAGAGATACAAATCCAGCGAACAGTTTGAGGTGCTAGAACGAATGGGAAAAGAAGTGGAAATCATTCATCAAGTCGAGAGAAGGAAACTTGAATACTTAAACCACATCATGAGAAACAGCGAACGGTATGAGTTGCTTCAACTGATACTCCAGAGTAAGGTGTATGGGAAGAGAGGACCGGGAAGAAGACGAATTTCACTGCTGAAAACTCTAAGAACATTGTTTGGAACAACAACAACTGGACTGTTCAGAGCCGCACTCAACAAAGTCATAATAGCCAATATGATCGCCAACATCCGGTAACGGATAGGCACGCGAAGAATAAGAAGAAGAATTTGCAAATCCCGGATCCAGGTTCGCCAGGACGCCGGAATTTAGGTAAAATAAATTTATTTTAGTATAATTTGTATTTTCTCATTTAGTTATTGCATTCCAGGAATTAAATCTGCATGTAAAGAAAGGGAACCCAACCACTAGGAAATCTACAAGAATAGAAATTGCATTCGCTAGGATGCAGATCCTGAATTCCACACGGGGGCATCCAAATGTAGGGTCACTTGTAGGACACCAGGAGGAACTAATGTAAAAATAAATTCATTTTAGTAAAATTTGTGTACTTTCACTTCAGAATTTCATTCCAGAATTAACTCTGCTTGTAAGGATAATGATCTCGACCACTGCAAAGACTGCAAGAAAATAATTTGCGTTCACCTGTTTGTAAATCCAGGATACCACCCGGGAACATTCAAAATCTAGGTTCACAAGGACGCCTGAATTTTGGTAAGAAAATATTTATTTTAGTAAAATTTATATTATTTTCACTTAAGAATTTTATTCCAGAATTAGCTCTGCCTGTAAAGAAAAGGATCCCAACTACTACGAAGACTACAAGGAAATAAATTACGTTAGCCAGGATGCAGATCCAGGTTACCACACGGAAACACTTGAAATGTAGGTTCACCTGGACACCAGGAGGAACATGGGTAAGAATAAATTCATTTTAGTAAAATTTATATTTTCTCATTGATTATTGCATTGCAGGAATTAAATCAAAATACACGAATAGAAGTAGCGTTCGCTACGACACAGATCCAGGGTTATCGAACAGGTACACCCAAAATGTAGGTTCACCTGGACACCAGGAGGAATTAATTTAGGTGAGAATAAATTTATTTTAGTATAATTTGTATTTTCTCATTTAGTTATTGCATTACAGAAATTGAATCTGCATGTAAATAAAGGAATGCCTACCTCTAGGAAATCTACAAGAATGGAAATGGAGTTCGCTAAGTTGCAGATCCAGGATTCCACACGTGAACATCCAAAATGTAGGTTCACTTAGGACGGAGGAACTTTGGTAAGAAAAATTCATTTTAGCATAATTTATATTTTTACATTTCAGTATTTCGTTCCAGAATTAACTCTGCATGTAGGGAAAAAGATCCCAACCACTGCAAAGACTACCAGAAAATAACTTACCTGCGCTAGTTTGCTAATCCAGGATACTACACGGGAACATCTAAAATTTAGGTTCACTAGGATAGAAGAACTTGGGTAAGAAAAATTTCTTTTTAATATAATCAATATTTTCTCATTTAGTTATGGCATTTCAGGAATAAAATTGGAATACAAAAATTAAAATTGTGTTCGCTATTATGCAAATCCAGGATACCAAACGGGAACACCGAAAGAATAGGTTCACCATCAGGACTACCTAATGAAATTAGGTAAGCAACAATTCATTTTAGTAGTACTTATAATTTATATTTTTACATTTTTTACAAGGAAAGGTTCTCGTCCGATGTAGTTATTGAAAAACAGGATATTGGGTTAGCGGACACCAAATAAAACTACAAAGTTACTTTGCCGACGTTTCTTTTTACATTTTTGTATTTCATTCCAGAATTAACTCTGAATGTAGGGAAAAGGATCCCAACCACTGCAAATACTACATAAAATAAAATAACCTTTCCTTTGCCAGTTTGCAAATCCAGGATACCAAACGGGAACATTCAAAATTTAGCTTCATCAGGACACCGGAATTTAGGTAAGAAAAAATTAATTTTAGTATAATTTGTATCTTCACATTTATTTATTGCATTCCAGAAATAAAATCTGAATACAACAACAGATTTTGCGTTCGCTACGATTCAGATCCAGGATATCACACGGGAACATCCAAAATGTACATGTGGATAAACAAATCTTGCACAACGTGCATTGAAGTTAAAAATTAGTTAACACAATTAAGGCAAAGAGCGATAGACACATGTACTGCTTCTACGACTTCCTAGTCGTCACAACATGTGTTTCTGACTTATTAGTCGTCATCAGTATCGCATACTTGTTGTGATCAACTTAATTGTGTGCACTATAACTGGCTACCGGTCCATCATTCTATGCGGACTACACGTCACTACACAAAAAATGCCAACGTGCTTTCTCGAGCAATCGCTCTAATCAAAATTAAAGAGAGAATTAAATCCAAAATGTACGTTCACCTGGACGCCAGGAGGAACATAGGTAAGAATAAATTCATTCTAGTAAAATTTGTATTTGATTATTAAATTATTGCATTCCAGGTATTATAAATACAAATACAAGAATAGAAATGGCATTCGCTAGGATGTAGATCCAGGATACGACACGGGAACATGCGAAATGTAGGTGCACCTGGACGCCAGGAAAAACTTAGGTAAGAAAATAATTTGTTTTATTCAATTATTAATTACTCATTTAGATATTTGATTCCAGAAAAAATCTGCAGCAGAAGAAGATGTTTGCAACCATTAGGAGGATTTGCAACAAGCAAAGTTTGGTTTCCCTAGATGCGGATCCCGTATACTTCGAGCGAACTCAAAAGAAGTATATGGTTATCAGGATGAAGTAGCTTAGGTAAGAAATAATTTTAGTTTTTACAAATTTTAATTTCTCATTTAGATATTTGATTCTAAGAATAATCTTCATCTAAAGAAGAAGTTCTCAACTACTAGTAGGTCTACAAAAAGGGACTCCAGGGACTGCATCTGCATTGAAATGAAAAATTTGTCTCTTGTTGGAAGCACTCGAGAGGAAAACATTCGTTACCCAGACAATTCGACGCAAAACTCCAGGATACGACGTCGCAGGAAGTTAGGTAAGAACAAATTTGATTTATTCAAGAATATTTAAAAATTAAAATTATTCAAGACCGATGACGTTTAATATGATTAGCGGTCATTTTCGATTGTGCAATATTTGTGATTGATTCGTTCACAAATTGGTTGTCAGTATGTTTACCGCAGTTGAACTGTAAAGTTTATGTTCACAATCACCTACAATATTGCGTTCCCCATCAAAACTTTCGGTGACAGGAGTCTGTTCCCAAATACCTCAGGTAAACATAAGCGGATGAAGTTCAAATTCATAATTTGTTTCCAAGTTTCCAGGTTCGATATTATTAGTAATTAATTTATAAATTTAATTTTAGGATAGAAAAGAAAGTTCCTCCGCCGAGTTGGAAGGATTGAATCGAAAAACTGGGGTTTTCCTTGATGATCCGGCTACAGGAAGGTAATTCTCTGGCAGCTGGACTGTGATCCAGGATACTACTATAGTGAACACACGCAGAGGAAATAGGTTCATCAGAAAGGACAAACTTTTAGGTAAGACCAAAATGGATTTATTAATATTCTTAATTTTCTATCGAATAATATTATTTTAGTGAGGAAATTTCGCAAACACCAGGATATACGGTAGAAAAATGCAGTCCTTGGATAACCACATGTGTTCACCGAAGAAGTAATTTGCGATGTCTGCAGACCTTACGAGGAAGAATAAAATATATTTACTAATAGTTATAAATCTGATCAGGTTTATTGGTTTAATAATTATTCTTAATTTTTTTGTATTTTTATTGAATCAATTTGTATTGCGTATTATAGGTCCGATAACATAATGACGAGCATCCTGTGTTATATATTCGTCCTGATTGTGCAATTCATATTTGCGATTTATTTGCAAATGTGTTGTCAGTATGTGGATTTTAGTTTAACCGTGAAGTTGATGGTCCACCAGCTCCTACGATACTTTCCAGGTATGAACAACGTCTGTTTATTAACATTTTTAATTATTACTTATTCATAATAATTTGTCTTTCAGATAGAAAAGAAGACGACACGCCTAATACCCGGTAGTAAATAGGGGTTACGAAGATGACATCCTGGCTAAGCTTGGTATTCGGGGAATAGTCATTTCCATCTGACTATATTTTGACATTAAGGGAATAATTACTGTAAGTTAATAATGAATTAATATTTATAATATTTTTAATTACTAATTTGGAGAAGTAATTGCAGTGAAGATTACAACTCGGATTGAAATCGGGGAGGACGCCGACTTGGAACAAAACAAAGATGTACCTTTGAAGTATTTACCTGGAATAAACGAGAGGATTGTGAAGTCCCTGGATACGGTGAACCGGAATAACGATGTCCACCAGGGTTGCAAAACTTTTATCGGGTAAGAAAAAATTAGTTTTTCTATTAATATTTTTAAGATTGTGTATGTACCTACATATAATATGTACCTACTTTTCTTTACTTTGACGACATGATTGTTTCGTGTAAACTTTTACGCATTTTCAAGTCTTTAAAATTAAATTGTAATTGGTTGTAATATTTTTGCAAATTTGAAATAAATTTTTTTTAAGTCAAATTTAACTTGAAAAATTAATAAAAAAGAAAGACTTGAAAATGTATACAAATTTACACGAAACATGTCGTCAAAATAAAGAACGTTGAAGCAAGTACATACATAGGTAATCTTAAAAATAAATTCAACTTCGTAAAACAAACCCATTTAATTACTATTAATAGTTTTTGATTATTAGAAAATTTGTTTTAGTGTTTAGCGAAATCGGCACTTTTTCAAGTACTTATTATTTGTTATAGATTCACCGAGTTTTGGCAGTGTGGGGTAACAAAAATAGGAGGAAGTATTCTAAGGGTAGAATCGATAACGCAGATTCTGAGGAAAGTCGATTAGAAGACATCAGATAAAAGGTTTGGGCGTCCATGATGGCATCATCGGTCAATAAGGTAGTATGTAAAGTTTTGTATTTGAATATTTCACGGATAAAATAATATGTAAATCACCGAACGGCATAAAACGATCCGCGTTGAGGAAACACATTTCCAGCTAGTTTTTGGCAAATTTGAAAGTTGAGGTATTTTGATTTTTAGATTTCTACCCAGAGGAAGGGAGTCGAAAACCTGGGTTTGCCTGTCCTCTCTTTTTGTAGAATCGGAATAGTAGGCAAAGATCAAGTATAGTTATGTTATTTACATAAGGTTATTAGGTTATTAGTTATTACTAGAGACCGGATTATATGCAATAGGGAATCCGACATCTGGTATGCCGCCTATAATTTATACATACATTGCATGCCGCATACCACATATCGGGTTCCCTATTGCATATAACCCGGTCTATAGTTATTACATATTATTAAGTAGGTATAGTCGTGGCCCTCGGGTTGATTCTATAAGAAGGTATCCCACCTTCTTGTTATTGTTAGGTTAGCTACGATGGCGGGTCCCTCTCGCGATTATAAAGTAAGTATATAATTGATTTTGATTTAATTAAATTAAATTTATCTGCACTCATATTTACCTACGAGGGACATAACTTGGGTTATAATTTAGGCGTTAAATGAAGTTTTAATGATCTGCAATCTCGACATGTTTCTCGCGGATCCGCGCATCTTCGGGAAATTCTTATTGTGAAACATCAGATATGTGGCAATAATTAGGCGAAGAAGTTAGGTTTCGCGCGAAACATGTCGAGCTGTTGGGGATCATGAAAATTTCTTTGAATGAAATTGATTAGGTTCCCGATCCGGACCCGCCATTTTGGGGCTTTCCGTGAACGATGTGCTTACACGTGTAAGTGCACAGGACTTCTCGCCGGCTGTGTCCCCCCATGCAAGTGTAGTTGTCAGTGCGGCCACGATAAACCTCTCGAGCAGAAACCGTGCGGCCTCCCGCCTAGCTAAGTAAGGTGCTTAGGTTTGACCGACCCTAGTTCCAACACGGACGTCTAGGTCAAGTCTTCATCCTAGTACTCTTTCGCTGTGGGAACGTTGCTAAGGTACACGTGTACGACAGATCTCTTTAGATCGAATTTACCTCTGTACTCTTACAACCCTAGGTTCACACTGGTGGAACTCGTTGGGCAAAGTGCGATCGTGTGTACCAAATCCAACGCATAATATCAACGGTGGGGGTCCTCCCGAAGTACTCGTTGCGCTTGGGAAGATGGTTCAGCGAGTCCGAGCGTGGGTTTCCAACACCGCGGGGCGGTGCAACGTGTGGCCGGAGAGCCCCACGTTACACGGTCCCGTTCTAAGCGCGTTTAGCTATAGGTAAACCGTAGTAGGTCTTCCATTGATAACCCCGGAAGCCCACGTCCGATTTTGGGATCCACTGGGTATAATGAAATTTAGTATTAAAAGGAGGGCCACGAACCTCCCTCCTTCCCTCCCCGGCGTAGATTGGACAGGCAAAACGGGCAGCACCGCGGTCGATTCGAACCCCCCCGACGGCAGGCAATATTAGGTTTGGCAAATTTACTTGACTTGTTATTTTCTAGATGTACTAATTTCGACATTTCTTGTTTTAGGCTTTTCATGTCGTCCGACGGAAGCGGACCACTTTCGTAAGAACACTTTCAGGAAGGCGGACGGTAATGGAACTTCAAGGAAGATGGAGAAACTTCAGGTAAATAAAAAAATTTTATTAATAATTTGTTTTATTAATTTAAAATAATAAGTTTTATAAAATTATAAAATTTGTAATTGCTTTATTAATTTTTAAATTTGTTCTAGGTTTTTCTTGCGGTATTGCTGAACCATATTCGGAAGAAGAAGAAGAACAGGATAACAATGTCCCATCCAGGCAACAGCAACAGGTTAGAGAAGTTTTATGATCTGCAATCTCGATATGTTTCTCGCGGATCCGCGCGTCTTCGGGATATTCTTATTGTGAAATATCAGATATGTGCGCATACTATTTACAATGTAAGACATTAATGCTATGGCAATAATTAGCCGCAGATGTTAGGTTTTGCGCTAAACATGTCGAGGTGTTGTAGATCATGCAAATTTCTTTAACAGCCGGAAACTCGAAGGACGAGATAACGACGTCGTAGGTAAATAAAACAATTTTTATTACAAAATGTACTCGGTTTATTAATTTTATAATTTTGTTCTAGTTTTCGGCACCGAGGAGTTGGAGAATGGATGGGACAGGTGTTGTTGGTAGCAGCGGTGCTCTGACGGAAAGTGGGGTTGTTACTCTGTACGCGAAGCTTTCCGTCGGAAAGTATACTTCGACGGTGATCGTCGAGGTGCACTCGTTCCCTTGGTGTACTTCGGAGATCCATCGTTGAGTATAAGGTGTTGGTGAGTCTGACGGAAAGTAAGGATGATACTCTGTACGCTAGCTTTCCGTCAGAAGGTATAATACTTCGACGATGATCGTCGAGGTGCATCGTCTAGGGATTGCAGTCCTTCCCTCGGTGTACTTCGGAGATCCATCGTTGAGTATAAGGTAACTGACGGAAAGTAAGGATGATACTCTGTACGCTAGCTTTCCGTCAGAAGGTATAATACTTCGACGGTGATCGTCGAGGTGCATCGTCTAGGGATTGCAGTCCTTCCCTCGGTGTACTTCGGAGATCCATCGTTGAGTATAACGTATAAGGTATCGACGAAGTTATACTTCGACGATGATCGTCGAGGTGCACCTCGGGGACCAGTTCTTCGGAGATCCATCGTTGAGTAACTAAGGGGATACCTGAGTGATCCGCCTTGGGATCACTTCGACGTGACCATCCCACGGGCGGATCTCCATAGTTCGCCGCGGTGTTAACACCTTACGGCGACCTATCGGGATCCTCCGGTGCGGAAGTCCTCGGACATGTTACATGTTTTGTAGGCCAAGGCGGCACTCGCTGTAAGGTACCCGGTACCTCCTTCGAGGTGGGCCACACCGACGGAGGAGGGAAGGCCGGCAAGAGTGGGGCCCGTTAGGGGAGGGGGCGAGAGTGGTGGGAGGCCACCCGAGTCGGTGGCAGGAAGCGGGGAGGTCAAAGTTTTTTTTCTGAAATTTGCAATTTTTGAACTTTGAGGGGGTTAAGGGGGGGGGGTAAGTCTTATACTTATACTTATACTTATACTTATACTTATACTTATACTTATACTTATACTTATACTTATACTTATACTTATACTTATACTTATACTTATACTTATACTTATACTTATACTTATACTTATACTTATACTTATACTTATACTTATACTTATACTTATACTTATACTTATACTTATACTTATACTTATACTTATACTTATACTTATACTTATACTTATACTTATACTTATACTTATACTTATACTTATACTTATACTTATACTTATACTTATACTTATACTTATACTTATACTTATACTTATACTTATACTTATACTTATACTTATACTTATACTTATACTTATACTTATACTTATACTTATACTTATACTTATACTTATACTTATACTTATACTTATACTTATACTTATACTTATACTTATACTTATACTTATACTTATACTTATACTTATACTTATACTTATACTTATACTTATACTTATACTTATACTTATACTTATACTTATACTTATACTTATACTTATACTTATACTTATACTTATACTTATACTTATACTTATACTTATACTTATACTTATACTTATACTTATACTTATACTTATACTTATACTTATACTTATACTTATACTTATACTTATACTTATACTTATACTTATACTTATACTTATACTTATACTTATACTTATACTTATACTTATACTTATACTTATACTTATACTTATACTTATACTTATACTTATACTTATACTTATACTTATACTTATACTTATACTTATACTTATACTTATACTTATACTTATACTTATACTTATACTTATACTTATACTTATACTTATACTTATACTTATACTTATACTTATACTTATACTTATACTTATACTTATACTTATACTTATACTTATACTTATACTTATACTTATACTTATACTTATACTTATACTTATACTTATACTTATACTTATACTTATACTTATACTTATACTTATACTTATACTTATACTTATACTTATACTTATACTTATACTTATACTTATACTTATACTTATACTTATACTTATACTTATACTTATACTTATACTTATACTTATACTTATACTTATACTTATACTTATACTTATACTTATACTTATACTTATACTTATACTTATACTTATACTTATACTTATACTTATACTTATACTTATACTTATACTTATACTTATACTTATACTTATACTTATACTTATACTTATACTTATACTTATACTTATACTTATACTTATACTTATACTTATACTTATACTTATACTTATACTTATACTTATACTTATACTTATACTTATACTTATACTTATACTTATACTTATACTTATACTTATACTTATACTTATACTTATACTTATACTTATACTTATACTTATACTTATACTTATACTTATACTTATACTTATACTTATACTTATACTTATACTTATACTTATACTTATACTTATACTTATACTTATACTTATACTTATACTTATACTTATACTTATACTTATACTTATACTTATACTTATACTTATACTTATACTTATACTTATACTTATACTTATACTTATACTTATACTTATACTTATACTTATACTTATACTTATACTTATACTTATACTTATACTTATACTTATACTTATACTTATACTTACGGAAAGCTAGCGTACAGAGTATCATCCTTACTTTCCGTCAGACCGCGTCAGACTCACCAACACCTTATACTCAACGATGGATCTCCGAAGTACAGCCGGAGAACGAGTCCCCGAGATGCACCTCGACGATCACCGTCGAAGTATACTTTCGGACGGAAAGCTTCGCGTACAGAGTAACAACCCCACTTTCCGTCAGAGCACCGCTGCTACCAACAACACCTGTCCCATCCATTCTCCAACTCCTCGCTGCCGAAAACTAGAACAAAATTATAAAATTAATAAACCAAGTACATTTTGTAATAAAAATTGTTTTATTTACCTACGACGTCGTAACATCTTCGGCTAATTATTGCCATAGCATTAATGTCTTACATTGTAAATAGTATGCGCACATATCTGATATTTCACAATAAGAATATCCCGAAGACGCGCGGATCCGCGAGAAACATATCGAGATTGCAGATCATAAAACTTCTCTAACCTGTTGCTGTTGCCTGGATGGGACATTGTTATCCTGTTCTTCTTCTTCTTCCGAATATGGTTCAGCAATACCGCAAGAAAAACCTAGAACAAATTTAAAAATTAATAAAGCAATTACAAATTTTATAATTTTATAAAATTATTAATAAAATTTTTTTATTTACCTGAAGTTTCTCCATCTTCCTTGAAGTTCCATTACCGTCCGCCTTCCTGAAAGTGTTCTTACGAAAGTGGTCCGCTTCCGTCCGACGACATGAAAAGCCTAAAACAAGAAATGTCGAAATTAGTACATCTAGAAAATAACAAGTCAAGTAAATTTGCCATACCTAATATTGCCTGCCGTCGGGGGGGTTCGAATCGACCGCGGTGCTGCCCGTTTTGCCTGTCCAATCTACGCCGGGGAGGGAGGTTCGTGGCCCTCCTTCTAATACTAAATTTCATTATACCCAGTGGATCCCAAAATCGGACGTGGGCTTCCGGGGTTATCAATGGAAGACCTACTACGGTTTACCTATAGCTAAACGCGCTTAGAACGGGACCGTGTAACGTGGGGCTCTCCGGCCACACGTTGCACCGCCCCGCGGTGTTGGAAACCCACGCTCGGACTCGCTGAACCATCTTCCCAAGCGCAACGAGTACTTCGGGAGGACCCCCACCGTTGATATTATGCGTTGGATTTGGTACACACGATCGCACTTTGCCCAACGAGTTCCACCAGTGTGAACCTAGGGTTGTAAGAGTACAGAGGTAAATTCGATCTAAAGAGATCTGTCGTACACGTGTACCTTAGCAACGTTCCCACAGCGAAAGAGTACTAGGATGAAGACTTGACCTAGACGTCCGTGTTGGAACTAGGGTCGGTCGCACCTAAGCACCTTACTTAGCTAGGCGGGAGGCCGCACGGTTTCTGCTCGAGAGGTTTATCGTGGCCGCACTGACAACTACACTTGCATGGGGGGACACAGCCGGCGAGAAGTCCTGTGCACTTACACGTGTAAGCACATCGTTCACGGAAAGCCCCAAAATGGCGGGTCCGGATCGGGAACCTAATCAATTTCATTCAAAGAAATTTTCATGATCCACAACAGCTCGACATGTTTCGCGCGAAACCTAACTTCTTCGGCTAATTATTGCCACATATCTGATGTTTCACAATAAGAATTTCCCGAAGATGCGCGGATCCACGAGAAACATGTCGAGATTGCAGATCATTAAAACTTCATTTAACCCCTAAATTATAACCCAAGTTATGTCCCTCCTAGGTAAATATGGGTGCAGATAAATGTAATTTAATTAAATCAAAATCAATTAAAGACTCACTGTATAATCGCGAGAGGGACCCGCCATCGTAGCTAACCTAACAATAACAAGAAGGTGGGATACCTTCTTATAGAATCAACCCGAGGGCCACGACTACCTACTTAATAAATGTAATAACTACGGACCTGCTTATATGCAATAGGGAACCCGATATCTGGTATGCGGCATGCAATTTATGCATAAATTATATGCAGCATACCAGATGTCGGGTTCCCTGCTATTGCATATAATCCGGTCTCTAGTAATAACTAATAACCTCATCACTACATAACTAAACTTGATCTTTGCCTACTGTTCCGATTTTATAATAAAGAGAGGACAGGCAAACCCAGGTTCTCGACTCCCTTCCTCTGGGTAGAAATCTAAAAATCAAAATACCTCAACTTTCAAATTTGCCAAAAACTAGCTGGCAAAGTGTTTCCTCAACGCGGATCGTTTCATGCCGTTCGGTGATTTACATATTATTTTATCCGTGAAATATTCAAATACAAAACTTTACATACTACCTTATTGACCGATGATGCCATCATGGACGCCCAAACCTTTTATCTGATGTCTTCTAATCGACTTTCCTCAGAATCTGCGTTATCGATCCTACCCTTAGAATACTTCCTCCTATTTTTGTTACCCCACACTGCCAAAACTCGGTGAATCTATAACAAATAATAAGTACTTGAAAAAGTGCCGATTTCGCTAAACACTAAAACAAATTTTCTAATAATAAAAAACTATATCCTGATAGTAATTAAATGGGTTTGTTTTACGAAGTTGAATTTATTTTTAAGATTATGTATGTACTTGCTTCAACGATCTTTATTTTGACATGTTTCGTGTAAATTTTTACACATTTTCAAGTCTTTCTTTTTTATTAATTTTTCAAGTTAAATTTGACTTAAAAAAACTTTATTTCAAATTTGCAAAAATATTAAAACCAATTACAATTTAATTTTTAAGACTTGAAAATGCGTAAAAATTTACACGAAACAATCATGTCGTCAAAGTAAAGAAAAGTAGGCACATATTATATGTACATACACAATCTTAAAAATATTAATAGAAAAACTAATTTGTTCTTACCCGATAAAAGTTTTGCAACCCTGGTGGACAACCAATCGTTATTCCGGTTCACCGTATCCAGGGACTCCACCAGGGGATACATCAGACCGGCCCGGGCACCTAAGAGCCAACCGGCCCATTTTAGAGAAGTTTAAGCTAAAAATTGCCTCTATCGTACTTGCACTTCTAAACTATTTTTGACTGTTTTGTTCCTTTTTTAAATTAACCGCGTATTCTACTTATATTACGTTATTAAGATATTTTTTAAGTTGGTAAAGGCAGTATTGTAAGTACAGAGGAGTATTCAGGGCCACATCTTTAAATCCTGAATACAGGGGTAACTATAATCAGTGGTCGTGGTATACCAAGATGTTATTTCTGTAACAATAGGTAAAAAAATATGTAATGAGAGGGGTTTGAACCCCCCCCCCCCCCACACACACACACACATAGATGATAGAGATACTATAGATGTTCAACTCATGGCGAGGGGCGTCATACCACCGTCCAGGTATGGCGCTGATAGACAAATATCAAAGATATCACTATTATCCATGAGAAAACAAATTATCAATTTTGTCAAATAACGTCAAAAGTGAAGTAACATTTAATTTTAATTTAAAAATACACAAGAAGCAAAGTTAAATTAGTGAATTATATTTTATTTATATAAATATATTACGTGCACCTTCTCTGTATCATCTTATACGTATTTTAAAATTAAAATTTTTTGTTACTGTTGGGCTGTTGGTAAATTTTACAAAATATTAATTTATAAATTAGAAATAACTGTGGTAAGTGTTCTTAACAAGAAGTCTTTGCCTTCTTTTTATATATTTATTAACATTTTGTATATTTTCTTATATATACCTTATATTATAATATATTTTGATTAAAATGATTAAATTTTATTATTGTAATGGATGTTAACAAATAAAAAAAAATATAAACAATCAACATTGTTTTTTCTTTAGTTTTTCTAGTCTTATATTGTACATTGTATTGTAAATATTAGTGGAAATTTTTCTGGTTATAATTTTGTAAAAATAATTATTACAGAAAATATTTTAACTAATCTTCAAGAAAAATCTAAATCTCAAATACAGAAATATGGAATATGCAATGTTTGAATTCCCGCTAATTTTATAGGACGATTAGCAGCGCTGTTGGTGACGGTGGTATGAATTATTACTTGGTACCAAAAATAGGTGGGGAGTTGACCATCTATATTATCTCTCTCATCTATGCACACACATGTACGTGTGTGTTTGGATGTATGTTTGTGGTTATTGGTTTTTTATTTACTTAAGTATTAATAATAACAACAACTTACCGGTACGAGAGACCTCTTTTTCCAATTAATTTGATGGTTTCGATCACTCTGTGAACAACTTGACTGTTTTTTTTCTAATACTTCAGCCGAATAAAAACACTTATCTATGGTTTTATGAGCCATAAATCTGAAATATGACTCAACACACCGACTATGTTGGTTTGATGTTTCGTGTACATTTATCCGTTGATACACATGCCTCCAATCTGACATCCCTTCCACAAAAACATTTTTTTCGGAAAATCCAGAAAAGGCTAGACAAACGCAACAGTATAAGGCTTTCTGTCTTGTGCTGTAAGAAAGCCACTTTCTTAGAGATTGTGTCGAGGTATCTCTATTGAAAACTTTGGAAATAACGAAAGGAATATCACTTTGATTTGTTGAAACTTGAGGATGATACTCAAAAAAATGTTTTAGTTCATCATTTAATGGTCTTCTAAAGAAATTATTCTGTGAAAAACTTATTCCTAGCTCTTGTGCAGTATCATCGAATTCAACTACGTCAACTAAACTTACACCACGTTGGTTTGAACACTTTTCATCGAATATTTCATTACTTATACCATTAGACGAAGCAATTTTTGTTTCTGATGCTATATAAGTAGCTTGAATAGTTGAATCTGCATCAGCAAATGAAGTCGTAGCCTGGTGCTGAGAGTTAACGATTCTTTCTTCTTGGATCACAGTAGTTGTTGTTAATTCTTCCAAAGTGGTATCTTCTCGTTGGGTTGATGCAGAAGTTATTTTATTCGGTTTAAAAAATGTTTCTAAAGACTGACATTTAGACGCCTCGTCCAACTCTTACGGTCCCTGTCTTTTTCCGCTCCTCCTGCGCGTTTTGGTTTTTCCATTATTATAATAACAATTAACAAAAATAACAATAGTTTAACTTTTAAAACACAAAAACTTCACTTCACTTAAAGAAAACGCACAGTACACCAGCTAAACTAAAATCGTCCGAATTAACCACTCAAATAACATTTGATATTAGTTGCGGTACTACTGATTTTTATTGCAAAATTAAAGTACCTGAGGGCACGTGCTCTCCCCTCTAAAATGTTCAAAAGAAAAAACCAATTTGAAAGTAAATTTGAATTTCGAAAATAAAATAGATAAATAGATTTATTTTAAAGTGGGAAAAAAAATTTTTTATTTTTATTCACCTTGTCGGCTTATATATCTTATCTAAGGACCCTACTTATCCCTTTTGACCTGGAAGCCATGGAATTGATGTAATATAAAAACCATGTAACTATAAACATAATAGCTGTTAAGAATAAAGCTTAAACAATATTTATAATTTATTTGTGGAATTTCCCACAATTTTTGTTATTATTTGGGTAAACCTATAGCAGCTTTTTTGCTTTTCTTAAAAATGGAGAAGTAGATAAAGTTGAATAATAACAATTATAATTTTTCGTTTCTTTGAACAATAAACCGGCCCACGCTTCACCGGCCCACCGGGCAAACGCCCGGTGTCCCGGTCGTCCCATCCGCCCCTGGACTCCACAATCCTCTCGTTTATTCCAGGTAAATACCTCAAAGGTACATCTTTGTTTTGTTCCAAGTCGGCGTCCTCCCCGATTCCAATCCGAGTTGTAATCTTCACTGCAATTACTTCTCCACATCAGTAATTAAAAATATTATAAAAATTAATTTATTATTAACTTACAGTAATTATTCCCTTAATGTCAAAATATAGTCAGATGGAAATGACTATTACCAAGCTTAGCCAGGATGTCATCTTCGTAACCCCTATTTACTACCGGGTGTTAGGCGTGTCGTCTTCTTTTCTATCTGAAAGACAAATTATTATGAATAAGTAATAATTAAAAATTTTAATAAACAGACGTTGTTCATACCTGGAAAGTATCGTAGGAGCTGGTGGACCATCAACTTCCTATACATAATTTATAATTTAGTTATTCCTATACATAAGAAGGACAGCAGGGATAATTGCAGCAATTACAGACCAATTTCAATACTACCAGTCATTTCAAAAATCTTTGAAACTGTCATTAAAAAGCAACTCATTGGATATTTAAATAAAAATAAAATTTTCAGCGAAAGACAGCATGGATACAGATTAAACAGATCCATTAATACAGCATTGATTGGTGTGGTTGACGCGATCATTGAGGCTTATGACAGTAAGCAGATCGCTGAATTGGTTCTATGCGATTTAACAAAGGCCTTCGACACTGTCCAACAAGACATTCTTCTGAAAAAGCTGGAATACTATGGTGTGAGAGGTGTCGCACTACGACTCTTTAAGTCCTACCTAGAGAACCGGACTCAAATCGTGACATGGAATGGAATAACATCGAGAGAGTCGGAGATGAATTGTGGAGTTCCTCAAGGTTCAATCCTCGCCCCACTGTTGTTTTTGGTGTACATAAATGATCTGCCGATAAGTGTCAATGAGCAAGGCACTTGGCTGTTCGTGGTTGACACTTCTTTTCTGAGGATCGGTAGAAGTCTACAGGAGGTGAATGCCGAAGTAGAAAATATTTTGGAAAAGGCAGAACGATGGTTTGTAGCAAACAGATTGAAGCTGAACCGCGACAAGACACAGAAACTAACTTTCAATGTTCACCAACAGCTTGATTCGGCCAAGTTTCTAGGTGTTCACTTTGACACAAAATTAAATTGGAGCGTCCATATAGGGGAGACAAGCAGGAAGTTGTCTGCAGCACTATACAGTCTGAGATAAAAAATTCCTCCTCCCTTGTTGGGGATCCAGAATTTTTCTATCTACACGCTGGGAATAAATCAACCAGCTTTTATTTACTGTAGAGGCCCGCTGATGTTATCTAGCTGAAGATGATGCGGAAGCTAGGGTCATAAGTTCCAAAAAAAGGTGACAGATAAACAAAAAAATGATCTCTGCAAGAAGTTTGCTGTCGACAAATCGACAGCCACAACCGGTGAAAGAAAATCGTAGCTACTTGCCTTAGTATTATCCGATTGGAGAAACATAAAAAGACAAGTAGTTCACACCAAAGGTAAATTAATTTAATTAATTTAAAATTAAATATTTTACTTAGATTAAAATTTAACGTTGTGGAAAATTTGCGAGCTAAGATAAAATATTATCGATGGATAAGCTCGTCAATGCAAATTAAAATTTGCCGTATTAAAATTAAATTTATGAAAAGATCGGAAACGAAAACAACTTTATAAGCACCAAAAAATCGAACTACCAAAAAGTATCAAAAAAAACATGCAAATTTGTCCACTATGAAGGTGTCTCCCTACAAGTTTTACAGAAAAAGCAAAACTTACCAAATCTTTTGACAAGACCAACACCGTGAACACACTCACTTATCCAACCCACATTCAAAAAGTCCGTCTTGCGTTCAAAACGCAAACTCCACAAACCCCAAATCAGATTCTAGGCAGGGACGTACTTAGAAAAATAAAACAAATTACTAAAATTTGTTACACGGCCCCCCCCTAAGATGTCTGACCCGGGTCAAGACGGTAACTCAACTAGATGGAAGCTTATTTCAACGTTTCGACTGACCAAGGTGTGTGAGTACGTCGTTCAAACAGCTACCTCCACTACTGAAGAAATAAAACATAAAATAAACTTATTTGAATAAGTCAAAAAAATCATGATACTCAATCAGACTACCGTAGAATAAAATAACCCAAAAAAATAAACAAAAGGTGAGAATTCACTAGAACTACAAATATTGTAAATCTACATCCGCCTAAGCGTGAATCTCGAAGTGACTGAGTGCGTAACACTTCTACTAGCCAACAAAAAAACTGCGACTTAAAAGGCGTTTCTAACCAATAGCGTCGACTTTGCAAAATTTGAATACAGCACCGCATCGGACCTGTATTCTACTAACAAAAAAATTCAAAACAACACTATGGTAATTGCATGCTAATCACCATTAGTGCTTGGAAAGAAATGGACCACATAGGACCCACTTCACACGGCTCGCAAGGGTATCTAAATTAAATACACACCCCCAGCAGCACCAAAAAATGTTTCGGACCAAGGCAATCAGCGTCCTTGGGACATAGAAACTAAAGCAATAAAAAAATAAAAAAATCTAACAAATTCGACTCTTAAAGAGTCAACAGATCTTATCTACAGCAGTATTGGTAACTATTTAGTACTTGAGATGTAATCTCCGATGGTGCAATTAATAGCCAAGATGGTCCGCTATTAATTGAAACAAAAAATTTACCGACCGTATCTTGATGTTAAACGATCAAAATAGTGACAACAATAACAACCCATCCTCCACCCTTTGTATTAATAACTGATCTAAGATGTACATTGACCAAATTGTTACAACATAACCCATCCTCCACCCTTTGTATTAACCACTAACCATGGTTATGCTCATCCTTCACGTCCGTCTCGCTTAAATCATCCCGAGGATGCTGTTTTAAATCTTTGACGTGGAAAATCCCAACATCTTTACCCCGCTCATTAACTAATCGGTATGTTAAAGGACCTGTGACTTCGCGAACTCTACATTTGATGTACTTAGGAGCTAACTTACTACTAAAATTATCCACTGCTTTGGATAAAGCAAAATTCCTACGCCAAACTATGTCTCCCACCTTAAAGCGTACGGTGCGCTTCCTAAAATTATAATGCGAAGCATTACGCTGGTAAGCGGCATTTAAGCGTTTAGTAACATCAAAATAGAGCTCGTTTAACTTATTCATATCCTGAGCAAGCTTCTCACGGTTAGCAATGGACAAGTCCTCCTCTCCTAAATCTCGGACGCGACCATAATAATCTCCCCTTGCGGGTACTGTACGACCTAAATTCAAAAAGGATGGAGTAAAGCCCGTCACCTCGTGAGTGGCTGAGCGCAAAGCATGAGCTATCTGATGGATTTGTTCGTCCCAAGTACGATGATTTTTTCCCACATACGATCTTATGGCCGTCCCCAACACGCGATTGTATCTTTCAACAAAATTGACCTGTGGATGGTAAGAGGCATTATACCATAAATGATTTACACTATAATCACCCATCAGCTTCTTAAACTCCTTACTGATAAACTGTGGACCGTTGTCCACCATACAAATCTGTGGTACCCCAAATATCAGGAAGACTTGATTCTCTAAAAACTCACAGACTTTGTTCGACGTAGCCTTACGCATAGGGTGTACCAATAGGAATTTAGAAAACCAATCGCATACCACCAGCAACATGGTATTCCCTTTTGTTGACCTAGGAAATGGTCCCATTAGATCTACCGAGATACACTGAAAGGGAAAACGTACCTTCTTTTCGCTGCCCATCAACCCGTACCGTCCCCCTTGTGAAGCTTTAGAAGCTAAACATACCTGACACCGACGCACATATCTACCCACATCCGCACGCATTTTTGGCCAATAGTATAATTCAAGGATCTTATTAAATGTTTTGGAAGTACCCAAGTGAGCCGAGGTGGGATCATCATGACACAAATTCATAATCTCGTTACGTCGAGATTTCGGAATCACTTGCTTCCATTCAATTAAATTAGATAGAACATCATGCTTGTTGGTAATGAGTTTAAAAAGATTACCCTGTTCAATTCGCCAATCTGGAAATTGCGTCGGATTCTGACTAACTTTAGCCAACATGCGCCGATACCAAGCATCAAAATCATCCTCTGATAACTCCAAAGATGATACCTCTAAGGGAGAGCGAGACAAGGCGTCTGGAACAACGTTTAAACTACCCTTTCTATGAACGATGTTAAAATTATGTTGTGAAAGACGAACACTCCACCGAGCCAAACGACCTGTCGGATCTTTCATAGACATGAGCCACAACAGCGAGTAGTGATCTGTGACTACTGTAAAGTCAGTACCCTCCACATAGGGTCTGAACTTTTCAATTCCAAAAATCACCGACAAACACTCGCGTTCGGTCACCGAATAATTGCGCTCTGCTTTATTAAGTGTCCGCGATGCGTAAGCTATCACATGTTCATTATCGCCTTCGCCCTGTAGTCGTCGACTTAAAGAAATAGTATCGCCTGTTGCGGTGAGAATGGCATATTTTTCTAACTTCCACAGTGTCGCAACATATGGCATTCTGTTCTGGGGGACAGCATCTGACGCAAAGAGGCTGTTCATCATGCAAAAAAAAGCGATACGAGTTATATGCGGCTTAAGACAAACAGATAGCTGCAGAGAGTTTTTTAAGCGGGAGCAAATACTTACTCTGCCTTCGGTGTACATGTTATCTTGTGCCAAGCAGGTCCATGCGAGGTCGAGTCATTCCACAAATGAGGACATTCACCAATATAACACCAGGGGAAAAAATCTTTTGCATACGCCGTATCATAGACTGAAGAAAACGCAACAACATCTGGACTACTGGGGAACTAAAATCTATAATAAAATACCTAACAAAATTAAAGTCCAAAATGCGAAACTTTTTGAAAGATCAGTAAAAAGGCTGCTCATGGAGGCAGCGTATTACTCTATACAGGAGTTTTTAGAATAAAGAGGAATCTGCAGACTTGCTGCCCCAATGTTTTTGTTGTGATCGTGGTGTATCTTTAAAATGTAAATGTAAATGTAAACTAACTTCACGGTTAAACAAAAATCCACATACTGACAACACATTTGCAAATAAATCGCAAATATGAATTGCACAATCAGGACGAATATATAACACAGGATGCTCGTCATTATGTTATCGGACCTATACGCAATACAAATTGATTCAATAAAAATACAAAAAAATTAAGAATAATTATCAAAACCAATAAACCCGATCAGATTTAAAACTATTAGTAAATATATTTTATTCTTCCTCGTAAGGTCTGCAGACATCGCAAATTACTTCTTCGGTGAACACATGTGGTTATCCAAGGACTGCATTTTTCTACCGTATATCCTGGTGTTTGCGAAATTTCCTCACTAAAATAATATTACTCGATAGAAAATTAAGAATATTAATAAATCCATTTTGGTCTTACCTAAAAGTTTGTCCTTTCTGATGAACTTATTTCCTCTGCGTGTGTTATAGTAGTATCCTGGATCACAGTCCAGCTGCCACAGAATTACCTTCCTGTAGCCGGATCATCAAGGAAAACCCCAGGTTTTCGATTCAATCCTTCCAACTCGGCGGAGGAACTTTCTTTTCTATCCTAAAATTAAATTTATAAATTAATTACTAATAATATCGATCCTGGAAACTTGGAAACAAATTAAGAATTTGAACTTCTTCCGCTTATGTTTACCTGAGGTATTTGGGAACAGACTCCTGTCACCGAAGGTTTTGGGGAACGCAATATTGTAGGTGTTTGTGAACATAAACTTTACAGTTCAACTGCGGTAAACATACTGACAACCAATTTGTGAACGAATCAATCACAAATATTGCACATACGAAAATTACCGCTAATCATATTAAACGTCATCGGTCTTGAATAATTTTAATTTTTAAATATTCTTGAATAAATTAAATTTGTTTTTACCTAACTTCCTGCGAAGGAGTTATTCTACTTCTTCCGTTTTTGTTCACTTGCGGTAACCTGGATCCAAGTCCTTTCCTCGCATCATCTGGAAAACGCCGCTTTTCCACTGGAATACTTCCAAAATGGCCGAGTTTTCGCGTTTCTCTGTAGCAGTAGTGACTGGATAAAGTGTCTACATAAATTACATTTTGAAAATGTTATTAAATCAAATTTGTTCTTACCTAACCTCCTGCGACGTCGTATCCTGGAGTTTTGCGTCGAATTGTCTGGGTAACGAATGTTTTCCTCTCGAGTGCTTCCAACAAGAGGCAAATTTTTCATTTCAATGCAGATGCAGTCCCTGGAGTTCCTTTTTGTAGACCTACTAGTAGTTGAGAACTTCTTCTTTAGATGAAGATTATTCCTGGAATCAAATATCTAAATGAGAAATTACAATTTGTAAAAAACAAAATTACCTAAGCTACTTCATCCTGATAACCATATACTTCTTCGAGTTCGCTCGAAGTATACGGGATCCGCATTTAGGGAAATCAAACTTTGCTTGTTGCAAATCCTCCCAATGGTTGCAAACATCTTCTTCTGCTGCAGATTTTTTCTGGAATCAAATATCTAAATGAGTAATTAATAATTAGATAAAACAAATTATTTTCTTACCTAAGTTTTTCCTGGCGTCCAGGTGCACCTACATTTCGGATGTTCCCGTGTCGTACGCTGGATCTACGTCCTAGCGAATGCCATTTCTATTCTTGTATTATATTTAATACCTGGAATGCAATAATTTAATGAGCAAATACAAATTTTACTAGAATTAATTTATTCTTACCTATGTTCCTCCTGGCGTCCAGGTGAACGTACATTTTGGATTTAATTCTCTCTTTAATTTTGATTAGAGCGATTGCTCGAGAAAGCACGTTGGCATTTTTTGTGTAGTGACGTGTAGTCCGCATAGAATGATGGACCGGTAGCCAGTTATAGTGCACACAATTAAGTTGATCACAACAAGTATGCGATACTGATGACGACTAATAAGTCAGAAACACATGTTGTGACGACTAGGAAGTCGTAGAAGCAGTACATGTGTCTATCGCTCTTTGCCTTAATTGTGTTAACTAATTTTTAACTTCAATGCACGTTGTGCAAGATTTGTTTATCCACATGTACATTTTGGATGTTCCCGTGTGATATCCTGGATCTGAATCGTAGCGAACGCAAAATCTGTTGTTGTATTCAGATTTTATTTCTGGAATGCAATAAATAAATGTGAAGATACAAATTATACTAAAATTAATTTTTTCTTACCTAAATTCCGGCGTCCTGATGAAGCTACATTTTGAATGTTCTCGTTTGGTATCCTGGATTTGCAAACTGGCAAAGGTAAGTTATTTTTTTTGTAGTCTTTGCAGTGGTTGGGATCCTTTTCCCTACACCGAAGTACACCGAGGGAAGGACTGCAATCCCTAGACGATGCACCTCGACGATCATCGTCGAAGTATTATACCTTCTGACGGAAAGCTAGCGTACAGAGTATCATCCTTACTTTCCGTCAGACTCACCAACACCTTATACTCAACGATGGATCTCCGAAGTACACCAAGGAAACGAGAACGAATCCCTAGACGATGCACCTCGACGATCACCGTCGAAGTATTATACCTTCTGACGGAAAGCTAGCGTACAGAGTATCATCCTTACTTTCCGTCAGACCGCGTCAGACTCACCAACACCTTATACTCAACGATGGATCTCCGAAGTACAGCCGGAGAACGAGTCCCCGAGATGCACCTCGACGATCACCGTCGAAGTATACTTTCCGACGGAAAGCTTCGCGTACAGAGTAACAACCCCACTTTCCGTCAGAGCACCGCTGCTACCAACAACACCTGTCCCATCCATTCTCCAACTCCTCGGTGCCGAAAACTAGAACAAAATTATAAAATTAATAAACTGAGTACATTTTGTAATAAAAATTGTTTTATTTACCTACGACGTCGTTATCTCGCCCTTGGAGTTTCCGGCTGTTAAAGAAATTTTCATGATCCACAACACCTCGACATGTTTAGCGCAAAACCTAACATCTTCGGCTAATTATTGCCATAGCATTAAAGTCTTACATTGTAAATAGTATGCGCACATATCTGATATTTCACAATAAGAATATCCCGAAGACGCGCGGATCCGCGAGAAACATATCGAGATTGCAGATCATAAAACTTCTCTAACCTGTTGCTGTTGCCTGGATGGGACATTGTTATCCTGTTCTTCTTCTTCTTCCGAATATGGTTCAGCAATACCGCAAGAAAAACCTAGAACAAATTTAAAAATTAATAAAGCAATTACAAATTTTATAATTTTATAAAACTTATTACTTTAAATTAATAAAACAAATTATTAATAAAAGATTTTTTATTTACCTGAAGTTTTTCTATCTTCCTTGAAGTTCCATTACCGTCCGCCTTCCTGAAAGTGTTCAAATTTCAAAATTAATAAAACAAATTATTAATAAAATTTTTTTATTTACCTGAAGTTTCTCCATCTTCCTTGAAGTTACATTACCATCCGCCTTCCTGAAAGTGTTCTTACGAAAGTTGTCCGCTTCTGTCAGACGACATGAAAAGCCTAAAACAAGAAATGTCGAAATTAGTACATCTAGAAAATAACAAGTCAAGTAAATTTGCCATACCTAATATTTCCTGCCTTCGGGGTTCGAATCGACCGCGGTGCTGCCCGTTTTGCCTGTCCAATCTACGCCGGGGAGGGAGGGAGAGAGGTTCGTGGCCCTCCTTCTAATACTAAATTTTATTATACCCAGTGGATCCCAAAATCGGACGTGGGCTTCCGGGGTTATCAATGGAAGACCTACTACATGTCGACGTAGCCAAGGCAAAACGGCATAAGCGCCTATAGTAAATTGTTCAGGGCAGACAAAAAACCGGTTAATTTCCTCAATGCACATTTTGATTTCTTACTTAGGGGCTTAAATAAAAGTTTTGGTAAAATAAATAAAACTTTTATTTAAGCCCCTAAGTAAGAAATCAAAATGTGCATTGAGGAAATTAACCGGTTTTTTGTCTGCCCTGAACAATTTACTATATGGCGCTTATGCCGTTTTGCCTTGGCTACGTCGATGTTACCTATAGCTAAACGCGCTTAGAACGGGACCGTGTAACGTGGGGCCCTCCGGCCACACGTTGCACCGGCCCGCGGTGTTGGAAACCCACGCTCGGACTCGCTGAACCATCTTCCCAAGCGCAACGAGTACTTCGGGAGGACCCCCACCGTTGATATTATGCGTTGGATTTGGTACACACGGTCGCACTTTGCCCAACGAGTTCCACCAGTGTGAACCTAGGGTTGTAAGAGTACAGAGGTAAATTCGATCTAAAGAGATCTGTCGTACACGTGTACCTTAGCAACGTTCCCACAGCGAAAGAGTACTAGGATGAAGACTTGACCTAGACGTCCGTGTTGGAACTAGGGTCGGTCAAACCTAAGCACCTTACTTAGCTAGGCGGGAGGCCGCACGGTTTCTGCTCGAGAGGTTTATCGTGGCCGCACTGACAACTACACTTGCATGGGGGGACACAGCCGGCGAGAAGTCCTGTGCACTTACACGTGTAAGCACATCGTTCACGGAAAGCCCCAAAATGGCGGGTCCGGATCGGGAACCTAATCGATTTCTTTTAATGAAATTTTGCGGATTTTCGGATCCGCGAGAAACAAGTCGAGATTGCAGATCATTAAAACTTCATTTAACCCCTAAATTATAATCCAATAAGTTATGTCCTTCCTAGGTGAATATGAGTGCAGATAAATTAAAAATGTTAATAAAATCAAAATCAATTAAACGCCAGTATAATCGCGAAAGGGACCCGCCATCGTACCTGAACTAGAACAACAATAACAAGAAGGTGGGATACCTTCTTATAGAATCAACCCGAGGGCCACGACTATACCTACTTAATAAATGTAATAACTACAGACCTGGTTATATGCAATAGGGAACCCGATATGTGGTATGCGGCATGCAATTTATGCATAAATTATATGCGGCATACCAGATGTCGGGTTCCCTGCTATTGCATATAATCCGGTCTTTAGTGATAACCTCATCACTACATAACTAAACTTGATCTTTGCCTACCATTCCGATTCTACAAAAAGAGAGGACAGGCAAACCCGGGTTCTCGACTCCTTCCTCGGGGTAGAAATCTAAAAATCAAAACACCTCAACTTTCAAATTTTCCAAAAACTAGCTGGAAATGTGTTTCCTATATATTATATTCGTGAAATATTCAAATACAAAACTTTACTACCTTATTGACCGATGCTGCCATGGCATCAGACTAAAAAACCTGATGTCTTCTTGATGTCGATCCTATCCGTATACTTCGTTATAATTTAGTACCCGACACTACTAAAATCCAATGAACCTATAACAAATAAAAAGCACATTAAGAAGCGCCGATTGTGGATAAAAATTAACATGAAATTTTTGATTTTACGAAATTATTTGAACACTTCGATAAGTTAATGTAATACTTGTTTCAATGATCATTATTTTGACATGTTACATGTAAATATTTACACATTTACTAGTCTTTAAAATTAAATTGTAATATGCAAATTTATGTAAACGAGGTAAAAGTTTTCACAAAAATTTGTAACCAAATACAAGTTAATGACTTGAAAATATGCAAAAATTTACACGAAACATGTCGTCAAAGTAAAGATCATTGAAATGAGAATTCCAACAATTTATCGAAGAAAACAAAAAACTAATTTGTTCTTACCCGATCAAGTTTTGCAACCCTGGTGGACATCGTTATTCTGGTTCACCGTATCCATGAACTCCACAATCCTCTCGTTAATTCCAAGTAACTACATCAAAGGTATTACATCTTTGTTAAGTTCCAAGTCGGCGTCCTCCCCGATTCCCATTCGAGTTGTAATCTTCACTACAATTACTTCTCCACATTAGTAATTAAAAATATTATAAAAATTAATTTATTCTAACTTACAATTATTGGTGGTGGTGGTCTTTACCAAACACTTTTTCTCAGAGGATGTCATTTTCGTAACCCCTATTTACTACCGGGGGTAGGCTTCTCGTCTTCTCTATTATTTGAAAGACAAATTATTATGAATAAGTAATAATCCGTCCATATAATCCGAGGCTTCATCATTGGTTCTGTGAGCAATTTGGTTGCTTTACATCAGTAGGTAGGGTGCTAACCTCGCCCACAGATGGGGCATCTGTAGGCGAGGGGGAAGTCTCTCGCTCTCGTCAGCCCTAAGACCGGACTTTCCACCGGGGTTGGTTACCCGATCTCCAGTCCGGCTACTCAGGTTCCCAGGGTTCACCAGCTTGGAGGTGAGAGTCGAGATTGAATAGGAGAGGCTTTGTGGTACTATGTCGTACCATATATTACGCTTTCACTATTTTTTTCGAACCCCTTTTTTCCATGAAAACATCATAAAATTCATCACGGCGTTGATTAATAAAACAGTAAATTGACAGAAGAAATGCTGGATACAGACTAGGTAATAAAACCATACACATTTTATGCTATGCAGACGATGCAGTAGTATTCTGGATCACAGTCCAGCGGCCAGAAAATTACCTTCCTGTAGCAGGATTATCAAGGAAAACTCCAGTTTTTCGATTTAATCCTTCCAACTCGGCGAAGGAACTTTCTTTTCTTTTACATCCTAAAATTAAATTTATAAATTAATTACTAATAATATCAATCCTGGAAACTTGAAAACAAATCATAAATTTAAACTTCTTCCGCTTATACCTGAGGTATTCGGAAACAGACTCCCATCACCAAAGGTTTTGGGGAACGCAATATTGTAGGTGTTTGTGAACATAAACTTCACAGTTCAACTGCGGTAAACATACTGACAACCAATTTGTAAATGAATCACAAATATTGCACAATCGAGAATGACCGCTAATCATATTAAATGTCATCCGTGTCCTCTGGTGGAAGTCTGACTCAAGTCTGAGATCGGGCCAAGTATCTACTATAGGTATGGGCATTAGTTACTTCGTCCACAATTGCAACGTAGAAAATGCGACTTATTTTCTGTGTCCTTTCGAGTGCGTGGAATCGTATTCTCTAGCTGCAGATGTAATAATATCTGAAATAAAATTACTCGATAGGAAATTAAGAATATTAATAAGTCTAATTTCCTCTTACCTCAGTTCTAAGGACCTGGTATAAGTTAGTTTCCGAGGTAAAGATCTACATCTTCTTCGCTTGGAAATATAGCAAGTGACTTCGTCTTTCGCTGTAACTGTAATTTTGCTAAAATAAAATTTCTAAATTAATTATTAATAATCAAATTTGCTGTTACCTAAATGTTACCTAAAAAACATCATCCGGCCGTTAAAATCTGTCAAGTTTCTTAGGTTAGGTGTGAGTTGAAAATATATTTATTATTCTATTGAAATGAAAGAAAAATCGAATAATGTGAACGAAATGAAGGAGAATGAAAATGTATTAACTATTTTATTTACCATATAAAACTATTGAAAATACACGAAAATTAGAAACGTCCCTATAAATTTAATTTTTTACTGACCGATTACAACCAAACAATTTTTTTGGCTGGCAATTATTTATGCATCATCAATCCCGCGTGCAAGGGGGGGGGATGTTTTCATATTTTTTTACCCATTTTAACTACCTAAAAAAGTAAAAAGGGAATCATAGGGGGCCGTGAATTTTTTTTTAATGACTGTAGGGTGCCGCCAAACAAATGAATTTGAGTACCACTGCCATAGACCATAGTGTGTGATCTAGTGATATTTTGTATCTCAAATCTAGCTCGAAGTCGTAATTTTGTTGTCCGTTAAGATATTAATTATAATAAAAAAAAGTTACCGAAATAATAATTCTACCTCAAATACTTGAAATTGCTAACATTAATAATTTAATTATGTTTTAGCAAAGTGCCATGCATTATTAATTTTGAAGGAATTCGTACATATTGTGAACCAACAATTTAGGTTATGATGTAGGCTAGAAAATTCGTACAAGAATTAGGTAGGGTAGTATTATTGAACTATGGAATTAATTTCTTTTCGAGTAGTCCAGTTTAGTCCAAATTATTAAATATAGGAAAAATAATCGACTAGCTGAATTTTTGTATACACTTTTATTTGATTGCTAGAAATAATCGATAGATATGTCGAAAGTGCACACAATTTCTGGCAAAATGAAACGATTAGGGTGTTGCATATTATTTCTAATGACCAAAATTCAACTAGTAGATTGTATGTAAGTTTTCCGTAATATTATTACAACATGTTACTGTTTAGAAAATCTTATTTTGCACTTAACCCTCCGGATATAATACATTACATAAGATTTCATCGAGCTTTCTTGGAGAAATGTATAACTCTTTTTTAATTATTTGTTTCAGATTATCTGCAAGGACTGAATCCGTTTCAAATCTTGTAGGCTTGGTGGGGATGAATGGAGTCTCGTGTTCTAGAATTTATTTTTGCTGAAATATGTTGTTGTTTATACAAAACCATAAGTAAAGAACTTTTTTTTTTTATGCTATACATCGAATTTTTGAGAACAACATTATTTATTTCAGGACTTATTTTGGGATAAAACGAAAAGATAGATCTTCTTATTTTGTATAAACAACAACATATTTCAGCAAAAACGAATTCTGGAACGCGGGGTCCACCCAGCCTACACAATTTGAAATGGATTCTGTCTAATGGCCTATACCCACAATTAAAATTTCCAACATTTTTTTAATTAAAATTTTGATCGACATATTTATGTAACATCATAACAATTCTGTGGTCGGCACTTAAAAGGTCATAAGTATGTATACTATAAGTATGTATACTTATGACATTTTAAGTGCCGACCACAGAATTTTAACATAACAAAATTTTTATCAAAACGACCTGCTCCATGGTCAAAATCGGTGTTGGAGATGCATAGTGCAAAAAGTAGAGTTAACAGTTTAACACTCTTAACCGACGACATGTTGATGAACATACACTGGAGATTAAATTTTATATTAAAAATTGTTTTTTCTTTTTATAGGTATTTCAATCGAGACCGATGTACCAAAATTAGTTACAGGTTGTGTACAATAAGAATATGATTTATGCATTGTGAAGAAATATAATTATGTAGAAATATGGGCAAAATAAATCAATAAATTGATGTTTATTTGCGAGGTGATTCTGATATAATTGTTTTAATGAAGTTATGTTAAATTGTTGGTAATAGTCATTGTTTCCAGCTCGTACGTCATCACCGGTAGTATACACGAATCAAACACTTTTCGTCTTATGTTTATTGGAATTTGGAAAGCGTGTGCCACTGCACGTCTGAACTGGAGTTGGGTCGGGCACTTGGCGAGGCAAGACTACAACAAGTGTACCGTAAAAATAATTGATTGGAAGTCAAGAACGACAAATAGGAGCAGAGGTAGACCTCAGAAGAGATGGCTCGACGATGTCAAGAAAGTTCCAGGTCGGGAGTGGTTACAGAGGCTCAAGGAAAGAGAGGTTTGGAGACGATTAGAAGAGGTTTATGTCTAGCAGTGGACCGAGAAAGGCTGACAAAGAAGAAGATGTTAAAATTTAAAGTAATACATGATTTGTATTATTATTATATAATCAAATATCTAGAAGAATAACCAATCTGACAACTTAATTTGCTAATTTATCTGATGGATATCTCGAGGTGAATAAATCGGCCATTAATGGCATAACATTTAAATAGGTATACAATTAATTAATTAATTCCTGTAATATAATTTTCAGAATCTTAAAATGGTTACGATTCAGATTTCACAAATAATTACAACAGACTGGTAATGAAGACGATTCTACCAATTAGAAATTATCGACAGCATAATTTATTATTGATAATATATTTGAAATTTGAAAAACGCAAAAATGTAAGTTCAATTTTATTCTATAATATGAAGTTTTTGGAAATAAGACCATAGTTTTTAAAGCTTGCCACTCACGTTCCTGCACCGCAGTACGATTTTGTCGAATGCAATTGCAGTACAATTATGTTGGATATCGAAGCTAGCCACTCACGTTCCTGCGCTGCAGTACGATTTTGTAGATTTTTAAATTAATTTAAATGTAATAATTCGAAAATAAGCATAAAAATATTTAATCGCGATTAAGTACTATTCGTGCAGGGAAATTGAACAACAAAATTGCAAACTGCAACACAAGGTCAAATTATACCCAACTAATAATATTGTCCTGCAGCAGACTAACCGGTTTCTTTGCGATCCTATCCTGCCAAGTTGGTCGGAAAGCTGCAATACACGATTCAATTTCGTCGGATCCTGCAGAATCGTACTGCGGCGCAGTACATCAAATTAGCCCACCGTTTTCACCTCTCGAAATTTATAGTAAACATACAAGCGAGCTTGTACCTATTTGACTTTTATTTTCAAATGTGGGGTCGAATGAATTTCACAATCCGGTGACATTCGAAAAATACACAAATTAAATTCAAGTTTGCTTCTTTAGTTAAAAAATATTAGAAATCATAAAATTCTACCTTGTAATTCAATAATTTCAACATTGGAAATTATTTCGACTTCTCTCCCGACGTGCGCAAATTTTAAGCAATTTCACCATCAACCTGTTGAATTTTAGAGTTTTCTTTTTAATTGATTTTCGATTTATACTCGCGAGTAATTTTGATAAATTCACAAATCCGATTAGTTTCTTACTCCACACAACATAAAAATGTTATAATTTCGACGCGACTATATAAGAAACTTCAACAAGTTAATTAGCAATTAAAATATTATGTTTTAAAACGAATCCAAAACATATTAATTTGACTTCTGCGCACCACATTAAGATACTACAAATTTTCACTTATACAATAATAATTTAGCACTTTGTTTGGTAATATAATAATGAAAACGAAATAAATAAAGCCGCGCGTTACTCCAACTAAGATGGCGCGATTAAACAGTTGCCGGCCGAATTTTAATTTTAATTGACGCGATGCGGCGCGGCAAATTTAAAATTCTTCAAATTGAAAACCACGAACATATTAGTAATAATAATTAGCAATCGTAAATAATTAATTATTATTAATAATAATAACAACAAATAATAAACTATTTTAATGGAATAAATTCAATATTATTTTGTTTAACTACCAAACTTTAAATTAAATAACATTAATGTGCAGGTAGACATCTGCAAAGACCTAATTTCGAGGAAATTGAAAAGATAAGCTTTGTTTGTTTTAAATTTAACGACGAATATTAATATACAGGTCGATACAAAGAGTGAAAATGTCATTTTGAACAAACTAAATTTAACAAATTACTTCTCGTCTTGACCCAAATTTACACCGTTATTTTATTAACTTTCATTGATATATTGTATTTTCGATCGTCGAGATGTATTAAAACAAAAGCACATAAACGATTGATTTGGGTTCTAACTTCTTCTCGGTGACAATGGGGATATCTATAGGTTTTGGTAATAAATGGGTGTTTCTGTTTTGGTGTATATATGATGTTTAGTAAAATTGGTGGAAGATAATGGTATGTCAGGGTGATAGAAAATATCTTTGAAATCATAACATAAATTGGTAAGCAACGTTTTTTCTTCTGAGTTTAAGTGATCTACTCTTAAATTATCTTTAAGATTTTGAAAAGGTTTTTGTCTAACAGATTTTGGATTATCAGTATCATGATGGTTAAGTTGTATTGATTCTTGTTCAATATAGTCTTCCAAGTAAAGAGGTTGATCTATTGATATACTTTTTGGTTCATCAGAATGCTGTCCTTCCTACAGCAGGTAATTTAACGAATCGTTCTGATCTAGGTTCTATTGTTAAATGTTTAATAGTAGTATGACTTGCTGGTTTTAGAAAATTACAGTAATTGCGTATTTGTACACTACAGCTCAAAAAGATAAGTACACTTCAATTTTTATTAATTAATTAAAATGCAAGAGAGTAAATTATTCCAAAATATAGTTGGCGAGTATAAATAGTGCCCCAAACAAAATAATGTTCTTAAATTTTCCGTTAGGTGGCTTATCCATGTTTTTCTTATGTTTTATGTACTTATGCCCAAGTTTTCTATTATATGATTTTAATTTGATCGGTATTTATTTGTGTTTATTGTTAATTTGAACTTGTATTTAGTGATCATTGAGTCAAATTGACATTTCATTAGTATATTTTCTTGTAGAAAATATCAGATAACATTAAATTAGTTTGTAGTTTCATTAATAGTTTAAGTGAAGTAAAATTTTGTTTAAAACGCTGACAGTGAGACATTATGGGACGAAATAAAAATATTCCGCCTACAAAACGTAGCGTAATTATTCATTTATATAATTCAGGTGATTCGATAAGAAAAATTGCCAAAAAAACAGGAGTTTCCAAGGGTGCAGTACAGAACGCTCTTAAGATATTTAAGGAAACAAGAGACTACAACAGTAGAAAAAGCACTGGAAGACCCCGAGTGACATCCAAACGTGAGGATAAATTAATCGTAAGGCATAGCATTCGAAATCGAAGAATGACGGCACCTCAACTTACGCAGGAAATCAATGGAAACCGTCCTTTTAATGTTAGTTTGTCGACAGTAAAGAGAAGGTTACAAACAGCCGGTCTTCATGGAAGAATTGCTATGCGTAAACCTTTGCTAAGACCTCAAAATAAACTAAAGAGACTAGCTTGGGCAAAAAAACATCAAACCTGGTCAAATAGTCAGTGGAAAAAGGTTCTTTGGTCGGATGAGTCGAAGTTTCAGATCTTCGGTTCTCATAGACGAGTTTTTGTGCGAAGGCGCAACGGAGAACGGGCATTAGATGAATGTATTGTCCCAACTGTAAAGCACGGCGGAGGTTCCGTCATGATTTGGGGATGTTTTGGTAACAATTGCGTCGGAGATCTTATAAAAATAGAAGGAATTTTAAAAAAAGAAGGATATAAAGAAATATTGAAGGATCATGTGCTGCCTTCGGGACGTCGTTTAATTGGGAAAGGTTTTGTGTTTCAGGAAGATAATGATCCCAAGCACTCTTCGAAGTTGTGCAAAGACTATTTGCGAGAAAATGAGAGAAGGAGAGTGCTTAATTACATGAATTGGCCACCCCAGTCCCCGGATTTGAATCCAATTGAACTATTGTGGGAAGAACTGGATAGGAAGGTTCGACTTAAAGGTCCTAAATCACAAAACCATTTATGGCAGATCTTGCAAGAAGCTTGGAATGAAATTCTACCTGAAACTTTGGATAAACTCACTCAAAGAATGCCTCGTTTGTGCCAAGGTGTTATTAAAGCAAAAGGTGGATTTTTCGAAGAAAACAGAATCTAGCTAATATAGTAAGATTTTTTTGTTTTTTTTTTAATTAAACTTTGTGTAGATACTTATATTACTTGATTTTTTAAAATATGTTGACTTCAAAAAGGTTTAATGCTTAAAATTTTGAAAACTGTTTAAAAATATAAGTGTACTTATCTTTTTGAGCTGTAGTGTATATTCTGCTTGTTTAAAATTTCGTTATAATAAAAAGGGACAACTGTTTTACTTTTCCATTTACGTAGTAAAGGAAAGTATTTTCAGTTTGTATGTGTTGTATTTATAGTCTATGTTTGCAGGTAATATCGATCATAAATCGGAGCCTATAAGTCCGATATAATCCTAATGAAAATCAAATAAGTATACTTGGTGATTTCCTTCTTCATTGAATAAAGAAAGTGTAGGGACATCGGCTATGTACTGATGTTGGGTTGTACCATGGCTGGTTGTGATTTCAAAAGGTGATTCATAAATGGCTGCTGGGAAATTTTCGTAAACAAAGTTTGGATTTTAAATAGTTTTTGAGGTGCCTGTGTCTATTAACAATTTTTGTTTTGAATTGGGTAACAGAATATAAGGTAGGGAAGATGAGGGGTTGATAGAAAATGAATTGATTCCGGGGCTTTTTAACAAAAATTTTCCTGTCTTAAGTTTTCGTTTTCTAGTTCGTTTAATGATTCAGGTTCGTTAGTGCAATATAGGTAATTTTGGTTTTCGGGGTTTTCTTTTTGTTCATAAAGTGTATGGTTATAGCAATAAGAATAACCATCGTTTTCCGTTTCGGTGAAATAATCTAATTCTTCTTGTTGGTCGAAATTTTCTGGAGAAAATTGTTGATGAAATAGTTCTTGTGACATAAAGTTCCTAGGTTGATTAGATTGCTGGATGTAATTATTATTTCGAAAATTTCTTGATGAGAAATTTGGTTTTGGTGGTGGACCTTGTCTACCTAATTGTTGTGTAGCAGGACGTTTTCTTACTGTTGACGTTTCCATTGGTTCTGGTTTGAAATTGTGTTGAAAATTTCTTTGGGGTTTAAAAACATTTTGTACAGGTTTTTCGAATTTCTGTTGAAATCCGGAAAATTGTTGAGGTGGTTGATTATTTTGAGATCGAAATTGTGGATAGATAGGGGTTGATAATTTTGAAATTGATGGTTTGGGAATTGTTGATATTGAATTTGTTTCTTCTCTTGAGGCGTGGTATTTTGGTGGGTATTTAATTTAAATGCCGTATTATTTACTTTAGAATTTATATTTTGAAAATGACGAACGTCAAGTTCGTTTTTTACATAAGTTAGTGCGTTTTCTAACGTTTGTGGGGATCTACTTCTAATGAAAGAACCTAGTGGTTCTGTTAGGCCACTAATGTATGACGTTAATGTTAACATTTTTGCTTCATCTAATTTATATTGTTTTATTTCTAAACTTTCGCCTCCTAAATAAATTTTCGAGTTGATGATTGCTAATAACGATCGACATCGGTTATAAAAGTCCTCGGAACTCTCTTTAAAATTTTGTTTTAATCTTTATAGCTCTATTTTTAAGTTGATTTCAGATCTTTGGTCGCCAAAGTTTTCCATTAATAAATTTTTTAAATCTTTCCAGGTGGGAATAATTTGACCTGTTACTATTTCCAACGCTGCACCTTTTAATCTATTGCGGGCTGCTGACAATAACAATGTGTTGATATAAGCATTTGGTTGATTAATTTGCCAAAATTGGTTTATGATACCTTCTGAAGCCCTAATGTATTCAGAAAGTTCGGATGGTTCACCATCAAACTTTGGGATTTCATTAAGTAAACTGGTATGGAATCCAGGTGGGTATAAACTTTGTTCATTTGCCATTTCAAGATTATTAAAAAGATCAACTAACTCGTCGATTTCTAATGAATTGTGATTATGAGGGTCGAATTCGTTTAGACTAGCGGATTCTGAATCAGAATTTGAATCGAATAAATCCAGTGTTAAAGCTCAATTAAAAATAAACTCACAAAAATTTTGTTTTTATGTTAGTAAACGACTTAAAGCTATGGGTTCCTACTCATGAAACGTTAGTCAGAATGGAAATTAAGTACGCTATTCGTACACCAAACTTCTCGCTTACTACGTTCCAATATGAACTTAATAATAAAAAGTATGCAATAGTTAATTACCAAGGTATTCAACAGCTTGTTTTCTCCTGATCAAATTCGTTTAAGCGAATTTAGAATCAGAAAAGAAATCAAGTTGGTTTGGATTCTTTGAGTAATTAAATGCTTATATTAAATTAGCTTAAATATTAAATTAGTATTTATTAAATTGTTTCACTGCAAATTTTTCACTTTAATACTTACAAATCCGATTAGTTTCTCACTCCACACAACATAAAAATGTTATAATTTCGACGCGGCTGTTTAAGAAACTTCAACAAGTTAATTAGCAATTAAAATATTATGTTTTAAAACGAATCTAAAACATATTAATTTGCCTTCCGCGCACCGCATTAAGATACTACAAATTTTCACTTATACAATAATAATTTAACAGTTTGTTAGGTAATATAATAATGAAAAAGGAAATAAATAAAGCCGCGCGTTACTCCAACTAAGATGGCGCGATTAAACAATTGCCGGCCGAATTTTAATTTTAATTGACGCGATGCGGCGCGGCAAATTTAAAATTCTAATTGTAAACCACGAACTTATTAGTAATAATAATTATTAGCAATCGTAAATAAGTAATTATTATTATTAATAATAATAATAATAATAACAACAAATAATAAACTATTTTAATGGAATAAATTCAATATTATTTTGTTTAACTACCAAACTTTAAATTAAATAACATTAATGTGCAGGTAGACATCTGCAAAGACATAATTTCGAGGAAATTGAAATGATAAGCTTCGTTTGTTTTAAATTTAACGCCGAATATTAATATATAAGTCGATACAAAGAGTTAAAACGTCATTTTTAACAAACAAAATTTAAATTTAACGAAATTACTTCTCGTCTTGACCCAAATTTACACCTTTATTTACTAACTTCAATTGATATATATTTTCGATCGTCGAGACGTATTAAAACGAAAGCCCATAAACGATTACAGTAAAAATTCGTATTCTCTATATACCCTCAATTTCGAAATTTACGTAAACATGTATCTACCCCGTTTAAAACATTAGCATTCCACGATATTGTAAGTTATTTACATTTTATAAAAAAATAGATAGATCAAGATTATTGGTACCTTTTTATTAAATCGAGTGACTGTAGAGTAAACTCTCGTCTAAAATGTTGGGGCGAACACTTAACTTTTGCTGCTATCTTTTCCTCTAATTTGCAATTTCATGTTTAACATTGATCATCTTGAAGTCACCTCTAATAAGATCGTTTTATACACATCAAGAGGCGTTTGTGATGATAATTGGAATCGTTCTAATAAATATGTCAAATATTTGAATTGCTTGCTGTCCCCCGGAGTTGGTGGACTTTTTTTTCTAAATTTATGCCCAAGCTGTACGAAACCTTCTGTGTGTTTAAGATTTTTCCACGTAAGTCTTCCCCAAGATTCATCCCCAAGTATTTCGTTTTCTCCCTCTGTCAGCATTTCTACAGAAAACGGCTGTCTACTTTTTCTTTATTATGTAGTGTTAAATTTCCATTCGACGTGCATATTGGAGGGACAGGTGTGTACAAGACTCCCTCAATTGTTTATTGTGTTCCATAATGAAAAGCTTCGGTGAGTGTAAAGACCTGATAAGTCACAGAAGTAAAATTTTACAGGAATCAATAAAAACTATGTTACACCAGAACATCAACATTTTATGACTATTTTTTTGCAAATTTGTCCTTTTAGACCTTTAATTTGTTAATTACTTAACAATTAATACTTTAAAAATGTTGATGTTTTTTAAGTAACATAGGTTTTATTGATGCATGCAAAATTTTACATCATCAAATTTTTAATTTTAATGCAAATTTTTTTGTTTTTAAATGACCGATTCGGTTATACTCTTTCTAACGATACATAGTTGAGTATCGACATTTTCTACTACCAGGTTCTTAAAAGTTTCGAGTTTATATTTTTATAATAAAGGGTTTTTGTCTGCGAGATAAGGAAAATTATAATTGGAAACTGGCCTGACGAATTTCTTGAATTTATTCCTTTTGCGACACAAAAGTCGACAACGTCTGGGATTTTATTTCTATCTCTAACGATGGGCCAGATTGTTAGAAGTAACAATCAAAATAAATAATTGAAAATCCGTCAATGCAGAAAGTGAAGTTGTCAACGTTTTATCGATTTTGAGTTTTACATGTGATGGTAATAATTCGAGGTAGCTCTATGGATTGGTGAAATATTAAAATATGTCTCGGCATTTTTAAATTCAAAATCAATTTGATATCGAACGACATTGAATCTATATAAGCATGTAATTTAGAAACTAAATGTAGTGGGCTCGTTAAACATATTCTGCCAATGAAAAACCGGACATGTACTCCTTTAGTATACCGGGTGCTGAATGGGTTAGCCGAACATAGGAAATTAACATGTAAAAATTTATTTATGCAAATTCCTGCTTTCCTAATTATTTTAGAGAAAAAATTAAAGACATAAAAATAATGCAAAAATATAAACTACGAATGATAACGGCATTAGATTTCATCTAGCTTTTACTTAAAGGTCAAAAAATGCTTTTGAAATTGTTCAAACTTTCTTTTATCGGAGTGGCCATGTAATAAATTTAATTTAATTTATATTTTCAAAAATAATTACCATGGAAACTAACATGGCCAGTCGGATAAATGAAACTTTTAACAATTTCAAAAGTATTTTTTGACTTTTTAAGTTTTGGTAATAGCTAGATGAAATCTAATGCTCTTATCATTTGTGGTTTATATTTATGTATGTATTATTTTTGTGTTTTTCATTTTTTCTCTAAAATAATTAGGGAAGCAGGAATTTGCATAAATAAGTTTTTACATGTTAATTGCCTATGTTCGGCTAACTCATTCAGCACCCGGTATAATACTTAACACCGGTATAATGCGTTCATATTTTTCGTAGTCATATGAGAGACCACTAAAGTTTCGCTCAGAAATTCGACATAGTATTATTTTAGAAGTCATTTGAAAATGTATCTGCTATTTTTTTTTAATCCAAGGGGTACTACAACGTTATTGTAAAAACCAAATGAAAGGGGTAGTAAGTTTATTAAGTAGAAACGATCATGGCTTTTTGTAATCCCACTTTTCAATTTCCTTTTATTTTCAGATATACTTAATGAAGCCTAGCAGTTGAGGTGTTATGCTTTTTAAGAAAACTAAATAGTCCAGGGAAATTAAACTTTTCCTAGGAAATAAGTGGCGGAAAGCTGAATTTTTGCAGAAACGTTGTTCTTGTGGTTCTAAATCAGAACTGAAAGTTCCCCATCAATCCGAGTGCCGCTAACAATTCTATATTGGGTCAAAGGTTGTAAAAATAGGTTTTCTGGGAGTATCTTTTTAGCCGTTACTTTTATGGAAAAAGTACAAGAGATCAAATTTGTAGCTCTCAAAATTGCCTACAAAACATATTTAGATCTTTTTTTCTGTGCAATTAACTGTTTTGACAATAATTCAATTCGTAGAGTCAGAATTTCTCAAAAATATTCTCTTGAAATATATACTTCTGTCGTCACCACCTTCGAGCTTAAGTACAAGGCACGTTTTTTTAAATGTAATTTTCCCGATAGACCTAATCCACATTGTTTTAAATTAAAAACCATCCGTGGTGCTTATACATTGTCAACAGCATATTGAACTGCAGCACCTTCTTGAGATATTTTCAAGATTTTAATTGAAATCTACTGCTTTTTGAAGGCATTATGACCATCGTTTACTATTTTTTTCATTTTCTTATTCGCTTTTTTACCACATTTAAAAACAACATTTAAAAAAACGCGCCTTGTACTTTACCTCGAAGGTGGTGACAACAGGAGTACACATTTCAAGAGAAAATTTTTGAAAAATTCTGACTCTACGAATTGAATTATTGTCGAAACAGTTAATTGCACAGAAAAAAGATCTAAATATTTTTTGTAGGCAATTTTAAGAACTACAAATTTGATCTCTTGTACTTTTTCCATAAATGTAACGGTTAAAAAGATATTCTGAGAAAACCTATTTTTACAACCTTTGACTTTCAGTTCTTATTTAGAACCACAAAAACAGCTTTTCTGCAAAAATTCAGCTTTCCGCCACTTACTTCCTAGAAACGCCTTTTTTTGATCTAATTTCCCTGGATTAAAAACTATATTCCATAATTGATTTATCCAAGGTAACTATGTAACACAAAAATTTAAAAGTTGGATTGGAAGCCAAGTTTGTAATGACAAACACCACAATCGTTAATTCTAACTTGAAAAAGCTATCATGTAATAAAAATAATTTAGTTAAAACTTTCATCATTCGAGTCTCGGAGTATTAACCTCTATAAATGCTACAGGAAGCATGTTGCAGATTGAACCTAAATTTGAAGCTCGGTATTTTCAAAAATAAAGCGGATCAAATGCCAAACCGCAAGTTGACCGAAATTGGTGAAATAGAGTAGATTCCCTTTGCCCATAAATCGATGTTAAATTTGGGATCACAGCAGTGAAATTTTGTACCCACCAAAATCTAATTTTACATGTGATAGCAACGTTTCTAATTTTTAAAATATATACCGTTACTCCCAAAAGAACTCTTGACACATCCAAGTTAGCAATTTAAATATTGTACCTTTTAAAGACTTTTTTGTTATAAAAATTGATTTTACAACAAAACTTATAAACACATTTTTTGTTGCAAATTTCAAGCCCTTAGTTTTCGTTTATATACCTTTTCCTAATTAGTCGCACCGTTTCCGAGTGACAATGACTTTAAAAAAACTCGGTAGAGAATTTAATAAAGCTACCATAAGGGTAATGGTAATTTTATTAATATTTTGACAGAGTCTTCTTTAAGACAAAATAGAAAAACTCATCTAAACAAAATTTGCAATAATAAATATTAGGTGAGTTGTGCCATATTTGAATTTTTATATGAAAAAGAAAAAAAAGGTTTTCAAAAGATACAATTTATTACATTGCTAACGTAGAAGTGTAAGAGATCTTTTGCAAGTAACTGTATATCAATTTTGTAATAGTTTGAAATCATAAATAATATATTTATTCGAAATTACTAGATAAAAATTTAATCGAGCCAAAATTTTGACTATATTAATGTCAATTCTCATGTAACTTGTTCCGATGATGTCCCCACCTATTTTTCTGAAAATTTATTCTCTCTTAAGTTTTGTTTTTTGTGATGATACAGTGTAGCATTGCAGGGTAGTGGGAACTTCAATTAATGAAAACCTAAATCTATCAATTATTTCCTTAAATGCAGGCTTTAGTTATGTGGCAATTAATGTCACTTAAGTTACCATTTACATTTGCAATATAAAGTGTGCATTTTAGAAAAAAAATTGATAGATTTAGGTTTTCATTAATTGAAGTTCCCACTACCCTGCAATGCTACACTGTATCATCACACGAAAAGCAAAATTTGAGAGGGAATAAGTATTCAGAAAAATAGGTGGAGACAGCATCGGAACAAGTTATATGAGAATTGACCATATTATAATAATCGGTGCAATTTTCTAAGCAATGTTGTTGATATTATAATGTAACGACCTAATTTAGTTGTTACGACAGAAAATCCCACCGAATACTTGCTGCTTAAAATTCAACTCCCGTTTCGTTTCCGGCGCGTCCACAGTTTTTCCGCTCCCAAGCCCGACACTGTTAATTATTTAATTATTGAAAAACTAAACAAGTAGATTATTTTTAAGTATTTCATCTTTTCTAAAATTTGTATAAATTTCAGAAAATTTTCTATTGTAACACAATATATTTCATCACCACATTTTAAACTGCACAGCTAAAGCACAGGAAAAATAACTTTCCACTAACCTGACCTTTTTAGCTGCCCAACTTTCCATTCCACGCCGTGGAACCTACCTGCAACAAGAAAAACATTATTAGCATTTATAGTTAATACGATTAGGTTAACCAAACAAAACACATTCGAAAGGTTTTTCTGGTAAGAAAAATAATCGTTGCTTTACCTTTTATCACTATAGTCCTTCTGCAAGAGTTGCGTGATTCCAATCCAGCTCTCCTCCGTTCCATAAAGTCAATCGTGAAGGCACACGATACACTCACATATTTTTTATCGATTTCGATTTAAAAAGTTTTAAAATGAACACTTTATCACAAGCAAAATTGACCGTAGTAATTTTTGAGCTTCCGATAAGCTTTTCCATGTAAAATTTCGTAAACTACTCGCGAAATTATTAATTTATAAACGCATACACGATTTTAATATTTCTCGGCAGACGAGCTCCTGAAAGAGAAAAAAATTCATAAAGTAAGTTCAAGTTTATTAAGAATAAAGCTTACTCAAAAAACAAACAAATTTACAGCAATAATATTTCAAGGGTGCGAGTCAAAAACTTAGCAGCGTGTGTTACAAAATGAATAAACATAATCGTTGTAAGGGAAATCGTCCCACTTGAAAGTTTTATTCGGAAAGATGGAATTTTTCAAGCAATACGATCGGAACATTTCCGTGTCGACTTTTAGATAAAACCGTTACAACAAAACGTACCTAATGTAATTTCAATTTTTAGAAAGTTGAAGAATGCAATCGATACTCGACAACTTAATTGGAGATGAAAGAAATTACGAGAACATCAAATTGCGATCGGCTAAATTCTGAATTACCTTCAAGTAATAACTATTTTACCAGTGGTTACGTTTCAAATGGAATCAATAGAGGTAAGTTTTAAATTAAGTATCGGAATCCTACCACGATAACCGTCAAGTTACATCTTTGACTAGTGTGTTTTGAAAGCTGAAATCTTTACATGCATCATCGCGAAATTCAATTTTAAATTACTATCGTAAGGGTAATAAATAATACTACTTAGCCACACTCGCAAATATAACCATCAATTTCACGTTTGTTTACATTTTTTTTACCAAAAATGCGCCATCAACCTACAAAAATGAAACATACCCACAAAATTTTATTTTAAAAACAATTGGAACGTCAGAGACTTTATTTCGGCCGCGTCATCGATTTTTATCAATCGAGTCAGTTTCTGAATGCACGATTTTGTTTATTTTCCACCCGATATTACTAATCGAAAAAATTAGAATAATAAAATTTAATTTTTTCAGGTAGAAAATATTCAAGAATACAAATGAGAAACATAAAAAATTTGAAGTTTGTTGTCGATCCAAGGACGAGTAAATTTGGTTCGAAGACGATTATATGGAAATTAATTATTTTATTCCGACGGAGGAATTATTGAATTAGGTTCACAGCAATTTAAAAGTAAGTCGATGGAAAATATGGTTTTGAAAGTAAAACTACTTACGTCTGTTGTTGATGTAGAAAATTGGATTTGCACATAAAAGAACCAAAAGTTCATTCTATTCACAAAACAAAACGCAATCGTTTTTTGTTTTGTTAAAAGGTGACGTCATTTAATTCACTCGCACAAATATTTAACTTTCACACTATAATATTAACTTGGATGATCGTTTTAGAGTACAAAAAGTAATTTCGAAACGATTAAATGAACGAAATCGCTCATTTCATTCACAATATTTTAACGGAACGAACTGCACTCCGACGCGGACAATTTTATACTGAACTGATGCCGTTCGCGTCGTCCGAGTGCGGTATTTCGAACAAATGACTCACATCGTGTGACCACTCGGAAATCTTTCCGGAAACGACGTATAGATGTCTCTGTTTTCGTTTATGGAAATTTGAAAATTTCGAATTTCAATTTGAATTTTCATAATAACTATGATATTTTAAATTACTTTTTGTATTGATATTGTCTTAAAATGCCCAATAGATTACAAAAAAAAATATTTCTTTAGTCTACAACCCCAAAAATAAATAAAAATATTCACCTCCAAAATTGCTTTAATAATTTCCATTTTGCAATAGAAATGCATTGAAAATGATTAAATTTAATAAAATATACAACAATTAACTCATTTAGACCTAATTTAATGTATAAAACACGATAGCGACCTCGCAAATTTGTTCTGGGGCCCCCGAAACCGCAAACGTTCGATGATGGATAATGTCGAAATTATGCATTATTTTTTGAAAATATCTTAAAATTACGTTATTTTACACACCCCCCTTCCTGTTATCATCAATTAACAATGCTTTTTAACCCATTTAATTTTCAAATTATTTTTGAAGTTTGAATAACCTCCAAATGAATTTATGAAATTTTTAGATTAAAATTAACATCGAGACAATTAAAATTGAACCAAAACCATTGCCAATTATGCTAGCTAACCTAGAATGTTCAAATTTTTCTGCCAATTATGTTATCTTGACTCAATTTCCCACTTGAAATATTTTAAGTTTCGGGGTTAATTTTTGATAAAATTCTACATTTACGTTGCTTTTCTTATTAAAACGTCGTCGTAGATTACAGTACTTGATTCTATAGAACTCTTTAGTATAGAGAAAGACATTGCGCCTTTCAAAATTTGAGGTTTGTTTATAAGTCAGCCGAGCGAGCATCGCAGTTGCGTAGTTGAGCATAGTATTTTGTTTGCCAAGTTTTCAGATATTTCTTTCAGAAAATTTGATTGCTATCTACATTTACATTTCAATAAATGACTTTGTACTTCTTGTTTTCAAAAATGTTTGGAATTAAAACCACCTGTCGCTTAGCGAAGTAAGGAAGCGTCATAAGTTTTATACTTTGTTGTCAATAACTTTTTTAACGTTTATAGATTATATCTTTACTTTTTGCAGGGAATTTTGTTGATTGGCTACTAAATTGAACTTGCTAATATGGAATTTCTTACAACATATTAATTGGGAAGGCTGCCAACAACCACTAAGTGCCGTTTAACCACCTCTGTATGTACGTAAATGTTTTGTCCGAGTGGAAGAAGAAATCGTTTGGCTGGTTGTCTTCGTAACCCACATAACATTTAATTTAACCGTTTTGCTGTTCTACACATACACAATCGTAAAAAAAATTGTGTGGCCCATGCACTCCGAGCGAGTATTCTCGCGTCTTTTTTTTTAAATAGTTTCTTCTGCAGTTTTGAATGTGCAATAATCAGGTGATTAGTTAGAATAATCAATTATTAAAAAATAATTGTTAACTGTTCTACACGAACAAACTCAAACACTAATATGAGTGCGCATCAGCAAGCACAAAATCTCAAAATGGATTGGGCAGCGAAAGGGTTAATACAGTCCTTTTTGGGGCTCTCGTTCAGATTCGATTCGGGGTTTCTAATTATTATTTACCAATGTAAATATTTTCAAAATGGAAAACAAATTTTTTGAATACTAATAATTTTTATTTGATTGTAAAAATATATTAAATACATTTTTTATAAACTTTTATATAAAATTGTATCAAACAACTTATTTTGTTTATTTATAAGAAATATTAAATCTCGACATAAACGACATACGACAAGAGTCCTTTAATGGACGCCCATAGACGTATCCAGTGCTACAAATGCGTGAGTGGTTCTGAGTATAGTGAGAAATTTTAAGGACAAATAAAACATCAATTTGAGTTGTAAATATTTTATTTGGAATATTTGGAAAACATTTTTCTTGTGAAAACGCGTCAACCCCCCCCCCCCCAAGAAAAGCTAGTAATACGCAGATCCAAGAAAAAAGTCTTGTAGATCTGGTTTAACGTAGCAGCGGCTCTTACATCAAGTTAAGAAATGCAGAAAATACGAATTGGTACATACATCTTATTTCGGTCTTGGTGTCTTATCGCTCCATCATTAATATTTACAACAATTATAAAAACAACGTATTTAATTAACGTAAATAACATCATATCTATCTAATCTATAGTTTTCATTATACAACACCTCCGTGGCAGTTTAGGACTGAAGTTAAATTAAGAATATTAGAAACAACTACTAATGATTTTTTTTAGTTTTGCAAGCTGTAGAGGTTGTAATACAAACCCCTCCTGTTGAGCAATTCAGAGTGGGATCCCATTTCTGTTATCCGACCATGATTGATGACGCAAATTACGTCAGCGTCTTGAATAGTCTTGAGCCTATGAGCAATTGTAATACAGGTCCTACCAACTTTTGCGTTATCCAAAGCTTCTTGAACGACCTTCTCGCTCTCCGAGTCCAACGCTGAGGTAGCTTCGTCCAATAGCAGAACTTTTGGATTCCTTACCAAAGCTCTGGCAATAGCAACTCTCTGTTTCTGCCCACCAGAGAGTTGAGTTCCCTTTTCGCCCAATTTAGTATCGTAACCCTAGAAAATCAGTCCTAATGCAAACCAAGACTGAGTGCCTATAGTTCTTACCATAGGAAGAGATGTTATGAAGGTGTGGATGTTTGCTTGCTTGGCAGCACTGATAACTTCTTGCTTGCTGACCATTCGAGAGTTATCACCATACGCAATATTTTCTGCTATTGTTTTACTGAAAAGGTTTGGTTCTTGAGAAACTATTCCCAAGTGAGATCGCAAAGCGTGCAGATTCATTTCGCTAATTTCTCGGTCGTCGGCATTGATGGATCCAGAAGTGGGATCGTAAAACCGTTCCAGTAACTGTACGATAGTCGATTTTCCACAACCGCTTGGACCGACAAGTGCAACCATTTTGCCTTTCAAAATTGACAAGTTCAAACCTTTCAGAATTCCAACATCCGGACGATTTGGATACGAGAAAAACACGTTTTTGTATCGCAAGTCTCCTGTTTCCTAAAAGAAAATAGATTAAAAGGAGATTTTGCGCAAGATTCGGCTTACCCATCTCTCCTTTTCGTTTTTGGAGCCATCCACAACTTTGGGAGTACGATTGATTAGCTGGAATATTCTGTTAGCCGCAAAGAGACCTTTGGAGAAATTTGGAGTGTAGGCTAGCGCGTTTGCTAAAGTCCACGACGTGGTTACCAGCCCTTCGCAAACACTGAAACTCTTTGCGTGATTGTCAGTTTACCATAATATATTAAGACTTACGTGAATATTCGTCCATAATCTATGTTTTCGTCTCTGACCAACATGGCTCCGTAATAAAACACCGCGGCGTAGGAAAAGCACAGCATACTTCTTGCAAAACCATACACGACACCTCTGAAGTGAGTGTTCCTTTTGGCCAACTTCTCGTAAGGATGCAGTTCTTTCATGTAAAGGTCATGAAAGACGTGCTCGCATCCCAACGACGCCACCGTTCGAATACCATTAATTGCTTCAACTGCAATCTGTTCACAAAATTAAAAATTTGCCAAAAGACTTTCTTCGCCTAATACCTTAGTGGAATTTTGGAGGGATTTATAGTAACTTTGGGTTTCTTGCGACAAAATCTTTTGTTCTAAATACACCGAGATGACGATGACGGGCGAAAAACACAACGCTACAAACGAAAGTCTCCATTCGTAGTAGAAACAAACCGCTATGGCGGCTATAATGGTTGTGGCGGAATTCAACAAGGTTCCAATTCTTTGGCCGGTTGCCCCTTGCACGCTGGCTGCTTCGCCAGATAAGCGGGCGCACAAAGCACCCACGCCATTATCCTTTTTGTCGAACCAACCGATCTCTTGGTTTAATATAGCTTTGAACATGAGACTTCTTAACCTCATGGTCAATTTTTCACCCGAAAGACCATAAGAGTAGAACTAAAATTTTAGACCATGATGATAATGATGATGATGATTTCATACTTACCTGAATTAGCATCGCGAGTCCTGTGATGACTCCCATGATCAGAAAGACAACGGAATATTTATTACACTCCGTTCGAAGGACATCGACATCTGCATCGGCAAGAACCTGAAAGTGACGACGGCGAAGTGACGACGGCGAAACGAGCAATTTTTAAGGTAAACTCTTACCCCAACTACGTCACCAAACATTATGGCATACACCGGCATAGCAGCACCATTGACGATGGATGTTAGGCAACCAATCGCAATTATCCACCATTCCGGGGAGTTATACTTCATGATGGCCCACAAGGAAGAGCTAGATTCGGAGGATTCCGTTACTTCGGCTACCTAAAATTGACAATTATAACGCCAATTCTTTTGAGCAAAACCACTTCTTTACATCGCTCATGCTGAACGGTAAGAGTGAAGGTCTTTTATCTCCTCCCATCACGTCGACACTTTTCTGCCTTAAGAATTCTTCCTTATCTTCAGCATCTAGACGAATTTTTGTTTTAGCTCCAAATGGAGAGTTTCATCCTCTAACAAACTTACCCTTCGCGTGATTTGTATTTTCGTCTTCTTCGTCCGTCTGGGAGATTTGGGCAGTAATCAATTGATAGTAAGCACCTTTCGCTTGCATGAGATTATCGTGAGAACCTTGTTCTTTGACTTGTCCTTCCGAGATGACGATGATTCGATCCGCTTTCCTGACGGTGGACAATCTGTGAGCTACAATTATGGTTGTCCGTTCACGACTGGCTGCATCTAGTGCGGCCTGTACCGTAGCTTCACTCTTCGTGTCCAACGCCGAAGTGGCTTCATCTAATAACAAAATCGACGGATCTCTTACCAGCGCCCTCGCTATTGCAATTCTTTGCTTTTGACCTCCCGATAACTGAGCACCTCTCTCCCCAATCAACGTGGAGTAACCTTGCGGAAGAGCTCTGATGAACGTGTGAGCGTTTGCCTTCTTCGCAGCAGCTTCTATTTCGCCTTCTGTTGCATCCAAATACCCGTATCGGATATTTTCGGCGATCGTCGCTTCAAACAACACGGGCTCCTGACCGACCACTCCGATATAACTTCTCATCCAATCCAAATCCAACTCTGGAATTTTATTGTTGTCTATGTAGACCTAAAAATGACCAAACCGATATAACAGCATCACTAAAAGTAATATCACTCACCGATCCGGAGTCTGGATCGTAAAACCTCTGGATCAATTGGATACAGGTTGATTTTCCACAACCGGAGCCTCCAACCAACGCCACCGTCTCTCCGGCATTAATGGTCAAATTAAACCCATTCAAAATCTTAATTTCTCTTCTTGACGGGTAATTGAAATGGACATCCTTAAAAGTAATTTTTCCCGAGATCCTCCTGGGTTTCTTACCTTTTCCTTTGGACTCATTAATAATCGGTTGACTCGAGATAACCGAAAAAATTTTGGCGGCTGCCCCTTGGGCAACGCCAATTGTTTCCATGTACGGTGCCGTCATTCCAAAATACCACTGACCCACCACGACGCTGTGGAAAACCTGCAAGAAAGGTTAATTGGGTTTTCAATTTATCTGAAAATCGTACCGTCATCATGTTTCCTGCGTCGTAGGTAACTTCGTCGGCAGGATAGCCTCTTTCCTTTATGATTAAGTTAACGCCGTACCAGAATGCTAAGGAGTATCCTCCAAATCCCAAAAACCACATGATTCCAGTGTTGATTCCGTTAAAAAGAGATCTTCGCACGTTGTTGTTTTTTGCCTTTACCAGCAGCTGCTTGTATCTCTGCTCTTCCTTCGCTTGCCCACCAAAAGCCACCACCGTCCTGATGGCAGTCAAAATTTCCTCGGCTACCGAACCGGCTTCTCCGTATGCTTCCATTTCTTGTTGGGCAAGTTTGGACGAAACCTGAATAATTTTAATTCGCCTAAATTTGTACCATCAAAATTTCCTAATCTCATACCCAAGACAGCAGAGCCATGGTGATCATGGAGATTGGAATGGAAATCATGCAAATTAACGCCAACTCCCAGCCTTGAATCAACGCCATGATTATACATGTAATAAAAATGCCGACGTAGTAAATAATCACGCCAAGTTTTTCTCCAATTCCTTCCTCGATTTTTTTTAAATCGCTGAAATTAGTCAAATTCCGATTCGGTCAGAATCAAACCAATCAAATTTACTTACTCTGCAATCCGGCTCGAAAAGTCACCAGTTTGATTTTGGTCGTACCACGATATGTCTTGATTTAAAACTTTTTGGAAAAATAATTCTCTAATTTTGAAAGTCTAAATGAAAAAAAATTATAGAGATCCCCCCTCCCAAAAAAGAACATATCCAACTGCTTACTTGCTTAAGTGCGCTGTAGTTAAGCATCAGAGTGGCCAAATAAGTGGAAAGAAGAATAACCGCGCCTAAAATACAGTTCACCATTACAAACCATAGCATTTCGTCCTTCAGTCTCAGAGCAGCCCGTTCCACCACTCCCGGTGTGGTTCCATTGGTTTCGTAAGTGAAGACGTACGAGACTATCGATCCGGTCGCTTTTCCGAAAGTTAAATACATCACCGCGTTTGCGGCCGCAGAAACCAAACAAAAAACCACCGAAAAAAAAATTATTATTTTGTCGAAAGTTGTCGAGTATTTAAACTAAAAAATTTATAAAAATTGCAGATAGCTTTAATTTAGTCTGATTTTCTTACTAATTTATAGTACGGTACGTTGGGAATTTCTTTATCGGTCGGCGATGCCGATTCGTCCACCTCTGGATTTGGCTTGTTGCTGAAATAGGAAATTTATTAATGTAATTTTAGAGACCCCCCAAATGGAATTTTACTTACAGTTCTTTAAATCTGGCAATTTTTCCATTGCTGAAGCTGGTTTTGTCGTAAGCATCGAGCAGAAGATCCAAGTTAAGGCTGAATCGATTTTCCAAATTTAGACTTAACCTGTGAGCCATATTATTTTTCCATAAAAAACTCGCACGCGCGAAAAATTAATGGAACCACTCCTTGCAGACTAAGTGATCATTTAAAACTGATTAACAACATATAAAATTGAAGTTGCTGGCGTCACAAATATCGCAACCAAATTTAATCAATTTCAATTAATGAGCTAAAACGACTACTATATCAAAATCCTTGGTGTAATGAATATTGGTTGTGGGCTAAAGCGTAAAACAATTAAAATGTTATCTTTGCTAGTGCAGATATTCTTTCTATGAAAACACGAAAATTTAATAGGTACGGAAAGTTCGGGGTTAACCCGATAAAATTCTTCAGTCAGGGAGCTGTAAAAATTAATTTTTTCTTTTTTGAATTTTTAAAACAATGCACATCAATGAAAATTTAACGGCCTACAATTTTTATATAAGAATTTTTTTTAAAAAACTAATTAATTTCCCAAAAAAAATAAAAAATTAAAGAAGAAATAAAAATCTAAATTTATTTTAATAAATGAAGTTGAATTTGAAGTTGAATTTGAAGTTGAATTTGAAGTTGAATTTGAAGTTGAACCTTAAATTTATTAAAATAAAAACCAAAATTTTGATAATTTTGTGATTTTTGCTTTGTTTCGGATCATTTTCTGGATCGCTTATTTTCGGTTTTTCTTAAAAATTTTAAAATCAATAAATTCACAAAAATAAGGCAACCACAGCCCCCCCACCAATTTTTTAAATAAATTTGCCATGGTTGAATCTTAAACAATAGGAATTCAAATTCAAATGTTAACATCAATTTTAGAAAAAAATATAATTTTATGAGAGTAGTCGGGGGGGGGGGGGGGGGGTCTGTAAAGACCAAATAAAGTTGGTTGATTTCTAGAATAGATTCATATTTTACTTGTTTTTTTAACTTCAAAACATTTTTTATCCATAATTCCTTTCGAAGTAATTAATTTTATAGGTGGTAGTAGAGGGGCTATGCCGGAACCAGATCACTTTTTAACGAAATTTGTTTTATTGAAATTTTGAATAATAGGAAAAGCAATAAGGATGTAAAAGAAATTAATTTCTATATTTTTCCCTAAAATACGACCATCATCGTTTTAATATTATTTAACAAATCAAAGCTATTTTATTTTAAAACTAAATTTGTTTAGAAGATTGCACACTAAGAAGCTTATAGTAGAGACCCTTTCTGCTTAACAATTCGCTGTGGGTACCCATTTCTGCGATTCTTCCATGATTCATTACGCAAATCGAGTCAGCAGTTTGAATGGTCGTCAGTCTGTGCGCTATAATAATGCATGTCCTTCCATTTTTAGCATTGTCCAACGCTTCCTGAACGATAGCTTCGCTCTCGGCATCCAACGCCGATGTAGCTTCGTCCAACAGCAAAACTTTCGGATTCCTCAGTAACGCTCTGGCAATGGCAACTCTCTGCTTTTGCCCTCCAGAAAGTTGAGTTCCCTTTTCGCCCAGTTCAGTCTGGTAACCCTAGCAACGAACTTTCTAAAAAAAACCATCGAGAGTGATCGTGTTTATCTTACCAACGGAAGAGAAGCTATGAAGTTGTGAATGTTTGCCTGCTGGGCAGCACGGATAATTTCTTCCATGGTAACCGTTCGGTTGTTATCGCCATACGCAATATTTTCGCCAATAGTTTTGCTGAAGAGGTTAGGTTCTTGGGAGACCATTCCAAACTTAAATCTCAGATTGGGCAATCTTAATTCTTGTATACCAACATCGTCGGCAGTAATTTCGCCGGCGGTGGGATCGTAAAATCGTTCCAGTAATTGAACGATGGTAGACTTTCCGCATCCACTAGATCCAACCAGCGCAACCGTTTTGCCTTTCAATACCGACAAGTTCAAGTCGGTCAAAACTTCGACAGACGGACGATTGGGATACGAAAAAGATACATCCCGATAATTTAAATTCCCGGCATCGTTTAGCAATCTTTCAGGATCCTGAAAACCGTTCAAAATTTTGGGCGTTCGATGAAGCAGCTGGAGTATTCTATCGGCTCCAATTAAACCTTTGGAGAAGTTTGGAGCAAAGGCCAGAGCGTTAGCCAATATCATGGAACCCGCGAGCAAACTTTCGCAGACACTAAAATTTTTTATTTATATAGTAATTCTGACTTAATAATAGCTGCGCTTACATGAAAACACTGTCAATGTCTAATCCTTGGTATCTTACCAACGTGGATCCGTAATACAGCCCAGCTGCGTATGCAAAGCACTGCAGACTTCTCGCAATACCATAAACTACTCCTCTGAAGTGGGTGTTCCGTTTAGCTGTATTTACGTAAGGCTGCAGTTCCTTCATATACAGATCGTGAAAAATATATTCGCATCCCAAAGACGCCACGGTTCGAATACTCCCGATCGCTTCCACTGCTATCTAATTTTAATATAAAAAAAAGTTACTGCAGAGTGCATGTTGTAGAGGAGACATACCTTTGATGAATTTTCCAGAGCCCGGTAGTAGTCATGACTTTCGTTGGTGACAATTTTTTGCTCCATGAACATGGATATCACAATTACAGGTGCAAAACACAAAGCTACCAATGATATTTTCCACTCGTAACAGAAAGATATGGTAAGAGCTGTTATAACAGTGGAAGCAGCATTTAGCAATGTGGCAATCCTTTGTCCAGTTACCCCTTGAACGCTTTCGGGTTCTCCAGAGAGCCTGGCACATAACGAACCCACGCCATTGTTCTCATCGTCAAACCATCCCACCTCTTGTTGCAGCATGGCTTTAAACATGAGCCTTCTCAGTCTCAGGGTTAAATTTTCTCCTGCGATCCCAAGAGAATAAAACTAAAATTATTTGTTAAACACTGAAATTGATCCTGGATAAAGGTCTAACCTGTACAATAGTGGCAATTGCTATGACAACTGCAATGACTATGAAACAAATCGAATATATATTTATGTCTTCCCGAATCTCTTCCATATTTTGGCTCGAGAGAATCTAAAAACCAGGAACTAGAACTTGGAGAAGAACATCTTTTTATACTTACACCAATTATTTTTCCAAGAAATAGAGAATATATTGGAATACCACCTCCAGTAATAATACAGCAGAAGCATCCAATGATGATCAACCACAATTCGGGCGAGTTGAACTTCATGATGCTCCACAAGGAAGACCTTGTGGTAAATATTTTTCTTGTATTCTCAGTTATGGCATCTCGAAGATGAAACTCATTTATTTTTTCTGGTTCTTGGATACTTTCCGGTTTTTCCAATTCATCGCCCACGTGGAACTGCTTACTTGGTTCGCCATCGATTGTCTGGGCCAGTACCAACCGATAGTACTCTCCTTTGGATTGCATAAGATCGTCATGACTTCCTTCTTCCTGCACTTGCCCACGAGACATAACAAATATTCGATCCGCCCTTCTCACAGTCGATAATCTGTGAGCGACAATGACGGTGGTACATTCACAGCTAGCCTAAACATTCCACATCATATTGATCTCTAAAATGGAATTAGAAAATCATACCTTATCCAGTGCGGCCTGAACGATGGATTCACTGTTGGTGTCCAAAGCTGAAGTGGCTTCATCCAATAGCAAAATGGCTGGTTTTCGCACCAAGGCTCTAGCAATTGCGATTCTTTGTTTTTGACCACCGGATAACTGGGAACCTCGTCCTCCAATTGCCGTCGAGTAGCCTTGAGGAAGAGCGCTGATAAATTCATGAATATTTGCTTTTTTAGCAGCAGCCTCGATTTCTTTTTGCGTCGCTCCCAGAAAGCCGTATCTGATGTTTTCGGCAATTGTGGTTTCAAACAAGACCGGTTCTTGACCAACCACTCCAATGTAACTTCTCAAACAATCCAGATCCAAATCAGTAATTTTGTGGTCGTCTATGGTAATCTAAAATGAAGCAAATAAAAATCCTGAAATATGCTCTCGAAACCTGTGATTTAAATAACAAAGCTAGCTAACCGTCTGAACGGGCTGGGTATATACAAATTGATAAAATAATATTAATGGAGAGCCGACGTTTAAACTCTTGTTTATGTCTTGCATAACAAGTTTCTTGGTAACTTGTGTTGCCAAGGTATCATTCCTACGTGTGTGCACTCTCGTCGTTATCTAGATTTAGACCAACGCTGTCGCAACAGCTGTACACGTCAAACACTGTCTGACTCTCTTTATTTCAAATCAAGACCATAAATAAAAACAAAAAAGTAAGATAATACAATAGTACTTACAGATCCGGAATCCACATCGTAGAACCTTTGTATCAACTGTATGCAGGTTGATTTTCCACAGCCTGAGTTACCTACCAAGGCAACAGTCTCTCCAGGATTTATGGTCAAATTAAATCCGCGCAAAACCTCAATTTCTTTCCTGGAAGGATAACGGAAATCAACGTCTTTAAACGAAATTCTACCCTGGATTCCATCAACTTTGAACCCATTTCCTTTTGACCGATTGATGACCGGCTGACTGGAGATGATGAAAAAAACTTTAGCGGCAGCACCTTTGGCCATACCGAAAGTTTCGATATATGGAGATGCCAATCCCAAATGCCACTGTGCACAGAAAACGCTTGCAAAAACCTTTAAACATAGATTTCTTATTTTGTTGATAATTATTGCTCCTGTTGCTTACCGTAACCATGTTGGCTGCATCGTAAACCTGTTCATCTGGTGGATAGTTACTTTCCTTTATAACCAAGTTGACGCCGTACCAAAAGCATAACGAAAAACTACAGTAGGTAAAAAACCAATTGACACCAATACTGATTCCGTTAAAGAGCGCTCGCTTAATATTATTATTTTTGGCCGACTCCAGAAAGCCGTTATACCTTGCCTCCTCCTTCGCTTGCCCTCCAAAGGCTACCACCGTTTTTATCGAACTCAAAACTTCTTCTGCTACCGAACCTGCTTCTGCGTATGCATCCGCTTCGTCTTGGGCAAACTTGGAAGAAATCTAAAAGTTTGGAATGCATTTCTGGAGGTTCCTGGCCAAAATTTTTACCCATGATACTACGCCCATTAGGACCATTGCAACTGGAACTGTAATCATGCAGATCAAAGCAAACTCCCATCCGTTCACCAAACCTTGAATCAAACTTGCCACATATATTGTTTCGTAGTAGATGATCATGCCAAATTTTTCCCCAAGGCCATCTTGGATTTTTGTTAAATCACTGAAAATACATGTTTACTTATGATAACAAAGTATCACTTTATTATGACTCTTTCCGCTTAACAAAGATGCACTTTGCACTTCGTGACTGGTTAAATGAATAACTATTTTATCGTAAAAAAAGAAAGTAACCTACTTACTCGACCAATCTACTTGATAAACTTCCAGTTTTGTTTTGATCGTACCACGATACGTCCTGATTCAGCACTTTTGCAAAAAATAAGTCCCTAATCTTGAATGTCTAAAATTAAAAGTTAAAATCATTTTTTTTGATATTGGAATTCAATATTGTTCACATTTGAAAATTGGCCCAATATTGAAAATCAATATTGCGCCAAGATTTGTGCTACGTGGGTGTAACGACTCGGTCACCTGTCTCAATGCGGTATAATTAAATAAAAATGTAGTTAAGTAAGTCGAAACGAGAAGAACAACTCCCAAAGAGCACGCGAGCTCTACGATCCAAATCATATTGTCGTGAAGGGTACGGCCAGCTTCTTCAATCATTTTTGGATTCGTTCCATTACTTCCGATCACAAAACAATAATCCACGAGAAATCCGGCCGATCTACCGAACAATAAATAAAACATGGGTACGGAAATCCCAGACACCAGGCCAAAAATCATCGCCAAAAGTATTAAAAGTTTATCCAAAGGTGTGGAATATTGGAACTAAAAAAAAATTTGTTAGATTATTGGCTTCAAGTGGAGTTCTTCTTAGCTTTACAAGTTTATAATATGAGACGCCGGGTATGTCATCCTCCTTGGGCGTATTTGCTTTCTCGTCTCGTCTGGAACAAAAATGGCACTAAATTTCAATCAATAAAAATTAAATTTACCTGTTGAAAATCCAATTCGATAACCGTTTTTTCTTTGGTTTATCTGGTTTCGTCATTTGGGTCGAATAAAAATTTCAACGTTGCTTTCTCGGTAGCAAATATATTACTAATCCAGCAAAATGAGGAATGTTGTTGAATGTTTTGATTTTTTCTTGATTGGCCAATCTATAATCAATGCTTAGTGACCTACATATTCTGCTGAATTTATTATCTGAACCACAAAAATATGTGAATATTTTGTATTCTAAACAATTTCATCATATCACGAGATGATGAGTGCAACCGGATACAATTCCATACCCCCCAGACCCCCCGGATTACACCAATTATTTTGTGACTTAAATAATATTTTTCGACTTTTAATTCCTGATGTGCAAAATACAATTACATTAAGACTTCTCTAATCTCTAAACATATTATTTAAGTCGCAAAACAATTGGTGTAATCCGGGGGGTCTGGGAGGTATGGAATACTCTCTTCCAGATTCTGGATTTTAGGTAGGAGAGCAGAGAGCGCACTTCCAAAGTAACATTTTGTGCTGAAAAACTTTTTCAGTTTAGCTTAAATTTCAGCTGTTTTTCAGCGTCAGGTAATTAGCTGAATTTTGAGCTGACGCTTCGCTGTTTCAGCTTAAAATTCAGCTTTTTTTCAGAGTCAGCTAATTAGCCGAAGTTTGAGCTGACGCTTTACTGCTTCAGCTTAAAATTCAGCTGCTTTTCAGAGTCAGCAAATTTCAATCTGACGCTTCGTTGCGTCAACTTACAATTCAGCTATTTTTCAGTGTTAGCTAATTAGCTGAATTTCGAGCTAACGCTTCGCTGCTTTAGCTTAAAATTCAGCTTTTTTTCAACGTCAGCTAATTAGCTGACTTTTAAACGGCGTTCAGATGGAGTTTTCTGTCTTGCCTTGCTTAGGTAGAAACTAGTAAGAGCCAATTAGATTGAAGCATTTTCTTCAATCCTTGCGGATTAAAAAAATTACGGTTGGTGTGCTGCAGTGGCGGTGCTAAATCTATGAGTGCCCCCTTTCCCCATTTATATAGCAGTACTGAGCTGAGAAAGAGGGGGGGGGGGGGTGAAAATTCACGATATTTAAAAAAATACCTTTCTAACAAAAATAAAACTAAAAAAAAATAATCAAATTTAAATTTCTGGCTTTTTTCGCCGTCACAAAACAATTGATGTAATCCGGAGGGTCTGGGGGGATGCAATACCCCCCCGCGCACTTGTGGCGTAGTCACAGTGGCGGTGATATCAATGAGCGAAAGCTCAGGAGCCCGGGACCATAAAAGGTAGCAAATTTAAATAATATTATCTATTCAAAGTTTGAAATTCATTATTTTTTTAGGGGCCCGTTTTGTACATTTGCTTACGGGCCCTAGCTACTCTTGTACTGCCACTGAGCTAAACATTTCAATTCTATCTCCTTCAAAGGGATTGTCTTGAGGGTCCCGTGGGAAAATCTACCCAAGTCCAGGCAAAAGAAAATATTGCGAAAAATGACGCAAACCGACTCGGAGCCAAGCCACCTTGGCGTTGCCTAGCTCGGCGCCAAACCAATTCAGCACCTGGTCACTCAACTTAAATAATGAAACAAAATAAAATGAGTAATTACTATTAAAGAGTTAATTGGCGCCGAGACCTCTTGGTACCCGCCGAGTTGTCAGTGCCGAGTCGGCGGCGCCGAATCAATTTAACTTCTTTCTCCCTCTATCAAAAGAAACTTTCCGAATAATCAAATTTATTAATTAACTAATAATTATATAAATACAAGTAATTAATTTTTTAATCCAGTTTGTTTAGTTGCAAACTGTGAAGGTTATAGTATAGACCTTTCCTGCCGATCAAATCGCTGTGGGTGCCTATTTCTGAAATATTTCCTTGACTTACGACGCATATCACATCAGCAGATTGAATGGTCGTCAGTCTGTGGGCAATAATAATGCAAGTCCTTCCAAGTCGAGCATTGTCCAACGCTTCTTGGACGACCTTCTCGCTCTCTGCGTCCAACGCTGAGGTAGCTTCATCCAAAAGCAAAACTTTTGGATTCCTCACCAACGCTCTTGCAATCGCAACTCTCTGCTTCTGCCCTCCAGAGAGTTGAGTTCCCTTTTCACCCAGTTCAGTCTGGTAACCCTATCAACAAAACTTTTTAGAAAAAATCAAAGCTAACCGTCTTTACCTCACCAACGGAAGAGACGTTATAAAGTTATGAATATTCGCTTGTTTGGCAGCACTGATAATTTCTTCCATGGTAACAGTTCGGTTGTTATCGCCATAGGCAATATTTTCAGCGATGGTTTTGCTAAAGAGGTTAGGTTCTTGGGAAACCATTCCAAACTGAAATCTTAGTCTATGCAATTTTAGTTCACTTATATCGGTAGCGTCGGCAGTAATTCTCCCAGAGGTGGGATCGTAAAATCGTTCTAGCAATTGAACAATAGTCGACTTTCCGCATCCACTTGGTCCAACCAGCGCAACCGTTTTTCCTTTCAAAACTGACAGATTCAAATTGGTCAAAACTTCAACTGTCGGCCGATTGGGATACGAAAAACAAACGTTTCGATAATTTAGATTTCCCGCGTCCTAAACAGAAATTAGATAACTGGTTTGGTATAAAAATCAACAGCTTACCAATCTTTCGGGATTATTGGAACCATCCAAAATTTTGGGCCTTCGGTGAATCAATTGGAAAATTCTTTGGGCTCCAAATAAGCCTTTAGAAAAGTTTGGAGCAAATGCAAGTGCATTGGCCAACGACCATGCTCCCGCGAGAAAACTTTCGCAGACGCTAAATAGTATATTACGAATCAGGTACGGAAAGGCTGAATTGTACTTACATAATAACATTAGATGTTTCCAATCTTTCATTTATTACTAAAGTGGCTCCATAGTATAACACTGCCGCATATGAGAAGAACTGCAGACTTCTTGCGATACCATAAACTATGCTTCTGAAATGTGTGTTTCGTTTAGCCGTACTTATATAGGGCTGCAATTCCTTCATGTACAAATCGTGAAAAATGTATTCGCATCCCACAGAAGCAACAGTTCGAATGCTGCTAAGAGCTTCCACTGCAATCTATTATTAAAATTGCATCAGACATTTTTTATGTATGATGGTAACATCTACCTTGGATGAATTTTCCAGAGCTCGGTAATAGTCATGACTTTCGTTGGATAAAATTTTTTGCTCCATATATGAGGTGATTACCAGAAGAGGTGAAAAACACAATGCAACTAACGTAACTTTCCAATCGTAATAGAAGGACACCGTAACCGCCATTATCACCGTGGTACCAGTATTGAGCAATGTCCCAATCCTCTGTCCAGTTGCCTGAAATGCAAATTTTTTTAGAAATCCCTTGTTTTGTTTCCAAATTTACCCCTTGGACGCTTTCGGGTTCACCACAGAGCCTGGCACATAACGAACCCACTCCATTTTTCTGATCATCAAACCATCCGATCTCTTGAATCAGCATGGATTTAAACATGAGACTCCTCAACCTGAGAGTTAAATTTTCGCCAGCGACCCCAAGAGAGTAAAACTGAAAGTTTTAATTAAGGATTGAAAGCAGTGTTAGACGTTGGTTCTGACCTGTACTATCGTCGCAATTGAGATTCCAACTGCAATAGCAATGAAACTGATAGAGTACAGATTCATCTGTCTGTGTATCTCTTCCACATCTTGGCCTGACAGAACCTAGCAACCCAGAAACCACGAGGTTTGAAAGAAAAAAACAATTTGATTTATACTTACACCAATTACGTTTCCAAAAATTATTGCGTACGATGGAACGCCGGCTCCATTGATCATGCAACAGAAACAACCAAGAACGATTAACTGCCATTCGGGGGAATTGTACTTCAGGATACTCCACAAAGGAGATGATACACGAAACTTTTTAATTTTGACTTGTTTTGTAAAATTTTCAGCAAAAGATATATTATGTTTGTCTTCCAGTTCATCTTGTTGAATTTTATCGGCGACATCTACTGGAGAATGTAGCTCACCAGTTGATTGTTTTGTCACCTGACTTAATACCAGCCGATAGTACTCTCCTTTAGATTTCATAAGATCGTCGTGGCTGCCTTCTTCTTGCACCTGGCCGTGAGACATAACGAATATTCGGTCAGCCTTTCTTACAGTTGATAATCTGTGAGCGACAATGACGGTGGTACATCCAGAGCTAGCCTAAACATTCCATATCATCAATTGGTTTTCACAGAGAAGTAGAAAGTCTCACCTGATCTAAAGCGGCCTGGACGACGGATTCACTGTTGGAGTCCAACGCTGAAGTAGCCTCATCCAATAATAAAATTGCAGGTTTTCGTACCAATGCCCTAGCAATTGCGATTCTTTGCTTTTGACCACCAGATAACTGAGCTTCTCGTTCTCCAATTACCGTGGAGTAGCCTTGAGGAAAGCCGCTGATAAATGTATGAGCATTTGCTTTTTTTGCAGCTGACTCTATTTCTTCCTGTGTTGAATCCGGAAGCCCATATCTGATGTTTTCAGCAATTGTGGTTTCAAACAAGACGGGTTCTTGACCAACAACTCCAATGTAGCTTCTCAAGCAATCCAGATCTAAATCCTTGATGTTCTGATCGTCTATGAAGATCTACAGCGGTTAAAGTCATTATTAATCAATTAATAATCCAGAAAAAATAAGCAACTTACAGATCCGGAATCGGCATCGTAGAACCTTTGGATCAACTGTAGGCAGGTTGATTTTCCACAGCCTGAGCTACCTACCAAGGCAACAGTTTTCCCAGGATTGATAGTCAAATTAAATCCACTCAAAACCTAACAAATCAATCATTGGTTAACAAATTCGGTATTCTACAGTGCTTATACCTCGACTTCTCTCCTGGAAGGATAACTGAAATAAACGTCTTTAAAGGAAATTCTTCCGTCAACTCTCTCAATTTGCTGACCTTTTCCTTTCGACTGATTGATTAGCGGCTGACTGGAAATAATGGAGAAGATCTTCGTAGCTGCGCCTTTAGCAATCCCGATGGTTTCAATAAATGGAGAAGCCAATCCCAAGTGGACTTGTGCACAAAATACGCTCATGAAAATCTTGAAATTTATAAATTTATACTTCAGTTTTCTTCATAATAATTGCCGAAGTTTGCTTACCGTAATCATGTTGCTGGGATCGTAAGTTCTTTCATCTGGTGGATAATTTCTTTCCTTTACAACTAATTTGACTCCGTACCAAAACGCAAACGCAAAACTACAGTAAGCAAAAAACCAAGTGACACCAGAACTGATTCCATTGAAGATGGAATATCTTTATATTGTTATTTTTGGCAGACTCAAGAAAGCTGTTGTACCTAGCTTCCTCCTTCCTTTGCCCTCCAAAAGCAACCACAGTTTTTATCGAACTCAAAACTTCCTCCGCAATCGAACCCGCGTCTGCATATGCTTCCATTTCTTGTTTAGCAAATTTTGAAGAAATCTAGAGAAATAGATTAATTTCTGGATGTCTTCCTTCCTCACGTTATTTACCCAGGATACGGTCCCCATTGCGATCATTGTAATCGGAACTGTCACCATGCATATCAAAGCAAACTCCCATCCTTGAATCAAACCTTGGATCAAACTTGCCAGACATATTGATTGATAATAGATAATCATGCCAAATTTCTCTCCCAAACCTTCTTCGAGTTTTTTTAAATCGCTGCAAACAAAAATATTTAGGAATGTCTCGGGGGCACGAGAACGACTTACTCGACCATTCTGCTAGAAAAATTTCCAGTTTTGTTTTGGTCGAACCAAGAAATATCCTGATTCAGCACACTTGCAAAAAACAGGTTCCTTATTTTGAAAGTCTGAAATTAAAAATTAAAAATGGAATCTGGATCCGTTTCTGCTCACTTGCTTGCTTCAATGCGGTATAATTGAGTAAAACTGTCGTTAGGTAAGTCGACACAAGGATAATAATTCCTAAAGAGCTCGAAAACCAGGCAAACCAAATCATATTGTGGTGAAGAGTTTGACCAGCTTCTTCCAATACTTTGGGATTCGTCCCACCACTTTCGACCGCGTAATCGTAATCCACCAGAAATCCTGCCGCCTTACCGAACAAGAAAAACAATATTGGCATACAAATACCAGAAGTCACTGCAAAAATCAGCGCCAAAAAGATTAAAACTTTATCTAAAGTTGTGGAATATTGGAACTAAATAAAAATTTGTATCAAAAATTGCTTCCAAATCGTCTAGTCTAGCCTTACGAGCTTATAGAATGGGACGATTTGATCCTCATTGTCCCTGGAGTCATCTATTGGCAGTTTCTTCTTTGTTTTATCATTTTTGGCCATTTCGATGATTTAATCAAAAACCAAAATTTTGAAATTTTGTCAACAGGTTCACAGATTTATAACTTTCACACATTACTAAGCCAAATTTTTGTCGAAGCATTTCCACTTCTGATAAACCAAGGTAAATCTGTAATCCTGTTGAATGTTTGGAGTTATTTTCTGATACAGAAAATTAAATTAAACAAGCGATGACCTCCATTTTGTTTATAATTTGTATATAAAAATAAAAAAACAAAATATAAACAAATTATGGTGGGGGTCCAACCTTTACTGTTTACCCCCCCCCCCTCTCCCCTAAACTGACTAAATTTTTAGGTCGATAGCATCGAGCTTGGGTTTGTACAAACTAGAACCTCCCTAGAACTTAGCGACAGTTCCATTCCAGTTTCCGAACGGAACAAAAGGGAAGATGAAAATCAAAAAATCAAGTTGGGGTACTGAAGCTTCAATTTATTGAAAGCAGACAGTTTCAGCCAAGGGGTAAATATCTCGTAAATTTTGTGTACACTTGTTTGGAATTACCTTGGAATTTTTTGGAAATAACTGAAATTCTTTGGAATTCTTGAAAAGCATTGGAATTTAGGAAATCATTGGAATTCTTTGGAAATCATTGGGATTCTTTGGAATTTTTTGAAAATCTCTGGAGTTCTTGGAAATCATTAGAATTTTTTGAAAATCATTGAAAATTGTTGAATTCTTGGAAATCGTTAGAATTCTTTGGAATTTGTGGGAACTTGTTTGGAATTCTCTAGAATTCTTTCGAAATCCCTGAAATTATTAGAAATCATTGAAATGATCTGGAAATCCCTAGTTTTGGAAATCTCTAGAATTTTTTGGAAATCTCTGGAAATTTTGGAAATCATTGGAATTTTTTGAAAATCTCTGGAATTTTTGGGAGTCATTGGAATTTTTTGGAAATCACTGGAATTCTTTGGAAATCGTTAAAATTCTTTGGAAATCGTTGGAATTCTTGCAAATCTCTGGAATTCCGAGTCTTGTGTACAAAAATTTTACTGGATATTTACCTCTTGGTTTCAGCTTACCCAAAGCAAACTTTTTTTCAATTATTACATTTGTATATATATTTTTTCCAATAGAATACAGTAAATTAAGTTAAACTAATTTTGCCTAACCTATTTTTGGTTTTGCAAACTGTGGAGGCTATAGTAAAGACCCTTCCTGCTGAGCAACTCACTGTGGTTGCCCATTTCTGTGATCCTTCCATAATTTACAACGCAAATCAGATCGGCTGTTTGTATGGTCGACAACCTGTGAGCAATTACAATGCACGTCCGCCCAACTTTGGCATTGTCCAATGCATCTTGGACGACTTTCTCGCTCTCAGCATCCAAAGCTGAGGTAGCTTCGTCCAACAGCAGAACTTGCGGATTTCTCACTAATGCTCTTGCAATCGCAACTCTTTGCTTTTGCCCCCCAGAAAGTTGAGTTCCCTTTTCGCCCAGCTCAGTCTGGTAACCCTGTCAACAAAACTCTTTAGACTACATCAAAGCTAACCGCCTGTACCTCACCAACGGAAGAGATGTTATAAAATTGTGAATATTTGCTTGTTGGGCAGCATTGACAATTTCTTCCATGGTAACCGTTCGGTTGTTATCTCCATAGGCAATATTTTCAGCGATAGTTTTACTGAAGAGGTTAGGTTCTTGGGAAACAATTCCAAACTGAAATCTTAAAGTACCCAACTGTAGTTTTTGAATAGCCGTATTGTCAACGGTAATTTCCCCAGAGGTGGGATCGTAAAATCGTTCCAATAATTGAACAATGGTAGATTTTCCACATCCACTTGGTCCAACCAGCGCAACCGTTTTTCCTTTCGAAACTGACAGAAACGGACAAGTCGGTCAAAACTTCAGCCGACGGCCGATTGGGATACGAAAAAAATACATTTCGGTAATTTAAGTTTCCTGCATCCTGAAAGCAATTTCGGTCACATAGAAATCGAATATCAATATTTGAAAAACTATAGATAATTTCGATTAATCGATTTATTTGTCGATAATTATCGAAGTATCGATATATCGATAATTATCGAAGTAGAAGACAAACCTAAGTTAGAAACATCGTAATTATCAAAATATTGATAACTATCGACATATCGATAACTATCGACATATCGATAACTATCGAAATATCGGTACCTATCGGCATATCAAAAAGTATCCAAGTATCGAAAAATCGATATATCGATTAATCGAAATTTCAAAAATCAAATATCGTTCTTCGATTAATCGATAACTATAAATATTTATCGATTAATCGATAAAAATTCCCAGCACTTGGTCACATACCAATCCCTTGGGTTCCTCAAATCCATCCGAAATTTTGGGCGTTCGGTGAATTAACTGAAAAATTCTCTGGGCTCCAATTAAACCTTTGGAAAAATTTGGAGCAAAGGCAAGCGCGTTAGCCAAGGACCACGCACCCGAAAGCAAGCTTTCGCAGACACTAGAATTTTTCGTTCTTACAATTTGGTACTTTTTTCGGTTACTACCCTTACATGATAACGGTGGCGGTATCTAATCCTTCAGTTCTCACCAATACTGATCCATAATATACCACTGCCGCATATGCGAAGTTCGGCAAACTTCTAGCAATGCCATAAATAACAGCTCTAAAATGAGTGTTTCGTTTAGCTTTGCTGACGTAGGGCTGCAGTTTTTCCATGTATAAATCGTGAAAAAGGTGCTCGCATCCGACCGACGCAACGGTTCGAATACTGCTGATGGCTTCTACTGCAATCTAATCAAAAAAGCTCTAGATTATTTAATTTTTTAATTTTCGCTTTCAGATGCGGTTTTTGGTAAGCCAGTCTTACGACCTGCTCTCCTGAAAAATGACTACCCAAATACCTTGGATGAATTTTCTAATGCTTTGTAGTAGTCGTGACTCTCGTTAACCAAAATTTTTTGTTCCATATATGAAGATATCACAAGTAAAGGTACGAAAACTAATCCAACGAGGGCAATTTTCCAATCATAGTAGAGTGATATAGTAACCGACATTATAATCGTGGTGCCCGAATTCAGCAAAGTTCCAATTCTTTGTCCGGTTGCCTGAAATAAACATTCATTCAGAGAGTCACTTTTACGCTTAAAAATTTACCCCTTGCACGCTTTCCGGTTCACCCGAGAGCCGAGTACATAACGAGCCTACTCCGTTTTTCTTATCGTCAAACCATCCGATCTCTTGAATCAGCATGGATTTAAACATGAGACTTCTCAACCTCAGAGTTAAATTTTCACCAGCGACACCAAGCGAGTAGAACTGAAAATTTGGATTAAGTAACGAAATTGAAAAATTGGGCGAAAGAAAGTTGTAACACTGGCCCACCCAACGTGGGGCCAGAAAAAATTATAATCTACAAACTTATCTGACCTGTATTATTGTCGCAATTGCTACACCCACTGCGATAACTGCAAAACTAATACAATATAAGTTCATCTCTCTCTGTATCTCTTCCTCATCTTGGTTTGAAAGAATCTGAAAGGGTTTAACTCTGAAATTAAAACTGAAAGTGGTTTGGACTGCTAAGTATACTTACGCCAATTATCTTCCCGAAAAATATCGCATACACTGGCATACTAGCTCCGTTAATCATGCAGCAGAGGGAACCAATAAGGATGAAGCACCATTCGGGGGAATTGTACTTCAGGATGGCCCACAACGAAGAATTCGTGCTAGACTTTTCAATTTTGCCATTTTGGACAGAGAATTTATATTTTTCGATTGGTTCATCGATATTTTCTGGCTTAATTTGTTCAAATTCATTGGGAATATGCAAACACTCACCAGATTCTTCGCTCTCCGTTACCTGGGTCCGCACTAATTGATAGTACTCTCCTTCAGTTTTCATGAGGTCTTCATGACAGCCTTCTTCTTTTACCTCACCTTTGGATATGACAAAAATTCGATCTGCTTTTCTTACAGTTGACAGTCTGTGAGCGACAATGACGGTTGTGCATCCATAACTAGCCTAAACATGCAATGCCGTAAGCAAGTTTTTAAATGAAGTAGCGAGGCTTACGGTATCGAGGGCTGCCTGAACGATGGATTCGCTCTTGGTGTCCAAAGCTGAAGTAGCTTCATCCAATAACAAAATGGCAGGATTTCGTATCAAAGCTCTTGCAATTGCAATTCTTTGTTTTTGACCACCCGATAACTGAGCTCCTCGTTCTCCAATCATCGTGGAATAACCTTGCGGAAGAGTGCCGATAAACGCGTGAGCGTTTGCTTTCCTTGCCGCTTTTTCTATTTCTTCCTGCGTTGCACTCAGTAGGCCATATCTGATGTTTTCCGCAATTGTGGTTTCAAACAAGACGGGTTCTTGACCAACAACTCCAATGTAGCTTCTCAGACAATCCAGATCCAAATCAGTTATTTTTTGATCATCAATGGTTACCTAATCAGCAGTGGCCGTTGTAATGCTTATTAGAAATGTATTATTACTCACAGATCCGGAATCGGCGTCGTAAAACCTTTGGATCAATTGTATGCAGGTTGATTTTCCACAGCCGGAGCTACCAACCAAGGCTACGGTCTCTCCAGAATTGATGGTCAAATTGAGTCCACGCAAAACCTAATGAACCAAACTGTGCTTAAAAGGTTTGTTGCCTCCCACCACCCTCACCTCTACTTCCTTTCTCGAAGGGTACCGGAAATAAACGTTTTTAAACGAAATTCTCCCCTGAACTCCTTCAACCTTCCGACCGTTACCTTTCGATTGATTGATGAGCGGCCGACTGGAGATAATCGAAAAGACCTTCGCGGCAGCACCCTGAGCGATTCCGACCGTTTCAATATACGGAGAAATCATTCCCAAATGCATCTGTGCGCAGAGGATGCTTACGAAAACCTTTAAACATAAATTAATCTTGTTTTGAAAGTTACAGTCGGGATTTACTTACCGTAACCATGGTACTAGCATCGTAAGTTATTTCATCTGATGGGTAATTGCTTTCCCTAATGACCAACTTGACGCCGTACCAAAAAGCTAACCCAAAACTACAGTAAGTGAAAAACCAATTGACTCCAACACTGATTCCGTTGAAAATCGCTCTTTTTATATTATTATTTTTTGCTGACTCCAGGAAGCTGTTGTATCTTTCTTCCTCTTTCGCTTGCCCTCCAAACGCAACCACAGTTTTAATCGAACTCAAAACCTCTTCTGCCACCGAACCAGCTTCTGCGTACGCTTTAATTTCTTCTATTGCAAATTTTGAAGAAATCTACAAAAATCAAATGGAATATAAATACAGTCTTTCTTCCCAAAGTCCTCACCCAGGATACGATACCGATTGTGATTATTGTAACCGGAACAGTCACCATGCAAATCAAAGCCAATTCCCAGCCTTGAACCAAAGCCTGAATTAAACTTGCCACACATATTGATTGGTAATAGATAATCATCCCAAATTTTTCCCCCAAACCTTCTTCAATTTTCTTTAAATCACTGAAAACAAAAATATTTAAATATGTGATACCTACTCCTGAGGGGTTGCTTGGAGCCATATAATGACTTACTCGACCATTCTGCTAGAAAAATTTCCAGTTTTGTTTTGATCGTACCACGATATGTCCTGATTGAGCACGCTTGCGAAAAACAACTCCCTGATTTTGAAAGTCTGAAATCACAGGATCAAAAATTTTGTTCTTCCAGAACTGCAGTTACCTGTCTCAATGCGGTATAGTTTAGCAAAACTGTTGTTAAATAAGTAGAAACAAAAAGAAGAATCCCCAAAGAGCACGAAACTTCGACAAACCAAATCATATTTATTTCAAGAATTTGGCCAAATTCCTCCATCAGTTCTGGATCTGTGCCATTGATTCCGACCGTGGACCAGTAATCCACCAGAAATCCTGCCGACTTACCCAGCATCAGATAAAATATTGGCATGGTAATCCCAGCCACCAACCCGGAAGTCACCGCCAGAATTATTAAAATTTTATCCAATGGCGTCGAATATTGGAACTAAATCAAAATTTTGTTATGGTTTGGACAAGCAAAGGTTTCTTTAGTCCTTACAAGTTTGTAAAACGGAATACTTGGTACGTCAGCCTCAGAAGTGTCTTTATCACTGAAAAACAAATTGCCCTAAAGAGAATTTGGTAAAAAAATAAATTACCTTTTCAAAGTTGATTTGTTCTTCATTTTGACGGTTGAATTTTAATTTTACTTTGCTTGGTCACAGATCGTAGCCGAATGATTTACATACATCTACTAGAATTTCCAGTGGAGATAAACCAAAATAAATGAGCAACTTTGTTGAATGTTGTGATTTCTTGATATATCAAACAAAAATAAACCCAGTTACCTACATTTTGTTTCTTATTTATAAATTTTATTGCATAAACAACTGATTACCGTTCCCAGTTTATTTTGTCAAAAATGCAAAAATTAAATGTTTTGAATTAAAGGAAGATTATCCAAGAATGGAATGTAAATACTGAAGTGTAGTATTTTATTCATTATTAACTTATTACACTTATTTGTTTGGATAGCTCAACCAGGGCTGTCGAGAGCCACGTCGGGAGGAGTCTTTGAAGGCCAACTATACCAAGAAAGCGATGACGCAATCTATAAAGTCGGTGACGCCCACTTCACAAGGTCAGACGGTTTATTGCTTGTAAGCCACACCCACTTTACAAGGTCAGGCGTCTTATTGGTTGTAAGCTACGCCCACTATACAAGGTTACCTACACTTCAAGGTCGATGCATACATTCCCCAATTTTTAAAGATCGTTGCATACGTCAACGTTTTCCAAGGTTACTGCTAATAAAAATAGCCCCATCTCCCGCAATTAGCTGTAACAAACCTCAAGGTCTAACATTGACTTTTAATCTTACAGTACACACCAACTCTACTTACTTGAAATATAGGTGTGGCTTGCAACCAATAAAACACCTTGATCTTGTATAGTGGACGTGACTCGCAACCAATAAGACGCCTGACCTTGTAAAGTGGGCGTGGTTTACAAGAAATAAGCAGCCTGACCATGCAAAATGGGTGTGGCCTACGTGACGTATGCATCGACCTTGAAAATTTAACCTTGAGATCGACACTACTAAGCTTTAATTATTGGCAAACAGGGAGGGGTGTCTGGAGCACTCCCCAGTGCATCATATCAGCGCGTGCAGTCACCGGTAGATAATATCCGTAAAGAGCCTACGTATTTTTTACTATGATGTGGCTATTGAAACAAAAATAAAGAGTGCACTGGGGGGTATTCCATACTCCCCAGACCCCCCGGAATACACTCATTGCTTTGTGCATTTAAAACTTAAATTTAAAGTTTAAGTAGTTTAAGGGATCTCATAATATTTAAAATCCTCGGTTCCCGAAAAAGATTGTTTCGCTGCTAAGCCCACAAATAATTTTAATTTTGCCTGCCCGGAAGTAAGTTTGGTTAAGTCATGTTTCGGCTTGTTTCAAGTATCTCAGACAGTTATCTTCTTATAAGCTTGAAGTTAAACATATTTATTTATTATTGCAACTTCAAATTTCGATAGAGCTGCAGCTGTTGGCAAACCGGGGGGTCTGGGGGGTATGGAATATTCCCCAGTGCACCATTTCAGCACATCAGTCACTTGTACACACATAACGGATAATATCCGTAACTCAGTCCAGGTGGATTGGCTTCAGGCACGTTTTTAATGAGTTAAGCGCCAACCGAAACGGCCCGAAGCGCCCGGAGCGTAGCTGAGCTACGCTTTGGGTTGCGCAACCACCGTAAAATGAATAAATTATGTAAATTTTTTAAGTTTAGTAAGAAAGCAGAACTGGTAGCGAAATGTCCTAGAACCGAACTGCAGCTATTGGCAAACCGGGGGGTCTGGGGGGTATAGAATACCCCCCAGTGCACAATTTCAGCGCATCAGTCACCTGTAGATAGATAACGGATAAATTCGTAAAGGACCTACCTATACATATTTTTTATTATTTTCTTATTAAAAAAATTTATTGCCATAATTGCCAGTAATCACAAACCGGAGGGTCTGGGGGGTATGGAATACCCTCCAGTGCACATGTAGACAGATAACGGATAATATCTGTTAAGGACCTATACATATTTTTTATTATTTTTGAAAAATAAACTGTTTGACAACAAAAAATCGCTTTACGTAATTTATAGATGTCCCCTATGTATTAATAAATAATTTTAAATTGATATTCTGCGTATTTTATTATGCTTAACTTTAATTTAAAATTTTATTTTTATGTTGTAGGTAATGTAAAAAATTATAATTCTTAGATGATTAGGGGGCGTCTATTAATTACGTGAGGTGATTTTAGCGATTTTTAAACCCCGCTTTCCCCATGGTGAGATGTCGTGAGATTTGGCTCGAACCCCTCCCCCCTTCTAATCTCACTTGAAATTTTTTTAAATGCTTATTTTTAGTGTAAATACGTTAATCTATGATTTTTGGGTTGGATTTATTTAAAATTTATTTGCTTTATTATTTGATATTTGCTGAGACCCCCTTCTCCCCCACGCGAGATTCGGCTTGACCCCTTCACCCCTTAAACGGCTCAAGTAATTCATGGATGCCCCTTTTCCTCGTGGATATGAAATTAACACGACAACATGTATACAAACCGGGGGGTCTGGGGGGCATGGAATGCCCTCCAGTGCAACAGCAGATTATAAAAACTACAAATCTTTACAAATAAGAATCAAACAAAATAGAAAATTTTTCTTAATTTTTTTCATTAATTTATAAAATTTAACCTCTTATCCGTCGGCTATTTTTTCCAAAAACCTGCACTATTCACTTTATAATCAAAATTAAGATTTCCGTTCAGTAAAATCAGTAATAATTGAGTTAAATTGTATTTCATAGTCAAATTACAGGTGCACTGGAGGGCATTCCATGCCCCCCAGACCCCCCGGTTTGAGAAATAATAAATTTGTTTGTATTTGTACCACCCAAATCCCCAGTGCATTTTGCTGCAACCAGTAAATGTAGTTTTTGTTTCTGAAAAAGTGAAATTTTCTTATTTCACAAAAAACTACAAAAATTTACAATTAAAAATAAAATTTTCAAAATTTAACTAACAACATTTTTTTAACAAATAAAGTTTAAAAAATGATTAGTCTCCCTCTGCTCCTTGGATATGAAAGAAACACGACAACATGCATACAAAAATTTTAATTGTCCAAACCGGGGGGTCTCCCAGTGCACGCCTTTATTTTATTTCCAAATCACCCCTCTCTGGTTGGGCCTGAGCTCAGCTCAGCCGGTGAATTAACTTACATGAGACTCCGATTTAAATTAAATAAAATCAAATTTTGTGTCAAAATATTCAACCTCACACTTATTAACATTATTTAACAAAAACGAAACACTAATTATAGTATATGGGTGTATAATTATTATAACTGGACGAATTAACAAAATATTTACAATTTTGATTAGAAAAGAGTACAAAATGCATTTGTATTAAGCTTGAGAGTTAATTTGCCTAATCTAAAATATATCTATGAAAGCTATAACGAATTTTATTAAAATTAATAAATTATACTAATATTCCATCAATGTAAAACTTGACTTTCGAAACAAACAAACTCTATTTATAGTTTTGTAAACTGTAAAGGTTGTAGTAGAGACCCCGCTTGTTGAGCAATTCCTGATGAGTACCCATCTCCGAAATCCTTCCGTGATTTATAACGCAAATTACATCAGCATCCTGAATGGTCGTCAATCTGTGAGCGATAGAAATACACGTCCGGCCAAGTTTAGCGTTATCCAAAGCCTCTTGCACGACCTTCTCACTTTCGGCGTCCAAAGCCGAGGTAGCTTCGTCCAAAAGCAAAACTTTGGGGTTCCTCACCAAGGCCCTCGCAATGGCAACTCTCTGTTTTTGGCCTCCGGAAAGTTGAGTTCCCTTTTCGCCCAATTTAGTTTCGTAACCCTAACAATAATACATTCGTAAAATAAGGATGGAGGAGGGGGGGGGGTAATTTATCTTACCAACGGAAGAGACGTTATGAAGGTGTGAATGTTTGCCTGCTTGGCAGCGCTGATAATTTCTTCCTTGCTAACCTTTCGACTGTTATCGCCATAAGCAATATTATCGCTGATAGTTTTGCTGAAAAGATTAGGTTCCTGAGATACAATTCCCAAATGGGATCGCAAAGCGAGCAAGTTCATTTTTTCAATTCCTCTATCGTCGGCTCTGATCGATCCCGATGTTGGATCGTAAAACCGTTCCAATAATTGAACGATAGTTGACTTTCCACAACCACTGGGGCCGACCAACGCAACCATTTTACCTTTCAAAATTGACAGGTTCAAACCTTTCAGAACACCAACGGTTGGGCGATTTGGATACGAGAAAAACACGTTCTTGTAATTCAAATTTCCAGTATCCTGAAAACAAACCAGTTAGCTCCAAAGCTTCCTTTCGGAAAGCAACATACCCATCTCTCTTTAACATTTTGGGAACCGTCCACAATTTTGGGTGTTCGATTTATCAGATGGATTATTCTGCTAGCTGCAATCAAACCCTTGGAGAAGTTAGGCGTAAAGGCAAGAGCATTGGCTAACGACCAGGAACCGGTAATCAAGCTCTCGGATACTCTACAAAAAAATGTGTTTGATGCAAAATGCTTTCAGAAGGACTACTTCTTACATAAACACCCGACCATAGTCGATACCTTCGTCCTTGACCAACTTCGCTCCGTAATACAACGCAGCTGCATAAGAGAAGCACATCAGACTTCTAGAGAAGCCATATACTAAACCTCTAAAGTGAGTATTCCTTTTTGCCGTCCTCTGATAAGGATATAACTCGTTCATGTAGAGATCGTGAAAAACTTGCTCGCATCCTAACGATGCGACCGTTCGAATTCCGTTGATGGCTTCGACTGCAATCTAAATTTCGATCAGGTTGAGAAAATTAACAAATTTTGTTTTTCCTACCTTGGTAGACTTTTGGAGAGATTCATAGTTTCCTTGACTTTCCTTTGCCATTATCCTTTGTTCCAAGTAAATAGAGAGTACGATGAGGGGTGAGAAGCATAACGCGACAAACGCAAGCCTCCATTCGTAGTAGAACGAAACGGTAATCGCAATTATGATGGTGGTTGCCGAATTCAGCATGGATCCGATCCTTTGACCGGTCGCTCCTTGTACGCTGGCCGCCTCACCAGATAACCGAGCACACAGAGCTCCAACTCCGTTGTCCTTTTCGTCGAACCAACCCATCTCTTGGGTTAGTATCGCTTTGAACATTAGACTTCTCAGCCTCATGGTTAGTCTTTCTCCGGCCACCCCAAAGGTGTAAAACTAAAAATTCTGGTTGGGAAAAAATATATTCATTGTCTTCAAAGCTAACCTGTATCAACGTAGCAATCCCCGAAATGATCCCCATGATTAAAAAGACGAGAGAATACTTATTCGCTTCCGTTCGTACTTGTTCGTCGTCTTCGCCGGCAAGAACCTGTAACGAAGCTTCGATTCAGCGAAGAGACCTAAGAGTTTGTCTGACACTTACTCCAATTACGTCACCAAACATTATAGAATAAACGGGCATGCTAGCTCCGGTGATGATGGAGGTCAGGCAACCAATGGCGATTATCCACCATTCGGGCAAATTATATTTCATGATAGCCCACAACGAAGAGCTGGTCTCCTTAGTCTCAGTTTCTGGAACAAACTAAAAAAAAAATGTTTTTTTTCTTAATTTTTGCAAAAATGTTCTTACATCTCGAGCGTCCACCGGCAAAAGTGAAGGTCTTTTATCTCCAAACCCATCGATACTTTTTTGTCTTAAGAAGTCTTCCCTTTCGTCTGGCTCTAAAGTGGAATATTGGTTTTTAATGGATTTCATACATTTGACCAATTCTTACCAATATTTTGAGTCACATCGTCGTCGTTTTCTTCAATTTCGGTGCATTGAGCCAAAACCAATTTATAGTAAGCTCCCTTAGCCTGCATCAGATTTTCGTGAGATCCTTCTTCCTGTACTTGACCTTCACTGATTACTATGATGCGGTCCGCTTTTCGAACGGTCGATAATCTGTGAGCAACTATAACAGTGGTGCATCCATGGCTGGCCTAAAACTGCAAACTCAAAAACTCGAAGCTAAGAGTAGAAAGATACTTACAGCATCCAAAGCAGCCTGAACTACGGCTTCACTTTTGGTATCCAAAGCTGAAGTGGCTTCGTCCAATAATAAAATCGCCGGTTCCCGGACCAACGCTCTGGCAATTGCGATTCTCTGTTTTTGACCACCAGACAACTGAGCTCCCCGTTCCCCGATCATGGTCGAATATCCTTGCGGAAGAGCCGTGATGAAGGTATGAGCATTTGCTTTCTTCGCAGCCGCTTCTATTTCGTCTTGAGTTGCATCCAAATATCCGTACCGGATGTTTTCTGTAATGGTAGTTTCAAACAGTACCGGTTCTTGCCCGACGACTCCAATATAGCTTCTCATCCAGTTCAAATCCAATTCTGTTATTCTATTATTGTCGATGTACACCTAACGATGAGGACCATGTAATAAAAGTACTATAAAATTGCGAAACCTTACCGATCCGGAGTCGGGGTCGTAAAACCTTTGCAGCAGCTGTATACAGGTCGATTTTCCACAACCAGAACCTCCTACCAACGCAACTGTTTCGCCAGAATTTATGGTCAAATTGAATCCTCGTAAAACCTTGACGTCTCTCCGCGACGGATAATTAAAGTGGACTTCCCTAAACGTAATTTTTCCTTCAATTCTTCTTGGTTTCTTTCCTTTACCTCTCGACTCGTTAATGATGGGTTGGCTGGAAATTACTTGGAAGATTTTAGCTGCTGCGCCTTGCGCAACTCCAATTGTTTCGATGTACGGGGCCGCCATTCCAAAGTACCACTGGCCAGTCAAAACACTGAAGAAAATCTAGAAAAGTAAACAGAACATTTTGGTGATTGGGCGATTTAAATATGGTCCCCGCTTTTATTTTCAGTATCAAAATAAATTATGAAATTAATAAAAAAAAAAGATTTTATTGTGATTTTACTACTTGTTAGTCAAAATTTAGCTAAAAAAAAGGTTGCCGAAAAATAATAATTTGTCATCTTACAGAAGGTCCCAGCAAACCAGATCACGTTATTATCACGTCATTTTTTGGTCATTTTTCGTCGTCGACGTCAAGTGTTTATAATAATACGTGATATTGACGTCAGGATGTATAACAACTATAATAGTCACTAGGAGGTCATGCGTTCGAATCCCAGGCAGGTCATCTACGTTTTTATTATACGTAATAACTTTACGTATAATACACGTGGGTCAAATACATGAAATTTCCTTTCACGTTACAATATGACGTTAAAAGTACGTAATTTTTGTTTGAAAAATGACGTTTATTCGACCACATTTTCAAACGTACGATGGTCGATGGTCTGTGGCTTTTGCCGTCACATTTTGGTGATTATGACGTCATTGTATGGTAATTTCTAACGTAAGTATGTGACCTGGTTTGCTGGGGTCCAAGACAACAACATTTTACCGTAATCATGTTGCCAGCATCGTAGGTTATTTCATCTATAGGGTATCCTCTTTCCTTGATGACCAACTTGACACCATACCAAAAGGCTAAAGAGAAACTGGCGTAGGCGAAAAGCCACATGACGCCATTGCTGACTCCATTAAAAAACGAGCGCTTGATGTTGTTGTTTCTTGCCGATAACAGCAGTTCGTTATACCTCTCTTCTTCCTTTGCTTGACCTCCAAACGCGACGACGGTCCTAATCGATGTCAAAATTTCTTCTGCAATGGAACCGGCTTCTCCATATGCTTCTATTTCTTGTTTGGCAAGCTTGGAAGATATCTACAAAAGAGGACTGTGAACTGCGAACATATTTTTTTCCAAAAATCTTACAAAAGAAACCAATCCCATTGAGATGATTGTGATCGGAATTGACGTCATACAGATTAAGGCAAGTTCCCACCCTTGCACTAAACCTTGAATCAAACTCGATATGAAGATGCCTTCGTAGAAAATCACGATGCCCACCTTTTCGCCTAATCCTTCTTCAATTTTTTTCAAATCGCTGAAAATTACAAAGGATAATTACACCACAAGAACAGGAATGGGCGGACTCACTCAGCAATTCTGCTCGAAAAATCCCCAGTTTGGTTTTGGTCGTACCACGAAATATCCTGATTCAAGACTTTCGAAAAGAACAATTCCCTTATCCTGAAGGTCTAAAAAAACCTTTCAGTTTTTTCATCGTTAAAACTCACGCATCTTACCTGTCTCAACGCGCTGTAGTTCAGCAGAACCGTGGCGATATACGTCGCGACTAGAATTATAGCTCCCAGACCGGAAGTCGTTCCCACAAACAAAAGCATTGCGTCCATTAAAGTTTCTCCAGCAGGTATCATCACTTCTGGAGACGTCCCGTTGATTTCTGACGTATAAACGTACGTCACGATCGCTCCTGTTGCTTTACCAAATGTTAGCGATATCAGGGTGCTGGCGACGCCAGCGACAAGTGAAAAACAAACGGCGAAGAAAATTAAAAATTTGTCGAAAAGAGTAGAATATTTAAACTGAAAACAAAAGACGAAAAGGAGAATTATAGGGTAAACTAGGGTTAGACGGGTACTCACTAATTTATAGTAGGGGATGCTGGGGAGTTCTTCCTTCTCGGGTACAGTTTCATTTTTATCTTCTATTTCCGCATTTTCTTTGTTTCTACAACATAAATTAAGTAAAAAAGATAAAAAGTAAAATTTCTTCGATGGGGTAATCCTGAAGGATATCTTCAATTTACCTCAAGTTAAATTAGATAAACAAAGATAAAGCGACGCCTTCGTAAAGCTGATATTGAAAAGTTAAATTTATTACCACTTTACTATTATAAAGTAATAATCAATGTAATTTTTTTTACATTTCAATAATTAATCAGTAATTGCTCGGGTCATCGGTAAATAAATAGCTACATAATTATAATATTATTTTAAATGCGAAAACTAATTTAAAAAGTAAGTGGCTGTTCTGCCACTATCCTGTCATCTTATTTATCAGATTACATTTTAGGTTTATAAACATCTTTGACGAGAATAAAAATTTTGTATATGAATTATGTGAATACTAGAGCTGGGCGATACTCAAAAATCGATATCGAATATCGATAATTTCGATTAATCGATAACTTCGATTAATCGATATTTGTTATCGATACTTCGATAATTATCGAAGAATCAATATATCAAGATATCGATACCGATAATAATAAACCCCAATATTTTTTTCTCGAATAAAGAGACCGGTCGAACCCGGTCGAATGGGAAGTCAGGAAAACATAAGAGAAACCAAAATTATAAATATCGAAACTATCACAATATCGATAACTATCAATTATCGGTAACTATCGGAGTATCGAAAACTATCGAAATATCGATAAATATCGAAAAATCGAAATTTCAAAAATAAAATATTGTTTTTCGATTAATCGATAACTATCGATATTTATTGATTAATCGATAAAAAGTCCCAGCCCTACTGAATACTCACGTGGCTTCTCCGCCATTTCCAGCAGAGATTTTGTCAGATTTTAATTAGACTCATGATTCGAGCACGGATTTATATGCAACCAAAATACTTGAAAATATGCGCATATAATATATTGTGCACCGAATTTCCTTAAAATATGCACTAAAATTGATAAAAATAGATAAAATATGCATTAATATGCAAACTAAAAAATATCTAATTTTCAAATTTTTCAGTTTTTTCTTCAAATTTTCAATAAGTACTACTTTTTTTAATTTCCACCTTCACATGGCAATAGCTCGGAAAATATTGATTTTTCAGTAAAAATAGATAAGTGCTTTTTTAAAGAGCGTGAAATAATCTACAAACTAGATTTTAACTTTTATTGTCTAAATTCAACGGCTTTCGAGTTATAAAAAAAGTAAGTAAATAAATTTTGAAAATTTTGAAATTTTTTTTTGTTTTTTTTTAAATTGCTGTATCTTTTAAACGAAACATTTTTCAAAAACTCTCATGCCCCATTCCGAATAGGAAATTTAACGGACTATAACTTTCGTCTAGTAAATTTTTTTTGGAAAACTAATCTATTTTACATAAAATCGGAAAATAATAAAAAAAGTAGCTACAAAACAAAAAATTTAAATTTTTATTAAAAAATTATTTTATTGATAAGTTTAAACTATTACATTATGTAAGTATTAAATAATTGCTTAAATTGGCAAATTTAATAATAATTTTTAATTTTCTCAATTAAAATTCCACAAAAACCCCCAAAGTGACTCAAATATGCACAAATATGCATTATTTGCTCAAATATGCACCAAATATACAAAATATGCATTTTGACAAGCAGTTTTTAGCTTCTTTGTCCAGATTTCAAAAAAGCATAAAATCCGAGCTCTACTAATGATATTACACTTAAAATTAAAAAACTTCCACTTCCACTTCCAAAGTTAAAAAACTTAAAATTTAGTGCAGATTAAATTTAAAAAAATTATTCGGTCATTGGCAGACCCAAAAAGTTGGTTTCTGTTTAATTGTTGTTGAATTTAAAATTTTCTGATTAACTTTGATATATTAGACAATTGTTATTGTTTTCCAAATTAGTTTTAAACATGAAAAATAAAGTAATTATATTTATTTGTATGTAAAACCGAAGCACAGAATTATTTTTTCTCTCTATTCAAACCGCCCTCCCCTAAAAAGAGTGTTTACAATTTTTTTTCTGTATATTTGGTTTTCAAATGTCCTTTTCGTTATTGGACAATCTTACAAAATAGATGACAGTGACTTGAAAATTAATCCCTTTTTTTGCACATCGTAGAGCGTGCGATTTCGATTACTTATTTTTTTAATTTGAGCTACTCTCTTCTCTCTCTCTCTCTGAATTTGTAATATTTTTTTCTCAAAAAATTGCTTTCTGGATTCTGGATCAATACGAAATTGTATAATTGTGCATTTTACTGCATGACTGCTGTTATCGCAGATTTAACAATAAATTGATGGCAATATAAACTTTTACAGTTTATTTATAAATTTTTATCGTCCACAATGGTTTTCGTAACCTTGATATTTTTCCTAACCATGATAGATCGAAACTACATAGCAATTAATTCAAATTTGAATTACCTACATTAAAAAATAATTAATGAGCACAAATTTAAATGTTAGCTTACCATAACAATATGTTTATGTAACCAAAATTATTTTTGAAAATTTCACAAATATGGTAAATTTAAAATTTAAAAAAAAATATTAATTTTGAAAGCGCAATAATAATAATAATAATTTGTAATCTTTAATCTGTGGTGCCGGGTTTTTTAATTTTTAAAATTTTGAAAATATTTTTGAATTAAACTCAATTATCTCACCTTTTTAAACTCAATTTCGAGTAATCGTATTTCTTCCTTTTTTCCTTTTTAGTCATTGCGAATTATTTCAACACAAAAATGAAACTATAATGTTAAACTAAAACTATGCAGCGATTAAATGATAATAATGCTACATAAACATAGGTTGGAGGCAGAGCCGGAACTAAGGTGAGACGAAAGGAACCTTTGCCCTCAGGTAAAATTTTCAGAGGGGGGGGGGCGTTTGATTCGAAAAACAATTGCAATTGTTTTCTTTCTAGTTAAAAATTCGAAATGTAAGTCACGCAGGGTTCTGGAAACCGTAATTCTCGCAATACCTGATTAATTAAAATCTTAATGAGACTTTCGTAATACTAATCGGTCAAGAATAAATTTTCTCATTTTTGAGACTCTGGAATTGCGTGCACCAGAACCATACCTTACTCGCTCAAGTCCAAACCCTTGGGCCACAATTTCAAACGGCCACAGCTGCGATATTATTGATTTTTTAGGCGTAATGGATTAGAAGTTTTTAAAGATCATTCGCTGATCTACAAATTCGGTTATAACCCCTTATCGTCTAGAATCAACTGATTTCGAGTTATAAATTAAATTATGTAAAAAACTGTTAAAATAAATTTTGTGAATTAATTTTTTTTTACCTACACTTTATTTGTTATTTTCAGAATTTTTGTGAAAACGGTTAGTTTTCCAAAAAAATGTATTTGACCAAAGTTGTAGCCCGCTAAATTCGCTATCCGGTTTGGGTAATCAGTTTTTTTCGAAGAAGTTTCGATTAAGAGATACGGGGTTCGCAACAAACGTAAAAAAAATATAATCTGAATTTTATTAACATTTTTTCACATAATTTAATTTATAACTCGAAATCCGTTAACTTTAGACGATAGGGGGTTATAACCTAATTTCTAGATAAGCAAATGGTCTTTAAAAAAGTTCTAATGCATTAAGCTTCAAAAATCTATAATATCGGAGCTATGGCTTTTAGAAATCAGAAATTCAAAAAATTGCTTTAAAGAGAGGTAGATACTTCACAGTCCTTTGGAGGAAGAAGTTGAAACACTTTTAATTTATCCAATTAGAGTTGCATGTCTAACTTAAAAAGTGGAGTCAATCAAAATTAATTAACACTAGCGAGGTTACCTACTCATCTGGGTCAATATAGCAAATGGTTTGTTTAATCCAAAGGCACGTCAAGCACAGGAGCAATGATATTCGGTGACGATAATATTTAATCTGCAATTTTTTGGTTGGTTATTGTCCCGAGAGATTTTTTTGGGAGAGACTCCAAGAGTATTCAGTATTCCATGGTTAGTTAAAGTTAGGTTTTGTTATCGACGATATTAAATAATTGTTAAGTACTTTTATCTGTTTTACATGTAATTATTGTCTACATACATGTACTTACATACCATGTAAAACATTCAATTATTTTTAATGTATACGCAGGCAATCAGTTTCATGTCATTTTCGATTTTCATCGTTATTTGTGTATCAAGGACGGAAAGTACTAATTTACCGCACGAGTGCGTTAAGTACAATCACTGCAATCACGCGAGGATTGAGGTGTAAACCCTGTAAAGAATGAAACACCAAATAAATTGATGTAACCGATATTTTTTCTTCGTCCTTCATCAATTATAACAAAATAAATTCGGCCTTTATTCCTTATTGAATCAATTGAAAAACAACACGTGAAACAGTTCGCAATGACGCGTTTTTTGATTGATTGATGGAAAATTACGTAACGGGAATAATTAAAACTTTACACAAATACCAAATTTTTTTGCGAAGAAAAAATGATCAAAATACTTACAATTCCTTAAATCTCGTGATTTTCCCACTGTTAAAACTGCTATTTTCGTAAGCTTCCAACAACAGGTCCAAATTCAGGCTGAACCTGTTATCCAAATTGAGACTCAACCGTTGCGCCATTATTACAAAATTAACATTGGAACCAAAAAATGATTTCGCCACCTGAAGTACCCGTGCACACGAATTCTCCAAGACTAAATGATCATTTAATAGGCTGTTAAGAACTAATACATTTAATTAGTCTAAGTTGTTGCGTCACGAATATTGGATGTGAGTTGAAATGAATCAATTTCAATTAAGCAGCATCAGACTGCCTAAAAAAATATCGACATCTTTATCTGCATCTTATCAAAGAAAAATTCGCTAGCGGATTTGCGAAATCTCAAAATTCACAAAAAATAAATTCTTTTTTTTTTCAGTAACAGTTAATTTCAAAATTCGTCCCATGCTGGAATCTGATCGTTGTCGCGTTAATTTTTTGAAGAGCTCCCGTAAGTGACGTGGTATTTGGTTTATTAATAGTGACAATTTTATAATTGTAAGGTCACGTGTTAACCTACGAAATGAAATTCAATTTTACAGCCTTTTTTCAATGAATTAACGAGCGGCTTTATTTACTTAATTTTTTCCTTCTGTTTGCTCATTAATCAGGTCACACATTCCGTACGTCAAAAAGTGAAAAAAATTTTTATTTCTGCTTTCGCACCAAAATTATTGATTTTTTAGCCTAAATGGTTTAGTACTTTTGTTTAGTTGAAAACATCCCTGAAGCTGCCACAAGTCGAAAATGAAAATTTTCTAATAAAAAATTAAAATTTAATTCCTTAGGTGATTTGGTGTCTTGGATGAATTACAAAATAAACAAAAATTGATCCTATGGTAAAATACTGTAACCGAAGACTATTTGTAGTTCTGTATACTATACAGACTGTGGTAGAGGCCTCTTCTGTTGAGCAATTCGGAATGGGTGCCAATTTCGGCGACACTTCCGTGATTTATGACGCAAATTACGTCGGCGTCTTGAATTGTCGTCAATCTGTGGGCAATGGTAATGCAGGTCCTACCAACTTTAGCGTTATCCAGTGCCTCCTGGACCACCTTTTCGCTCTCGGCGTCCAACGCGGAGGTAGCTTCGTCCAAAAGCAAAACTTTTGGATTCCTCACTAAAGCTCGCGCAATAGCAACTCTCTGTTTCTGCCCACCAGAGAGCTGGGTTCCCTTTTCGCCCAATTTAGTTTCGTAACCCTAGATTAAATTTTTTTAAACCAGGATTAAAATTAACCGAATTATTCTTACCAATGGCAGGGACGTTATGAAGGTGTGGATGTTAGCTTGCTTGGCTGCACTGATGATTTCAGCCTGACTAACCGTCCGGGAGTTATCACCGTATGCAATATTTTCAGCAATGGTCTTACTGAAAAGGTTAGGTTCTTGCGAAACAATTCCCAAGTGAGATCGCAACGCGAACAGATTCATCTTTTCGATTCCCCGATCGTCGGCGGTGATCTCTCCCGCAGTGGGATCGTAAAATCGTTCCAGTAACTGGACGATCGTTGATTTTCCGCAACCACTGGGACCTACCAACGCTACTACCTTTCCTTTCAGGACTAAAAGATTGAAGTCTTTTAAGACTTGAGCGGTCGGACGATTGGCGTACGAGAAAGAGATGTTCTTGTAGTTCAAATTTCCAGTTTTCTGCAGGAACAAAAAAGGAGTCAGGAGAGTATTTTGACAGAACTCCAAGACGTACCCATCTTTCGTTGACGTTTTGGGATCCGTTCACAATCTTGGGCGTTCGGTTGATCAAGTCAAAAATTCTGTGGGCAGCGATTAGGCCTTCAGAGAAATTTGGAGTAAACGCCAGAGCGTTGGCCAGGGACCACGAGCTTGTTATTAAAGTCTCGGAAACGCTGAAAGCTTTAATTAGATCAGTAACTCTCTGGCAGAAGCAAAACTTACATGAAAACACTGGCACAAGCCAATCCTTCATTTTTCACCAAATAAGCTCCGTAATACAATGCAGCCGCATAGGCATAACACAGCAGACTTCTTGAAATGCTGTAAACAACGGCCCGGACGTGGGTGTTCCTTTTTGCCTTATTTTGATAGGGAATCAACTCCTTCATGTATAAATCGTAAAAAACGTTCTCGCATCCCAGCGAAGCCACAGTCCGAATACCGTTAATAGCTTCCACTGCAATCTAAACTAAATTATAATTTTGTAACGACTTGTGACGTAATAAGCCATACCTTCGTAGAATTTTGTATGGATGCATAGTGACTTTGACTTTCCTTGGCCATGATTTTCTCTTCAAAATATGTAGAGAGAACGATGAAAGGTGCAAAGCACAGAGAGACAAACGCCAACCTCCATTCATAATAAAAAGCGACGCCCAGAGCCAGGATGATCGTAGTTGTGGAGTTTAAGGTGGCGCCGATTCTCTGTCCGGTTGCGCCTTGCACGCTGGCCGCTTCGCCAGACAATCGTGCGCATAACGAACCTACGCCGTTATCCTTTACGTCGTACCAACCCATCTCCTGGTTCATCAGAGCTTTGAACATCAAGCTTCTCAGCCTCATGGTTAATTCTTCCCCAGCAACCCCAAAAGTGTAATACTAAAATTCCTGATGCAAAAACGGTTGAAAGATCATCGTAGACCTACTTGGATTAAAGTGGCAACTCCGGTAAAAATTCCTATTATTACGAAAACTATGGAAAATACATTGGCTTGGCTTCTAACTACTTCGTCATCTTGATCTGCCAAAATCTAAAGGAAATGAAGCAGTTTGTCCAGGAACGAAATGTTCTAGAACTTAAACTTGATACTTACTCCTACTACGTCACCAAATACGATGGAGTAAATCGGCATAGAGGCTCCGGTGACGATGGCACTAACACAGCCAATGGCAATGAGCCACCATTCTGGGGAATTGTACTTCATGATGACCCATAACGAAGAACTCTGATCGGCAGTTGCAGTGTCATCGTTATGGCTCCCCGATAAGAGTAAGGACCTCTTATCTTCTACTTCGTTAATACTCTTTTGTCGTACAAAATCCTTCCTGTCTATGGCTTGGATTGGGAGATCTTCGTTATCTGACGGTTCGGTGACTTGTGCTGTCACCAACTGATAGTATGCTCCTTTCGCTTGCATTAGAATCTCATGAGAGCCTTCTTCTTTGACCTGACCTTCCGATATAACGATAATCCGGTCGGCTTGTCTCACAGTAGAAAGTCTGTGGGCAACAATCACGGTTGTGCATCCATGGTTCGCCTGAAAATCAGAAGAAATTAAACAAAATTTCAGCAAAACCAAGCTGTTGTTACGGCATCCAAAGCAGCTTGAACGACGGCTTCACTTTTGGTGTCCAACGCGGAGGTGGCTTCGTCCAACAGCAAAATCGCCGGTTCGCGAACCAATGCCCTAGCGATGGCGATTCGTTGTTTTTGACCTCCCGACAACTGAGCTCCTCGCTCACCGATCATAGTCGAGTAACCTTGAGGTAGGGCGCTGATAAAGCTATGAGCGTTAGCTTTCTTTGCGGCTTCTTCAATTCTTTCATGGTTCGCTCCCAAACACCCGTATTTGATATTTTCGGCTATTGTTGCTTCAAACAGCACCGGCTCTTGCCCAACGACACCCACGCAACTTCTGAACCAGTTCAGATCCAAATCAGCCATGTTATCATTATCGATGTGGACCTAGAGGAAAGATAAAATTAAAAAAATTGTTGAAAATGAGATAGAACTTACCGATCCAGAATCGGGATCGTAGAACCTTTGGAGCAGCTGGATGCAAGTCGATTTGCCGCATCCAGAGCTTCCCACCAGCGCTACAGTCTCTCCAGAGTTTACAGTGAAGTTTAATCCGTTCAAAACCTTGAAATCAATAACATCCTCATGTCGGTTTTACACTACGATTGCTTACCTTCACGTCCTTCCTGGAGGGATAAGTGAAGTCGACGTTGCTAAACGTAATTTTCCCTTCCATTCTCTTCGATTTTTTCCTCTTCCCTTTCGATTGATTAATAACCGACTGACTAGCGATAATTTGGAATATTTTGGCGGCAGCCCCTTGAGCTATTCCAAACGTTTCCAAATACGGCGCGGCGGAACCGAAATACAAACTTCCTATCAGGATGCTCATGAAAATCTGCAAAATGGAAATTTGTTTTGATTCGTCACTGGCCAAAAAAGCTTACCGTGATCATGGTTTCGGCGTCGTACTTGACTTCGTTTGCTGGTTTTCCCCTATCGGCTATTATTAACTTCACTCCATACCAAAATGCCAACCCGTAACTCGCGTAGGCAAAAAACCACATCAAAGCGTTACTTATTCCGTTGAATAACGACCTCTTGATATTGTTATTCCTGGCGGTCAGAAGCAAATCGTTATACCTCGCCTCTTCCTTCTCTTGCCCACCAAACGCCACCACGGTTCGAATTGAGCTTAAAGTTTCTTCCGCAACTGACCCAGCTTCTCCGTAGGCTTCCATTTCTTCTTTCGCTAGTTGCGAAGAAACCTAGAATTACGAACCAGTTGACATGGTTACGTCAGAATTCGTCAAAATCACGTGATTTTACGTAACCGTATCAACAGGGGAAATGTAAGTTTTGAACAATATAATTCCTTACCCAAGCAACAGAACCCATCGCGATGGTGGTGACTGGTAACGAAATCAAACAAACCAGAGCCATCTCCCACCCTTTAATCAGGCCTTGAATTACACTCGCTATGAAGATTCCTTCGTAGAACGCAACGATTCCAACCTTCTCGCCCAATCCTTCTTCGATCTTCTTTAAATCGCTAAAATGGAGAGAGAGACTTTGTAAAATAAACCAAATAATATCGGAATCACCACTTACTCGGACATTCTACTAGCAAAATCTCCAGTTCGGTTCAGGTCGTACCACGCAATGTCCTGATTTAATAATTTAGAAAAAAATAGTTCTCTAATCCTGAAAGTCTAAAAGCCAAAAGATTAAAATGAATTCTAAAATTTTCTGGTTTGAAGGTTTACTTGTCTCAGAGCGCTGTAATTGAGCATGACGGTGGATAAGTAAGTGGTGACGAGAATAACCGTTCCCTCGGTTGTCGTAGTGATCACGAACCAAAGGATTCCATCGGCCATCACTCGATCGGCTTCTTCCATTACTTCTGGGTTTGTTCCATTCGTTTGGGCAGTATAGGCGTAAGTTACTATCACGCCGGTTGCCGAACCAAAAGTCAACGAGAGGAGTGTCATGGCGACGGACGAAACCAGAGCAAAAACCAATCCAAAAAATATTAAAGCTTTGTCTAGTGCTGTCGAATATCTAAACTGAAAGGAAATTGTGTAGTTTGCTTAAGCAAGAGCTTTCGAAGCCACTCACCAATTGAACAAATGAAATGCTAGGCGTTTCCGCTGACGTTTCTTCGACTTTGAGACTTTCATTATTACTGAAAATTAAACTGCACTGTATCCCCTGAAGCTAATCAATAGAAAGCAGTTTCCTTACTCTAAAGTCTAAATCAAAAAATACCTAATAAATAGGTAAATAATAAAATAAAATGTTAGACCGCGTAACCGCTAAAGCTTGGAAAGTGGTTCGGCTTCCACCCTAAAAAGACGAGAGGCTAACACTCCAATGTTAAATAATTTTGATACGGAGACAGATGGGTATGGTTATCTGTCACATTTACCGATCTTATTTTATATAAAAATTTATTGAAAGGTTAAATTTGGAGTTAAGGAGATAAAGAATAAATAATAAAACTTCAAATAACAACTTAAATTCAATAATATATTGAAATTACATTTTTAAGCTTTCAGCGACTGTTATCGCCTTCGTCAGAAATTTATTTATTATAAACAAAATAAATACATGGAAACCGGGAAAAAACATAAAGAATAAATAAAAACCAAATTTTTGAAATTTATTCAAAAATTAGCTATAATTTTGTAAACTATAATTTTGAATAGAAATAATCGAAAAATTTTGTAATTTATAGAATAAAGAAATTATACCGCAATATGGCAGAAAAAAAATTCTAAATTTAATTTTCCTTTTTTGTAAAATGCCGAAACTTGGCAGCTTTTCTTTCGACTTTCTAAAAATATACCTACCTACATAGTCGATCATAATATTGCTTTCTTAACTGATAATTATTATATAATTATATAATTATAAATATGAAATAAATTTGTCTTACCTCCCTAAATTCAAATTTGAGCCATCATACTTATTTTCTCCCTCCGCGTTCGCCATGATGGCTGGATGAAACTAATTTCACTTCCGGTTATGAGAAAAGTCGCTAATAAAATTTAAACTTTGTATTAACTAAAGAAAAACTCCAAGTTGTTAAAATAAACGCACATTGCAATACACAAATCGTAACTCCCAGTGTTGTGTAATCTAAGCAATCGCTGTAGCGCATGTCGATGATATTTTTAAAATAAAAATATTATTGCCGCTTCCCTCCCTCCCGAAATGCTTAAGTTGCAGCCAGCAGGAAATTCACATTTTATTAAATAAAATCAGATTTTCCACTTTCGAATTTTGTTTGAATGAATGCTGTTAAAATTGATGTGCGGGCTGTGTAGAACGTAGAAGTCGTTTAGACCGCTACCCATTCATAAAATGAAAATAAAATATATTTAATGTGGTTGACCGAACATTTAAAATTGCAAATTTTTGGTATTATTAATGGATGAAGGAAATTCTACGCGAGTATTTCCCTTCAGACTCGCATGAATGGATTAACGAGATTCCGCAATAACTCGAAACGGGGCTAGATATTGAAAAACTCCCTATTTTATCTCTTGCCCGGGATTGTTACCTACGATTATCGATTAATCCTTTTTATTATTATTATGGATAAAGTATAATAAAAAAATAAAATTTAAAAAATAAGAAAAAAATTATTTTTTTAATTTACAAAATTTTTTTTTTTGCGTTTTCGTGTGGTCAGGTTTAACTCGCAATAATTATTCACTAAACACGAAATTTTGTTAAAAAATTCCTAAGTAAAAATATATAATAATAAATTAATAATCAGTGGCGTAGTCGAGGCAAATTACCGGGCAGGGCTTGGTGGAAAATATTTTCAATAAAAAATCTTTAAAATTTAATTTTTAATTTCTTATTACGTAAATACATATTAAATAGAACAATTTCAATAAACTAAGTCTACTTACAAAAATTCAAAAATTCATTCATTTTAGGCAGTTACTATTGAGTAGTAGTGCTGTGTTTAAATTCGGAAGAAATAGTTACATTCGAGTTTGGACAGAACAAAGTCCAAAAAAATCTTTGGAAGTCCAGAAACCAATTAATAAATTAGATGTTCCAACTAAGAGGCTGTTAACACGCAGACACAAATTGCGATGTCGGCAGGATACACCTTTTTACCTTTGAGAGTGATTAATTCAATTTAGTAATTGGTTTGAAAAATCTTAAAATTAACTACCAGATTTATTTTCTCCTGTTTGGTTTCTAAAATACTAAATTAATACTGTGCGATGAGTTGGGACACAAGATTCTGAAGTTTAAGTGTGGTGCCACATTTAACATAATAATATAGTGACGACTTTTTTCGGCACTTAATGACGAAGTACACTTGGGTGCATTCAATGTGTAAAAAAATAATTCTTTATGAAACAGATCACAATCAAAAAATACTGAAAATTATAAAAAGGCCACTGCATTGAGTGACATCTATTTGTAGTTTTGCAAACTGTAAAGACTATGATAGAGGCCCCTTTTGTTGAGCAGTTCGGCGTGGGTCCCAATTTCGGACACCCTTCCGTGATTTATGACGCAAATTACGTCGGCATCTTGGATTGTCGTCAATCGATGTGCAATCGTTATGCAAGTCCTACCAACTTTCGCGTTATCCAAGGCCTCTTGGACCACCTTCTCGCTCTCGGCGTCCAGGGCGGAAGTAGCTTCGTCCAAAAGCAAAACTTTGGGGTTCCTCACCAAGGCTCGCGCAATAGCAACGCGTTGTTTTTGCCCGCCTGAGAGCTGAGTACCTTTCTCGCCCAATTTAGTTTCGTAACCCTGGATTAAAATTCTTTAAACCTGGATTAAAATTAACCACATTTATCTTACCAATGGAAGAGACGTTATAAAGGTGTGGATGTTTGCTTGTTTGGCCGCGCTGATTACTTCGTCCTTGGTAACAGTTCTGGTATTATCGCCGTAGGCGATGTTTTCGGCGATGGTTTTACTAAAAAGGTTAGGTTCTTGAGAAACAATTCCCAAATGAGATCGTAACGCAAGCAGGTTCATCTTTTCGATTCCTCTATCGTCGGCGGTGATCTCTCCCGAAATGGGATCGTAAAACCGTTCCAGTAATTGGACTATCGTGGATTTTCCGCAACCACTAGGTCCTACCAACGCCACCATTTTGCCATTCAACACCGAAAGGTTCAGACCTCTCAAAACACGAGCCGTCGGCCGATTGGGATACGAGAAAAATATGTTTTTATAGCCAATATCTCCAGTTTCCTGCAAGAACAAAACCATCAGTCGGAATTGAATTTTGGAGAAAATCCCCGACTTACCCATTTTTCGTTGACGTTTTGGGATCCGTCGACAATCTTGGGCGTACGGCTGATCAACTCAAAAATTCTGTTAGCCGCGATGAGACCTTTGGAGAAATTCGGAGTGAACGCAAGGGCATTGGCCAAAGACCACGAACTCGTGATTAAAGTCTCGGATACGCTAAAATCTGTGATTAAAAAAGACTTTCTCCAAGCAAATGAAACTTACATAAAAACAGTTGCATAGGCTAATCCTTCGTTTTTAATCAATCGAGATCCGTAATACAGCGCAGCAGCGTATGCAAAACACATCAAGCTTCTGGAAACGCCGTAAACGGCACCCCTGACGTGAGTGTTCCTCTTGGCAGTGTTTTGATATGGAATCAGTTCGTTCATGTACAAATCGTGAAACACCCGCTCGCATCCCAGCGACGCAACCGTTCGGATTCCGTTAATAGCTTCCACGGCAGTCTAAAATCAATTATACAAAATTTGATAGCTTGGAACACGGGTGGTACCTTTGTGGAGTTCTGCAAGGACGTGTAGTGACCTTGACTTTCTTTGGCAATGATTTTCTGTTCTAGATAGATTGAAAAAACGATGAGAGGCGAGAAACAGAGAGCGACGAAGGCTAGCCGCCATTCGTAGTAGAAAGCTATGGTAAGCGCTATGATGACTGTGGTTGCTGCATTCAACATTGTACCGATTCTTTGGCCGGTTGCTCCTTGCACGCTGGCCGCTTCGCCAGACAACCTGGCGCACAATGCGCCGACGCCGTTATCCTTGATGTCAAACCAACCCATCTCCTGACTCAACATGGCTTTGAACATCAAACTTCTCAGTCTCATGGTTAATTTCTCCCCAGCAACACCGAAGGTGTAACACTAAAACTTTCGATGCAAAAATTGAAGAGAACAAATTAGAAACTTACCTGAATTAAAGTGGCGATTCCACTGACGACCCCTATGACTATAAAAAGTACGGCAAACTTATTGGCTCCGGTTCTAACCACTTCGTCATCTGTATCTCCCAAAATCTGACGAAAAATAATTCGTGAGAAAAGAAAGAGGGAAATCCCGTAACACTTACTCCAATTATGTCACCGAAGAGTATGGAATAAATTGGCATGGCAGCTCCCGTGACGATGGAACTCAAACAACCAATCGCAATGACCCACCACTCGGGCGAATTGTACTTCATGATAGCCCATAAGGAAGACCTGCTTTCGGTCGTCGTAGTGTCCTGAACAAACTGAAAAAGATATTAGGTCAACCAATTAGATGAATTGCTCGTTCGGCATATTACATCGCTAAGGTTGCTTGGCAAAAGCGAAGGTCTCTTTTCGCCGGTTTCGTCGATACTTTTTTGCTGTAAGAGGTCGTTCCTGTCCATGGTATCTAAATATAAGACTTTACCAAAACGCAAGGAAGATAATTGGATGAACTTACCGATGTGTTGAATCGCTTCGTCTTCGTTATCTTCTGGTTCGGTGACTTGGGCGGTGACCAACTGGAAGTATGCTCCTTTGGCGTTCATCAGACTCTCGTGAGAACCTTCTTCTTTCACCTGTCCTTCAGACATAACAATAATCCGGTCCGCTTGTCTTACAGTCGAAAGCCTGTGGGCAACAATTACGGTCGTGCATCCGTGGCTAGCCTAAAAATAAAAAACCTGAAAATGAATTTCATGAAAAAAAAAAAGAATCTTTACAGCATCCAAAGCAGCTTGGACGATGGCTTCACTTTTGGTGTCCAACGCCGAAGTGGCTTCATCCAACAACAAAATCGCCGGTTCGCGAACCAATGCCCTGGCGATGGCGATTCGTTGTTTTTGACCTCCCGATAACTGAGCTCCTCGTTCACCAATCATGGTGGAATAACCTTGAGGAAGGGCAGTAATGAAACTATGCGCGTTTGCTTTTTTCGCCGCCTCTTCGACTTCTTCGTCGCTGGCGTCCAAATACCCGTATTTGATGTTTTCGGCAATTGTAGCTTCAAACAAAACCGGTTCTTGCCCAACGACACCTATGTAACTTCTCAACCAATCCAGATCCAAATCAGTTATCTTATTATTGTCGATGTGCACCTAAAAAAGAAGATTGGGAGTCAAATAAAACAAAAAAAAAGAATGAAATCGAACTTACCGATCCAGAATCGGGATCGTAGAACCTTTGAAGCAGTTGAATGCAAGTCGATTTTCCGCAACCAGAGCTTCCAACCAACGCCACGGTCTCTCCAGAGTTGATAGTCAAGTTGAATCCGTTCAAAATCTTCACGTCCTTCCTGGACGGATAGGTGAAGTGAATATCGTTGAACGTAATTTTTCCATCAATCCTTCTCGGTTTCTTTCCTTTCCCTCTCGATTGATTGATAACCGGCTGACTAGCGATAACTTGAAAAATTTTAGCGGCAGCTCCTCGAGCGATTCCAAATGTTTCTATATACGGAGCCGCCATTCCAAAATACCAAGTTCCTGTAAGAACACTGAAGAAAATCTGCAAAAAAAAAATTACGAATCGATTGGATGATGTTTTGATGGTAAAAACTGTTTACCGTGATCATGTTTCCTGCGTCGTACTTGACTTCGTCCAATGGCTTTCCTCTGTCGGCTATGATTAGCTTGACACCATACCAAAACGCCAAAGAGTAACTGGCGTAGGCGAAAAACCACATCAAAGCGTTGCTTATTCCATTGAGAAACGACCTCCTGATGTTGTTATCTCTGGCTTTCATGAGTAAATCGTTATATCTTGATTCTTCCTTTTGTTGCCCACCAAACGCAACCACAGTTCTCATCGAAGTCAAAGTTTCTTCGGCAACTGAACCAGCTTCTCCATAAGCTTCCGTTTCCTGTTTAGCTAATTTTGAGGAAACCTAAAATCATACAGTAGCGGTAAATCTTCAGTCTGAAAAGATAATTTTCTTACCCAAGCAACAAGACCCATGGTGATGGTGGTAACTGGAAACGAAGTCATACAGATCAGAGCCAACTCCCATCCTTTAACCAGGCCTTGGATTATACTGGCTACGAAAACGCCTTCATAGAATATAACAATTCCAACTTTCTCGCCCAAACCCTCTTCGATCTTTTTTAAGTCGCTAAAACACGGATAGTTTGTAAAATGAACCAGACCATCGTCTGGATGATGGATGCCATGAGGATGATAAAGCAAAGAAGTGCGTCAGTCGACAAGAGACGAAAGAGAAGTTAAGCAAAAAACAACGAAGATGTGTCGACTTACTCGGCCATTCTGCTCGAAAAATCTCCAGTGTGGTTCTGATCGTACCACGAAATGTCCTGATTTAACACTTGAGAAAAAAATAATTCTCTAATTTTGAAAGTCTGCAAAGAAAAGGAAAGTGATAATTTCTGGTACATTTTTCTGATTTATTTGTTTACTTGTCTCAGGGCGCTGTAGTTCATCATGACGGTGGACAAGTAAGTGCTGACGAGAATGATAGCTCCCAAACCCGTCGTGGTAGCCACGAACCATATTATTCCATCGTCCAACACCCTACCGGCTTCTTCCATAACTTCCGGGCTCGTTCCATTCATTTGGGTAGTGTAAGCATACGTTACTATCACGCCTGTTGCTGAACCAAAAGTCAAGGACACCAGGGTCATGGAGGCAGCCGAAACCAAAGCAAATACCATTGCAAAAAATATTAAAGTTTTGTCTAATGCTGTTGAATATTTAAACTGGAAGAGAAAAGGTGTGCAAAATTTAGTCAAACCACAGATTCACCAGACTTACCAATTGAAGAAACGAAATGCTGGGTGCTTCTTCCTTTTCGGGTGTCGTCGGTTTTTCCTCGACTTCGGGACTCTCCTTATTGCTGGAAAATAAATTGAAGCAGTCGTAACATAATTTTATACATTGCGATTACGTTGAAAACGTAAAGAGATGTCTTCGTATCAAGGTGGCGTATTGCCCCCGTTTCCCTCATCGGTAATAATAAAACAAAAGTCTTTCAATGACAAATCATAGTCAGGGCCGTATCGAGTATCCTCGACCTTAACACTTATGTGAGCAATTGATTTGAATTTTTTTATTGATTTAATTATTGCTGCGAGATTCCTTTACATGACGAACATTAATACTCGTAAACGATTACAGAAAATATTTATAAACAAATTTACAACTCCACGTGCCCACAATGTTTGACCCTGAGACCAATACTCGTTCATTGTCAATGATTTTAGCTTGGTAACTAAAAATAGATCACAGTTTTTGTACAAAAAAAATTACGTAATTTCCTAGAATTTATCACTTTTGGTTAACTAAACCAATTAGCAATTTCCACAAAAGGGGGGGGGGATTAAATTTTTTTAATTTTTTTAATTGCCCTAGAATCTAGGCCTCTCGAACTAGGTGTTAGAAATTGAACATCCCTGACTCCAAAAAACACTTCCGTCAACCATCTGGCTGCCCGACAACCCCTGAACTAATATAAACCCAAAAATGTTTGTTATTCCACCTGTAAATCAAAAATGTAAGCAATTAATGATTAACGGCTTTTTTTTTGAATTACAGATTTTCTATTAAAAAATTTATCATCTTTGATCAAACAAAATTAACATTTTTATTTTGAAATGTTGTTCGAAGGATTTATTTGTTTAAATTCTGTTTAAACAAGATTTTGTGTTGGCTCAAGTCCAGCTAAACGCCGTTAAATAAAAGTCAAGTCAAATATTTGCTAAAAGTTCAAAAAACCACATTGCAAGCTAGCATTTTTTTTTAAATTTAATTTTGATTAAAAAAAAATTTTTGAAATTGGTCAAAAATCAAAATAGAGTACTTCGGTCGTGAGTCATTGCCCTCCCCCCCCTTTGTATCCTCTCCTGTTTTCTGTCAATCCCATACTTTTCTTCAACCCTGAGAAGTGTGGAAGACCTACAATTCTTTGGTCCTCTAAGACAAGGACGGCCATAAGAGTGTGCCATAGGGGCCATGACTCCCCTGCTCCGGGGGCCACAACGGCAAATTACAGCATATACTAATAACAATATTAGTAAAGTGTGCACTGAGGGGAACCCCCAGCCCCCCGATTTATTCCCATTGTTCTGAGTTTTTAAAACTGAAATTCAAAATTTAAGAAATTAAACCCACAATATGTTTAACGTTTCGAGCTCTGAGCCTTGAAAAAAGCCGCCAGGTGATTTAATTTTTGCAGGTCCGGGATTAGAAGACCCTAGAAGTAGGTATAGCTTCATTATGGTTAGTTTATGTTGAGCTTCAAGCCTCTGTTGAACTTCTGACGTTAAACAAATTTATTTTATATTACAATATCAAATTTTCAAACCGGGAGGTCCAGGGGGTATGGAATACCCCCCCCCCGTGCACAGTTTGCTCTTTGTTCACACACACTAAAACAGAAGAGTTACTCGAAGGAGCTAAAAACTGACAACAGAGAAATATTTTGAGATAAATTTATATGATCAGAAATGACCCCCCCCTTTTTTTGTTTTCAAGTGAAATTTTTTTTCAAGTTAAAATAGAAATTTTCCATATTATGTTTATGGATTGAGGTCAGGGATGCTATCTCAACCACGGCAAATCCACCGTAAAACGAATTAATTAAATTAAATTAATTTGGCTCCTCCCACTAATTTATACAAGAGATTTTATATTATGTAAAATTTTCGATCTTTAAATGGCGTTTTTTCGATAACCAATGAATAATCCAAGAAATTATTTTTAATGCTTAAAAAATTGTCCTCTTTCCAATGGTAGGTATATAGGAAAAAGTGAAATTCCCTGACAGTCCCAAACACGTCACTAGTTTTAATTTCTATACAAAAACTAATGAAGTTATGCATTTTAATTCAAGTTTAGTTTATTCTTGCTAAATTTATCCAATTCTTCAAAAATTCGTTTTTTTCTAAATTTTGCTTATTGTTTGAAGTCGGTTAATGTTATCAAAATGTTTTTGGCCCAAAGTGATCACTAGAGCTCGGATTTATATGCACCAAATTTCCTTAAAATATGAACTAATACTGCATATTTGTGCATATTTTGGGACACTTTTGGTGTTTTTTTGAAGAATTTTAATAAAAAAAGTAAAAAACCTTTATTAAATTTTGCTACTTTAGGCAATTATTTTTTTTTTAATTAAAATTATTAATTTTTTTATTTTTTTTTTAAATAAATTTGAATAAAAAAAAATAATTGCTAAAATTGGAAAATTTAATAATAATTTTTAATTTTCTCTATTAAAAATAAACACAAACAAATTTATTATTTCTCAAACCGGGGGGTCTGGGGGGCATGGAATGCTCTCCAGTGCACCAGTAATTTGACTATAGAATACAATAAATTTAACTTAATACTGATTTTACTGAACGGAAGTTTTATTTTTGATTATAAATATTTAATATTATAGATTGGTAGTGAATAGAGCAGTTTTTTTGGAAAAAACTAGCAGATGGATAAGAGGTTAAATTTTATAAATTAAAAAATAAAATTAAGAAAATTTTTTTATTTTGTTTAATTCTTATTTGTAAAGATTTGTAGTTGTTATAATCTGCTCTTGTACTGGAGGGCATTCCATGCCCCCCAGACCCCCCGGTTTGAACAATTAAAATTTTTGTATACATTTTGTCGTGTTATTTTCATTTCCAGGGGGAAAATACGCATTTTAAAAAATCTTACGTGAGATTAGAAGGGGGGAGGGTGTCGAGCCAAATTTCATCTCACCAAGGGGGGAGGGGGTCTAAAAATCGCTAAAATCACATCTAATAACACAGCCGGGCTGTGTTTCGAAAAAAATTTTGAAAAAATAAAAAATAACACATCTTATGTAAATTAACCTCCCGAATGCGAATATGACCTCCGTTTTAACCCATTTAATTGTTTTATTTAAAAAATTATTAATTTTAAAATTTTTTTTTTAAATAAATTTGAATAATAAAACAAAATAATTGCTAACATTGGCAAATTTAATAATAATTTTTAATTTTCTCTATTAAAATTCTTCAAAAAACACCAAAAATGGCCCAAATATGCACAAATATGCATTATTTGCTCAAATATGCTAAATTGCATTTCGACAAGCAGTTTTTCGGATTCGTTTTTACCTAATTTGTCCAGATTTCAAAACAAATCTGTTGGCATATCAATATTAAAGAACATGCAAAAGCATAAAATGCGAGCTCTAGTGATCACATTAAGCGCGGATTCTACTGTTCTCGGACACTCCTATGTTACCAATGTAAATTGTACATTTTGAAGCCGCTTTTTTCATATAAAAATCGATTTTATAGCAAAACTTTTTAGACATTTTTTGTTGCAAATTGCATTGCCATCAATTTTGTTTATATAAATTTTTTAATTTTTTTTTTAAAGCTGAAATTATTTTTTTGCATTTTACGGAGTTTTGTTTGAGTCGCTGTCAGTTCGAAATGAAGCGACCAAATGGAAAAATGTATATAAACAAAATTGAAGGTCATGAAATTTTCAATAAAAAATGTCTGAAAAGTTTTGCCGTAAAATTGATTGTTATGTGTCAAAAATAGTCTTGAAAAGGCACAAATTACATGGCTAGCATGGGGGCAGTGCCAATAATTCTGTGAGCCAGTGTATATCTCGGAAACGATGCGAAAAAATAGAAAAATGTATAGGAACAAAAATGTAGAGAGTAAAATTTACAAGAAAAAATGCTTATTAATATTTTAATTCTTTTGCATCGTTTCCGAGATATAGGTGACAATATTTTTGTTAGTCAAAAACGGCGAGACAAAATAAAAATATTTATAAAAACAAAATCGATTTTTGTATGAAAAAAATCGGCTTCAAAATGTTCAATTTACATTGGTAACGTAGGCAGTGTCCGAGAACTTTTGTGAGTCACGGTATATAACTTATGGATTTTTTTTTCAAAAATATTTATGTTTTACGGTTTTACAGTTTATTTTTGATGTCTTTTTAATAAATTGCTTAGGATTAGATTATCAACAAATTAATAACAAATTAATTATGAAAATGAAGGCGACTCATTTTCAAAAGCATAAAAATAATGAAAAAATATTTTTCAATGTAAATCGATAAAGAAAATTTAATTCTTAATAACATCCATTACATGATTAGCCGCGGTATAATAGGCGACACCCTAAAATTAAATTAAATATTATTTTTGTGAAAAATGAAAAAATTATTTTTTTAATTTGCATTCTCGTTTCTGGCAATTACGTCGAAAAATAATTAACTTGGTGATTATTATAATTATTACTTTAAATCGATTTTTATGTAGATTCCCAATTAGATAAAAAAATCGTAATTATTATTATCGAACTTAAAAAAATAAAATAAATTGTTATAGCTAATTATGATTGTTCGCAGAAATATTTCATACGAATCTTCTTTTTTCTTCAAAAATTTTGAAAAATTTCGAAAAGTGATCTTACCTCCCGAAATTCAATTTTGAGTAATCATATTTCTTCTTTTTGGTATCCGTTTTCGCCATGGCGAGTGCGCACCAAAAAAATTTCACAACCACAAAAAAAAGTTAAATATTATAATAATCAGTCAGCATTCATAATATGATTGTACGACCATATCTCGACATGATGATACGGAAAGAATTGCACAACTTATGGCAAATCCACCACCATAAAATTATAATACTTGATGCTGTCTCTTTTCATTTAGAACTTTAGAGAAAGAAGTCGTAGCGAAATTTGAACTTTGTATTAGCGGAGAATATCAATAATTTAGTCATACGAACAAACTCAAAATTTTGCAAAATTTTCAAAATAAAATTCATTACGCATCGCAATCACGACTGCTACTGTTGTGCAACCGGCACCTTGACCCAGAGAATCAAACCGAACGCCACTTCGGTTTTGGCACAAGTTCATTACTTTTCTAAATACATAAAACCGATCAAACACGTCCCATTACCGCTTCCTGACCGTCCAATGGTCCAATAGTAACTTAATTCCGGCTGACAAAAATTTTAATAATTAGCGGCGAAGGCCGTCTTTTCTTACCTGCCATAGCCCAATTTTGAATACTCGTACTCTTTTTTTAATTCCATTGTTCAACAGTTACATCACTTGACTACACCTAAACAATTAACGACCCATTGTATTGGTCCGCCATTAAGAAACTTCACACTGCATACATAGGAATCCCGCAAAAAACCGACTCCAAAATATTGATAAAAATAATCAATAATTTGCTACTAGGCTTCCTAGCGTCGTACCTTAACGAAACTATTAATTTAGAAGATTTTTATAGTAGCAATTAAGAGCCAGGCCTGAAAATCATGCGGGTATGAAGGCCACCGAAAGAATTTGCATACAGTCAACAAATTGCAATCATTCCAATCCAAAACCAAAACAAAAACAAATAAAATTTAATGGCGATTAAAAATAGATGCTATCAAAGCGAAGGCCAAATTCACCCCTGCACCCTGCACCGCAGAAAGTTCGGCCTACTGACATCATTAGTATCTTTTATTTTGCAATATTCTATGTATGTACATATTTCACAATTTTCAAAAATACGTAGATAAGTTTAGTTTACTTAATCGATAAAATACACATTCGAACGTGGGCGTCTCCTGAACTTTGAATCACTTCCTTGTTGGGGTTTCCATTATCAATTGTTTGTTGTTTGGAAAAATAGCGCGAACCAATTCGTCACTCCATAAACAAACATATTATTTGTGAATGCAAAATACGCTCTCTAAAACCGGCGCCCAAAGTAACTGCTCCCCATCGTTATGCTTCCGTTAGTAGATAAAATTTTTTCCAGTTAAATTCTTCACTTTATAATATTTCACCTGTAGGAGCAAATTGAGTTTGCTATTTGAGCAAATTATATTTGCTAGGTGAGCAAATTTAGCAAAGTAAGGTCGATTTACTCATCGAGATAATATTTGAGAATTTTCAGAACAAACGCGTAAACCATTTTATTTGTCATGCGAACAAATATTTTTGTTGATGCTACCAAACTTGAACCAATTTACCAATTAGCAGGGCCCGAAGAACCATGGGAGCGGATCCGACGCACCCAGTGCCAAAATTAAAAAAAAAATTAATTTTTCTATAAAATACTAAATTAAATAACTCACAAATTCATATTTTCATTGATTTAATTGGTAAAGTAAATAAGTAGGGGGCGGTCATTAATTACGTCAGACGATTTTTCGACCCCGAAAATTCATTGACCAAGATGATGTAATCTAATTTGTTGTGTTGAGTGTAGTCCTTTGGGAATAAAATTAAAGCGTGCACTGGGGGGTATTCCCTACCTCCCAGACCCCCCGATTTGAACAATTAAAATTTTTGTATGCATATTGTTGTGTTTCTTTCATATCTAGGGGGGGGGGGGGGGGAGAGGGAGACTAGTTATTTTTTAAACTTTATTTGTTAAAAAAATGTTATGTTTGTTAAACTATGAAAATTTTATTTTTAATTCTAAATATTTCTAGTTTTTCGAATATTTAGTCCTCATATTTTTTGATTAATTGTGTGAAATAAGGAAATTTCACTTTTTCAGAAACAAAAACTTTACTAGTTGCAGCAAAATGCACTGGAGGTTTAGGTGGTATAAACACAAACAAATTAAATATTTCTCAAACCGGGGGGTCTGGGGGGCATGGAATGCCCTCCAGTGCACCAGTAATTTGACTATAGAATACAATAAATTTAACTCAATTATTACTGATTTTACTGAACGAAAATTTTATTTTTGATTATAAATATTTAATATCATAGATTGGTAGTGAATAGAGCAGTTTTTTGGAAAAAAATAGCAGATGGATAAGAGGTTAAATTTTATAAATTATAGAATCAAATTAAGAAAAATTTTTTATTTTGTTTGATTCTTATTTGTCAAGATATGTAGTTGTTGTAATCTGCTGTTGTACTGGAGGGCATTCCATGCCCCCCAGACCCCCCGGTTTGGACAATTAAAATTTTTGTATACATTTTGTCGTGTTATTTTCATTTCCAGGGGGAAAAATCTTACGCGAGATTAGAAGGGGGGGGAGGGGGTCGAGCCAAATTTCATCTCACCAAGGGGGGAGGGGAAAAGCGAAGACTACTGTGCGCCGTGGCGGAGTCCATCATGCTGTACGCTGCTCCGATATGGGCCTCGGCCCTTAGAAGGGTGACGTACAGGCACCTGCTCGAGACAACCCAGAGGAGGAGCGCTCTGGGGATATGCAGAGCGTATAGAACCGTATCCACAGAGGCGGTTCTTGTCTTGGCGTCCCTTCTGCCAATCCACCTCAAGGCGGAGATGCGAGACGCCAAATACAGATCCGAAAACAAGATCCTCTTCAAAGGCAGGTGTATGGATATCCAAAAGCAGTGGCAGTCGTCATGGACAGCGTCAGATAAGGGTCGGTGGACTCACCGTCTAATTCCTGAATTAGAGCCTTGGATAAACAGGAGACACGGTGAGCTCACCTACGAAACCACACAGGCCCTTAGCGGGCATGGATGCTTCAGGAGCTACCTGCATCGCTTCAAGAGGTCCGATACCCCCAGCTGCCTCTTCTGTGGAGAGATCGATGATGCAGAACATACTATCTTTTTCTGTAATAAATGGACGGACCGCAGATCAGCCGCCCAAACGCAGCTGGGGCAGACCCTGACCCCCACCAACATCGTGAAGCTGATGCTGGCTAGCGAAGAGCTCTGGATGGTGATCGAGAGGGTGCTGGTCGACATCATCTCCGTCAAGGCCAAACTACAAGATGAGTCACCAACATGAAGAGCAAAGTCCCGGAACGGGGGAAAAAAACTAGAGGCAGGAGAGTGTACGGAAGAAATGCCTAGCGATTCCCGGCACCTCCAAGGAGTGGGGTTTTAGTCGGTAAAAATCCGACAATACCACCCTAATCATCAGGGTTGTGTCTTTTGAAGATTTCCCCACTCCCAACGCTCACAAAAAAAAAGGGGGGGAGGGGATCTAAAAATCGCTAAAATCACCTTTAATGAAACAATAAAATAAAATAAACACAGGCAGGGACGTTTTACCCTATAGGCTAAAAGGCTAAAGCGTAAGGCGCCAAATTCTAAGAGGAAATTTAAATCATTTTAATAATAAATCAATTTAAATCTTTTAGTAAATAGGCATAGGTAATCGATACACACAGCCGGGGGCTGTGGGCCCCTCTTGTAAGACGGAAAACGTCCCTGAACACAGGTCTGCAAATCAAATTATTTTTTCGAGCTCTGATCTTATGTAAATTAACCTCCTGAATGCGAATATGACCTCCGTTTTAACCCATCATCCACCGCCTTCGGGGGATCCCCCCCCCTATCTTTTTTTTTTTAACAATTATTTTAGCCTTTACATATCTTTTGGTAAACTAGAGAGATGAAAAGTTAATATTTGTAGAAAAAAAGTTGATTTGGAAGATGTCTGTGGTCACATGCTAGAAGGTATAAATACAAATAGCTAACTTTACAGGAGAAGCAAAAAACAATTTTTTAATTTTAACTCACAAATATCAGTAGCGTGAGGAGCGGGGGTGCAAATGCCCCGGGCGGCACTTCTGTGGAGGGCGTCAGAATAAAACACGGAAAATAAAATTATAATTTTTTTATTTTTATTTCTTTTCAATAATATCTAATAAATTGATGTAAAAAATACTCTTTTTTGCTTAATTGCAAAAATTGGGGGACGGAAAATTTAAATGGGGGGGGGGGGCAAATTTAGGGTTTGCCCCGGGTACCAGAAATCCACGCACCGCCAATGACAAAAGCATCACAAAAAAATTTGTAAATTACAAATTATTTATTGACATAGACTTCTCTCCTTATACCAGAAGTGACACCTATTATTATGATTCTAATTCTACAAAAAATTGATTTGGGCATATGGGGACTTATTCCCCTATAGCATGTGACCACAGATTTGTCCCCTGAAATTGTAAAAAAAAATCATTAAAAATGATCGAATTTTCCGTTTTTGTGCTTAATTTTTTCACTTGTTCTTGCGGTTCATTTAAGCAAAAAATAGAATAGTACACGTACGTACATAATATGCAAGTTTTCAGTTTTAAAACCGGGGAGTTTGGGGAGTGTGGAACACCCTCCAGTATACCTGTAGGCAAGCCCGTAGCCAGGGGGGCAATTGAATTTCGAAAACAAAATAGATATATATTTTAAAGTGGGAAAAAGAAGGGGAACCCCCGAAATTTTAAAGTTGTGATTCCACTGGGCACCACTGGATCTAGGTTACAAAAGACATTTGGAAAAATCTATAGCAGGCTAGATTCTGGGACCAATTTTGTTTAGGTGTACTGGAGGGTGTTCCACACCCCCCAGACCCCCCGGTTTCAAAAACTGAATACTTGTGAATTATGTTACCTACTTAAAATAAAACTTGACTATTTTTATTTTGTTGGCGTTCGTTTTCGAGTTATTACAAAAGTAATCAACATTTTTTTGTGCCTACTAATTTTAATATGATTTCTCGAAAAATATTAAAAATAGGTACTTAGAAAAAAAAATTATTTACTTTAACAAAATACAACCAAATACAGGAATGTTGCTATGCTTCAACTAGCAGCGCAGCGAAGTTTGTTTTAGGTCACTGTATCTCGTAAACGGTGCGTCGAAATAGAAAAATTTAGATAAACAAAATTGAAGAAAATGAAATTTTCAACAAAAAATGTCTGGTAAGCATTGCTGTAAAAGCGATTTTTATACGAGAAAAAAGTTTTCGCCGAAACAAAAGTTTCTAAACTTGCAATAATTTTTTTGTTTTTTTTATATTTTTTACAATTTCCTTTTTCAAATTACGAAAATGCAGCAAACCGTAGCAAGTGAATTATTTGAAACGCTGTTTCGGGGATTCCCGTTTATTTTTAAATAACATTTTTTTGAGTAAATGAGTTCTAATTTCGTAAAAGAATCACCCGTGCATCCAATAATAACTCACTTTATTTGGCACTCGAAAAGCTCGATATTTTTGACCGAATTTTCTGACGTAAATCAACTTGATGACGTAATATTGAGAAAAAGTTTCGTTTCGACTTACCCGACATGATTTGGAAGATTAATACTCTCCAAAGACGCCAAGGAAATCCTAGAATTTGCCCTGGCGACGCTTTCCTTCATCATGTGTGAAAGATTCGGCACTCACGCACTCCGCACGCACCGCACTTGTAGTTTAATCGACACAAGATTACGATCGGGACAAGATGCTTAAACGAACAGGGAAGCTGGTGGAGTAAAACTAGGAAACGTGTGCAGAAATGGGGTAGCAGACTAGGAGACTAGTCGGAGCGGCGCCAAAAGGATAAATGTTATATTATGTTGTATAGGAAAGGATAACTCAATACCCGACCGCCTGTTTGCAAGGATGATCCAATTTCTCGATTGTTGACATTTTTTACAGCGCAAAACTTGATCATAATATGTTGCATTTTTTCTTTGCGTGGGCCGAATGCAAAATTGAATAAAAAATGCTTAATCAACAGATCCGGTTTCTTTTCTACTGTAATTTTTTTCTTAAATTTTCATAATTATAGTTACTAATTAGTTGACCTTTTTCATTTGATAATTATAGCAACGCCATAGTTGTAGTAATATAATACTCTACTGCTGACTATAATAATATTATTATAGTACTCTTATCTACCACTTAGAACAGGAACCACAATTAATTTTCTTTTGATAACTTTAGTGTGTCAGCTCAAATTTTGTATGATTAACCTTAGCTGTTTGTTACAATATTACAATTATTTTCAAAATTAATTGCAGATAATTTTTAAATGAAATAAATTAAATTTGCTTCTTGACAGCAGATTGGAAGGGTGTTCCATACCCCCAGACCTCCCGGTTTGAAAACCCAAAGGTTTGTGGTTTATTTTACTAAAATTTTCCTTCCCTGCAATATTATGTCCACAATGCTTTGATTAAACTTTAAAAAGAAAAATTTTTTGTTTTAATGTTTTGCATCAGATCCTCTATATTACTGGCGTACAGGGCTTATTTTACCATTAGACCAGGGCCGCGTTAAGGTATATGAGTACCCTAGGCATATTTTTTTGCCGCCTCTTATAATAAAAAATTGAAATTATTGTTACAGCATATATTTATTAGCAAAAGAAATGTTAACTCTGAGAGTTAAGAATTTACTTGAATTTTTATTTATATACATTTTTTATTAGAATTAATTATAATTTGTGCCGCCCCTAAAAGACTGCCGCCCTAGGCAGCTGCCTTGCTTGCCTAATGGATAAATCGGCCCTGCATTAGACGCATTAGGCACCTGCCTAGGGCCCAATGGGTACTTCGGTACTGAAGAACTAATACTATTGGTCCATGAATAAAGAGTAAACCGTACACTGGGGGGTATTCCATACCCCCCAGACCCCCCGGTTTGCCGATGGCTACACTAAAGTTCAATCAAAATTTGAAGTTAAAATAAGAAATAAATACGTTTAACCTCGGACCCGTTTATTATGGTTTCTGCCATCGATCGACGATAAGAAGAAAAATAAAAATGCAAACTTAACGCCCGTCACAAATCATGTAACACCCGTCACAATATATCCACAAAATACCGTGGTATCAGGTAGGAAGATAGCTTTAACTATATCTACTTGCAATTAATTTTGTGAAAAAAATTTGTAATTTAGCAAGCATATTCTGCAAGAGTACGAGTAACACCCGTGACAGAGCTTCCATTATTGCATGCTTATATGCATTAATAATTACTAAAATGTGTTTTTGTTTAAAATTAAATAAAAATTTGTGATACTTTTAATAAATTCCACAAAATGTAGACAGTTTTGTTTTATTTCGAAATTTTAACAGTTTGAATGTAACACCCGTCACCGCGGAATGAGCTTTTCGATGCCCAGTAAAGCTTTAAACATATTGTGAGACCTTCACAACTTGCTAAATTTTGAATTTAAGTTTAAGAAACACAAAACAATGAGAGTAAACCGGGGGGTCTGGGGGGTATGGAATACCCTCCAGTGCACGCTTTTATTTTATTCCCAAATCATCACACCCAACTAGACTACATCATCTCAACAGGGCCTATTTTTGCATTTGGCACGTGCCTAGGGCCCAAATGGCCAGAGGGGCCCGAAAAGAGAGAACATAAAATCGTAAAAGAAAAATCAAATTCTGATAAAATTAACTCAAGAATTGGGTCCCAGGAAGAAATCTAGAAAATCGTAGAAAGTGCGAAGAAATATTAGGAAATGAAAAATCTTAGCAAATCTAATCAAAATTATGCGGGGGTGGGGAAATATTCCTCCGTTTGCCATAAGCGATTTATGAAAAAGTCTAGTTTATCGACGGATTTGCCAATTACTCGCATATTTTACTTGCTCCCCTACCTTGAGACCGTCTCGCGGAAATCTTAGAAAATCTAAGGAAATCTGAGTAAATAAAAAAAAAATTTTTTAATTTTAGAAAATTGTGTAAGGCGGTTTTTGAAAAAAAAATTTTTTTTATTAATATAAAAGTTGAAAAGTAAACAACTGATTTAAATTACTACTTGCATTGTTACGAAATTAATAAGCATATTCAGTTCTGTAACCCCAATTTATCATCTTTAAGTTTAAGCAGATTATTTGACCTTTAAACCGTAAAACGTTTGCAGGTCCTACGCAAAGAGTTTCTTTAATTTATTATTAAATCTAAATTATCTAAAATTAAAAAAGCATTTGACGCATCACGTGAAGAAGTCAGGGTGTGGCAATTGCCTGCCCCCCCCCCCCACCTGGCTAAGAAATTTTTTAATATTTTCTCTATGACATAACTTATTATTTGGCAATAATTAAAAAAAATTTTTAAATTAATTTTACGATAAGGGAGGCGCGCGGCTCGTCGGCCTCAAAGACAAACCGGCACTATAATTATTATTAATATTACTTACAGTTCTTTAAACTTCTTGATCTTCGTGTTGGTGAAGTTGCTCTTCTCGTAAGCATCGAGAAGGATGTCCAAATTTTTGCTGAATCTGTTGTTCAGATTCAGACTTAACCGGTGGCTTAACCTTTGCTCCATATTACTTTTTTAGGGGTAAAACATTAAAAACTATCCGCACCTAGAGCACTCGACTAATTCTTCTCGACTAAATTGTACGTTTAAATTTTTATAAGAACTTTTAATTCTTTTAATTAGTGTTTTGCTACGTCATCGCCCATACCAGCCGAAATTGAAGTGAATCAATTTCAATTAAAGTCACTAAAAAAATGAAACATTAATAAACGGACCCCTTTCGAATTTGGTCCTGTGGAATTTCAAATTGTTAAATATTTCGTTATATTAGTTTATCAGTTACCTTTTCAAATCTATCCAGCGAAAATTAAGAGTTAAATTGTTACGTAACTGTCGCATTTTTGATAATAATAAGAACAAATTAATTTTAATTGTAGATTGAATTGCGCGCAAATTTTAATTTAAAATACATTTGGAACCGCTTCAAAAATATAAAAATTATAACGAAGATTTTTGGATTTTTTCAGGACAGGGTCTATCTATTTAAAAAATTTTAAAATTAAAAAATTTAATTAAATTAAGATTAAAAAAAATTAAAAATTTAATTAATGAAAAAAAAAGAAATAAACTAAATTAAATTAAATTATTTTCCTAGACTGAAAATTTAATTTCCTTGACTTGGCACTAAAAATGAGAAATTATATCCCTGACAAAATTAGGGAAATTTTAAATTTTTCATGACTTTTCCACATTTTGCAAAAAAGTGGGAACCCTGTAATTGTTATATCGCGAATAACCAGTGGCGTATTTATGGGAAGGGAGGAATAAAGGGATCGGGTGCCCAGCTTGAGCGGTTTTCAAATCCTGATTTATTTAATAAATAAATTTTGGTCAAATAATTAATTAAAATTAAAAAATTTAAAAAAAAGAACGAAAACTATTTTTAGGAAAAATTACTTTCTATTCCCCTAGTGCACGTGACCTTGACTCCGCTCAAATTTTAAATGTTGTTATTTTAATTTTTGAATCCAGGCCCCAAAGTTCAAAGTTTTTTGGGATGATAATCTCGTTAATCCCTTCTTGCGCTCCAGTGACAATCCCAGTCTGTTTTTTTTTATATCTACGCATCAAAATACGTCGTATTACCCAATAAAAAGGCCAACTAAATTTTTTAAGATTTTTGAAAAAAACGAAAGGTTAACTCGTTTGGTGACTTTTGACCCCAAAAAAATGAAAGTTTGAATTTAGCTGCAATTTTTGCGGTTTCTTATGTAGATTGATGAGAAAATTTCAGTCAGAATTTCCTCAAGTGTGATATTTTTTGTTTTATGCTGCTTTAACGTTACAATTTTCGATTTGCAAAAATTTGTAAACAAAGAATCACAAAAAATTCTTGGATATTTTAGGAATTCTAGACAATTTTAGAAAAATCAAGGAAATCTTAGAAAATTGAAAAATAAACACTCATCTATGATATAATATTTTTGATAAGAATCAAGGTATAATTTTCAAATTTTAATAAAATTAAATAGGAGGGGGGGGGAAAGAAGTCTTTATATCCGCCTTTGTTCGGATAGAATTCTTTTCCAAAATTATGGTAATATAAGTTATTTATTATTTTGTTTTATTTTTGTCTCTTGTCTGTTCCGCCTAGCTGCCCGACAACCACAATAAAAGAAGTTCTTTTCAATTAATTAATCGGCATATTTTGGTTTATCTATTTTTCTTAAAAAATATACAAATTTTTACTTAAAATTAGCTAACACATAAAAATAATGATATTTCTTCTGGATCATCATTTTCGAGTCAATTTTCTAATTGCGAGGAATTCTTGAACCTCAAGTTGCATGGAATTAATGGTTTCCCATTTGTATATTGTATAAATTCGTGTAAATACCGTTCATGTTGATCAGTTCTGCATGAGTTCCCAATTCTGCCACCACTCCGTGGTTAATTACGCAAATCACATCCGCATCTTGGATGGTGGTTAGTCTGTGGGCGATAGAAATGCACGTCCGTCCCACTTTGGCTTTATCTAATGCATCTTGGACCACCTGAAAAAAAAAACGCTCGAGTCCCAAAAACCCGGAAGCCTAACAATCTCACCTTCTCGCTCTCCGCATCAAGCGCAGACGTCGCTTCATCCAACAGCAAAACTTTCGGATTTCGTATGAGAGCCCTCGCAATCGCAACTCTTTGTTTTTGACCTCCGGATAACTGAGTCCCCTTTTCTCCCAACTTCGTATTGTAACCCTGCAAAATATCATTTTATTATTTTATCCTCACCGGAGAGAGCATTTCAAATTTACCATGGGCAATCCCACAATGAAGTTGTGAATGTTGGCGTCTTTTGCCGCCTGGATTATTTCGTCCATTCCCACTTTCCGCTTATTGTCTCCAAAGGCGATGTTTTCGGCGATCGTCCGACTGAAAAGGTTCGGTTCCTGGGAAACTATTCCCAAGTGGGACCGAAGGGACGACAAATTCATGTTCTTCGTGTCTTGTCCATCCACGCTTACCGTACCTTCTGCCGGATCGTAAAATCTCTCCAACAGCTGCACGATTGTCGATTTTCCGCAACCGCTAGGTCCAACCAAAGCTATCATCTTACCCTGCGTGACGGTCAAATTTAACCCTTGCAGAACCTTAACCGACGGTCTGGTTGGATAGGAGAAATGAACTTTCCGGTACTTGATATTTCCTTTTGCCCATTCCTCGTTGACGTCGCCGGAACCGCTTTGGATTTTGGGCACTCGATGAAATAACTGATTGATTCGATTGGCAGAGGTTACGCCCTTTTGGAAATTAGGGCTGAAAGCCAATGCGTTTGCCAAAGCCCACGTGCTGGTGATCAACGCTTCCGAGACTCTAAAATGAAAATCGTTAAATTAGCAAAGCTTCAGATTGGAAGTCCAATTCTTTACGTACAGTATAACGGAGTTGTATTCGGCCAACTCGTTTCTTATCAAATGGGTTCCATAATACAGAGTAGCAATGTAGGCGAAAAATACTAAACTTCTCGAAATTCCAAAAACAATACCTCTGAAGTGCGTGTTGCTTTTTGCTTTATTTTGAAATGGAATCAATTCCGTCATGTACATTTCGTGAAATTTGTTCTCGCAATTCAAAGAAGCCACTGTGCGTATATTACCAATTGCTTCGACGGCGATCTAAAATTAATTTAGGTTATACGAAGTGCATATTAATTAGTGCGATGACAAGGACGGAATAATTAAACCAAGATTATTAAACATAAATGTATGTTGTGCGGTTACGATTTGGATGGGCGACCGCTTTGAGAACACCGCTTGTTCTGTGATCACTGCTGTGATCTAAAGTCCAAGTCTGCTAACAAGTGCTTTAGATCTAAAGTCACCAAGTCATCAATTGCTGGGGAAGCTGGGCATTGACGTTATTGTCCGGCCATTAGCGTTAATGGCCGAATTTTCATCATTGACCGTAACATATACAAATACAAAAAATATGTTTTAACTATATCTCGAGAACGATGTAAAAAAATTAAAAAAATTCTTTATGAATCATCAGAATTAGTTTGGTTCATCAAAAAATTTGGAGGCCCGGGGCTGCAGCCTTTCTCCTTAATGTCCACAACTTTCTGTAAACCCGACACTGGTAATATGTAAATAAATATAATGAAAAATTAAATCTTTAATACATAAAGTGTTGCTGTTCTCCGAAAACCGAGCCAAAAAATCCCGTGAGCTGAATAATAAATTAAAAATAATAAATAAAATTCAGAGTGAGCTCGTAAACTCATCATTAGAGCTCGGATTCATTAGAGCTTTTGCATGTTCTTTAATATTAATATGCTACTTTTGGTGTTTTTTGAAGAATTTTAATAAAAAAAATAAAAAATTATTATTTTTGCCAATTTAAGCAATTATTTTATTTAATTTTTATAATTTTTTAAATAAAAATTAAAAAACAATAATTAAATTTTTTAAATAAAAATTAAAAAACAATAATTAAATTGTTTAAAATTAGTTAAAACAATTGCTTAAATGAACAAAATTTAATAATAATTTTTTATTTTCTCTGTTTAAAAAACACCAAAAGTGGCCCAAATATGCACAAATATGCACCAAATGTTGAAAATATGCAAAATTAATTTTGCACTCTCTTTGTACTTTTTGAAAATAGCTGGAAAGCCCATCCGTAGACGGGCATCTAGACGACGGATCTCTTTTTTAGCAGTAAAATATTTAAACACTTAATTTCGTTTCCCGCTACTGGGGGATTCCCCGTTATTTTCCGATTTTCCTGACAAAATTAAAAAATTTATAAATTCCCTATCTTCTCTAAGTATTCTAATTGAGTGGAAATCCTGCGTTATGTACTGGAGGGTGTTCCACACCCCCCAGAGCTCCCGGTTTACAATTTTTACTTTATATTTTTATATTATTTTTATAATTAACTCTCAAAGTAACTCAGAAAGATGCTGCTAAACTCCATGAGCCAAAAATTAAATTTGCCGTATTTTTACTTAAAAATTCAAATTTACCGGTTAGATTGCAAAAATTGTAAACCGGGGGGTCTGGGGGGTGTGGAACACCCTCCAGTACATATCACAGGATTTTCATTCTTTTAGAATACTTGCAGAAAATAGGGAATTTTAATTTTTCAAGTTTCGCCAGCAAAAATCGGGAAATTTGAATTTTCAAGCAGAAGTGAAGGAAATTTAGACTAAATTTGCCAATTTAAACAATTATTTTATTTAATTTTTATAATTTTTCCGATTTTCCTCAGAAAATTTGAAAACTTATAAATTCCCTATCTTTTCCAAGTAATATTCTAAAAGAGTGGAAATCCTGCGTTATGTACTGGAGGGTGTTCCACACCCCCCAGACCCCCCGGTTTACAATTTTGACTTTTTATTTTTACATTATTTTTATAATTAACTTTCAAACTAACACAGAAAGTTGCTGCTAAACTCCAAGAGTAGTAAGGTAATTAAATAAATATGCTTTCTAACTTTTAATATATTTTTCGGTTGGTAAAATTATAAACCGGGGGGTCTGGGGGGGATGTGGAACACGTTCTAGTGCATATCGCGGGATTTCCATTCTTTTAAAATACTTGGAGAAGATAGGGAATTTATAACTTTTTAAGTTTTGCCTGGAAAAATCGGGAAATTCAAGAAAATCAGAGTGTTTTTTATTCACCAAAAAATGACACGCTGTAGCAGCAGCAGCATGCTGGGATTTTATATATCAGGATTTCTTAAAAAATTGCAAAAATTCGAAGATTAGATATTTTTTAATTTGCTTATTAATGCATATTTTATCTATTTTTATCAATTTTAGTGCATATTTTAAGGGAATTTGGTTTATACTCTCAAGTATTGTGGTGCATATAAATCCGAGCTCTATTTATTATTAATTTTATATATTTTTTATTTATACTTTTATTTATTTATTTATAATTAATATTATTAATTTACTATAACCGGGGGGTCTGGGGGGTGTGGAACACCCTCCAGTACATATCGCAGAATTTTCATCCTTATAGAATACTTGGAGAAGATAGGGAATTTATAATTTTTCAAGTTTCGCCAGGAAAAATCCCGAAATTAGTGTTCATCAGAGTGTTTTTTTTCACCAAAAGGTGACACGCTGTAGCAGGAGCAGCAGCAGCGTGCTGGGATTTTATACAGGGTGCTGAATGAGTTAGCCGAACATAGGAAATTAACATGTAAAAACATATTTATGCAAATTCCGGCTTCCCTAATTATTTTAGAGAAAACTTAGAAAAAACAAAAATAATGCAGAAATATAAACTACGAATGATAAGAACATTAGATTTCATCTCGCTTTTACTTTCAAAAAAGTTCAAAAATGCTTTTGAAATTTGTAAAATTTTGATTTATCGGACTGGCTATGGAATAAATTCAATTTAATTTCAATTTTCAAAAATAATTACCATGGAAACTTTCATGGCCTAATTTTTTTGAGGCCTCTAGAAAAGGGGAAGCCCAGGGCTGCAGCCCCTTTAGCCCTCCCTCCTATCAGAGAAGGTCTTCATGGTTTAAAACATTTTGAGCCGTCGTCATTATCGGCCCCCTTTTTATTTTGCATTTTCTGTTTTAGTTTGACTTACAACTTGCTTGTTACCATGAATTAATTTCTGAAAATTGTCTACGCAATTCTTTTTAATTTTATTTACAGATCATGTAGATTAACTTATCCATAATTATTGTAGTTAATCATAACAACCGAACTAAAAATAACCTTGTAATTGGCAAACATACTTAAGCAGAGACAATACTATTATTTTCAAGTACCTAGATAAATATAAAATGATGAAATGATAAAAATCCAATCTGCCATGTGAAATAGGAAGCCTTGAAGATAATATTGAATGTTTGATGACTTTTGCAATTTTTTGCATACAATTTTGCAATGTTAAATTTCTTTATCAAGGAATACTGCAAAATTACCGAAGATATATGATCCCCAACCTCCAATTTGGCAAAAGATAAACTATTTAAAGAACCGGCCGCACAAATGGTTCGATGGAGCTGAATAAAATTATTTATAGTGAAACTCACCTTTGTGGATCTCATCAACGCTTTATGGGTTCCTTCATTTTCTTCCGACATAATTTTCTCCTCCATAAAAACAGCCACGACCATCAACGGTGCAAAACAAAGACCGACTAGAGCAACTCTCCATTCGAAATTCAGCGCAACTCCAATAGCAACTACAATTGTGGTGAAAGCGTTCGTCAGCGTTCCAATTCTTGGACCAGTCGCCTAAACCAAAATATAATTATTAAAATTCTCGGTTTTTGCGGAAAAAAAAATTACCCCTTGCACGCTGGCCGCTTCGCCTGACAGTCTTGCACAGAGAGACCCAACACCATTTTCGCTTTCGTCAAACCAAGCAGTTTCTTGTTTCAACATAGTAGTAAACATCATATTCCTGAGTCTCATGGATAGTTTTTCCCCAGCAATTCCAAACATGTAAAACTAACCATTCGATTAAATCAAAAATTTTAAATCTCTAAAGTCTTACCTGGAAAAAGTAAGCGATACCGGAAGCCACGCCAAGAAAAAGGAAATAGAGGGCGAGTTTGTTAACCTCCGCTTCGGGTTCGTCGTATGCCAATACCTGAAACAAACCAAAGAAATTCGTCTTGCTCCATGGGAAGGAGAGGGGGGAGGAAGGTTAAACTCACTTTAACAACTTCGCCAAACAGAATCGCGCTTATTGGCAAGCCAGCGCCAGTCACCACGGCAGAAATACATCCAATGATGAGAATCCACCATTCGGGGCGATTGATCTTCATCATCGACCAGAGTGACTTTAGTGTCGACTTTTTCATTTCCTTCGTAGGTGATTTCTAAAGTTTCGGAACAATTGGGAATTAAAAGAGGGAAAAAAAACAGATGAAAGCTTACCTGTTCCACTTTTGCAGGCTCGTGACCGGTAACACCTCCGTTCATCGTTTCAACACTCACTTGCTGTTGGAATTTAACTTTCGTGGCTAAAAGAAAAGTTTAAGATGAGCATTTAAGATTCTAGGATAACTCACGTGTTGCCTCCTCTATACTGGAATCGTCGTCGAGAATTGCCATCTTAGTTGGTTCTTCTTTAACCGTAACCAAACGGTAGTAAGCACCTTGTTTGGCTAGAAGGTCATGGTGCGAACCTTCCTCCAAGACTTTTCCTTCTGAAATCACGATTATTCTGTCTGCATTTCTAACCGTTGACAGCCTGTGGGCCACTATAACCGTCGTACATTCCGTACTAGCCTAAAACAATAATCGAAAAATAAAGTATAATTGAAACGAACGATTTGATGCTGCTTTACCGCATCCAAAGCTTCCTGGACGATCGCTTCGCTGTTGGTGTCCAAAGCGGAAGTTGCTTCATCCAAAAGTAAAATTGTCGGCTGTCTGACCAAAGCTCTTGCAATCGCAATTCTTTGTTTTTGCCCCCCGGATAGCTGTGCCCCGCGTTCCCCTATCATGGTTTCGTATTTCAAAGGTAGCGCACTTATGAACGTGTGAGCGTTCGCTTTGCGTGCGGCTCTCTCCACATCTTCTTGCGTTGCATGGTCGCAACCAAATTTGATGTTTTCGGCGATGGTTGCTTCAAATAAAACCGGCTCCTGCCCAACCACTCCAACTTTACTTCTCAACCACGTGAGATCCATGGAAGTTATGTCGCAGTTGTCGATGGAAACGCTTCCGAATGTCGGATCGTAATATCGCTGTAGCAGTTGAATGCACGTGGACTTTCCACAACCCGAGCTGCCCACCAGGGCGACCGTCTCTCCAGAATTAATCGTTAGGTTCAATCCTTGCAAGATCTAAAATTAATTTTAAAATTATGCCATCTTATTTGTGGATGTACGTTCCATACCTTGACGTCCGTTCTGGATGGATAATGAAAGAAAACATCTTTAAATACAATATTCCCCTCCAGGTTGTTTAGTGTGACTCCTCGGCCTTTGGAAGCGTTAATCACCGGTTCGCTCTTTATAATTCCAAAAATTTTGGTGGCGGCTCCTTTGGCAACCGCAAATATTTCCACGAAAGGCGCAGACATGCCAAAATACCACGTTCCTATCAAAATACTGAAGAAAACCGCAATGACGTTTCCCGAGTCGTAAGTTGGGTTTGCTTCGCCCTTATCCGCTTCGATTAGTTTGATTCCGTACCAAAACGCAATGGAATAACTGGCGTAATTAAAAAACCACATAATTCCGTTACTGATGGCATTGAAAAGAGATCGTTTGATGTTGTTATTCCTCGCATCCAATAGCAATTCGTTGTATCGTTTGGTTTGAATCTCTTGTCCTTCGAACGCGACCACAGTCCGAATTGCCGTGAAAGTCTCTTCCGCTATCGAACCGGCTTCACCATACGCATCCATCTCTTGTTTTGAGAGTCTAGAAGATACCTGCAAAGTCGTCGAAAAGTTGGCTAAACGAAACGCAGTTGGTGAGGTTGCAAACTCACCCAAGACAGAACCAACATCACTCCCATGGATATTGGAAAAGAGATCATGCAGACCAAAGCCAATTCCCAACCCAGAATTAATCCTTGGATTACACTGATTACTACGGTCATTGCGTAGAAAATAAAGGTGGACACTTTCTCGCCAATGCCTTCTTCGATTTTCTTCAAATCACTAAAAATTTAAATTAAAGATCAAGAAAATCCCCCTCGCAACAGGTTATGGGCCCAGACAGTACTTACTCTGCTACTCTGCTCGCGAAGTCTCCGGTTTGGTTAACATCGAACCAAGGAATGTCCTGGTGTAATACTTTTCGTAGGAAGAGTTCTCGTATTTTGTACGTCTGAAAATTGCAGGATTAGAAATATGTCGAAATTTTCAAATTCGGTTTACTTACTTGCCTCAAGGCACTATAATTAAACATCACAGTCGATAAATAAGTTAAAATGAAGGTGACAATTCCTAATACTAGCGTGGAATACGTAAAAAACATGATGCCGTTCCATAAATTTTCTTCGTTTTCATTTTTTTCCTGATCGGTTAAATATCCTTTTGATCTTTTCGCCACGTAATCAATAATTGTGCCGGTGATTTCCCCGAAAGTGATCGACAGGACGCTGTTGCAGAATGCGGAAATGGTGCTGAATATGGCGCCCACGATGACATTGAATTTATCTATTCCCGTTGAGTATTTATACTGAAAAATAAAAAAAAAATAAATAAATCCCATACAGAGAGGATGGTTCTAAAGTTACACCAAGGGTTAAATATCTCGAAAATTGTGTGTACATTTGTTTGGAATTCCCTTGGAAATCCTTGGAATTCCCTGGAGTTGTTTGGAAATCCCCGGAATTCCTTGGAAATCAGGGAAATCCCTGAAATTCTTTAGATTGGAACTTGTTTGGAAATCTTTGAAATTCCTTGGAAATCTCAGGAATTCTTAGAAATCATTGGAATTCTTTGGATTCTTTGGAAATCACTGAAATTTTTGGAAATCTTTGGAATTCCTTGGAAATCCGTGAAATTTTTTGGAAACTCTTGGAATTCTTTGAAAATCCCTAGAATTCTTTAGATTGGAACTTGTTTGGAAATCTTTGGAATTCCTTGGAATTCTTTGGAAACTCCTGGAATTTTTTAGATTCTTGGAAATCACTTAAATTTTTGGAATTCTTAGGAAATCACTTAAATTTTAGGAAATCTATGGAATTCTTTGGAAATCCCTAGAGTTCTTTACATTGGAACTAGTTTGAAAATCTTTGGAATTCCTTGGAAATCCCTGGAATTCTTTGGAAACTCCTGAAATTTTTTGGATTTTTTGGAAATCACTGAAATTTTTTGAATTCTTTGGAAATCCCTGGAATTCTTTGGAAATCTATGGAATTCTTTGGAAATCCCTAGAATTCTTTAGATTGGAACTTGTTTGAAAATCTTCGGAATTCCTTAAAAATTCCTCGAAATCCCCGGAATTCTTTGGAAATCTATGGAATTCCGAGTCTTGTGTACAAAAATTTTACTGGATATTTATCCCTTGAGTTACACTTACCAGTTTGTAAAATGGAATTGTGGGGTATTCGATTATCATACTCTTCTTCAAGTCTTCTTCGGGTTCGTCGCTAAAACACCAATTACATAATTATTTATAAATGTAAGAAATGTAGTTTATATGTAAACAATCCTATCGAATCAAATATTTATTGAAAATAAACATGGAAAAGGAAGTGAACTAAAAAAACAAAAATCTGAGGTTTAGTAAAATATTCAGTAAATATTATAAAATTTAATTTTTTTCTTCAGGAAATAATTATAATTAAGCATCCAAAGAGCAACGAACGAGTTTCGTTTTACATTTTGGTGTAAGAATAGGTCAAGACCGACCACTTTTTCATCAATACTTGATTAATTACAATATCATTTACCTTACAAAATTAACATTTTTTAAAAATTCCCTCATTTTTTACGAAATCAAAAACAAATGCAACTTGACGTTGACGTATCCAACTTCACACGTGTTTATATTTAACTTAAAAACAAGCACCTAACCTCACAATCGACCGGAATGAAGTTAAAACATGAAATAAAAGTACGCATGCGTGCGTTTTGAACCGCATTAGGCAATATCCCAATATATAAAATTTGAATAATTTCACGCGGGGACAGCGGTTAAGTAGTAATAACGAGGTTTTAATGGTTCCTCCCCGAAAAATTCCAAGTTGTCAATTATCATGAAGTATAATAATTACCAGAACTTGAAGCATCTCAAGGTCTAAACTATAAATTTATATTGGAATGTTGCCCAAAGGAAAAAATTAATTTTGAAAATCAAAAATTTTGCTTTACTCACTTTAAGGTGGTGCATTTTAAATTGCCGCCAAAATTTGAAAGACTCGTAATATCGGACGAAAGTCCCACTTTGCCTGCCATATTTTTTGTAAATTTTAAAATCACATATCCACTCGAACAGTTGATTGAATTTGAATTGCTGCAATGAGTGATCACAGCTTTGTTAAATTATCTGATGTCAACACTTTTTCATTTCCAGGTTTGTAGATAACGTTTCCCTCTTGAAAACATAATGGAAAATTATCTTACATGTAACTAAATTTAGTCGAGTGCGTGCGGTTTTTAAAAGTAATCGTGACGTAGGTACTAGAAAGAAATAAAGAGGTTTAAAGGTGGCATCTTCCTTTAATGCGCTAAATACGGAGGCTCGTAAAAAAGTTTATCTCATTTTGATCTGCTCTGTCGAAATCCTGCATTCCCGAGATTATCATCGGACAGAGACCAACTTGCGCTCTAAACAAATAAAAGAAATAAAATTCTCACATTCCAACATTCAAAAAAAACAAGAAAAAAAATTAAAATAAAAATAAATAAAAAATAATTAAAAATAATGAAAAAAATTATTATTTTTAATTTCCTACAAAATATTATTTTTTTCTGCGTTTTTCCAAGATTTTCTAGAATTTTCTATTTCCTAAGATTTTCTTTAATTTTCTACATTTCCTGCAATTGTAAAATTAATAAGATTTTCTGGAACGGAGAAATTGTCGTATGCAAAACTAAAAGGAAATCAGGGGAAAATTGAGGAAATCCGGATTATTATAGACTATCTTTTTTTTTGCTTTTTCCATTTTCTGAGATTTCAATGGCTTTAAAATTTTCTGGATTTTTCGAGATGTCTTTAAATACCTTAGAATTTTCCATTTCCTCGAGTTTTTTGCATTTCTCTCGATTTCTTATTTACTAAGATTTTCTCGAGTTTCCTGAGATTTTCTTGAAATTTCTATGGATTTCTTGAGATTTTCTATATTTCTACAAATTTTCTAAGAATCGTTTTGTTGAGATGTCTTGGAATTTTCCAGAATTTTTTTTTGGAAAATCTGGAAACCATGAAAAATTTAAGATTTCTCTAATTTTTTAGAGAATTTCTCATTTTTTTTTAGTGCCAAGTCGAGGAATTTAAATTTTCAGTCAAGATAAACAATTTAATTTAATTTCTTTTTAAATTAAAAAAAAAATTTGTTTTAAATTAAATTAAACAGAACATTCGAAATCCTAGGAAAAGAAATTTTTTTGAAAATCTTAGAAAATTCGAGAAAATCTTAAGAATACAACTTAAAGAAAATCTTGGATAATCAATTGTGCAATTACTACATCTACCACATATGGAAAGCCTGGGATGGATTATACTTTTACACTATACTTTATGATTAGCCTCCTCAAATGAAAAACCCACGAGCCGCCACTGGCTTTTAATACTAAATATTATATACGCGATTTACTTTAACGTTGGCGACGCTCATGACGCTACCAAATATCAAGAACATGGCGGCTCTATTACGTACAATTGATATTGTTTTAAGTTTAATTCTGAATTATTATCGTAAAACCGCGGTGAAATAATAATTTACAAAATAAAATACCAAAAAAAGGCAAAGGTTTTTAAACAAAGCTATCTATACCAACCATACGTTCATACGTATTAGATTATCTTAATATTTTTCCGCAAGGTGGTGTTCGTTTAATCTAAATCGCGAATAATCAAAGAAAACCAAAATATTTATTTTTTGGTGGAGTTTGAGAGGGAGGCTAGAAGCTGAAATATGTAGAAAATAAGTGAAATAATTGAGCAAAAGACGGAAAATTTATGCTACAAATATTAACTTTCCCCCTCTCTAGCTTACCAGAAGAAATTGAAAGGCTTAAATAATCGTTAAAAAAATAATAAAATAAATGGGGCGGGCGGGGAACCCCAAAAATGGTGGGTGATGGGGGAAAACGGAGGTCATATTCGGATTCGGGAGGTTAATTTACATAAGAATCAGCAGAACAAAAAATTTTTATTTGCAGACCACTGTTATCATTAGAGGACATCTATAAATTATGTGAGGCGTTTAGAGGAGGAGGGGGTCGAACTTAATCTTACTCATTCGCACTTGGGGGAGAGGGGGAGGAGTCTTGGCAAATATTATGTAATTTTTTTTTCGCATGAAACTGTAAATTGCGAGAGAACTGGAAATAAACAATTTCACGTGAGATTAGAAGGGGGAGAAGGGGTCAAACGAAATCTTACGACATCTCACGAGAGGGATTAAAAAATCGCCAAAATCACCTCACGTAATTAATGGAGGCCCCCCACTTATGTTTTTTTACCAATTAAATCAAAGAAAATATGAATTAAATCACAATTCAGATTCGGATATTTCCTTAATTAAAAATTGGCTTATCCGGCCCTGCCTACACTTTTACTGAAGCAAAAGAAACTACCCTATCAATAATTCCCTAGTAAGTCATCTTGGCTTCTGCCAAGTTTATCGCCTAAGCTTAAAAGGGGGAGGTGAAGCGATGCTGTAAATGAAATAATTAGAAGAGTAAACTCTTCAAACGAAGATATTTTTATCTAAATTAATTAAAAAATTGCAACACTAAATGTAAAAAATTCTAGGGAATCTTAAGAACTAAAAGAAAATCTTAGGAAATCTTAGAAATACGCTCAACGAGCTTTTTCTGCTATTTCAACTTTTTTGAACGAAAATCATAAAACTCCGGAGAAAATTCGGAAAAATCTTTCGAAAATCTGATAAAGTGAAATCTTTGCCTTACCCGGTTTGATTCATCCGTCGGCGTCGGAAGTAAAAGGCAGCGGCGACTCGTCAGAGGAGGCAAAGAAGGATTAGCCTCCCCTGAAATTAATTTTTAATAAAACTATTAAAATTTTCAAAAAAGTAAAAATGTGGATTTTCGACTGTGAGAACTATCAAAGATAGAAAAAAATAATTTTGTGTTACATTAAGTTGCAGTTAAAGGCGTTGACACAGCACACTTTAAAGGCATAAAACGAATTTAAAAAAAATGTTTGGCACTTAGCCCGTAATTTACTTCAGGGTTTCACTTATTCAAGAAGTGACGCTACCCTAAAAGCAGAATCCTCAGTCTAGCAGTCATCACTGGACCGCAAGGATTTACTGTACTACTGACGATTTTGAGATAACTCCGTTTACACAGATTAAACTGCAGGTGAATATGCAACGAGAGATTAATATGCACTGGGGGGTATGGAATACCCCCCAGACCCCCCGGTTTCAAACACTATCAATTTTAATCCGTGTGATCTGCGATTGATATTATTAAGTAGTAGGAATTTCACTAAAATCCAATAAAATAAGAAATTCGAAAAAATGTAGAAAATTCAAGGAAATCTTTGGAAATCGCAGAAAATCTTTGGAATACAACTTTATTTTTGCTTTTTCAACTTTTTCGAGTTGAGGCCATCCACAAGGAAATCCGAAAATCTAGTGTACAAAAATTTGCCTTGCGAGAGAAGAGAGATGCTCTTTGGATAATCAGGAACCAGCTTAATCATGGTAAAAAAATCGCAGATTTAAAGAAGTATGCTAATTGCTACATCCAGGGACGTAGCAAGTCAATACTTTTAAAATTTTAAATAACAATTTTATTTCACAAAAAATATAAACTACGACTGATAAGAGCATTAGATTTCATCTAGAGTTTATTTATCAGACTGGCCATGTAATAAATTCAATAAATAATTTAATTGGAAACTTACATGGCCAATGAAAACTTTAACAAATTCAAAAGCATTTTTTGACTTTTTAAATAAAAGCTAGATGAAATCTGATGCTCTTATCATTCGTAGTTTATATTTCTGCGTTATTTCTGTGTTTTTGAATTTTTCTCTAAAATATTTGGGAAAGCAGGAATTTGCATAAATTCGGCTAACTCCTTCGGCACCTTGTATATTTTAATTTTCCTGAAAATGAAAATTTTATCAATCATAAGACTTTTTCATTTGATGAAACCGAAACCAATAGGATGAATGTATATTGTGCGTTCTCTGTTTTTATACTCCTTTCTGAGAGCTGATGAGTAGTAATCACTACCAAACGAATTTATTCGGAGATATTAAATTTTACTCACCTTTGAGAAGCCGGACGTAAAAAGAGGAAATTGCAATTGAGAGATCTGCTCACCAAACTCCGCTTTCAACTAAGCAGCTTCACAGTTTGTGTGATTCCCCAGTAGCTTTGACTAATCAGACTAACCAAATTTTAATTGTTTTGACTCAGAGACTATCGAAATCCGTAAGTCTCCGCGCACACTTTCTATATACTAATATATTTTAATGCATTTTTCTTTTTTATTTCTATATTTTACATGAATATTCAATAGCTGTGTATGTACTCGTATATCAGACAGGAAGTCATTATATGAATGCCTACTTTTCGTTTTCATATTTTCCTAATGAGAAATATTTACAAGAAGTCAATATTTTACCGAATTTACATTCATGTTATGCGTAAACACTATCAATCGATCGTAACCTTGTTACGTGACCATAAGGTTTTTGACCTAAGAATTTTATTTTAAAACTCACCCAGAGATCACACCGAACCACAAGAAACGTTTACGTAAATTACGCTAAGTATTGAAATACCTAATCGATTTATTTATTTACCCTGGGAGACCACGACAACGAAGACAATACAAAAATCCAATAACAAAGCTATATATTTTTTGAATTAGATTAAAATGTTTCGATAATATCAAAGAACAACAATTCAAAAATGTAAATTTAGAGCGACGTTTCTCTGGTAGTAGGAGTTTCGCTTTTTCTCATCAGCGTTTGCGCCAAAAGCAATTTTCCGGTTAGCATGTAATAACTGAAAGAAATAAAACTTACTGTCCGTAGATGCCGGTCACGAAAGTCTACTTACCGCGCTTTGAGAGATTTAAAAATGCTTCTCTTGAAGACGAACATAAAAAAAATAAAAACGCCGTAGAGAGCGTTACAAAAATCCGTTAGGTACCATAAGAACGCCGGAGCGTTCTGAACTAGCCAGGAAATTAACCAAGATATGAACTCCATAGACCAATTTATACCCATCGCCATCATTAACTTCAGATATATGTTAAACCTGCAAATTAGCCATATCAGCCAAAAAAAATGGTTTTCAAGTTTTTGACTTTTCACCTTTGCCGGTGATTTTCGAAATTATCTTTACCGGCGTTCCGTTTTCTAAAATCGTCCGTAGCCCGATGAACGCTTCGGATTTGCAGATAAGTTCGTACGAACAAGACAATGTTGACGATTATGAGGATCCCTATTGGTCCGTAAAAGTAGAACAATTCCGTGAGTTTATCTAAAAATGAAGTTAAAAAGAAGAAAAATACAAAATTGTGTGAAGGCAACATACATCTTTACCTTTAAACCAGCATTGGTCTTTTCCCAACCCGGGGTTGAACCATCTCGTCGGGGAAGCACCGAAACTGATAGATATCACCAAGATGACCAATAGAAATGGGACTCCCCAGGCGTACGCACTATACTGAAGAAAACGCTTCCTCTCCTCCTCTTTCACTCTTTGGGCAAAACCACGCGAACCACTGCGAAGCAGATATTTTGCAAAAATATTTTACTTTTATTTTTGGCCAAACCTGAAGGTCCACCAAATGTCCAACGAAATTATGTTCATCCAAAAAAATGAAGCCATGAAGAAATACAAGCAGAAACTTCCTGAAAATTAAAATTAACGCTAAGACTGGAGTCTGCAAACGCTCTAACTTATGCAACCAGCAGTACAATTTGAAATTTTCCCAATGTTTCGCTAAAAAACTGAAATTTCGGCTTACCCAAAGTTGCGCAGGTGGAGATTCTCATGCCTAGGCTCTTCGATTTGAGCTGCACGATCACCAAATTTAAGTAGGCAAAAAATAAAGCGATCACGTAACTCATCAAGGAATTTCCGTGCAGATTTTTTTCTGTAATAATCAAATAGACTAGGAACGTGGCAAAGAGAAAGGGCATCGAAATCAGCATTCCTGGAATTCAAAAAATTTGGTTAAAGGGAAAACCAAAGCTGGTGGAGTACCTATAAAATTTAGCCCTCTTCCGATTTGGTACTCTTGGCTAGCGCAAACTATGGCGGAAAAATTTATGTCGTCGAAGTTGTCCAAGCAGTACCGGTCGCTGTCGATGTACGTTTTGGTTAGAGGATGGTAAAGTCGTCCATCTTTTTGGACCAAAAAGGCATCCTCTTTGTGGGTTTTTGGATCCAGTCGATATTGATTGGAATTAGCGCAATCCATGATGCCGGAAACGATGCTGAAAGTCGAGATATCATTGACGAGTGTCTGATTTTCTTCGTAGACGGTGACGGAAAACCGATTAGTGTTGGAAAACACACAAGATGCGTCACTGATGTAGTAATTTGGCTGGCAGCATTTCCTTATGCACATTTTGTCACCGCAATTGTCGGCCTTGGTGCCAGTATAAACAAAGGAATTGAGACTGTACGAATTAGGTTGTGTAGAATTGGCAAATGTTGACTGGAACAACACACTTAACACAATTAATGTTTTCACTAACATCTTTAACTTTCAATTAATCTGTTTCTGAATTTTCGTTTGCCAACCGTCGCCATTCGACACTGAGCGATAAGAGGCTCTTTCGATAATATAGTAAATCTTATCGATTTCACGAATTACTCAAACACACCTTAGTCAACATGTCAGGAATGTAGCTTAAAGTGAATGTTCTGCTCTTCGTCATTTGCACATTTCAATAATTGGAAATTCTGGGTTATTTTTGGAAGAAAAGTAAACTAGCGTCAGATACTATTGATGGATTAGAATTTGAAACCAAAATATTTATTTGATAAAATCCTTTAATTTATATCTACAATCTCGAGATTCAATGCGCTACCGCCATAAGGTGACGTTATCTTCACGGCAATCTTATCTCCTTATATTTTAATATCTAAATTTAAAAATGTTGTTTTTTAGATAAGCATACCTGCACTGTGGATTGGTGTGAACTTGGTCTAAAAACAAAAAAAAACTCGATTAAGATTTTCGTAGTCTGCCGTAATAATTAAGTCGTAGCCAGAACAGGATCGAGCTATTTCCGGGGTGTTCCCGGATACACTTTACATAATTTCAGACACTATTCTAAGAAAACCATTTAGCAATTTTTTTTTCTAAATTCAAACCCTCGAGAGTTAGGCCTCCTTAAAGCATTTATTTTTAATTTCCACCTTAACACGGCCATAGCTCGGAAAATATTGATTTTTCAGTAAAAACGGTTAAGAGCTTTTTTAAAGATAGTGAAATAATCTACAAACTAGAATTTAACCCTTTATTGTCTAAATTCAACGGTTTTCGAGTTATGAAAAATAGTAAGTGAAAAAATGTTGAAAATGTTGAACTTTTTTTTTAATTTTTCAAATCACTGTATCTTTTAAACGAAACATTTTACAAAAATCTGACGCCCCATTCCGGATAGGACATTTAACGGACTATAACTTTTGTCTCGTAAAATTTTTTGATTTTTCGAATCTATTTTACAGAAAATCACAAAATCATAAAAGAGCAGCTACAAAACAAAAAATTAAATTCACAAAATTTAAATTTTTATTGAAAAATTATTTTATTAATTAAAATTTTTTGAAATAAAGTAATCCTAGTGTGTAGATTATTTCACGCTCTTTAAAAAACCACTTATCCATTTTTACTGAAAAATCAATATTTTCCGAGTTATGGCCATGTGAAGGTGGAAATTAAAAAAAATGTTTTAAGGGGGTATTCTAGTCAAGAGGCATGAATTTTCAGTCGGTTTTTGAAGCTCTGTACTAACGAAACAAAAAATTAACCAAAAAAAACCCTTAAAATTCATAAAGTTATTAGCTGGCAAAGTGGGCGGTCCAAAAAAAAGGGTGTCCTGGCTTGCACGATATCTCAAGTTTTAACCAACCGATTTATTTGAAATTTGGTGTGAATGTTCTTTATAGATACCGCTATAGCATGAACCTTGGAAAAGTAAAAAAAAGTTTTTTTCACTAAATAGCGACCGTGTGAAAAAAATTTTTTTTTGCATGTTTTAACTAACAATTCTGAATTTTTTAAAAATAATAAAATTGAAAATTTTGATCTGAACGCGGTTCATGCGATAGAGGAATGTATAAAGAACATTCACAACAAGTTTCAAATTAATCGGTTCATTAGAACTTGAGATATTGTACTTTGCCAGCTCATAACTTTGTGAATTTTGAGTTTTTTTCTGGTTAATTTTTTATGTAATCTTAAAATATCAATAAACAAATGATAAAAAAATGGAAGTAAAAATATATTTGGTTTCGCTTGTACAGAGCTTCAAAAACCGTCACAAATTGATGCCTCTAGATTAGAATACCCCCTTAAAGAAGGCCTAACTCTCGAAGGTTTGACTTAAAAAAAAAATTTTGTAAATATTTTTTTTAGAAATTATGTCAGGTGTTTCCGGGGACACCCTGTAGACAAGTTCTCAGTTGTTTCAAACCGGGGGGTCTGGGGGGTGTGGAACACCCTCCAGTACGTCTACACAAAATTGGTCCCAGAATCTAGCTTGCTATAGATTTTCCAAAATGGACATACTGGATGTAGGTTACAAAAGACATTTGGAAAAATATATAGCAAGCTAGATTCTGGGAACAATTTTGTTTAGGTGTACTGGAGGGTGTTCCACACCCCCCAGACCCCCCGGTCAGGGCCGGATTAACCATAAGCCTGGTTGGGCTATATATAGCCCAGGCTATAGCCTGGGGCCCGAGCTTATTGGGGGCCCTTAAATATTTTTTTTCAGTATCAAAAAAAAGTTTCAAATAAGTAAAAAAAAGTTTTTATTTTCAGTCATTTACAGAACACGAAAGCCGTTCCACGCACCTATCTCGATTGCAATTCTCATTTCCCAGAAACAAGATAGTTAGTTTTGTGATTTTACTGCTTGTTAGTCTAAATTTAGCTTTAAAAAAAGGTTGCAGAAAAATAATAAAATAAAGCGTCACCTTATAGCAAGTGGGCCCTCAAAATGTCATAGCCTAAGGCTCAAGTAAGACTTAATCCGGTCCTGCCCCGGGTTGTAAAAACTGAAAGCTTGCATAAATGTACCTACATGTTCTGTGTGATTGCTGTTATTTTTTGCTTAAATAAACATCAAAAATAAGTAAAAAAAATCAATCAAAAAAATAAAAAATTCTATATTCTTTAATGATTTTTTTTACAATTTGAGGGGATAAATCTCCCAAATCAACTTTATTGCTACAAATATTAACTTTTCACCTCTCTAGTATACCAGAAGAAACGTAAAGCCTAAAATAATTGTTATAATAATTGGGGGGGGGGGGGCATTCTCCGAAAGCGGCGGATGATGGGGGAAACAGAGGTCATATTTGGATTCAAGAGGTTAATTTACATAAGACCAGGGCCGGAAAAAAAATTGATTTGCAGACTTGTGTTATCATTAGGGGACACGTCCAATTACGTGGGCGTTTAGTGGTGGAAGGGGTCGAGCCAAATCTCACGTGGTGGAGTCTCGGTAAGTAATTAAAATCGCACAATTTTGGAGCTTTCAGAATTTTAGCGCTGGGTGCGACGGCTCCATTGCACCCATGGTTAATCCGGCCCTGGTCGTAGCGACTTAACGTAATAATGAAGTAGGGATGGGCCGATTCCCTCCTGCAGTAGCGTAAATACGCGGAGCAAAGGGGCAATTGCCCCCCCCCCCCCAAGGATGACTCAGATTGTGTTCCTGAAGTCCTCTCTGATAATAGTAATGTTTTTACTGAGTTTGCTCAAAAATTAAAGCCTCCTGCATGGCTTCGGTGTTGATCAATGCCCAAACCTCCTGGATCTCTTCCTCAATTTACAGTTACATTTTCATTCTTTGATCCTACTAACCCACCCTACATTTGACCCCACGAAGTTAATTTTATCCACAAAATTATTGACCACGCAGGTATTTTCAGTTGTAACAAAATTTTCGGCAACGTTGCTGTTGATGTGAAGTGCAAAGGGATGACAAGGTTTGCAAACGATAATTTTTTTAAAATCTGAAATGTCTTCGTTTTTTGGAAATTGCAATTCCAATGGCCAAATTTATTTTTGGCCGGCCTATTGACCTTGGTGTAAATTTACATTTGGAATCATGTCGGAAGTAAATGATCTTGCACATAAATGACCTAATTTTTTTGGATAGTTTCCAGAAATAGCTTGTTTAACCTGTTGCCTACGTAGAAAATTGATTAAGTTCCTCGCGAAACTCTCAACACTCGGAATTTTAGTATCCAATCAATCTAAACTAGAAATACTGGATTAAATCGGTGAAATCAGCTTTCTGATATTGCACTGCATTGTTTAATTATCTAATAGTACATGACAAACTTTATTTTTTTCATATTTTTGATAGGCAATCAAATTCAAAAATTCGAAAAAAAAGTAAAAAGTTTTATTGGGAATTGCACCGAAGGACATTATGACTCACAAATAAAACAATATTATATAGTATTTATACAAAATAATAATGGGGAAGAAATGGGGTTACTTTGAAGGTAAACCCAAATATAAACAATGACAAAAAAATAATCAATATTAGTATAAAATCCATAAAATGTCCACTTCTCTTTCCGTTGGCCTTTTCGCGCTTGTCGTTGACCTAGAAGGTTAAATTTCTGCAGAAAGTTTTCGATTCCAAATTTTAAAAATATATCTATTATGGAGTCAGTCAAACGATAAGTGTATCAAAGCGCATCGAATGGATTAACGATATTCCACTGTTCCGCCTTTAACCAATCAGAATTAATTATTCTAAACGAATGATGTCAAGTTGGCCGCTTTCAAAATTTCCGATTCCCCGATAGGTTTATTAAAATTCTACGGTATATAATATAACCGAGGACGGTTGTAGGCTAGCGGTAAGTGCTTTGGACGGAAGAAGAAAACTTTTCTTCTTCGGATTACTTCTTTCAGTTAACCCTTCTTGATTAAGCTTAGACAAGTCAAGTTTTAGAAGTTTTTTGAGAAGCAGATGTGAAAAAAGCAAGGAACCATACCTTTTTCTGCTTTTCTTCTTTATTTTTTCAAAATTTTGCAATTCGTTTGCGAAAATCCGTCTAATCTAGACACGTAAGTGTGCGTCATTTTTGCTAATGAAAAAAATTGATCCAATTATCGATGGTGTACGCATGCTTGTAAAACAAATCGTTATCACTTTTATCTATTTTTTTGTAATAAATAGGGAATGTGAACTTCTTTCCTAATCAATCAATGATAGTAAGAAGTTAGTTCGCGTAAGAAAAGTGAGAGGAAAAATTGCGCTCCTATTTTTTGTGTTGAGTTATCGTTTTGGAATTTCGAGTGCGGCCACTTAGAAAACTGAAATTTGGCGCTTATTAATCGGCTATAGACGATCTAGTTTTCATAAAGATAATCAGCGTCTTTCCAACTTGTTGCTCGCTCTTCCCATGGGAACTTGTTGCTTCAGTTTGATCGATTTATGAAGAAACTGTAAGTTTTAAAAATAACGGAATTCTGCGCCGCCAAGTTTCAAACCCGAAACTTTGTTTTTGTTTTTAGGCTTTAAATGGACAGAAGGGTTTCGATAACAAGTCAAGTTTCCCTCGCCAGTCAAAATATGTACAGCGGCAAAGGGTAAATTTTGCTTTTTTAAAATTTTAATTTTCGAAAAAAACCTATTACGCTTCGTTAATGAACTTTTGAAGTTATCGCGGATATTATCGCCTCCATCTAATCTATCTTTATGTATTATTACGTAAAACCAGAAAAAAATGATAAAATTCAAAATTATATCATCGCATTTGTTCGCAGAAAACCAGTGGAAGAAACTCCAGCGAAAGAGAAAAATGAAGTCAAGGCCGTTCCGTTCATCCAAATCGTAAGAAAATTTTGAATTAAAAATTTTTTTCTTTGTCTAATTATATTTCTTCGATTTCCAGTACAGATATTCAAGCGGACAAGACAAATTATTACTCTTCCTTGGATGTCTCTGTGCCATAGGAACGGGGGTTTGCCAGCCCCTGAGTATTTTAATTTTTGGAACTCTAACGCAAGACATCATATCGTACGCCCAAAATGTAGAAGAAAACAAATCTAAGTTTATGGACGCCATTACCGAATTTGCGGTGTATAACAGCGCAATTGGAGGAGCTATGTTGGTTTTAAGTTATCTCAGTACCGTACTTTTCAATTACAGTTCCATCAGACAGGTACGTATTACGTAAGTTCGAAAAATTCGAAAAACATTTATTTTTGTAATTTTAGATCTTCCAAATCCGGAAGTTGTACTTTTCGAGTGCCCTGAATCAAGACGTCTCTTGGTACGACGTCAACCAAACCGGCGATTACGCCAGTCGAATGTCCGAGTAAGTATTAATTTTTTTGGACTTAGAAAAACAAGTGGTACAGCTCCGGCTTTGTTTTACTACTACTATTATTATTAAACTTTCAGAGATATGATAAAACTGCAAGACGGCATGGGAGAGAAGGTGGCCATGTTTCTTCACTTCCAAGTTGCTTTTCTTTCCAGCATAATTTTGGCCTTGGTCAAGGGATGGAAGCTTGCTCTTATCTGCCTCACGTCCTTGCCAATCTCCATGATTGCAATGGGAGTAATTGCATTCGTAAGCCAATATTCAAACCTTTTTGAAAATTTCTGAAACAGTCGGTTTGCAGATAACCAGCAGAGTAGCAAAAAAAGAAATGGATGCTTATGGAGCAGCTGGCGCCATTGCGGAAGAAGTGTTTAGTGCCATTCGGACGGTGGTGGCTTTCGGAGGTCAGCATAAGGAGATTGATCGTTACCAGAAGAAGTTGCTCTTCGCCAGGAATAACAACATCAAACGAGGTCTTCTGGCTGGAATTGGGTTTGGTATGCTTTGGTTTTTCATTTACGCCAGCTACGCCCTTGCGTTTTGGTATGGTGTTCAGTTGGTCATCGATGAACGTTACGACGAAAACCCAACTTACGACGCCGGAACCATGATAACTGTAACTTGATTTAACATCAAAAACTCCAACCTCTAAAGCCAGTAATTTTTAGGTCTTCTTCAGCGTGATGCAGGGTAGCATGAATTTTGGAATGTCTTCTTCCTACATCGAGGTGTTCGGGATCGCCAAAGGAGCGGCGGCTAAAATTTTTTCGGTGATCGACAACGTTCCCGTGATCAACACCTCCAAAAACAGAGGAACGAAATTGAAACAAGTGAAAGGCAACATCGTTTTGAAGGACATCGTCTTTGATTATCCTTCCAGACCAGACGTCAAAGTCTTGCAAGGAGTCGACTTAACCATTAAGGCAGGCGAAACAATCGCTTTGGTCGGCAGTTCCGGATGCGGAAAGTCTACGATCATTCAACTTTTGCAAAGATTTTACGATCCAATTTCGGGACAAATTTATTTGGACGACGAAAAATATAACGAATTGGATTTGACATGGCTAAGAACTAATATTGGAGTTGTTGGTCAAGAACCGGTTCTGTTTGGAACTACCATTGCCGAAAATATTAGATACGGATATTTGAGTGCAACGCAAGAAGACATCGAAAAAGCAGCCCAACGAGCGAACGCCCATATTTTTATATCGTCTCTGCCGCAAGGTTACGACACTTTGGTCGGAGAAAGAGGCGCACAGCTATCCGGAGGTCAAAAACAGAGAATCGCGATTGCTCGGGCTCTCGTCCGCGAACCTGCCATACTTTTATTGGACGAAGCCACGTCAGCACTCGACACTAACAGCGAAGCCAAAGTTCAAGCCGCACTTGATAACGTAAGAGTTAGTTTTTCTTCGGCCGAAAAAGTTTCACTATTTTACCAATTTTTAGGCTAGTAAAGGATGCACAACAATTATCGTTGCTCATCGTCTATCCACAGTTCGGAATGCCGACAAAATCGTGGTGTTCACTGCAGGAAAGGTGGTGGAAGAAGGAACGCACAGGACGTTGATGGCCAAACAAGGAACATATTACAATTTGGTTAAAACCCAAGCTTCGCCGGACGAATCGGATGAAAATGGTAAGTGCGGTAGGGTCGCGTGTAAAATTCGAGTTAAAAATCTTCTTTTATGCGTTAGACGAAGATCAAAACGACGACGTCAAAATGATTGAAGATAAAAAGATGTCACTAGTCGAGGACGTCATCGAGGAGGTAAGGTAGAGCAAAAAGAAGAGTTTTGACTTAAATTTACAATTTTAGAGCGATTACTTAATCGAATCCCAAGATACTTCGTCCACGTCGTTATGGGCCATCATGAGAGTGAATAGTCCCGAATGGTGGAACATTGTGATTGGATGCATCACGTCGGTAATCATGGGAGGTGCGATGCCAGCATTTGCAGTCTTCTTCGGAGAAATTATTGGCGTAAGTTCCCTTTGTATTCCAAAATTCGGGCTCTCGTTTAACCGGAGTGCTTCTTCCAGGTTCTCGGAAGTAACGAATCAGATGAAGAAATAATTAGTAAAACCAACACGTACTCCCTTGTGTTTGTAATAGCTGGACTCATCACGGGAACTGCTACTTTCTTACAGGTGAGGAGGTCTTCGCTTCATCCAAGACAGCGTCAAAAATTTTTTTTCTAGATCTACATGTTCGGCATTGCCGGAGAAAAACTCACGATGCGCTTACGAAATTTGATGTTTGTTTCCATGCTGAGTCAAGAAATTGGTTGGTATGACAGAAAGGAAAACGCAGTCGGTGCCTTGTGCGCAAAACTGTCCAACGAAGCTGCCAGCGTTCAAGGGGTAAGATCTAATCGGAAGCTTTGACCGAAAGTTACTCTTCTTTATTTCAGGCAACAGGCCAAAGGATTGGAACAATTCTGCAAGCTTTATCCACTCTCGTGATTTCGATTACTCTGTCTATGTGGTACGAATGGAAACTTGCCATGGTCGCCCTCGCGTACACGCCAATTATTTTGGCCGCCATATTTTTTGAACATCGCCTCGTGCATGTCGAAAACGACGGTCAGCAAAAGTCGTTGGAAAAATCGACAAAGGTGATTTTTTTTTCGCGTGAAAAATTTCGAATTAAAAATTTCTTTATTTCTAGATTGCGGTGGAAGCTGTTGGAAATATAAGAACGGTCGCTTCGTTGGGCTGCGAAAACACTTTTTACCAAAACTACGTGAACGAATTGGAACCAATTTACAGGACATCCAAAAGAAATACCCACGTGAGAGCCATCGTGATTGGTATTGCTCGCAGTATCATGTTCTTTGCCTTCGCCAACTGCATGTACTACGGAGGATATTTGATCAAAAATGGAGAAATGAGTTTCGAGAAAGTCTACAAGTAAGTTCCGTTGGGTGAACGCGAAATCTTCGGTAGGTACATAATTTATTTTTAGAGTTTCCCAGGCGTTGATAATGGGAACCGTTTCGATCGCGAGCGCTTTGGCATTTGCGCCTAACTTGCGTAAAGGTCTAGACGCAGCCGAAAAGATATTCCAACTGTTGAATCGAACCCCTTTGATCAGAGATCATGCCAATTCTGTGTCCAAGGAATGGGTAAGTCTATCGTCACTCTTCTAGAAGCACTGCTATAATGTTTTAATCTCCAGTCCAAAAGCAACGTAACCTACACGAACTGCTACTTTTCCTATCCAACCAGACCGACTATTCGCGTTTTGAAAGGCTTCAATCTTTCCATCTTCGAAGGACAGACGGTGGCTTTGGTAGGACCCAGCGGTTGTGGAAAATCTACGGTGCTTCAACTGCTGGAACGATATTATGATCCCCTGGAAGGAGAAGTCGCCGTGGAAGGAGAAAATATTAAAGGGATCAAATTGGACACTTTGCGATCTCAGATTGGGGTTGTCTCCCAAGAACCCAACTTATTTGATAAAACCATTGGGGAAAATATTGCGTACGGCCGCAACGATTGCCAAGTGGAAGAAGCAGAAATTATGGAAGCTGCCAAGAAAGCCAACATTCACAATTTCATCACATCGCTTCCTTTGGTATGTTTCGGGTTTTTCCAAGTAAATTTGGGTTAAAGTGATTTTTCCAGGGTTACAACACCAGGCTGGGTGAACGTGGAACCCAACTGTCTGGAGGTCAAAAACAGAGAATCGCCATAGCTCGAGCTTTGGTTAGAAATCCAAAAGTCCTGATGCTGGACGAAGCGACTTCAGCTTTGGACAGCGAAAGCGAAAAGGTTTGGTGCTTAAGCCTCTTCAGCTTTTTTTATTATCCCGGATGTTTTAGGTAGTACAAGACGCTTTAGACGCCGCAAGAGAAGGAAGAACTTGCATAACGATAGCTCATCGTTTAACCACAATTCAAGACGCCGATGTTATTTGTGTGGTCAACCAGGGAGTCGTGGCAGAAATGGGAACCCATTCCGAATTACTGAAGCAGAGAGGAATCTATTACACCTTGCACCGCTTACAGAAAGGACATGGAAATAGTTAGAAATTTGATTATGTATATAATATTGTAGTTTAATTTATTTTGTAATTATTACATTTATTTTTACGTAGAGGTCTTGATTTATTTAAAAAATGGATATGTATTGTGGAAGAAGTATCTACCTTTTGGTAGATTCACGGTCAAAAACTCACTTTTTACTTGAAACACTCTGCCTCCAAGGAATGAATTTAAACTGATTTTGATTAAACAAAATTCAAAAAAAATTGAACTCTGGGCTCATAACCTGTTAAATTTCTACAATCTTAATACAAAAATTTATTTGTCTCATTTTCGAATACTATATAAATACATTATCATCTTAACCTAAAATATCACACGGACTTACATTCAGTCCTGTCGGCGTTTGCCGGCCAATCGCAGATGAAACTCTGAGTGTTGAAAGCGGTCCCTTCCCGACACGTAAATTCGATTGGTTTGCCATGTACGCAGCGATAGTACTGAAAACAAAACAGGCTTAAAGAAAATAAGGAAGCTTTGCCGAAACTTACCTTGTGGCACTCCTTGTGTCCCATGAAGTCTTTGTCCTTGCAATCAATGGAATCACCGATCGAATTATCGTCGTCTTCTTGCGGACTTGCTTCCGTAATCATCGTAGGACCTTGGGTAACCTCTACCGGCTTACTTGTGGTTGCCCTTGTGGTAACTCTCTCTGTGGTAGTAGAGCTTGGCGTCCATTGTTCTGAAGGCGTACTAGGCTTCACTTCTCCACTTTCGGATGGCGTGCTGGGAGGTTTTGCCCACTCAGGCTACAAGATAATTTAGAATACAACGGTTTTTCCGCTTGGTTCCACACTTACCCGCTTGGTGGTTGCAATGTTCGATTCTGGAACGGAATAGCTCTTCATATTTGAATCCAAAATTGTTATCAAAGCATTTTTGGGTCCACATAAACCGTGGAAATCGTCCATGTCGATTGCCCAGGTCATGGCTCCGCCATACCCTTGCGACTTGATGTAATCCATTTTAATTTGTACACTTTCGGGGTCTTCATATCCCACCCATTGGTTTCCCTTGTAAGCGTATGGGACTTTTCCGTGTTCATCCCATTTCTTCGTCCAGCCCGACTCCTTATTCATAATTTCGGTACAGATCTAGGAAAAAGTCAAATTGAAAAATTAAGAAAAAATCACCAAAAAGAGATTTACTTCGTAGTAGGCTAAAAATCCAGTGGCGTTGGTGTATGGTCCGGGATCTCCACCGCCAGCTTCCTTGTTGATGAATGTTCCTAGGTTGTAATTGTTGTTGCTGCTACTGAGAGTGAAAGTTCTGCCGTAAAATGGGATTCCCACAACCAGCTTCTTCGGAGAGCAACCGTAATTGACCCAGAGTTTCAGACCGTCATTCTGGAAAAGAATCGATGAAGGAACCGTCGGGTTAATAGGAAAAACCACTTACGACGTTGAGTTTCTCATAAGCCCATTGGTCGTGTGGTCGGCTAAAGAGCGCGCTGTGGGTGTCGGCGAAACCAGCCCAATTTCCTCTTAAATCGTACGACATCACGTGGATTGCATCCAGCAGCCTAAAATAATTATCGGTAAGACTCCATCGGCTTCACTTGGTTTTTCATTACTTACTCGCAAAGTTCTGGTACGTGGTAGCCCTCCTGAAGGCGGAAGTTGGCAATTGGGACCGCCATGGTTATTTCCCAATTTTTTCCAACAGCATCGAACGATCTCCTCAGTTCCTCGACAAAATACAAGAATTTGTCTTTATCTGAGAACTTTCCTCCGCGGTCGGCCGCACCTGGATACTCCCAATCCAAATCGAATCCGTCAAAATTGTACTGATTCATGAAATCTAAAAGAAAATTAGACGGTCTGTGGCTAACGCTTATCCAAAGTCTTACCAACTACGCTTCTGATAAAGGAATCTCGTCTAGATTTGACGGCGACCATTTCGGAGTACTTTTCACCACCTTCCGCCCACCCCCCAACCGCAATCTGATACTTTACATCTGGGTATTTCGATTTTAGTGCAGTGAAATTTTTAAATCCGCTTTTATTGATGTCCAACTGCAAGTTTCTCGTGAGAGATTTCGCACTTACAAAAATTTAAATCTGACTTACCTCTGGATCGATCACGAGAACGTTCCAGGATTTATCGTTCACTCCGATGAAAGAGTAAACCAAGTGGGTGCACATACTCACGGGAACGTCTTCGATTCCGTAGCGGCCTATTCCGGGCCTGTATATCGCCCAGTTGCTGAAATAGCAGACCACACGGGCAGGAGTTGCTTCTAAAAATATAAAAACAATGTATTTTAGAATCTCGATAATACGTTCATGAACGTCAGTAGTATTCGATGTTATACAAATGAAATTTTAAAAAAATTTGAAGAAATATAGGTAATCTCGAACTTATTTCGTACATTCCAAAGAATCAAGTAAAAGAAAAAAAAATTAATTTTAGGTTTAATTTCTTGGGAGATATCTCGGGATCTGTGCATCTGAATGGTGTCTTGTTACATATCGATGAACTCGTTTAGGTCTCAACTTTACAAAAACCAAATTTATTTATGAAAGATCTCAAAAACAGTAGACAAAACATTTTTTTTACAAAAGTAGCATATTTAAAAAATAAGAATCACTTACCACATTGTGCTGCTAATAAAATCGTGCAGAGGAGCAGTAAAATTTCTTTCATTTTCACTCTTCCAGCTAAAAATCCAAAAATATTTTTTTAGCGAAAAATCAAATTAACCCCCTTAATTTGAATATTGGCGACAACAACACATTTAAAAAATAAATCGCACGTTGAATGGTAATCAACGAAGGATTTCTAATTTCCGCAATTCGATTATTCAATTTACATAATTAATTAATTAAAGTAGCTCACCTGATGACGACAAAATTGTATTTTGGTTCCTTAGAGGGAGCGCTAATTTGAATGTAGAAAAATAGCGGCATCGCCAAGTTTTATATGCGTGCGGTGGTTGCTGATTTTTTTTGTGTTTATCTTCGGCCAATAACATGTGGAGAGGTTTATTGAAGCTCAATGCCCCAGAACTCGATATACAAGAATACAAAACCGCAAATCGTGTCATCTCGCTTCTTCTTCATTGCGGAGGACCTCAGCCGAAGAAAACTCCTCCTGGTGACATTCAATCTGGACGTGAAATAAATTTCGAATTAACCGTTGCATTACATTTAAAATTTTCCATTAAAAGGTGTTTTTTTTGTAACAATAACAGTTTTTGGAATTTCTTTTTAAATTTATTCAAAAACGGTTTTTTCGGTTGTCGCGCGCTGTTGTGTAGCAAAATTTCTTTTTCGACACATCTTATTAATTAATCTTCGAAGCCAAGTCCAACAATGTCATTGTTGAATTTTTATAAAAAAAATTTATCTTTAATCTCGATTGCTCGATCTTCCCATACGGGGTGCGATCGAAAAGTACATTATCCAGACTGACTGCCCAAAAGTTGCTTTTTGAGGCTACCCCGTATACGTTCTTTCAAAAATTTGAATAATTATTTCACTATCGCGAGTACCTTTGCCGGAATGCAATCTGCCCATCAAACTGTAAACCAGTTTCAGAGTAATATAAAAAATTTATTGTCGCATCGAAATTCGAAACCGCCCGCCCCTATCGTGTAGGTGATTTTGCATAAGAATGACAATTCTGATGACCGATTATGCTAATAAATTCCAGGTTCTCTGACCCTTCGAAACAGTTTAAGGGTGACTGATCTACAAATTAAAGTTTTTTAAATTTGAAAAAATATTGTATGGTAGCTACTATTAATATTAAATCACCGTAGATAATTATTATCATCTTATCAATAATTCTATCATGTTTATCGCACACGCATTGCATATAACTCATTTCAAGGAGGCGTGTCCCCCACGTACGGATAAACAATATTCAACTGTTCGATTAATTTTCCCAATACGTGAGGTAAAAATTAATAAGTTGAGAAAAATTTAAATTTTTTACTTCCTATTTAAAATAGGGGGGGGGGGGGGGGGAGCAATGAAATGTAAGATCGGAAATCACCAATAAGGTTTAATTATTAATTTTTCACTTCCTGAAAATTACAGGTGAAATATTGAGAACAGCCCTCGGTTGGTTGCGCATGAATGGATTAACGAGATTCCACTCCGATAACAGGCACGAATGTCCGAAAAAGTGGAATAAACGGTAATAATGTTGAAAAATCAAAGATTTTACCCTCCCGCCCGGGGCTGTTACCTACGAGTACATCACTGACACATCGACTGATGTTTTATTATATTTTACCTCAAAACGCTCGATTCTACGATGAAAAGTAAAGAAATCGATTTTTTAGAGAATACAATTATAAATAAGCGTGCGAAGTCTGAATATTTTCCGATAATTAGTTCACAAGTTATGTTAAAAATAAAAAAGTTTTTTTAATTTTTTAAAAAATTCAAATTTTTGAAAAAAAATATTTTCAAAATCGGAGAAATTACTTTCAGCCTTCAGTATAAGCCACGAATTTTTTCAGCTGTTTAATTTAATGTTGTTATATTAAAATTAAATTTTTAATTGATTTGCAGCGAATCCCAAAATGTTTCATTTTAGAACGTCCTAGCGGTTCAAATATTCAAGATAAAATTATACCACCTACAACTTTATTGTAGACAATTTTCTAGTCTACAAAATTGTCTATTTGCAATTTTGCTCCATCTTGACCAGTTTTCCCTCTGGAGCGGTTGAAAGAGCTCGCGGCGTCAATTTTTGCCATTTTTATTAAAAAAAATATACAAATTTTTTTCTAAATCTGTAATTTTATGTTAATCCATCCATGCGCGTCAGTAATTAAAACACTAGAGCTTGAAGAATAATTTTCGAGGAAAATCTTTTTTTAATTTTGCAACTGTTTGGTGAAATAGGAAAGGAGGCTGTGTTGTTTCAATATCAAATAGTAAAAATAACTTTTTATTCACATAATAATAACCTACAACTACTCACATAAAAAAATTAAATTAAGCACAGGAATCTTCCCTATCCGCGCCTACTCCATCGCCATCTTCTAAGGAAGAAAAGTTGAGGAAATGAGCGGGTCTGTGCACTTCGTGATAGAACTCTTTAGGATTTGCCACGTGCAATTCGTATTTCATGCTAGGTTCGTGCCTGACGCCCATGAAGTTATAATTCCAGCTACCTTGCGCGGGCACCATAAAGAACCCTAAAAATCGGTCGGCCAGCAACATCTGTACCTTTTCGTAGTGACTGGGCAAATAACCTTTCGGATTGTTACCTTTATCGGTATTTTGTCGACCCCATTCGAAACCAGAAGGCGTCAACTTGTAGGCTGTAAGAGAACACGAACCAGGAGTGAAGGAGCAGGTAATGATGATGGTTTTTTCGCCATCCCAAGTAGGATTGTCGGACATGATCCGCGCGTGTTGCGAAATATCTTGAGGCGATAATTGGGGTAGCTCGTTAGGTTGGGTGTGAATCCAGCCTAAAGGCTCCATGTCCTTGAGGAAAGGATGGTTGGGAGGAGAGTTTGCAATGTGGACAGTTTGATGGGTTCCCCATTGTGGAACCAAAACCAAGCATCTGATTTCTTTAACTTGTGGATTGTCCGGTGGACTCACACCGTACAAGTACGCACAAATTTGAGCGCGCAAATCGGAAATGGTGACGAATTTTTTGAGCACATTCTTGGGTAAGATGTATGTGTACCCGGTTTCTTTGATGTCGTCAGAGCTGACATAAATGTGATTGGTTCGCAAGTGCAAGTTTGTTGCAGAAATAGCGCGCACTCGCCACTCAGTTTTGGAACTAAACGTTTGCGTTTCATAATTACTCGTGGTGCTCGTGATAATTTCGTCACCGTGCTTGTTAACCGTTCGTGTCGTGGTTGCGGAAATTTGAGATTGTTCTTTTGTTTGTTTTTCAATTTCAGCGATCTGTTGTCTTTGAGCCGACGGTGCGCTGATTTCCATACCCAAAATGATGTCACGGATTTCGGACTGCGTCAAAGATGCCACGTTAACACTAAAAAAAAAAAAAAAAAGATTAGACCTGACATTTCTTCCAATGGTAATAAAATCTTACTTGTTCTTTTTTCCGTAATCAGCCAAAATTAAGTCTTTCAATTGAACTTCGACCTTGATCCATTCGTCATCAGACAGTGTCGGCCAGATGTGGTGAGGTTCGGTGATTGTCGTCTTGTCGGGCTTCAAAATAACCTTGGTTCGTTCCGTGTTGACGTGTAGAGCACGGAGAATTAAAATCAACCGTGAAAATGCCTAAAAAAAGCCATCAGTCTACCTTTCACGCTAGAAACCTATTGTACTTACAGTATACGACGAAATTGTTTTCAACCAATCGTCAAACAAATTGAACAAAACCATCTGGGGTTCTGTGGCTTTCAAAATCAAATCTCCAAACTTCTCCACCTTTAGACAAGCCTGGAATGGCAACTGTAACTCGGAACCTTTGATGACAATGTTGGGGAAATCGAGAAGATGCACCTCCAAAGGATCCAACATTCCTTTACGTGTGACAATAATCTGTTTGGGTTGTTCTTCTACCGGGAGAGACCGAATCAAAGCGGCGACTTCTTCGGCGGTCTTCCACTTTGCCAATTGTCCCAAACGTTTCTGGCCCGCCCAGACAGACGTGTGGATGATTTTTAGAAACAGTTGTCCCGTGCGCGGATTGAAAATAAAAATGGCGCCGTTGATGGGTTTGGTAGTCAAATTTCCTTCAAATGTCTTGTGAATGGTTACTCGGTATACGTTGGTATCGTCGACAAACCAAATAATTTGATTAGAAAATAGTTCACCGTAATTTTGACTCGAAAGATATGGTTCCGTTGGTTCACTGGAGTACAGTTGGAGAGCTTTGCGGATACGTTCTCTCAAAACATAGAGAGCGGGATTAGCTTTCATTATTTTCGCCATGGCCTGTTGAATCAAAGGTTTGCAACCGGGGAACCAGTGACCGTAAGCACTGTGCAAATTGTAGGCCAAGTCAACGGCAATCAAAAGTCCCGTCGGGGAAGGATAGATGGACATATTATCCGTGGTGTAATCCAAGAACTTGGCTCTGGCGTATCGTTCGATATCGTGCGAATCGTAATCGCCCCAACGCAACTGGACGTCTATCCAATACTTTTGAGTGGTTGTGTTATCCATGGTATCTTTTGTATCCGCCAAGAGCGAAGGTCTCGAGACGTTCCATTTGTAGGCGGAAAACAATAATATATCGGCGCAAGACGAATTCATCTTGTAAGATTTACGCGGATGGATAGTTTCCTTCTGAACAGTTTCAATTTCTAAAGCGTCCAATTCCTGATCGAACACTTGACAGAGATCCATGACGATAGATTCGTGCACCTTTTGCCACAAATGGGCCCTGAAGATTTGAATGAGAGAAATCTTTAAAGTCGGAATTTTACCGTGCATGAAAATGCCGGTCAAATCGAGTTGCACTTGGAAACCAACGTAAACGTTGGCTCTGTTGATTGTGGGCGACCACCAAAGCGTGAAACGACGGTTTGGAATTTGATTCAAACCAGAACGTTGAGCATTGGTCAACTTCTTATACTTCATGGATTCTTCAAAACCTGAAGCTTTTTCCCAGAACAAACCTTCCCAAGTGGGGAAGTAAGTTCCCTTGAAGAGGGTGTGTTCCAAAATTCCTTCCACGCCTCCTAACGCTTGGATCATGTCGGTACGGTAGTTATTTAAATTCCACAGTTTGCCGTCGTGGCGTTGATGGGTCCACCAGAACGGATTTTGTTTCAAAACTTGGTATTGCTTGAATTCGGTTCGTACGCGCCATCCTTTGTCGTACGCGAGCGTGTGTCTGTCCTTCTGGAAAAGCGTGTTGATGCGGGGAATTCCCCGATCCCAAGAATCTTCCAAATCTTCCAATGTCAATCGTCGATTTTGGGCATTGGCTTCTTGCCTTTTCAGTGCGTATTCGGCCCAAACTCGCTGAGAGTCTAAGAATTCGGCGTCCCAAGGTTGGATGTATCGATATAAATTTGGAATCAGTTGATCTTCGTCGTGACTCATACCCGACCTGAAGTGAGTAATTCCAACGTCAGTTTGTTTTGACCACCGTAAATCGGACTGAGGGATCAGGACGTGCCCCATGGACAACATTCCCAGGCCTCCCAATTCCTTGGGCGTGTAAAACACCACCGGTGGAAATCTGCTAGGCATTTTTGAATTGAGCCCAATCTTGACACGAGTTTGAATTTTGCTCTCGCATTTCACGAGCAAGTCCAGTAGTTCCTGCGTGTTGGTCACCGCCTCGCGGAAGTAAGTCATCAGACCTATAAGGGCGGTATTCCACTTGTTGACGATCTTTGTAAATGTTGTCGAACCGGAAGCCATAAGAATTTGCCTCACACGATTGTGGAACCTTCCCATGGATTCTTCATCGACTCTCAAAAAGCATTGAGCAGTCCTCTGCTTGGTTCCTTCGTGCTGCAGGTTCCAAATACCGTCCCGATGCGTCAACTCGTCGTTTTGCGTACGACACTTGGGCAAAATACGGCATTCAAATCCACTCATGTTAAACAGCAAATTCGGATTATCTTTGGAGTAAACGCTAACAAAACTGTTGTCCCACTGCACAGTAGTTACCGAGCGTGGCAAACGATTTTTAATATCCCAAAACACTGCTCTTCCCAGATTCACATCATGCTTCATCAATCTCATTCTCGCATCGCGCGGCCAACACTTCTTGTTATTGTATCCCACGATATTTTCGTTATTCGGATCCGGATGTTCGGTCAAATATCTTTGAATCAATTCCTTTGTCTCGTCGGCCGAAAACCTGAAGAAAATGTGAATTCTGTCGACGTAGCGAACGTACAAACGAATAGGATGAGCCGTCTCGGTGGCAACATCGGGGAATGTCAAAAAGTCGTTGGGAAGTTGTAACGGCCCCGCCATTTCGCTGGCGCGCTGCAGACCCAAAACCAGCAAGTCTAAAACCAAGCCATAGTATTGAGTTATAAACGAAGCGAATTGTAAGCCTCTGGTTACGCCGTAGGTGTTCGTGTGGTTCATGTCTTTGTAATTTATTACTACGTTATTTTTGGCCGTCATGTAATCGGCGATGTTGTGATCCACTATCAGACGTAGCAGACGATTCAGCAACGTCAAATCGATTTTCTCGTATAATTTTTCAAATTTCGATTCCAGTAAGACGTTGCATTCGCCCTCGGCGACGTCCCATACGTCTTGTAAATTGTTAATGCCCTGACACCACTTGTATACTAACAGCGGTGGAGGTTCGGCGTCGGACGGTTTGATCCACGGTGGGAAGAGATGTCGCTTGTCGGCTTCGTACCACAAATATTGATCCAAGTAAGCGTCTGTGATCTTTTCCAATGGTTCAACTTCGTAAACTGGAATCAGATGACTGTACAAGTCCATAAATTCGATACCAACTTCTTTGAAGTGCCGTTGAGTGAGTAAATGTCTCTTAATTCTCGAAAGCGCTTCGTGAGGGTTATCGTACGCCTGTTCTATGAGACCCAACTCTTCGCGCTGACTCTGGTTAAGCCGCGATTTTACACTGTAAGCTTCTTTCAGTCGCTCCAAAGCGAGAATCAACAGCTTGGTGTCGTGCTTGTAAGACAAAGGTGGGAAGGGAATTGGAGCAAAACGTCGAGATTCAAGCCAGTGCACAGTTGTAGTGTAAATTGCCACGGCTTCTTCGGGTGAAATGTAGGGACCGTCTTTCAGGTAATTGTGTTGTCTCTCCTGTTCGGATTTCAAGTACAAACGAGTTAACCGACCTAAATTCTTTTTGCAAACCGTTTTATCAACGGTTGCGCCTCGACGAATACGCTCTCTGTTGTAATGACTCGTACTTGTCCACCAATCTGCTTTCTTTTTCACGTAACGCAGAATCATACTCTCCACTGGGATGGGCATACCTGGAACCTGAAACAATCCTGTTTAGAAAATAGCAGAAAAGTGAAAATTTGCATTTTAGGTTTAGTTCGGATCAGTTAGCGCGTTATCCGACCTTTGATAAATTTTGTCTACACAAAACATCACAAAGATCGTTGGTCTACATGGTAACCAACTTCCGGACCCCTGCGCAATTCATCACTAATAAATTAAACTGTAATAGAGAGAAATAATTATATTTACCTTCCACGGAATATTTGCTTTCCAACAGCGCCAGGCTTCGGAGAGATGCTGCAAAATTGTTCTTGCCTTGTTGGATTTGATACCTTCGGGCATCATATCGATAATGTCGTGCATGACCGAAGCTCTCATTTCCAAATCAAAGTGCGACTCGACCCTCTGTTTGGTGACCGTTTTTGCAACTCCTTTAGAGTGTCGACCTTCGAATTGACGCGACAACAAGTTACCCAACCAACGTTCTAAGAGGGGAGTAATACCGCGCATGAAGAAAAGCCAAACTCGCCAACTTGGTGCCCAAAATCCGCACCCGGGCCCTTTGCCTACGGGTCCGGTGTTAAACCGGTAATAAACCAAATGCTTGATGTCTTTACACATACGGATTTGTCTCATCAGCTTATATTTGTAGCGGTACATTCCAGTAAGTTGCCCGACGTGCGAAAAAATATACTGCAGGCCATCAGAAAGTTGGAAAGCATCCACGTTATTCAAACGATATTGGACGTGCGAATCGATAATCAGCTTGGTCAAGCGTAAAATTTCTCGACACAAATGGAAAGCGTTACCGAAGCGGGACTTCTTACGTTCTTTCGTCGTTAAAGTTTTGACCGGTTTTAAATTGAAATTGTAATCCAAATGGAGATAATTCAAATTTTTTCTGTGGATCAGTAAATTTAACATGTTGTAACCTTGTCGACAGACTTGTAATCCGGCTTCTACCCAATCGATCGTGGTGGTTTGGAAAAACTTGGTTGCTTTGAAGGAGCGGAACAGGTAGCGCTTTTTATGTGGTTTCGGCGGTCGTTGTTTGAGTGCATTCAAAACTAGATATTTTAGTAACTTTTGGTAGCTCACGCGAACTTTTACGGGTTGGGCCGGAGGACAATGCTCTTGGTACCAGGTTTTTACCAAAGGTATGTCGACTGCTCGTCTGCAGCGACCCGAACGTAAATTGTATGGTCTGGGAGCCCACAATAAAGCGATACCGTTTGCAGTGTTGTCCGTATATAAGGGAGTTTCTTGTAGAATCGGTTGTACCGATTCTGGGAGAGCATACTCTTCGTCATCGTCGGGTAGGGGTTCTAAACTTTTCACCGCATGTCTGTGTGAAATGGGATTTACAAGAGGGTCGAAATAAAACGCCGGTAAATCGGGATCTTCGGCTTTGATGTAAACAATGTTTGGAGTGTGATACCTGAAAAAAATTCATTTATGAAGCAGAGAGAATTGTTTTTAATTAATTGATCTAAAGTTGAGATTTTCGAAATTTTTATATTAAAATTTAAGGAATTTAATCGAACTATTTGAAGAAGAAAACAGGATAATATCAGAATTGGAATGTCTGTGATCATCAGCTCTTTTGTGTAATCTTCCACACAAACCAGATATCAATCACGTGTGCTCTATCACATAGCTAGTGTCTCGCCCTAATCATTTTTAAGAACGAGAAAAACTCATGTGAATAAAAAAGTTACAAACGTAACCGTAAACTTACCAAGATAGTTGAACGAAATGTGGCAAATTGTTGTACAGATAGGGAAAAGCGATCCGGTACTCGGTCCTAACCGGTTGCCTGATGATGATTTTGTTTATGTCGTTGAATTCGTTCCAATCTTCATCCCTAAAAACAAAAATTTAAACTTTTGGGTTTAATCTTAAAAAACATTTAATTTTAACACGGTAGTTTTAGTTGGTGCATTGTCCATCTCGGCTAAATTTTGTCTACACAAAACCTCGTTAAGATTGTCGACCCACATTTTGGCCAACTTCGAGATCCCTGCGCTGTTCATCAGATTTTAAAAACCCGAGTCATTTTGTTGGACGGGAGGAGTTAAAAATAATAGAATTATGAGGCAAATGCAAACTTACGCTCCCATGCTGTCTTTGATCAAGGGCTCAAATTTTGGTCCACCAGGAATGGCCATGTTCAATGCTTTTGCCGTAAAAAAGCTTTTGGTGTCGAATAAGTAGAAGAAATTGGTATCCACAAGATCGGTTAGGAGCTGATTGGCCAAACGGTACAAGGTAGCTATCATGGGCAACTCCAAGTTCCATGTGCGATATGTCGGTCCATTCACGTGCCTATAAACCACTCGTTAAGTCCAATGAGAAAAAAGAAAGCTACCGAAACTCTTACTTTGTGCCTACTAAAGGTTTGTGATCATAAAACCACTGCACGATCGGAGCATCTTCTTCCGTGTCCAAATCAATTTGTATGGCTTCGAGTGGCTCCACATCCAAGACATTGTCAGAAAAATCTAGTGGAGGTTCTTCATCATCAAAGGGTGGAAAACGCATTCTTTTAAAGTGTCTACGATCCCTTTTTTCACGTCGCATCATAATCCACATTGTTCTACAAACATCCAATTAGAAAATTACAAATTACAGCAGTAAAATTATTATTTACCCCCATTGTGCAATATAAACAGGTTCAATAACCCTGGGTATTTCGTTCACAAACGTAATAGCACCCGTAATGTGGAAGAGAACCTGCACGTCACGAACTTGCTCCCATGGCATCGGCATGTTTTCTAGAAGCTTCATAAGAGCATGCGGCATATATTTAAGAGCCCTAAAAATGTATCATCGTGAGTTTATTGTCTTTACAGTCAAGACCAAAACTTACCCCAAATAAACCCGCTTGTCGTGACGATACTTCCTACTGCTCATGTCGCCGTGATCTCGAATAATCTTCCGCAAGTGCTCCGGTGGCATGTCTTCTTTTTGGGCGTCCACGACACCCAGTTTCCTTTTGTTGGCGAAACGTCTCGACTGATGTTGTCGCCATTTCAATGCTTTCTCTTCCAACTTGTCGTCGGTCATTACATCCATATCGGGATGCGGAGGTGGTATTTGCTGCTGTAACATCTGTGCTTGATGTTGGGCGGCGGCAACTTGGTGGGCATGAGCCGCCGCAAGTTGCTGTTGGGCGATCATCGTCGCCCAGGGGTTCGGCCCCAGCAAGTACGGTGGTATCGACATGCTTGTTTACAAATATGTCGGACCTCGTAAAATCCTAACCTCTATAATTCACTTCCATAAAACTTCACTTTCTTTTAATAAAATGCGCAAAATACCAATAATATTATGTTTATTATAAATCGTACAGTTTACGTTGGGAAGGTTAAGTGCGTCGGTTTTTATCAACATAACCAAGTTTTTAGAGGTACCAACTGTCGAAAGCAAATGCACCAACAAACATCAGTTGTTATACAGAGTGAATAAAATTCTGGATATCTTCAGCATTTGTTTCTTCTCCCGTCTGGCTTTTCCTGAACGTTTAAGCTGTCAAATAATATATTGCCATGATTTACCCTTATAATGTGGGGTAACTTATATGAGGTTCTTCGGAGAGCAATTGAGAATGAGTATCTGCGTTGAGACCGAATACTCAACTTAATTTTGATTTTGTAAGGTAATTATGAACAGACAATTAAATAACTTAAATTTTATTTTAAATAATAACAAATAATAAACAGATATGGCACCTAAATATTAATTTAAACTTCACCGTTGGCAATTGTGGTTTCGTTTGTACTGTTGCTGGTGGAGTCATGGTTGAGAGGGGTAACTTTATTCTTCTTTGGCGCAAAATCAACCACGGTTACAACTCCGTTCTTATCAGATTTTCCCATTATACTTTTGTATCTAAAAGAAAAAAAAGTTAGGTACTTCAAGCATGCGGTTTTTTCAAGCCGCTTACCTAGTTTTTAGCTGAGCCCAAATGTTCTTCTTGAAAACGAAAATGAAGAATATAAAAACTCCGTAAATTGCATTGCAAAAATCGGTCAAATACCAAACCGTTTGCGGCATGTAACCAATTTGCCAGTTGACGGTCCAGGAAATCAGTTCCAACGACCAGTTTATCCCCATGGCCATCGACAGCTTCAGATACAAATTAAATCTGCAAAATTGATAAAAATTCAAAACTTTCTTTTATATTTGTATCTCCACGATCATACTTGCGCTTGTCTCTTTCGTGATTCCTTTTGTTGTTTTCGTTCTTCAAAACTGCGGCATCTTTTTGTATTTTGTTAATTTTTAAAGCGGTAATACCGAACAGAGCGATGTTGGTCGCAATGATGATAGCTATCGGAGCGTAGAAGTACAAGAGCGTTGGAAATCCCGCTGAAAATAGAGAAAACGTTATGGTGTTGACTACCACACATGGAAAGCCAAAACTTACTCGAAAGCCAACACTGCCCACTGGCCATTCCGGGATTGTACCAAACTGTTGATTCGGCATCTAAAGTTAGAGTAAAGGAAGTGATGATGATGACGAACAGGAGGGGAACTCCTAATGCGTACATGCAATAGAGTAAAAATCTCTTCTGCTCTCCATGCTTTCTATTATTGGAAGCTCCTCGGAAGCTCCTGTAAAGTTTAGTTATTATGTTGGGCGAGGATTCAAAATCATTAAATTTAACTTACCCAAACGTCCACCATATATCAATCGACATGACGTTCATGAACAGGAAGGAGACCATGAAGAAGAAGTAACAAAATATTCCTGAAAGTCAAAACTATGATGAAATTGTTCTGTTAGTGGTACCTAAGCAAATCTTCACCTACTATGATGCATTTGGTGTCGTAGAAGTAGTTGGGATAGAGTTGAATATAGACGATCAGCAGATAAGCTCCAAACAGAGAAACTACATAGAACATCAGAGATTTTCCATACAAATTTCGTTCGGGCAAGAGGGCATACACTATGAATGTTGCCAACAAAAAAGGCATCGAGATTATCATTCCTGAAAAAAAAAATGCTTTTTTAGATCAAGGTTGCTAGAGATAGCCGAAGGACGTATAATGTTAGAAGTAGGAATCATAGAGGAAATCATTTTTTGTGGTTGCAAAATATTAATAAATTCATTGACGCCTTTCTTATCAGCTCTGACGTAAAATTGCAGTTCGCAATTATTTTGTATATTTATCATAAATTTAGCTTCAAGAATTTTTTAATTTAATTTAATAGTATTTAAATGGTAAAATTACCACATCTACCACATATGGAAAGCCGCCAGTTGGATAGATTACACTTTACACTATACTTTATGATTAGACTGGTATTCGGTGACTTAAACAATAGAAATTGCCAAAAAAACGATTTATTTTCCAGCCCCGGGGTGGGGGGGACTACAAACCAAATTTTTAGATTTTCTCGGATTTCCTAAAATTTTCTTAGATTTCCTAAAATTTTCTTAGATTTCCTTTAATTTTCTACATTTACTCAGAAAAACTAGGATTTTCTACATTTCCTCGAATTTTCTATTTAGTTGGATTTTAGGGAAATTCCTTGGGTTTTTCTTCGCAGCAATTCTCTTCTTGGTTTGAAGTGAAGGGAAACCTGAGAAAATTTCCCAAGAGACAATGAAAATGCGGTGTAAAAAAATGTACGTTGTCATTCAAGTAACGGGTTCCTACTACTTAATAAGCTTGATAACAGATTATCGATAAAAATTGTCAGTACTTGAAACCGGGTTTCTGGGGGTACGGAATACCCCCCAGTTCCTTTTAATCTCTAAATAATATTTTAATTAATATTAACAATAAAATCAATAATAATAAAATTTTTAAATTAAATAATAAATTTAAAGCCACCCCTACTCGAAAATCAGGGATTGTGTTAACGGAAACTTTATTAATTCATTCATGCGCGTCAGTGGTAGCCAGATAACGGATAAGATTTGGAAAATACCTACATATTTTACACTATTTTTAATGATTTAACTACTGAGTAATTTAGCAATAAAAAGTAGTTGCACTGGGGGGTGTTCCATACCCCCCAGACCCCCGGTTTGCCCCCAATTGAGAATCTAAAAAGTGAAGACCTAAATAATAAATTTATAATTAATTTGTTTTGACTAGAAATAATCCCTCTATAAATTAATGATACGACGGATACGACCACGCCTGCTCTCCAGTCCCAACAGTTAAAGACTGAAATGAGGTGGAACCGTTGGGGAAATTTAGTGTATAAGTGAATGGAAGTCTGAGAAAACTCAAATAAATTTTAGGAAATCCAACGAAATCTTAGGCAATCTTAGGAAATCCGGTGCAATCTAGGAAAGTCCATAAATACCTCTAAAAATTTGGTTTGTAGTACCCCTCCCCCCCCCCCCGGGCTGGAAAATAAATCGTTTTTTTGGCAATTTCTAATGTATAAGTCACCGAATACGAGTGGCGGCTTGTTGCTTTTTCATTTGAGCAGTCTAATCATAAAGTGTAGTGTAAAAGTGTAATCTATCCCATTGGCGGCTTTCCATATGTGGTAGATGTGGGAATTTAACATAACTAAGATGATTCGTGGTTATCCAAAGAACATAGTTGTAATTTTACTAATGCTAAAGGTAGAGGTAATAATCAGCCCGTACTGAATATAAATTTGCAATTTTTCACATCTGCTTTAGAGATTTTCTTTTACGACATTTTAAAGAGATTTAATGGGATTTCCTTGTGGATGGCTTCAAGGTTTTCTTTCGAAAAAATTGAAAACGCAAAAATTAAGTTATATTCCTTAGATTTCTAAAATTTTCTCAGATTTCGTAAGATTTTCTTGAATTTTCTACATTTACTCGGATTATTTAGGTTTTTCTTCGTAACAATTTTTTTCTAGGTTTCAAGTGAAGAAAAACCTGAGAAAATTCCACAAAGAGATTACAATAAATTTCGAATGTTAGTTTAGATTCAGCGGCAAACCGGGGGTCTGGGGGGCATGGAATACCCCTCAGTGCCTTTTAATCTCTTGATGCGGTTTAATCTGTGTAATCGGAGTTATCTCAAAATCATCAGTAGTACAATAATTCCTTGTGGTTCATTTGTATTTAGATGTTAAACTGAGATTCTGCTCTTGCGGTATAGCCTCGCGTTACTTCTTGGATAAGTGTTGTGGAAGAAGTATCTATCTTTTGATAGGTAGTTCTCACAATCAAAAATTTGCGTTTTTCCCTTTTTGAAAATTTTAATAGTTAAATTAATACAGTGGCGTAGCGTGGATTTTTGGTACCCGGGGCAAACCCTATTTAAGTTTTCCGCCCCCCCCCCATTTTTCGCAATTATGCAAAAAAAATAATTCTATATCAATTTATTAGATATTATTAAAAATAATTATTTAAAAGAAATTAAAATAAAAAAATTATAATTTTATTCCTCGGCCATTCCCTGCCGCCCTCCGCTGAAGTGCCGCTTGGGGAATTTGCCCCTTCTGTAAAATTCACGTAAGTCTGCTATTCAACATTCCATGAAGCTTTAAATTGTTGATTTTTATGATAAATAAACATTGCTCTTCTTTAACCTCAGTAGAATTGTTATCAGATGGAAAATTTTCCATTCCCGAAATATAAAATAAATTTAATTTTAATTTCATTTATTGGTTGTTTAAATTGTTTCTTTGAGCCCCACTGTCTAGGGTGCCAATTGATATGATTGATACAAATTTTACTTTATAAAATTTCGAAAAATGGATTTTCTAAATTTTTGGATAAAATCGTACATATGCTCGGGTATCAATAACATGTTATTTTAATTAAATATTTTTAAAATTTTTACAATTTTTTATTCTAATTTTACTCTCCGAACATTTTAAATCCGCTTTTTTTCATATAAAAATTGATTTTACCCCAAAACTTTTTAGACATTTTTTGTTGGAAATTTCATTGTCTTCAATTTTACTTATAGAAATTTTTTTGTTTTGTCGCGCCGTTTTTGACTAACAGCGACTTAAACAAGACTCTGTAAAATGCAAAAAATGTCGTTCGTATCTCGGAAACGGTGCAAAAAAATTAAAATATTAATAAGCATTTTTTGTTGTAAATTGTATTTTCTACATTTTTGTTCCTATACATTTTTGTATTTTATCGCACCGTTTTCGAGATATACTCGTTGATAACAATATTATTTTTGTTTTACAGAGTCTTGTTTAAGTCGCTGTCAGTCAAAAACGAAGGGACAAAATTAAAAAATTTATATAAATAAAATTGAAGACAATGAAATTTGCAACAAAAAAAGTCTAAAAAGTTTTGGGGTAAAATCGATTTTTATATGAAAAAAAACGGCTTCAAAATGTTTAATTTACATTAATGCAGTTTGAACAGAAAAATGCATTGGCGTACTTACTATCTAACATTTAAGAGGCTAAAAATAGAACATTTTTGATTTATCTAAAGCAGCATTTTAACATTTTATCTTGTGAGGATAATTAATCGGCTTTGCAGTTACTTTCAGGAATTTCTGCTTATGTAATTGTGGTTTTATTGATACTGATATTGCAATAAATCAATTTTTTAAAAAAGCAGTTGTCAAGGGCTTTTCAGAAAATCGATGTATATTACTGAAAAACTCCGTTTCAAATATAGTTTTGGGAATTTCGTTAATTTTCAAACAATTAGAAAATAATGTGAAAGGTCAAATATTTCGCAAGTGATTGTTGCATTTTATGGAAATTTCAAATCCTCTTGAAATTATAATTAATTGGAATGCTTAATTTGAATTTTTAAATTTCTCAATTATTACGGCGAAGGGGTCACGGAGATCAAGCAAACTGACAAGACTTATCAGTTTGTAAAAATAAATAAGTTACTTTCCAACAAACTAAATTCTGTTTCCGAATGAACGGAGAGCAAAGGAATTAATTATATAACAATGTCATTAAAATAATAATACTGTAAAAAAATGCGTTGCATGATTAATAAAATATAATATGCGAAGGACATTTTTAAATCCTCTGTGGGATAGAATATTTCGCATATTAAATTTCAAAATTTGTACCTATAAATTCGAATTTCCCACGGATTTTTACGATCACATCTGGTTGTAATGATTTTTGGCGCATTGTACCTGGTTTCTAAATTTAAGAACAAAATAAACAATAATCTGGTCGACCTTGGTTTAAAATTCAATTCATCATTATTTTTATATAATTAGTGCGCCTTGCTTACCTACAACGTTCGTCGGAGAGACTGCAAACTTTTGGACGGTGCAGATTACGGCCTTCACGACCTCTTCGTTGATGTAATCCAGACAATAATTCATTTGATTGTAATACTCCCCGTCCTGAGGCAGATACAATCTTCCGTTCTTCGTCAGGACGAATTCCCCTAGACGTCCCGATAATCCTCGATGCAGCAAATTCCTCGTTTCGTTGTTCGGGCAATTTTCTCCGGAAACAACGTGGAAGGAATCCACGGAAGGTCCTATACTATCCGGGATAACAAATTCCCAATCGGTGGGTTCGCAAGTTTTGTTGTTCATATACTCCCCGATCGGACAGCATTTTCGCACACAATTTTTCAAATTACAAATACACCCGACCTTAACACCGTCTTGGTCGATCACGATATTTTCCGCATCATACACGATTCCGTCCTTAAAAATACTCCCATTATGAAAATCCTCCCCATCGCCAAGGTCCACTCCGAAATCCAAATTGCACGGCAAATTTTGACCATAGCTCGGGAATAAATTCACAATCAACACGATTCCTGTTAACACGTACAACACGGTCATGCTGATGTTTACTTAAAATTTAAACCGCAGATAATTAACGCGATTACCATCGCTTGGCATTGAAAAAGCGCCGGACCAACGAACACCTCGCAGCGTTCGAATGTTAATAAACAAATATTCGCTCCAAACGTTCTCCCACTTTTTGTAATAACCAGTATTACTGGATAATTTCACTTAATTAAACATTCGTATGAAGAACAAGGAAATAATATTCAAATTAATTTCCATTTCGATATTACTTTCGCACGTCGTGTCATATTATGCAGTTTTCATAACCGAAGAGGGAAGGAGCGGTGTTTGAACGCTCGGTCTCCCCTAGGCTCAGTCCACCCCTGCTTCAATTAGCTAATGCCGGCGTATTCATTACGAAAGTCATTAAACGAAGACTTTTTAATTTTTAATTACTCAGCTTCCACTTAAACCAATCAGGAAAGTTTCTTCCTAGAACAAAATTTAAATCGAAGGACATTTACCGTTGAAAAAAAAACATTAATAATTAATATTGTAATTAGGTATGTAGGTACAATAATTTTGCAAAATAAAAGTGCGATCAGAATGGAAAGCTCGACAGGTTTTATTGAAAAAGAAACCCAATTTTGGTGTTTAAATCAATCATAATCGTGATAGTTGTCTGAAATACTTGGGATTTCCCGAGTTATGCGAACTTAACAAACCGCGAGAACTTTGGACGAACATATATTCTGGTTAAATTATACCGAAAACCGAATCCAAAATTAGCTACAGAATTTTTGAGTCATCCAAAAGACGCAAAACCGACGCTGGATGAATCACACAGAAGATGATTCAGATTACAAATTTTTTTGAAATTTGATTTAAACTCCGATAACTCAAATTCCTTGATTTTGACCTTCGTACGTTTTTCAATTTCCTGGAAATTCTAAACAAAAAATCCGGAGCAAAAGGATTCGACGACATCCACAGAATCGAATCAAAAATCTTGGATTCTTCTGGCCTGCCAGGACGACTTACTAAGGAATTTAGTTAAGAAGTGGGACCGTTGCCATGTCAACAGATATAACGATACCTACTATATAACTTCATAAAATTAGGGAAAGTTAACTTTAATAAAATTATAATTGGTTGAAAATCAACGAAGAAGTTCATTAATACTACGAATGTTTTCATTACATTCCCATAGTTCACAGATCTACCTTGGGCTTTAGATCACGGCAGTATATTCGACGCGATCAGGATTGGAACCGCTTCCCAGTCGGCTTGTGTAGGCTTTGTTGATCGATTCCTTCAAGTTCGTGCATTCAAAAGTAGCAAATTATTTGATTTAGTTGTTTCCAATTAGTCTGGGTGTATAACCTGTCAATTTCTAAGCTGAAATTATTACTATAGGGTTACAAAAAGTTAATACATTATTCGTATATTGTTTAACCTTCCTCGGATTTCCTCGGATTTCCTAGTAGATTTCCTTCAGATTTTCTAACATTCTCGTAGATTTTCTTAAATTACCAAAGATTTCATTGGATTTCATAAGATTTTCTTAGATTTCCTAAGATTTCTATAAATTTCCTATTATTTCTTGAGTTTTCCTTGGATTGCCTCCTAGATTTCTTTTGATTTCCTAAGATTTTCTAAGATTTCTTTAAATTAATTAAGATTTCCTTACGATTTCCTAAGATTTCGTTAGATTTGCTTAAATTACTTAAGATTTCCTTGGATTTGTTAAGATTATTAAAAATTATTTAAGATTTCGTGAAATTTTCTAATATTTCCTGAGATTTTCTAAGATTTCTTCTGATTGTTTCATAAATTTCCTTAGAATTTCCCAAGATTTTCTTTGATTTGTTTAAATTACCTAAGATTTCTTTAGATTTTTCAATTTATATCGTGAGATTTCCTATGATTTTCTTGAGTTACCTCATAGATTTCCTTATAAGAAATATAAAAAATCCTCATAGATTTTCTAAGATTTCTTCGGGTTATCTCATAGATTTGATTAAATTACCGAAGATTTGGTAATTTCCAATTATTTCCTGATATTTCCTATGATTTCCTAATATTTCTTGGAATTTCATTGGATTGCCTCATAGATTTCCTTACGATTTGCTAAGATTTCTTTAGATCTTCTAAGATTTTTTTAAATTACCTAAGATTTCTTTAGATTTCCAAATATTTCCTGAGATATATTAAAATTTCTAATGATTGCTTTATAGATTTTCAAATATTTCCTGAGATTTTCTATGATTTTCTTGGATTGTCTCACAGATTTCCTTACAATTTCCTAATATTTCCAGAGATTTTCTAAGAATTATTTGGTTTGTCTCACAGATTTCCTTACAATTTCTTAAGATTTCCTTAGATTTGATTAAATTACATAATATTTATTTAAATTTCCTCGGATTGCCTCATAGATTTCCTTAGATTTCCTATGATTTTCTCGAATTACCTCATAGATTTGCTTAGATTTCCTAAGATTTTTTTAAATTTCCAATTATTTCCTGATATTTTTTATGATATTCTCGGATTTCCTCATAGATTTTCTTATGATTTTCTAAGATTTCCTTAGATTTCCTTAAATTACTTAAGATTTCCTTAGATTTGTTAAGATTTTTTAAATTTTTTTTGAAATTTCTTAAGATTTTCTAAGATTTCCTCGGATTGTCTCATAGATTTTCTTACGATTTCCTAAGATTTTCTTACGATTTCCTAAGATTTTCTTAAATTGCCTAAGATTTCCTTAGATTTTCTAAGATCTTTCAAGATTTCCATAGATTTCCTAAGATTGTTTTTAAATTACTTAAGATTTCTTTAGATTTCCAATTATTTCGTGAGATTTTCCATGATTTCCTCGGATTGTCTCATAGATTTCCTTACGATTTCCTTAGATTTGTTTAAATTACTTAAGAATTTCTTAGATTTGTTAAGATTTTTTAAAATTATTTAAGGTTTCTTGAGATTTCCTAATATTTCCTGAAATTTTCTAAGATTTCTTTGGTTTGCCTCATAGATTTCCTTACAAAGTTCCTAAGATTTTCTTAGATTTGCTTAAATTACCTAAGATTTCTTTAGATTTCCATTTATTTTTTGAGATTTCCTATGATTTTTTCGGATTTCCTCATAGATTTTCTTACGATTTCTTAAGACTTTCTTAGATTTTCTTAAATTACTTAAGATTTTTTTAGGTTTCCAAATATTTCCTTAGATTTTCTTAGATTTTTTTAAAATTACCTAAGATTTCTTTAGATTTCCAATTATTTCCATAGATTTTCTATGATTTTCTCGTATTGTCTCATAGATTTCCTTACGATTTTCTAAGATCTTCTTAAATTGTATAAGATTTCCTTAGATTTTCTAAGATTTTTTAAGATTTTCTTAGATTCCCAATTATTTCATAAGATTTTTTTAAATTACCTAAGATTTCTTTAGATTTCTTCGGATTTCCAAATATTTCCTGAGATCTTAAGATTTCCTCGGATTGTTTCATAGATTTCTTAATATTTCCTGAGATTTCCTAAGATTTACTCGGATTGTCTCATAGATTTCCTTACAATTTCCCAAGATTTTCTTAGATTTGCTGTAATTACGTAAGATTTCCTTAGATTTGTTAAGATTGTCTCATAGATTTCCTTATAAATAATTTCTAGAATTTTCTTAGATTTGCTTAAATTACCTAAGATTTGCTTAGATTTCCTTACAATTTTCTAAGATTTCCTTACATTTTTTTAGATTACCAAAGATTTCTTTAGATATCTTTGAATTTTCTAATATTTTTCATGAGATTCCTTAATATTTCCTTAGATTACCTCATAAATTTTAATATTTCTTGAGAATTTCTAAGATTTTCTCAGAAGTCTTTATAATTTCCCAAGATTTTCTTAGATTTTCTTAAATTACTCTAAGATTTTCTAGAATTTCCCTTCACTTGTACACCAGATTTTTCCAGTGATTCTCTCTAGTCTACCTATAGTTGTTCCATTACATTATCTTCTGATGTGTTTTGTGGTGACTTCAAAATGATGATAACTTTATTTTATAATCATATCAGGAATAAAAGGGTAACAACCATCTCCTCAATTAAACTTAAAAAAAAAACTTAAAACAAAACTATTTATCTCTCCCCTCCCCTACGTAAACTTTAGCTGAATCTGCTCTTGTTCTATGCAAGGTATATAATCAGAACTCTTGACCCCAGTACCCTGATTATGGTGGTGAATTCTGTAACTTAACTTTATTTTAAATTGGGTTTCTTTGATTATAATAGCTAAATTATTACGTAAAACCCTGTTCCAGCCATTGCAGACCCATGATTTTTGAGTTTGGGCTGCCTCGGGGATGATTTAGTAACAAAAAATCCGAAATTTTTGAGTTCTGTCAGCCAGGCCCTCTGTTGCGTGGGCTCAAAGAACCCCGTCTTCCTAGATTTATAATGTTCTCTCTTAGGGATGCTTTTAGCAAGTGAAAACAAAAAAAAGTTGAAAACTGAAATCAGTATTTAGTTCACATTCATCTGGTCTTACTCTTCGTATCAGTCAGGTTTACGATTTAAAAAAAAGAAGGGCCGAATCCACACAATTGTGCAGAAAAATGACACAATTGTGTACTTTTTTTGCACAATTGTGTGGATTAGTAGCACTGCTGTGCACTGACGTAATTTATGTTTAAATTAAATTTAGTTAAATGTATGGCACGGATCCGATCTAAGGATTAGAATATTCAGTTGAGAATGTTTATAATCAATCATAAATGAAAACAAAGAAGTCTTGGCTATTTATATAGCATTTAATTTTATGTTTTCACTGGGAACACTTGGAGTGTTTATCTTTACACAAAAATATTTGAGAATAAATAACATTGTCATATTACATTTGTGATGCTGCTAATATAGGTTTATGGCCGCTAATTATTCTAAACTTAGCACTTACACATAAACAGCTTAAGAAGCGTTTAGTTTATTTACAAAATATTATGGTTAACTTAACAGTTACTTCATATTATGGCAATCTTTGACTTAAGTACACTCGCTTATCACAAATTAATCTTAACATTTAAAAACTACGATCCTAGAATTTATTTGTACGATGCAATTAGAGATTTTCACCATTTTCAGCTCAATTCTTAAGCTACTTGACTAGTAAGTGTGATGCTCGTATCATCTACGTATGATTTACACTCTGAGGTTACGGTTTGGTTAAGCGATGAACCTCTGGTTCGGGATGAATAACCCGTTTGAGTCATGCCTCTTGCCAAATGTGGTTTTCCCATGAATGTGTAATATCTGAAAGGAAAATCACTTATAACCGCAACTAATCTCAATTTCTCCAAAACAAACCTTCGTTTCAGCATTTTCCATATGTTCCTTTTGAACACAAATATGAAAAATATGAAGACCCCGTAGAGTGCGTTGCAAAAATCGGTAACATACCAAATGGCTTTCGGAGTACTTCCCACTTGCCAATCGACGGCCCAAGAAATGATCTCCATTATCCAATTGACTCCCATGGCCAGGAGCAGCTTCACGTACAAATTGAACCTGCAGAGAATTTTAAAATCACAAATTCTTTGGTAAAAAGTTTTTCCTTACCTTTGCTTATCGTTCTCCAAGCTGTGCTTCTTGCTTTCGTCCTTCCTCAACATGGAAGTGTCCCGTTGGACCTGCTTGATTTTATAGGCGGTGATTACGAAAAATACCACGTTTGCGATTATGATGATGGCCATTGGTAAATAGAAGAAGACGAAAGTGGAAATTCCCTCTAAAAACAAAAATTGTTTTACAAAAGTTCCGGAAGAGAAACCAATAACTTGCCTTTGAACCAGCATTGCCCTTCGCCCATTCCCGGATTGTACCACGCTTCGATCGGAATACTTCTGGAAAACGACAACGATGCAACCAGAATAACCAAGAGCAGAGGTGCACCCCAGGCATAAACGCAATATATCAAAAACTTTCGTTGTTCCGATGCTCGTTTGCTTCCCGATATTCCTCGCATCCCACTGAAAAATTTAAAAATATTCTTTTATTAACCTACAGTTGCTGCCCCACGTTGGGTGCCAACGCTTTTTAATGTTTTGATTTTATTGTATCGACTTCGAAAGCTAGAAAAGATTAAAAAAAAGCATAATATTGTAAAAAAAAGTGTCATTGCTTGATAAGGAGATTTGACAAGAAAACACAATATCACCGATATAAGAAACAATAAGAAAGCTCGCTGAGTTGATCTAGAAGTATTAGAACTTCATGTTTATCGATTGAAGGCCGCACTGATTTGCGATTAAAAGTAATTAACTCTGTTTCATTACTGCTTCATTTTCTGGTTTTTAACTGAAAAATTGAATAAATTTAAAATAGGCATGTCAGGAAGTTTACGTGTAAACGTGAGCTGCCCTTCCCATTTTGAGTAAGTGAGTATAAATATCAAACAATTTAATTTAAATTGTCAGGATGAAATTAAATTTATTAATTAAGGATTGGTATCCACCTAATCCCCTTAGTTATTTAATTTATCTACGTACATAAATTATCACAGTTGGTAGCCACAAGAAGAATTCGTGGTCCCTCACGAGTTTAGAAGGAATCTCGTTAAATTATTCATGCGCGTCACAATATTTAAAGTTATTATATCTCATCTGGAAGTTGGTTTGCGCATTATTTTCTATGCTATAAAGATTGTGGGAAAACAAAAAAGTGTATTTTAGATTATAAAATGTCATAATCTCTCCGCGTTTTGTAAATCGAAATCCAACAATGAGATCATAAGCAACATCTGTTAACTCTCCACACTGAAATGTTTCGTCGTAGTTACGTAAATCAAATTTGGAAAAATTCAATGTTAGCTGGTGTCGAGCTACATAATTAATAAAACTCATTAAGTGTGAAAACTATAAAAAATGCAAATAAAGGAAAACTTTTTTCTCATTTCCGCATAAAAAATTAATAATTTTATGATAATTAATGGCATCATTAGCATGATTAAAATAATGAAAACACGATGCATTTTAATTTTTAATTGATCCCACTTCACAATTTAACAACTATGGGCAATTAATTGACCTTTAACGTGAGCTCTAAGCGTCGTGTTCGAATTTATTTATCAATTTGTAAATAATCTAATCAATCACACTTGAATTTATTATATTTATTTTGCTATGAATCAACCGTCGCATCGACGAATTTTCGATTGCACATCCTGGTTTGAAAATGAGAAAATTATCGGATTTCCCCAAGGGTTGACGATATTCCCAACTGAAAATGTTTATTACCTGATTTTCAGAAATAAATTACGTAAAACAACAAAAAACACAAATTTCCTAGTTATTGATTTAGCATATCGTGGAATGAATCATCGTTTTCGGATCTCAAATAATAAGAATTCCAAATGCTAGCCGTAAGAATAAAGTCGTAGCAAATCAACAATCAAAATTGTTAAGCTACAATGTCAACAAACCATTAGATATTTCGATTCTCTTGGGTAAAAATTGTAAAAATAATTTTGAGGCACCGATCAGGGCCTCAATTATAAAAAATTCAACAGCAAAATTTTCGATTCAACTATTTCGAAAAATTAAGTGAAAATCTGAATCGACAATGCTAATAAAAAAAAAATTTTAGTTGATCAAGAAGTAAGCAATTCAACTGTGCTGAAGGAAAAATTCCGGATTCAACATTTCGGAAAATCCGATTAAAATAAAAAAATTTGAAAAAAAATCAGTAGATAAATTCAAACCGTTGACGGCCTGCATTTCAACAACAAATCAACTTAATTAAATTAAAAATTACTGATTCAACAACTCGAAAATCCAGGTATACGTAGACAAAAGTTGAATATAATATCAATTTAAGCGCTTAAATCGATAGATAAAATCGAAATGTTGACGACGGCCAGCGTTTCAACATCGAATCAACTTAAATTAAATTAAAAATTACTGATTCAACAGACAAAAGTTGAATATAAATTCAAATTAATCGTTTAAATCAATTTTCAAAAAGAACATAAAAATAAAAAAATACAAAATAGAGTAGATGCAAATTTTGCACGTAATCGTCGTCAGAGTTACTTAAATTTTGACACTTTCCTGCTTCTTAAAATAAATCATTTAATCGTCACACTTCCCGGTTATTGTGGTGGGAAATGAATCACGCATGGCTTATTCGCTATTGTATTCTTAAGTGTGTTTACATTTTTCGATGCCTAAGAAAATAAACAAAACTCTAAAAGCGGATACAAGTACAAAAATGCGGCTCACCTAAAAGTCCACCAAATATCGATCGACATGACGTTCATCCAGAAAAACGAAACCATGAAGAAGAACAAACACGTTAGACCTGAAAATTAAAATTATGTCATCTTGGTGCGGTATAGTTTTCGTAAGGACCTACCAACATATCTGCATACCACGAGATCTATCGTCTTGTAGTTCAATTGGATCGAAACCAGAAGGACGTAAGCTCCGAAAAGAGTAATTACGTAAGACATTAAGCATTTTCCGTGGATGTTTCTCTCTGGCAAAAGGGCATAAACGATGAAGGTCACCAGGAGGAAAGGCATCGAGACGATCATTCCTGAAAAAAATATTCAGTTGAGATTTTCACAGCTAAAAAGTATTATTTTAATTTTGCGTTTTGCTAATTTTTATTCAACACTTATGAGTTATGACGTTATTACTTTAATGAATCAAGTCGCGTGTTTGTTTAAATTAACCTAAACTCTAAAAAAAATTTATTCTTGCGTAACGACAAAGAATTTATTTGCGGTTTTACTTTCTTTGCTCGAAGCGTTAAAGTAATTAAATAATTGCCAGGCTGATTCAGTTATTTTAAGGACAAAATTAAATTTTTCAACCTCCGATTTTTTCAGAATTGAGTTAATTTTATATTTTTTAATTAAAATCAGGTATTTTTGTCAATAAATAGCGCAAAGTCTAGAATTTGCATAAATATTATCAGCGTCAAACATTATTATTTATATAAAAAAGATGAAAAACCGGTTAACTATAAAAAAAGAGTTTTGTTATTAGAATCGTGCGTGTTATTTCTAGGGGTTGACTGGCTAGAAACTAATAGACCGGTACCAAATGGGGTCGAACTAGGACAACAGTAATTAGTTCGGTGGAAAAATTCCGGTATTACTTACCTGCATTATCTGTTAAAATTTGAATGATTAACGAAAAACACCAGGGACGAGCTCCCTGATTTATAATGAGAACCCCCCCCCCCCCCCAATCTTCGGCAGTTGGCAAAAGTTGTCTAATCCACCGAAAAGTTGCGGGAGGTTCTACAAACGATCAGATGAAAATAGAAAAAAATGGCAACAGCTAACAAATCCCCCCCCCCCCCAAAAGTTTTACATAATTAAAAAAACAATCCTCTCAATAATTTTGAAGTAAATATTACATTAATTATAGTAAATTTTATATCAAATTTAGTAAAATTTACTTCAAATTTAGTAAAATTTACTTCAAAATTGTGTGAAGCTGATTTGAACTTCAATTATAGTAAAAATTACTCCAAAACACCAACAATTTTTCTCTGTGTATGATTACTAAAAAACTCAAGTGGTCTTCGGCCTCAATCTTTCCTACAGTGAACAATTGAGGCGGTTATCCGGCCGTAATAAAAATTCAAATAATTAATTTAACGTTTATTAAATCACAGACCCCCCCCCCCCCCCGAATATAAATTAATGTATTTGTTCTGAAAAAGCAAAAATTCCTATTAAATAAAATTAATCAAACATGCAAATATTCGATTTTTCAAACCGGGGGGTCTGATATACCCTCCAGTACACCAGTTAATTGTTGTCGGGATTTAATTGCTATCGGGATTTCGTATCAGCAATGTTAAATTTTTCAAAATTCTTTTATAAAAACGTGATCTAGAATTATAATTTTATCACATTTATAAGAGAAAAAAAACCAAAAATCATCTTAGGACGTAAAACGTTAAGAGTGCACTGGGGGGTATTCCATACCCCCCAGACCCCCCGGATTTAAACATACTTTATGTTTTTAAAAAATAGTCTTATATTAACAGCATCATTTAAGTTCAGCTTATACTATAAGTTCTCTTTAAATTTTTTACCAATCCCACGACCCAAGTTTCCCCACGAACATGAAAAACCGATTTATTCCATTCTCATAAGCTCATAAGCTGCTATTATGTTATAAAACTACAAGATTTTCTAAAACTTGCAACAAATTGTCTGAATAAGTATTACAAAGCATATACTACAATTTTGTAGGAAATTTTCATAGTGGGTTTTTTTTCAGTGTATAAAACCAAAATATTTTTTTTTAGATTTTTAAAATCTTAAAGAATTTTAAATCAATTTAATTTAAATATTGAACGAAGCCCATTAATATTCGAAAAATAACACCGATTAGTAAATGACAGACCCCTCGACCTGCGGGTATTTCCCCCTCCCCTCAATCTCCTGTGTGTGTGTGTGTGCTACTACGTCGTATAAATTAATGCATTTGTTCTGAAAAAGCGAAAATTCCTATTAAATAAAATCAATCAAACATACAAATTTTTGAATTTTTTAAACCGGGGGGTCTGGGGGGTATGGAATACCACCCAGTACATCAGTTAATTGTGTTGATAATCAGCTGAAAGCATTTTGCACAGATTTATTTTGTTTAGTATTGGCATTAATAATATTAATATACGAAATTTAAAATTAAGTATTCTGTTTTTGGCTTGTGGAATTTCGTACCAGCAATATTCAATTTTTGAAAATTAAAAAAAAATTTTAAGGAGTATAAAGAGTATAAAATCAAAATATATTTTTTTAATTTTAAAAATCTTAAAGAGCTTAAAAACCAATCCTATTTAAATAGCGAACGAAACCCATTAATATTTAAAAAATAACACCCCCTTTTATTAAATCACAGACCCCCAGACCCCCGATTTCCTGTGTGTGCTACTACGTCATACAAATTAATGCATTTGTTCTAAAAAAGCGAAAATTCCTATTAAATAAAATCAATCAAACATACAAATTTTCGAATTTTCAAACCGGGGGGTCTGGGGGGTATGGAATACCCTCCAGTGCACCAGTTAATTGTGTTGATAAGCAGCTGAAAGCAATTTGTACAGATTTATTTCGTTCGGTATTTAAATTAAAAATTCTGTTTTGTTTCGTACCAGCAATAAAATTATTTTATGAAATTTATAAGAGAAAAAAAAACCAAAAATCATGTTGAGAACCGCTCATTTTTGGGACGTAAAACGTTAAGAGTGCACTGGACGGTATTCCATACCCCCCAGACCCTCCGGATTTACACATACACTTTATGTTTTTCAAGAATAGTCTTATATTAACAGATAATTTAAGTTGAGCTCATACTATTTTTAACAATTTTATATTTTTAAAATTTACAGCTTAATTCTTTAAATCAATTGGAATGAATAGTATATTACGAAGTATAGCGAAAGCCAAGAGAAGACCTCCCCCTCCCCCTAATTGTAAGAACCATCAGCAAAATAGCTTGTTAATTATATATTAATTATATTTCCTAGTCAGTCATCTTGGCTTTGACCAAGTTAAAAGAGAAAAACTAATAATTAAACACAAAGAATTTTATGGAATTTTTTCAGTATTAACAAATTTATTTTTATTTTTTATATTATATTAACTAATTTTTCTATTTTCCGATTTATTAGGTAATTCTTATTTTTAGAGGATCAACCTTTCTCTCGTCTTGCACTTGGAGAGCAATAAGCAATTAATATCCTAAATATTTACATTGGTAATTCTGTTTGATTGTTAAAATAAACTTTTGTAATTGTTTGTTTTATGTTTAAAAAGAATCCTATATCAAAATATATTATAATAATAATTTAAATAATTAAAAAATTCTATAAATAAAAAAAATTTTGGTTTTTTATGTTACGTGGTTTACGTATTATTGTTTTATTGTTCGAAGCCATGTGGGAATCCCCCGAATTTATTTCGAAATGCCCCTGTCAGTTATAAAACAGATTTATTTTAATTTCATTTTTTAATTATATTTCGTTTGAAAATACACGAAAATTCGTCTAATTAGCATAATAAACAATGTTTGTCGTTCTTTTAGCGTCAATTTGATCGAATTAGGGCTATTAACGAGTAGATATATGCAATAATTTCTACGATAAGCTATCGGTTTGGAGCCAACATTCTTGAATCAGGCGGTTCATAATTTGTTTAATTTGTAACTAAATAAACAAATTTTAGTATTTTTTTGAAAACACTAACGGGGATCATAAAGATAATAGCAGATTAGTGAACTCCTAATAGATTTTTGAAAGATGCAGGGTGGGACTGTTTTTTTTTTCAATCAAAGCTCACCTATAGTCAATACTTGCGTGGAATCCTTTTCCGACGAAGAAGATTCGTCATCAAAACAACTCAACGCAGACACTCCGATGTCGTCGAATTGTTCGACACAATACGATTTCAGATCCATTATGTTGCTTACTGTCGGTTTCTCCAACTTTCCATCAGGCCCAATTTTGAAAATATCGTGCTCATATTTTTCGGGATCCAACCTGTAGGTTCTGCAGGATAACATTCCCGTAAGGTAGGTAAAATTGACGTCCGCACCTTTCGCAACATCCAGGTGCTGATTCAGAACGTTGTGGACGGAATCGTCCCAAACGCAGGTTTTTCCCTTCATGGTATAATTTTCCAAACAACATTTTCGCAAGCACCAAACTGCCTCATTTTCGCAGTCGTAACTATCGGCCAAACTGACGTTAAACAACACCGATCTAAGGGGATACTCCTCCGCCGGATGTCCTTTGACGAAAGAGCTGCATTTGAACAAAAGCAACACTCCGAAAACGCACACGAAGCGTTCCATGATCTCAGCATAAGAAAACTGACTACGAACACGATAACCACTTGATAAATCTTAATCAAACTGTAAATAGACGATTTTTGGTAAATAGTAGAAAATATGTCATTGAGTAATTGCGTATATTGTTACTAATGCAGTCCATCGGATGAGTACGAATGCCAACGATTAAATAAATTATTAAGTACCTCCTTCGTTTAGATAAATTCATTTTAAACTTAATTAAGGCCAGGAGATCACACATCGTTCGTTTATGCTTAAAAGTCGCAAAAAGTGGTTTTAACCGTCGCGGCGCGGCGTCAATTTGAATTTTAATAGTTCAGGGTCAACTTTGTTATTTATTAAATATGAAAAAATTTGTAATACCAGTTTTTGTTTAAAAAGTAAACTTGGATAACACGGAATGCGGTATGTAACCGTATAATAACGTAAAAATAGGTCAAAAGGTGTGGTTGTGGCCTAACGCATGTAATACGATTAAAAAAATCAATGATAAAAAGCAAAAAAAAAAGTAATACATTTGTTTTGTAATTAAGAAGAAAAAGAACGAGGGGCATGAATGCATTAACGAAATTCGGCGGGAACTAGAATTATTTTAAATTCGCCGTTTAGTGGTGTTTTTACTCAATTCAATAACAAGAAATCAATATTTAATTATTCAATGAAAGAATTTAATTTAATTATAATTCGCGGAATTGAATGATCAGACCTGTAAACAAGTAGCGATGTTTTTAAACGGCCATACCACCAAAACTATCAATTTTTTTGAGTAAACGATTCAGTACTTTTTTAAAGAGCTTGAATTTGTCTACAAATTATCTTCTAACACTTTATTGTCTAAAATCAACGGGTTTTGAGTTATAGATTAAATTAAGTAAGAAATTGCTTTTTTAGTGTGCTTTTTTTTAAATACCCTGTACATTCCAAACCAAATCTTTTTAAAACATCCGACCCTCTTTTCTGTTAGAAAATTTATAGAGCTACAACTATGGTCTAAAAAACTTTTTTGAAAAACCAACTGTTCTTCCAGAAAAATCAAAAATAGTAAATCAAATGATATTAAAAAAAAAATGGTCTGGTTTTTCTCTTCAGCAATTGAGTCTATGTACATCTATATCTGTATTAAACTGTATTGAAAGTCTAAAATTTCCCGCTATACAGAGAAAACAATTTTGAAGTAAATATTACATCAATTATAGTAAATTTTACTAAATTTGATGTAAAAATAGTGAAAGGCTGATTTAAACTTCAATTGAAGCAACAATTACTTCAAAGCACTAAACATTTTTCTCTGTGTACACAGAAATAAAAACAATCCACGCAATAATTTTGAAGTCAATATTACATTATTATAGTACATTTTATATCAAATTTAGCAGTAGCGTGGCGTGGGGGGTCAGAGGGACGCATGCCCCGGGCGGCACTGCTGGGAAAGGCGACAGGGAATGGCTGAGCTGCCTAATCCTGTTCTTATTATTAAATAATCCTTATTAATTTCTTTGTAATAATTATTTTTAATAATATCCGATAAATTGATATAAGAATACATTTTTTTTTGCTTAATTGCGAAAATAGGGGGCAGCCAATTTAAATAGGGCGGTGGAAAATTTAAGGTTTGCCCCGGGTACCAGAAATCCACGCTACTCCACTGAAATTTAGTAAAATTTACTTCAAATTTAGTAAATTTTACTTTAAATTTAGTAAAATTTACTTCAAATTTAGTAAAATTTACTTCAAAATTGGGGTGAGGCTGATTTGAACTTCAATTATAGGAAAAATTACTTTAAAACACAAAAAAATTTTCTTTGTGTATGGGTAATTCCCAAAAATTAATTAATCAAATTTTGTGAATTTATTAATTTGTTTTCGTACCTACAGTTTTCATTATTATTTGCGATTTTGTTGCAAAATGGATTACTTTTTTGAAAACATGTATTAGACCAAAGTTGTAGACCATTAAAAGCTCCATCTGCAGCTGGTTGTTAGATTTTTAAAAAAAATTTCATTTAAAAGATATCGAATTTTCAAAAATTACAAAAACTTATAATTCGCAGTTTTATCAGTTTTTTTTTTGAAAATCCTGCACACTGAACAAAATATTTTTCAAAAAAAACTTATTCAGTTTTTCTGATAAGAAATTTATAGGACTACAACTAAGGTCTAGTGAATTTTTTTGAAAAACCAAACCATCTCCCAAAAAAACCGAAAAATAGCAAACCGAATAATAATAGAATAATCACAATTTCGAAATTTCTGTTTTTTTAATTTTAAATTTATATTGTGGTTACTTTTTTGACAAATTAATATTATAATTTATTTAACAAAAGTGAATTTCGAAAATTTTGCGATTATTAATTCTTTTCATAATTTTTTTTTTTCATTTTTTCATGTTTTATTGCAATTTATTCATAAAAAATGTAGAAATTTTATAAAATAAGCAAAATATGGACCTCATCTGTGTGCATGGGCCCATAACCTGTTTTATTCCTTGAGCATCAATTAAAACTTATAAATACAGGAATTTATTTCTCAATTTTATATAACAGGAAGCCATTAATTGAATTGCTTTGAATTGGATTTCGTTAATTGCAACCAAATTTTACATAAAAACAGAGAAAATAATAGAAACAAAATGAGAATACCACTGTAAATAATTATTTAAAACTATTGAAAACTAAGATTGCAGAAAAAATGTTGACCTAAGAACATTTTAAGCTTGAAGATTAGGGGGCGGGGGGGGGGGGGGGGTGTGAAGATAAGCAGTTAAAAATATAAAAAAATTTTCTATAGCTTAACTGCCGTCAGTTATGCGAACTGAGATTTTTTCAAAAAATTTGAACTAGCCCCCCCCCCCACCACTTTCGGCAACAAATATATATTTATATTTTTTTGAAACTTTGAAAAAAAATTTATTTCGAAAAAAATTGAGTTGTTCCGACTGTGTTTCCATAAAATTTGTGTTCCAATTAACTTTTATTGCGTCGATTGCGTTGTAATATCGTTTTAGGGATAAACAATTAAATTCAATGAGATAATTGCTTTAGCATCAGAATAAAAATCAATTTACCGACCTGATACAAGGGTGGCTCCAAAATCAATCGTGCAAAAGCAATGAAAAATGCAAGCAATGTTTACCAATCCAAAAATTTTGTTTATCTATGTCTTCTTCTTTTCGGGTGCTGCAAACCAGGGCCGTAACGGAATTGACAATGTCGACATAATCCACACAATAATTTTCTTGCGAATGAACCAAAGAACCGGAGGGTAAAAAAATAGTGCCATCGGATTGAATCGCATATTTTCCTTTATCGTAGTCTTCTTCAGGGTCCATGACGAAACGTGTTCTGTCGGAATCGCACCCGTATCCGTCGATAACGCAAAAGGGCAAATCCTCTTTAAAATATGGAACGTAACTAAAATTGAAGGTTGCATTTGCGGGGACGCAATGTCCCTCGGACAGGGATTGACCCAACGGGCAACACTTCCGAATGCAAATTTTGGAATCGCACTGTCCCACGTTCACGTTCACAAAATCGGAATTAAATTTTCGATAGCACTGAACACTCTGACCCGATATCGTAGAAAAGGCATTGAGGCACAAAATCATCAAGGTGGTAGTTTTTTCCATTTTCCAGTAAACCACCTGCACCACAATCGCACAGAATCTGATGAACGTACAATGCTATGAAAGAATTACTCCCACCCAGTTTACTTCAACTTATTGTTTACTCGACAAATGTTTTAACAAAAACTTTATTTACATTGTTACAATATTACGAGTTTTTGCAATTGAAATACTAAAATAATAAGCATTCCGGCATTTAAAATATTGAAAATGATTAGCGCGCCAAAAACAATCATTTGCCACTTGCCAAAATAATGGAAGTGGATTTTCAAAAATTAATAATCTTATCGCTGTTTTCTTTTATTATCTTAATCTACGCTTATTGCCTTTATCGATTGCAGAACAGAGGCAAAAACAGACAAAGGAAGAGATAAAGGTTGACAAACATAATTAATCGGAATATTACGCATTTCATTTCAATTTCAACTTAACAAATGATTATTTCAATTAGCCACCGATTTCGTAACGAAAACCTTTTCAAAAATACCCCACCTTCCCCTACGATCTATTGTTTATTCGTTCTCGATTTTCTGCAAAAAATTATCAAATTTACCTATACAGGAAATTTTATTAAATCTTTTCCGTTTCTTCCATTGACACATTTTTACCTCTCTTGCTTGCTAAGACCACATAAGATTATTTATCGTCACAGTTTAGGGCAGAAGGGTGAAAAGCCATTAATTGAATTTAACGATCGAACTTGTTTATTGGGTTATTCTTTATTGTGATTAACTGAGCGAGAAAGAAAAACATCCAACAGTTGGATTCAATTAAATTGAAGTTGTAAAAGTTGTCAAATTAAAATCTGACAAGGTGACAACGCAATGGCGGAACAGCCACTCTACTAAATCAAATTGAATTATTGATTCATTTAATTCAATTTATTCAATGATCAACAATAGTTCTTGTTTAGTGCCGTCCATCGCCGACAGAAGAGTAGAACAATTGTTTTCAAACGCCGGAAAAAAAGTTAAAATTAAAATCTATTAATTAAATATCGATTAGATTTTATGATTAAATAGATTCATTAATAGATTCATAATTAACAGTGAATGATAGGATAATATAGAAAAAATTTAGAACAACACTGACCTATTGTGTATTATGACGAAATTGCAAGATTTCTAATGCAGATAATACATAGAAATATTTGAACAAACTGCAAAGTTGTTTGTCTGTATTTCCAAATGTAGAAGATGTGTCTGAGTTTCATTGTAAACTAGTTATTATAATCCAAGTTCAATATCCAGTAAATGTTCGAAAAAAAGGCATTCTTAATTCTTTCAATGCAAAAAACTGGTAAAACGGACGTAGAAGTTAAACGCAGTTTTAAAATTTACAGGAATCAAATTCAAAAATTTTATAATAAAATTATGGTAAATTGAGAGCTTAAATTATAAATAAAAATTTTTCAATTGAATGGATCATTCAAAATTTCGGGTAGAAAATGTCAAAAATCAATGCAATTATTCGATTGAAAAACATCCCTGAAGGCGATCGAAGTCAAAAACTCAGGCCGAAATGGCAGGAATTGGTAAAAGGGAGATTTCAACTCCAACAAAGAAGAGCCAGGACAGTTGCCGGAAGATTTTTCACATCTGATTTCTTAATTTTCCAAGACTTCCTTAAATTTCCTAAGATTTTCTTGGATTTCCAAAGAATTCCCAGAATTTTTACATTTACTCGAATTTCCTAGAATTTCGATTGTTCTATTTTGTTGGATTTTTGCGAAATTCCTTGGGTTTTTCTTAGCAGCAATTTTCTTCTAGGTTTGAAGTGAAGGGACACTTGAGAAAATTTCCCAAGAGCCAATGAAAATGCGTGCAAATGCAAACGAAAGGTTCCTACTTCTGAATAGCGGAATATGGAATACCCCCCCAGTGCTTTTTAATCTCTGCTAAAGAGAAATTATAAACTAAGCGATGCATATCTGCGCGAGGATATGCGCACTTTTTTAAGTTTCGAAAATGTAGAATTGTGCCGGTCGTTGTCGAAACGTGCCGGCGTCGAAACGTGCCGAGTCGAAACGTGCCGAGTCGAAACGTACGGCGTCTAAAACTAAAACGGCTCTGCGCTGTTGCTGCTCCTGCTACAGCGTGTCATTTTTGGATGAAAAAAACACTCTGATTTCTCTCACTTTTGCTTGAAAATTCGAATTTCCCGATTTTTCCTGGCAAAACTTGAAAAATTATAAATTCCCTCTCTTCTCCAAGTATTCTAAAAGAGTGGAAATCCTGAAAAATGTACTGGAGGGTGTTCCACACCCCCCAGACCCCCCGGTTTGCAAATTTATTAACTAAACAATATATTACACTAACTAAAATTAAGACTAACTGGGAAATTTGAATTTTTAAGTAAAAATGGGGGAAATTTAATTTTCGGCTAGAAAAAATTAAATTAAATTTAAAAAAAATTACTTTCAAAGTTAATTATAAAAATAATATAAAAATATAAAGCCATTATTTTAAACCGGGGGGTCTGGGGGGTGTGGAACACCCTCCAGTACATAACGCAGGATTGCCACTCTTTTAGAATACTTGGAGAAGGAGAAGATAGGGAATTTATAATTTTTCAAATTTTACCAGGAAAATCGGGAAAACGGGGAATCCCTCAGTAGCGAGAAGCGAAATTATGAATATCTGTGAATCTAAAAATGACGCTCCTATTACTTAATAATTTTAATAAGAAATCATGTACAAAAATTGTTATTATCTGAAACCGGGAGGTTTGGGGGGGGGGGGGTATGCAATACCCCCAGTGCTTTTTAATCTCTGCTAAAGAGAAATTACAAACTAACACTAACTTACATAACCGATGCATATCTGCGCGAGGATATGCGTACTTTTTTAAGTTTCGAAAATGTATAATTGTGCCAGTCGTTGTCGAAACGTGCCGGTGTCGAAACGTGCCGAGTCGAAATGTGCCGAGTCGAAACGTTCGCGTCCAAAAAAAACACTCTGATTTCTCTCACTTTTGCTTGAAAATTCGAATTTCCGGACTTTTCCTGGCAAAACTTGAAAAATTATAAATTATAAATAAAAAAGAGTGGAAATCTTGCAAAATGTACTGGAGGGTGTTCCACACCCCCCAGACCCCCCGGTTTGCAAATTTATTAACCAAAGAATATATTAAACTAACTAAGATTAAATTTGAATTTTTAAGTAAAAATGGGGGAAATTTAATTTTCGGCTAGAAAAAATTAAATTAAATTAAAAAAAAATTACTTTCAAAGTTAATTATAAAAATAATATAAAAATATAAAGTCGCAATTTGAAACCGGGGGGTCTGGGGGGTGTGGAACACCCTCCAGTACATAACGCAGGATTGCCACTCTTTTAGAATACTTGGAGAAGGAGAAGATAGGGAATTTATAATTTTTCAAATTTTACTAGGAAAATCGGGAAAACGGGGAATTCCCCAGTAGCGAGAAACGAAATTATTAATATCTGTGAATCTAAAAATGACGCTTCTATTACTTAATAATTTTGATAAGAAATCATGTACAAAAATTGTTATTATCTGAAACGGGGAGGTTTGGGGGGGGGGGGGTATGCAATACCCCCAGTGCTTTTTAATCTCTGCTAAAGAGAAATTACAAACTAACACTAACTTACATAACCGATGCATATCTGCGCGAGGATATGCGTACTTTTTTAAGTTTCGAAAATGTATAATTGTGCCAGTCGTTGTCGAAACGTGCCGGTGTCGAAACGTGCCGAGTCGAAATGTGCCGAGTCGAAACGTTCGCGTCCAAAAAAAACACTCTGATTTCTCTCACTTTTGCTTGAAAATTCGAATTTCCGGACTTTTCCTGGCAAAACTTGAAAAATTATAAATTATAAATAAAAAAGAGTGGAAATCTTGCAAAATGTACTGGAGGGTGTTCCACACCCCCCAGACCCCCCGGTTTGCAAATTTATTAACCAAAGAATATATTAAACTAACTAAGATTAAATTTGAATTTTTAAGTAAAAATGGGGGAAATTTAATTTTCGGCTAGAAAAAATTAAATTAAATTAAAAAAAAATTACTTTCAAAGTTAATTATAAAAATAATATAAAAATATAAAGTCGCAATTTGAAACCGGGGGGTCTGGGGGGTGTGGAACACCCTCCAGTACATAACGCAGGATTGCCACTCTTTTAGAATACTTGGAGAAGGAGAAGATAGGGAATTTATAATTTTTCAAATTTTACTAGGAAAATCGGGAAAACGGGGAATTCCCCAGTAGCGAGAAACGAAATTATTAATATCTGTGAATCTAAAAATGACGCTTCTATTACTTAATAATTTTGATAAGAAATCATGTACAAAAATTGTTATTATCTGAAACCGGGAGGTTTGGGGGGGGGGGGGGGTATGCAATACCCCCAGTGCTTTTTAATCTCTGCTAAAGAGAAATTACAAACTAACACTAACTTACATAACCGATGCATATCTGCGCGAGGATATGCGTACTTTTTTAAGTTTCGAAAATGTATAATTGTGCCAGTCGTTGTCGAAACGTGCCGGTGTCGAAACGTGCCGAGTCGAAATGTGCCGAGTCGAAACGTTCGCGTCCAAAAAAAACACTCTGATTTCTCTCACTTTTGCTTGAAAATTCGAATTTCCGGACTTTTCCTGGCAAAACTTGAAAAATTATAAATTATAAATAAAAAAGAGTGGAAATCTTGCAAAATGTACTGGAGGGTGTTCCACACCCCCCAGACCCCCCGGTTTGCAAATTTATTAACCAAAGAATATATTAAACTAACTAAGATTAAATTTGAATTTTTAAGTAAAAATGGGGGAAATTTAATTTTCGGCTAGAAAAAATTAAATTAAATTTTAAAAAAATTACTTTCAAAGTTAATTATAAAAATAATATAAAAATATAAAGTCGCAATTTGAAACCGGGGGGTCTGGGGGGTGTGGAACACCCTCCAGTACATAACGCAGGATTGCCACTCTTTTAGAATACTTGGAGAAGGAGAAGATAGGGAATTTATAATTTTTCAAATTTTACCAGGAAAATCGGGAAAACGGGGAATCCCTCAGTAGCGAGAAGCGAAATTATTAATATCTGTGAATCTAAAAATGACGCTCCTATTACTTAATAATTTTGATAAGAAATCATGTACAAAAATTGTTATTATCTGAAACCGGGAGGTTTGGGGGGGGGGGTATGCTATACCCCCAGTGCCTTTTAATCCTTTAATAATAATTTCAATAGTAAAATTGTTAAATTAAATCATAAATTTAAAGCTATCCCAACTAAAAAATCAGGAATTGTGTTAGCGAAAACTTTATTAATCCATTCATGCGCGTCAGTGGTAGACAGATATCGGATAAGATTCGTGAATACCAACATACTTTTCACTATTTTTTAAAAATTTCCCTTTTATAAATAATTAGTGAATACCAACCAGATTTAACTACTGAGTAATTCATCAATAAAAAATAAACCCGTAGAAACAAGTTTTTCACTATAAATCTTTTAGGCTGGGACCTTTCATCGATTAATCGATAAATATCGATAGTTATCGATTAATCAAGGAACGATATTTTATTTTTGAAATTTCAATCAATCGATATTTCGATATTTATCGATATTTCGATAGCTTTTAATATTCCGTTAGTTACCGCTAATTCGATAGTTATCGATATGTCGATTGTTATCGATATTTTGATAGTTTTGATATTATTAATTTAGGTTTGTTTTATGTTTTTCGGACTTTCCATTGATCAATTTTCGGTTCGATCGTTTTCTTTACTTGTGAAAAAAAGTTGGGGTTTATTATTTGGATAATTCGATAATTAATAGGGTATCGATATCTTCGATAATTATCAATTATTATAGATATATCGATACTTCGATATCGATAGTTTTTGAATAATCGATATAGAACCATAAAAATTTAATTTTTTTACTTTTTTTCTCGGAAAATGTGAAAATTCGGAATTTTTTTTAGCAAAGTGTATTGTCGTCGGGAACGAATCCATGTGTAAAACTTCAGCTCGATTGGATAGCGCCAACTGGGTCAAATTGGACTTTCTAAGTTTTGCCGTACCCGTATTCAATCAAGCAAGCAGAAATGTAAAACTAATGTAAAGGATTTAAAAAGTAGTTAATCTCCCGATTAAGGATTTAAAAACTAAAGACCTAGATAAAAACTTTGAAATTAATTTATTTGACTAGAAATTACCCCTCTATAAGTTAACGATATGACCGCCCCTGCTCTCCAATTTTAACATTTAAGAACAGGAACGAGGGGGAAACTGCTGGGGAAATTTGGTGTATAAGTGAATGAAAATCTGAAGAAACTCAAATCTCAGGAAATCTTAGGAAATCTGATGCAATCTTAGGATTGTGTAATCCATCCCACTGGCGGCTTTCCATATGCGGTAGATGTGGTAAAAGAAAATAAATTTGAAATTTTTCACATCTTCTTTTGAGATTTTCTTTTACGACATTTTGAAGTTGAAAACGCAAAAATCAAGTTGTATTTCTAAGATTTCTTAATTTCCCAAGATTTCCTTATATTTCTGAAATTTTTCGGATTTCCTAAGATTTTCTTGAATTTTCTACATTTAATTGGATTATCTAGGATTTTCTACATTTTCTAGAATTTTCTAGTTCGTTGGATTTTCGCGAAAATCTCCAGGTTTTTCTTCGTAGCAATTTTCTTCTAGGTTTCAAGTGAAGAAAAACCTGAGAAAATTTCACAGAAAGATTACAATAAATTTCAAACGTTAGTTTAGATTCAGTGTAGGAACACATTGACAAACCGGGGTGTATGGGGGGTGCAATTTAATATCTTTATGCATACCCACAGTTCTCACAATCAAAAATTTACGTTTTCACTTTTTGAAAAATTTTATTAGTTTGATTAATAGTTCAGAATTTATTAATATTCGTGAATGTAAACATGACGTTAGTGTAATCGGCCCTGAATATTACTATCAATATCAAGCGAAGTTAAAATCTGTAAATATTTACATGTCTCCTCGTCATTTATTTATTGGAAAATACTGAAACTAAAATCAGCGTTATGAAGTATTTGATATAAATTTTATTTAAAAAAATAGAAAAAAAATAAAAAATATTAGCAAATTGCACTGCAACAGTGGATCGGAGGTTTCTCTACGCCAAAATGTAATTCTTCCAAAGTTACATTTAATTAAAATGATAATTATGCACCAATCGCAGTTTAATTAAATTATTTTGGTAAATCAAAATTGAAATTTAAAAATTTTGAGATTTACAATTCATAAAATTAAACAAAACCTTGATTGTTGACGTCATGCCAAACATAACAAATGTTTATTTGCAGCTTTTAAAATGTTAGATATTCCATCAAATGATATGCTTGCGGGCCCCCCCCCCCCATTTTGAATGCAAAAACAAAACAAATTCACGAGTACAGTTTGAGAGGAGGGGCGAAGGGAGTAGTAGTGAAATTTTCGATGAGATATATTTTTTTATTTTTTTTTTTGCGGAGCAAAATACAAAAAAAAAAAAATTCGCAGCAGAATGTTCTGCAAAATTTTATTTTTATTATTAATTTTTTAATCTAAATCATCGTTAATTTAAGATTCCACTTGTGTGCTAATAATTTACATTGCTCGTTCCATGTTAGCATTTAAGGAAACTATTATTTGTTCAAGAAATGTAGCAATAAGTTTGGAAACCTACAAATTTTGAATATTTTTGTGAAAGATAAAAATAAGTCACGTTTGTTAGTTGCTTCTTTAAATACTTTGTTGATAATCTAAACAACTTCGTATAAAATTAGCCATCATTAAATGTAAAGAATAACAATGTTGAAGCTTATTAATTTCCAAACTGGCGCATTTTTTTATAATAATGCGGTCCATACACGTCAATCTTATTTTATTCAAAAGTGAAACCTTACCTATAGAAAGAAGAAAGGAAGCTGCTTTAACAACTGGCTGTGGTTTCATACAAAGCATAATAGAAATGTCGCCGTGTATTTCTTCAAAATCGAAATATTCGTAACAAAATTGCTCTGGAGGAATCTTTGAAACCTTTTGGCCCATCATGTACATATGCCCGTCTTCCTGTATATAAAATTCATCCTGAATGGGATTCAATAAAACTTTTTCCTTTTCGATGCACTGTGTATTATTATAAAATGTGTAAAGGTCTGGTGTCGAATTGGCCACAGGTTCCGTATATTGGTAAAATTTCACTAACGGCGCACTCGGATTTGTCTGACAGCCATCGTCGGTAAAAGATTCTCCTTTGGGACAACATTTCCTAATGCACGATTTGATGCCGCACACGCACCCCCTAGTCGTGTTTTCTAAATAAAACTGGGTTTCTACCGGAAAAACTAAATCTTCGAAAACTATACTCGAATTAGGTAAAAGAGTTCCATTTGAAATGTCCACACTCAAGAAGAGCGGGCAATGTGGCGAAACTTGAGCCCAAAGAAAACTCGCGCCAATTATTAGAAAAGTTGTGCAGAGCGGACTGAACATCGCGGAAAGCGCTCAAGACACCGAAAACTACTAAGCTGCCTAATGGGAAATGTAACTTTTTTATTGCGGTTGTTTTGTATTGCGGATGTATACGCGTGCCGATAACAATTCAACAGGAATGACCGGCGTATTTCCATGCTCTGTTCTTATTCAAATTAACAACTGCTTCACTCGCCCCAGTTTCTGATATAAATATTCACCTTTTCATTTTGTTTAGATTGGGAAGCACAGACGATATTGCCGATTTGAATTTTCTTCCGCCGTTTCTCTTCCTCAATTTTTTTATTTTAAAATTTTTTAATTTTTAATTTTTAATTTTTAAATTTTTTTAATTTTTCATTTTTAGAATTTTTTAATTTTTTAATTTTTTAAATTTTTTAAATTTTAATTTTTAAATTTTTTAAATTTTAATTTTTAAATTTTTTTAATTTTTAAAATTTTATTTTTATTTTATTTTATTAAATTTTTATTTTATTTTATTAAATTTATATTTTATTCCTGATCAATTTTTAACCCCGGTTTTTTTTATTTTTTATTCCCCCACCTCTCCGGGGTTAACACTGATTTTTTTATAGTATGTTTTGTTAGAGTTATTACTTTATTTAATATTAATTTTAATATTTTATATTTTTTAATTGATTTTTTTAATCCATAATATAATGATCCATAATATACTATTAAAATATTAAAATTTTCTCGCTTTTTTGTTTTTAAATACTTTTATTTTTTATTTTAATGTGATTTTCAAAATTATATTTTCTCAATTTTCATTATTATTTATGGAGATCAAAACGCCTGGCGTATAGGCAACCTTCTTTACGAGAGTTTATCATAGGCGAAATTTAATATTCGTCAGAGTGGGAAATGCGGTTCGAAAGAACCTCTAAAGGCTTTTCCTCAAGTTTTAAAAATACATTTTTTTCATTTTCGCATCGTTAATACTCGCGAAAAGAAACCGAAAAGTAGATTTGATATATTTTTCGAAAAAACCTTCAGTTTGGGCTTAAAATTGAGACTTTTGGTTTACTGCAAAAAGAGCAAGGATTCGAAACAAAAATTTTCGCGTCCAAACATTTGGTCGTTTAGCAGGTGTAAGCAAAGACGTGTCTAAGGGGGGAACCCCCCTTGTAAGAAGGAATTCCTTGTAAAAAGGACCTAAGCCTGGGATCGAAAATTAAAATAAAAAATTTGATTTTGCAAAAAAAATAAAAAACTGGGGGAGTTTAACTTTAATTTGTTTTTTCAACAAATATAATTTCTGGTGCACTGGAGGGTATTCCATACCCCCCAGACCCCCCGGTTTGAAAACCCAAAAGTGTCTGTATAGCCCCCCTTTTTTCAAAAACTAAAAATTAAAAATTTTTGAAATTTTTGAAATTTTTGAGCCAGAGCAAAATTTTGTTTTGCGATTTAAGCGGTTAATTTTAAACTTAAGACTTTAATTTTTACCAAAACAAACAATACAAACTGAATACAACACAATACAAAAAAAAATTTCAAAATTTTCAAAAAAAGGGAGTCAGAGCAAAATTTTGTTTCGCGATTTACACGGTTAACTTTAAACTTTCGACTTTAATTTTTACCAAAACAAACAATACAATACAAAAAAAATTTTCAAAATTTAAAAAAAAAGGGGGCCCAACTCAAAATTTTGTTTCGCGATTTACACATTTAATTTAAAACTTAGAACTTTAATTTTTACCAAAACAAACAATACAAATTGAATACAACACAATACAAAAAAAAATTTTTAGTTTTCGAAAAAACAGAGGGGGCTAACTTTACGCACATCAATAATACACAGGTTTTCCGGAACAGCTGCAGATAATCTTGATAATATTGTTGTTCTCGTCTGTAGGTATCCAACCAGATTTACGTTAAAATGATCCAAATATACATCCCTCTACACCTTTTCCACTAGTAATTCAGAAATCGTCAACTGTAATTCAGATTTGCCAGTTGATATTTAAAAATCGCCAATTATAATTCAGATTTGTTAACTGATATTCAGAAATCGTGAATTATAATTCAGATTTGTTAACTGATATTCAGAAATCGTTAATTGTAATTCAGATTTGTTAACTGATATTCAGAAATCGTAAATTGTAATTCAGATTTGTCAAATGATATTCAGAAATCGTGAATTATAATTCAGATTTGTCAACTGATATTCAGAAATAGTTAATTGTAATTCAGAAATCTTTAATTGCAATTCAGAAATCGTCAATTATAATTCAGATATCGTCAATTCTAATTCAAGCTCTTTGGAGCAAAAGAAGCATCTTTTCGAGATGTTCTCCAAGGATCCGCATGTGCTTACTGACTCCTTGCCTATGGGTCTAGAAGCTCCATAGCCTCTTACCAGCTTAATTCTGCCTTATTATCATGCAAAAGCTATTGATTTGAGCTCCTGGAGATGATCTTCATATTCAACTGTTGGGGAATTGTGGTTAGTTTAGCTTTAAGCTCTTCGGAATTTATTTATTTTTATAACCCAGAGTTAAATGTTAAATGTACAATTCGGTGTGCAAACCGGAGGGTCTGGGGGGTATGGAATATGGAATATCCCCCAGTGCACCTTTGCTCTTTTATCTCTTTAATCTTTAATCTTTCACAAAAGATTTCGATGCCTCGTCCCCGTTGGCATAGGCTAACTCAAGGAAGCATGCAAGGAATTTAAAGCTCTCCAGTTGGAGTACAAGAAGATGATTTACCAAAAACAACTCAAGTTTTGGGGGAACGACTTTATTTGAATTAAGTACACTCACTTATCAGTTTTAAACGTACGATGTACAGTCTGAGTTTACGGGTTGGTTAAGCGAGGTTTCTTTGGTTCGACCTACTCGAGTAATTTCTTCTGTTATCTCTGGTTTGTTCACGAAATTGTAATATCTGAAAGGAAAACCGATTAAACCTGCAACTAATGGAAAATTATGCAAATCAGACCTCTGTTTCAATATTTCCCAAATGTTTCTTTTGAAAACAAATATGAAAAATATAAAGACACCGTAAATTGCGTTGAAAAAATCTGTCAGGTACCAAACAGCTTTCGGTGTGTTTTTAATTTTCCAATTAATAACCCAAGAAATGATTTCCATGGTCCAATTGACTCCCATCGCTAGAAGCAGCTTCAGGTACAAGTTGAACCTGTAAAAAGTTCAAAATGTGAAAGTAAAAAATTCAAAGTAAATTTTCTTACATTTTCTTATCATTTTCGTAACTGTGCTTTGTGTACTCGTCCTTCTTCAACATTGAAGTGTCTCGTTTCATACTCTTAATTTTGTAGGTGGTAATTGCAAAAAATACCATGTTTGCAATTACGATGATGCTCATTGGTAAATAGAAGAAAACGAAAGTGGAATTTCCCTCTGTCAAAAAAATTTTTGAAAATATTCTGGATGTTAAAAAACTAAGATCTTACTTTTTAACCAGCATTGCCCTTCGCCCATTCCTGGATTATACCACGCATGAAGTGGAATATTTTTGGAAAGCGTCAAAGACGCAACCAGGATTACCAAAAGCAGCGGTGCACCCCACGAGTAAGCGCAGTACATTAAGAACTTTCGCCGTTCTGATTTCCGTTTGGTCCCCAATCTTCCTCGAATCTCACTAAAAATGTATTAAAAATAATATTTAGAAATGACGATCGCCCCACGTTGGGCGCCAGGTCTTTCTAAGAATCAATCTTAAACACTCCGTATTTTATTAATTTAAAATAAAAAAAAAAAATAAAAAAATGCATTTTTAATGGAAAGCAAAGTTGTTTCTGCGCAGGGAAGTGGTTCTTTCTTAAAATAGAAGTTTCCGTTTTTTGTGGTTGAGAATAAAATACCAATGATAGCTTATTCTCTTTCAATTTCTAAGAAAATAAACAAAACACTAAAGTCAAAATTGTTCAATAGACCGTTCGTAAGTCCCAAAATTTGACTCACCTGAAAGTCCACCAGATGTTGATCGACATGACGTTCATCCAGAAGAACGAAACCATAAAGAAGTACAGACAAGTCAGACCTTAAATTAAAATTACTCCAAGAATCGTTTGCCATTTCGCCGTCGCCACTTCGCCATCGAACGGCGAAATGGCAACGAAGGTAAGCACTTACCAACGTATCTACATACTTCGTGGTCGATCCCTTTATAATTCAGTTGAACCGATACCAGAAGGACGTAAGCGCCAAAAAGCGTGATTACGTAAGACATTAAGCATTTTCCATGGATATTTCGCTCTGGCAAGAGGGCATACACGATAAAGGTTGCCAAGAGGAATGGCATCGAAATTATCATTCCTGAGAAGCAGAATTACGATTAATGCCCAAAACACGTGATTACCGTTAAGTGCCATTACCTGTTACGTTAAGAAAATCAGAAGGTTCGGAAGATTCGAAAAGTTCGACAGTCGGTGACGGTATTGAACAATAGATGACAAAAAATAAGCCTGGTAGGCTTTCTACATCTAAATATTCGTAACAAAATTGGTCCTGCGGAACCATGGTAGCCTCATCTCCCAAAATATACAATTTACCATTTTCCTGTATAAAAAATTCAGTTTCGTTGGGAAGCAACCAAAAGGACTCCGATTCCGTACACTCTAAGTTATAAATTGTATAAAGATCTGGTGTTGAATCGACGATAGGTTCCGTATGCCGGTGAAATTTCAATGAAGGTGCATTTGGGTTTGTCCGACAATCTTCCTCGAAGAAAGATTCGCCTTCCGGACAGCATTTCCTGATGCACGGTTTTATGTCGCACACGCACCCCCTAGTCGTATTTTTGAAAAGAAACTGAGATTTTTCCGGATAAACTAAGTCTTCGAAAACTATACTCGAATTAGGTAAAAGAGTTCCATTTGAAATGTCAACGCTCAAGACGAGCGGACATGTCGAAGCTTGAACCGAAAGAAACCTTACCCCTATTAAATAAATTATGCACAGCAGACTCAACATTGCTTAAGACACCGAAAACGACTAATCAGGCTAGGAACTCGCAACTTTTTTTATTGCGGTTGTTACTTCCTTGTAAAACAAGGAAGCATTGTGATACCGATTTTTTTCGATTTCCAGATTTTGACGGAAATATCCGTTTTGACCTTCCCTGAATCCATTTTGACTATTTTCGTTGTGACGTCTGTACGTATGTACGGACGTCTGTATGTCGCATAACTCAAATACGGTAGGTCGTAGAAAGTTGAAATTTTGGATTTGAGACACTTATAGCATCTAGTTGTGCACCTCCTATTTTTGGTTGCGATTGTCCGTGCCAAAAGTTGTAATTAATGACGCGCATGAATAGATTAACGAGATTCCTGTCAAATTATTATAAAAATTACCCGGAAGTTATGTGGTGTCCACATCAGATTTTTTTTATATTGCGGATGTGCATACGTACTGATAACTATTCGAGTTGCTAAGCATCCGGGTTTTCTCGGTCTTTTTTTCATCTTCCGAAGCTGTTTCAGGGATGTTTTTAATTTTAGAAGTTAAATTTCTAAGTCCGCGAAATTGGTAAAATTATTCCTGAAGCCGCACCAACTCGAAAATCAGCGGTTTGAATCTGTTTTTACGTACAAATTTGAATATAATTAAAGAAATCCAATTTTAAATATTTTATTATAATAAGAAATTGTACAGTGTGATTTTTAACTAAAACCATAACTTATCAAGTATTTCAACCAAATTAAAAAAATTTTAAGATTTTCAAGTTACTGGAGTAGCTGGTGTGGTGCTAACATCATCTGCGTACGATGTACAGTCCGAGGTGACGGTTTGGTTAAAAGAAGATCCCTTGGTATGGTACAGGTTTCGCATATGAATTCCACCTACTATGTCCTTCCTTCCCCTGAAATTGTTATATCTGAAAGGAGAGCTGATGATATCTGCAACTCATCGCAAATTATGCCAATCGCACCTTTGTTTCAACAGTTTCCAATTCTTCCTTTTGAAGACAAATATGAAAAATATAAAGACACCGTAAATTGCGTTGAAAAAATCCGACAGGTACCAAATGGCTTTGGGTGTGCTTTCAACTTGCCAATTAACAGCCCAAGATATGATTTCCATAGTCCAATTGACTCCCATCGCAAGAAACAGCCTCAGGTACAGGTTGAACATTAGCTTATTATTTTCGTAACTATGCTTCTTGCACTCGTCCTTCTTCAACATCGAAGTGTCTCGTTGAATTTGCTTAATTTTACAGGATGTGATGGCAAAAAATACTGCGTTTTCGATTATGATGATGCTCATTGGTAAATAAAAAAAGATAAAGGTGGAAATTCCCTCTGAAAAGAATCTCTTTAAAATGTTCTGTTGGTTTGCGAAAGTAAAAACTTGCCTTTGAACCAGCATTGCCCTTCGCCCATTCCTGGATTATACCACGCATTAATTGGAATACTTTTGGAAAGCGTCAACGCAGCAACCAGAATGACCAACAGCAGCGGTGCGCCCCATGCATAAGCGCAGTATATCAAAAACTTTCGGTTTTCTGATTTCTGTTTGCTCCCCACTCTTCCTCTCATCATACTACAAAAAAATCGTAAATAAAAACAAATTTTTTGGTAACCGCCCCACGTTGGGCGCCAGGTTATTTTAAGAATCAAACTTAAAGTATCTGTATTTTATGAATTTAGCACCGTTCAACAGAAATAATGCTGAAATTAATAATGTTTTGATTTTTTTCAAAATTAAAGAAAGATGCGCAAACGAAGACACATTTTTGCCGTTCTCGCGCAACAATAATAATTGAAATTATTGCATTAAAAATACTTATCTAAGAAATTACAAATTAATATTTTTTAAAAATATTTAATAATACCAAACGATAACAGTTTCCGGTTTTTGTGGTTGGACGTAGAATATTATGCATCATGGCTTATCCTCTTTCGATGTCTGAGAAATTAAGTCTAAGAACAAAAAATTCGACTCACCTAAAAGTCCACCAAATATCGATCGACATGACGTTCATCCAGAAAAACGAAACCATGAAGAAGTACAGACATGTTAGACCTGAAATTTTAAATAATCTAAAGTAATGGATTACCTGTTGATCCAGCGAAAGTTTATAGTAGGGGGGGGGGGGCAAATAAATATTTATAAAAGTATACTTTGCAAATTCAACATAATTTGAACAGTGGCGACTTTTAAAGTCACTGTAACTCGACAACGGTGGGAAAATGGAGAAAAATAAATATAAACAAAAATGAAGAGAATAAAATTTTGAACAAAAAATGTTTAATAAGTATTTCTGTAAAAGCGATTTTTAAGTGACAAAATGGATTTTCAAAAAGTACAATTTTAAAATCCTAAATTGTAAAACTGTAGTTACCTTTAATCACTGTAACTCGAAAACGGTGCAAAGCAGAGAAAAATGTATATAAACAAAACAGAAGAGAATAAAATTTTCAATAAACAATGTCTAATAAGTATTTCTGTAAAAGCGATTTTTAAATGACAAAAGGAATTTCCAAAAGATACAATTTTTAAATCCAAAATTCCAAAACAGTGGTAACTTTTTAAGTCACTATAACTCGGAAACGGTGGGAAAATGGAGAAAAAATGTCATAAACAAAACTAAAGAAAATGAAATTTTAAACAAAAAACGTCTAGTAAGTATTTCTGGTAAAGCGAGTTTTATGTGACCAGAAAGGCTTTCAAAAGGTACAATTTTAAAATGCAAAATTCCAAAACAGTGGTCACTTTTTAAGGCATTGTAACTTGAACACGGTGGGAAAACGGAGAAAACTGTAGAAAACAAAAATGAAGAGAATGAAATTTTCAACAAAAAATCTCTAATAAATATATCTGTAAAAGCTATTTTTAAGAATTTTCAAAAGGTACAATTTCAAAAAACCAAAATTCCAAAAAACAGACTGCAAAGAACTTACCAACATATCTGCATACTTCGTAATCTATTGTTGTGTAGTTCAGCTGGATCGAAACTAGAATGACGTAAGCGCCAAAAAGCGTGATTACGTAAGACATTAAGCATTTTCCATGGATATTTCGTTCTGGCAAGAAGGCGTACACGATGAAGGTTGCCAAGAGGAATGGCATCGAAATTATCATTCCTGCAAAAATTCCAGTTATTAAAAAAAAAAATTATTATTTTTTTTTTGCGGGGGGGGGGGGGGGGGGGAAACAAATTTTTTTTTCAGTTTTTTTCTAGATCAACTATTTTTTCTGCAGCTGATCTTACCTGCATAAAGATAATCGGATCCTTCGGAAATTGATGACTGTATTGGACAAATTACTACAGAGAAGTTGCCAGGGATGTCTTCAAAATCGAAATATTCGTAGCAAAATTCGTCTTGAGAAACAATTGAAGAATTTATTCCCAACATGTACATTGTGCCATTTTCCTGTATAAAAAATTCGGTCTCGTCGGGAAACAACAAAACGGGTTCCGAATTGACACAGCTCGAATTATAAATTGTGTAGAGGTCTGGAGCCGAATTATTGACTATAGGTTCGGTATGCCGATGAAACTTCAATGAAGGTGCATTTGGGTTTGTCGTACAACCTTCCTCGAAGAAAGATTCTCCATCGGGACAGCATTTCCTGATGCACGGTTTGATGTCGCACACGCACCCCCTAGTCGAGTTTTCGAAAGGAAACTGAGATTCTACTGGAAAAACTAAGTTGTCGAAAACTATACTCGAATCAGGTAAAAGAGTTCCATTTGAAATGTCAACACTCAAAATGAGCGGACAAGGTGGCAAAGCTTGAACCGAAAAAAAATTCGTGCCAGCTATCAAAATTATGTACACCGGACTAACCATCGCGGAAAGCACTCAGACACTGAAAACAACTGAATCACGTAACTTTATGTATTGCGGTTGTTTTATTTTAAGAATGACTACATGTGCCGATAACAATTCGACTAGAATATTCTTATCAGTTCCTGATATTACACCGCGACAATTTGAATCTTTGGTTCTAGTTGCAAAATAACCAGAAGAATAAGAAGGATTTTGATTTTCGGAACAAAATTGTTAAATTCAGCATTATAATTTGCCCTTTTTAGAAAAGCAACTGGGGCCGCCGCTGGGATTTCATAGTAGTTCATATGTTGCAGTGCAGATGCCGCTGTTGGTAAAGAAAGCTGTCATCTTGTCAACTATATAAATTCGGCTTTTCAACGATTTTTAACGTTTGATTTTAATTAAACTGGAGAAAAATACGAATTGAAATTTAATAAACCGAATTTGTGTGTGTTTTTGAAAGCCAATGTAATGGGCTACGTAACTTTCGGTAACTTTAATTAATAATTTCCAAAGTTAACCTCAAAAATTTTATCATTTTGGATAGTTTGATTTGAATTATTGCTGAAGAAATAAAGAATCGAACAAGATGCCGCGAGTAATGATTAAAGGGGGTGTTTGGAGGAACACGGAGGTGAGTAATTTGACTTTTCTGTACCAGGACATCTGGCCTTCCGAAGTGCAATAATTTAATAATTTTTTGAATTTTGAACATTTACGATTGTTACATTTATTTTTTTATTTTAGGATGAAATCCTCAAAGCGGCCGTAATGAAATACGGCAAGAACCAATGGTCACGTATCGCATCGCTGTTGCATCGGAAGTCAGCTAAACAATGCAAAGCTCGTTGGTTCGAATGGTTAGATCCGAGTATAAAGAAGACGGAATGGTCGAGAGAAGAAGACGAGAAACTTCTGCATTTGGCCAAGTTAATGCCGACTCAATGGCGGACGATAGCACCCATAATCGGAAGAACGGCAGGTCAGTGCTTGGAACGCTACGAATATTTGCTCGATCAGGCTCAAAAGAAAGAGGAAGGAGAGGATGCGAGCGACGATCCGAGAAAATTAAAGCCAGGCGAAATTGATCCCAACCCTGAAACGAAACCTGCCAGACCGGATCCGAAAGATATGGACGAAGACGAATTGGAAATGTTGTCCGAAGCTAGAGCGCGATTGGCCAACACGCAGGGTAAGAAAGCAAAACGTAAAGCCAGAGAAAAGCAGTTGGAAGAAGCGCGACGATTGGCCGCTTTACAAAAACGACGAGAGTTACGAGCTGCCGGTATCGAGGTGAATCCCAGACGCAAAAGGAAGAGAGGAGTAGATTACAATGCCGAAATTCCGTTTGAAAAGCGACCTGCTCCGGGCTTTTACGACACCTCCACCGAAGTTATCGATCCAATGGCTCCGGATTTTAGTAAAATGAGGCAACAACAATTGGAAGGCGAATTGAGAAGTGAAAAGGAGGAACGGGAACGGAAGAAAGATAAACAAAAATTGAAACAGCGAAAAGAAAACGACATTCCATTGGCTATGTTGCAGAACGACGAACCTGCGCGAAAACGCTCGAAATTGGTTCTACCCGAACCGCAAATATCCGATCGAGAGTTACAACAGGTAGTCAAGTTGGGTAGGGCAAGCGAAGTTGCTCGAGAAGTGGTTTCGGAGAGTGGAGAAGAAGCCACCAATACTCTTTTATCCGATTATTCAATAACTCCTCAAATTGCCGCGACTCCACGGACTCCTGCTTCGCAAACAGACCGAATTCTACAAGAAGCACAGAACGTCTTGGCGTTAACCCATGTGGATACGCCCCTAATGGGAGGAGCAAATACTACGCTTCATAATGTCGACTTCAGTGGTGCACTTCCTCTTACTCATGCGGTTTCCACACCAAATACAGTTTTGGCGACGCCGTTCAGGTCGGCGAGAAGCGACGGCGGTGCAACTCCCGGCAGTGGGTTTGCTACGCCGAAAAGTGGGGCCGTGGTTCCAATTGGAAACAGTTACACTCCAACTCCAGTTAGAGACAAATTCAATATAAACACAGACGAAGTTACAAGTTTCTTGGACACACCGGGGGGCCAAACTAATTACCAGAAAATCATCAAACAACAACTACGAAATAGCATGACCACTTTGCCAGCGCCTAAGAACGATTTTGAAATTGTGGTACCAGAACAACAAGATGAAGTAACTCTCTCGGAAGTTACACCTTTAATCGAAGATCAAGCGGACGTAGACGCAAGGGCTATCGAAATGGAAAGAATTAAAGCAGCCAAGGAGTTGGCATTGAGATCTAAAGTTATTCAAATGGGTTTGCCCCGGCCTCACGAAGTCAACATGTCTGTGTTGCACTCGTCTCAAGAGTGCTACTCCCTGACCGACCTGCAACAAGCGGAAGAATTGATAAAGAGAGAAATGGTGACTATGTTGCATTACGACAATGTAATTGATCCGTTGACGACTTTGCAAAGCAAGAAGCACTCGTTAAACCACGCTCAGCAGCTGGCTTATCTGAAACAGTATCCTTACGACAGTTTCACTGAGGAAGAACTCGCGCATGCGGGCGGCATATTAAATAAAGAAATGGAAGTAGTGAAACGAGGAATGAATCACGGCGAACTGTCGATGGACGCCTATAGTCAAGTGTGGGAGGAATGTTTAAGTCAGGTGCTGTTTCTGCCCAATCAAAATCGATACACTAGAACTGTTTTGGCTAGCAAGAAGGATAAGTTGGAATCGGCCGAGAAGAGACTGGAACAGAACCGCAATCACATGTCGCGTGAAGCTCGAAAAGCTGCAAAAATGGAAAAGAAGTTGAAGATTGTTACGGGTGGTTATCAAACTCGAGCGCAAGCTTTGATTAAGCAGATACAAGAGACCTACGAGCAGTACGATCAAGCCAACTTAGAACTAAGTTCTTTTCAGTTTCTGCAGACACAAGAAAAGGTGGCCCTGCCGAAACGTATTCAGTCGTTGACTGATGATGTCAACCGACAGGTGGAACGTGAGAAACTGTTGCAGTTTAAGTATGCGCAATTGCAGCAGCAAGTAAACGAAGTTCAAGGACAGTACATGCAGTAAATTTTATGAAAGTTGAAACGTAAGAGAAAGGTTTGTTATTAATTTTGATTTATTTGTCATAATAATGCATTATTTGTTTTTTTTAATTGTAAATATATTTTAATAAACTTGAGCTTCAACAATTTTCTTCAAAATGTTTGTTTTTCCTTACAAACTGGTTCAGAATTGTTCAGTATAGGTCCATATTATCTATTTTTTTATATCGTAAATTTTTGAATTGGGATCCAATAGTCATCTTGTCCTGCGGTGTCGGATTATGCCAGAAATGAAGAACTTTTTATTTTTTGAGGTCAGATCGGAAACCTCTCAAGATATCGTTTGAAATTCAATGGCAATTATTTGGAAATGCCTGAAATGTAACTGCAAAGTTGATTTCTCTATATTTCCACAGATTTCCTAAAATTACCTTGTGTTTTCTTTTGGATTGTCTCAAGATTTCCTTTCGAAAAAGTTGAAAATCCAAGATTATCTGTAATTTCTAAGATATCCTTGGATTTCCTCATACTTCCTAGATTGCCTAAAATTTCCTTAAATTTTCTCAAATTTCCTTGGGTTTTCTTTTGGATTGTCTCAGGATTTCCTTTCGAAAAAGTTGAAAATGCAGGATTATCTGTAATTTCTAAGATATCCTTGGATTTTCTTATATTTCTAGATTGCCTAAGATTTCCTTACATTTTCTCAAATTTTCCTTCATTTGTACATCAAATTTTCTAAAATTTTCATGTATTTTCTTTTGGATTGTCTCATGATTTCCTTTCGAAAAAGTTGAAAAAGCAAGATTATCTGTAATTTCTAAGATATTCATGGATTTTCTAGATTTCCTTAGATTTTCTCAAATTTCTCTTCACTTGTGCATGAAATTTCACCAGCGGTTTCCTCCTCGGCTTTTTATGAATCACGACTATAGTATCGGCGGCTATGATCGACTAAAAATTGCTGTTGGCCACTCCTGCTATTGTACTGCCTCCGACCTTTGTAGACTTACCGGGTAGGAAGCTGACCAAGTCAACAATGGTATTTTTCTCGATTAAAACCAATCTGTCTCACAAAAGATTAAATGGTTTTTCACCAGTGTTAATTTTTGAAAACAGGATAATCAATTGGCCGCAAGATAAGCAATGTTAGGCTGAATTGAATGACTTGAAACGTTCACTAAGCAGTCTACCGGTTGCTATGACCTCCTAGTGAGTGGGTATTTAGCACTTTTAGCCTTTAACTATCGTAAATATCCGACGACGAAATCGTCCCCTAATTTAGCAGTATAATAAATTATATTACAACACCAATTTATTGAGAATTAAAAAAATTACAAAATATTATTACTATTTAAACGGAACAGGGCGAAAAGTTTGGAAATTCAAATAAGTAGAGGGGCTGTACGGGAGCAAGCTCATTTTTAAATAAAACTTCAAAACTAATGAATATGATCGAAATCGTAAAACTAAGAAAGTATAGCCCCTCTACTTTTTTCTGAAATCTGGGATAATTTTTTATCGTCTACCTATACCAATTCATTATTTTTAATTATTTAATACTATTATTCTTATTTACTGAGGTATAAAATTGACATTGCTGTGAGATCATTGATAATTAAACCGGTACACTGTTATAGATAAATGTAATTACCATTCTTCCTGTTATTTTTAACAGTGTAGCGGTTTTTTGAAGTAAATTAATGGATTTATTCAAACGAATAGGTGTTTGTTCTAAAATCATATTTAAAATCATCTTCGATGTGTTCTACGATTGGTTTGATCTTCAAACGGCTATGCTGGCTCAAATCAATGCCAGCATTAATATGGAACGGCGAAAATATGGGCTTTCTGGTGAAATGCTTGATATGATTATTATAAAAATTTCTCAGAGGATTTTTGAAGAGCGGCCTCAGGAATGTCACAAAGTTGTGTTTGTTGAAAAATGTGTTTTGACGATGATTGTGCGATGGATTTAGCAACTCATGATAAGTAATTGGTTTAACGACTTCGTTCAAATCGTCTTCCGGATGGAGAAGGTCATTGGTCGAACGCGGAACCAGAAGCTTCCTATAAAAATAAACAAACATTAGTAAAAGGATACAAACAATTTTATTGAACTTCAGCTTTCATTTACACTCATTTTTTTGCAAAATTTTGCCATAATTCAATTAATTCGCAAATTTTCAACGCACTTAATTTTAATGAAGACCCAGCGGTGCAATCTCTTGCATTGAGAAAGTTACGGAAGTATTCCCATCGAACCAAGAAGATCAATGCTCCCCAAAACCCATCAAACATTTCTTCAGCCTTTCGAGGCCGATGAAATGAAGATGACTGAAGAAATTGTTGAATATTACATTGGGAAGGGATTTAATTAATGCAGAAAAAAAATTTGTAATATTTGAGTTTTGGGAAATTAAATTTCTAAAAAATGTATAAATTTAAACTTTTACTTCACTACAATTATTTATGTTTCTTTATATTATTATCGGTGCATATAAAAGAAATAAACAGAGTAATAGGTTTATTAACCCAGTTATCATGAAAAAAAAAACGGAATTATTACTTTCAATTTCAATTCTTGGGTGTAGTATTACAATAACTCGAAGTTCAATATCAAAGTCAGTCATCTATAACAACTAGTGAGAGTAAACAACTATTGATTGTTCGTATTTTGAATTTCTCTTGCTTATTACATTATGTCTGAGCGTATAAAAGTTATTTCATAGTTGATTATATCAGGAAGCTGCAAGGAAGTGCTTTTCACGCTGTAATTATAGTTCACTTTACATGAATGACATACCTTTTTTTGCATATTTTTCTAACATCAAATTAACTTTTTTATGATTATATACTTACACAAATTAGAAAATTACATTACGTATAATAATAGCACGTGCAGTACTACCATTGACTATAAATTTGAGAAAGATGCGCAATTCAATTCCATAAAATAGAAGATCTGATTATATTTCTTAAGAATATTGTGTCAGTAATCCTGCTCAATTGAGATGGTTACGTCAGAATTCGTCAAAATCACGTCACTTGACGTGTTTTTGACGTCAAATTACGTGATTTTTACGTGATCTTACGTAGCCATGTCAAGGGGTTGACCGTGTCAGCCATGTTATTTGACGTGTTTCTTACGTAAAATTACGTGATTTTTACGTGATCTTACGTAACCATGTCAACGGGGTCTATTCCGGCACTCAAAGGTATTTATCGTTTAAATCGGGAAAAACCGAACAATAAAAAGAAAATCTCAATGATTATAAATAAATTAAATTATTTAAATTTAGTCTTGTTCCAGAGATTTTTGTAAACTAAACAGGTAAATGCTTTTGGTTTTGATTTTATAGATTTATACCGACGAACCTAATTCGTGGCAGAATAAGTCAAGTATCGAGATGACCGATGGTAGGTGCTACCAGATTAAGAAAGAGTAATTACCGACACAGAGCCGGATTAAGGATGTATGAGTATCGGGGTTAACTATTTTTGGATGCCTTTTGGCTTTGAATGTTTTAACAAAATGCGCCGCAGACGAAAATTTTTGATATTTCAAGGTCAACCGCGCTTAGATCAAATGTCAGATTTTTAAAAAGATCATAATAATTATTATACATAGTTTATCATAGTTTTTTTTTTATAAAACACAAGTACCTATACATACAGTTACTCTCAAATTTTGCGAAATTTACTGGACCCCCCGGTGAGAGTTTTCACGACACAGATATAATATACTGTGTAAATATGCAGTACTAACATTTTTTGTTTATGAAACTGAAAAGGGGTATGAATTATATGTTACGGTCAATGATGACAATTCGGCCATTAACTTTAACGGCCGGACAACAACGTCAATGCCTAGCTTAGTTGACCGGTCATTGTCGTCAATGACCATGTGATATTGACATTTTAAATTTCATAATGTGGTTTTTACATCATTGTCCTGTCAATGACGTTAATGCCCAATGCAGGGTGGGCAATGATGAAACTACTATTCTACAGATTCCATATTCCAGATTGATTTCGGGGATGTTTTTAGCGAGTAAGAGAGCTTTTTAAAAGCCCATCCGGGGGCTCCGTGCCGTTTTAGCTGGCGCAACCAAGGCAAATCACGGATCCACCCTAAAATAAGTTTGCGTTTGTCTGGGCCGAGTTGCTGTCATTTATACGGAAAAACGCGTGACATAAAATAAGTTCCGGGTTGAAGTGCATCGCTATTTTTCTGTTCCTTATAGCATTTATTCTATAATATCATCATTGTCCCATCCATTTTGGCCATTAACGTCATTGAATATTACAATCATATGAAAATATTTACATCATTGCTTACCGTTAACGGGCGTTGACGTCAATGGCCGGTCAATGCCCAATTTACGTCATTGGCCGTAACATATACAAACGATGTGTAGATGTATTTGTTCTGAGAGAATATGAAGTTTTCATTATGAAGATAAATTATACAAGGTACACACACACACACTTTCGGGTTTTCAAACCGGGGGGTCTGGGGGGTATGGAATACCCTCCAGTGCACCAGCAATAATTATATTTGTTTCTGGACCCGGAATCGAATTTACTTTATTAAAAAATCTGACGTGGACACCACTTGACTTGCTTATCACTTTTAGAATAATTGTACATGAATCTCGTTAATCTATTTGTGCGCGTCATAAATGAATGCCCTTTTGGCACAACTAGATGCTATAAGAGTCTCAAATACAAAATTTCAACTTTATACGATCTACCGTAATTTGAGATGTAAATTGCACATTTTGAAACCGTTTTTTGACATATAAAAATCGTCTGTATACAGCAAAACTTTTTAGACATTTTTTTATTGAAAATTTCAATACCTTAAATTCTGTTTATATGCATTTTTTTTATTTTGTTGTACCGTTTCTGACCGATAACAACTTAAACGAACTTAAAGCTCTGTAACTGTACCTACAATAACATTTTGAAAACATTTTTAGCTTAGTTTAAGTTGCACAAATTCAGTAATTCAATCATAAAAATTTGTTTGTCGAAAATTGTGTTGCTTCTATTTTTTGAGGCCCCTAGAAATTAGGAGGCCCGGGACTGCAGCCCCCTTAGCCGGCTCTGTACCGACAGTTCCCGTCGAAATTGCATTTCTTCGCAATCAAAATAATTAATGTAAGTGTTATATTAATTGTTTCTTACACAAGAAGAATAAAAATTAAGTGCATCTTTCTCTCCGGTCCACGAAGAATATTGTTTTCTAATTACTTGTACCTAATAATAATTCTTAATTCTTTGTAATTAATATCTTTAATTAACAATTAATTCTAATAAGAGTTTTTAAAAAATTCAAAAATACTTACATTGTTGTAGAAACGCTTCACGCCTTGTTAAATCCGCGAATTTTACTTTAAAAATTATAATTTTAATTTTAAATTAAATGTTTTAATAGAACCATTAGCGTAATAATGCAAATTATTATGAGCCTGCAAGCTCTAATAAACATTTTTTTTATATGTAATTACAAACTTTGCCATTTAAATTCTACAACTTTCTTCGACAAGGCACTTGAAAATAATCCAATTTTTTTTTAATTGACGGATTGTACTTTAATTAAAAACCGGACTAATGTATCTGTTTCTGTTACTCCTTCGGCACTGGGTGCGTCTTAATTAATTTAAACAAAATTTCACGTACCCGGCATCGATGGATATTCCACAGCTGGACATCACGATAAGTGTCGAAAAAATTAACTGCAAAAATAAAAAAATCATAATTTTTGGAAAATTATCATAAAAATTCTTTCTTTACGTACCGCAACCATTTCTAGATCCATATCGTTCAGGTTCAGGTGAATCTTCAATTAGAACTAAAGTAAATATAAAGAAATTTTGCTCATAAAAGTATATTATGAAGAAAGTAAAATATGATTAATACATTGCATGATCAAATTAACTAACATAGCGGATATGAGCATAAATCATACAGATCCGGCATTAATTTTTTTTGGTGATTACCAAGGGTTACATATCATTTTTGTTACGCTTGGCCCTCTTTCGTTACGGCCCTGCGAACCAAAAATTATAATTCGGTAGCTGCTTTGTTTATTTTTGTCGTAAAAACGAAAGTGAGCTGTTATGCATATTATGCGTATAAGAATCTGCTAAAATAAGTGAAGGTATAATATCGCTCTGCTCGATGAAAGTGATTTTGATTGTGTTAATTAATGAGACGCCCTTCTTTGTATCGCCGAGCAGTTGCAACTGACCGTAAGACAAAGAAAATAAATCAGGGTAAATGCTCTATTGCGTTTTTCATTTACTTTCAAGTTTAGCCATATTTTTCCTTTCATTTGCAAACGAAACGGTAGCATATAAATACCATCACAGCTATCGAACCATCACAATCAATTCAGATTTTGTTAAGTGTTCAAGGAACAAGTGCAATTTTATTTTTTAAAAATGGTCGTACGTCTAGCGGTAAATTTTTTTAAAATACCAAAAAATTAAAAAAAAAAATAATTTATCTTCTTTCAGTTGGCTTCCATCGGATTGTTAGTGTTGTTCGACTTTTGTGGCGCCGACGGTGGCGGTCATGGGTAAGTGGTCGTCGTGTGGATTTTCAAAATATTTTCTTATGTTTAAAATCGTTTCAGGGGCCACAAAAAGTTTATTATTCACGTGCCCTACAAGGTTAAGCACATTCATCACACTCATACCATCGTCAAGCATGTGAAACATGAGGGCGGAGGCGGTGGCGGTGATCACGGTCAAGATTCGTACAAGGTCATTGGATATAGCGGCGGTATCGACGAAGGTCACATAGTACCATCTCATGGAGGCGGTGGCGGAGGCGAAGGTCATGGATTTTCGGGAGGAATTGGTGGTTTCGGCGGCGGTTTCGGAGGAGGATTCGGCGGAGCTCACGGTAGCGACGGAGGTATCGGAGGTGGTCATGGTGCCGCTCTTCTTCAAGAGGGGTCAAGCGGTGGTCACGGCGGCGGATACGATGTCAGCGAAGGGCATGGCGGTGGATTCAGTGGTGGCAATGTAGGCGGATACGAAGGAGGATTTGAAGGTGGTCACGGCGGATCTTTGGGTGCTTCAAGTGATTACAGTGCTGGAAGTAGTTATGGTGGTGATCACGAAGGTGGATCTGCGGGAGGATATGGCGGTAATACCGTGGAAGGTGGCGAGGGAAGCTATGGAGGCAGCTACGGTGGCGGTTCTGAAGGCCATTACGAAGGCGGTTATTAAAGTTTGTTATTAATTTTAAACCAATTCCAACTAGTCCATTGTTTTTGTTATATAATATGTATTTGTTACATTAATAATTGTTTTTTTCTCAAAACAGTTTATATTTATTGTCAATTTTTTTTTAAATAATATATTATAAATATTATTATGTTTTATTTTTATGCGCATATTTTTTAAATTTAAAATTTAAATTTACAATCTTAAATTTACAATCCGGGGGGTCTGGGGGGCATGGAATGCCCTCCAGTGCACCCTATGCCAAATACCTCATTGGTAAATATATCTGAATCGACGTCAATTCCAGGTATTTGGTGAAGAATGTACTGGAGGGCATTCCATGCCCCCCAGACCCCCCGGATTGACACCTAAATTTTGAATTTAAATAGCTCTGGGGACATACAGAAGCTAACGAAAATATTCGAACCCGCCTATGTTAACAATATAAATTGCACATTTTGAAACCGTTTTTTGACATATAAAAATCGCTTTTACAGCGAAACTTTTTAGACATTTTACTTTCCCATTTCCGTAGTAAAAGAAAGTATTGTAATCGAGTAAAAAAAATTTTCAACTAGTATTTTTTCCATAGTCTACGAGTCCGTACAAATCGTTTGAGACAAGTTTTGCAAAGACGTCCGAATCTATATGTGCGTGTGTGTGTATGAAATTTTTCGTCCACGAATTTTTCAAAACGCCTGAACCGATTTTATTCAAATTTCATATACTGGTTTGTAACAGCTATCTACAGAGCTGATTTGATTTTGGTTGAAATCCACAGGTTATTTTTTTATTTATTAAATTTTAATTTTTTTTTTTAATTTTAATTTTAATTTTTTTTTTAATTTTCATTTTAATTATTTTTATTATTAATTTAGTAATAAATGGGAAAGTTATGTGTTGTCACATCAGATTTTTTGTTAAAATTTTTATTGTCTAATTTTGTGTCTATACATTTTGTAGCCCCCTTTTTGATTGGCAGCGACTTAAAGAAAACTCTGTAAAATACAAAAAATATTATTAGGGGCTGTCCATTAATTACTGAAAAACGATCTTTGTAATTTTTGACCCCCTTCCCCCCTCACTCAAGGGCACGTAAGATATTGGCAACCCCCCTCCCCTCCTGTCACATCTTACGTAAGGATTATTAAACAAAAATAATGTTGAGCCCCCCATTCCTCCGCTTATATTTATAAAATATGAATAACAATAATATTTTTATTATACAAAAAATATAAAACTTTAATTAAATTTATTTAAATAAATTAAATTAAATTTTTTAAATTTAGTTGGCTTAGACACACTACAAACAGTGAAAACTAATTACATGTAGTGTGTATCAAGGGAAGCCCACAGATATATTTTGGACTTTTTAGATCACAGCAGTATATTCGGCGCGACCAGGAGTTGAACCGCGGCTACGCGTTTCACAGTCGGTCAATGTAGGCTTTACACCATACTGCTGGTTTAAAAGTTAATAAAGATTAATTAATTGCATAAAAAATTGGTAATCCCGTAATATCCAGGTAAAAAAACTGATTTAATTTAAACAACGTATTTTACGAAACTTACGTAAGGAATACGTCGGACCCTCTCCATTGCCACGTAAGGGTCAATACGATTTTCGATATCTCCCCCCCTCCCCCCAAACCTTCGCGTAATTAATGGACGGCCCCTTACCTGTATCTCACAATCTTAATTATCTCAATTACTGTATCTCAATTACTATGTACTTAATTGCCCCTTAAATTTACAAAACGTAGGTGTCAATCCGGGGGGTCTGGGGGGCATGGAATGCCCTCCAGTGCACCCTATGCCAAATACCTCTTTGGTAAATATTTCTCATCTGAATCTACGTCAATTCGAGGTATTTGGTAAAGAATGTACTGGAGGGCATTCCATGCCCCCCAGACCCCCCGGATTGACACCTACATTTTGAATTTAAATACCTCTGGTGACATAAATATTTTCGATGATTTAAATTTAAAAAATGATTTAAATTATAAATAAATTTATGACCGTCACTGTGCTTCGGAGGGCAAGTAGACCAGTCGGTTCCGATTGTGTTGCATTTTAACTGACTATGACTGATTCTATGATATGAATCTAGCAAAGTTAGTACTCTACTAGTATGATTGTTAAGTGTAAACTTGATATATTATTCAAGGTAATAACAAGATGAAGAAGAAATATTCAATTAATTGTAACTTTTAATATCAACATAATTACATAATAATATTGTATTAATATCTTCGAAGTGGAGTGAAGTAGCGGATCATTTCAATATTTATTTATTATTGCTATGCAGAAAGTTTAAGTAAATATTCTTGAATTCGAAATTTTAAATTACTAAACTAATTAGCTAGCTACTTTGCAATTAGTGCTGTGGTTCACAAAAAGTTTTTTTTTTGCATAAAAACAAAAATAATAAAAAATATGTATAGGTTCTTAACCCTCGGTCGGGCGCGCCTCGAAAACTACCGAGATCGGGCGCAGTGTGCCCGAGAGGCTCACTTTTAAACTGTTGATAAAATCCATTCTAATCAATTTAGCGCGACAAAAAAAAATCCTCACCTTTGTTGGGATGTATTTCAAGAAAATAAAATTTCGTATTCACTAAAAAACTTCTATAATTTAGTATAACCCTCTAATTGCTATAATTGCAGTAATTACTGTGCCTCTCAGATCGGGTTCGCCCGACGGAGGGTTAACTGATACTATCCGTTATCTATCTACAGGTGCACTGTCAGTCAAAGATTGCTAATATACAGTAGCGGCGTTTGGGTAGGGCGCGGTCGGGCGACCGCCCAGGGGCGCCAGACATAAAAGGGCGCGAAAGGTGCCCCTTCGTTTCGCGCTTTTTTAAAAAGTAAAGTTTTTTTAGAAAAAATTAATTAAAATAAATGTTTTTGTTTGTTAATTTTTGTTTTGTTTTTTTTTCCACATGTGTGAATTGAAGAGTAGAAAGAAGGGGGGGGGCCTTGGAAATTTCGCCCAGGGCGCTGGTAACGCTAAAACCGGCGCTGCTAATATAGATTGAAAAACAATATTGCACCAACATTCAATATTGCCCCAATATTGCGCCAACATTGTGTGCTACATGGGAAGATAAAGATGAAGACGTGATTAATGGGAAGAAATAGAAAAGAATCGAAAATGTAGGATACAAAATTGAAGATGTATGAACAACTTAATGGATAACCGGATAAGTGTACATGGGCGCCTTAAGCGGAGGGCGGTAGGGTTCTTTGCCCCTCTGGGAAATTGAATGGAAGAATAAAAAAGATGAAAGATCTTCTCCATCTCGAATGTTCTCCAAAGGTGTTTGCAGTGACAAATTTTTCATAAATTGGTGATATATTGTCATACAACGGTAGTTCTGAAAATTGCGTGGAATTTAAATTTAAAACTGATAGTTTTGACAATGTTTTTTATTCTTCGCGCTTTTCAGTCCAATAATAATAATAATTTGGTTACCCTAACAATTTGGTAGACAACCCACCTGAGTAATCGGTGTCTGAAAGTTTAGATAAAATTTTTTCGTTTTTTAATTTTGTGTTAATTGCACGTAACATAATTAATTGATACTTGCTTCCCTTCAGCAAGTAATCGGCACATGCAAAAATTGCTTTCATTATTATTATTATTATTATTATTGCAATTTGGTGAAATATTATTTTTGCGCTCTTTAATTTACAAATAACTTCAAAGAAAAAAAATGGTATCTACTCGAGTCACAGAGCAATTTTAATTCAGCACTGAAAGGTTTAACTATGTGTCGAATGCAGATTAAAATAGAATTACATGCAAGTAACAATAAATATTTTCATAATGGCAACGAGCAACGACTAAAATACAATGTCCGTGCATCTGACTTGAAATATATTTATTTTTTTATGTTTGTTGAAGTGTCAGGGATATATAAAGAAGAGAATTATGAAAACTTCTGTATTTTAATATTTCTTCAAACTTCCATGCAGAAATCTCAACCTCTTTCGCCCTCTTGGCTCGGCAGTCAATGAGCTGGTGGGATGATAACGATCATCACTGGGCACCTCGGCCAAAATTAATTAAAATAATTTTTTTTATCTATTTAATATCCACAAATAAAAATATAATAAGATTAAACACATTTTTAAGTTCCAAAATTTATAAAATGCTCTTAATTAAATTTTTTAAAACAATTGAGATTATGCATTCAAGTGTAAAGTGTTTTAAGTAACACTAGAAATTAAATTTTTCATCTGCTTCAATTAAAGTGATTTAATTTAATTTTTTTAATAATTTATCAAAGGCCTTAAAGAGGCTTTGCTTAAAAGTGATCTAGAATCGGCATAGTCCTTCTATTAATAATTATCCTTTTTGTTGTTTATTTATAATTTGGTGAATTCTTGTTCGCCTATTGAATCTACGAAAAATAATAAATTCATATTTTGATAATTGCTAACCCATATTTGAATTATCAGTCATTGAGCCATCGAAAAATTGATAAAAAAAAGTTTAAAACTAGCAACTTTCAAGTAGATCTTTGTTTTACGATAACTTCATAAGTACCTATTTATATTTATAGAAAAACCTCGTGTGTTCAGGGCTGAATAATATTTCGGATTTAATGCCTCAGAGATTTATTGAAATTTCCAAACAAACAAGAGGGTTCCCCTCCCCCACGTTGCATATTTTTTCTACCTATTGACGTAAACACTTTTTTGTATTTGAAAAATTGACATAAATACAATGTATTTAGTTCACACATTTTTTTGAACCCCCCCCCCTCTTCCCCCGCATGAAGAAATCCTACACACATACGCACAGACATTATTTAAAAATTACGATTTTTAGTTTTCGAGACTCCTAAATTTATCAAAATCTCAACTTGTTTTACAACGCCTTTTCCAGTAGCGGATCCAGACAATTACCACCAAAAAGGCGACAAAATAAAAATTTATCAAATACCTATGAAAAATAAAAAGTATTAGTAAGTAATATCAAAAATTCGTTTACTTTTTGTTTTTTAATAAATAAAAAAATTTTGGTGTAAAAATTGACCCCTGCTTGCGGGTCCTCCACTGACATTTACAACTTTTTACATAAAATTATAAATAATAATAGCAATTTTTCACATTAATATTGTATTTAAAAGTGCATAGATAAGCATTGAGATAACTAAAAACTTTTGCGTTTAAATAAAATCATTTCTTAAAAATTCTGCACTTGTGAAATTTTCTTTTAATCATACATACATATAGTAACTTATTTTATAAAAAATCAAATTAAATGTCAAGAAGAATAGAAAAATAGGTATGTAAATTGCTTATAAAGCCGATTTCTATCTAAGATTTTTAAAATATAATATTTTTTACATTTTATTTATTCTGTAGTTGACTTTTATAATTTCGAACGACAATTCGGTGATTTATTCCAATAAGAAGAAAAAATAATGAGTGCAATTTTTGTGAAAACCAAATACTTGCTAAAAGGAGCCAAGTGTGAATTTATTTTATTACGAGCATTAAATACAAAATCAAATGAAAGAAAACTTTTATATTCTCCTACTGCAGACCCCCTCAAAAGAGGTGAGTACTTCATTACTACATATTTTTTCTTTTTATTATTACTAAGGAGTATAAAAAATTATTTCTCTGAGTGTAGTTCTTGAATTTGCATTATGCAACATTCTAAGATGGAAAAATCAAACTAATTACACTACCATTTATATTTAAAAATCTAAATTGAATTTAAATATTATTTATTTATTATTTATTTATTTATTATCAGGTATTATTTATTTATTATTTATTAATTATTTATTAATTATTTATTAATTATTTATTAATTATTTATTAATTATTTATTAATTATTTATTAATTATTTATTAATTATTTATTAATTTTTATTAATTATTTATTAATTATTTATTAATTAATTATTTATTTATTATTTAACTTCTTTTCCCGCTATTGGGGGATTCCCAGTTTTTCTTGATTTTTCTTGCAAAATTTGAAAAATTATAAATTTCCTATCTTCTTCAAGTATTCTAAAGGAGTGGGAATCCTGCGTTATGTACTGGAGGGTGTTCCACACCCCCCAGACCCCCCGGTTTAAAATTTTGACTTTAGATTTTTATATTAACTTTAAACGGAGGAAATTTCAATTTCCTCCATATTTACTTAAAAATTCAAATTTCCCGGTTAGTCTTAATCTTAGTTAGTTTAATACATTTTTTGGTTGATAAATTTGTAAACCGGGGGGTCTGGGGGGTGTGGAACACCCTCCAGTACATATCGCAGGATTTCCACTCTTTTAGAATACTTGGAAAAAAGAGGGAATTTATAATTTTTTAAGTGTCGCCAGGAAAAATCGGGAAATTTGAATTTTCAAGCAAAAGTGATAAAAATCAGTATTTTTTTTCACCAAAAAATGACACGCTGTAGCAGAAGCAGCAACAGCGTGCTGCGATTTTATGTATTAGGATTTATTATTTATTTATTATTTATTTATTTTTATTTTTAGATGAAACATTTTACGAAGATATTTTCAATATTTATGAAAAAATGATCACCATAAACACGTTTGGACGACATTCAAAGTGGAGAACCTCTCTCGTCCAACATTTAGCTCCGTTCGAAAATATGAAAATTTTGGATGCTGCTGGTGGTACAGGTAAACTGCATTAAATAAAAAGAAAATCAATTTGAAAAATTAGAAAGTGTAGGTTTCACAACGCGAGAAATATTGAATCAAACTGCAAAATCCAAATCCGAGCCGAATTTTTCGATATGTCTCTGTGACAAAAGCTTACCGATGATCCAGATAGCTCAAAAGAAGATAAAACAGCTTCAAGGTAATAGAGAATTGGTTAATTTTGTGGAAGCCGATATTCATAGTTTGCCCTTTAAAAATGATACGTTCGATTTGGCCACGTTTACCTTCAGTTTTCGAACTGGAATTAATATTGATCAGGTAAGTATGACATGGAATATAAGATAAAAATTTAAGTTTGAAAACGCAGGCATTCAAAGAGCTTTTTCGAGTTGTCAAACCCAACGGAAGAGTTGGAATTTTAGATTTTTGTTATTCGAAAAACCCGACGACGGTGCAGCGATTATACAATCTATTTCTCGATCATATTTATTCCAAAATTGCGTACCTTTTATGGAAGAAACCAGAAGTGGCCTATTACATCGCCGATAATATCAGAAGAAGTCCTTCCAGGGTAAGGGTTCTATAGTATTGTATATCAAAGGAAAAAAGCTAGTTATAATTTTGTAGGACGAAGTTGTGGAAATTCTGAAAGCTGCTGGTTTTCGACAAATAACAACTAGAACCTATATGGGAGGAGTATCTTATCATTTTATCGGCCATAAAGTCAATAATAAATAAATATAAAAATGTTCCTGAGCGGCCAACTTCATTGCAATAAATTTAATTTATATTTTTCTTATTTTCAATTTTCCTAATTTTCAGTTTTTTCTTTCGATAGCCTTGTAATTGTTACATTTATTCTAGTTTAATAACAATTCGACATAGCAGTTGAAAATGTTTTGAGTTAATTGATAAAAATAATTAATTTTTTGATAATCTCCAATGAGTTCTTTGCTCTTTTTTCTATAAAAAATTTCAATTTAAATTAAATATTGGTTGATATCACTCAGACTATGGGTAATGAGATAACCTCAGATTAAATTCCAATCGCATCACATGATTACTGATGTGACCGGGAGGTCTGGGAGTATGGAATGCTTCTGAGATTAGAAATATAAATTACCGTGATGTATGGGAAGGATTCCTCCATTTTTGCTTTACTATTCTATGTTATGTTCCATCTCCATGACAAAAAATGAAAAAATGCCCTAGAAATGTTACGAAACTGAAATTTTTAATAATAAGATTTCGGTTGTGTCCTCCTTTAAGAATATCAAAAAAGTATTCCTTATCAGCTATTAAACAACATTAGAAATTTTATTCGCAGTTCTATTTCGAACGTCTAATTAAATTGACAATTGAAAAAAAGTTTTCAAAATAATGAAGATTTTATTCAAAAGTGCTATGTATCAGTTAACTGTATTTCGAATATTTAATGGAAAATCTTACAAAGGACAATTTCCATATTACAGTACTTCAGGACCAATCACAGGCAGAACAGGTGAGCATTTTTCTCTTTTTACCTTTACTGAAACCTTAAATATTTAGAACCAGAAGAGTTCGACAATATATCGGCCATATATGAAAAAATGATCAACATAAATACATTTGGGCAACATACAAAATGGAGAAGAGCTTTCGTCAAATGTTTGGCACCTTTGGATAAAATGAAAATTTTAGATGCTGCTGGCGGTACAGGTAACAGTTGAATTCCAATAACTAAAATAAAATTTGAAGAAAAATTTTCTTCTTTGTAGGTTTAACAACGATGGCGATGTTAAATGAAGCCACCGAGACAAAATCCAAGCTAAATTTCGCCATAACTCTTTGCGACTTCAGCTTCGGCATGATGAAGATAGGCCAAAATAAAATTGAGCAACGGCAAGACTATAAGGAATTGGTTGAATTTGTGGAAACCGATGTACACAATTTGTCTTTCAAAAACGAAACTTTCGATTTGGCCTTATTAACATTCAGTTTTCGAAAAGGTGTCGATATTCACGCGGTAGGTTCAATACTGTAAGAATTTAAAAAAATAATTATATTGATTGATTTAGACGTTTAAGGAACTTTTTCGAGTACTCAAACCAGGCGGAATAGTAGGTGTAATGGATTTTTGCTATTCCAAGAATCCTACAAAGATTCAGCGGTTGTACAACCTCTTCCTAGATCACATTTATTCAAAAATTGCCTATATTCTGTGGAAGCGACCGGATGTGGCATACTACATTGCCGATAGCATAAGAAACAGTCCTTCCCAGGTAAAGATTTAGAATAGCAATTTTATTAAATTTATACCTTTAAATGGCCATATCACTGAAACCATTGATTTTTTAGTGTAGATAGTTTAATATTTTTTTAAAGAATGTTGAATTGTCTACAAATTAGATTTTTACCTCTTATTGACTAAAAGCAACCGGTTTCGAGATATAGATGAAATTAGGTAAAGAAATGTTAATTTTAATTTTTTAGGTCGAAGTACAGAAAATGCTTAAATCCGCAGGTTTTAGCCAAATATCAACTCAGTCGTATATGGGAGGAGTGACATACCATTACATTGGACATAAAATATAGTAGAACTACAACGAACAGTTGGGTGACGGTAAACTGCACGAACGACTGCAGGTAGCTGAAAAAAAGTGGTAAACTGCACTCCGAGCAAAAAAGTCAAGTCTAATCCACATGGTAAACTGGTAAACGTTTGCGTACCCGCCCTAATCCCAAAAATTAACCTAAATGTTCAGTAATTAACTTAAATGTTCAGTTTACTGTTTATTTGAAAAACTATAAATAAAAAATTAAAATAATAAATATAAAATTAAAAACCTAAAAAGAAAAATCATAAACTAACTCTAATGCAGTGGGCCAAGAAAGTCTCCGTACGATCCCATATTTTCCAATATTATTATTGTAAATTACATCGTATATTCTAAATACGGCGCTCACAATCCATGATCTCAGCATTGGCTACAATAAAAAAAGAGCAAACAGTACACTGGGGGGTATTCCATACCCCCCAGACCCCCCGGTTTGACATTAGCTACACTAAAACTTAATCAATATTTGAAGTTATAATAATAAATAAAAAAATTTAACATCGGGCCCGTTTAATTATGGTTTCTGCTATCGATCGACGATATTCGACCTTTTAGTGAGTTAAGCGCTAGCCAAAACGTCCCGGAGCGCCCGGAGCGGAGCAGAGCGGAGCAGAGCGGAGCAGAGCGGAGCAGAGCGGAACGTAGGGTAGCGTAGGATCAGTCAGCCTTGTAGATGTATTTCAGAATAGGCCGGTTTCTATTTCCATATGATTTTTTTAAATTATCTTATCTTATATTTTTCTAATTTATCATCTTGCGTCAAAAAGGATCGCGGCTAATAGGTCTAGCGCCTAATAATCCTTGCGTCGAAACGGCCGCGACGAAACTCTCGCGACGAACAGTCCGGAACCCGGGTAATGCCCAAAATTTGAGCCATATTGTGGGACCTCTATAACTTATTAAATTTTGAATTTAAGTTTAAGAGACACAAAAAAATGAGGATAAACCGGGGGGTCTGCTTTTATTTGAATCAAAAAAACTAATTTGTTTGAATTAATTTTTTTACAGCAAATAAATTTTGTTTAATTCAAATAAAATATTTTTGGTCCAACAGAAATTTATTTGAATCAAACAAAAAATTTAATCCGAGGAAACAAAAAATTTTAGTAGCTTATATATAAACGGAGGTATTTGGTAAAGAATGTACTGGAGGGCATTCCATGCCCCCCAGACCCCCCGGATTGACACCTACATTTTAAATTTAAAAAGCACTAGGGACATACAGAGGCCAACGAAAATATTCGAACCCTCCTACGTGAACATTGTAAATTGCACATTTTGAAACCGTTTTTTGACATATAAAAATCGATTTTACAGCAAAACTTTTTGGAAATTTTTTGTTAAAAATTTCATTATCTTTAATTTTGTACCTATAAAGTTTTCTATTTTGTTTCCCGTTTTTGACTGACAGCGACAGCGACATAAACAAGACTCTGTAAAATGCAAAAAATATTATCATCTGTATCTCAGAAAGCTGTGACAAAATAGAAAAATGTATATAAACAAAAATGTAGGGAATGAAATTTGCAACAAAAACTACTTATACATTTTTCTATTTCGTTGCACCGATTTTGAGATACAAACAGTTGACAAAATTTTCTGTATTTTACAGTCTTGTTTAAAAAATAATAATCTTGAAAGAAATAATTGGTTAAAATAAACAATTGAAAGTTAAGGAACTTCAGGTGTTGCAATGTAATTGGGAAAAGTGCGTGTACAGGCGAATGAAATAAGTGTAACGAATCTCATTATCATTAACAAGCATTGATTTGAAAAATTGAATGTAAAAAAAATGAAATTGCTAGACGACGGGTTAATGGGGAAGATAACAAAAAATAAAATCAAAACAAAGTGAAAATTAAAACAAAATATTTCGAAACGAAAATAATAAATTCAATTTTGGAACGAGAACGAGATGTGATTTTGGATAAATTTAATTTTGGAAACGAGAACGAGGTGTGATTTTCGACAAAATATTTAGAAGAAGTGGAAGGATTTAATATGGGATTAGCTGGTAGCGGTTCCTCCATTCGGAGTAGAGTTTTTTTAATTTTTGTTTTTAAATTTAATTTTTATTAAATTTAATATTTTTATCCTTCAAAATCCACATCTTATTGTTTTGTCAAGTTTAGTAATTACCAACTAATAAATTGCTTGATGATCACAGACCACTCATCTGGTTTAGAGAATTAAAAACGCTAGAAGAAGACTATTAGGATGGCGGTGATTAATAATTTAAAATGAAAAATATTGCGTGCTGATGGAATACTATCGTCAAAATCTTTAATTTACTTTTGATGTTTGTAAATCAATGAAATTTAGTTTAAATTATCGTAATCATTCGATATTATCATTACCGATGGTAAGCTCATAAAAGCCTATTCGCTAGAAGTATGTTTCATTATTAAAAAAATGTTTAAAACAGTTTATTCGACAATCTTGTAATATAAAAAGCAATAAAATAAAATAAAATTTTTTATCGCTCACTGCAAAGGTCAATATGAAGAACTGCGTTAGCTGTGCTTTTAAAAACACGATTTGGTTTACGTCGTTGTTTGGAATTTCTTCCTTTACGTTACAGTGCGACCACGAAAACGCCAGAAGATTTAAAATTACCTCACCAAAATTGCATCAATATCTACGCGTGCTATTAGTTATACTGGCATCCAGCGAGTTTCTACATTGGCTCAATTTGATTTATTGTCACCGTTACAGCGACTTCACCGAGTTTACGTTTCTTTTGATGCATTGTATAAATAACGTTAAACCTTTAATTTTTCTAGTGTTCTGCTTTTTCAAACGCAAAATATTTAAAAAGAACGTTTTAATCACCAACGCCGTTTTGAGGCAATGGGAGCTGCGAAATTCTGCTCCTCTGTTATCAAAAAAAGATTATCCGATAGATAAGCAGCATGCTACCGCCGATCTTATCTTCCTGACAATCCTCTCAACAATAGTTATTATCCGATCGGTTCGTAAGGCAGGCATATCGAAATTTTTTGATAATTTTGAATTAACAATAACCTGTGTGGAGGTTCTACTTCTCACACATTTAATTTTTTTATTAAAAATTTATACAAGAATTGCATATAATTGTCAAAAAGTAGTGATGGCCAAATTAACGTTTAGGATTTCGGAAGTCACATTAACTACGAAACTTTTGAAAAACTACCGAAAGGTGCATGCGGGTATTACCCGAGTGCTTTTCGATATGAGCGCATTTCTCAGTCCGGCACTGATAATTTATATATTATTATCAGTTATTCATTTGATCAGCATTTTATTAGCGGTTATTTACTCTTTCGACAATTTATTAAAATATGATTTGGAGGAAATAACTGTGATTTTGATTCGTTTACTTGCAGCGGGATCTGTGACCGTATTGCTCGCGTCGTCGTACGATCAACTTCAAACAGTGGTAAGCAGATTTTCAACTGATTAGGTACAATGTAATCCCTTAATTGCAGGATAGGAAATTTTTGTCGTTCCTATATAAATTTCCCATCAGCAAATTAAGCGGAGAAGAAGCCATAGAGGTAAAGTATAAAATAACGCTGGAAATTTGCATTTGCAACGTTACAACGACGTAGTTGCTGTATCGAAAAACCGAACCGGGAGACATTATTAATATAATAATCAATATTTTTATAGGTGGAAATGATTATAAAAACTTTAAAATACAAAAAATTTCAAATAAAATTGTCCGACATTCTCACAGCCAGATTTGAAATATTAGCTCCGGTAGGTTTTTCAATTTTTTTTGAATGACTAAAAACTAACAGCTCTTTTTTAGTTTTTTGGAAACGTGTTGGCTTACATATTGGTGTGTGTTCAATATATCAAAAATAGCAAGTAGGTTTATATTATAATATGTAAGTTATATTGCTTCGTAATTATTGTCTGAATATCCTCACTTTGTGATTCACAAAAAATAAATATTAGTCATTGGTTGAATAATTTATACAGAATTTGTTTTTCCACTTGTTCTCTTTAACTACCGGCATCAATCGTTGAAAATTTGATTGTTACCTTGTTTCGGAATTTATTACCCTCGCTTTCCGCACTATCTACAGCTAGCATAACATCTACCGGGCATCTACAGTAAATAAAAGCTGGTTGATCGTTTTCCCAACGTGTAGAGGAAAATTCTGGAGGCCCCATGAGGGGAAGAGGAATTGTTTTGTTTTCCGGCCTTGCTTATTATTGGTGCTATCAGTGTTAGGATTAGGAATTTGGTGTTTTTAAGAACCAAAGTTTCACCTCGGGTGTCGGAGATTGGGAATTCAGTTGGTTTCCCGAAGCGGTAAAAGAATTTTTATCTCGCATATCCTTAATTCGGCTCTGGGTGAGGATGTACTGATGTACAGTGGCTAACGAAAATATTCGAACCCTCCTATGTTAACAATGTAAGTTGCACATTTTGAAACCGGTTTTTTGACATATAAAAATCGCTTTCACAGAACAACTTTTTAGAAGTTTTTTGTTAAAATTTTCATTGTTTTCAATTTTGTATCTATACATTTTTTGATTTTCTCGCCCCCTTTTTGACTGGCAACGACTTAAAGAAGACTCTGTAAAATACAAAAAATATTATTACCTGAATCTCAAAATTTCAATTATCTCAATTACTATGTACTTAATTGTCCCATAAATTTACAAAATGTAGGTGTCAATCCGGGGGGTCTGGGGGGCATGGAATGCCCTCCAGTGCACCCTATGCCAAATACCTCATTGGTAAATATTTTTCATCTGAATCGACGTCAATTCGAGGTACTTGATAAAATATGTACTGAAGGGCATTCCATGCCCCCCAGACCCCCCGGATTGACACCTACATTTTGAATTTAAAAAGCTCTGGTGACATAAATATTTTCGATGATTTAAATTAAAAAATTAAAAAAATGATTTAAATCATAAATAAATTTATGACCGTCTCTGTGCTTCGGAGGGCAAGTAAACCAGTCGGTCCTATTGTGTTGCATTTTATCTGATTAAGACTGATTCTAAACTTGTTATATTATTAAAGGTAATAACAGAATGAAGAAGAAATATTCAATTAATTGTAACTTTTAATATCAACATCATTACATATTAATATTGTATAAATAAATCTTTGAAGTAGAGTGTAGTAGCGGATCATTTGAATATTTAATTATTATTGCTATCCAGAAAGCTTAAGTAAATATCCTTGAATTCTAAATTTTAAATTACTAAGCTAATTTAGCTAGCTACTTTGCGATTACTGCTGTGGTTCGAAAATTTATTTTTCCTTGCATAAAATCCAAAAACCTGTGCAGAAGTTGTATTTTTAAGTTAACAGTGGCTTAATGATAGTTTCAAACGTTGTGTTATTGTGAGTCCGGTATAATTTACGCGTAAATATCACTTGAAACTGCAGAGCTATAATGACATATGTTATTACTGTTCCCGAAACCTACAAATAAATTAAATAAATTACAATAAAAATTTATTCGTCGATCCATTAACTACGTACAGAAGCTATTAAAGGTAACCCTATGGTCATTATATCCAAACAATTTAATGTGGCTTTTTGAGCAATCAATGTGGCTATTAAAAATTCCAACTGAAATCAAACCATCAGTTTGAACAAACAACTAAACAAATAATTCTAACCTGATTGGCCGCAGTGGTGTTCATTTTACTAATCGAGTACTTGTACAAATACGTCACAATATCATCACTCTAAAAAAATTTTATGATTTCCAAACAAACAAACAAACAAACAAATTATTTGTTATACTTACCACTGCGCGTAATTCTGAATTTCGCCTTGCGGTAAAGAGAATTAGCGCAAAAGAGCAGCCGATTTCAAATTCGATGGTTATCAATGTCGGCTTAAAGACATTCATGTAGTTGTCCAAGAAGGCAGTCAAAATCAAATAACCGTTGACTGTCATCGAAATCGTGAAACCCAAAACCCAAATTAAAACCAGTGGATTTAGAAACTGGTTCATATATTGAAAACTGTGGATCAGACGCCCGTGCAGTTGAGTATACGTCGACACCAAATTTTTTCGGGTCAAAATTAATTTTTCGTTATACAGAGTGTGATCTCGTACCAGAACCTCGTCTATGGCGAAATTGAATTTCGATTCCAAATCGGCTTTTAGATAATTATGGAAATTCCTGCAGACGAGCTTGAAGTAGTCGTCGATTACCGTCAGAATGAACATTACAACTCCAATTACATACAGAGTTATCAGGCGGCCAAATTTTTGAGTTCCGCTCATCTTGGATTTCGTGTCGAAGCAAAATAATCCAATTGCAGAGATAACGAATAAGGAGACAATTCCCGCCGTGTACAAGAACGTACAGAATCTGAGATAGGCAATGTCTTGGGTTGTTAGCAGAACTTTGGATGTAACTACTCTCCAGTTTTCCATGGTGAGCTGGAAGGAAGTGTAGGCTTTTTCGATGATTTTCACTCTTAGGATGCCGTATAAAATGGTGATTGCGGAACACAGATACAAAACGAAATGGGGGATGGTGACGAAGAGGTCGAAAATGTGGTCGAGAGAAAATGCCATGCTTTTCAAACGGGCAAGCGCCATTGTTATGGAATACACGAAGACCATAAGAGTGATCAGGCCGGAAAACAAAAAATATTTGGAGTAAATAATTGTCGACTTCAAATTTGGTATGTCGTGGACGCACTTGATTGAAAAAAAAGGTAAACCGAATATTGCACCCAATTTGAGTGCTATGCCGATTGCACAGTTTAAGCAGTTTTCACTGATGTTGTTCGACAACATTTTTCTACAATTTAACACTTATACCGTCAACTTCGTTTTTATATACCCGGTTGTTATTGATCTACGGTGTTTGCCGTAAGCCATTAGTTCAATTTTAATGTTTTTTAAGAAAGTAAATAATATGTGGATATGTAAATGATCAGTATCAGTGCCGGATCTAGAAAGAGACAATTGGTTTTATTTAAAAAAATTTAATTAGCTCTCGAGTCTACAATTTTTCGAAATATTACAGAAAATTTAAGCGGTTGCGGTTTGATTCGCCGGAGGTTGCTTCTGAGTGAAACAACATTTTAATCCCTCGTTACAGTGGATCAGTGGCAAGTTTGAGGCAATCCCACATTCCTTTCGGCAGGAAGTTAGCAATATGGGAATATTTAGAAGGCCCTTGCAATTCCCTCCCTCATCTGCGAAGAAAATTGTTTTAATAAATTTATGGCACGAGCGGCCAACGAATGCCGCAATACATTTGAGGGATATAAAATAAAAATCTTACCTCCTGCACTTGCGGATAATGCGGAAGAGACGGCCAGAAGCACCAAAATGGAAGAAACGACTACCTTCATTGTTGCAGTTATGGAAAAGACTATTGTTCCGGTATTGTAATATTGTCTTTTATATATTAATTTTGAAGGGCAACTCTTGATGATACGGAGTACCAGCACCCATTAGTAAGTCGTTACTTATCGTAATGATTATTATTAATTGTTAGTTGCGAGCAAGAGAAAGTGAATATTTGTATCTTGTCCATTCCTCCATTCTGACGTAATAATAATTATTTGAAATAGGATAATAATGAGATTTTCGATTCGAAAAAGGAATGTATTGTTTAATTCGTCCATTATAATTGGTTTAATTATAATATAAAGCATCCTAATTTGTTAAAAGAATCGGAGCAAACTTATTGTGAAATTTGTTACCACTGTTAACTACAAAAATCGAAGTGCCTTTTTACACATTAATTAATTTAAAAAAAAACGTATACAGTATGTTACAAAAGATTCTATGCATAGCAAATATTATTTGTAATTTTCTAAATTGGTTCGATTATAATACAACATTTATCGTTAGGTGTCAAATTTTATTTATATTATACTCAAAGGCACATATACGTTATTTATGCTTTTCTTAAAAACTCCCTAACATATTTTATTATTTTTATACATTTTACGAATTTAGTCCCTCATCGATATTAAAAATAGTACACATTCTTCTAAATTTTAATATTTACAATGCGCAAAAATTACAACAAACTTTTAAATACCTATAGTCCAGTAAAGGGGGAATTTTACCTTGCAATAAATCATAAAGTTTTGAAACTTGGCAAAAAGTTTCGTCTTAGGTCCCTGTTTAACCAAAAAAAAAGGCGCCACTCCTCCGAGGTCCGGAAGTGTCCACCATCTTGGATTTTAATGGTTTTTCAATAATATCTTCAAACATATTAACTTTACGAAAACATAGTTCGTACAAAAATTGAAGCTCGTTAAATTATCAATAAGAAAGTTTATATTCAATATTAGCGTCAATGTAATATTTAACCCATAAAATCCATCCGTCTGTCGTGAAATGTGGTGCTGCGTCTCGTTATGCCTATAGTGCAGCGGATGATCGTCAAAAGCGTTCAATAACTCAATCAGGACATCGGCAATTGTGAGGGACAAAAGTTATAAGCCAAAAACAAGAAATAAATTATCAAAATCAAAAACTAGAATAAATTGCGAATAAAGCGCTAAGGGGTAGGGGGCTATCGCTCTTTATGTTTTATTGTTTTTCTGTGTTTATTTATAAAAATAAGTGCATAGTGTAATAGTATGAAATATTCTTTATAAAATACCACTTTTTGTCACGTGCACGAATTTTCAAATTTCAGTGAGACAAAATTGCTATTAAAGAAAAACTTTCCATTTTGAATGAAAATATTTCAAACAAATAAATTTCTCGCTGCTCGTATAATAATCAATTAGAGTTAATTTGAACTTAATTAATATACATATTTTTATATCGTTGAAAATTAGACATTTCGAGCTAAAAAATAACGTTAAAATCATCTTGGTATACCCATAGCAATTTTCAAGTACGAACGATTTCAAAAGTTCCTTTAATTGGTTTTTGGCTTATAACTTTTGTCCCTCACAATTTCCGATGTCCTAAACTTCGTATTTTGGTCCATTAGGTCAATACTAACATTTTGGTACTATAATTCGTTTAGTTCTATACTAAAGTACTATAGTCATAATGAGACGCAGCACCACATTTCACGACAGGCGGATGGATTCTGTCGGTAAAATATTACCCTGACGCTAATATTGAATATAAACTTTCTTATTGAGAATTTAACGAGCTTCAATTTTTATACGAACCATTTTTTTGTCAAGTTAATATTTTTGAAGATATTATTGAAAAACCATAAATTGTCACTTGACCTAGGAGAAATGGTGACCTTTTTTTTTGGTTAAATAGGAACCTAAGACGAAACTTTTTGCCAAGTTTCAAAACTTTATGATTTATTGCAAGCAAACATCATTTTTGGATCCGTATTGACTGGACAATTGTTTACAAGTGCTGACATTTAGTTATTTTCCAGTCCCGATCATAAAAATCACCGATCGTTACCCTTTGCTATGGCTAATTAGCGTTATAGATCCGCCGTCAGGTCTTCGGTGTTGAAGTTCCAGCTAATTATCGACACTTGATAAACAATTTCGTTACGAAATATAACAAAATTTTCGCAATTCATCTACAAATTGATAAAATTTTCTTTTTGTTAACTTACACAGAGTGACTCGAAATTTATCACATCAATTGAGAATATACACAGAGTTGTAAGTAGAAAACTGTTTGTTCTAACATAATTATAGTGGGATGACCAAAACCCTCTGGAGTTAATGTAACAACTATAAAATAGATATGTTGAGATACCGTGTCCGTTCTTAACGATATTTAAGGAGCAGCAGTTCGATGAACACGATGTAAAATCACTTCTCCAGTGCTGGAAGTCGGATTCGTGGATTCTTCCTGACATCTGCACTTGAGCACCCATTGTACGTAAATATTTAGAATTTGAGTGTTAATATTTTTTCTCATTGGTTTTTCGTCGGTCCACAAGTCCTGTCCCGGTTCTATGTATTCGGGCAACAACTCTAAACTGTTTTCTGTTGGCGGTAGTTTTGGTCCCTGACAGAAAAATTCTACTCTAACGGTCGTACTTAACAGCGGTTCACATTTAATTCCAGGAATCGCACATAAACCGCAAAATTTGGGCCTATAGCGTTTTCGACTTCTGCACGGCCCGAAGCGCAACGTCACGGGATTGGTAATGCGATGCGTAGCTTTGCACTCGTGACCTCTCTGCAACACAACAACAAATACGTTTATTCAAATATAGCGCGCTTTTATAAACAACTGCCCATCGGCATTTGTTTAATTTTAAGCGGGCTATTTAAATTTATTCTCTATAATTGAGAAAGAAATTATAGATCAATCAAGTGGAGATAATGTCTAATGGATAATATTATCGCTCAATGTTATTACCCTGACGTGATGCTCATTTGTATGTAGAACTTGGGGAGCAAAATCATCGCAACGTCTTGTTTGACATAATCTCGTTTCGGTTGATGGCTCGCATTTAGCGTTTAAATTGGATCTTCGGTTTGATAATCCCGCTCCGCAATCGCTGCTACATGCTGACCATTTAGAGAACGTGGGCTGACATACTGGCGGTTCTTCTGCTAAACAAAGAAATAATTTTATTTATTTTGACTTCAAAGCGTAAATTTTTAATTTTTAAATAATCCCAAAAATACCTGTCTGGCTGTCGCACATCCATTCCCTGCAGCATTGTTCGGGAAGTTCAATTAATCGTGGATGCTTACAGGTGCCCTTCGGCGATATTCGCTCTTGAGGACAGAGCGATGAGCAGCCATAAGTACCATTCTAAAACCACATAAATCATTTTTATGTCTTATCTTTCCACTTTCGTGCAGAAAAAGGAAAAATATTCAAAATTAAAATTACGCTCGACCAAGGGCCACATTATAAACATTCCTGCTGTTACAGAAATAATAGAAATTTTTTTCCAAACAACCTAACATACATCAAGCTTAGACCTGTCAGAAAGGTGTACATTTTTTATCTTTGCAAATAAATTGTTTTGCGGTGTATTTTTGACTTGCCACCTATTGAATTTGTCCGTTTTTACTCAAAACGCGCAAAACGTTAAATTAAATATTTCTAATTTTGCCAGGTAGCTATTAGCTTGACAAATTCGTTTCTTTAGCTACCTGCACGAAATAGCTTCTCCACGTTTATTACTGCCTAAGCTGTTATACTACGCGTTCCACGATGTGCTGTCATGAATTTATGAACAGCACAAATTTAATTGCTATTCTTAACCTGTCATACGCTCATTGGAAGCTGTAACTTACAACTCAAAACCGCATAATCTTATAAATAACCATATTAGAATTCATTCCACTGCAAAATGTAGTTAAACATTTGCAATTTTAATTCCTCGTTTGCATAATGATTTTTTTGTTCTGCTTTTATAAGTAAAGCAACTCTCTTTTTATTCTCGCGCTTTACTCTCACCTGGCGCCCACCAAGTCTGCTGGTAATAGCCAGGCCCAACCATAGAGAAGGGCGCTCGGGGATTTGTCCCGAATAACTAAATAAATTTGAATTGAAGCGATTTTGGCGATTTTTTGTTGTCGAATGGTAAACTCATAAGGAAAAAAGTATAGGTCCTTAACGGATATTATCCGTTATCTGTCTACAGGTGCACTGGAGGGTATTTCATACCCCCCAGACCCCCCGGTTTGCCAATAGCTGTAGCTCAATCAACATTTGAAGTTGTAATTATGAATAAATCAGTTTAAACTTTCTTTTCTTTTGAGCCTGAGGCTAAACGTATTTATTATAATTACAACTTCAAATTTGGATATAGCTGCAGCTATTGGCAAACTGGGGGGTCTGGGGGGTTTGGAATACTCCCCAGTGCACCATTTCAGCGCATTAGCCATCTGTAGACAGATAACGGATAATATCCCTAATGAGCCTACATTATTTTACTTATTTTACTGTGTGGCTATTGAATATTTCGCGAACAAAGAGAAAGAGTGCACTGGGGGGTGTTCCACACCCCCCAGACCCCCCGGTTTGCCTGAAGCTCAATCAAAATTTGAAGTTGTAATTATGAATAAATAAGTTTAACCTCAGGCTCAATAGAAATAAATAAAGTTGGAGAACGAAAATGAATATGTAGTTACTTCTATTACGACATCTGCGATAGGTTAACAAATTTTAATTTTCGCGCGGGCAAAAATAAAATTATTTGTGTGCTTAGCAACGAAAAAATCTTTTTTGGGGCTCAAAGTTTTAAAGTATTATGAGATCTCTAAAACTACTTAGATTTTAAATGTAACTTTTAAATGCTCAAAGCAAAGAGTGTATACCGGGGGGTCTGGGGGGTATGGAATACCCCCCAGTGAACTCTTTCTTTTTGTTCGCGAATTATTCAGCAGCCAAATAGTAAAAAATATGTAAGCCCTTTACGGATGTTATCCGTTATCTGTCTACAGATGGTTAATGCGCTGAAATGGTGGCAGAACCCCCGGTTTGCCAATAGCTTCAGCTCGGTTATAGGGCATTTCGCTACGGGACATTTTGTTCCTAAGACATTTCGCTACCACTTCTGATTTCTTACGAAACTTACAAAATTTATATAATTTACTTACATAATTCATTCATTTTACGGTGGATCCGTGATTTGCCGTGGTTGCGCCACCCAAAACTGACCCTACGCTACCCTGCGTTCCGCTCCGGGCCGTTTCGGCTGGCGCTTCACACATTAAAAACGTGCCTGAAACCAATCCACCTCGTCTGGGTATTCATATAAAATAATTCCATAAAATAACTATTTATTTTAGTTACAATTTAAAAATATCCGGAAGCAAAATATCCTAGTCGCTAAATGTCCGGGAGCAAAATGTCCGGAAGCGAAATGTCCCGTAACGAAATGTCCGGTCACCCCTTAAACTACTTAGATTTTAAATTTAAGTTTTAAATGCACAAAGCAATAACCACAGCTATGGATTGGTGTGATCGCTGGTTGAGTTACAAAGCAGAAATTCTGAGTTCCAATCGCGGACTTGGCAGAATTTCTTAGCTCGGGCTTTCGGTGTGCATCAGCACGTTTTGGATTTGGGAATTGGTTCTATATTTATATAAGTCTGGCCAATTGACAATGCCAAGGTCAAAAATGAATTTAAAAAAAAATCACAAAGCAATGAGTGTATACCGGGGGGTCTGGGGGGTATTCCATACCCCCCAGTGCAATCTTTCTATTTGTTCGCGAATTTTGCAGTAGACACTGATTTTTCTTCTTTTTTCAAGGTATAGGCAAGGTATAATAATAATTCTTATAATAATAATAACGGATAAGTTTCGTATTCAAGACTTCCAGAGAGAGCCATGACCTCTCTGGGATTCTGCGTAATCCGGTCACTTAACTTTTTTATATTATAAAATTGATTTTTATTTTTATGGAAGTCTCAGTTCCGATCAGTAGAATCTAGATTCTGTTAAACCCCCCTAAACGCCTCACGTAATTAATGGACGTCCCCGTTGAATTGTCCTAGCCTTATATATACCTTCGGATTATTTATAATGTATTGGATATAGCTATCCAGGCTAGTAGTAACCTTCCCACCATCTGTTGATGCAGCGGCGTATTTAGAAAATGCTTTTAGGGGGGGGAGGCTAAATATTTTTAGAATCTCGTTAATCCATTCATGCGCGTCAATGGTAAACCGACTGACAAGTTTCAGAAATTTCGATTAACCTTCACAAACGAAATCCAAAAACGACAAAAAACAAAAAAAAATTTTTCGAGGATATAATCCGAGTCATCCTTGGGGTGGGGGTAATTGCCAATTTGTCCCTCTCTAAATACGCCACTGTGTTGATGAGTTTATCTGAAGTTTTGATCGACCAAAAAATAAGAGTATTAAGTTTATTGATCAACCGAATTTCAAAATAACCATTACTTACTAACCATTACCATCAGGTGGGGTCTGACATACCCCCAGAGCACTTTAGACGCAATAATGCACAAACAGCTGTTTTCGATGGTGCCAACATATGGTAAGGTAACCTACTGAGACGGACATGCGCCTGGGATCTCATTTGGTACATTCATTTAGATCAAATTCTAAACGCTGGGGTTTTTCAGACCCCCCCTAGATAACGCCGGATTTAAAAATACATTTTTTTGTCAATTTTAAATGTTTTCTTCGTAATTTTTCTTAATAAAAATACGAAGTTTCTTATTTTTCTTTTTTATTTATGAAATTTTTCCAGATCCCACTTCGTGGGAGGGGGATTTTTAGAACTCAGAAGGTGAATCAACAACAGCTTCTGTTTCAATTTCAAAAATAGCCAAGACTGCTTTGTGGTTTTTTCAGTTTCATTACAGGATGTAGAATGTTTAGGAGATGCTTTTAAAATATCGAGCTGCTGGTGAATTTAGTAATTTTGTTTGATCTGATCTTTCAATCTAAGAGAGTTACTTTCCGATTTTAATGCTTGAATATATTTTGTTTCTTTCAAATTTAAAAAGTTCTGATTCGAGCAGTATTTTTCTTTACGTTTCAATATTTTCTTATTTCCTTAATTAAATTTTCGTATCTCTTTTACGAAATATTATATATACTTTTCTTAAATTTAATTTACTATATTAAAAATTATTTCTAAAATAACTCGAAAAAAAAAACTTAATTTGAAATGGCAATAATAAAAAAGCTTTCACGAAATGAAACTTGGTTTATCAAAAATTTGACGATTTTACCTGACAAGTGCATTGTGTGCGACAATCGAGAGTAAACGTTTCTCCGTGTTCGTAAGTTTTGTTGTAAACCAGACAAGGCAATCCATTAGACTCTGCAACAATGAAAGTAGGTACATATTAAATTTGAAAAAAAAACGAGCTACCTAACAGGATTTTGGAAAATTAAAAATTTACTTAATCTCGGTGAGCTTTTATTTTTATTTGGCGCACATTTTAGTTGAAAATAAAATTTGAATAACAACACTTTGGTACTTAACCAGAATATAGCATGTCTGTTTGGGAAAATCTCTTAAGCTTTCGCTTTACTTCTTTGCATTTTCCACAAAATACCAAGTAACTCGTCAGTTAGATTACTTTTGTTTCCAGATTACCTAACGCTGCGGCTTAATGTTTAGTAATTGTTATGCGGCGATTCAAATGGCTTCGAGAGATTTATGTTCACAATACAAATGTTTTAGTTTAATACATAAATAGGACATTGTTTGCGTTTTATATTTATTGGGACAATAACAGCGCCGTTTATCGTCAAAAGCTATTTTATTAATTAAATTACAATGAGCTTTATAAGCCATAAATTTGATGCAAAATTCAACGAAACACAGACCGTACCTTTTAAAGACAAATAAACAATTATTTAATACTCTTGTTATTTTAATTAATTGCAACATACAAATTAACAAAACTACGCTTACCATTTCCTAAGGGCCACTACAAACTCACCTTCTTTCTTCTTTTTTGAATTTCTCTACTTCAGATTTCTTAGGTTGCCTTAAGATATCCTTTCGAAAAAATTGAACAAACAAAATTTGAGATTTTCTAGCTTTCCCAAGATTTTCTTAGATTTCCTGAGATTTTCTCGGATTTTTTAAGACTTTTCTGGATTTCCTAATTTGGTAGATTTTCTACACAGAGAAAAAATTTTGGTGTTTTGAAGTAATTTTTACTATAATTGAAGTTCAAATCAACCTCACACCAATTTTGAAGTAAATTTTACTAAATTTGCAGTAAATTTTACTAAATTTGATATAAAATTTACTCACTGAAAAGAAAAGAAACTAAAATTTCATGGAATTATCCATGATTTTGTTTGATTTTTTCGAATTCCTAAGATTTTCTAAGATTTTCTGTAATTTCTTCGATTTCTTGTTACCTATACGCAATTTCTTCAAATTTCCCTAAATTTCCACGATTGGTTAAAATTTTCTACGATTGCATATTCACCTACATTTACGTCTTTGCTATCCTGACCCTACAGTGATCAGTGGCAAAAGTTCTCTGAATTTTGATTTTTCGTTCATCTTTTATCTATCTTATTATTTATCTTTTATCTAGGTTATCTACACTCTAAAAAACTTAACAATTTCCCATCATGGGAGGTGAATAGCCAGCACAGAGTGCACTGGAGGGTATTCCATACCCCCCAGACCCCCCGGTTTAGCACGTGTATTTCATGTTTTTGCCGCTTTGATCTTGTAGTAGGAGAATTGAGGTGATTGTCATCCGGCTATCAGCAATACTTAAAAAATTGATTTGCTGACCGGAGCGTACTATCCGGTATTGGGAACTTTATAGTTCTTCTATTTTGGCGCATAAAACATAACAAAAAGTGCACTGGGGGGTATTCCATACCCCCCAGACCCCCCGGTTTAACGCATACATTTTGTATCTTTGCCGTTTTGATCTTGTAGCCAGTGACTGAGGTGATTGTCTGGCTTTCGGCTCTGCTTTACCAAGAGTAAATATCTCGAAAATCTTGTGTACACTTAAAAATTTGGAATTTTTTTAGATTGAAACTAATTAGAGAATCAATGCCGGATCCAGGCAAAGTTCATGTAGGGGATAAATGACGCTGGTGAGGAGAGGATAAATAAGTATCTATATTTTGATAAGAATTTTGGTATATTTTTGAAATTTAAAAAATTTAGTAAATTTTTTTGGCAAACTTAGAAAACGGGAAATTCTAGGAGAAACTAGGGAGAAATCGTAAGAAAACTCCGATGTACTAGTAAAGAGAAATCTGAAGATATTCGCGGAAATTTCAGAAAATCTCAAGGAGTTTTGGAATCTTATAAAATTTAAAGAAATCCATCTTGAGCGAGAGGAAAATCCAACAAAATATCAGAAAATTCAAGGAAATCTTTAAAAGTTCAAAGAAAATTCTAAAAAACTTCGGGATATTAAGAAATTCAAAGAAGAAAATTTTGCCTTTTGCCGTCCGGGGACTCTTAAAATTGCTCCGCCCCCTACCCCCCTCCCTCCCTCCTCATATAAATATTACTACACATAAATGTGTAAAAAAATATATAAATTAAAATTTAATAAAAATGTAAATAAGTAAAAAAAACAACAAATTTTACAAAAAAAAGCAAAATTTCGCCCTTAAAAACGTGCCGCCCGGGGCGGCCAGCCCCTACCGCCCCCCTAGGTAAGCTGGTAGCTGGGAGAGAGTAAATACACATTTTTTTATATGAATTTGGGTATTTTTTTAAAATTTTAACTAAATATAGAAATTTTATTGGTTTGGATGAGTCATGGGGGGAGACAGTTACCTCGTTACCTCCCCCTTGTTGGAAATCAGTGGAATTCCGAGTCATGGGTACAAAATTATTTTGAGATATTTACTCCTTGATCTATACTATCCGGTATTGGGAACTTTATAATTCCTCTATTATGGCGCTTAAAAGATAGCAATAAGTGCACTGGGGGGTACTCCATACCCCCAGACCCCCCGGTTTGACACTTGCTTTCTATTCGTCACTATTAAATACCACCCAGAATTGAAAACTTAATCCCTCCACGGTTATAATATGAGGAGGAAGAAAAAAAAGAGAAATATAACCCCCCCCCCCGCCCCGTTTTAACACTTATAATCGTCTGGCCTTTGGCAGCATTAAAAAAATTGATTTCCAAATTTTATATTAAAATATATAAATCTTAACTTGTGAGAAAATTAACAATAAAACTTTAAATAACAAGTTAAATTCAATAATATAATGAAATTCTATTTTGAAGCTTTCAGCGACTGTTATCGCCTTCGTCAGAAATTTATTATTTTATATTAGCAATTTGCAACGGAATAAAATTAACTTCGAAAACTAGAAAATCAATCTCTGGCTTATTGAAAAAACACAAATAACCTGGGCTCATAACTTGTTAACACTCGAGTTTAATAAGATAATCTGTCTCGCTTGGTTAACAAATCTTTACCCTGGTTACGAGACAAATTTTTTTTTGAATTTGTTGGGTTTAATGTATTGACTGCTAAATCAACTATAGCATAAAATTCCAACAATTTCATTCTGATTGTTTCTCTCAAGTTAATCCGGGGTGCACTCCTTACATTTTATTGAGGCACTACAGCCAAGGAGTTTGAATGCTAAATGCTATTTTACTTTGCTACTGCAAATACTGCGCTGAAGGATGTATATGCCATACTACTCAGACTTCCGGATTGATTGTAAGCAAAAAATGGAGAAAATTAAAAAAATTAATGTTTTAAGTGTTTCCAAGAGCTTGACTCAACGACTATAAGGCCAGAGCGACATAGACATGAACAGTAGGTGTTAAACCGGGGGGTCTGGGGGGTATGGAATACCCCCCAGTGCATTCCTTATTTTTTCTTTACACATCACAACCAACAATTTTGTATAAATTGTATCCTCTAACCCAATTAGGTTAGATTTTAGGTAAGAGATTATAAGAGAAGTCTGTGAAAAATTAAATATATTAGCTGAAGCCTTGGGGTGAAGGGGGGTAATGGTTTGTATGTTTAGACGTAGTTAAGAGTATAATACCAGCATTGGTTGTTTCTTGTCAATACGAAGACATTTGATTATTTAGATTAAAACCATTTATCAAGCTAGATTCTGGCTAAGATTTCATTAAATGTTTAGAAAATGAAGCGGGAAATTTGAAAAATGGATTGTAATATTACAAATAATGAAACTTACCTTCACAAATGCCATCGACATCTCCATGTCGGTATTTACATATAAGGCTTTTTCTACCATTACAAGGCTGATGTGGACCGCACGGCTCTCCCAATTCTCTGGGACACTCCAGACACTCTTGACAATTTTTACTATTTTCATAACAAGTACACGGATATGTACAATTTACCTACAACAAAATGTAAAGGTAATAGTATTCTGCTCATTATACAGCAATTAAATGTGTTCCTAGCTCAGTGAATCACAAAATTCTGCGCTTCTCTAATTAAATTCTACATTATCAAATTTCGGTAAATGACAATGAAAGAAAACTGTTCGCGTTTCAAAGAGTGTCGGCGAAATGCATTCTATTGTTCAAAATTGCATTAATTTAAAAGATCACAAGGTTTTCTTCCGACTTTTCATCCTCCACTGAATAATTTAATATAAAATTTTTCATGTTAACATAAAAATGGGGCCCCGTAAAAACCTTCGCTTCATTATTCACTGGAAAAATTTTTGTTGGAAATATTTACATTTTGTAAATAACGAAAGGATTGTCGAAAACGAGGTTATTATCTTTTTCGATTTAAAATGCAGATTGCTTTTCGATGATGTTAAAACCAACCGATGCTTTTAATTTTCGTTATCGAGAACCCTAGCTAACCAATCCGACGAGACGCGGAGGTTCTAATATTTTAAATAAGGCTTCATTATTAAAAAAAAAAAATCTCCTGAAAGTTTTTCACGAGGTATTTCTTTAATAAGAAAAAGTAATCAGCAAGTTCCTTTATAAAGTGATCGAATATTGAGCGGCATAAAAATTTTAAACCAATTTATTTAAGAAAATATAATTTGAAATTTTGATACGAGCATTATATTTTTTCGAAATAAAATTTTATAAATTATTCCCAAATACTGAATTATACTCTTTGACTTCGAGCTATGTTATCATAAAGAAAACCTTTCCTTGATGTTTTTGTAATTTGTTGTTTTTATATCTGTGTCAACATCGAAAAAAAAAAAATGTAGAATTTTCCTACGATAATTATTTTGTATGACTTTTTCTTGCAAATTTTGCGTTTAAATATAAGCGGGGCCCAAGTACCTAATAAAAGCTGTAGCGTAAAAATTAAGTCTTTTATCGCGTTACGTTTTACGCTCTTGCTGTTTCGTTAAAATAACATAAATTTAAAATTGATAAGGTACGCGAACGTGCGTGCGTTGGAATTATAACTTCCAGACTCACATATCACGCAAACGTCCGGATGAAATTTAATTTTTATTTATACATTGCAGTTTAGCCGCAAGAACATCTAAATAGCTTAAGAGGCAAAACGATGTACTGCTATTGCAGTTGCCTACGCGCTAGGTAAAATGGTGTACTGCTACTGTAGTTGCCTACGTGCTAGGCGGAGTATGAAATCAATTTTGTATTGTAGCTCTGCAAATATCTTTTTTGTGAATAATTTTTGCTTTAATTAGTTAAAATTTCTTGTAGGTACATGGTGATGTAAATTTATCGACGTTTACCCGTCGAAATTGCTATGCAAAACGACGTTTTAGTTGAACACATAAACCCAATATTTAAATCTAATTAGTTTAAATTGTGAAACACCTTTTGTGTGAACAATCTACGAAACAATGGCGTTTTCTAGAAAATTGTCTCTTGTTAATCGTAGATGAGGGTGCACCTAATAGGTCTCTTTCTTAGTTAGGGTGACTTAATTGAGGTAGCACCACCTACTTCCAGCATTTCAGTAATTACCTTCTTTCTCTTAGTATTTTACATTCAAATGAGGAAACGTAAGAAAAGGTGAAAAATTTTCGCTGGAAAACGAAAGAGAACTTTTGCATGTTTCCGCAAATATATGGAAATTGTTTATCCGGACGGATCATCGTGTTAATTAATTAAAGTTGTGTATAATTCATTAATTAATTTTAGGATATTATCTAGGCCAAACCGCATTAATTAAATAGCCAATCGACAGAAATAAATTTCCGTATTAGCTTCAGATAATAATACGTATCAAGTTAAGCTCCACCTCATTTTCCAAACCGAGTTTATAATTTTACCGGATTATCTTCCATTCTTAATTAATATAGCACCCTTATCATTTATTATCGAATTTCACTTAATTTAAATAAATTCCCATTGCATTTGCCGAATGACGTAGGTTTGTATCCGCCCTTACCGAAATAACAATTAAAAGTTTCCATTACCATGTTGAGGAAACTGCTTCGAGTTTGGGGTTTTCACCAACAGAATCGACGTTTAAAGTTCCCGATCATGTTTTGAATTGATAGTTTTCGCGACGGCAGCCCCTGATAGGGTCTTAGAAAATTAAATTAACGTCGATGTATAATTTTCCTTCTTTGTTGGAAAATTTACTCGGTGTAATTTTCCGTGCTTAACAAATTTTACACGTTAAGAAAATAGCATTCTTCTATCAGCTAGCAGGTTAATTAAATGTTAGTTCTGCGATGCTACCCCCCGAAGGCATAATTAAGCTAATTAACGTAGTGTAGTAATTACCTGCTAGGCTGAAAGGAATCTGCAATCCTTGTTGCTAAGGCTTCGTTAGTATGAAAATAATATGTTTAAAAAATGTGCCTACTAACCAAAGCATCTGCACGCATGATATCCCACAATCTTGAATCTTCCCTCCGATTGCGGTTCACCCAAGCATTTGCAGATGATGTGAAAAGCACCCCCATTACAAGCATCGCACTCCACATCTGAAACAATTAAATCTTAATTGAGAGTTAATTTAATGCGAGGTATTACAAATTTGTCGAACAACTTTTTTTTCATCCAAATTAGATTTAAAATAATTAATCTGTAAACAATTTTTTGATTCAGCTTAATTTGAGATTTAAGTTTTTCAATTTCTTATCCTGAGAGTATTTCATAACCCCCAGACCTCCCAATTAAAACATCGTAATTGGTATCGGCTAAATATACAAACGAACAAATGAGGTTCGACTTTATAATTGCCTTCCAGATTGATTACGCGGTGAAGACGATTGCAGGCCGACTTACCAATTGACGATCATATAAAGCAGAAAAGTCAAACATATTTTCTTTCTTTGTCTGATTTTTTTTGCTTGATTAAGATTAACAAGATTGGTTATTTAATATTCACTTGGAAAACTACTTTAAACTATGAGTTTTGGTTTAGAACCGGCATAGCTCTTCTACTTTGTTTTGTTGTCAAAGATTACTTTATTTTGGTTTTTGAGAAGGGGAGGGGAATAATTTTTTAACCAAATTTCCGAAATACTCAAATGCCTGTTAACCATAGGCGGATGTAGGGGGGGGGGGGGGAGAGGGGCACGGGAACACGTGTCCATCTCAGACGCTTAAAAGTAACAAGAAAACACGAAAACAATCCCAAATTTGAGAACACTTTTGTCCGTCTCGACCCTTGTCCCCCCCCCCCCCCAAAGAAATTCTGGATCCGCTGGTGCTGTTAATGATTGTTTAAAAAAATTGATTATTCGAATATTCAGATTATTCGAATATTCAAATTATACGAATATTTAGATTATTCGACTATTCAACTTATACGTTGCAATAATTTTCCTATTAGAATATTCGAATTATTCGAATTTGATTCCCAGCCTTAATATGCGTCCATTTTACATTTCCTTCAAGCATCATAACTAAATCTCGGATTTATATATGCAACAAAATACTTGAAAATATGCGCATATATATATGCACCGAATTTTTTTTAAATATGCACTAAAATTGATAAAAATGGATAAAATATGCAAACTGAAAAATATCTAATTTTCGAATTTAAAATTTTTTTTTTTCAAATTTTCAATAAGTACTATCTAGATTTATTAAATTTAATAATTTTAATAATAAATCTGGAGGAATTAGGTAAAAATTCCAAAATTTTGCATATTTTTGCATATTTTCACCATTTGGTGCATATTTGAGCATATTTGGGTCAAATTTGCTGCTTTTTGAAGAATTTTAGTAGAGTTTTTTAGTAGATTTTAGTAGATGAATTATTTGCTCAAATATGCACTAAAAAGCATTGGGCGAGATACCAGTTGCGTATGCACCAAATCTTGAAAATATGCAAAATATGCATTATATGTCCAGATTTCACACGAATCTGTTGGCATATCAGTATTAAAGAATACTGAAGATTTAAAGTTTCCAATGCTAAGTGAAATGTGTAACTCTGTTGCAAATAGTGCGCTGAAAGGTATTTCATACCCCTCAGACCTCCCGATTGCCTACGAAAGAAATAATTAAGATCGTAAGCAAAAATTTGAAGATGACAAGGTAATGTTGGAGATCAATATTTTAAGTATATACTCGACGGCCGGACAACCACATCAATCATCAGAGCAGCAAATACATATAACGTAGGTGTCAAACCGGGGGGTCTGGGGGGTATGGAATACCCCCCAGTGCACTTTATGCTGAATTTTCACGCGCCATGATGGAAAAATTGTTAAGTTTCCAATTCTGGCGAGTATAGATAACCTCTCCAAACCTTCCGGTCAGTACGTGATGGGTAAACGTTAGGAATATAAAGGAAAAATCGAGGAAGCAGAGAAAAATTTGGTAATTAGTTTGTCAAAAGTCGGGGAACTACCGCGATTGACCATAGCAGAGTCAACACAGCCAAAACATAAATATAGGTGGAAATCTGATTTTAGGAAATGTTAGAAAATCTAAAATCCTAAATCTAGGAAAATCTTAGGAATTCAGAGAAATCTAATGAAATCTTAGAAAATTCTGTAAAATAAAGCTCAAGAAGTTTTTGGAAACTTCAATGAATCTTAGAAAATTTAAGGAAATATATTGGGAAATCCAAGAGAGTTTTAGAAAATCTGAAGAAATCTCAGTTACACCCGAGGGTCTGGGAGATATGTAATACCTTCCAGTGCCCTCTTTTCTGTTTATTTTTGTACCGATTAGCACGTGGTTAGCACAAATTGAGGAAACAGAGAAAAAAGTGCTAGCGAACGCAGGAGAACCCTCGAATTGAATACAGGAAGGTCAGGATTAGGGATGGGACTTTTTATCGATTAATCGATACATATCGATAGTTATCGATTAATCGAAGAACGATATACTTCGATACTCTGATAATTATCGACAAATATCGATTAATCGTCTGAGGTTGTCTAAAGTCTTCTAAAGAAATTTTTGGAAATCCAAAAAATCCTATAAAATGTAAGATAATTAAGGAAATCCAAGAAATTTTAGAGAATTCGAGAAAATCTTAAGAAATAGGAAATCTTTAGAAAATTCCCGGAAAACAAAAGAGTTTTCCTTCTTAACACAAACGATACAATCGAAATAGAGGGAAGCATTTAAAATGAGTCAAAAGAGAATAACCGCGGGAAGCTTTCCGAGAGAAAAAACAGAGTTGGCTGAAAAGGAGAAGAAATGCTAGTCGAAGATTTCTCTACACCATTTCCACCAGTAATTCAGAAACGATCAACGGATATTCGGAAATCGTCAACTGTAATTCAGATTTGTCAGTTAATATAAAGAAATCGTCATTTGTAATTCAGAATCAAAGCGCAAAATGCTGGTCTCGGCAATATTGTTTGAATACTTTCCGCACTAGGTACATAATATACTATTTTGTAAATTCAATTTCAATTTTAAGTAAGAAGTGAGAGGTAATAGAATAACTTTTATCGAGGGCCAGGATGCGCTTTTAACTCTAATGGAACATTTAAAATTGGTTGGTAAATAAGAGCGCTACCATCCCCAAAGAATAAAAGTTTTTAATGAATAGGACCCTTAAACAGGGAGTTCACATAAATTTTAAAATGGAACTTTGTTGTCATATTTCGTCGAAAACTACTTTGGCAAAGTTATTTAAATATTTTCTATTTTGAAAATGTAATTAAGATGGTGTTATTTCAGCGGTCTACGTGTTTGTTTTGTGTTAAAATGTAAAGTTATTTTTTGATTTAGGAATTTTCAACTTGAATAGATGAGACAAGACAATAGCTGGAGTTTATGCTAGAAACCGTAACGGACAGTGGTTTTCGGTTTGTAAGGGATACTGTTATTGTTATATTAAACTATAATTCTGCAGTAAAATAACATCGCAAGCTGACTCGAATTTATCAAGTTAATAATTTTAAATATGAATCCGCTCGCTTTTATCTGATATGCTGTTGGGTTTTGTATAAAGCTTCGAGTTGTTTCAAAATAACTCCAGTAGAATTTGCTAATTTGTTTAAACTAATTTAACTTATACGCAGTGGCATTGATTGATTCATTTATTTTCTGCCCGTATACATCTGCAAAACTACAAAGAATAATTAAAAGTTAAATTACATGCTCACCTCGAGTCATGAAAGCTCATAAACTCAAAATAAAACAAAAAAGTCAGTTTCGTTGGATAGTCACAATCATGGGCGTACATTGGGGGGGGGGGGGGGCAGCTGCCCTGGCTTTTGCCTAAATAAAGGAAATTAAAATTTTTTAGTGTTTCTTTTTAGTTTTTCTTCTTTTGTTTGAATTTTGCCCATCCCTGAAAAAAATCCTATGGACGCCCATGGTCAAGGTCTAGAGTGAATACTGAAAATATTTTCCAAATCCACTCAGGAAAGCTCATAAACTAAAAGCAAAACAATGAAGTCAGTTTCGTTGGATAGTCAAGGTCATGAGTGTCCATTGGGGGGGGGGACAGTGGCAGCTGCCCCTCCGGCAGCCACAACACATGGACCACCAGGATTTACTGTACTACTGATAATATCGAAATGACTCCGATTACATAGATTAAACCGTAGATGAGTATGCATTGAGAGATTAAGAAGCACTGGGGGGTATTCCATACCCCCCAGACCCCCCGGTTTCGAGACAGAATATTAAATTAGTTTATTGCCATTTCTAAATATATTTTTAGTCGGACTTTTTTTTGAACACAATTGCTTAGTGTACCTGGGGGGTATTCCAGACCCCCCGGTTTCAGAAGCTAATTATTTATATTCGTGATCTGTGATCAATATTATTCACTGGAATGACAACATAAATTTTTGTACCCTGAATTTATTATTTTGTAAAATTACAACTATGTCCTTTGGATAATCAATTGTGCAATAATTACTACATCTACCACATATGGAAAGCCGCCATTGGGAGGAATACTTTTAGACTATACTTTATGATTAGCCTCCTCAAATGAAAAAACCACTAGCCGCCATTGTATAGAATAGAATATTAGCGATTTACTTTACCGTTGCGTTGGTGGCGCTCATGAGGCTACCAAATTGGCTACCGCCATGTTCTTGATAACATGGCGGCTCTATTACGTACAATTGATTTTGTTTTGAGTTTAATTCTGAATTATTATCGTAAAACGCCCGTGATTCACAAAATAAAATACCAAAAGAAGACCAACGTTTGGTTTTAAACACAACTTTCTATACCAACTATACGTATTAGATTAATTTAATATTTTCCGCGTGGTGGCGTTCTTTTAATGTAAATCGCAAATAAACAAAGAAAACCAAAAAAAAATTTTATTTGGGGGCGTTTTAAAGAGAATGAGGGAGGGAGGGAGGATGAGGGAAAAAATAATAGAAAACCGAAAATTCGATAATTTTAAATGATTTTTTTACAATTTCAGGGTACGAATCCTCTCCCAAATTAACTTTCTTTCTACAAATATTAACTTCCTTTCCAGAAAAAATGTAAAAGCTAAAATAATCGTTTTCATCTCTCCAAATTATCGAAAAGTGATAAAAAATAGATAGGGGGTTTACAGACCAGTGTTATCATTAGGGGACGTCCAACGTGAGGCGTTTAGGAGGGGGGGATTATTAATTATTTTATTAATTAAATTAAAAACGCACAATTTTGGCGCTTTCTGAACTTTGACGCTGGGTGCGGCTGCTCCTTAAGGACTCATGGTTTATCCGGCCGTGGTTGTATCTTTCACTAGACCCTTTCTTTTACTGTTCGATCGATGCGTTTTAATATACATAAGGGACATCCTCTTTAACTTGGGCTTTGATCCAAGAAAAGTGTAATATACTTTATTACGAGAGAGATCCTAATAGCGGATACCTACGTTAATATTTTGTCATTGCTTGCCGAAGGACGAGCAGAATCAAGTTCCTACTCTCTGAAACACATGTAATAAATTGAATTGCTCTTCTGGTCCCTGTAATTACATACAGAGTGACAGAACGACATTTTTATAACTAGAAAGCCAGACGTCCTTTCGGTCGTTCATCTTAGATGTCGATTTATTTCTTCAATGTTCTAACAAATTAATAAATGCTGTTCCGCGTCTGTTCTGCCGTCTCGTCGGACGTTAAAGTGACATTTATTATTTTTTTAACTTATAACTCTTCAATAAAAGGTTTAATAATAAAATAAACTAAATAAAAAACAACCTCTATAAATGCATGTTAATTGGGTTGCATAACTGACTGGATTACAAATACAAAAACAACTTGAGGTTTATTTCTGAGATCCTAAAGCAACTGAAACTTTATTTTACCCTAAACAAGCCACGATTTCTTTTTTTTCATTCTTTTTCAAATGTACATTTTAACTTTTTCGAGCATACTTTTTATGTTGATTTAGTCTGATAGAGTAAAAATACTGCCGTACACACACAAACGACATCGTAATGGTTTTATGGCTTTCCTTGCAGTTCGTTGCATTTTTTAGTTTGTTTTTATAGCAGACTCCAAAGAGAAGTAAATTTGTTACTAGCCTGGTAAAGCAATAACGATAATATGTGATTTTCAAAAAGAAAATTTCTTAATTATTTGGAACAATTAAGGAAAAGAAGCCATCTAAAAAATTGAATGTAGTTCGTCGCATTTTATTAATGTAAAAGCTTTATCAGATTCAGAACGAACGGCCAAATTGTCTTCGTAATTGCTGCTTTAGATCTTTAATTGTTGGGAATTGTTTTTGCAATTTTTCAAGTCTCGTTTTTACAATTTAAATTGTAAATTTTACAAAAGTTAATTGGACGCGAAGATCTTCAATTTCTATAGTCGGATATCGTCTGCAGAACTAATCCCTCTGCATATAGTAAGTAAAATATTAAATAATTTAAAATTCATTTTATGTTTGAATATTGGAAACTTTGAGTTTAGTTAAAATATTAAGCGGATACCTCATGGTTTCGTTTTGTTTGCTTCCTATATCATCGATAAAGTTTACAAGTTTTTCATCAAAATATAATAAAAATAAACCCCGCCAATGATACTTGGAGAAAAGAAGAATGCGGTGTATGTTTGCTAAATTTCAAACACTCGAGTTGTTGGAGTTTGACTGACAACCACAATTTAACTGACGAACTTCCATTTCGAACTGTCGACTAAACAAACTTTATGAATTTTTCTAGTTTCACCTTTCAAATTGTTGATAATTTGTTTAAATTTACAAGAACGGGGCGGACTGGTTCCCACTCCTGTTGCGATTAACTGGATCCACGAATAATTAGAAAAATTATAATAAACCAATCAAAAGTGCGTAATAATCTAAAAAAGTAAGGAACATTATGTCAAACTAATATCTGACAAGATAGCAGGACGGAGGTGAAACAAATTGACATCCAACAGAATCATAATCAAAAATTATTAATTAATTTAAATAATTATTATTATTATTATTTTATTTCAAGCCAAGAGTATCATAATTTCATCATTAGGCCATCCCGATGAAGCAGAAACTCTATCTTTTTTCTACGAGTCCTTTGCCTTACTTCTTTTGTTTTTTTCTTTTAAAGGGTTTTCTTGCCCCGCCTAGGATCAAACCGAGAATGTCGGCTTAAAATCCTCGCACGTAAGAACCATTATTCAATTTTTTGGAAATAATAGAGCATCAATATTTCCTTTCAAAAATGTTTTCGTGAATTTCTTCAAATTTTCCTTCACTTGTACATCAGATTTGCCCAGTGATTCCCCTTCCATTAACATCTGACAACAAAATAATATCCGGAAAAGCATTAATTTATATAGTATCAGCAACGGAATTTTAGTCTGCGGTTTGCTTCTCTAGTGCGGCCTCTATGCCGCACGATTTTGGCAATCTAGCTCTGTATGACAATACAGTAAAGTCTCAAAAGTATGAACAGAGAAAATCATGTTTGTTTCTTTAATATTAAATCTAAATTTTAATCTTTTTGTTCAAAAAAAAGAAGATTTTTACAACATAAGAAAAACGAAAAGAGAAAAGAGAAAAGAGAAAAGAGAAAAGAGAAAAGAGAAAAGAAAAAAGAAAAAGAAATAAATTCGGAATTTATATTTTAAAAAAACATAATTTTCGCTGATTATACTTTCTAGACTCGACTGTATATTATTTGAAGAAATTTTAGAAAACCTCAGGAAATCCAATGAAATTTTAAGAAATCTTAGGAAATCCAAGTGAATCTTAAGAAACCTAAGGAAAGATTGAAAATCCTATAAAATATCAGGATCTTAGAAAATTCTACAAAAATCTTAGAAAACAGAAAATTTAATCAAAGCAGCGAATTCTAGAAAATCTTAAGAATCCGAGAAAAATTAGAAAAATCGTTGAATTTTCAGGTTCTAAGCAAATTTGAGGAAATCCAAGAAAATCTCAGAATCCTAGGAAATTTTAAGAATTCCAAGGAAAGATGGAAAATTCAATGAAATCTTCAGTTCTCAGAAAATCTTAATAACTATAGGAAATTCTAGAAAATCTTAGCAAATCTCGTCATGTTATAAAATCTTAAGAAATCCAAAAAAATTTATAAAATAGAAAATTTCGGGAATCCTATGAAATTATAGAAAATCTCCGGATCTTAGGAAATACAAAGATATCTTAGAAAATAAGAAATCCGAGAGAATCTCACGAAATCTTAATGAATTCATGAATAATCTAAGAAATCCGAGAAAATGTAGAAAATCCTAAGCAATCTTAAGAAACCTGAAGGAACACAGATAATCCTATGAAATCTCAGAATCTTAGCAAATTCTAAAAAATCTTAAAAAAATCCGAGGAAACGTAGAAAATTCTTGGATATTTTAGAAAATCTCAGAATCTTGGAAATTCCAGAAAATTCTTAAAAAATCTCAAATTCTGAGTAAATTCTAGGAAATCTAAGATAATTCAGGGAAATCTTAAAAATATTCGCAATGTCGCGGATTAGGGAAGCTATCGGGGGTAATGAATTTGATTTATACGCATGTTTTTTGTTTTTACTTTGCAGTGATAGGTGATAGCTGATAAAGGTACAGGACACTTGAATTCTTGTAGTATCCTTGGTGGACCAAATCAAACTTTGATCAAATATAACTTGAAAACGATGAAAGATTTCAAAAATATTTAAGAGACCAATTATGTTTAGTGTCAACAGAGGATCATTTTCTTGTTAACAATATTTCCGGTATCTTGCACCGTTTTGGAGTTATTCGTGAAAAACGGGTGGTATATTTTATCAAGTAGAAATCAAAAATGTTATCATCGGGTGGACCAAATCAAACTTTGATCAAATATAACTTGAAAATAAGGAAATATATCAAAAATATTCAAGAGACCAATTATGTTCAGTGTTAATAGAGAAACATTTTCTTGTCAAGAATATTTTTGGTATTTCTCACCGTTTCGGAGTTATTTACGAAAAACAAGTGCTATATTTTATGAAGTAGAAATCAAAAATTTTAAATCAGACTTAAATCTCATATAACTTGAAAACGATGAAAGATATCAAAAATATTCAAGAGACCAATTGTATTTGGCGCAAAAAGGGGAATCATTTTCTGTTAAAAATATTTTTGGTATCTGGCACCGTTTCTGAGTTATTCATGAAAAACGGGTGGTATATTTTATCAAGTAGAAATCAAAATGCCTGCTATTATTATGAGACGCCAGGAAATGTATATTAAGATATGTAAAATAAGAAAGATGTTGCTGTGGAAGAAAACAAACAAATGAGAAGCTAATATTTAATGAAAATCGTAATAATAAAATTATACGGGGACTGCAAACCGAACACAAAAAACCACTTAACAATGTTATTGTTGGAATAAGTTTTGAATAAAATGGATCGGTTTGTAATAAAAGGCAAAAACAGAATCAATATGTCAAGTTTTTGTCGATATTTCTAACAAGACGAATGCCATCACCGTCATCGTGTTTGTCTTGTCAAAATCATCCAGGAACTATAACGTGGAGATCGATAGGTTCCTCATAAGATATGAGAAAATTCATTCCAAGTTTATATTAATATAATTATATTTCGAATTAAATTTTAATCTTTACGGCTGTCGTAAACAAAATTGAAATCGAAAACTTAAAAAATGAGAACCACGAAATTGTAAAAATTATACTGAAAGTTAAAGAAGTTGCGATAATAAAATTTTGTGCGTAATCCGAATGGTGACCATAAAAAATATAAAACGCGTTAAAACACGTCGGATTTGATATTTAAATTTAAACATCAAAAGTTGAGCGAGGCAAATTTATTTGGTCTCCAGAGCAAAATGGAAAGTAAAAGCTTTATAATGGACACGGTAAAAGGTATAGGGAATTCTTGTCCGTTTCAATTTTTTCCTAATCAAAGATGCAAATTTAATTATTCGGGGAGTTATTTTAAGTCGCGAAAAACAGAATTATACTTTTGTCAATTAGGAGCTTACAAAAATAATTTGATTGCAAAAACAGCTTCACCGACAGCGAAAATTAATGCGCATCATAAGTTTTCTATTTAATGAACGGATTGCTTTATTGAAGCAAATGAATCTGTGATGACTTTATTTCAGATGACGAAATTTGTTTCCTTTATAGTCTTGATTAAGTCTTTCATAAACTTTATAATGATACCGTGGAAAGAATCACAGAAAATTGTATAAAAGAAACGCCTTTGTCGACTTTAAGTATTTAATGCTATATAATATTTTCCCCGATTATATAAACAAAAGTTTAAAAAATTATTACGATAGAACTTGAATGCAGCATAACTCGAGTGCCTTTCAATAGCTAACTATGAATATCTAGCGCGCAGCACCGAGAGCTTAACGTTGAGGCAATTACCAGAGCATTAATTTTTCATTTCAAAGTTCGGCATAAAAGAAGTAGAAAATTAATATTTATAATACAAATAAAAAAGTTCCACTTTTATGTAACCAAAACGCTAAAGTAAAGTTGTCAACTTCTGTTAAAGTGAAATTGAAAAATTCGGCTTGAAAACTTTTATTAAGTTGGCACATATAAAAAAAGTTAAAATACAATCCGACTATAAGAAAAAATTCAATACTCGAGTAAGTTGAACAATTTATTATTGCATTAGAGGTATAAATTTAAAACAAGTCGCGGAAAGTATAAACAGTGTCTGGTTTTTTATGAAAAATCGCGCACAACATTCAAACACGTCGTGCATCGTTATCTGTAATGAATGCAGTCATTTAAACTCCATTTAAATTTTAAAATAGAACGCGAATTCTTGAGTACCAAACACTATGCGTTACTCATTAAATTTACATATTTTTCCTAAAACTACAGCAAAGGGAAACATTTATGCGCATTACATTGTTTAATATTTTAAAATTAAGCTGCTTTATCTTCTCCTTTTTTTTGTTGTTTGGCCAATTTAAATAAAAAAATGATGTAAGGAACAAGTTTACAACGACATTTTTTACATTTAGGGGACAGCATACTAGGATATTATTTATGAGAGATATGACACCGTATAGCTTTAGGGTGGCCACTGCTATCAACTTGAAAAAGTTCTCCCAACTTAAGTCTCTCGTTTTATTAAACCAAAAGTATTCTCTTTTCGACATATTTTTAACTTAAATATTAATATAAAAATAATTAAAATAAAAATATTCAATAACTGCGCCGCCGTGTTGTGCGGCCCGAACGCCGCACTGACCTACCCCAATCATTTCCTGCAGAAATAAAAGCATTTAACTTAATTTGGTTGTCTTGAAAACAACTAACAAGCTAAAGATTCTCAAAGAATTCCAATAAGGGACCAATCCAAACCAATAAAATTACTAAATTTTGTAAAAAATTGAAAAATGTACTTAAATTCTAATCAAAAAATGAAATTTTCCCGAATCTGCTTTTGTGCAGAAGTGAAGGGAAATTTGAGAAAATCCCAGAAAGTCTTAAGAAATAGAAAATATAAGAAAATCTTAAGAATACTATAGATGAGTAATTTTTAATTTTTTGAGATTTCCTTGGCTTTATTGAGATTTTCCGAGATTTCTTAAGATCTCTTAAAATTTTCTACATTTTTTCGGATTTTTTTCGTTTTTTAGAATTTCTTAATATCCCGAAATTTTCTAGAATTTTCTGGAATTTCGTAGAATTTTCTTGAATTTTTTTTTTTGTAGACTTCTTAAGATATCCTAGAATTTTCCATTTCCCTAAATTTCTTAAAATTAAAAAGAAAATACGAAAAAATGTAGAAAATTCTGAGATTTCTTAAGATATCTCAGAATTTTTATTTTTTAGAATTTCTTAATATCCCGAAATTTTCTATAATTTTCTGAAATTTCGTTGAATTTTCTTGAATATTTCTTTTTTGTAGATTTTTAAAATATCCTAGAATTTTCTGTTTCCTTATATTTCTTGAAATTTTCTAAGATTCTAAAACACCTCGATTTTTCTCTAATTTGTTGTTGGGAAACCAAGGGGAAATCGTGAAAAAAAAAAAATCGAAATTTTAAGAATACTCTAGATGAGATTTATTTTCTAAAATTGCCTGGTAAGGACGGCTGAAAGGAGGGAAGACCGGCGTATCTAACCCCCCCCCTCCCCCCCTGATGACAATAACCAACAAAATCTACCACATTTTTTTTAATTTCAAAAATATACCCAAATTAATATTAAAATATATTTATTTAGACCCCCACATAAATTTTGTCTGGCTCCGGCCTTGAGACTGAAATGAGAGTTCTAGGAGTTCATCTTTGAACACAATTAAATCATTGGTGCACTGGAGGGTATTCCATACCCCCAGACCCCCGGGTTTAAAAAAACCAAAAGTTTGAGTATAATATCTTCTGTACTTGGTTAGAGAACACTTTTAAAAAAAAATACTTACCAAAAATTTTGTTCTAAAAAATCCTCGGGAGTTGGGCCTCGTTAAAGCATTTTTTTTTATTTCCATCTTTACATGGCCATAGCCCCGAAAATATTGATTTTTCAGTAAAAATGGTTTAGTACTTTTTTAAAAAGCGTAAAATAATCTACAAATTAGATTTAAATCTTTTATTGTCTAAAATCAACGGCTGTCGAGTTATGAATTAAAGTAAGTAAGAAAATGTTGAAAAATTCGAACTCTTACATATTTTGGTTTTTTCAAAACTCTGTAGCTTGTAAACAAAACATTTTAGAAAAAATCTCACGGCCCATTCCGGATAGGATATTGAACGGACTACAACTTTTGTCTAGTAAAATTTTTTGAAAAACAAATCTATTTTAGAGAAAATCAGAAAAACAAAAAATGGAAAAATTTTCCATTTCTATTAATTAAAATTAAAAAAAAACTTCCAATTTCAACCTTGCTTACGCTTTTTTTCTCTCAAATGGTGAATTTATGCCTAGGAGCTGAGAATTAAAAAATTTGTTGTTAATTTCGAAATTTAATAATATAATAATTTATCGATAAAAATTAAAATAAAATTTTTTTGTTTAGAATTAAATTTTTTTTTCGGGAAAAAAATTAAAAACAAAAATAAATAATTAAATTTAAATATGGGCGAAATTAATTATTTGGTAATTTTAATTGATGAAATAATTAAATTTTTCGCAGTTCTAAAAATATAATTTTTATATAAATATAAAACATTTTAAATGATTTTTAATAATTTTCTTTTTTAAATTATACCGAAAAAAAATAAATAAAAAAAATTAAATTTAAATATGGACGAAATTAATTATTTGGTAACTTTAATTGACGAAATAATTAAATTTTTTGCAATTAAAAATATAATATTTTTTGTCTCTAGACATAAAAAATTATTTAATTTTTTTAAATTTTTATTTTTTTTTAAATTTTCTTTCTTTTAATTTTCTTGAAAATTTTACAGTTTGTTAAATCATCAATAAAATTAAGTAATAATTAAAGTAAACCTCGAGCATTCAAGTCTATGCATTGGAGAGTTCGAAGGGAGGTCTTAGGAGCCAGTGGCGGCTCGTCAGAGGAGGCCAGGGAGGCTTAGACTCTTCTGAAATTCTGAACTATTAATTAAACTAATAAAATTTTCTTAAAAATTAAAATGAAATTTTCTCAGATTTTCATTCACCTGAAACCGAGAAGGGTATTGCTAGGGAAATCTAGTGTATAAATGTAGAAAATTCTAGGTAATTCAAGTGAAGGTAGAAAATTCAAGGAAATCTTTGAAAATTCAAGAAAATCTTAAAAAGTTTAAAGAAGTTTTGGGAAATTGTAATAAACGACAATTTTTTGCTTTCTACTGGCTTTGGGACAGTTCAGGTTAATTTGTACAGATATATGCACCAAACCAAAATACTAGTGAATATGCTCATATATATGCACCGAATTTAATTAAAATATGCACTAAAATTGATAAAAATAGTTAAAATATGCAAATTAATAATCTTCGAATTTTTGCAATTTTTTTCAAATTTTCAACAAGTACAAAGTAAATAAGTGAATAATTTTGCATATTTTCAACATTTTGGTGCGTATTTGAGTAAATAATGCATATTTGGGCCACTTTTAAAAGTGGGCCACTATTAAAGTTCTTCAAAAAACACCTAAAGTGGCTCAAATATGCCGAAATATGCACCAAATCTTGAAAATATGCAAAATATGCATTTTGACAAGCAGCTTTTCCGATTCGTTTCTACCTAATAAAATCCGACCTCTATTCATGAACATGTCTATTTTGTCTATTTTTTCAGTGTAGCTTAGTTACCGCTGGTTTTTTAATTTTTCCGAACTTTCTTATGGAAAATATTCCAGCAACTTCATCTGGCCTTGTTTCCTGACTATGATTCCTCTCTCTCTTGAGAGCCCGCGTATGCAAGTTTCTTCGGCTTCAGCCGAAGCTCTTATCGTCACCATTTCGCCGTCGCCACTTCGCCGTCGACTGATTGCGTCGTCGGAAATTTAATATTTAATTTTGTATACATTTTTTTACTACTTTAAATGTTAAAAAAATTCTAAAAATATTTATATTACCAAAAATTTACCATCCTTTCCCCTTCCCTTTCTGCAGGATAAAGATTAAATAAAAACTTATTTTAAGGACATTGAAGACTTGCAGAGAAGTCTTTTGAGTTTTTTTAATAAATACTCAAATGTAATTTTTTGTTAAATTACACCTACAATTTATCACAGGATAAATTAAACGAACCCAATCTTATAAATTGCTTGATGCTTTACACTTTTCACGAGTATCATGTGGAAGTTGATATTGGCAATTTGAATAAAACTTATTACGACACTTTTTGTTCGTCTTTCCTATTCACGAAATGGAAAACGTTTCTGAAACACATTAAGCAAAATTGTTTTTATACAATAACCGAATGCTCTCTTTATTTTGGGATAATAAATGACAAAAAGTTTAAACGCAAAAAAATTAAACGAAAAGAAGTAATAAGTAAGAGGAAATTATTAATTATTTTTGTTATTAAGAATCAAAATTGGAACATGCAAACCTAAGGAAGCGAACATGAAAACCAAAGTGAATTTAATATTTTAGTAGAAGTTTACAGGTCGAGGACAATTTTGTAAGACCGAGAGAGGTTCATTTGTGGCAGCTTTAATTGACCGACTCAGTGGCGTAGTGGGATCTGAAAATCGAGAAGGGCGAAACGGACTTTTAAATCTTTGACAAAGTAAAAATAATTTTGATTTAATTTTTAAAATTCGCTTGCTTCTCTGTAGGTTTGATCTCGTTGGATTACAGAACTTTCCTTTGTGCATTTTTTGTTAAAAAACATTACTGCAGTATTTCCCTTGTTGAAACTTTGCGTTGTTTTAAATTTTTGTACATATTCATTTTCGCTGATATTTTCTCATGTGTAAACAGAAAACGAAAACTTGTGATTATTTAACCGGAAATTAATATTTTAGCGCTGATGGTAAAAATGTATTCATAATGAAAAACTATTTTTTATTTCGTTTAAGCTTCACATGCACCTACCTACTTCAAAAGTTTAAAAGTTTTTTTTACAAAGTTGGCGCAAAATTTCAAGAATAGCTCTCCCTTTGTGAATTCAAACGTAAAACTTATCGTTTATTTAGGGGTATCGATTTTAGTACTCACAGACCCTGTTTCATTTAGTTACCAACTTGTATTTTGTGGCTAAGAATTAAAATGTTTGGTACTACAAACTTGTAAGAAACTAAGCTTATTATTTGTTCTCTATTGGAGCACCCCACGTAATGCATTATGACGGAAGCTAAACAAACCTCAGACGGAGCTTAGACTTAAATCTGAGTGAGTGAATCAGCTGCCGAGATTTAAGGAATATCCGATTTTAAATAAAATAGCAGTAAACTGATTTGGTTGGGTGACCGTTTATATTTTGGTACCGGTACGTTCCTGCGAGTCCGTAAGTCCATCGATTTTCCAATATTCTTTGTCGCACAATATAAAATTAATTGCGAGTTTAACAAAGTACTTTTTGCAATAAAGAAATTAATATCATATCAGTTTCAGAAGTCTACTGTACAGCTAATCTCGTAATCTTCTTCAACGAAAGCTTTTAGAAAAATGATCTTTAGGTATAAACGAAATAAGAAAATTAATTGCTTTCTTTTTTCTAATATTAATTAAATTAATAAGCATATTGTCAGGAGTTCAATTGACAATTGTCAAAATTGTCAGGTGTGTGTGGAAAACGAGCTACAAAGCGGAGAGTTTTGAAATTTTAGTATGTTATAGATTGGTAAAATCACCGTCGATCTCTTTTTAGAGCATTTAATTATATTGGTAACTTTTTGAGATATAAGATGTTGAAGTCAGGGGTCGAAACGTTTGGGTATTTGAGAAAAATAAATTGCCGTTTAGTAAATCATTGTCGCGGTGGTGTTGGGTTGCAATAATGACCTTCGTAGAAGTAGATTTGAAAGCTCTAAGCACAAAAAAGCTGTAGTAACATAATATATTACGAAACCGAAGCATTATTATTTATTATCAAGTGAAATATTGCGTGTTAACAAGCTCGACTATACATTTTTTAGGAACCCTTCAAAAATACAAGTTGCTTAGTTTATATACTGCACAACAATTCCAAAGAGGTTTTGCTCGGAGCTACTTACTTTTTCTGAATATTTGTTTTACTTTGTCACTAGTTTAAGCTCATTATTTCCTAGCGGCAGCGCTCTCTCCCTCTCTCGCTTGCCTGCAGCTTTATATACAAAGAAAGACTATCCAATTTCCAGGTTGAATATAATATCGCCGCTAAAATTTCCTCCAAGTCTTTGTTTATTGTAAATATTGTCACCTGACACTGATTAGACTTGGAGGAGCTTTGATATATCAAAAGTTTTGCGACAATGCAGCGGCAATAAAGCTGAAGTGCTATCTTGCGAAAATAAAAAACTCATTTCTCCTTCTTTTTTTTTGGAAAGATGAATTCTTATTGTATTGCAATTTAAACGTTATTGAATATGAGTTGAAAATGAGGTCGCTACATAAATCAATAGGTTATTTATATTGTGTATTATGAGTGTTCGACTGAACGAACACAACAAACTCAAGTTTAAATTGTATTCTCTGGAATAGTTTGTTTATTGCAGAAGTTAGTAACTTTTATTGTCTGAAGCGATTCCGATTCAAAGCTTGCATTCTAAAAAGCGGTGTTAAAATTTTAGTTAAGTGGCCGACTAAATAGGGCACCTAATAAATATTACTCGAAGAAACGTAAAAATACAAAGTGTTTGGTAAGATCTATGAAGGCTTTTAAGTAATAATAAATGTGCAGTACTAAATCTTGCAACGTTTAAAAATTATGCCTCCATACAAAATCTTCCACTCCATTAATTAAAAAAAAAAAAAATGTTTAACAGAGCTAACGAATATATTAAAATCTTAACTTGACTTGTAAACCAAGAGTACATATTTGTACTTTGATGTTATTTAGTTAGGTCATAGGGTTTCAGAATAAATACTGCTGTTACTTATTACTTCATTCGAATCAATGGCATCGGAGCGATAGACCGAGAGAGAGAGTCCACACTTCACAGGAGATCCTAATGAATGCTCAAAAGTCAACAGAAATATTGATTTGCTACATGAAAGGTTAATTTTAAGATAAAAAAAATTTTACCAATGATAACTGGTGTGGTTGTTAAATATGAAAACCTCGACTGCCCGATTGTTGAGGTGGCGAATCGCAAAAATTGACAATAATTATCATCACTTGTAAATTTTGTTATAACAATTTGCATTTTTATTTGTTTCGGAGATAATAAAAGTTTGAAGAAAGAAATTTTGCATCTTAAAATATTCAAAAATTTAAATATTTGTATAGTTGGTTCAATACGTAGTTTTTTATTTTAGAAACTTACTCGTAACAGCATAAATGTTATTTTGATGCTTGTTGTGGTATCTTCAGCAAATATGCGCATAAAATGCGATACATAATTTATCACAGAGCTTCCTTGTTGTTCAAATATTGAACATGGAACAATTTTAAAAAAACTGTACGACGTTAGTTGATTTAGAAGTTAATTAAAGCACTTTTAATTTAAAGCTGTGCGTGTGGAGTTACCGGGATTACATTGGTTTAGCATAAATTTATTATGTGGAAGTTCCAAGTTCTCACCATAGTAAGTTTGTCTTGTTTAGTTTGGGCATTACAACTTTTTAGACTTTTAACATAAAAATTCTATTTTGCTCTCTAATGTATCTTAAAATATTTATTTATCTCTCCGTTAAAACGTGCAAAATAAATAACCACTTTGAGATTTCTATTCCGCAAAAATATTTTTCCAGTATAAATAAATATTGCATCACAGCAGACTCGGCCGAAAGAGTGCTTCAGAATTTAATGTTAAAATTATTGCAGAAGCTTCAATTAAATTAATTATTTGTTTATAGAAATGAAAAACTCTTGACGTAAACAAATTATGCAACTTCCATACTCGCCTGTCAATAGGGTTGCCTAATCTACAAGTAGATAAACAACGGCAGTTCTGAATCATATACTTAAAGACCGGCCTATAGATATTCTTTATTTTTATTAATTTTTGTAATAAAAACCTTTCGAAAATTGCGACATTAAAATTTCAGTAATTTAAGTAATTACTTATCACCTTTTCCATTTATAGCTGCGGCTCTCGCAAAAGCCATTTCACATAATTAATTTATTTCTAAAAAGCTACATTATAGGAAGTATTAGCAAACACAATTAATTTTTATCAAACCTTAAAATGTATTCTTTAACGGGATTAGGGAAGTTGGATGTGAAATAACGGTCCGACTGAAAGAATTTAATTTTTTGTGTTCAGGATTGGTAATTTCAATAATGGAAAGTTTAAGATTAACTTGTTCGTAAGTATATTAGGGGAATAAAACTTCCAGATATTCTTTCAAAGCAAAATGAGATGTACAGTGTATATCGATTTTGCCGATAGTTTCGGAACGCCTTTCCTGGGTCAGACATAAATAAAAAATATATGCGAAAAATTGTGTATTCCCAGACAACAGAATCCTTGCCAAGATTAACAGCGAGATAACAACTTTCACCAAATATCATTTTAAATTAACTCAATTTTTGACTAAAAAAATACATCAACCAACGAACGCAAGTCGTCATTTTCCTTCGGATTGAATAATTAGCAACACGTTTTCCCTTTTCTGTCAGTTTTGATTGATTCCAGAAGTATTTTGTAAATATATTTTAAGTATGATGGTTCTGTACGCTCGTTAATTAAAATGTAAAAAGTTAGGCCATTACCAGTCGAGTGAAGGCAAAATTTCACTAAAATAGATTATAATGAAATGGATTTTCACCAGTGGCGTAACAAGCAGGTGAGGCACCCATGTGCGAAGCTGTTAACGGGGCACTTCTTTTATAAAAAAACAAAAAAAAATTGTACACAGTGATTCCAGTGATTTCCAAAGAATTCCTTCCAAACTAGAGCAGATATAAAGACGAGTAACTACCCCCCCCCCCCTTATTATTTTTATTAAATATTTTTCAATTTTCTGAGATTGTCTAAAATTAATAAAATATCCTAGAATTTTCTGTGATTCCCCACTTCACAAGATTTTTTGGATATTTTTTCTAGATTTTCTAGAATTTTTTATTTCCTCTAATTTTCTGCATTTCCTAATTGTAAAATTAGTGACATTTGTATGGATTTTCTAAAATTTCCCATTCTTTTCTAACAAATTTTCTAAGAATTTGTTCTTTGTGATGAATTTTTAAGATTTTCTTCAGATTACCATTCACTAGTACACACAATTTTTCCGGCAATTTCCTCTTAGTTTCATACTATCTAGAAAAACGAAGGGAAAATTGTGATATACAAAAGTGAAAAGAAATCCAAGCAAATTTAAGAGAAATTCTATGAAATCTTAGTAAAACTTAAAAAAGCTATTTTCTTCCCAAGGAAATCTTAGTTCCCACTTCTTCGGAAAATTCGGAAAAGTCATGGAAAATTTACGATTTTCCTAATTTTGTCAGGGAATTTCTCATTTTTAGTGCCAAGTCAAGTAAATTAAATTTTCAGTCGAGGTAAACAATTTCAAAGTTTTTCTAAATTTTAAAATAAATTTGTTTTGAAATTGTAATATTAAATTTATTTTATTTGAATATCAATTTTTTTTAATTAAAAATTTTTAATTCCTTGTAAAAAAGATCTAAGCCAGAGATCGAAAAATAAAATAAAAAATTTGATTTTGACAAAAAAAAAATATAAAACTGGGAGGTTTTAACTTTAATTTGTTTTTTCAACAAATATAATTGCTGGTGCCCTGGAGGGTATTCCATACCCTCCAGACCCCTGGTTTAAAAACCCAAAGGTGCGTGTGTATATTTATGCAACATATATCTATGCGTCGTGAAAACTCTCACCGGGGGGTCTGGGGGGTGTGGAACACCCCACAGAATATAGTAAAATTCCGGGTACGGAAGTCACAAGTTCAGAGCCGGATTAAGGCGGAAGGCTAAAGGGGATGCAGCCCCGGGCGTCCAATTTTTTTGGGGCCTCAAAAAAATTAAAGCAACAAAATTTAAATCAGGAAAGTTTAATTTTACACAAAATTTTACATTTGATCTAAGCGCTGTTGACCTTAAAGAAATAAAAAAAAAATAAAAAAAAAAATGTTTTATTAAAACGTGGAAAACCAAGGGGCCTCCAAAAAGAGTTATTCCCGAGCCTCGCATATCCTTAATCCGGCTCTGCTTATCTGCTTAATCCAGCGCTAAAATTCAGAAGGCTCCAAAATTGTGCGTTTTTAATTTAATTTTCTATAAAATATTAAATTTTGAAAATTAAAAAAAAATAAATTTTGATAAAAAATTGATAAAGTAAAATAAGTAGGGGGCGGCCATTAATCACGTGAGACGATTTTCGACCCCCTCTCCCCCTGGTGAGATGTCGTAAGATTTAGTTTAACCTTCTCTCCCCCAGTGGCGTAGCGTGGATTTCTGGTACCTATTTTCGCAATTAAGGAAAAAAAGTATTTTTTATTATTAAAAAATAGTTATTAAAGAGAAATTAATTACTTAATAATAAGGATAGGATTAGCCAGCTCTGCCATTCTCTGCCGCTCTCCACAGAAGTGCCGCTTGGGGCATTTACCCCCCCCCCTTCGCTACGCTACTGCTATCCTTCCTTCTAATTTCTCGTGAAATTTTTTATTTTACTTAATTTAACCCAGTTCTCTCGCAATTTTACAGTTTCATGCCAAAAAAAAAAATTACGTGATATTTACTGAGACTCCCCCACGTGAGATTGGGTGAGATTCGGCTCGAATAATGGACGTCCCCTAATTTATTATAACACAAGTCTGCAAATTAAATTTTTTTTTGAACCCTGATCTTATCTAAATTAACCTCCTGAATCCGAATATGACCTCCGTTTCCCCCCATCATCCACCGCTTTCAGGGGATATGCCCCCTTCCCTATCTATTTTATTATATTTTTAACAATAATTATTTTAGCCTTAAACTAGAGAGGTAAAAAGTTAATATTTGCAGCAAAAAAGTTTATTTAGGAGAAAATTTGTCCGAATTTTCCGTTTTCTTGCTTAATTTTTTCACTTATTTTTGCTGTTTATTTAAGCAAAAAATAACAGCAATCACACAGAACATGTACATAAATATGCAAGTTTTCAGTTTTTACAACCGGGGGGTCTGGGGGGTGTGGAAACCCTCCAGTACACCTGTAAGTGTTTTTATTCTACCGAACATACTCTAAATAGCAAACAGATTTTGATTTCTGTTTTAAAGTTGTGGTTCCACTGGGTTACAAAAGACATTTGGAAAAATCTACAGCAAGCTAAATTCTGGGACCAATTTTGTTTAGGTGTACTGGAGGGTGTTCCACACCCCCCAGACCCCCCGGTTTGAAAAATTCTATTCCTCCCCAGACTTTAAATAGCATCTAGTTAAGATTAAGGTTAAAAAGGTCACAGTACAACTGGGGGCCCTTTTAACAGAGCTCCCCTGGTAGTTCCGCCCCTGATTTTCACATTTTATTTGTTGGGCAGCCAATTACCCCTTCTCGTTAAGCTCTCGGACTGCGTATACTAAATAGACGAAGTTACCTGATCCAAGTGAATTTAATTTTACCCAAGAATAAATATTTAAATTAGAGGTTTGGGATACCATAAAAGTGAAGTTGCGACCGCGAATCGCGGGCTGGCCAGACGGGTGATAAATCAATAAATTGCTGGTGATGATTGCCTTGACGTTATACCGCAACGAATGTCATTACGTAGATAATAACAAATTTGCAAAATTGAACTATTATAATATGGGTTGCAGTTATATCACGTGACAGTCCTTTACAAAACTGAACTTCGTTAATATGCAAATAGAAGTTTCCATTGAAGTAAATTAGCAGCAGCCATTAAAATTCAATGTAGGGTGTAGCGGTTGCGTTTTGCGAAAACTTTTTAAATACAAAATGTTAAAAAGAGTTTTATCACGTAGTTGAGCAAAAGGGAAACTTAGCATCTGAAGCTACTACCTTTGAGATTTAAAAAAATCCCCCTGAATAGTGAATATATATTAATTGGGTCCGGTCTACCGGTTTCGGTATGGACTAACTAATAAATTTACAAACACTTTGTGCCTAACAATTTCTTGTTTAAGGTAATGCGATTAAAATATAACTTCCACTTGGTTCTTTAGGCTTCTAATATATTTCGAACAAGACAAGGTTAATTCGGAGAGTTTCCATCATCCGAATCGAGCGAAACGTAAAACCATGATTTACCGGCGATTAAGTAAATTAAAATTCTGACTTTTACAAAAACCTTTACGTTTTGACAACTTGAAAAATTTAATTTTAAATTCAAGGTTTAAATTAATCTTCCTGAATTCGCTTCCGCCCTAATAAATTTCAAATTGTTATGTAAATAGAATGCACTTTTTCATTTAATTTTATTGTTTTCGCCACACTTTTCACTTAAATCCGATAATCCGATATGAAAATTTGACTACATTTTTTAATATATCGACCACACCGTTTTTAATTTGTATTTTTCCAAAGCTTTATGAAATTTTTTTTTAATTAAATGTGCTGCGGCTCACTTTAGTGTCAAAATGGAAAAGCTTAATTGAGATTAAAATGTAAGTAACCCTTGTTGTTTTAAATATAAATTCGCGAAAATACAGGAAAATCAAATTTTGCTCTAAAAAAAAAAGAGACGGGCGAAACGCACGCGGATGTATATTTTGCATTAGGACTAAACAGATAATCTGTTTCTTGTAGTGTAATGGAAGTATCTTTGTCCAGTAAACAAAGAAATAAATTCAATTTATTTCGAGAGGTAGATATTTTTAGGTTTTCCAATGTAAAAATTATTATTGCGGTCGGTGGTGGTTTGCAAACAAAGGAAAATCAAATTTTTCCCTTCCACCCCACGTTCATCGGGAAACACCAGTTTACAATGTAGCGTGCGGAAAAGAACAGTTTACCGCATTGTCAGCAGTTGATCGCCCTAACGTCCACCGATAATGCGGTTACTTATCATGGGAAGAAAAGAAGAAGAAGAATCAATTACATTTTCGGATCTTAACCGTTTTGTAATTTCCTACACCAAAAACAAAAGATAGTAAATCAATTAAGCATTAATTATAAACTCTATTTGATGGTTTATAGCTAAATATATGTTTAATTAATCTTGGAAGGCTTAAATGTGTGGGAAACCTTAAATAAAGACTTTGATTTGTAAAGCTTAATGGACGAGCTTTCATGAATTTCACCTAAACGGTTTTCTAATAAGAAATACGAAAAATATCATCTTGTTTACGATTAACAGTCGCAGTCGGTTTAAAGAATATTTTTATTTTTTCTTTTGTAGTAAAGAAAATTTTCAAGTTTTGCAATTGTATCGGCGTGTAAACAAACAAGAGATTTGATTGATTATTGATCTTGTGGCACAAAGTAGAAAATGCTTTTCTATACGAAGTATTGTTCAAAATATTTATCGACGTTTTGTGCCAACTAATTGTTCGTGATGGAGTTTCAAGTAAAGTGAACTTTTAAGTCCTCTACACACGAACGTTGTTCTTGCCAAGTCGATAAACTTTACATTAATCCGCTACCTTAATTTTTTACTTCTAATCTATAAAACTTAAAACGGGTAAGCCAGAGGTCACAGTGGTGTACAGACCTTGGTTCAAATTATCGTTGATCTCTCGCAGATTTACTTAAAAAAAACTTTTTTGTTCTAAATTTAACGCAGAAATCATTGCTAATTTTAATATGAAATAAAATAAATTATTTTTCTACATGCGAGATTACATAAGTAACAAGCACGTATTTATGTGAAAATGTCACGAACAGCTACGGTGAATAGGAAGTGAACTAAAATAATAAAATTAAATATTGAAATTGTCTTCTCTTTTATTAAATTTAATAACTTCATCTGGTGCCCAAATCTTTTTTTTATCTCTCTTTTAACAAAAAATGGAATCTACTGCAAAATTATGAAAAATTTATAGTAATAAATTAATACTTTAGTTTTTTGTGCATATCTCGATTTTGGTCTATTTTAGAGAAAATTATCAAGTTACCGAAAATATAGGTAACTAAATTATCTACAAAAAACGTCTGATGCATTTTTTTGTCAATCGCTTGAATAATATTGTAAATAAATAAAACAAAATATTTATAAGTAAAATGACGAATAATAATACTTATACACACTAACAGCTGTAGCTCTGTAACCGCTTGATTTACAAAACAAATGAATCAGATCTTTTTTGTAGAGAATTTAATGGACTTTATTTTCAGTTATATAAAATTTTGCTTTACAATAAACCGAAACCGAGATATTCGCGAATATTTACTTTAGTGGCAAATGCACCCCCAAAAGAAGCCGGATAAATCTCAGATCACTAAGCGACTAGCCGTGGAAGAAACCAAAAACAAACTTTTCGTTTTTAGTACTGGTAATTTTCGGAGGTAAAAAAGTCGTAAAATTAAAACTGTTCTTCAATTATTGTGCCCCTCTTCTAGATGGAATTGGTTGGTAATTTTCTTATAACTGCATAACTTTTTAAAAAAGTTTTTAATGGTGCAATTTTTATACAAACGAGATTTTTTACAGTTCAATATTCTGGTGACATTATGACACAAGCGGGAAAATGTATTAAGATTACAGTTTACATACTCGATTACTTTTCCAATATTTTCTTGAATTTATTTTCAGCTCCATGTCACCTAAGGTATCAGGCCACAATTGCTTCCGCAAATAAACGATTTTCGAATGCCTATTAATATTTCATCAAAATCAAATTTAACAAAATTTTTCGAAATAACTTTGTACTTTTGAATAATCAGATTGCGTCGCGATGCCTGGCTAAAGACATAATCTTCCGAGCAATTTATTACCAATTTAAAGAAAAAATTACTTTTTGGATTAAGGAAAAAAAATGGTCGCAATATCTTGTGTTAATGTTTAAAGAGTAACAAAAAATAATTGTTGTTCTAGTTTATGGCAACATAAAAACTAATACAACACGAAAAGGGTAGTTTTACGTGGTTTTAAAAGTAAGTGGGTTACTATTATGTAGTAGGGCGCTCGGAGTGCTATTGGTTTTGTTAAATTTTTAAATTTCAGCCCAATCGAATGATCAATGCAAAGATTCAATTTTTCGAAGATAATGAAAAGTAATCGACTTTCGAATGGATTTTCTTCAAAATAAATTAAAAATTACTCCCCGACGACCTGTAAATATAACGCACACGCAAGTTTGCCATCAAAGTTATTGCGGTGCTTAATCAAAATTTCCCAAAATTAATTTTTCAGTTTTACAGGAAGAAAAACAAACAAATTACCTTAAAATTGACGTTTTCGAAAACTTACACGATAATTAAATTGCGCGACGGGGGGTGCATTAATTAAATGTAAAAGCTTAAGTTGTCATCAATTTAAAAAAATTTCGTCACAGCAATAGATCGAAAATTGTTCGAGTTCGTCGGGATTAATGCACCGCCTCACTTTTGAGAAATCGTCGAACTGACTGGCGTCGCGGCGCTTGTTATACGTAACGCATGCTCCTCGCCGCAACCCTTCCACTATGCCGCTATGAATAACATTCTTTATCTCATTACCAAGCATTAGCTGAATAACTTAATTATCTCAAATGAACGTTTTTTCGAATAATCCGATACCTATAACAGTATACTTTCAATTTAAAAATTGATTTCTCCGTAATTTATCTACAAAATCGAAAACAATCTAATCCTAATCTAATAAATTCAAATTTAACAAAGGAGCGCGAAAACGGCGTGTGACGTCAAAAGACGGTAAAACAATCGCAGTTTTGCAAAGGACGCAAATTCTGTTGTATTGGAGTAAAACGTGTATAATTTACTGTGTAGAAATACAAGAGTATTTGCATACAAATAAAAACGGTCGCAAGTATCCCATTGTAAATAATCGATTTGTACTCGAAGGACCCTAGAAGATACAATTCCTCGAGACGCGACGAAAAATGCACACAAAAAACAATTTTAAAAAGTAAAGAAAAATTTGTTTTTTAGAATAAACAGCTTCTTATTGTGTCAGCTAAAAGTACCCACTTTAGATACTCGTAATAGAATAAAACATAAATCTTCAAATTTGTTTTGCTTAACAAGAAAATATCAAATTACCTTAGTACAAGCGAGGATTTCGTCTTTCAGTTCCTTTGTGTATTCAATGTTTCGGATTTCACAGACAACGATTACCTCAAACATAAAAATTATAAAATGTTTCAAGTTCATTTGTTTGAAATTGTAACAAAAGAATGTAAGAAAGCTACACTCCACTCCACGAATATTTAGACATACTTGAATAATAAAATATAAAAAATTGCAGAGTCGACACCAAGGACGAGAAAAAGACGCACATAAAGAAATACAGGATGGGATAGACTCTCAAAGAAAAAGTAAGTAAACAAAGCGGTACTCTTAGAGTCCCAGAGGAAGAAACTACAACATGAATGCTAGAAAATATAAGGACCGCAACATATAACATCTTTCGGAGGAACCTACGTCAATTCATCGCGTGCGACAATTCATCGCAATTAACTATAATCAAAATAAAAACAATATCGTTGTTTTGTCGCGGCGATGAATTGTCGCGGCGATAAATTGTCGAGGAGATGAATTGTCGCGGCGATAAATTGTCGCGGCGATAAATTGTCGCGGCGATAAATTGTCGCGGCGATAAACTGTCGCGGCGATAAACTGTCGCGGCGATAAATTGTCGCGGCGATATATTGTTGCGGCGATGAATCGTCGCCCGATGAATTGACTGTACACTCTTTCCAGACATCCTTTTAGATGCAGAAGGTGAGAGGGAAAACTGCTTCTATAAAGGAAGGCGCACCGCCGTGAAGATGATGGACGAAGCTTGGGTAAAACATGTGGACAGATCCCCAAACAGAGGAGTTGCTAAAAGAAGACCTGGAGAAAATCCTCGGAAACCATTACAATACAAGATACCTATGTGACCTTAAACCAGTTGTTTCCAAACTTTATTTTACCACGGCTCCCTTACAAAAATATTTGATTCTTCCATTTTATAAAATACTACAAACACAAAAATTTATATGTTACCTAACATACACTTTTTTGTCAATCCTGGATAATATTCGCGCCTCCCCTAGACTAGTCCACGCTTCCCAGTTTAAAACTTAAAAAACCATAACCAAAAAATCATAAAGCTGAAAGAAAATATTGAAGAGAAAATATCAATGGCTCCAAGCTGAAGATGGGCCTTATGAGCTGCTATGTTTCTATTCTGTTATAGATGCTTAGGCGGAGGCCACATGAAAAATTAGTGTCAAGAAAAGGACAGAAGTAATTGGCAAAACAAGGCAACAAAATCAATAGTTGCAGATCTTCAAAATCCCTCTATTGCGGCAGTCATCAACTGACTGAGAAAGCAATGCCATCAGCATCAGACCCAGGGTCTAGGACAACTCGGGCAAAGCCGCAATTATGACGTTCAAACCTGAGAGCCTGTTGATGTATAGGTCGACTTGGGAAGACTTTTCACTAAATGAGGAGCTTCAAAGTAAGAAAAAGCTCTTACAGAACTGCGCTAGAGCATCCGATATCAGCGGCAGCTTGTGTACTGGATGTAGACTGTAGAAAGTTAGTAAAATTTACTTAAAATTAGTAATTACATATTAAATAAAATTAGAAGTAAATATTACATCAATTATAGTAAATTTTATATCAAATTTAGTAAAAGTTACTTCAAATTTAGTAAAATTTACTTCAAATTTAGTAAAATTTACTTCAAAATTGGTGTGAGGCTGATTTGAACTTCAATTATAGTAAAAATTACCTACTTCAAAACACCAACAATTTTTCTCTGTATTGGACCCTTCCTTATAGACAGTGGCGGCTAGTGGCTTTTTCATTTGATGAGGCTAATCATAAAGTATAGTAATAATCAGCCCGTATTGACGTTAAATTTGCAATTTTTCACATTTCTGCTTTCGAGAGTAAAAGCTGCCACTCTCCCACCTTAGAAACAGTTACAAGGAAAATTTTTGTATAGTAGATTTTCTTTTACAAAATTTTGGAAGATTGCCCCATAGTTCCTCCAGGACAGCTTCAAGATTTTCTTTAGAAAGCATTGAAAAAGCCAGAAAAAGTTGTTTATTGTAGCATTCCTAAGATTTTCTAATTTCCCAAGACTTTCTTGATTTTCTTAAATTTAGTTGAATTTCCTACTATATTCTATATTTTCTCGAATTTTCTATTTCCTTGGATTTTCTCAATTTTCTCAAGTTTTTCTTTAATTGTTCACTAGATTTTCCCAGCGATTTTCTTCTCGGTTTCAAAGTGAAGGAAAATCCGAGAAAATTTCGCAAGGAATAACAAAAATTTACGTCATAATTCCAGTAAAAGGGCCTAACTATTTAATAAAGTTGATCACAAATCATGAACAAAAATTGTTAGTTTCCGAAACCGGGGGGTCTGGGGGGTATGGAATACCCCCCAGGGCCTCTTAATCTTTCAATGCATTTACACCGAAGGTTTAAACTGTGTAATCTGAGTTGCAGTTCATGTGATAACTGTAATAACTACACAAAGGGGAAACCGCAAACCAAATTTTTGTACACCAGATTTCCATTTATGAAATTTCTTTGAATTTTCTAAAATTTCCCCGGATTTCCTAAAATTTCCTGAGATTTTCTAAAATTTTCTTGGATTACCTAAGATTTCCTTCGATTGCCTAAGATTTCCTTGGATTGCCTAAGATTTCATTGGATTTCCTAAGATTTCCTAGGATTGCAAAAGATTTCCTTGGTTTTCTAAAATTTCCCGTCTCTTGTACACCAAATTTCTCCAGAGATTTCCCCCTCGTAACTACATCAAAGTTCCATCAATTATCCAAGTACTCCTTAACGCAGATCGGAAGACAAAGGACATTCTGGTTGCCTTAAAATACAAAAAAATTGAAATTAAACAAATAAATCTTAGGAAATCCGAGGAAATGGGAAAACTGAGGTAGTTAGAAAAATTTACGAAATCTTAAAAAAGCTTAGGAATTTTTAGGAAATTTAGGAAATCAAGAAATCTTATGATATTACAGACAACCTTTGTTTTTTGGTATTTTTAAGATAGTTTTCCCGGAAAATTCTTTCGAAAGAAGATGTGGGAAATCTCGGAAAATCCAAAAAAAACCTTACAAAATGAAATCCGGTTTACAAAAATCCCACGTAAGGGGTAAATGAGGCTGTTGAGGAGAAGGTAAATTAATAGATTTTGTTATCTGCTGAATTTTAAGATGTAGCAGCAAAGCTTCAGCTCAAAATTCAGCTAATTAGCTGACGCTGAAAAGCAGCTGAATTTTAAGCTGACAGACCGCAGTGGCAGCAAATAATTTGCCGACAAATTTTTTTAGCACAAAATGTTACTTGGGAATATCTCCATGCCCTTCTACCTAAAATCCAGAATCTAGAAGAGTGCACTGGGGGGTATGAAAGACACCCCCCCCCCCCCGGATTACACCAATTTATTGTTTTGTGACTTAAATAACATGTTTAGAGTTTTGGAATCGGAAAAAAACAGGTTTCGCTGCTAAGTCTAAAAGTACTTTTATTTTTGCACATCAGGGAGTAAAAGTCTAAACATAATATTTAAGTAACAAAATAATTGGTGTAATCCGGGGGGGGGGTGTATATACCCCCCAGTGCACTCATCTACACCTTTTGCAGCTGTAATTCAGAAAAGATCAACTGCTATTCAGAAAATGTCAATTTATTATAATTCAGATCTGTCAACTGATATTCAGAAATCGTCAACTGTAATTCAGATTTGCCAGTTGATTTTCAGAATCGTCAGTTGTAATTCAGATTTGTCAACTAATATTTAGAAATCGTGAATTGTAATTCAGATTTGTCAACTGATATTCAGAAATGGTTAATTGTAATTCAGCTCTATACATATTATTTAAGTCACAATACAATTGGGGTAATCCGGGGCGTCTGGGGGGTATGGAACACCCTCCAGTGCACTCTTCTGAATTCTGAATTTTAGGTAGGAGGGCAGGGAGATATCCCTACGCGCATTTAGGCCACTAAATGGGGCCCATTGTCACTACTCAAGCCATCTTGTCTCCAGGATGAATTTGATCGAGACAGCTGCATCGGAGGTAGCACAATGGGCCAGTGGCAGTGCAACAGTAGCTAAGGTCACTAAGCAAATATACAAAGCGGGCTCCCAAAAAAAACAATGTATTAATTTTGAATTGGATTTCATTTCGTTGGGCACTCATAAAAAAATAAATTTTTTTGGGGGTTCCCCTTTCGATAGGGGTTCCCCTATCTATTTGCCTATTTTATTTTCAACTTCAAATTTATTTTTAAAATTTTTTTTTCTTTGAACATTTTCGGGAACGTGCCCCCCTGGCAAGGGGCCTGGTATATTATTTAAAAATCTCTTTTGGGGATTTACTACCCTTTATGGTCCCGGGCCCCTAAGCATTGCTTACATTATTGATATCCAGCCGCCGTTGCCAGGCAAACTTAAAAAATAGGAAATTCGAAGAAATTTGGAAAATTCAGAATATTTTAGGAAGGCCAAAGAAATCTCAGAAAATTTAATAAGCTAAAAAATAAAGCTCATCCGGAGTAGTCTTAAAATTTCCTAAGATTTTCCTTTTGCATATCACAATTTCCCCTCGGTTTCCCAGAAATCTTTAGAAAACTCCGGTGTATTGCTACTGAAGAGAAATCTGAAGAGATTCGGAAAATTCCAGAAAATCTCAAGGAATATTTAAATCTTAGAAAAAAAATTTTACGTAATTTAAGAAAATCTTGAAGAAGAAAACGTAGAAAATTCTAGGAGATTTTTAAAAATCCAAAGAAATTTTAGAAAATTCTACAAAATTTCGGAATATTAAGAAATTCTAAGAAATGAGAAATCCGACGAAGGTAGAAAATTTTAAGATATCTTAATAAGAAATCTCGGAAAATCTTAATAAAGCCAAGGAAATTTCAAAAAATAAAAAAAGGCCATCTATAGTATTCTTATAAGATTTCCTTGTGTTTCTTGTTTCTTAAGACTTCCTGGGATCAATTTTATTGATTTTGATGGGTCATTTCCTCTTGGAATCACTGGAATTCTATGAAAATCTTTGGAATTCCATGGAAATCATTGGAATTCTGAGTCCTGTATACAAAATTATTTTGGGATATTTACCCTTTAAAATCCGGTTAATTTTTTAAAGTTTTGTGAGAAGAATCTCTACCTTCAGTTCTCTAATGATCCGGTAGCTCAAAAACCGGTACTTACCGCACATGGAAAGCCGCCAGATGGTAGATATTGTAGACGAATGTGTAAATCTCTAAAAAAAAATTGTTGAAAACCGGAAAGAGAGTGCAAAAATCTATTGAGGTGCTCTTGGGCGCCACATAACTTCCTTACGTTTTAGAGTAGAGTAGCTTAATTAAAAGGAAGCTTTAAAAAAAAGTTTTAAATTATTAATGCGATTGGACGACGATAAGAATTTGTGATAAATTATGTAGTGCAGACTAAATAAGTCTTCTGTGTTCCAAGTTTCCTCCTAGATAAAATCTTGAATAGAAATCCCTAGAGAGCCAATTAATCTACAAGTTCCAATACACTACTACGACGATCGCTTACAGTAACTGTTCCTTTAATAATGCGTCCATCGGTCTATCGGCAGGACAATTTCGTCCTGCTCAATAAATTAAAAAAAAATAAAAATTAGTAATTTTCAAATAAAAACATTTTAGGCTGAAAGGAAAATTATTTTTAAGCTTGAAAAATATTTTTATAGAAATTATTGTTTGCTCAAGTTTCTCGCCATTATGTTGTGCATGTTTTAGTCAAAAACATCATTAATTATTTTGTTTGTTTGCGAGTTTCTTTACTTTGTTGGTTTCGTGTGATTGACACCGAATAAATAAACTTTGACGTAGCAGATGTGTGGTGAATTTTAACAATTTTAGTGTTCATTTTTTCTCCCATCGATCTAACTTTTAAAATAAAAATACTCTGGCGACGATAATTTTTCCACACACAAAAATTGTATTATTGTATTTTTAATTTCACTTGGCGCTCAGCAACAGCTTTCGAAGTGCGGCGGAGGGTTAAAATCATTTCGATATTTTTTTTTTTTAATTTTTTACTTGTAATTTTCTAGAAAAGCAGGAAAAGCCGATAGCGCTTCGTGCCCTATTAAAGATATCCTAAAACGATTTCAAAACAAATTAGCCGATATAAATTATCAACTAAGCGCTTATTTACATAAATTTTAATATTCGGGTTAAGTGTTTTAATAGCTACGGCAATACCGGCATCAACCCACTTGTTTAGCAATTTCAAGTCCCATCGTTCCATTTTCCGCTAAATTAAAACAAAATTTTTGCTAAAGGCCCTCTATACACGCACGTGTTGCAACGAAAGTGTAGAGCGTGTGTAGGGTGCTTTACATAGTAACATTACTGAAATCTTGTCGGTTAAGTCATTTCCAAAGCAATTAATTTTGGTTTTTCCCCATATAGCTATATATGGAGCACTGCTGACGTTTGCTATTTTAATTAGAGAGCCTGTTAAGAGCAAAACAACAGTAGCAGAAATTTTAAGTTCAAACAATGGTAAGACAATGATAATGCATGGTTTCCTAATGAGGCCGTAATTACTTCATTTTCCTTCTGTTCGTCTTCCGACGCTGAAAGCGCGTATCTCGCACCTTCGTTGTCAGAGCTGCAATTAGAAAATTGCCAAGTATTTTAATAAAATTATTAAAAGCTACAAAATCGCAACTTTTTAAATTTTGAATATCTCGAGAATTATTTGTTACAGAAGAAAAACATTCGACATAATTTTGTGGAAAATTTCATTTCCTATAAAATCGATCTCTTGATGTCTTGTCGAGAGTTTCACGTTTAACGAGTAAAATTCAAATTTGTGAGTCAAGTTGTTGTTTTATTGCTTAAAAGTATTTTTATTTATGTAAATTATTCGAATTAATTTAATATATTGCCAGATTTCGTTCAAGCAAACCGTACTTTCTTTGTTATTTTCTAAAAACATTTGTTGTAAAATTTTTTAATAAATGAAATTTTACAAATTATAATAATTGTATTTGTCACATGTTTTATAAGTAACCGACTCCGCTGATTTTAAATTATCCGCCTAGATATTTTTCTGTTGTTCTACTAAAATAGATTGTAAAATCACTGCCTGATTTTTTCCTCGAGGTTTACAGCAGCCGATACTCATTTCAGATTATGTTAATATGTAGGAATGGTCAGGGGCGGAACTACCGGGGTGGGTGGGTGCTACGCATAGGGCCCCCGGCTAAAAGGGCCCCTAGTTGTACTGTGACCTTTTCAATCTTTTTAAAAAAATTTAAAACCATTAAAAATAATCTAGTATTTCGATAAATCAGAAAATAAAAAAGAAAAAAAAATCTTAATTTTAAAATAAAAAAAAAATTAAAAAATGAAAATGAAAAAATAAATGAAAAATGAAAAATTATATCCCTGGCAAAATTTGGGAAATCTTAAATAACTTTTCCAGATTTTGCAAAGAAGTGGGAACCCTGTAATCTTGAGCGATTTTTAAATCCTGATTTATCTAATAAATTAATTTATATTCTAGAAAATCTTAGGATAGCCAATAGCCAAGGAAATCTCAGAAAATTAAAAAAGGGAAAAGGGAATTAATCTATGGATTAATTAAAGATATCCCGAGTTTCCTAAGAATTCCTTGGGAATAAAATGGCATTCTTAAGTTTTACTAAGATTTTATAGAATTTCCAATTTGCTTGGATTTTTTTTCACTTTTGCATTTCTGAATTTTCCCTTCGCTTTCCCGGTTAGTACAAAACTAAAGGAAAATCGCCGGAAAAATTGTGTGTACTAGTGAAGGGAAATTTGATGAAATTCTGGAAAATTCCAAGACATCTCAACAAACCGATTTTTAGAAAATTTGTTGAAATATAGAAAATCTCAAGAAATCCATAGAAATTTCAAGAAAATCTCAGGAAACTCGAGAAAATTTTAGTAAATAAGAAATCGAGAGAAATGCAGAAAACTCGAGGAAATGGAAAATTCTAAGGTATTTTAAGATATCTCGAAAAATCCAGAAAATTTTCTAAAATCTAAAAAATTTATCTCAGAAAATTGAAATTAAGGTATAATTTCCAAATTGTAATAAAATTAAATAGGGGGGGGGGGATATCTATATCCGCTCTTGTTTGGAAAGAATTCTTTGGAAAACGCTGGATTTGCATGGAAATCGTCGGAATTCCAAAATTATGGTTATACACACGGGTCCCTCACCTGCTTGTTACGCCACTGGGAAAAGTAGGTAAACAAAGTAGGTTCTAACCACTTATTATTTTTTCGAAATTTTCGTGAAACAATGTGGATGTCAATTATGTTGTAAATCGATTAAAATTTCATTATGTTCACTCAGTACTCAGTATTACTTTGTATTAAAATTGTGGCGTGACGATAAGAAGGATCAGAACATAATAATAATGTTAGTAATCTCCTTATCTGGAATATAGAGACATATTATCCTGTGTGTTTAGTTTTGGTAAAAACACCAACCAACGTAATTAGATTTACGCGTACGAAACACAGCATAAATTTACCTTTACCTTACGCAATATGTAAATAAATTAATTAATTTACTTGTACCTCCGTTATAGTTGTAACACTGGCGGCTAATTTCAGTGGTGGCAGCTGATACTGGAAATATCAGGAAATTTTCAATTCGAGCGTACAGAGTGGTACAAAACAAAAGTTACAATATTTTACAATTGTTTCTCTCTCTCTCTCTCTCTCTCTTGCAAAAACTCAAATTACATCAGACTTTCTTACTTTATTTTATTAAAATTTGCGGTTGTAAGCTTTTCGGCTTTATAGACGAATATATCCTAAACCAACAGAATTTTCCGTTAGATTTGTGTCATCCATTTATGATTTTTGAGATTTAAATGCGTATCTTTTTGTTTATCTAATCTATTTTAACCGGACTACAAGGGTAGAATAAATTTCTGGTATAGGTGTATGTTTTAGTGGAAGATAAATAAAAGATCGTTCCGTGAATAAAGAACTTGTCTAACACTGTATTCGCACAAGATGGATGGTATTTTAACACGACAGTGCATTGGTCGTTCTGAAATATGACATCGTGGGATTTACTGCCACTATTTGGCGTATACACCAGAAAATTCGAATTTAAACCTTGTTCATTCTTCAACATAGCTTCAAACTTCGAACGGCTTTTGTGTAACTATCATTGCGCGCACAAAAAAATTCTGAAATACTTTTTTGTAGTAAATTTAATTTACTATATTTTTCATAATAGGTAATTTTACCGTGAGATCAACCCAAAACGAGATGTTTGTAGTAGTTGTAGTTCATCCTGGTTGATGCAAAAAAATTGAAGGATAACGAAGGATAATATTGGGAGTTTATTTTAAAACCGAATCAACAAAGCAAAAGTTTTCCGTGGCTCGCGGCAAAATTTTAACAGTGCGGATCGATATTTGTTAACTTGGAAAATTTCTAATGCATAATAAATTATTAAAAACACTTGGAGAGCTTATTTTCAAAAATTAAACAAAGTATTTATTTTTATTTAGTTTGGGAATTTATAAATTGCATCGAACGACGAGAAGTTGATCCTCGAGCAGGATATTAACGAAAAGTTTCAAACTCAGCCACGAGGAAAATTTATCATAAAACTGAAGGCAGTAATATTCGGAATAAAATAAACTAAAATTTCCTCTTAACAATATTTTCCTTTAAAATTGGTTTTGAAAGTGAGTATCGCAGTTTTAGCAAAACTTCCAGTTTGCGATATTGCGAGGAAGTTTTAATCGTAAGATTGCTATCATTACAAAATGACCATGCGACATGTCTTGCATTTGTAAGGAATTTTCCAAAAGTAGACAAAGATAAAAAACGTTAATGTGTTGCAGGGTTTACAAAAGATTAAGGAAATTTATCTTCTGTACTTCCTCCACAAAAGGAAACTCAAGTACACAGTAATGGCATAATCAAATTGATAGCTCCTTCTAACAAAGACATCGGCACTACTTTTTTACACCTGCCCTTTGTAACGGAATTTTTGAAAAGAAAACACAATCAAACGAAAATTAACGTAAATAGAAAGTCGAGATTTTTAATCATAAAAAATGTAATCTAAAGTCTTAAATTAAAAAAAATGTCTAACAAGGGGATTACGTAGAACGGCAAAATGTTTAATTAACGTCTTATTAAGTTTTCAAATTTAATCGTATCATCATATTTTACGTAAAGTGATATTTTGTGTTAAGCACCTCCAAATTATAACATCAAAATAAACGCCTGCAGTTACGCAGGTACAGGAACAATGGAAATCGGAAAGTCCCCCTTAAGATGAGAGATAAATCAATGATTTTGATGGCTACAAACGCTACACGTAACAAGCGATTTAATTAAAAACAAAACGGTTTTAACTTTTTTTGCAGTTAAATCTTGTTTACCGAACGAACATTCAAATCAATTTGTTAATTTTTTGACACTTTTAAGTCCGGATTGCATTTTTAACACTTTTTTTTATGAAATCTCATCGGGGACGGTCTGACATTTGAGATAAGGACAAATTAAAAAGAATTTAGTTTTTAAGGAAAAATCCTTAAAAGAAAAATTAATTAATATTTTCAAAATTCCAAAAAAATATTTTACGCTACAACTGAATTAAATCGGCTGACTTCCGTTAGGCTTGACAAACTATTAGTATAATTTACACAGCCCATTAGCATATTATATCTTAGATCTAGGGGTAAAAATTTCTGTACACAAGATTCGGAATTCCAGAGATTTCCAAAGAATTCCAGGGATTTCCAAGGTATTCCAGCGATTTTTAAGTAATTCCAGGGATTTCCAAAGAATTCCAGAGATTTCCTAGAAATTGCAATGATTTCAAAAAAAGTTCAAATCTAATGAAAATCCACTGATTTCCAAAAAATTTCCAAGATTTCCAGGGAATTCCAAGGATTTCAAAGGGAATTCCAAGCAAGTGTACCTATACAAAATTTTCGAGATATTTACCCCTCGTTGTAGATCTTATGATTATTTGGGGGGGGGGGGGGGGGGGTAGACAAAATATTTATTAAAGATAATAAAATAAAAATGTAAGCTGGCTTTGGCGAGATAACCTGTTTCTGCCTCCAAATTTTTCAATTTTTCAAATTCTCGAAGTATTGTAATTTAAAATTAAAAAAAAAATTGACCCCCTTTTTTTGAAATTTTTATGTTTTATTAAACATTTATATTATCTTTGAAAAATGTCTGTATATGTGTGTGCGTATGTATGTCTGTGAACACGATAGCAACCAAACGAAGTAACAAAATCACTCAAAATTTTAAATTTAAGTTCTGATCTGTTGTGATTGAAGATAAATGAAATCGTATGGGGGGAACGGGGGGTTTACTTGAAGCGATAAAACATAATCCATCATAACTTCGAAATGCATTGAAATAGGTAAAAGTTTATTATGACAAAAAATTAACAGCATCAAATTACCTACAACTTTTGTTCTATAAAATTTTTTCCAAAATGATTTTAAAAAATTAAAAAAAAAATTTTTTTACAAAATATTTAAATTCTTGATCAAGGGATAAAAATCTCAAAAAAATATTATACACATTTATTTCCACGGAATTCTAGGTATTTTTAGGGATTTCCGAGGATTTCAGAAACTTTCAAAAAACAAATAACTTCCAGGTATTTCCAAAAAAATTGCCGAGATTTTCAAGAAATCCTAGAGATTTCAAATGACTAAAATAACAAAAAATGAAAGTAAATAGCTCAACGACATGTATTCCACATTATCTACCGGACAGGAATCTCTGTTTTTAAATAAAACTCGGATACAACTCCACATTAAAAAATATCTCTGTGATACCCGATTTCTTCATCTAGATGTATTTCTATGATCCGAATCATAGAGGGCACGTAAAGCCGGCGGTCCGCATAAGTTGCTGATTTGCCCTCATAAAAAAATCAAGGGTTACAGCCACATCTGAGACGAGCCTAGCAAGCTGCCTCAGATGTAAAGCAATTAATATGCTCATAGACTTGTGTCTTCGGCTCTGTCTTCCATAGAAGACAGCTCGAGATCAAGGCAAACAGGATTTATCCTAGCCTAAAGTGGAAGAAGAAGAGAAATTACTTAACATACATTTTTTATATTTAAATAATTTATTAAAATACATTATTTTACTAAATTGATCGACTGCATGTTTGTAATTTGGTGATAGTTATATTGTCCGTTAAAAAAGAGATATCCACGCGAAGATATGTATCGATTATGTGGGTTAATATCTGTTTATGATTTTTCAATAGCAAAATAGCTCGAGAAGGAGATATCCGCGCGAAGATATGCATCTGTTATGTAGGTTATCGATATATTTACTATCGAGAATCGGGATAATTAAGAAAGATGCACTGGAAGGCGTTCCACGCCCCCCAGACCCCCCGGATTTACACCTTCATTTTATGATATAAAGGGGAAACCTACAAAAATGCACAAAACGTTCCGTTTCTAGGAAACAGGCCCGTAGCCCGGTGGAGAAGCACCTGAGTGCAAAAATAAAATAGGTAAATATATATATTTTCAAGTGGAAAAACTAAATTTTTTCCGGAAAAAAATTGCCGGAAAGAAGAACTCCCAAAAAATGTTTTTCCGTTTACGAGTGCCCCCCCTCCCCGAAATAAAATCCTGGCTACGGGCCTGCTAGTAACTCTTAAAGAATAAGAAATTCGGAAATAGCCTAATAGCCATTAGCTTAGTATGTTGCTAAATAACTGCTGATACTAAGGTACCCGGTTCAAATCCGGAGGGAATCTAAAATTTCTTATGATGGCACGTAAAGCCGGCGGTCCCCCTGGGTTGATGATTTTACCTCATCAACAAAAAATCCAGGGTTACAGGCACATCTGAGACAAGCTCAGCCAGCTGCCTCAGATGTAAAGCAATTAATATATGCTCACAGACTTGTGACTTCGGCTCTGTCTTCAACAGCCCGAGGTCAAGGCAAACAAGATTTATCCTAGCCTAAAAGTGGAGGAAGAAGAAGAAGATTTTTGAAAATCTTAAATTGCACTGGAGGGCATTCCATGCCGCATATTTTAAAAAAAGCTCACTTTTTTATTTTAAATGCTAAAATGCAAGTTTTAAAAACGCTAAACGTAGGAGTAATCCGGGGGGTCTGGGGGGCATGGAATGCCCTCCAGTGCACTATTTGCTCTTTCTTCACGGGTTAGTTTGTTATCAACGTTTGAAAATATTTATTATCGAGATAATTAACAAGAGTCGCACTGGAAGCTTCCAGACCCCCCGGATTTACTCCTTCATTTTAGGTGCGGATCTAGGACAGAAGACTCTGTTTTTAAGTAAAATTCGGTTATTATTAACGTAATTCATTTTAAATAAAATTTGCATTTTACTGCTTTAGTGCCGCTCGTCGCCGGCAGTAAAAAATATTTAATTTATTAGCTTATTTATTTAATCCGTTAATGTAAATTTCAAAATTTGGAGTTATTACACTGCATTTGATGTGATAATCCGTAATTTGGATCTTGTACACTGACAGTTTCCCGAATTTTCATCAAATGAAACGAAATAAATTTAGAAAGCAATAAAGGTATTAGAAGTTGAATTTTATGTAACTTAGCTGGGGTTGCTATTAACTTTCATTAGTTGTTTCTGCTTTTCGGTATTCGTATTTGGAGTCAGTGTTGCTCCACTATAATACCACCTTAGTTACATCTATATTTAGTTGATCAAATTATACCTGGATTTTTGGATTCTTTGCAACTTCTATAATTGCTCTAAATAATTTATGATGTGTATTATTGAGCGAGAAAAACAAATACATGTAGGAGTATTAGAGAAAAATTGGATTCGAATGATTGAGTGGTAATTTTTCGATCTTGACAGTGCAGATTTTTAACGCAAGCTTCCGTATTGTGATTGATTAACTTTGGTGTGTTCGATTTGGCTAATCGTAAAGCGGCACGCACATCGACATAAACGTTAAGGGAACTTCGTTAATGCTTTCAACGGACGGACGTCTCGAACGTGCAATTAAAGTAGTTATTGCATCGATCTCGAAGACCGTTGCATTTAAGTATCATTAAATGTTTTGGCTTTAGAAAGACCAATAAAAAGTCGAATAAAACCCAGCTCGAGTTTTCTTTTTTCTTGGTTTTCCTAAAAGCTTTCTTGATCAACTTGATACAAGGCTGATTACTTTATTTGCAGCACGTACAGCTTCAAACTATAAATATGCCACAAACGAGAATTGCCAAGTTCGAGATTTTCAAGGAAGCTCAAGTAGCCACTTGTTAACTTTTTTTTCAAAGTGCAATCCAATTTTAAATCTTCCGAAAACAAAGGCCGAGAGAGGTCGAGTTAAAATTCGGCGAGTCGATGAGGGACCGAAATTGATTATTAATTACGACGTTGTTTTAAAAATGTGCACCCTTAATGAATTAGCGGCTCAGTGTCCTTTATGTTGACTCGCTAAATTGATAGGATCGTTTATCTCCTGCTTGTACAGAAGCTCTAATAAATTACCAGCGTTTGCTTCATAATGAAGCGTATCGGAATTGGAACAAGACGTGGAGAGTGTACTTATCTCCGTACATACTAAAGCTATTAAATGACTTGTATCAAATATTAACAAACTTTCAAATTAAATTTTCAAATTAATAATTCAACTAGCGGCTTTGTTTCTCCGACCTAGCATATTCTGTCGCACGAATCGCTCAAGCGATATTTGCCCAACTTTAAATCTCCTACTATCGAATTTTCTATTCGCTCAGATCACTTAAAAATGAAAACGGCCAAACTTTAATATTACGGGATCAAATTTCTCGATAGTTTAAGTTTTGCTAAATGTTTGGATTATAACTTTCGCGGTGCAAATTTAACCGCAAGCCACGCAAAATGCTACAAGTTCTCTAATTAAATCACATTCAAGATTCCTGCTTATTATTTGTGTTATTTTCTAAACCTTCCTGCTCAAATTACTTCTCATTGAAGTATTTTCATTAATCTCCAGGTAGCTTTCGCAAGCATGCTTAAATAGTTAACTTAAATTAACTTAAGATATTAATTAACACTAACTCCGCTGCGCTCCGAGCGCTCCGGGCCACTTTGGTTTTCGCTTAACTCGCTAAAAACACCCCCGAACTCAATCCACCTCGACTTGGAAGCCCGCACTTGGCGAGGTACTACATGCCACTAAATGGCCACTATCACTAAAACTAGTTCAGAGCACACGTACCGTTAACAGAAAACCCGTTACTTGCAATTTCTATGTACTCCCATGTTAAACGTAATATATGGAAAATTTCCATTTTCAAATGGTATATTGGAAAAAATGAAATTCGTGGAATCAATTCCCTGACAAAAACCATTTCCATGGAATTCCAAAGATTTCTCCAAGAATTCTAATGATTTCAAGGGGGAAACAAGGGGGAGGTAACGACACAACTGTTCCCCTCCCATCAAAGCCAACAAAATAACTAAATTTTGTTAAAACTTAAAAAATAAATCTAAATTCTTGTCAAAAAATATGTATTTACTCTCCCCAGCCTCATTTACCTCAAAATTTAAGGAAGTTTTAATAAATAGAAAATACAAAAAAATTAGAAAATTTTTTCTTATTTTTTCAATTTTTTGAAATTTTCTTGAGTTTTCTAAATTTTTTCTTAAATATCTTAGCATTTTCTACATTTTCTGGGATTTTCCATTTCACAAGATGCCCTAAGATTCTGAAGCTTTCCAGATTCATCTAAGATTTCTTAGGATTTTCTAGAGTTCCTAAGATATCCTAAAATTTCCTGGTATTTCTTAACATTTTTCCGGTTTTCTGTAGATTTTCTTTCACTTGTACCCCAGATTTCACTCTTGATTTTAAGAAAACTAATGAGAAATTTAGAACAAATATTTTGTAAAAAATTTAAAAAATAAAAAAGAATTCAAAATTTTCTTCAATTTCTTCAAATTTCTTAAGATTTTTTAGATTTTTTCGGATTTTCTATTTATTAAAATGTCTTCGAATTTCCCTAAATTACCTTGAAATTCTTAAAATTTCCATGAAATTCTTAAGATTTGCATGAAAAAAAATCTTAGATTGTTTGTAATTTCTTCGAATATCTTCAGATTGCTCTTCACTAGTACACCCGAGTTTTTTCAAAAAACCAAAGAAAAATCGTGAAACACAAAAGTGAAGGAAAATCTTATGAAATTAGGAAGTCTTGAGAATGATCGAGATAAACTTTACTTTTTAGATTTTTCAATTTTCTGAGATTCCAAATAAGTGTACACAAAATTTACGAGGTATTTATCCCTTGAAGAAGAATGTCAAGAAGACAACGGCAAATCTAAGGAGGTTGGGGTTATGGAATGAAAGGAAGGTTAAATATTCCAGCATTTTAAATTAATTCTTGTAATGAAATAATTATTTAAATTTACTTAACCCATGAGGGGGGGGGTGAACACCCAAAACCACCCCCTATATACGGCCCTGCCAGGAACTATTAAAATATTTGACCTATAAAATGAAAGAATTTTTTTTTAGAATTTTTTCGTTTTCTGGCCCATAATGAAAACAGTTTGCCAACCCCTGGTCTAGATGCAACGGAAAAACTTTTTTTCTGTGGAAAGTTTTGTTTTCTACGTATAGAAGATCAAATATATAGAGATTAGAGTGGGTGAAAGATTGAATTTCAGTCCTCATCCTCTCTCCCATAGAAAAAAGATGGTTTTTGTTGTTGGCTATCTGGATTGGACGCTGAGGAGCAGTGGCGTATTTAGAAAATGCTTTTGGGAGGGGCAGATTAAAGATCTGATTAATTTATTAATTTAAGTTAATTATAAAAATAATATAAAAATATAAAGTGAAAATTGTAAACCGGGGGGTCTGGGGGGTGTGGAACACCCTCCAGTACATATCGCAGGATTTCCACTCTTTTAGAATACTTAGAGAAGATAGGGGATAGAAATTAAAATGCTCGGCTAAAGAAAATTAGAATTTGAAAAAACTTAATCGATTGATATGTGGTTCAAGTAAGGAGAGGCTATGTCTAGTCGAAATTCGGAAAATTCTCAGTCAATTCCTTGGTTCCTATTGACGGGCTGGGGGAGCTTGAACAACTTCTTGTGAGTGCGCAGTCTGGCCGAATTCGGGAACTACAGATGTGGAGATAGTGAGGAAGATAATAAAAATAAAAACAAAACAAAAGTTTTGAAGTAAATTTTACTGAAATTGAAGTAAATGTTACAAAATTTAAAGTAATTTTTATTAAATTTAAAGTAAATTTTACTAAATTTGAAGTTCAAATCAGCCTCACACCAATTTTGAAGTAAATTTTACTAAAATTGAAGTAAATTTTACTAAATTTGAAGTAAATACTACTAAATTTGAAGTAAATTTAACTAAATTTGAAGTCAATGTTACTAGGGGAAAGGCTTGCAGGTTGCCACCCCATAGCTTTTTTGGTCATAACTCGTCATACAATCAACGTATTGTTGATATAATAACATATACAGGTAAGGGGAAGTATAAAGCCACGATCCTGCGCAAAAAATCATTTTAATTCTCAAAAACTAAAAATTTACAGCAAATTTTCAAAAGTATCTAAAATCGACACCTTGAAATTTCGGCTTGCAGGTTGCCACCCCTTGAAAAATTGTTGAAAATGTAGAAAAACTCAAGTAAAAACATATGATTTATATTAATTACACTTAGTGGCTGTGAGAAAAAAAAATGAGAGTAAATTGACAAGAAAAAAAAAAGTTAAAATTGAAAAAAAAATTTAATTTTTTTTTCATTTAAATCTAAAAATTTATAAAAAATGCATCAATTATTAGTAAATAATTATTTATATTAATTTTTGAAATATTTAAGAAGCGTTTACGTCAATAGGTACATAAAATATGCAATGGGGGGGTTAAACCTCCCCCCCCCCCCTTTGCGCGGGAACCTGTCCTGGGCCAATTTAGGGGCTTATGTTGCCACTGTCCCTAAATAGTCACTGTAGTATACGTCACAATGTAAAATAAGAGGGGTGGCAACCTGCAAGCCAAAAAAGGTGGCAACCTGCATTTTTACACCACTTTAGAATATACAGGAAGAAAAACTTCCAACTCATGATATGTTTAGAATTATTTAAGAATAATAAAAATTGAATGAAAAAGCAACACAGCAAAAATATTTCCCTTAAATTTTTTTTGAAAATGTTCAATTTATGGGCACAGAAGAAAAACACAATTTTAATTTTTCATTTTTTTACAAATAAAATTTCACATTTTGTTTACCAAACACCTGTTATTGTGTTTGAGTGCATCACAATTACATTAAAAGCGACAACTACTCGTTTGTATTCGATGTCCGTCGAAATTTAGGGGATGACAATGTTAGAATGTCAAAATCCGGCAGGGGTGGCAACCTGCAAGCAGTGGCAACCTGCAAGCCTCTCCCCTAAATTTAAAGTAAATTTTACTACATTTGAGGTAAATTTAACTAAATTTAAAGTAAATTTTACTAAATTTGAAGTAAATGTTACTAAATTTGATATAAAATTTACTCTAATTGATGTAATTTTTGCTGCGTATTTAATTGTTTCAATTCTGAACTACCTGACTTTTTCGTTTTATTAATTTTACCTGACGCTCACACTCAATGTTTTTTACTCAATATTTTTTAAGAATAATTTAAAAATAAAATATTAGTTTTTTTGGTTAATTTAAAAAGTTGTATCCTGCAATGAAATTACATAGTATAGAAATAAAGCAATATAACTTTTATTTGATGCAAGCTTTAATTGCGACATAGCATTCCCACAGGGAAAATTTAATTTTCGACATTTTCAGGCAGTATTTTTCCAATTGTATAAATAAAGATGCATCCTCCAATCGAAATATATAGGAATAAAATTGTAGAGCATAAAATAATACCCCACTTCTGGTAGAACTTATTTTAAAATAAATTCCTGCATTAGATATCAATATTATAAAATACAGGCGAAATCTTGACTTTCCGCATAATATTTATTTTAACATTTTTTTTGTTAATTCGAAAACCGTGCATTTTATGATGGAACTCAATAAAAATAAAAGTAGAGCATAAAACTTCATTCGACTTTTGTTCAAAATTTATTTTTATAAAATTGCAGGTTTCACTGCAAACCTTATTGATAAATAACATATAAATTTAACTATTCAGATCTTTTTGGATGCAATTTTCGTATTTATGCACACAGATTTTATATAAACAGAAATTTCAATTTTATGTGGGTAATTAAATACCTTACATTTTAGCTCATCAATTTGCTTTCGGTTAATTAAGATTAAATTAAATGCTTTTCGAAATTTCAGTAAAATTTTCACATTCTGCATGTTTTGCTTTTTCCATATTTTTACTGCGATGGTTTAAGTGTTTACTATGTTTTTAGTTATTTTATGCAATTTATGCAAAATAAATATAAAAAAGCGAAAAACTTCGATTCTAAAGACGAATACGCTAATTTATGTAGGTAGAAATTACGTAAAACTTCTTTCCCATTTTCATTCCATTGCATATTTATATTAAAACTTTTTTTTATTAAATCATTTCCAAGTTAGCAAATTAATCATATTGTGCGAAAAATTCGGAGGTTTGAAGAACGTACTATACGTAGTAAAAAAATTAATATAAGTTAGTTTTAATTAAAAAAAAAATTAAAAATAAATAACTTTTTTGAAAACACAATTAGTAAGCACACTGAACAATTAAAACTTAAGCTAGCGCTTGCTGGTAAGTGAACACATAATCCTCGAACAAATCTGCTTAATATCCAATCTGAAAATTAAAATTCGTAAAAAAAAAATAAAAAAAAAATAAAAATTCTTACCGTTTGAGTTTCTTTGTTATTGGTGTGTGTGAAAATGTCGTCCAGCATCAGGGCATTAATTTCCGGTCGAGGTCGGACTAGCATCCTAGTGCGTTGCAAACTGTATTCGGGACCTTTGAAATCACTCCAATACACTCCCTGATAGATATTCCCGCGAGGAATGAAAGCATCAAAATACTTTCCATTCAGGTTGCTTCTATCGCAGCTTTTATACCACCAACCGCCAACTACGATTTTAAATTGAAACTAAGAGTCTGGCCGTAAGGATTAAGTCGGATCTTACCGTGAGCTTTGGCGCAGTTTCCTTGCGGCCAATTATCTTCATCCATATCTTTGGTGGTAAACCTATTTCCGGCGTGGTACTGCAAGGAATTCCCAGCATCTCCCGAATATCCCCCTAAAACTTTTAAAGGATACCGTTGGATCTCCGATCCAACGCTGAATGAGGAATAAAATGCACTCCTGTTTCGTGTTTCAAAATCTCCCAATTCGATCAACAATTCGTTCACTTCGTAACCGGTTAAGAGATGAATGTTCTCCAAGCCCAGCCAAAATTCACCTTCTAGATTACCGAATCCGTACTTGTAATCGTTCCAATTTTGATAAAAATCTTGCGACCCGTCGAACCTATTCTGTATTACCGTCCAATCTCCTCCCCTGGTATCGAAATCGCAAACCGCCATGAAAGGTTTTGCTGCGCCTTCCGGCTGTATCGTATGGATTCCGGAAACTCTTTTTCCAGATTGTTGAACCTCCTTGCAATTTTTTGGATACTGGCTGGGCAAGGTGAAATTCACCGGGCAGGAATTGTAAGGTCCTCGACTTGAGGAAGCCGTTTGACTTTGTTTTAGTTCCATTAAACCATGGTCGAAAACTTGCCTGGATACCAAATTTGATGTTGAATAAGCAACCAACCTAAAAAATTAAATTTTTGCATCAAAGAAATAAAACTATGGCTAAAGAAAAAATTAGTTCTCTAATTAGGACAGCGTTATAATTATTATTGCAAAAGGCTGAGAAAGAAGTTATAATTAAATTTTAAAAACTTTTAATTACGCATCACGAATACAGGAACATCAAGGTGAGATAAATTATGCAGAACAAAAAAGGAATTAGAAGGACAGAAAAGAAATTTTCTATTGTGTAATTTAGATACTTTGAACTGAATTGTTCAGCTTTTACTCGTCCCCCCCCCCCTTCGTTAAAAATAATAATATCAATAATTAGTTTAATTGCAAAATTACTAGATAACCTGTAACGTAAAAACTTAACAGGAGTTAAAGTGAGGTTGAATTCATTCATTCTGTTATATATATATATTACACTGTTTTGGTAATTTTTTAGAAATAGCGCCCCCTACTATAACTTGGAATACGGACGATGAGATCTGTAATGCTCTCTAGGGTTGGCTACTGAGTAATTCGCAAAAAAGGAAAGAGTGCACTGGAGGGTATTCCATACCCCCCAGACCCCCCGGTTCACACCCAGTGTTTTGTGTCATTAAAACTAAAATTCTAAATGCAGGAAGGTTTAGGGACGAACAATATGTTTGCAGCTTTGCGCTTCAAAGCTACCAGTCGGTTAACCGATCTTAACGATTAATAGTTAATGTATGTTTAGCTTCATACTAGCTGAAGTTCAATGTAGCTATAGGCAAACCGGAAGGTCTGGGGGGGCACTAGGTGATTTGGTCCCCAGTAATTTGATCCCCGATTTTAATTTATCCCCGGTAATTTCACCCCCTAGTAATCAAATCTTCCTGATAAATTGGTCTTCTGTAATTTTACCCTCCCCTCCGGGGAAAATCTTTTGCTAAAGAAAAAGCAATTCCTCCCACGTCATCGACAATAAAAATTTGAGTTACAGCCATATCCTCAGATGTAAAGCAAAATAATATACTCAGAGTAGTAACAGTAAAGTAAAAGTTAAGATGTAAAACCGGGGGGTCTGGGGGGCGTGGAACGCCCTCCAGTGCATCCTTCATTAATCATCTCTATGGTAAATATCTCGAAACGTTGATAACTGAATAACTCGTGAAGAAAGAGCATTCCATGCCCCCCAGATCCCCCGGATTATTCCTACGTTTTGCGTTTGGGCCCAGCAGTTATTTATCATTGTAGCTATCGGTAGCTATACGTAATCGACGTTGACGTTGTGTTGCAATTTCGTCCTTTTTCCTCATGACTATTATTGGAATTATTGACAATGAATAAGGATTATAACACAAAATACTATAAAGGTACACCAATTGGTGTACTAGTCGGACAAGTACTTAAATAGCATACAGGTAATTTTTTTTAATTGAACCATAAAAATTTAATTTTTTCACTTTTTTTCGGAAAATGTGAAAATTCGGAAAATTTTTTTTTTGGAAAAGTATATTGTCATCGGGGACGAATCCATGTGCAAAATTTCAGCTCGATTGGATAGTCCGAACTGGGTCAAATTTGACTTTCTAAGTTTTGCCGTAGTGGGGGCATGGAATGCCCTCCAGTGCAATTTAAGGTTTACTATAAGATTATTCCCAAATTTCTTATTTTCTAAGAGTTCAATCCGCGGGATCTGGGGGCGTAGAACGCCCTCCAGTGCACTATTTGCTCTTTCTTCACGGGTTATTCAGTTATCAACGTTTCGAGATATTTACCATAGAGATGATTAATGAAGGATGCACTGGAGGGCGTTCCACGCCCCCCAGACCCCCCGGTTTTACATCTTTATTTTATTACATGCCAATCTACAAAAACGCACACTGTTACTACTCTGAGTATATTACTCTGCTTGATGCATATCCGAAGCATATCTTCGCGAGGATATATTTTGGGGATGAAATTATCGGAGTCAAAATTACCGGGGACCAAATTGCTGGGGGTCAAATTACCGGCTACGGTCTGGAATACCCTCCATACCCTCAAACAATTTTTATTTACCCCCTCCACCCCAACTTAATTTCCCCCTTCTCCATGCCATTATTGGGTGGAAATTCGAAAAATTGTGCAATTTAGCACTAATATTGTGTGTGACATGCCTTAGTGTTGTATTAAGTAATTCTTTCTTTATGTTCTTTTTTTTATTTTTTTTTTTAATAATTCTTATTTACATACTTCAAACGTTTGTTTATTTAACGGTAAGAAAGATTTGTGGTTTCCCATAAGAATGTAAAAAAAAATTAATAATTGGGAATTCCCAAGTGGAATGTACTTACAGTTAGTCTTAAAAGAACTCATACACTCCTATGTTTGAAACGTAAATAATTCATTTTGAAGCCATTATTGATTTTAGAGCAAAACTTTTTAGACATTTTTTATTCCAAATTTCATTATCTTCAATTTTGTATCTATTCATTTTTCTATTTTGTAGCACCGTTTCCGAGATACAATAAGTCACTCAAAAACGGTGCGATAAAATAGAAAAAATTATATAAACAAAAACGAAGCTAATGAAATTTGCATCAAAAAATGTCCAAAAAATTTGCTCTAAAATGGATTTTTATATGTTACAAAACGGCTTCAAAATGTACAATTTACATTGCCAGTTCTTCTACGAAAAACTGTATTTTCCTTTTCGTTTTACTTCGTGGTTCTGTAAGGTAATCAGAATTTTTTTCACACTTTGCGCTACAGAGAGATTATTTTAATTTTTCCGAAAAACAAAATCGCAAAAACACAAATTGTATTGCATTCTCTTTCTTTTTTTAAGTTTTTCGCCTACTTTATCGAATTCTGGAAGTATACGATATGCCACTCGTCATTCACATTTAAATAAAATAACAAAGTTTATATTATGAAAGTGAATGTTAGAATCACTTTACGATAGTCCCGTTGGTATTATGTTAGTTTAGCTCATCATAAGTTTGTTTCGATATCACAACGCACCTATGTCATAATAATTTTACAATATTTTTTGTTAATTACATAATCAGTGTTAATTTATAAACAATTTTCGTTTCCCGCATTAGGCAAATCAACAGTTTAAGTATATTAATTAACATGAAATTTGCATAGATATTATGAATATTTTGATTATACGCAAAAGTTATCAGTTTAACAGATCAACGTGAAAATTACGTGAAATAAACGTGAAATATACCTTGTCGTATTAATAAGGAACGAAACGTTTTCTTTCAGACTCTGGACGTCGGAAGTCAAAATTCGAGTGCCAGCCATCAATATCTGTATGCCTTTGCCCAAATTTTCGACTTTGAATTCTAATTTTTCGTTATCCTGAGCCACCGACGACCCCGAGCTCGAGCAGCTTGGAGAACTTCGTCCCATTTCTTCTTTGATTTTATCCACGGTGGAATGAACCTCCGAGGATTGATATTCCAAAGATTGCAGACGTCTGGCAGTGTCCCGCACTTCCAAACGTAAATTTTCCAACTTTTCCACCAGCAAAATTTCCAAACGAGTGAGACGATACTCGATTTCCCCGTTTGCATGCCTCGTGATTGGAGGAAACGGAGTTGTGTTTGAATCCTAAATTGAAATTTTGCAATGCAAAAAAAAAAAATTTTGAAAAACGTACCACCACGCTCCTTTGTCTCGTCCTCCCCCTGCTAGGGGTTTGTGAATTCACATCATGACTTACTTGGGAATTGACCACACCAGATAAAACTAAAATTATAAATCCCAATAACGGCACCATCGTAGCACATACTATCTACACATCAGGACCGAAACTAAATATTTACTAATCCATAATCACTCCGATGGAGCGGGCCCGCCTTCTTAGGCGAAGAAAAAAGTAGAAATACTAAGCGATCTTGAGAAACGACATTCTTTATTATTAAAATAACTACTTGATTGGATGAGCAATCAGTATCCGACTCGTGCGTGCGAAATGAACCGCGCAGAAACATCAATCGGAAGTACAAAGAAAAATAAATAATTAATTTTTACTATAAACTTAATCTTTTATGGAAATTCTGGCGGAATTGCTAATCTAAGGTGACGAATAATTTCCGATTACGAGGTGCACTCGACAAGTATTAAGACAAATTTTCAAACGTCATTGACATTTAATTAAGAGCTTGTTACCTGATTTTCGAGGTCAAAATATTGAAATTTTTCAACCTTGATCTTCTTGTTATATCAACAATAATTAGATATTACAATAATTATGATAAGCACTTTTACCTGTTGTTTATTTGTCCCATTGTTAAATTAATTTGAAAATGGAAGATAAAATAATATCTTCGATTTTTGAGCGGTTACGTTTAACATTTCTACATATTAATTATTTTTGGCAATAAATTTCCGGTGTGATTACACAAAAAGGTTTAAATATTGACGTCCGATGATGTCAAAAAAATTTAAAAATAATTTTCTGAGTAATTTTTCGTGAATTTGCTTCATCCTTGAAGAAGGTTATTATATTATTTTAAAGGTAACAAAAGTATAATTCTAATTTTAGCAGCGTTTTTCAATTTGTGTAAAAAAGAGCATCCGACGAATAAATTATATTGAAGTAAAATCGTCGAGCATGAAATTTTTCATAATTTCTATTATAAGAACTTTTTTTAAAAATATCGATAGTTTAGCGGGAATATTATTTTTAATTAATAAAATTGAATAAACAAATTAAATTTATTAAAAATTAATTTATTTAAATTTAATTTAAAATTTTTTCGGCAAAAAAAGACAGAAAAGTTAAACTTTGATTAGTTTTGTTAGAAAGGTATTTTTTTAAATAAAAATATGTAAATATAAATATTTTTTTTAAATATCCTGGATTCTCACAACCCCAGCTCAGTACTGCTATATAAATGGGGGGGGGGGCACTGATAGATTTTTACCTAGAGCGTGACATATATCCTAGTACCGACACTGCAGCACCCCAACCGTAATTTTTTTAATCAGCAAGGATTTAAGAAAATACTTCAATCTAATTGGCTCATACTAGTTTCTCCCTAAGCAAGGCAAGACAAGAAACTCCATCTGAACGCCACTTAAAACTCAGCTAATTTGCTGACGATTAAAAACAGCTGAATTTTAAGCTGACGCAGCAAAGCGTCAGTTCAATCTAGAGAATCTAGAAGAGTGCACTGGGGGGTATTCCATACCCCCCAGACCCCCCGGATTAAACCAATTATTTTGTGACTTAAATAATATGTTTCGAGCTTTGGAATCGGAAAAAAACTGGTTTCGCAGCTAAGTCATAAATTAATTTTATTTTTGCACATCAGGGAGTAAAAGTCTACACCTTTTCCACCAGTAATTCAGAAATCGTCAACTGTAATTCAGATTTTCCAGTTGATATTTAGAAATCTTCACTTATAATTCAGATTTTTCAACTGATATTCAGAAATCGTCAATTGTAATTCGGAATCCGTCGGTTGATCTTCAAAAATCGTCAAATAAAATTCAGAAACCGTTAAGGGGCCGTCCATTAATTACTTAAAGGTTTAGGGGGAGGGTGGAGGTATCGGAATTCTTACGGGCCCTTACGTGGGAAAGGGAAGGGTCCGACATATTCCTTACGTAAATATCGTAAAATACCGTTTTTAAATTAAAATTTTAAAATACCGCGTTGATCTTTTTTTTCGGTTTTCACTACCTTTTAGGTACGCCGTTGACCTTTCCTTTTTTTGTGTGCAATTTTTTTTCATGAAAATAATTCTAAATCCTTACGTAAAATATAGCGGGGGGGGGGGGAGATTGCCAAAATTTTACGTGCTCTTATGTGAGAGGGGCGGGAGTCAAAAATTACATAAATCGTCATTACGTAATTAATGGACAGCCCCTGAATGAAATTTAATTTTTTAATGAAAGGGCTTCATAAAAACGAAAAAAAAACAATATTTTAATTTTTTTTTAAATTATTTTAAAAAAAGACGGTGGATCTCTTTTTAGAGGTATAATATTTAAACATTTAATTTCGTTTCCTGCTACTGGGGGATTCCCCGTTTTTCTATATTTTCAAAGTATCGCAAAAAGTTGCTGCTAAACTTGATGTACAGTAAAAAATTAAAAATTTTTTTCATTATATAAAAATAAATAAGTTTCTTAAATTCTAATTTTCTTTAGCCGACCGATTTAATTTCCCTCGCTTTTGCTAAAAAAAAAAAATGCTCAGCTTTTTCTGACGAAATTTGCATAATCATTCTGTCTTCTAGAAGAGTGGGAATTTTATTATATGTACTGGAGGTTGTTCACCCCCAGACCCCCCGGTTTACACTTTTGACTATAATTTTGACAGTTAATTTTCAAAGTAACGCAAAAGTTGCTGCACTTTTGCTTAAAAATTACCAGATTTTCCTTCTCCAAATATTCTAAATGATTGGAAATTCTGCGATATGTACTGGAGGGTGTTCCACACCCCCCAGACCCCCCGGTTTAAAATTTTGGCTTTATTTTTATAATTAACTTTAAAAATAACACAGAAAGGTTAAATTTCCTCGATTTTTACTAAATAATTCAAATTTCCCGGTTAGTCCTAATTTTAGTTAGTTTAATATATTTTTCGGTTGGTAACATTGTAAACCGGGGGGTCTGGGGGGTGTGGAACACCCTCCAGTACAGCAGGATTTCCATTCTTTTAGAATACTTGAAGAAGATAGGGAATTTATAATTTTTCAAATTTCGCCAGAAAAAATCGGGAAATTTGAATTTTCACGAAAAAGTGAGGGAAATCGGAGTGTTTTTTTCCATCAAAAAAATTACACGCTGTAGCAGGAGCAGCAGCAGCATGCTGGGATATATCAGGATATCTCATGTGAAAGAATTAAGAGATATAAAACATAAGCCACGGAATTGATGCCTTATGAATATTGTATTTGACATTTTCCGATTTCTGAATTACAACTGACGATTTCTGAATATCAACCGAAAAATCTTAATTACAGTTGACGATTTCTGAATATCAGTTGACAAATCTGAATTACAATTGACGATTTCTGAATAGCAGGTGATCTTTTCTGAATTACTGATGGAAAAGGTGTATTTATATTATTTCACAAATTAATTGGTGTAATCCGGGGGGTTTGGGGGGTATGGAATACCCCTCAGTGCACTCTTCTGGATTCTGGATTTTAAGTAGGAGGGCAGGGAGATATTCCTACGCGCACTTAGGCCACTAAATGGGACCCATTGTCACTTCTCAAGCCATCCTGTCTCCAAGATACAATGGGGGTTGCGCTTTTGAGCCGGCTCTCGGCGCTGTGTCCTAACCAGACCACGTTAGCTAGCTATTTATCGGAAGTTTTATATATTTTACGCATAAACTGTTTGTGTTCTTTTAAAAATTTAAGAAAATTTTCGAGTTCCGTCGTTTAAAATGCTGTCGTTCTATCGACATCATTTGCTCAATATTATATTAGAAATTCTTTCGGAGTTTCTTTTGCGAAGACTTTTACAGCAGACAGCAGGACAATTTGCTCTCAGTGCAAGCATCACCAATTTGGACTGCGTCCAACTTGGAAAATTTTCTAATTATGATGATTGGAGCGTTTGGAAAAAATTTTAAATATAATTTTGTTTATTCCATGTTAATTTATGGAAACTACAAGAAATTTGATTAACAAATTAAAATTATGTCTCTATTATTTTATGCATAGTTAAAAATAACCTGCGGCATTGAACAAAATATGAAAAACACAACACATGACAGAAATAAGAAAATGTTAAATGGCAGATGTTAGCTGGTAATTTAATTAACGCGGAGCTAATACCGAAAAGAAACAATCGACATTCCCAATATCATCCACCTACATGTCACGAATTCACGATCAATTCATCAATTGGTTTCAAGAACACGTTTGTTTATCGATTTTTAATATACCAGACATAATCGTGCAATATGTAAATTTTAAAAAATTTGCGTTAACCAATCGATGATGTCAATGTTCATTGTATAACTCCGTCAGACCTTGCTGAAGATGTATTGAATATGGCACTTCGATTGATTCCTTTCCAAGATAAATGTTTGAAAAAATTAAATTTTTTGTGATCTTGAGTGTTATAAACAGAATTTTAGTGGCGTGAGAATTTTATGCTTTCGGATAATCTAAATTATCCAAAGCTTAGATAAGCAAACAGAAGTAAACTTTAAGAAAATAAATAAAGTTTCTTGCGCGATAATCTAAAATTTCAAAAAGTAAATTTTGTATTAAAATTTTAATTACCACGACTCGACGTTTATTTGCCTACGAGGAAGAAAATTAAAATCCAAAACTTTTTATTTGCACTTACAGTGCCCCTGCATTGACGACCACTGATGCACCGTAATGAGGCCAATTTATTTGGTTCTCAAAATTACAGTACAATTAATGATGACACAATATCAATTGACCTCTTATGCAAGCTATTATTTTACAGTAAATAGAACAAATAAAAATTAATAAATCAAAAATTACTTTAAAATTAAATATGTAAAATTTACTTTAAATTGTTCAAACTCAATATGCAACCATTTTGAAGTTATGAATTTTTTGAAAATTTTTTTTGTAAATTTTTTATTAATTTTTTTGAAGCAAAAATCTTGCTTTGAAAAATTGGAAAAAAACAGTTATTTTTAGGAAAAATTCTCAGCTTTTCAATGAAAATATTCATTTTTTGTCATAAGTAACAGAAGACCCTTTAAAATTGAATGAAAGTGGAAAAAACGATTTTTCTTGGTGTGCGGCGCGTGGTACTTCAAATTTGGTATTTTTTTCTGAAAGCTGAGAGTTTTTCCCACAAAACATGCCATTTTCACGATGCGGATATTTTTTGTTTAAATATAATTAAATAAAGTGTAAACTTTCTACAATTAAAATACTTTTATTTTTCATTTAGTCGTCTAATCAACGACAAGCATTTAAACAATAATTAATTGTATTTAAACAAAAAATATGAACAATGTGAAAATCACATATTTTGTCGGAAAAATTCTCAGCTTTCAGAAAAAAATATCAAATTTGAAGTAACACTCGCCGCACAGTGAGAAAAATGTTTTTTTCCACTTTAATTGAATTTTAAATAGTCTTCTGTTACGGACGACAAAAAATGAATATTTTCATTGAAAAGCTGAGAATTTTTCCTAGCAAAAACTGTCATTTTCCACTTTTTCTAAAAAAGTTTTCTATTTCAAAAAAATTAATAAAAAAATTTCAAAAAAAATTTTCAAAAATTAAAAAAATCTCAACTTCAAAATGGCTGCATATTAAGGGCTGAAATTTTCAGGAAATGTTTTTTATAATGTACACGACGTATTTGTAAAGTTTGAACAAAATCGGCGGGGATCCCCCCGTAAAAATAATTTCATTTGATCGAATTTCAGATTCGAATCCCCCAGCTCGCCACTTTTTATTCTTTTATAATAGATTTTTTTTAAATTTATGATAGAAATTACTACATAGTATGTAAATTATTACTACGAGATTTTAATGAATCGTCAGTAAATCCCCGTTAGATGTTTCTTAACGTAGACTTCGGTTTTTTCGTTAAAAGCCTTGAATTTAATGGGAGTATTTTCTCGATATAACGGATTCATCGAATATCGGATGTACATGTAATACATGTCATAAAAAAAGTATCGAATGGGATCCTCATTTTTAATGTCATGTAAAATCACAAAACGCGTCAATCCTGCCGTAATAAAAGCGGAAACATGCCATTGATTTTGCTTGTCGATGCAACTTAAATACGAATTTTGAGATTTCCATTTCAATATGTCCACCAAGTCCAACGCACAGAAGGCAAACAATTTTTTATTGTGGACATCTTGGTCGGTTTCTTCCAATAACTGGTCGTTGTTGAATTTGAAGTCGAACAGGACATTTCCGCTCGAACCAAAGATAACAAAATAATAATTTCCCAAAGTTCGTTCGCACTTTCCCGACACTTGCTGAAAATACTCTTTAAACATTTTCAGTTTTGATGACATTAACGTCAAAGAGATAGTTTGAAAGACCCGAAAGCTGTCAAAGAAGTTTGTTTTAATTGACGACAGCAGTTCGTCTCGGCCTGCTTGATTCTGAAAAGCCGAATCCAGTCACTTGCTGATATTTACTTCCTTGTAAAACAAGGAAGTATTGTGATACCGAGTTTTTTCAATTTCCAGATTTTGACGGAAATATCCGTTTTGACCTTCCCTGAATCCATTTTGACTATTTTCGTTGTGACGTCTGTACGTACGTATGTACGGACGTCTGTATGTCGCATAACTCAAATACGGTAGGTCGTAGAAAGTTGAAATTTTGGATTTGAGACACTTATAGCATCTAGTTGTGCACCTCCTATTTTTGGTCGCGATTGTCCGTGCCAAAAGTTGTAATTAATGACGCGCATGAATAAATTAACGAGATTCCTGTCCAATTATTATAAAAATTACAAGGAAGTTATGTGGTGTCCACATCAGATTTTTTTAACATCAAAATCAAATAATATTCCTGATAATTTTATTCCGATTCAATTTAAACTGTTTTAAGTCGCAGCGTAGCGAAGAATATTATTGTTCCACATTTTTTTACTTAATGTAATGCATATCTCGAAAACCGTTGATTTTAGACAATAAACGTTCGAAAGCTTTTTTGTAGAGGACTTGGCGCTCTTTAAAAAAGGTGCTTAGAGTTTACACTGAAAAATCAATAGTTTCGGAGATATGGCAGTTTAAAAATAAATGCAACAAACAAGTTTCGACATAAAGGATCTCGAGTATAAGTGACAAATAATACATCGGCAATCGAAGACCTTACTATTCAATTTAAATCCAAACGCTAAAAGTGGCGATATAGGGAAAATATATTTTTCTTTGTATTCATTTTGGGTTAAATCTTAGGATCGTCCTGGAGTGTTACAAGCTTTCTCGGGAGCACTTTCAGTGTGATAAAAAGCTTGTAATAAAATTTAAACCTTTCAATTTCCGCAACAAATCGATTTGTAGTTTAGCACCCCTGGCGACTCAACTCAATATCGCTTTTTTTGAAAATATAGAGGCTAAAAGACAATTTAGTCGGATATCGCGGTGTCTATTTTATACAACCAAAGCTCAATATTCGCACTAACTCTCACATCGCATTTCGTTTAAAATTATATTATTAAAATATTCAAATTTTATTGCAACTGCCTTATGTAAGTAATATAAATTTACAGTTGTAATAATTTTTTATCGCTAGAAGATGTCGAAGAAAATAAAATTATTTATGGCTTTCGTGACGTAATCGCTTTCAATCTAATCAAAACATAAGTCTAATTTTCTCCAATTAAAACAGAATAATAGGAATGCAGATTGCTGCACGTTTTGATCAATCAATCGGCTTCATTTATTTAAAAAACACAAAAATTTTATTTTTGTCATCGCCGATGGTCAAATACCATCAATTATTCAGCATGCATTTTTTATTGCGTGTATTGTATTTGTATTTGCATACAAAAAATTTAAATTGTTTTGATTTCGCAGAAAGAAACAGTTATCCAGCGGCTGAAAAGAATCTCCGATTGCCTGCCGACTCCAAACTTGACCATTGCCGCAGAAATATTATTTAAATCAGGGGTTTTCCACCTAAGGAGTTTAACCCCAACCCTGATTTATAAAAAAAAACACTGCAATATATTGAAAATGCAGTGCCAAATATCAAGAACATGGCGGCTCTATTACGTACTACAATTGATATTGTTTTGAGTTTAATTCTGAATTATTTCACTGGCGTACCTAGAGCTTGTACCGCCCGGGGCGATCTTAAAATTTGCCGTCCATACCCCCCCCCCCTCATAAGTCCGTAAAACCGCGGTGATATGATAATTCACAAAATAAATAATGCAGATAAAAGAATGCAAACGTTTGGTTTTAAACAAAATTTTCTATACCAACTATACGTATTAGATTAACTTAATATTTTTCCGCATGGTGGCGTTCCTTTAATGTAAATCGGGCATAATGAAATTCAGCAAAAACCCGGAAAAATCGATAATTTTAAATGATTTTATTACAATTTAAGGGGACAAATCTCTGTCCCTCTCTGTGCTCTGATACAGTGACGTATTTAGATTACTCGGATTATACCCCTAAAGCTCCCCTGCAATATGTACTGGAGGGTGTTCCACACCCCCCAGACCCCCCGGTTTGCACATTTTTTGGTTGGTAAAAAAATCGATTTTACCAAAAAATTACACGTTGTAGCATGAGCAGCAGAAGCGTGCTGGATTTTTATGTATTAAGATTGGTTACAACTGACGCGCACGAATAGATTAACGAGATTCAAAAAGCATTTTCTAAATACGCCACTGCTCTGATATAGTCTTAGTCATAGTGAATACCACGCCAGCGTAATTCGAAAGAATTTCATTGCCAAGCATGTTGGCAAAGCCTAGAGCTTCAATACAAAGTGGACATTGAACCATTACCCGTGCAGCTAATTTGGAAGCATCTTAGCTGAAGTACGCATACATTTTTTAAAAACCTTTTCTGTTAGAAAAACTGCAAAAGAAAACAAAAACTGATTGATTAATTTAAAAACTTTAATATTTTGGAAAATTATGTTACATTTTAAAAGAGTTTTCCACTAGGCTAAGTCGGGCCAATTCCTCTTCTAACGTTAAAATCTGAAAACAAAAAAGTCAGTTCGCTTTTCTCCGGCGAAAAAATCGCAAACCTTCTTGGCGTGAGTTTGTCGTTCGGTGGACGAAACATTCGCCTGATAGCCGGCCTTTGCCATGGTTTTTCGCATTTTTTCCAAATTCTTGTTGATTTTCGTCCTCTTCTTTTCTATTTTTTGCGGATCTAAGTTTAAGGACTGCTTGACGTCGAGTGGTACGGTTAAATAAACGGTCGTGTGCGATCCGATGGTGTCGCAAACGGTTTCCTTCCTGCTGACGGGTGCTTCCGAGGAAACGAAAACCTCGTAACATCCCGATAAATCCGCAATCACGGCGACGAATTCGTCATCTAGCGATAGCGTACTTACGACGACAACTAAATAAAAAATTGTATGTGGAGAATAAACAAAGGGAAATCAGGCCCGTAGCCCGGAGGAGGGGGCACGTGCCACCCGAAATGTTTAAAAGAAAAAAAAAATTTGAAAATAAATTATTTTAAAGTGGAAAAAAATTTATTTCCGGAAGGGGAACCCCCGAATTTTTTTTTCTTTTTGCGAGTGCCCCCCATCCCCCCACTCCCCGAAATGAAATCATGGCTACGAGCCTGAGGGGAATAATATTTACCTGTGGGTTTGTGTTTGGCAGTGATATTAAAAATTTTCTTAAGTCTTCGTACGGCAACGACGACGTCTAGTACCTCGCGAACTTGCGAATCCAATTCAAGATTTTTCCAATTTAAATTCTAAAATAAAAGCAAACATTGGTAGTCATCTCGTAATCTTGATAAAATGTAGGTCTACCTACGCATAGGAAATTACTGACCTGTGGAAAATCAAGTTTCCGTATAAAATTGAGATGAAAGGGTAACCGCTGATGTAGATATTGAGCCAAGTAAGGCATAAAAGGTGCAAGAGCGCGCAAACCGACGTCTAACGAAAGTAAAAGAGTTGAGCGATGCCCGGCGGCACTTTCACTTTCGACGCATCGTAATCCTCTCTTGGTACTCTCCTAAATTGAAAACAAAATTACGAAAATTAAAAATTATACAAGGTAACTCGCAACACATCGACGCGACGCCGACGGTTAGCTATTTTTAATCCTGAATAAAAATTCCGAGCGTCGAAGTGCAATTACATTGATTGAACTTTTTGTCGATGTTTTCTTTTCCTTATTAAAAAGGAAAACCAACAGCTCTCGGCGTAATTTAAACCCAACAAATTAAGAAAAGCGATACTCGAAACCGTCGTCGCCGGCCGGCGTCGCGACGGTGTAATAATAATAATTTAAAAATGCAGAAAATGATTTGTAGGTAAATACAAGAAGAAAAAGAAAATCTTACAGGACTTACCAAATATACATCACAAAAGTCGTAATAAAGGAAATTCTTAAGCGCAAACGTGGCTACATGAATTTCGCATTTCTCCAGACCTTCATTTACATTCTGCACCATGTTTGATAGCCTGCTTAATATCCACCTATCCATCTTCGATAATTTAACTTCATGTGTGTTTTTCATTATTTTTTCAATTTCTGCTACGTTATCGACGTGTTTCTTAGCGAATTTCGTAGCTTGCCATATTTTATTACAAAAAAGTTTATTTGTATTACATTCTTCAATGTCGAAGTTTATAAAATGATCTGTTTCGGAAAAAAAAAATTTATATAGCCATCTTATTTTAAACAAACTCGAAAAAATCCTGAAAAACTGAAGAAACTAAACAAAGGCCGCACACACACGATTTATGTGTGGGGGCAGTCCAGCCGATCGCGGCAAGACAAAAGAACACCGCAAACTGTTTTGCTTTAGTTTTAGGGGGCGTGGTCTGATTTATTGGCTTTTGCCGCAAAGGTAAATATTTAATTGCCTTTTATTTCTATTTGCTTCTTACGAGGGTATTTCTATCTTCGAACGGCTACAGCATCGAAACTATTGATTTTTCAGTGTAAATGCAGAAGTACTTTTTTAAAGAGCGTGAAATTATCTACAAACTTAATTATAACCTTTTATTGTCTAAAATCAACGGCTACCGAGTTATTCGTTAAATTAAAAAACCGAATAAAAATTTTAAATATTTTTTCAGCTCAGTTATTTTAGAATTGCTTTATAATAGTTAGAAATATTGATAATAGCCGGTTAAAAAAATTATTATGCACAATGCCCGGTTAAGCAGGCTATTATGTATAACGGCCGGTTGCAAAACTCGTCAGACTTTTCGTAGTGAATGTTCGTTTGAATTTTTTTAATTCAAATCTAATCAAATTCATCGGTTTTCGTCCTGAAAAACCACCTGCGTAGCCGTTTCTTTCTTTATTTATTTATTTTTGAATAAAAAAAAAATTTGTTTGGCAATTTTTGACAATTTGGAATCGTGAGAATCCAAACCTTTTTCAAATTTACATTTTAGTTTTTGAATTCAAATTTTTTCAAAATTTGTCAGTTTAAACTTCGTTTAAATTAATTTACAGCCGGCTACGTGACGATGGTTTTTGACGCAATTTTACGATGTAGATAAATCATAATTTTATTTAAAACCCGTCTGGGTAGTCGTGCGAAACTGTAGTGCGATACTGTTTTGCATTTTGAATACAAATTTTGTTTAACCGTGTGATTTCACAGCGAAAATTGAGTTCTTTGGGTTTTTAATTCTAAATGCTAACATCGTCAATTTTATCGCCGTCAACTTTGTGTCCAGAGTCAACTTCGTCATTTTGTAGCAGATTTTTTGTTTTAAAATTCATTTAAAGCCGATTTCTTTGATTTTTAATTTTAATCTATTCAAAACTCGTATTTTTCCGTTCAGAAAAATAAGTAGAAAAACCTGTTGGTTTCCAGTGCAAAACCAAAAAAGAAGAAAAGGTTAGGATAGGTTAGATTTGGTTTGATTGACCCAAAAAGAGGCCAAAGAAAAAAATTGCGGACCGCTCCCCGAGAGCGCAACGAGGGCTAATTCTGAAAATTTTAAATGGAAAACCGTATCTAATGTAAAAAATTCACTGCAGTGAATTTAGAAGGGGGCAAAGGGGCAATTTCCCCCCCCCCCCCAAGGGTGACTCGGATTGTATCCCTGAAGCGCTCATCGATAAAGCGGTTTTAAAATTTTAATAACTTATTTATTTATTTATTTATTCATTCGGTTACGACTGACGCGCACGATAGGATTAACGAGATTCTGCAAAATATTTTGATCTGCCCCTCCCAAAAGCATTTTCTAAATACGCCACTGATTCACTTTGTTCGAATTTTTTAAATCCGATTTTTAGTTCCCGAGTAAATGCGATCTAAAAACAAACCAAAACGTAAACGGAATAACAGGTTGCTGATATCAGCATTAAATTAAATTCAAGCAAGATAATTCGTACGGAGTCTGCGACTTTATCGGTAAGTATACGTTTGTATCTCTTGCAAAATGTAAAATTATGGTCTATTCGATTGCAGAAAGAGTTATATTCAAGAAATATGGTTTAAACTTCCTTATTCGTGATGATTTTATTAAATAATCCTTATGAATGTAAACTGAAATGCAGAAACTTTGAATTTAATTACCGTAGATTTGATTTGAACAGTCGTCGTATGTATGTACGGTAAAAGTTAAATCAATATTTCCAATATTGCTACTGTTGGAAGTGTGATATCGGCCGTCACTTCCTAATGAGGTGAAGGCGGATGCACTTACTTACTTTTTAAATTGTGTGAGCATAACGTAAATCTCAATGCATCTGCACCGCATGCAGGGATTCCGGAAGGAAACATTTTCCTTTGTCCAGCAACTGCTCGCGATAATTCTTCGGACGATAGTAACCCAGATTCGTGACTGGCTTTCGATGCGGACTGTAAATCCTGAAAGGCGAGATAAAAGATAGACGTCGAAATGTTGGTTAATTTTTGTACAAACCTCCAGGCTGCTTCCCAAAATTACACTTTCAGGTGTGATTACATTGCCGACGCTTTTGGACATTTTCCTTCCGTGCGCGTCGCACAACACACCGTGCAACATAATTTTTGGAAAGGGTAACTTATCGGTTAATGCAGTTCCTAGCATAACCATTCTGGCGACCCAAAAGAATAAGATGTCGTGACCGGTCTCCATCATCGCGAGAGGATAATGATCTTGCAATTCTTTGGTCTGACGAGAAATAAATTCAAAGATAATCTAAATTTAATATTGACTTTGGGATGTGTAAATAATGCAATACAAAACGAAACGAGAATTGCGTCCATTTAAATGTAAAAATCCAATTGCTGAAATTTATTACTAACCTGTTGCGGCCAACCGAAAACGGAGAACGGAAAAAGGGCTGATGAAAACCACGTATCTAGGACATCTTCATCCTGTTTGACTATTACATTATTCCAGGTTGTAGAAAGCTGTTTTGCAGCTTTACTCCGAGCCACTTCCTGATTTTCCGCAGCAATCCAACATTTACGATCGCTATCGTCTCTAACGCTACACAAATAGGCCGGAATTCGATGACCCCACCAAAGCTGCCTCGACACGCACCAATCTCTATGGACAGGCAATTAAAAACCTTTAACGTTTGGAAAACGTGCGAAAAATGCCAATCGGAAAATTTATTATTATGAAATGTAGTGTAGTCCAGGTAAAAACGCACTGCAACCGAATTAAATAATTCAATAATTTTTTGTTTAATTGGGAATCTCGTTAATCCGTTCGTGATCGTCGCCACCCAACGTGGGGCGGTAAAAGTTTAACGCAGTGCATTCTTATCGGACCATCCTGTAATTTAGCTAAAGTGCTGACTATAGTGAAAAGCGAATAAAAAAGCAATTTAAATGCAATCAAAAAGGTATTACCGTATATTTTCAAGCCAATTAAACCAAGTTTTCTCAAAGTGCAAAGGTTCTATAGTCAATTTTCCGTCTTTGACATCTTGTAATGCTCTCTGAGCCATATCTTGACACTTGACGAACCATTGGGGCTTAACTAGAAATTCGATAACGTCCTTGGAACGACTGCAAATTGGTACAATCATTTGATGACCCTGTCGTCCCCTCAATAAGTTTAATCTGTCTAGCTCGTTCGATATAATATTTCTAGCTTGAAATCTTCCGAGTCCGGCAAAATTTCCCGCAGCACAATTTAGATTTCCTTTTTCATCGATTATTTGTACAAGACCGAGCGAGTGACGTTTTCCAACTTGGAAGTCGATGTAATCGTGAGCCGGCGTTACCTTAACAGCACCTTAAAAAAATGTTCCTCAAGTTTTTAACCATAATTTATGACCAATATACGAGGAAGGAATTAAAAAAAAAGTAAGTATATGGAATAAGGATCTCTTAAATCTTTTATCGAAGATATAAAAGCGATTGAAGTAAATGGAACGTTTTCGTTCGACTGGGACAATGCTGCCCCATATTTATTATTCATCACCAGCGAATTCCACTTCTTTTCTTTCTTCTATTTGTCGACGACAGGTAGGTACTCCTTTGTTCCCGAGCTTTAGTCTTTAATTTAAAATCGACTTTCCCACAAATACAACACAATAATAGAAAACCATTTTAAAAATTCGATTTTGAACCTGGACGCGGAACAAAATTAAATTTAAATTGAACTTTTTTGTTCTACACAATTTTATCGTTTAAATCAAGGAAGTTAATTATTCTTTGTCATATTTAACTAACACTCGAAAATTTAATCTTAATGATGAGGGAAATAATGGTTTAAAGAGAAATCCTTAAAAAAGGCGGCGGGATAATCCGCCGAAAAGTTAATTTATGCCTTCAGACGAATTATTTTACAGGGTGGACTGATATAAAAAATTTGTTTTCGACTAATTTATCATGCTGGCGTGTCCTCGGGAGTATAAAAGTTAAGGTGAAATCAAAAATAGAAGCTTTCTCGTGATCGATCAAGAGATGACTCCTCGAGGTACAATTTTCCTGCACGATACATTAATTACCGTGGATTTGCTTGAGCTAAAGCGATTTTTCGAATGTAACTTACCGGTTCCGAATGCAGGGTCCACGAAGTCATCACAGATGATCGGAATCGATTCCTTTCTAAATGGATGCCAAACCCGACGCCCAATGAACGCAGAATAACGTTCGTCCTTTGGATTAACTGCAACCGCGACGTCACCCAGCATCGTCTCCAATCGCGTGGTCGCAACCACAATCTCTTCGTCTTTCAGAAAAAAAAAAGATTTCGCTTAGAAGATTTTGACTTTTTAATTAAATTCGCCCCGCGTACAAGCAAGATCGACTCGTCACTAAATTGATCCTTCAAACTTAATCTTAAAGATTGGTTCTTCGGCTTATAAAATATTTTTTAAATTTCGATAAATTTCAACATTTTGCATGTACGTTTCTATAGTCAATTGTGTGCCAAGCAAACATCCAATAAGTCTTTAATCTTTCGGGATTACGCTTTCACTTCTCTTCGATACTAAGAGCCGTACAAGAAAACTTTCTAGAAGCTCTATTTTTACCAAATCGATATTAAACTCCTTGTCTCATCAAACTTTTAATATTATAAGGATATCTTGCAAATTTTAGCATACTGTAAAGGATCTCTCTCCTTAACGTGCCAGCTTGCGATTAAGCCAGCTCATAACAACAATATATCAAACTTTTTTACTATATTTACATTATTATTTATTTGCACTTTATTTTAAATACAACATCCTGTATATTTTTGCATTTTCGAATTCCTTGTTAAATTTTACTTGAACAAGGTATAAAGTTTCCTAGAGTTTGGTGAAGCCGTTTCCATAAAATTAGCAAAATAACAATAGATTCTGGTAAAAGCTCGAATGAGGTTTGGTGCAGTTTTTCACTTATAACTCGAAAACGGCGAAAAATTTCAAAAATTTTTAACAATAAATTTTGTTCGTCTTTTAATGCTAAACATTTTTAATCCCTTTGAAAATTTTGATATCTTTCGCCACTATCGATAAAAACTGGATCGAATCATATTCAATCTTTCGTGATTATGTAAAAGTCCTTATATGACTCGGTCCAGTTTTTCACTTATAACTCGAAAACGACGAAAGATATCAAAAATATTTAATAACAAAATCTGTTCATCTTTTAATGCTGAACAATTTTTATCTCCTGGAAATTTTTGATATCTTTCGCCAGTTTCAAGAAAAACTGGATTAAATCATATTTAATCTTTCGTGATTATGTCCAAGTCCTAATATGACTCGGCCCAGTTTTTCACTTATAACTCGAAAACGACGAAAGATTTCAAAAATGTTTAATAACAAAATATGTTCGTCTTTTAATGCTGAAAATTTTTTATCCCTTGAAAATTTTTATTATCTTCCACCGGTTTCGAGAAAAACTGGATTGAATAATATTCAATATTTTTTTGTTATAACTGGGTATAGTAAAATTCCGAATATACTTGATCTAATTTTTCACTTATAACTCGAAAACGGCGAAAGATATCAAAAATCTTTACCGACAAAATCTGTTCATCTTTTAATGCTGAACATTTTTTATCTCTTGAAAATTTTTTGTATCTTTCGTCGGTTTGGAGAAAAATCGAGTTGAATCATATTCAATTTTTGGTGATTATGATTGTAAAAGTCCGAATATGACTCTGTCCAGTTTTTCACTTATAACTCAAAAACGGCAAAAGATATCAAAAATGTTTACTAATAAAATCTGTTCGTCTTTTAATTCTGAATATTTTTATTCTCTTAGAATTTTTGATATGATTCGCCGATTTCGAGAAAAACTTGGTTGAATCTATTCAATATTTCGTGATTATGACTGTCAATATTGATAACTTAGGCAAATTGTATATATTGCAATGATTAATTATAATTTATTTTTTAATTTCGCGTTCGAAACGGAACCTTTCCTGGGCTTGTAAGCGATGGACGCGTCTTCCCTGGCAGAATTTTTGATATTAAAATAAAATGATAAATAATCTCTGGAGAAACTCGTTTTGAAAAAACAATAAAAGGGCGCGTTACACATTCTCAATGGTTGTGTAATAAAAAAAGTCGGTCGATATTTAGCAAAATAAGACAATAAAGTAATGCAGTTTCATTTATAAACATGAAACAATTTATTTCTACTCTGACAAGGGTTAAAGTAATGTTACTTGCGACGATAATAAATCTAAACGACAAAGAAGTGGATTCGAGCTATTTCTGTTTAGACTTTCCATTTTATATTTTAAAATTTTCTCGATCTTGCAGCGGGGGAATTGTAAGAGCAAATCGGCTTTGGAATCAAACAAAAAATGTAACTTTACCGGAATCCAGGACTTTGTATGCAAATTTGGTGAGTAAACCAAATTCAACCGGCTCTTCGTAGCCAGGAACCGGAAGACGAGTCGGTCCGGAAACTTCTAAGTGCTCGACTTCTATGTCTGAAATGGCCGACTGCAGAGCACAGGACCAATTCACGAGATAATCTGAGCGATATATCAAGCCACAATCGTATAACTTAATAAACGCCTCCGTGACGGCTCGAGATTGAGATGGATCCATCGTGAACACTTCCATAGGCCAGTTAAGGGATACTCCGAGACGTCGAAGTTGTTGACCTGATAAAATTTCACAAAAAGTTTTTTTAGCTTCTTAAACCGTTTACTAGGCAATTCAATTTTTTTCAATATTGCCAAGCTGATGCTTGTGAAACAATTCAAGATTGTTAACTTGTCGTCGGTAGCGTATGAAGTATAAATGTAAATTGAACGTGAGCCAAAAGCCGAGTGCTCGCAGAAGGGCCTCTTCAACAATTTGAACGGTAAAACAGACATCAACTCGACAGTAATAGAGAAACTTTTACACAATAGTTTGCTGCATCAAATGCAATAATTGCTAGCTTTAAAATTTACATATATGAACGTCTGCATTAGATATGCAGCATAACAAACATGGCCGTCTATATTTAATTAATTTAGTTTTAATTTTAAAATCTCCCGCTCCCGAAAACCACTCAGACGAAGCTGCATGCAAAACATTTTAACAATCGGTTAAATCAGTTTCCAATTAAATCTAGAAGGAAAAACTATTAATATAATGTGTACGTGTGCGTTCTCTGATTTAGACTTAGACTAACGGTCAGTTATGCAACCCCATTGCATGCAGTTATGGAGGTTGGATTATTCACTACCAATGTAAATTCAACATTTGGAAGCCGCTCTTTTTCATATAAAAATCGATCTTACAGCAAAAGTTTTTGGAGATTTTTTGTTGCAAATTTCATTATCTTTAATTTTGTTTATATGCTTTTTTTATTTTGTCGCACCGTTTGTGACCGACCGCGACTTAAGCAACAAGACTCGGTAAATTGCAAAAAAATATTGTCATCCATTATATCTCGAAAACGGTGCGACAAAATAAAAAAATGTATAGGAACAAAAGTGTAGAGAATAAAATTTGAAAGAAAAAAATGCTTATGGATTTTTTAATTTTTTTGCATAGTTCTCGAGATATTTACTTATTTATAAAAAATAGCCCACTTTGATAAAAATAATAAATGCAATTGCTTTTTCCAAATGATAAAATTCGTGTGGATTGTCGAGAAAATGTTGAAGCGTAAGATGTGCCGTCTACACAAAGTACAAATTTGTAATTACAAATTTTCGACATACTTTCGGTTCAATGTATGATATAACAGAAACGTGATATACCAAGAATTTCAAACGCTTTGGTATTAAATATCAAACTTTCAAAGGGCAAGGTGCTCGTAAGATGTGTCCTGTACATACAACGAGAAACAAAATTTAAAAAAATAAACAAAACTTAGTTGTAAATTATAATCGCGTGCACGTTTCCCATGGAAGTAGATAACGCACACGTAAAACCTTAACTCCTCGTAAACGATAATATGTATGTAGTTAGGTTAATTCGCTCGACTCCATATGCAAATATGGATTAGCAAGTTAACAAGATGTAAATTATAATTAGTATCATTACAAATCCTGCAAAAATACTACATAAATTAATTAATTTGAGAGCTGTGATCTAGAAGCAGCAGCATCAGAGATTAACTCACACTCACCTATGATCGGCGTTTTTTCCTCCTTCCATTTCCAAACTTCCTTTTCGAAAAGTTCTCTTCCGATGTCGTGACGCGTCAGTTTCCTCTCTTTCCATAACCGCTTTTCCACCACAACCTGGGTGGCAATGCCCGCATGATCCATCCCAGGAACCCACATCGTCTCGATACCTTTCATTCGATTCCTAACCGCATATGATTTATTATTAATCAAGAAATAACTGATAAAGCTAAGCTAGAGTTTTACCATTTCACCAGGGCGTCCTGTACGGTTGCGGTTAAAGCATGTCCCAAATGTAACGTTCCAGTTATGTTAGGCGGAGGAAAAACCAAACTAAAAGGTTTTTCAGATGTTACGGGCGGCTCGAAGTAGCCTTTAATGTTTCCATCACTTTCAATTAGGTGCGGCTGATACGCTCTCGGAAAATCTGCAACAATAAAACATTTAATAGTCGGCCAAACTAAACAATTACTCCGTCGTTCCAAAATACATCGATGCTCTTGTACTGTCGTAATTTTTAATCTCATTCAAGTAGGGAAGCTATGAGAGTCCTATAACTCTCTCTCATAAGAAATAACAAAAAATGAAGAAATATTTGCCACTCGTACGGAGTTCGGAGTTAAGGATATATTATGCATAATGACCGATTAGAAATTCATTATACTGTGAAAGGAGACGTTGCCCTCTTAGCTTCTGTAACGTTACGCTACCGGACTTATTCGGGGGGAATCCCTGAGAAAATCTGGTGTGCAAGTGGGAAAAAATCTGAAGAAATTCAACGAAATTTTAGGAAATCCGAGGAATTCATAAGAAGAAATCCGAGAAAATGTAGAAAATGATAGAAAATTTTGTGAAATCTTAGGAAACCCTATTATAAAAAATCATAAGAAATCCAAAATAATCTTAGTAAACCCAAAGATATTTTAGGAAATCCAACGAAATCTTAGGAAATCGGAGAAATCTTAGGAAATAAGAAATATGAAGAATTGTAGAAAATCCTAGGAAATCTCAGGATATCCAAAAAAAAATGCTTAGGAAATCTCGGATAGTTTTAGAAAATCATAGGAAATTCAAAAAGTCTTAGTAAATCCAAATAAATTTTAGGAAATTCAATAAAATCTTAAGAAGTCGGAAAAATCTTAGAAAATAAAAAATGGGAAGAAATGTAGCAGATCCTAAGAAATCTTGGGAAAACCCCAGTTTTTCTCGAAACCGGCTAGAGATATCAAAAATTTCCAAGAGATAAAAAATGTTCAGCATTAAAAGACGAACAGATGTTGTTATTAAATATTTTCGATATCTTCCGCCGTTTTCGAATTATAATTGAAAAACTGGACCGAGTCCAAATTTGCTATACCCGGTCATAATTACGAAAGATTAAATATGATTCAATCCAATTTTTCTCGAAACCGACAAAAGATATCAAAATTTTCAAAGAAATTAAAATTGTTCAGCATTAAAAGACGAACATATTTTGTCAGAAAATATTTTTGATATCTTTCGCCGTTTTACAGTTATAAGTGAAAAAAAAACAAAATCAATATAAAAAGCTTGCGGCTCTTACAGATATTTTATTCTGAAATTCATAGCCCCACATCCTCAGAAATCTTAAAAAATTTCAGTTAAGCTTTTCTTTACTTTTGCAAAATTTTCAAAAGAAAAATCTTGAGGCAATCCAAAAAGAAATTCGGGGAAATCTCGTAAATGGAATTCTAATGTCTAATAACTTTCACTTGGCTGGAAATATTTAGACTTACTGACAAAGGTACATTGTATTGAAATCACTGACCTAATTTCGAACAAAATTATCAATTAATTTATTAATTTATTACAAAATTGGAAAAATCTCAACTGGTGGCGACATCTAGCGATAGAACAATAAACTAAAATTAGTAAACTTACCAATGTCACAGTTTGCATCAGAATTAAACTGTTTACAACTAACTACACGATAATTAATAAGTAACTTTGTATTTAAAAGCCGACCGTTCGTAAATTTAAATAAACTATTCATGTTTTTTTGAGTTTTTCAAAAATTTTAGGTTATAACCTCACTTAACTTTTCCATCAACGACAGTATTATTCACGAACTACGCCACCTGGATGTTTACATTACCCTTCCTCGAGCCGGTTATACGTTTAACAGAACTCGGCAAATTATTTTCGTATTATTTGTGGGCCTAATATGCAATAACAGTGCTGTCACGTGACCGCAGTAATACAGAAAATGTCGTTCCTTTTGAAAAATTTTCGAAACTTCTCGAAAATATTGCAAGCGACCAACGATGGAATCGTTAAAATTGGACGACGCTCCATGAGTGAGAAGATTCCTGCCAAAGCCTCCACTTTAAAGCTAAGTCTGTTGGGGATAGGTTTCGGAACCATCGTTGGTACTGGATACTCGATTCATCAACTTAACCAACCCAGGGGTCACATTATTAACGAAGAAATTGTCATTCCTGCGCTGGATAATGTTCCTGAACACAAGCCGAGTAAACAAGTAAGGATTTTATTTCGAAATAATTTAGGTTACGTAACTCAGATTTTTAGATTCAAATTGCTGGAGATGACAGCGGTCTCAAGTTGACGCTGTATCAGTACCAGACTTGTCCTTTCTGTTGCAAAGTGCGCTCGTTTTTAGACTACCATGGTATTTCTTACGACATCATCGAGGTAGATCCGGTCCTGAAGCAGTCGATAAAGTGGTCCGAATATAAAAAGGTGCCCATTTTATTAGCAAAAGTGGGTGACAGTTATCAGCCTCTCAATGACAGTACGATGATTGTCTCGGTTCTGTCGTCGTATTTACAAAATAAGAACGGTAGTAAGGAAATTCCAGACCTTGTTAAATGTTACCCACGTATAAAATTTATGGATGAAGGTGGAGCCGTCAGAAGTGAAGTTATGAACAGATACTTTCTCATGTTGGATCAATCGGATAGTAAATTAAGTGTAGAAGAAATAAGGTGAGTTTGAATATTTCGTCTGACTATTTAATTTGTAAATTACTTAAAGTGAGGAGCGAAAATGGAGGAAGTGGGCCGATGACGTCTTGGTCCACATGTTGTCTCCTAACGTCTATCGTACGACAAGCGAGGCTCTGCAATCGTTTAACTGGTTTTCGGAAGTTGGTGAATGGGAGAAGCATTTTCCGGCTTGGGAACGCTACCTGATTATCTATGTTGGAGCAACTGCAATGTGGGGCATCGGAAAGCGTCTCAAAAAGAAGTATGTGCATAACTGCTTGTAGGTTTCCCTTCCAATTACTTATTATTGTTTTTGTTTAGGTATAATTTAAAAGATGATGTTCGGCAGTCTCTATATGACGAATGTAATTATTTTGCAAAGGCCGTTAATGTCAAGGGTACTCCGTTTATAGGTGGAACGAAACCCAATCTAGGAGATTTGGCTGTGTACGGAGTGTTGAGTAGTATAGAAGGCTGTGACGCGTTTAAAGATTTATTGAACAATTCAAATATCAAAAGTTGGTATTACAATATGAGAAACGAAGTTCAAAATCATCAAGGCAGTGCTTATGCTTAGAAATGTATTACTTTATTATTTTTTGTTTCAATAAAAGAATGTAAATAATTGAAAATATTTTTAAAATCTCCTTCCCTCGGGTGAAGCTTAGTCTGTTTAAGTTAATTTTTCGTAATCATTTTGAAAATAATGATAAAGAACTTGAACGAAAAAATTTAAAAACTTGGAGTTGAACTTGAATTTAAATAAGATATTTTGGAAAAATAATTTAAAAAATTAAATCTTAAAATGGGGTTCGTTTTAGGGGGTTAATTAGAAATAAACTAGACAAAATATTTAAAAACTTGGGGATGCATTTACATTTAAATAACAAATCTAGGAAAAATAATATAAAAAATTAAATCTCAAAATAGGGTTTGTTTTAGGGGGTAAATTAAAATTTAATTGGACAAAGTATTTAAAAACTTGGGGATGCACTTACATTTAAATAACAAATCTCGGAAAAATAATTAAAAAAATTAAATCTCAAAATGGGGTCCGTTTTAGGGGGTAAATTAAAAATAAATTGGAATAAAAAAATTTAAAACTTGGAGATGCACTTAAATATAGATAACAGACGCTGGAAAAATAATTTTAAAAATTAAATTTTAAAGTGGGTACCGTTTTAGGGGGTAAATTAAAAATGAATTGGACAAAATATTTAAAACCTTGGGGATGCACTAACATTTAAATAACAAATCTAGGAAAAATAATATAAAAAATTAAATCTTAAAATGGTGTCCGTTTTAGGGGGCAAATTAAAAATAAATTAGACTGATAATTGGGGATGCACTTAAATTTAAATAACATACGCTGGAAAAATAATTTAAAAAATTAAATCTTAAAAAGGGGGCGCGGTTTAGGGGAAAAATTAAAAATAAATTAAATTAAAATATTCAGGATGAACTTGATTTGAGTTAACAAATATGGAAAAAATAGTTTAAAAAATTAAATCCTTAAAAATGGTGGGGGCGAATTGAAAATATATTGTTTCGGTTCACATTATCGGTGAAGCAATATCCGCAAATACGGAAAAAAATTCATTCTAATGAAAAATCGATTTGTTTTATTTTATGATAATTTAATCTGAAAACTGAAAAATGAATAAATAGAAAAGGAATAGGCGTGGTTTAATGAAATACAACATTTTCGAAAGAGTTTAAATTTTTTTCGGCTAAACCGGAAGAGATAACAACTTGTGTTATAACCAAAAAACACTCCTAGAATGTTAATGTTGCTTTTTCTGAAAAAAATAAATTGATAGCTATAATACTTTTTGAGATATCGGTTCACCAACCCTAAATTCGCATACCCCATATAGAAATAGCGCATAAAAATTATATTACTAAAATTTTTAATTTAAAAATTCCGACCGATGTCGATTATATTGGAACAATAAAAATGAGGGAAGTAGAAATATTGGAGGGAGGCGGTGCGGGGCGGCGTTTAAATTTTCCCTTTGTTTACTCGAACCGAAATTTCCTGTTTTTCGATTCAATTATAGGTCGGCATTATTAAATAATTAGTTGGTTAAAAATAATTTCGACATGGTTTTGATCGATTTTCGTTTGGAAAAATAAAAATATGGCGTTTGTGACGTCATTTGGTAAAACGTTGGGGCGCAAGTTTGTACATTTATGACGTAATTATTGAATAGAGCGTCGTTAAACGTCTAGTGAACATAGAAGCGTCGATATCGCAAATTTGAATTCGGCAAATGCAGTAGGATACGGTTCGGTGCATGAATTGTCCAAAAAAAAACTATTATTTATAACAATGATACGTAATGTGAGTGTGTTATTCTCATTTTTAGGAATTGTAGGATTTTTAACCATCAGCTGTAAGTATTCATTCCGTTTTAAGATCTTGTTCCAATTTACATACTTGCCCATATTTGTTTCCATTTTCAGAACAGAATTATAATTATTATTTATATATTTTTATTTTATTTTTTAAATCAAACACCGAAGACTGATGGAAGTTTGATCAATATATTCTGTGGGTCATGCAAATTGAATATTTTTGCCAAACCTTTTCCGTTTTCGTCCAAATGATTTGATTGCTATCGATTCGAATTTCTTTTTTCTTTCTGATTTTCTATATATTTTTTATTATCAAATTTTCGTCCATGAACTTTTTTCATAATATTCTGACCCCGTTTCGAATAGATATCGTGCATCAAATAAAAATGGGGTCTCATTATGTAAATTGAAAGGTTAAGAAATGTCACGATTTATTTTAAAACCTCCAAATTAAACTTTCAAATGTTTCAGCATTTTAAGATTCATTAAGCCGGACGAAATCAACTCCGGGTTCACCGAACACCCAAGAGCTTAAATTCTTGCCAAATTAAAACACTTCCATTAGTCAGGCTTCATCCACTCTCTGGAAAGAATAAATTTTATTCTCCAGCGAAATATTCTCAAAAATCGAATTTTCGGATTCGAACGGCTACATCAGAATGTATATGTATGTATAACCCCCAGACCCCCCGATCAGGACATCGTGGCTGATATAGTTTGTTCTAAGGTCAAATTTCTGGTGCCCGAAACTAAATCTGCGATAGAACTTTTTTTTATAATTATTATATTCCATATAAAAGTAGAAGGGCTAAGCTGACTCCAGACCACTTTTAGCAAATATGTCTTTACAGTTCATGACCCAGATTATACCGTAAATGGAACTCGTTTGCCTTTAATTGATTCGGCACATAGAACGCAATTGACCTTGAAATTAAAATCGCATTAAGTTTATTTTAAGGGCTTTTTAAACATTTCTTCGAAGTTATTTATATTCTATTTCCATATTTTTCTATTTTTAACGTTTTTCTTGTCCGGAATTGTTTTATTCTATTGGGACGGGAGATTGGAGGTCGAACGTAGCTTGGCGTTAGCAGTTGATCGCGCCAACTACTAGAGCCTATTTCCATAATTCCATCTGCTTAATGTTGGGAATTTCAAAATCCAATTTGTGCTCAACGAAGGCTACGTTATAATAATATAGAATAAGAAGTCGAGCGCTGTGGTGCGCAATTATTGGTTTTTAAATTTAATTAACACCATTTTTAATTGGACGACGGGCGTAGACAAATTTTTTTTATTAATTAAAAATAGAAAATCGGATCGATCGAAAGCCAATTTCTTGGTAATAATAGAAAATCGTAGACAATAATTGAGTGATTGCTCTATTGAACCGCACCATTCATTGAAATTCGTTATACCGTTTGTCCAATTGTCGGTTTGCAGCTTAATCAATAATTAAGGACCTTGAAGTACTAACACAAAAACCCTATTTAGAATAACGAAAAGCACACGCAATGACGAAAATTATTTATATGTAGCCGGTCCGTGGAGTAACGATTTTTTTTCAATTATTATTATGTCTTCTTGGGAAAGTTTACCAAAAAAAAAGGATGAATCTCTGAATAAATTTTCTAAATCCTCAAATATTTCCGAGGGCTTGACTTTGTCCTCTAAAATCGATTCGCCTAATGCACCCTTTGTAAATATTCTGTCAATGCACCCCAACTTTGTCTACTAATTTATTCAAAACCTTTCGTTTCTTGCAGGTGCAGCTGGAACAAAATGGCAAAAACAGGAACAGAAAAAAACAGAAAAACTAATTTGTTATCAATGCAATTCCTTATACGATTCGAGATGTGGAGATCCGTTCGATCCGTACACTCTTGGACACGTGGACTGTAATTTAAGGGCGCCTCCGTCTCATTTAAACAGCTCACTAAAAGCGATATTATGTCGAAAAACAGTACAAAAAGGTATTAATATTAATTTAAATCCAATTAGTTGGGTACCCATGCATGAATCTTTTAAATGTCCGGGGAGACCAATCAATACTCTCTGCGGGGGATGCACGTGCACGTCATTTCCGCATTCAACGCTCTAAGTTCGTTACGGAAGCGTTGAAATATGTCGATTTCACGTACGGCTGGCTAATTAAATTAATTGGCTAATTTAATTTTAAACTTAACAAACCGATTTCCCGCTCGTCTTCACATTTTTCCAGCCACCGATGGTGATGACCGTTCCCTCATTAGATCATTTCCGGCTAAATTGTTATGTATTGTTAGGTATAACTGCATTGTAGTGGCTAGCGCTCTTTAAATCGGTAAGTGCCACTTACTCCGCTTGCCCCTTTACGCCCCCCCCCCTTCACTGGGTCATCGTAAGATATTTGGCGCTCGTTTTGTTGAATGCAAGAAACACTGCCTTTCCGGGACTATAGCCTTTTTAGCCATGTGGTCATATTTCCTATGATTTATTAAAATGTTGTAGGATTAGGAAAATTTCCAATTTTCCGAGATTTTCTACAATATCCTAAGGAAACATAGGATTTTCTACATTTTCTCGAATTTATTATTTCTTATGATTTCCTGAGATTTCTTAAGATTTTCTGAATATTCTTAGAATTTCTTATTTCTTATGATTTCATGAGATTACCTAGGATTTCCCACATTTCCTCCGAATTTTTATTTCTTAAGATTTCATAAAATGTTCTAAGATTTTCTGGGATTTTCTATGATTATCTAAGATTCCCTATATTCTAAGATATTCTAGAATTTTCTACATTCTCTCGAATTTCTTGTCTTTCGAAGATTTCCTAATATTACCCAGGATTTTCTACAATTTCTCCAATTTTTTATTTTTTAACATTTCCTGAAATATAAGATGATTTTGGATTTTCTACATTCTCTCGAATTTCTTGTTTTTCAAGGATTTTCTAAGATTACCCAGAATTTCCCATATCGTAAGATATCCTTGGATTTCCTTTATTCTCTTGAATTTCTTGTTTTTCGAAGATTTCCTAAGATTACTTAGAATTTTCTAAATTTCCTCCAATTTTGTATTTCCTGAAATATCCTAAGATTTCCTTGGATTTTCTAAGAATAGCTAGAATTCTTTATATCCTAAGATATTCTAGGATTTCCTACATTCTTTCAAATTTCTTATTTCTTATGATTTTCTTAGATTTCTTAAGTTTTCCTAAAACTTCTTAAGATTACCTAGAATTGTCTCTATTTTTTTAAATTTCTTATTTCCTATGCTTTTCTGAGATTTCCTAAGATTTCTCACATTTCCTAAGATTAGAATTTCTTAAGATTACCTAGATATTCTAAAATTTCCTACATTCTCTCAAATTTCTTATGATTTTCTGAGATTCCTAAACTTCTTAAGATTTCCTAGAATTTTCTTTATTTTTTTGAATTTCCTTTATCCTAGAATTTTCTTAGATTTTCTAAGATTTTCCACATTTCCATAGATTTCCTAAGATTACCTAGGATTGCCTATATTTGCTATATTTTCTTGAATTTTATATTTCAAATGATTTTCTTAGATTTCCCACATTTCCACAGATTTCCAAAGATTACCTAGAATTTCCTTAGATATTTATTTCTTAAGATTTTCTTGGATTCTCTATATCCCAAGATATATTAGGATTTCTTATGATTTTCTGGAATTTCCTGCTGTTCTTGAGATATCCTATTTTCCAAGATTTCCTAGATTTTTCCGAATTTCATTATATTTTTAAAGATTTTCTAACATTTTTTCAAATTTCTACTTCTGATTTCTCCAACAATTCTCCTTTCGGTATATTTCTTCGATAACTCTTGACAGTAGTCGTCACATTTGAGAGAGATTAGAGCAGTCACAATTTGTGAAGACAGTAATTAGTTGTTTACATGTAGTGGAGGGGGGGGGGTTTCAAAAAATAATATTGGAAACAGTTCAACTTTGCTGTATAAAAAATCTGATAACTTCTTTGAGAAATAAAAATATGACTAAAATCTCTCTCCCTTTCGAAAAACCGGCGGTTCGAAAGTTTATTTTAAAATTAATTAGAACTAAAAATCGTAACACTGGCGCTCAACGTGGGGCGCGACTGGGAATTTACGAATAATAACTTATGGGTGTGTTTTGTTTTAGTACAAGGAAAAACGAGAGTAATACGGGGATGCGGGTACATACCCGATCAGCGTAATATGACATGCATTAAGAGACTGGGAACCCACGAAGTGAACGTAAATTATTGCTCCTGCAACACGTCGTTTTGTAATTTTGCCTATCCTCAGAGTCTGCCATCCACGTCGATAACATTTGGAACCATCTTACTACCCATAATCAATTTTTTTTACATAGAAGACTAATGAAAGAAGAAAATCAAAAAAATAATCAAAATTTCCTCGTTTCTCTTAAAGATTCTAGTTTTAGTTTTGGATTTTTTTTCTAATTTTCTCTAGTCCAATTTGTTACTCTACTAATAGTTTATGTTAGAACAAAAAGATAGTTTTAAGTGAGATATTACTTTAGCTGTGCTAAAAATCTAGATTAGACGTGTGGTAATGTTATGGTGCATAAAGAGTAAGCTTACTTTGTGTAATGGGTATATTTATTAATTGTTATGTGGATAGGTTACGGATCGAAGAGATTTGTAAATTTTGGCTTAAGTCAAAAGGAGAAATTTTTCTACTTCGATAAGTCTTCGTATAATAATCACGTGCTTTCGTTTCATCCATTTTTTAACTCTTATCGAAAACTTTTTGACTTAACTATATAATTTGTGTGGAAAATGATGTTCAAACACTGCCAGTTAAATTCGTAATTATATCAACTAACACCATCAAGTTTTAATTTTCGAACGTTCAAGAGTAAGTCAGGACACGTCTGCATTTTGTAGAAATTTAACATCTATCATTGAGTATAAATTTAGGAAAGATGCGCAAATTGTACAGAAATAGTTTGTGGGGAATTCAATTTCCTACAAAACAGTCCGGGACGGCATACATTTGCCTGCAGTGGTTTAGACCTACCTACGTTGAGAATAATTTATGAAGGGACAAAACACTAAAGATAATTTTATCATAAATGTCATTTCCTACGGAACCGCTATCTTGATATTTCGTCGAAAGATTCACCCCTATCGAGCTAAAAAAACGTGAGCGTTTTATTGTTTATCGTGTTTTATCTACAAATTCATGTTTAATTCGGTAACTATCAAACTTTCGATAAAATATCGAAACATCGATTTTAAAGAGAAGAAAGTTTTCGTCGAGATGATCTTTTGTTTTCCGTTTTACGATGAATACTTCTCGAGATATTAAATTAATTAGAGCATTGTCCGGGCAAAGTGGTTAAAAATTATTTTCAAAATGATAGCTTTGAACGCTTCCCGCGGCTGAACGATCGAAGATAAAATTAAACTACCCGAAAGTTTTTTGTAGAAAATTTAATTCTCTACAAAATTTATAAATACAACTTTTTTGTATTTCTTTCGGCTATCGCAGCGTTTTGTTTTAAAGGTGTCGGTGTACAGTTTACGTACTATGATGTCCATCAGAAGCTCTTCGTAAGTTTATACTCGATGGGTGGATTTTTAAATTTATTGATTAAAAGTCACGATTTAGGATAAGACTAACACCAACGTATTTGTGGACCATCAAATATGGTTATCGCAATTTTAATCAATCCGGATAGGTAGCGATTATTTTTGAATTAATCAAAAAGTGTCCCTAGTTTCACATGCCGCATCCTGTGAAGTTGAGAATGTAAATTGCATGTATTTCTCCATTTCTGTTTCTTGTGCTAAAATTTTGTTCTAAACTGAAGCATAGCGCAAAACATAAGATAATGCGTTCTTATGGGAAAACAGTTTGGAATTGTGATGTAAATTTTTTGAGTATTTTTGTGATAATAATAACTGTTATCGCAAATACTAATGCACTGTCACTATGCCTTTAATCGATATTAAAAAACTCCAATGTCCTATTACTTTCATAAACGAATCCCTCCCTTTGCTTCTTATTGTCGCATTTGGTGGTGGATTTTTGTAACTTTTCTAATGGTGGACGATAAGGCCATGTTCTCAAGTATTTTTGCATATCAAAAACTTAACTTTTCAATAAATACAGCAATAATACTTCACCATCTGAAATTTTTCAGAACCTGGCTTTATTGAAGCTATCGGAGTTTTCCGATAACTCTCAATCATAGATTAATAAAGTTTTTTGCTGTCAGACCTGTCAAACTGAAAGGACGTGACCTTGATAACAACCGATCAGAGTTAACCTAAACCCGAGCCGCCGGTCACTGTAGATAAAGAGTTTTTCGTAAATATCTCAGTACCGATTGGTCCTACCACTAAAATAGTCATAATAAAGTTTAAAGATCTAAAAATTCTCTACAAAAAAGGTTTGTTTCGTATTTTTGTAAAATCAACCCTTCTCACGTTAGAGCAGCACAAACTGTTTTATAAACTTGTACGCCGGGTAACGTGAAAAATATTGATAGCACGAAAAAATTGTGTTTACATTTCTTGTAGCAAATTTTCTCATCTTTAGTTTTAGTAATAGCCATTTTAGTCGTAGAACCGATAAGTACTGAGATATTTGCAAAAAACAACTTTTTATCTAAAATGGCCGAGGCTAAACTTGGTTAATGATGATTCATTTTGCTTTTCGTCGGTCATTCATTTCATCTGTGACAAAAATGTTGAATATGTGAGAAAATTTATCTCTTATTTACTAAAAAGAAAATAAATGTTTTAATGTATATAAAGAAATTGAAGCCTCTTAAATGATATTAAAACTATTTTATCGTCGTATTTTTTTAACAGAAGCTGTTTATATGTCATGTTGTGCACGCCGCTTAATGTCATTGTTCTGAACGTAAAAATAAAGTAAAATATCGTTAAATTGTTTCCATGCCGTTTTATTTCCACACCCACGAAAACTAAAAATTATTTTTCCAACAATTAAAAACCCTGCGCTTGCACGCCACTGGAATACAACAAATCGAGCAGGCGAGCAGGTTGCAAAGGGTTGCCATGGCAACTTGACAATCGAAGTGACAGTCGTTTTAAATTGTTCATTGTGTGCATTATTGCGTCTGGCATCTTTGTTGTACGAATAATTATTATTAGTTTGTTGTCGCGAAAACTTTTTGAATCAAATTTTATCAAAGTTGAAAGAAGAATACTTAGGGAAGCTATGCCGACGAGGAAAAGTCTTGCAAACTCGCGGAAACGTGTAAGTTGTTACCGTTTGATATTTTATTGTTCTTTTAAAATATGTTACATCTAGAAGTTGAACGCATCACCTCCGAGAGAGCCATTATCTGAGGATGACAGTTCCAAAATGGCAGCTGGAAGTGTTTCTACCGATTCTCGAGAGGAAGCAGCTCCCGATCGACAGAAAAATTTACAAAGAAGTCAGGGATTTCAGGTAGGTAACTTCTTTGGACAAATTTGAGCAGTTTTGTGAATTATGTTTGTTGCAGATTTATACCGGACCGATATCGCGAGAACCTCATCGTGGTACGATTAATCAGTGCACACCTGTGCCTCCGAGACCTGTTATTGCAGGTTCACAATCAAAAACCGGTGCGAATAAGGCTAGGAAAACTTTTCCACCTGCATATCACAAGTCCCGCATAATTCCAGATGCTTTACGTAATGGTATTTTAGAACAAGGTAACAACATTTAAGCTGCAATTATTCTCAAATTTGTATTACTTTTTTTTAATAAAAAATATTTAGCTACAGGTTCACAAGGTAAAAAAGAAACCAATGCGAAGCCGACAAATCCTGCCAAACAAGATTTATTAGTGCTTAGCACCACGGGTACATATTGGGATAAAACGGAAACAGTCACTCAGCAGAAAGCATCGAAAATTCAACAGGTCTGTGTTAACTCGGAAATAAATTTTTTTTCTTAATAATCCACATGTACTATTCCCACTAAAGCCCATAATAGTTACTTACTTAAGTTACTTTACAGGCTAATACCCCATCTTCTAGCCAGCTGAACAAGAAACAGCCGAAAGCTCAAACTCAAGGTAATTTAAAGTGTTTACTTAGAATTTACAAAATTAACACAAAAATCTTGTTTCTAGTTCTTGAAAATAAATTAATTGCCGAACCCAACCAACCAACTAAAGTGATGCCTCGATTAATACCCGTAAAACAATGAATTTGTTACAGAATTAACTCATCGATTAATTACGCTTTTTTCAGATTACGAAGGACATGGTATTTTTACCCCTCTGATCAGCCAGCCATATAAAGAAGTGGAAATGAAATGGAAATAAAGAAGATTAATTGGGAGCATTGGGGCTTCAACGCCAAAAATTCGTTGTGAATCTCTTCAACATTTTTTAAAATGTTAATCTTTCAACAAATCGCAAGAGAGTTGCAGAGAATTTTTATATTTTTATTTATATTTTATTTTATTGTCTTTTTTTCCATTATGTTATAATTTATTATATAATAAACATGTTACCGTCTATTACTGTTATTTTTGGAAAATTAAAAATGGTGACCCCCACTGATAGGCGACACTAAAAACATTTTTGTAGGCACTGATTTCGAGTGACCTTGGGCCTGCGCATATTTTAAACGTCAGTTTTGTTTACTAATTTTTAGCGCTTATATGTTGCACGTTAACCTTACTTTCCGCTTTTAATTTAATTTTAATAATTTATTATGAAAAAAGCCAGTGTTAAAACTATGAAGGTAAATCGTTTGACGTTTTAAAATGTAGTTTAACGTGTTTTCATTTAGGCCCCAAAAGGTAACCTTAAAATTTCTTCATTTTTTAATCCCCAAGCCAAAGGAAATTCTTCAAAGAGTCAGGACGAGTGCGTGGTTGTGGACATTACGAACGTAGTTGACAATGGTGCAGTCACCCCCGAACCGAAGAAACGAAAACTCGTCGATTCCACTTACAGTCCAGACATTATACCCTGTTCGCTTAGCATAAAAGAACAAGAGAAATTTAACGGTTTGATCAAACTACCAAATCCAGAGTTGCTTTCAAAACGCAAACCCAGGCGACAGGTGTTGGAGAATTCTCCCCCGAAACCTAAAATTTTTCAGAAATCTCCAGGAAAGTTACATCAGTTCAATGTCGCCGTTATCGAGAACTTTGTTAAAATTACACCGCCGAAACAGAAGAAAGCTCAGGCCACCACCGGTGCTAGATCGGTGGAGGTACAATTGGAGAATGAACGAACGCCGACTAAGACCCCTCAAAAGAGGGAGGTTGAGGTGAAAGAGGGATCCAAAGTTAAAACGAAATTGAATTTTAATGTTGGCAATGAGATCGAAGAAGCAAATCAGATTGAAAGTTTACTGAACGACAGTTGGGATGACGATCTAGATGTTATGGTAAGTTAAGAAATTGGAAATTCAAAATTGTTGAAAGTTTGCATTTATAGGATAATGTAATCAATTTGGATTTATCGCGATCCTGCCACTGCAAAATATTAAAAATTGAAAAGAATCTGCATCAAGTGGTTTTAACTCTGCAATCTACAAGTGGCGGGACGATAGGGATCTGTTCGTTGGAAGGCTTTTGGATAAACTTGAAATTGGCGGTGGATGACACTTTGCACGTCGCTGGAGCATACGATGAAAACAAATCAATGTGGTATGTTAACAACGATGTCGGTTTGGTGGTGTTTGAGCCCGACTTTCTTGTCTCTTCAACGGCAGTTGTTGGTGAGGTTGTAAATTTAATTAAGCGATAATTCTCACAAGTTCTGTGCAGGTTCCTTGTTTTGCAAGCGGCGTAGCGTTTTGAGCGAGCGTTATAAAGGTTTCGAACCATCGAATAAGGTCATGATTGTTGGTGTTTTGGTGCATAAGTTATTGCAAGAGGTTCTGAAACGGAAGGCTCACCACTTAATGGAGATAGAGGTTATCGTGAAAAATATGATGGCCGAACGAGAAACGGTGAGTTTATTGATATTTTTCTGAAAATAAAAGTAATCTACATTTCCCACTTCATTGCCTGACTTGGTGTAATTTTAATGTTTGTTTTTAGATCTGGATGTGCTATGAAAGTTGTTTAGACTTACGCGATATTGAGAAGGAGCTAAGAGAGTTTATGCCTCGAATTGTCACATTTATAAAACAATACGTAAAGGCGGAAGCGGATGCAGTTAGAAGCATCAAGGTTTGCTTAAAACTAGACAAAGGCACCCTCGAAGTAGTTACGTTTTAGTTATTTTTTAGAAAGACGACTGGAAGGGTAAAATCAGTAAAATTGAAGATATTGAGGAAAATATTTGGTGTCCACAGTTGGGAATTAAAGGTAAGGTGGATGTTAGTATTAGGAGCAGCACCGGATCTACGATGCCTCTCGAGCTGAAAACCTCCAGGGCAAGCGTTTCCTTAGAGCACCGTGGTCAAGTTATTCTTTACATTATGATGATGAAGAAATTTGGTTATGATGTGCCGTCCGGCTTGCTGCTTTATTTAAGGTAAGAGAATTTTAAACCTACATTTAATTTATGAATTTATAATTTTTTTTTCTATGTAGGGAAGGGGTTTTACGCGAAATTCCGATAACTCACAAAGAACAACGGGACATTATTTCGCTGCGCAACGAACTGACTTACTACTTGACACGAAACCCGTCGGTCAAATCGGACTCCTTAATTCACACTGAACTCCCCGAGCCAATCAACCATCACAACGCATGTTCGAAGTGCCCTTACAGCACGATCTGCTCTGCCCACCTAAAGTAAACTGTTTTAATATTGTAAAACGACAAATTATACTCAAGTAACCTTTAGGTACGAAAATGTTTCTTTGGATAGAAATCCACTCAAGGAAGTGCAAGAAATGTCGTTGTCACATTTGTCTGCCTCGCATTTGGATTATTTCATCGAATGGAGCTCTATGTTGGCACTAGAAGCTTCGCATACTGCAGGAAACAAACAACTGCACGAAATTTATACGATTCCGCCCAAAGACAGGTTTGATCTATTTTAGCAATTTATCAAGAGCAGTTTTGCTAACTGAACTATAAATTTTCCAGAGAAAAAAATGGTCAGTGTATCATCGGGGCTAGGATTTCTGGCGGTAAAGTGACCGAATGTGGGGGTTTATTCAAGCACACTTTTGAAAAACAAGACAATCGTAAGGTCAATTTTTTAACGTCCGGAATTATGGTGGGGAGTTATGTCGTGGTTAGTGTCGACTCAAGACCGGCAGTTTCGTCTGGTTTTGTTACCCACATGGATTACAACAGCGTCAGTATATCCTTGGATAGGTAATGACAAAAGTGTTTTGATGGTCTGGAGTTACGGTGTTTTATTTTAGAGATCTTAATAAACGCTACCCCAAGGGAACCTTTCACTTGGATAGCTACAATTCCAGTACGTCTCAATCGTTCAATATGACCAATTTGGCTTTACTGTTAGAATGTAGCGAGCGGAGCGAGAAGTTACGCAAAATAATTGTCGATGGTGAACTATCGACATTTCGTTACACCCTGGCCAAATCCGTCGCCGTTACAGGGACTCCCGTTTTACGTAATCTCAATAAATTCCAACAAAAGGCAATTTTAAAGTGCTTGAGCAGCAACGACTACTTACTCATTAAAGGAATGCCGGGAACTGGTGATATTTTGTTACATTATCCACTGTAATCTTGTTTTTATCTATTTTTTCTTAGGAAAAACCGACACAATAGTTTCGTTGGTACAAATTTTAGTAGGACTGCACAAAAGCGTCCTAATAACTAGTCACACACATTCTGCCGTCGATAACGTGTGTGTGAGGCTACTAGATCGAGGTATTAGCGTTTTAAGGCTAGGTAGCACCGGAAGAATTAACTCCAAATTGCACGCGAGTTCCGAGGCGTATTTGACCCAGAATTGCTCAACACCAGAAGAATTAGACAAGATTTACAACGAAGCCGTAAGTAGTTTTAAACCAAAAAATACTGGACTTCCATTCTTTTATATTTAGAACGTCATCGCTGTGACTTGTTTGGGTTCCGGCCATACAGTGCTATCGAAGCGCCAACTGGACATTTGCATAGTCGACGAAAGCACCCAGGTCCTGCAAAGTTCTCTAGTCAGAGCCCTACATTCGGCAAACAAGTTTGTTTTGGTCGGCGACCCTAATCAACTGCCCCCGGTTGTGAGAAACCGCGACGCAATGTAAGTAAGCATTATTTTCAGTTTTTCGATTTTTTAATTTTGTGTTTCCAGTAATAGAGGTTTGGCGCGGAGTTTATTTGAACGACTGGATAATCCGACTTCAACGGTTACTTTAAAATTAAATTACCGCATGAACAAACCCATCACGGACATGGCTAATGCGTTAACTTATGCGGGCGAATTGGAAATTGCCAATGATGTTATAGCAAACGCAACTTTAACTTTACCAGAAAAAGAGCAACTTTTACAGTCGCCTCCTTGGGTGGTAGATGCATTGGACGATTCTCTTTCGTCAGCAGTTTGCGTATTAAATACCGGAGCCGTCGATTGCAGTACCGAAAATGCGGGTTGTGCGAATCGTTACGAAACTGCGATTGTGTACACACTGGTTAATACATTAATTGAGGTAAGTTTCTTGTTATTGGATTAACGAGATTTTAGTTTGCACTTTCATTCTGCAGGCAAAAGTCCCGAGCGATACAATAGGAGTGATTGCTCCTTATAGAGCGCAGGTAGCGCAAATTACGCAGAGGCTAGTGCACACTGGAGTGGAAATCAGCACGGTCGATCAGTTTCAAGGTCGCGACAAAGACATTATAATATTTTCCTGTGCGAAATCGCGCACACAGTCGCACAATTGGACTCCCAATGAGGTAAATATTGGTGATATTTGAGTTGCAGAGTTAAAACCGTTCTTTTCCAGTTCGAAATATTAGAAGACAAGAGAAGACTGACTGTTGCGATAACAAGAGCCAAACACAAGTTCATTTTGATTGGGGATGTGGAAGCCGTAATACGATACTCGCCATTTGAAAAATTGTTGAGTGGCTTACCTCCAAACTGTATCAAGAATTTAGAGAACGGAAAAGAAGGTCTTGATTGGGAGAACATTTTGTCGTAACTCGCCAGTCGCAATTTGTTATATTTTCCATTTAAATTCAGTTGTTGTAGAGAATTTTAATATATTTTTAATTAATTTATTTCTTTACTTCCACCAAAAACTTACAGAAAAGCTCTTTTCTAAGGCGGTTACATGGTGCCACCATTTCGGCGGAATATATAAAATTTCTCCATCTTCTAATAGACATTTGAACGGATTAGCCTTGACGTACTCCGGATGTTTCAGTAAATCCGGATTGATTGGATCAACCTGTGCAGTATTAAACACCAATCTGTCCTGATGAGGATAGAGGTAAGCAGCGTCGGTGGGTGCATACAAAAGAATCTGTTTTGTTCCAAAAACCTAAAACGAGCAACATGAAATTGATCTTTAATCAAAAACTTGAAGACTTACTTGAGCCAATAGATTATCCTTTGGGTCATAATGCAGAGGCGATAAAGTACCTTTCGGACCAAACCATGCATTCACATCGGGATCGCTCTCATCGTTATCATCGCGACTTAGGGAACAATAATCGGGCACTCGAATGTCTTCCCTCAATTCTGGAATCTAAATTTAACATTCGTTGAAGAACTGAACCACAAACTCACTTGATCAAATAGGTTGTGTTGTGCGAGATACCCGACAGACTCCGACTTATCCAAGTAATAGTTTTTGATGAAGTCTTGAAAACTCATGAGTTTTTGCGTCCAGGATGTTTCGGTGTAATTACCCCCAACTTCTATAGGCACGGTTCTGTTTCCGGCTACACCTAACAGATAGTTTAAGTCCAACCACTTTGTGCTGGCTGGCCAATGTACGATACACTCCTGTAACTTAACGGGAATTTGTTTAAGAAAATAGTTTTTGTAGAAAAATTCTAAAGAGGGACACTTGAGAGCGTCGATGGGTTTGGCTTTTAAGTTTTCGTAAGTCGCGCAGTCTGCAGGCCTCTTGGAGACCGTCGTCACCCCAGTCGAGTTCGTTTTGTTCAATAGAGACGAGTAGTGAGTTGCGGCACACGTAAGAAGACTCGAGTTAAGTTGTAGTGGAGCACCCAACAAGAGACCCATGTCAATACACTTCAGGACTTCTTTAAGTGTCACCGATGGATCCTCTTCATTCTTTGTTATAATCAGCGCCTGAAAGAAGGTTTATAGAGAAAAGTGACCGATGGTGAGTAGTAATTACCTTGACAAAACTTGCAGCCGAAAAAGCTCGTCTCACCCCGATGGGGACTTGACTCCAATGGCCAGTGTTCAATTCGTCTTGCAAGAAGTCCAACACAGATTCGATTTTTAAGGTTAAAATGTAGCTGTCAGAAAAGTTGGAATTAAAAACTGCGGTGCAGCATTGACGAAACGTTTCTTCCACATTTTTGTTAATCTCGTTCAAACTGTTGATTATTTCGCTTTCGACAGTCTCCCCTCGCATCAAATTTAACATTTTATCGGATAGGAAATTAAATTCCGTCAAAATACGATGAAAAAGTTAGGTTAAGATTCATGTTTTTATTATCGCACAGGGGCGTACCCCAGGTATTTCTACTCCGAGTGCAGACCAGTGATCGATAACAGTGACGATTAGCGACGTCGCCGTTGATGTGGTTCGGGTGGATTAATAAAATTAATTTTAGTAATAAGGGAGTTAGAGATCTTTTAGGTCTTTCTCTGACGCGCATGAATGGATTAACGAGATTCCTACTACCACAAAGTTTTTTTTGAGTCGGGGTGATTCTCAAAGGATAACAGATCCCCGACATTTTAATCAGTTTTTTATTTTTCTTAAAAATACCAAACCTACTCAACTGCGAAAATTAGAAAAAACAATTCAAAATTTAGTTAAACTTATATTTTTTCATTATATTAATAGAACAACCAAAATGGAACATACATACACATATAAATATGGAAGAAAAAGATTTTTTTAAGTATATACAGCAACGAATAAAATTTACAAAAAAAACAAAAATTTCGTTAAAACCGCCAGACACAAAGTCAATAATTCAGATCAAAATAGCAAATTAATAAAAATAAAACTTAAGACTAAGCAAAGAAAAACAACGAAAGGTTCGACATTTTCGTTGTTGTTCTTTTGGACTCAAAATTTCTAAAACAAAACGAATAACTCTAAATCTAAACAAATTTTAAAATTAACAACAATAATATTATTATGCTACAAACAACAGCTAAACGTAAAATTTATACAGAACTAAACCTTCATTAACGCTATGACATACAAATGAAGACCTCAATTTGGCTGTTGTTCAGTTTACTTATAGAAAATATTGAATCGCAAAGAACAATCGCAACCTGCGACACTGCGCACTAAAGCTCAAGTCGTGCCTGCGTGCTGTCAATCCTGCCCGTGGCACAGTGTCGCCGATCGCGATCGTTCCTTGAGAAACGTAGCTTTAGTAACGTTCACATAGCGATTGTTGTATTGCATTGTAAGACGAACCTTGCAATGCAATAAAACTTCTAGGTGAACAACACTTTGGAGATAAAATAATCCGACAAAATTAAACCGACAACGACACAAAACTGTTGTACTGTGTTATGTTCCTCTTGAGAATGTCTGCGCATAAACCCAAAACTCGTTCAAACCTGGAAAAAAAAACAATGTCATTTCAGTAATTAAAGATTCTCTAGTGTACAATAATTAAAACAATTAATTTTAACTGCCTGCTTTTTTATTTAATTAGCATTTTAACGACGCAGTAAAATCATCAACTTACCTTGCTCTATCTAATTTGACACATTTGAGTGGTCCCGAAGCGACGACCGTTGCGGCGCGCGGTCGATCAAGAAGTAAAGCAATTTCGCCAAAATAATCGCCAGCTCCTAATCGGCCAACTTCCGTCGCGTCCTCTCCTTCGGTCCTGTTTTGCATGACCAGCGCCTGTCCTTCGACAATTATATAGAAATCGTCTCCGGGTTCGCCCTGACGTACGATCGTTTCTTTGTCTTCGAAGCTGACTGTTTCTAAAGCATCAGCCACGGTCAGACGTTCCCATTTGTCTAAATTCTCGAGTATGGACACCCTGGACAGGAACTCTTCGTACATTTTTCTTTTTCTTATTGTCGAGCCCATAAGAATACGTCGATACGAATCGCGATCGATTCCCCACAATTTAGCGTCAGTCTTTGCCTTCACGGTTGCCGCTCTAGGTGTGCCGTATATTAAAGCCAACTCTCCAAAACTTCCGGCCTCGCCTATCGTTGTCACCAAATCATTGTTTATGTATACCTCAATTTCTCCCTGATCGATGACGTAAAAGTTGTCACCCTCGTCGCCTTGCTGAATGATCGGTTCGCCTGGTAAACAGTTAACCGGAAACATAGCGTCGAATATGTCCGAACGTTCGTTTTCGTCCAAGTGCGAAAAGAGAACGTTTTTCGCTATCGCTTTCGATAGTGCAGCCATAGTTTTGTAATCTTTCGGAACGACCTTCTTAACGTAGCTGGTAGCATCTTCCTCGGAGACCGGCTCCGCCGAAATTCCTCCTCGACGTTTCACGGATTGTTGGGTGTGAGCGGGCAACGGCGACAGATCTTCCGTGTCTTCGGGAGATGCCGCTTGTTGCTTGGCGTCTAAAGCTTGCTCCTGCAATCAAAACCAACACACAATTTAATAAAACTGAACGTCGTAGCTTCAACTAAAAATAGTTAAATTTAATTTCCGGTTATTATTCCTAGTTAAAACTTCTCAAGAGCTATTTTTGTTATTAAGATTTGAATAACAAATTAATAAATTTATTATGTGGGTTATACGTACAATCAATACTCGCGTTTTTTTAAGTCGTTGAGCAACGGAAACCAAATGGCTTTGCAGTTAAATTGCGCTATTTCAAAATTGATTTATTTTTCTTCAGTTTAAAACTAATTTGCTGCAAAAACGCAATCTGTCGTTAACGCTCATGCGCATGAATGGATTTACGAGATATTTTAATAAGAAAATTACTAGAGAATTCTTTTGGAAATCATTGAAATTCCTTGCATGCCACTGGTTGAATTTGAAATTTTCATGCGTTCAGCTAGAAGACAAACAGAAATAACCTTAATTTTTCAGCCAATGACACTGTTCTATTTTGGCCCGATCGTGTAGGTCTGTCAAGGGTGCCTCGGCATTAATAGTCAACGCACTTAATCGCTACAGCTACGAAGGTTTATTCAATAATTCCAGTCAAGGAAGGTAATTATTTCCTTTCAGATATAGTCGACTTTAATACAAAAACTAATTGCGTCAAACAACTGGAAGTAATTTGGTTTGCCGATGTTCATTCGACTAAAATTGATTGGAATTTCCCAATGCTAAGAAGTAAAAATTTTCCCCCTTTATTCGCAATTACCTGAAACGATTTATAAAAATTTTTAATTTCATCAATACACACCCCTCGCCAGATTTCCGCATTTCGTGCAAACTCTGCTGTATCGCAAATGGCAAGAGTTAAAGCTATTTTGGGAAAATTAGCGTGAAAACAAAATCCTCACCTTAGTATTCGTTAAAAATACTTTTCCGGAACAAAAAGCTTCTTCTTTTGATCGATAAAGGTTGTCGAGTGACCCAACGTTTTAATGCTATCCTAAAGGTCTCATAAATGTCACGTTCGCAATACATAAAACGAATGCGTTTCTTTTTTTTTAATTTAATTAATTTAACTGCGGAACATTACTCCACGTCGCCGAATATGCCTCACGCATAATAACCATTAGAACAGAAAAAACAATTTTGTTTGATTTAAATTTTTAATTAAACGCGTGCGCGATTATCGTCTCCATAGAAGAGACAAAATTTTCATTAATCGCAAAACAATCAGAAGAAAATCGAGCCTGAATCCAAAGGCATTAAAAGGAACGACGCGGTCACCCATCCGTACGGTGAAATTTAATATCTTGACTGCATTTCACACGTTCGAATCCTTAAAAAAAAATTAACTTTTTTATCTTGATTATTGCGGGGTGAAGCAGGGACCGCTCCTTTGATTAACAAGGTTAGTGCTCCGGTGTTCTAAACTTGATCTAGAAAATTTAAAAATACCTCTCCCACATAATCAAATACCTAATCGACAAAAAAACTTTCTGTTCGGACAGTCAAAAATAAAAATACTGTCGTTATATAAGCGCTTTGCAATTTTCCCGTCATAAAACTAATCGTCGTTTAACAACGCTAATAAAGCTAATTACACACACAAGCTGGTCCCAGAGCCAATCAAAATGCAAAGACATGATCTTTAAATTACTGCAGTAATAGCGGATTAGCGGAAATTTTGTAAAGGAGGAATAATAATTTTTTGCACTTACGAAATCCTTAATTCAAAAAAATGTATGTCTACGGAGCGACGTCGTTATAGGCGAGAGATTTAATAAGAGATTAAATTTTGTTCTCTCCAATTATCAGGCAAAATCAAAAGTTTCCTCCAACGAAGTTTGTTATACAAACATTTTCGATTAAACCAAACAAAAATCATAAATCTTTAAATTGGTTAATTGGTTGGCGGCGCAGTTGCCTGCCTCCATTTGAATAGGTTGAAAAATAAAATTTCCAAATTACGACCAAGTTGCAAGTAGTGAAAGAAAATTGTATTTCTGGCATCGCGAATGTAAATTCGTTCTCAAAATATAGGTCGCAATTTTTGGCAGAGACAAAAATATAAAATGACGCACGGCGAAGAATTTTCATATTTTAATAAAACGCGATAATTTTCCTAAATTCGCTTAAAAATTGTAAAACGTAAAGCATCGCAAACGCATTTTCCAATTTCCTTTTTAAGCAAAACTTAAATCAAGCGAAAGTAACGCGGGTTGGTTTAGGATTCTCTGATCCGATATGTATTTAATAGAGAAAAACGCGTACTGGTTCGGATGACATAATTTCCAACCAAACCAACTAAACCCTCATCAATCATTTGCCACACAAGAAATATGTTTTAGAAAGTTTTAGAGTGGCGTAGGAGTAATTCGATAAAACGGAGAGGAAATTACTAACTTCGAAAAGTGTCACGATTTCCGACGTCTCTCATTTACACTTGAAAAATTGAGAAGAAATCATAAACGGATCGGATATATGGAGAAGGAACCTACATTTTCTGTAAATATTATATTTAGTATATCAAATAAAAATTTGATATAATGTTTGATAGCTGCAAGTTTCCTCAAGTTCTAAAATAATAACTAGAAGAAACCCAGAAACTCACCGCGAAAAAGAAAATCAAAGCTCCTCGTCAGATTCAAACAGGGTAATATTATCTATAGAATAGACAGACCCACGATGAAGATGAGAGATGAGGGTAAACTAACAAATTACAAATGCAAATAAATTATTTGCTGTTTTAAAATGCACTATTGTGGAGGTAAAGTGCAGATTAAAATAGAAAACCCTTAGATCCCAGGATAACACATGGAAAATCCGAAAAGAATATAAAAGTTTCCAAATATTCCATGTTTTCTAGTCAAGTGGAAACCCTGTCGTTATTTAAAGAAAACAAATTTTAAAATATAATAAACATAATCGTCATATCCTCTGGTCATTTTGGCTAACCTCGAAACTCCGGTCATGCAACGAGACAACGAAATCCATGTTTTTGACTGCTATCGGCATGGAACAAAGATGAACAGAAGAAACTAAAGCGTTTTTTGTCCAGGGGCATCGAAATGATAAAAATAAAAAGGCGACGCCAAATGAAACATCAACAAGGTAAAGTACAAAGCAAAAATGAACCCGAAAACCTTTATAGTATTCGGTTTGGCAAGGCAAACAAGAAATAAAAATGTTTATTGACAAAACAAACAGAAAATATGAAAATGAATAATATCGATTGAGAAGCCATAAACTGACTACCTTTCGAGAACCGCACAAGACGAGAAGACTTACAAGTGAAAACGAAATTGCAAATGACAGTTCATTAGACCCTTCATTTCCCATGAGATGCCTTTGGGGTCAAACGTGCCCACATATATACGCCCACGCAATTTGAAGTTGAAAATCGATTCGGACAAAATCAAAATTCGAATTCAAATCTGGGCTAAATACGCGCCGAAGGCCAAACAAAAATTATTAAATCGATAGCAAAAGTGGTAAATAAAATCTGTCAACAAAAAACGAAATATCGACTGGCAGAGAAACAAAGAAAATCCGGCCAATAACTAAACGGATTCAAATTATTCAACTTCGTACCTGTTATAGTAGCGCAGCAGGTATTTCGATAACAATCGGACATTATAATATTATACACACAAAGTACGTTGCGGTAATTTTCAAATATCGCCATTATCGCTTCCAATTGCGAACGGCAATTAACAATAAACTTCGATTTACTGCTAATAAATAATTAATAGCATAAAAATATTCAAGGTGAAAATCGATAAAACCTATTTAGAGAGATGTTTTCTGTTTCAAAAAATAGACTTTCGGCGGAAATAAAATTTAGATCGACTAATCACAATAGAGGAAAGTGGTCCATTGTTCTCGAGAAAAGCTTGGAAAATTTTAAAAAGAAAAATCAAGATGATTGATTACACAAAAGCAGCTTTTGAACTTTATCGTTCACAGACGATTTAAAATTTATAAGATAATTATAAATTCAAATTAAGGCTGAGAGAGCATTTCCTCTGAGAGAAAGTAACGAAGATCCAGCGATGTCAAACCGGTGGGATTACGAGATTCAACAAGAAATCCGGAATCATCCACTCAATTAACTTAGGGGCGCGTTCGGTTTGACAACGTTTTCGCTTTGAATGCTTATAGGACTTTTCGGTGTAAAGCTTCTACCAGCTTACAACCAAACGTTGACCCCAATTCCAGTTTAAAAAAAGTAAAAATGTTTGATTAGTTTTCTTTCGTAGGTCATAATGGATCCGCAAGCAGCAGTTTCTTGACCAAATCAATTATCATCTAATTTACCCATGTAAGGAGGAACTAATCGAATCAATTCAAACAGGAAACCTCAACTCAAACTTCTCCTGATGTAGGTAATTGGGATTTTGGAAAACAGCAAAAAAAGAAGAACAAACACAAGCTTCGTTTCCTTTCGAGTATATAAAAATTAAATAATAAAAAATAAGTAAATAAAAAAAAAAGGAACAGAAAGCTAATTCATTTGAAATTTTATATGTGAATTATTATTTGAGAGTCTAAAAGCACCTTGTTAAACCAATCAAAACTGGTTTATAAAATTATTCACTAATTGAATCGTCAAGTTTATGCAAATCGTTTGAAGATACAGTGCTGAACTGGAATGAAAAGGCCTCGGGAGGAATTAACGACGGGGGCGTCATTAAACATACTATTTTGTATTGATATATTATTAAGCAGCAAAAAAAAACGAGTGGCGGTTAAAAATAGTTCAGTTTTTATTGTGTACACAGGCTTCGAAACGGAAATCAAATTTGAAACAATATTAATTTTAATATTGCAAGTTTATAGCAATTTCTAAAATGCATGCAATTTCAAACAAATGAGCAATGCTGATATTCAGAATTACACCAAAGTGCACTAAAAACTAAGTTCTGTCTCGCGTTAACCATTAACCAACTCCAGTTACGTTTTTGCGGTTTTCAGCACTTGGGTTTCCCGGGGAGTCCCGAAAAAAATTTAAATTTAATAAGAGCACTGTCTTCGGTTAAGGGCAGAGCAAAATCCGGCACTCTAATTGGTCCAAGCGATTTGAAACTAAATTCCAAATTCTAAATTTAATAAAAATAAATATTATGTTGATGATATTTTGAAGGCTCGCAGACAATCTATTCAATCGGTTCTTCAACTTTATTAATGTAGATACAACACGCGAATATCAAATTTACAAAAGAAATCGAGCTTTAGGGTAGGTTCAAATTTCTTATTAAAAGAAATATGGACATTAATTGCACAATTTTCAAAAAACCAACCGAAGCGGAGTCAGTTTTCTCACAAAGAGCTTCCTCCTGCATTCGTTAATCGGTTAATAAAAATCACCGTAATTTTGTAACATCGACTTTAATAGTAATCTATTTTTTATGTCTCTGGAATTAAATTTTAATTGCTTCGGATACCCGGTTCGATCGTTTCCGACACTTCGAGGGATTGTCCCCGAATACAAAAATTCAACCGAGTAATTGATTCAGATGCATCTGAAAATATTTCATTCAAATCTTACTAACGCTAGTCAATAATTAGCCATGTGAAAATATAAATTGAATAATTTTGCAGGGTCTGGCAACCCGAGATTTGAAATATCTCAATTTGGGTTCACTTTAGAGAAAAATAACAAGTTATAGAAAATCTACTAGACTAAATTGTCTACAGAAAAGAATTTATTATTTTTTCTGTCAATCGATTGATTGTAGAGTTATAGCTGTCAGTGTGCGACGTATACATTTTTGTTGTTCCTTATATTTTTTCTGCGCGTTCCAAAATATTTTTAATGATTCTGTGTTGATACTAATCCAGAGTAGACGGCTATAAATAATTTTGTTTATTAATTTTTGATATTTTGTTTACTCCACGTAGAATATCGCATGCTCTAAATGGCTGTAACTCCACAACAGATCAATTGACAAAAAAAAAGATTGAATTCGTTTTGATAAACAAGAAGTCTGCTTTATTTTTCATAGGGTGACATTTTGCTCTAAAGTGAACCCCAACCGAGATTTTCGCGAAAATTCATGAAAATGCGCTGCACCGGCACTGGCGCAATTTTTAATCAAAATCGCGAGTATTATTATTTTGTTGTTGTTTTCGACATTTAAAAAAAGGATAAAATTTAATCGTGCGCTCGTCTCGATTAGATTACATTTTTTAAGTTTTTCCTATTTGAACGCTGACCCTAACTTTATTTTATCTGCCAAACACGTCGTCGAATATAAATTCCAAAGACTTAAGTTGTAATTCAAAAAAAACCGCACTATTTTTAGAAAATTCGCAAAAAACGACAAGGATTGCAATTAAAAAATAAAAGAAAACAAATTGGGTAGCTACCTTTTTTTGAGGCATCACCTAACAGGATGAAAACAAAAAGCCGGTAGAAAAGTCGTCGTCGTCGATGCTGTTCAGAAGCGTCGACCGTCCGCGTCACTTCTCATTTAGCTACTGGATGTTTTATGAGATGTAATGTCGAGTGGGTTAAAAGTGATCTTGGGGCGCGCCGCCACAGAAGTTTCGCGTATTCGCGACCTACATCGACGTCGTCAAAGCATCTTAATTGCCGGTTAAAAAATTAAATAACGCCAGTAGGCGCACCTCTTCAACCACTCTTACACGAAGAGGATGTCTACTTAAAAAACTTCGGAATCTACTTTTCAAAGTTGGCCGTGGCGACAGTAAATACAACACTGCCAAAACAAATATTTACAAATCAATTAGAGTGGAATAAGATATAATTATATAGAATCATCGGTCGATTGTTTTTCAAAAAAAGACAAAACAATTTAAAAACGGCGCCGTCCGCGCCATCTGTTGGCCCTCGCGGGATTCAAGCGCGAATTGCGTTAGTTCGTGGTGGATTCCGGCGAGCGCGCCTACATTACAGGCAGTACGTAAAAATATGGCGACGTTGACAGCTCCACTTTTACCGAGAAGCAAAAGAAAACTCCAGAAACATTTACGTAGTGCAGGATTAGCTTACATATCGAGAACTGGAAAAGTGATACCGGCCAAAAAAGTTGCAGGTAAGTTTCGATTTGGAATCGAAAGTGTGTTTACATAGTGCGTGTGCCATCTGACAGTTAGTCACCTATTCCCGTATTATTGCATCTCAAAACGTCACTTTTCTATGCATTTATTCAAGATTTTCCTTGTGTAATTACGTAATCGCATAGATTAGATCAGAGTGATCCGTGGAAAAATTGTCTTTTGTCGATTTTTTTTTGTTTTCGTTTTAACGGCCCGACCTACATATTAGAAGGTCGAGCCAATTAAAAGGAAGAAACATTGGCCTTGCGTAGTTGACGGCACGTGTTGTAATCAAATGTTACGTTACGAATTTCTTGAGCGTTGCACTTTTTTCAAAATGACGAAACGGAAAGGTTTCGCACCGCCAACTGGGGCGATCAACACGAGGCAACTTTGAAAACTACATTTATTTTTAAATTTTCATTCTTTAAATTATTATTACTAACTTTAAAGCTGCCTTGACGTCATAACCAAGAGCCATTCGATAAAAAAAACAATTACAAAAGAATTAATCAAAACTTAGGAAAACAAAACACGTCACGACTTTTAAACTGAAACCCCACAACAACTGTACTACTTACAAAAAAAGTTGTTTAAGAAAATCTTATAGAGAATTGAATTTCCTACAAAAAAGCTCTGAACAATATTTTAATTATCTTGAGTAGTTTAGGCGTGAAAGGCTTCCAAATAATCTAGAACTACTTGTCGTAAAACAAAAAACCTAATCCTAGATATAATCTTGTTTCGGTTTGTTTCGTAGTCCAAAATTATTACTTCCGAGCTCTGATAAAAGCAGAACAGGAATGAACCAAGTCTACTTGATTCGTTCCTGTTCTATAATGAATCAAGTTTTTGTACATTTTCTAATTAAATTTGAAATTTTCAGAGGAATTGTGTCAATGTCCCCAGAAATGCGACGATCGAGTACCGAAGGAGGTTCGAGAACGTCTGTTCGATCACTTTTACGGCCTTGGCGATCCAGATAAGCAGAACAAATTCTTGAGAGAACACATGGACGTGCGTGCAAAGTTGAACATACCAGAGACTACCAACAGCGGACGTTCGCCGCGACGTATCACATGTAAATATTTGGTACCGCTTTTACCGTACTCGGACACGGTGGAAGTGTGCCAGAAGGCGTTCGTGAGTGCGTTCGTTATAACGACGAAGCGGGTCCGTTTGCAAAGGGAGAAGTTGATAAGCAGCATGGGCTTGAATAGTTACAGTCACACGCGTCCACCAAAGCAACCACAGTTGACCGCCGAAAACCAAAGCAAACCTCTAATCATACCGCCCGAGTGCGACATAGCGCGATTGGACGATGCCGTTTCCATGGACACGAGCTGCAGATCGTTGAATAAAAAAGTCCTAGTTGATAATCCCCTCATACCATTTGGCCTTTTATTACCGGAAGGTATAACAATAGCGCCCGTGACTGCTTCGCCAGATCACGATCGCGACATTGCAATTGTCAATAATTTCTTCTTAAATCAATTATGGAAACCTGAATATATCGGAACCCATTCCTAATGGCGTCAGGCAAATGCACTACACATTAGTACTTAGCCCAATTTTAAAATTTACATACAGGTGTGACTACTCAGAAAAATTATTTAGTTGGTTGATTGTTGTTACGGTATCCACGTGATGTAAAAGTCGTTTTAAGTTGCATGTGAAACACGACAGAAGCCGCGTTGCTTAATTTTATTTAAAAAAATATTCGTTCATTTACATTTTAAATTGTTGACATTCTACGTTCTTCAGCACCCGAGTCGAAATATCGTTTACGTGTGTGCATGCGTGTGGTTATTATTATTATTACTTTATTTTCTTTATTATTTTTTAAACAAGTTGCCCTTTCACTTTAATGAAAATGTCGCAACTGTTGTATAATTTTTAAATTGAAGAATTTTTTAGTCTAGTTAATAAAATTTTTACCTAAGCAAGGACCTTATACGTATTGTTATTTATATTTATACTACTACATAGTTTATATGGAGAGCAAAATTATATTATTATATATATATATTGTTTTACAAATAAAATGTTTTATAAAAAAGTTTGATTAAAATTTATTCCTGCAAGCAATGCAAGCGTAAACCGAGATCAACAGAAAAATACTACGTTCTTGCATATTTATTGTGCATCATAAATTTCCTTTCCCACAGAAGGTATAAAATCAAATTGCAAAACTGCTTTTAGCTGAATTTTAAACAAAAAACTATTGATTTTGTTAAAATAGCAGTCTTGGTTTCGTGATTGTTTACCTTCCGTAAAAGCATGGATTATTATTTTCTTTATAAAAATCTTTGTAGTTTACATCTAAAATGTGCCTGCTGCTTTACACCGCAAACTAGATTGAAATATTCCATACCCCCTAAATCCTTGAGTTTCACTCTTTCAGAAAAAATACCCTTCTATTTTGAGGCAATCAAACGTTCGATCTTTCAAACCAGGAAGATTCCGAATAAGTCGGAATCCTTTTTCGTCCCCAATTTCTGCTGTTCCTCTAAATGTATGTACAAAAATCATGTCCATAAAACACTTAGTCCGTGTAATTTTTCGCAGCCGGTTCTGCTATCGTGCAAAAAATAGGTAAGTCACAAAATTGTTTTTCCGCTTTCCGACATTATTTTTTTTCGCTCAGGAATTTCATTCATTTTCATCAATAAAGAATATAATTTCAAAAAATGTGATTTGGTGTCTTTTCCCACTGAGCCCTGCAATTGTCAATTTTCTTACTGCATTTAAAAAAATTTGCGCGTCTTATTAAACCCGTGCGTACGTCTATGAACTATGCTTAATGAGCGAATAACTTGGAAACATCACGACGAATAAACATAAAATAATTACAAAACCTACAACATTTCTAAACTATAAAATTAGATATTCAGTACATTTTTGATTGCTTAATCGTGCTTATAAAAATCCTCCCAACATAAAGCGGCACGTTTTGGTGAAACGTGCACACATATTATGCAAGTCGATGATCCCTATTTGAAATTGCCTGTTGCATACTGTCGAAAGTCCCGACAATATATTTTTAGATCCCTTTATTTATTATTTCCATTTCTAAACAAGTTTCAACTCATTTAAAGCGAAAGGCATGATAAATAAGAGAACGCCCATTTAAGCTGGTTGATTTGACAATACGTGCTGCCATCTGTAGTTCAGTTTGCAAAACCACTTCATAAGTAGCGTTTTCGAGACTAATCAGTGCAGTTACATTTAATGACTGCATTAATCTGAAAGTTAACAGCAGCAATACGAAAAATTAATTTAATTAGCAGCATATTTGAACAAATTTCCCGAAATATGAATAATCATGGAACGATGCATTTATAAAAAAGTGCAGAGTTAGCATATTATGGATTCCCCCCATTTTAGTGCGAATTCACTGAATTGTTTAATTTCGCAAAAATACTCTAACGTTAACGTCACTAAGTAACTAGGCAACAAAAGTTTTCGAGAATGCAAAGCATGCACCATACTACAAAAGCATCCAAGTGCCAATTGACTTATTTAAATCTGATTAAAAACCAGTGACGCCGAATTATTGTGCATCTTGTACCATTGAATATCTTAATTGGTCTATGAAAATTCATGCATTTTCTACAATTCACTCACCACTGACAACGTCAACATCATCGTCAGCCAGAGGTGATATTTTTGACAAAGGGCAACGAGCGCGACCTTCGTATCACAAGAACCCAAAACACAATCATCGACGCAACCCGAATGTGGGTCGCTATGCGACGCCAAGGACGACGAGATCGTTATGACGTCATCAAACACCCCGACGCTTCGGGATGAAAAGTTTTATTGACGTACAAAAATTCGACGCCGCGTTAATTATTTACCACTTCAATTTTCAAAATTATTGCAAAAGAATATTCTAATTGTTCGAAAATTATAGCGATTGTAAAACTGCTTCAAAAAAATTATTTTAAAATTTTCCGATGAATTGGCTACACGTCACGAAGCTCTTCAAAACGTTTAATCAAATTTATTCCAACAAAAATCACAGATATCCATCCGAGGGTACCAATCCGACGTCCGTCGTCGAATAAGATTCAAATCGTTAATTTGAACTAAGGCTTCCTGTTTTACCCTTCATGACTAATAATAGAGTATCAACAGGTGAACGGGATCAAAAGGAACGCCATCTGACAAAACATTACAATTACAAATTGGAATATCTGTCTTGTTAATGAGAGGAACTAATATCTGATGTAACAACGCTCAGGTTCAATCCAAATTATATTTGTAATTTGTCGGAATACTTTTTGGATTTTTGAATTTATTTTAATAATTGTAATTAAACGTGGAGAAAAATCTCTTTCAAATTACTGTCAGTGTGAGAGTACGAAAGTAGAATCTCACCCCAATAACTTTTATTAATTTTGAATGGGGTAATAAGCAACGCTTTCAAATCAAAATCTAATTAACTCTTTCGATAGCTACTTCCATCCTAATCTATGAATTAAAAAAAAGGGAAATCCCCTCTAAATTTTTTATATCTTAGCCCCCTCCCCATAATCATTAATTCTGGATATGCCCCTGATGACGTTAATGTGCATCCAAACATTGTATGCAGAATTATGGTAATTTTGCAATTGGATTAGAAACTCTGTTTGAATTTCCGGCGAAGATGACACGATATCTTACAGTAGCTGCCCCTCGTTCAACTGGGGACTTCCGTTCGATTGATTGGAGTCCCCCTCTTACCGATGAAGAATTTGGAGGTCTACGACCTCCTATGCTATTTAAAAAGAAGGCTTAAAAATTCGCGTTTTTCGAGTTCGAGCGGCTTTAGGGGGAAATCTGGAAAGCAATAAAGGAATTCTGAGAAAACCCAAATTTGAGGAAATCCAAGCAAGAGCGGAATCCCCAATTTTCCATTAATATTTAGTGAAATCAGCTTTAAAAATATTTCGTGTTACTGTATTTCTGTCTCTTCTTCTCAAAGAATCAGGAAAAAAATATTTATCTTTCTACTTCGAAGGTGAAAAAATACTACTACTGTATAAATTTGCACTCATTTATATAAATTGATAATAATCGGCAAAATGATAAATGTTACGATAGGATTTAGGATTAATTTTTCAAAATAAATTCCATGACTTGCCCTGACTTTCGGTTATTTTAACTTCTCCGATTCTTCCAGGTAAGACAGAATTTTTTATTTCAGTTTTAAGCAGAAATTTATTTACATAAATCAATAAATTGTAAAAACATTGATCAAAACGGGGTCAGAAAAGGTCAACTTTCAAAGAGGTACAAGATTTCAGTAAGCCCGAGACCGCTTTTGGGTCAAACGACCAGGAAGGAAAATCTATTACTATTACTAAAAAAAAATAGGTTGCATTTTGAAAAGTATTACGATCTAGAACAAGATTATTTAAAATTTCATTCAGAATATTATCTAGTTTAATTTAGCTAATACCTATTATGAACATCAGATGCATACCAAACGGTCAATGATTTTTGTGACCTTTCTCAATAAATTTGCCCTTGTTCCGGTTCAGGTCCGATGTACGTATCTTATAGGCATTTTTCTGATGGAAATCGAAGAATTAAAGCTAGGACAAGACGGCATGCCAGACGAATTATAAAGTTAATAGGGTGCGCTGATTTGATTAAGATAATTGCAATTGCAAGTGAATCACTAATAAAAACTGATCAAGTGTTAACGAGTCGAAGTATTTGCGGTCAATTGCTTCTGCTCTCGTTTAACGTTAAAGGGCAAGATTAATGTGAAAATATCCGTTAGGTTCTAGCAAACAAACCGAAAAAGAATGAAATTAGAGGACCTAACCTAAAAAGGAACAGAGAAACTTACCCTTTCCAATTTTTGAAAATATTCCCTCAAAAACGAAATGGGATTAGTGGGACGGTTTACGCACAATTGTACGATGCAATCCTTGAGTGTTTGCTGAATGTTGTGCGTTTGAACGTAAGCTTCGCATTCCCTCAGAGCCTGTTCCTCTTCCATATTTGTTGCCATTTATTTACACTTAATTCACAGCCGTCTTAACTTATGTAACTATAAAATTCGGTATACTTTTCAAATATATCAACAAAAGTTGCTCCAAAAGTTTCCAGTGGTATATAATTAACAGATAAACAGAACTACAAAATTGTAAATCACAATTTGACGTTTAGCAAAAAAATTTCGAATGTCGGTAAAACAGGTCGCGACGCGTTTTCGTTGCTCGGCAACCAATCGCCGTCAAGCTCGACTACGCGCTCAAAATAAAACTAGAATAATTGTTTTGAAAATTCCATTTTATTATTAAATTTATAAATCTTACATCACTAATCAAGCCAACTTACAAACTACGTCATTATCGTATTAATTATGAGATCAAATTTTTGACCTAATCTCGCGCTCGTCGTTAAATCATAACATGGGCGGCCAAATTAAGTCGTAAACAATAAAATAAATTACGCATTAGAAAAATTAACTTTTGCGAATGTTGGTTTTGTATCCTCTGCACCGTCGGATTAATTCGAATTTGCGGTATCGCATGCAGTGCCATTGGGGTACCTGTGCCATAGCTTCGAGAACCTAAAAATCGCGTCGTTCGTCGATTGTTTGTATTATTTTCAAAAATTATATGATACTCACCGCATCCGGACTACCAACTGGCGCAGTCAAAACCAAATTTACGGCGACAACGAAAATGATGCACAGAGTCACGGACGACTTCATTTTTAATTTGGTATCGAGCTTTCATACAATAATAGATACGAGTGTAAGGGGAACTTGGGTGATTGCCCTTATTTATACCAATTGAAGGGAACGAATCAACCTAAATAAAGTTAGTCAGCTGCCAATTATAATATATAACAAACCTCGTAACCTACTTGTATAATTGAAAAAATATATACCTACGTGTTCGTAACTTTAAATATTTGGTTTACAAAATTATTCTTCAGCCTTGGACGATTTTCAAATTGACCCGCTCCTTCCATTTCGGCAAGGTCATTATATTGGTCAGGATGTTTCAGACCTCTCTCCGGCTTCAATTTTATAAATTACTAAAAAGTAAATAATTAAAAATATTTTTAATTTAGGTAAAAAGAGTCGAAAACCGTAAAAATTTAATGCGCATGCCGGATTGGACGATTTCACTTGTTTAGCCCTGTCACCGAAATACCTAGTCCACTCTTCCAAGGTGTCCGCAATGAAGGTTTGAAATTCTACCCCTTTGTATCCAATAAACAAAATTTCATGATATTAACTAAAAAGTTCATTGGGATTACGTATAGACGTTCATAGTACGATCGGAAAGACAAATATTAAATAAAATATTCAAAAATACAACAGAGGAAGTCACAAATACTGAGATTATTGTTATCAAATGTAATGTTATTGATCAGCGTTTTTTATCTAGAACAATTCATTGTTTGTCAATTACCTACTACTTCGATTTCCATTCAAAAAATTACTAAATTCTGATATTTGTTTAATAATTTGAGATTACAGAGAAACAAATTGTCTTATCGGAGGAATATCGAAAGTACAACGTAATTCGGTTCCTAGATCTAATCTAATCGAAAGCAATATAACGAGACCGTGGCTCCTCGAGGATCTGATATGGTTTTCGGCATCTTCAGTTCGCATTAAAAAAAATGTGGCTAAAATTAGTGTTTTTGGTTTTGTTCTTTAAATTCAATGCGGAAGGTGCAAAAATTTTGGGTGTCTTTCACAATCCAAGTATCAGTCACTTCCATTTGGGAAACACCCTTTTGAAAGCTTTGGCAACAAGAGGACACGACGTCACTTTTGTAGCCCCATATCCGGTGCAATCTGATTTAAAAAATTATCAGGTGGTCGTGATCGACGGACTCCAATCTATCAAAGGTAATTATAATCAAAAATTAAGGAAATAGAGAAACGACAGCTGTTTTCAGATGAAATGGTCGTAAATGTCTGTACCGCCAACGACACCACATTCATGGACGCATATTTCACTTTGAGAGAAAATTATGCAAAAATCAACAATAAGTTTTTCGGCCATCCAAAGGTGAAGCGGTTACTGAAGTCCAACGAAACCTACGATTTGGTTATCATCGACTGGATTTTCAACGACTACTTTTTGGGTTTCGCTCATCATTTCCATGCTTCCAGCATTGTCTTCAGTTCGTTCGGAACTTCGAGTCTAATCAACAGGATAAGCGGAAATTCGGCACCAAGTTCTTATGTTCCGAATATCATGCCGAGCACTTCGGACGAAATGTCCTTCGTGTCGCGATTCCTCACCACGGTCGGACTAATTTTTTACGAAATTGTCCAATTTTTCGACATTCCACGACAAGACAAGTTCCTTCACGCTTACTTCCCCAAGGCACCTCACCTAAAAACTCTGATGAACAACGTTTCGTTGGTGTTCGTCAATAATCACTTCACCATAGAAACTCCACGACCCTACGTTCCAAATATGGTACAAATTGGTGGCTTCCACATTCGCGAACCCATCGGACTCAACGGCGAATTAAAAAAGTTCATGGACGACGCCAAGGAAGGCATTTTATACTTCAGTTTGGGCTCTCTCATCAAGAGAGCTCAAGTAGACGACAGGAAAGTCCAGCTTCTCTTGGACACCTTTGCAAAACTTCCCGTGAAAGTCTTGTGGAAATTTGACGACTATCTGCAAAATTTACCCCCAAACGTTAGAATAGAGAAGTGGTTACCTCAAACGGATATTTTAGGTGAGGAAAAAATTTGCGGAGTTAGATCCACAAACTGACATTTGTTTGATTTTTTCAGCTCATCCCAACACAAAAATTTTTGCCACCCAAGGCGGAATTTTAAGCATCAGCGAGGCGTTGTATTACGGAGTCCCAATAATCGGCTTACCGTTTCTCGGCGACCAGGAGGCTAACTTGGAAGTTGGAGTTAGTAAAGGCTACGCTCTCCGATTGGACTTCCGCGCCTTAACTGAAAAACAACTGATGGATGCTGTTATGAAAATTATGAAGAACCCTAGGTAAGACAGTCTCCGGCCCTTTAAATTTCTTGTGGTAATCTATGGAGCAGTAGTATTGCGTACAGTTACAGTCTCGCTCTCTTCCAGCTTTCAAGATACTCGCAATTCTTAGTTGGCAGTTGAAGAAGTCTGGCAGTATCCGATGATCTATATTATGTAGCTTCTTGAGGATTATTGCTGGAACTCTGAACTTCGCCTTTAGCTTTTTAGTGTCGAACAGAAAGACCTCTTCCTCCGAGATTATAATTGAAGGTCTTTAAAATCATTATTTTTTGCTCTTTCTTCGGTCATACCCTAAGTGGAATTTCTTCCCAATTTCTTGATTGTTCAGCTCATTCTCGGATCTTTTCTACGATTGGTGGCGGTGTGGAGCTTCCTCTTATCTTCGAAGAATAGCCTAACTTCTTCCGCTGATTCTGAACTTCTAAAATCATCTTCTTGAAGAAGATTTCGTCCGGCCACCAGTAGACCCTCTCTTTGCAGAAGATTTGGGTGGCAAGCAGGTACTGAGAAGGCAAGAGAGGGTTAACCTTTTTTAAAATTCTAAACCAGTAAACTAAAAGAATAAAAATTTTCAAAACCAAGAAGTCACTCACATTAACTATCATAGATTTCTTTGAAACTTAGGTTAAATGTACTCTTGAACATCCAGAATTCAAATATAATTTTTTTAAATTCTAACTTTTATAGTTTTTGAGTTATTTAATTATAAAAATCGCAAAACGACACTTTTTTGGCTCACGCTCAATCATACAAAATGTTATAACTTCAGTTTTGTAAGTCCTACAGAGTTGTGAGATAGCTCATTTTAAAGAGGATTTAAGGGGCTTTAATTTGATACTAATCTTGACCACTTTCTAATAAAAATGAATTATTTTGAAAACCTCAAAAATTGTTTTTGAAAAAAATTTTGAGTTTGTGTTTTTTGAAAATTATAAAAATTAGATATATTTATAATGGTGATTTGGTAAATACTTCATAAAAAGTACCTCATCTTCTTCACAAAAAATCAGCAGTTATGGTAAAAAATTCAACTCGATGATTTACCTCAAGTACCTTAATTATTATAGTACTAAGAATATACATACAGGGTGTCCCGGATAGATTTTACAAAACTTCGGCAATATTAGAGGACACTTTTCTAAGAAAATTTTTTTTTTCATTTTTTTTCAAAATGCAAACCTTTAAACCATTTCTTTTAATTTTCACCTTCACATGGCCATAGCTTCAAAAATATTAATTTTTCAGTACAAATAGTTTGGTGCTTTTATAAAGATCGTGAAATAATCTACAAAAAAGACTTATACCTTTTTTTGTCTAAAAACAATGGCTTTCGAGTTATGAATTAAAGTAAGTAAAAAAATGTTGAAAAACTCAAGCTTTCTTTTCTTTTTGGTTTTTTGTTCTTTTCAAAACCCTGCCATTTTGAACAGTTGCTCAAATAATTTAATAGTTTTTATTAGTTTAGTTAATAAAATAATTTTTTAATAAATATAAAATTTTAGGATTTTAATTTTTTGTTTTGTAACTGCCTTGTTTATTATTTTCTAATTTTGTGTGAAATGGATTGGTTTTTCAAAAAATTTTACTAAATAAAAATTGTAGTCCGTTAAATTTCCAATCCGGAATGGGGCGTCAGAGTTTTTGTAAAGTATTTTGTTTAAAAGATACAGAGTTTAGAAGAAACCCAAAATAAAGAAAATCTTAAATTTTTCAACATTTTTGTATTTACTTTAATTCATAACTCGAAAGCCATTGATTTTAGACAATAAAAGTATGAATCTTTTTTGTAGATTATTTCACGTTCTTTAAAAAAGTATTAAACCATTTTTACCAAAAAATCAATCTTTTCGGAGCTGTGGCCATGTGAAGGTAAAAATTAAAAGAAATGCTTTAAAGAGTCTTAACTCTCTAAGGTTTGAATTTTTTATCATAACTGCTGATCCCAACATGATCCCACTCTGAAATTTTTATAAAGTATTCACCAAATCACTATTATAAATATATCTTATTTTTATAATTTTCAAAAACACTCAAAAATGTTTTCAAAAATATTTTTTGAGGTTTTTAAAAAAATTCATTTTTATTAGAAAGTGGTCAAAATTAGAATCAAATTAAAGCCCTTTAAATCCTCTTTAAAATGAGCTATCACAACTGTCTATCTGTATTCCATAAACTAGATAAAACCATGGAATAACAAAGGATGGGTGCAAAACCTCTTTACTGTTTATATTATAACTTAGGAGTTAAACTAAGCGGATTCTAAATTATATTTTTTGAAAAAACCAAAAATAAAAATCTTTAACCCCCCCCCCCCCCCACAAGATATTTGATTTAAACGTTTGTTAATTCTTATACGTTCTTGCAGATTTTCGCTAATGGCAAAGCAACGTTCAAAATGGTTCAGGGATCAGCCCCTGAAGCCTCTAGATAAAGCAATTTATTGGGTGGAATACGTTCTCAGACATGAAGGAGCTCACCATTTGAGAGTTCAAGGAGTAAAGTTGCCGTGGTACCAGTTCTTCCTCCTAGATGTTTACCTTTTACTGGCGACGTTGCTGACATTCGCGGCCACGATTTTATTCGTAACATTGAAATTTATAAAAACCTCACTGACGAATTTCTCTAAAACAAAAGTCAAAACCAAGAAATGCTAAGAAAAAAAAAATTTCTCAACTGTCTTTTTTTTTTCGCCTCACTCTGTATAAGTATTATTATTATCATTAAAAAAATATAAAGCGTAAACCTATTTCTTGTTTTATTATTATTTATTTTGAAGGGAATCTCGTTGCCCTTTCATGTGCGTCAGTTGCAGATAGGCAACGAATAAGAACCGAGAAGGAAACGCACATATTTTATAATTGGCAATTATTATGCATTCTTTATGCATTTAATATGCCTAACTCACTATCAACAGACACTAAAGATAGGAACGTAAATCCTTGAAAACCCAATAAACTTCCAGTATTATTATTTTGTTGTTTGCATGAAAAATGTGGTTAAAATTACTATTTTGGGTTATATGCATTACATTAAATGCGGAGGGTGCAAAAATTTTGGGTATCTTCCATAACCCAAGTATGAGTCACTTCCATTTGGGAAACACTCTTTTGGAAGCTCTGGCCAAACGAGGACATGACGTCACCTTCCTAACTCCATTTTCTGTGCAAACAGATTTAAAAAATTACCAGATCGTCTGGATCGACGGTTTGCAATCTATAAAAGGTAAACTGAATAAAACAACCTGTTTTCAAAGACGTTTCATAGATGTTTTCAGATGAAACCATCGTCAATATTTGTTCGGCCAACGACACCACATTTCTAGATAAATATTTCACTTTGAAACAAAATTTTCAAAAAATCAATACAAAATTTATCAGCCATCCAAAAGTGAAGGCGCTGCTGGATTCGAACGCGGCGTACGACATAGTTATTTTAGATTGGGTTTTCAACGACTACTTTTTGGGATTCGCTCATCATTTCGGTGCCTCCAGCATCATCTTCAGTTGCTTCGGATCGTCAAGTCTGACCAACAAGATTAGTGGAAATTCGGCACCAACTTCTTATGTTCCGAATATTATACCGAGCACTTCGGACGAAATGTCCTTCGTGTCGCGATTTCTCACCACCATAGGGTTAATTCTTTACGAAATCAACCAAATTTTCGAGATATCGCGCCAAGACGAGCTCCTTCACGCTTACTTCCCCAAGGCACCTCACCTAAAAACTCTGATGAACAACGTTTCGTTGGTGTTCGTCAATAATCACTTTACCATAGAAACTCCACGACCCTACGTTCCAAATATGGTACAAATTGGTGGTTTTCACATTCGCGAACCCATCGGACTCAACGGCGAATTAAAAAAGTTCATGGACGACGCCAAGGAAGGCATTTTATACTTCAGTTTGGGCTCTCTCATCCGGAGAGCTCAGGTAAACGACAGGAAAGTCCAGCTTCTATTGGACACCTTTGCCAAACTTCCCGTGAAAGTCTTGTGGAAATTCGACGACTATCTGCAAAATTTACCCCCAAACGTTAGAATAGAGAAGTGGTTACCTCAAACGGATATTTTAGGTGAGGAGAAAATTTTAGGAGTTAGATCCACAAACTGACCTTAGCTTGATTTTTTCAGCTCATCCTAACACAAAAATTTTTGTGACGCAAGGCGGAATTTTAAGCATCAGCGAGGCGTTGTATTACGGCATTCCAATAATCGGCTTACCATTTTTCGGCGACCAGGAGGCTAACTTGGAAGTTGGAGTTAGTAAAGGCTACGCTCTCCGATTGGACTTCCGCTCCTTAACTGAAAAACAACTGAAGGATGCTGTTATGAAAATGTTGAATAATCCCAGGTATAAGGTTACAAATATATTAAGTATTAAGCAAGGGATCTCAAAGGACCAGTGATGTAGTTTTTGTTCTAAATCTTGGAAAGATTTCGAATTTATAAAGTAAAACCCAGTCTGCAATATGGACTTCCTTGGTTTTTCTCAGATGTCTCCTAAATAATTCCCATTTTTTGAAAAAAGTTTAAAATTAATTTTCCATTGAGAAATTTATCACATATAAATACTTCTTTCACAATTCATATCCAAAAAGGTACGTGAAGCTATCTCAGAAGCAGCATCCTTAGCCTTGTTACGGATGATTCGCTGAAATTCCATTAATTATAAGAAACAATTTTCTGTAGCCAATCGATAGGGAGGTTCATTGGTAGTCTAAAACAAAAAACTCGGGAAAATCGCCATGTTGCTTTTTCCGCCATCTTGAATTTATGGGTTGATTTTTGTTTATTTGTTAAATAACTCGATTATTTTCAACTTTACGGTAAAAATGCTAAGAACCAAACTTGTTGGAAATTTAATTTCTCATCTTTTTTGTCATAACCTCATTTTACGTACGATCGATATTTTGGTATCTACAGGCGACGAAGTGGTTTTTCTGCCATCTTGAATTTAAGGGTTGATTTTTGTTTATTATTATTATTAATAACTGGATTATTTTCAACTGCCCTTTTTTTACATCCTTGATTTTTATACCATTTTGTTTCATTTCCCAGTTGACAACAAAGGAGATAATGCAATTATCTACTTTCATTCTCACTTCGTTGCCTGTAGATACAAAAATATCGATCGTACGAAAAATGAAGTAAAGACAAAAAGTATGGGAAATTAAATTTCCAACAAGTTTGGTACTTAGCATTTTTACCGTAAAGTTGAAAATAATCGAGTTATTTAATAAACAAAAATCAACCCTTAAATTCAAGATGGCGGAAAAAGCAATATGGCGATTTTCCCGAGTTTTTTGTTTTAGACTACCAATGACCCCCCCTATCGATTGGAGAAACAAAATTGCTTCTTATAATTAATGCAATTTCAAATGTACATACTGACTGGATTAGTAACGAACCTGATTATTGCCGGCTTCTGAAATAAAGATAAGTAATTATATAGGAAGCTTAATTGTTTAGCTTCAGGATTCTCACAAAGCCTTGATAACGAAAACTTTACCGAGATTTTCAGGAACGGACGCTTTCGTCTAGAAAACGTAAAACGTAAACGAGAGAGGAAGGGTATTGAAATAAGCGGTCTCTTAAACCGAAAACGAGTTTTCTTTAATCTACTTGTTTGATACCTAATTTATTAATTTATCTATAGGCAACACACTCAACTTGCAGAATTTTACAAAAATTTCAAACTAAATTCATTTTTTTAAATTTTTGATTGTTACTACTTAATTGCTTCTTTACATACGTTTTTGCAGATTCGCGCTAATGGCAAAACAACGCTCAAAATGGTTCAGAGATCGGCCCATCAAGCCCCTAGATAAAGCAATTTATTGGGTGGAATACGTCCTCAGACATGAAGGAGCTCACCATTTGAGCGTTCAAGGAGTAAAGTTGCCGTGGTACCAGTTCTTCCTCCTGGATGTTTACCTTTTACTGGCGACGATGCTGACTTTCGCGGCGACGATTTTATTCGTAACATTGAAATTTATAAAAACCTCACTGACAAATTTCTCTAAAACAAAATTGAAAACAAAGAAAAGCTAATAAGAAAAAGTCCAGTTCGATTTTTATTTCTCGTCGCTTGTTTCTGCCATGATCTATAAATGTATTTTCTTGTAAAAAAGTAAAAGGTTCTTACTAAAAAAATAAAACCGATTCGAAGATAATACACACAAACTTTCTGTTTTTTAAACCGGCGGGTCTGGGGGGGTATGGAATACCCTCCAGTGCACCAAACAGTATATTTCTTGAAAAAACAAATTAAAGTTAAAATAGTGAATGGAAATCTGAAGAAATTCTGAAAAATTCTAAGACATCTCAAGAAAGAAATTCTTAAAAAATTTGCAAAAAAAATATAGAATTTCAAGAAAATTTTAGGAAACTCGAGAAAATTTTAAAGCCAATAAAATCTCAGAAAATGGAACAAGCAAAAAAAAGATAGTCTTTAATATTCTTGATTTCCTAAAATTTGCCTTTAGTTTTCCATATGACAATTTCTCCATCAATTTTCCTCTTAGGGCCCGTCCATTAATTACGTAAGGGTTTGGGGCCGGGGGGAGGTATTGAAAATCTTACGAACCCTTACGTGGGGGAGAGGAGGGTCCGACGTATTCCTCACGTAAATTTCGTAAAATACTTTTTTTTAAATTAAATCAGTTTTTTTACCTGGATATTAAGGGATTACCAAGTTTTTGTATTAACTTTTTTATGCAATTAATTAATCTTGATTAACTATTATTTATAAAAACAAAATTTAATTTAAATTTTTGTATTTTTTGTATAATAAAAATATTAATGTAATTATTAAGTAAAGAAAGAACGAGAAATTTGAAGAAATCCCAGAAAATTTTAGAAAATCCATAAAAATGTCACTAATTTTACAATTAGGAAATGCAGAAAATTAGAAGAAATAGAAAATTTTAGAAAATCTTTGAAAAATATCCAAGTGGGGAATCACAGAAAATTCTAAGATATTTTAGAAAATTTAGACAATCTCGGAAAATTGAAAAATAAAAAACTCATCTACATAAATAAAATTAAATAGGGGGGGGGGGAGTAGTTACTCGTCTCTATATCCGCTTTTGTTTGGAAAAATTCTTTGGAATTCACTGGAATTGCATGGAAATCGTCGGAATTTCGAGTCCCGTATACAAATTTTTTTTGTCTTTTATAAAAGCAGGGCTCCCGTTAACAACGCGGGCCTCTCACCTGCTTGTTACCATAATTATATCTCAAAAGAAAATGTGGTACAAACAAACGAAAATAAAGAAAGTTCAAACAGGTACAAACGATTTTAACCATTTTAGATCTAAAATTCGAAATGAGTACTAGCAAAAATAAAGAAGGTACAAACAAACGATTTAAACTATTTTGGATCCAAAATTCGAAATGGGGGGGACTGGCGAAATGCACCTTATATTATTTAGGTTTAGTTTTCGTCTTCATTCGCTGAAATCTTCGTAGTTGGATGTAGATCTACATTTTTTAAAACGCTTGTATGCTCTCTCTTTTTCGCTCATAAACGAGACGATGTCTTTGGAAAACCAAGGTGGATAAAACTTTTTGGCAGTACTAGACTTAAGTGTAGGTGTGTAGGAACAGCGGCATCAAACACTCCATATAGCAGCTCATAGAAGACGTCACGATTTCGTCAATCATTCGTACAAATGTTGATAATTGGCATATTTTTAAAATCGTAATGCAAATTTACTGTATCGCTATAAAACTGTGGATGAGGCCTGTATGACACAGAAACACAAAAAGACAAGGAAGGATGATGGGTATCCTCCTTAACAGCTGATGGATCCGCTCTGAACAGGTTAACGCACAAATCCGTTAACACCAAGTTCAGAAGCCGGTCATTACTGTTAATAACATTATTCATTTGGGGCCCACAATCGCCTCAAAATTCTTAATAATTACGGTACCATTATCTCTAGAACTCGAGTAATACTTAGGAACAATAAAGTCACCTGCGATTAGATAAAAACCCCGCAGCGTAATCAAGTAGGTACTCGCCAAAAATATTTTTATGTGGCAATATTAATTTACATCCAAATATCTATTGATAATACGAATATATTACTGAGTTTAGTGACATTTAAGGTAGTAGTCTGGTAACTTGCACGTTTTTCTACGTCTTTATTGAGAATTTTTTTTTTCTACGAGAAAATAAAATTCAGTGGTTTTGGTTTTTTAGTATGTTATTATTGAAATTTGAAGGATACAAAAAAAACTTTTTTTGACTTAATTTTACAATGTTTTATTATTATTATTATTGGTCAAAGTAAAAAGAAGGTACGTAACTGGCCCGGGTGATTTCGGCTTTTGAGGACATCGGAAATAAAAAAATCAAAAAAAGGATTAATCTCTAGACATGTCGTTATCGCTGGAACTAGGATCTTTTTTTTCCATCCCTAAATTTCCATTTTACAGCCCGATTTGTGTCTGAAAAAAATCAATTTTATTTTAGAAGTCGGCCATTTTGTTATTTTCTGATAAAATTTAATGATTCTAGTTCCAGCAATAACAATAAGTAATAATCTTTTTGATTTTTTTATTTCAGATATCCTCAAGAGCCGAAATCACCCGGGCCAGTTACGTATCTTTTTTTTGAAACGCCTACTTTGACCAATAATAATAATAATAAAACGTTGTAAAATTATTCGAAAAAAAATGTTTTTTCTATCCTTTAGATGTCAATAATAACATACTAAAAAACCAAAACTATTCAATTTTATTTTCCCATAGAAAATAAATTTCCAATAAAGACGGAAAAAAAGGTGCAAGTTACCAGACTACTACCTTAATTCACAAGCCCCATACTTGTGACTCGCCGCAATCAGTACGCCCCTCCCCGCGTAACACCGTTAGCTACTAGATTTCGGTCCTGTCCACGATACACTTACATCGTGGTCCTGTCGAAACACTACATACGTGTGCGGGAACAGTTCCGAGTTCGCAAAATTATAAAATTCCAAAATCTTGTTTTTCACACTATTTTATTTGTTGTTTGCATAAAAAATGTGGTTAAAATTAATGTTTTGGGTAATATGCATCAAATTAAATGCCGAGGGTGCAAAAATTTTGGGTATTTTCCATAACCCAAGTATGAGTCACTTCCATTTGGGAAACACTCTTTTGGAAGCTCTGGCCAAACGAGGACACGACGTCACCTTCCTAACTCCATTTTCTGTGCAAACAGATTTAAAAAATTACCAGATCGTCTGGATCGACGGTTTGCAAGCTATAAAAGGTAAACTGAATAAAACTACCTGTTTTCAGAGATGTTTCATAGATATTTTCAGAGGAAACCATCGTAAATATTTGTTCGGCCAACGACACCACCTTTCTAACTAAATATTTCGCTTTAACACAAAATTTTCAAAAAATCAATACGAAATTTTTCAGCCATCCAAAAGTGAAGGAGCTGCTGTATTCGAACGCGACGTACGACATAGTTATTTTAGATTGGGTTTTCAACGACTACTTTTTGGGATTCGCCCATCATTTCGATGCCTCCAGCATCCTCTTTAGTTCCTTCGGATCGTCAAGTCTGACCAACAAGATTAGTGGAAATCCGGCACCCAGTTCTTATGTTCCGAATATTATACCGAGCACTTCGGACGAAATGCCCTTCGTGTCGCGATTTCTCAACACGGTAGCCCTGATTTTTTACGAAATTATCCAACATCTCAACATTCCACAACAAAACAAGTTCCTTCACGATTACTTCCCCAAGGCACCTTACCTAAAAACTCTGATGAACAACGTTTCGTTGGTGTTCATCAATAGTCACTTCACGATAGAAACCCCACGTCCTTACGTTCCAAATATGATTCAAATCGGAGGCTTCCATATTCGCGAACCCGTCGGACTCGGTGGAGAATTAAAACGTTTCATGGATGAAGCCACGGAAGGCGTAGTATACTTCAGTTTGGGTACGCTCATTCGAAGTGTCCACATGGACGACGAGAAACTGCAGGTTTTGATGGATGCATTTGCCAAACTTCCTCTGAAAGTCTTGTGGAAGTTTGACGGCCGTTTACGAAATCTGCCAGCAAACGTCAGGACGGAAAAGTGGGTACCGCAAACGGATATTTTAGGTGAGGAAGTTTGTGGAGTTTGACAAACTTTGACCTCGGTCTGTTTTTTCAGCTCATCCCAACACACGAATTTTTATTACGCAGGGCGGAATCTTGAGCTTGAGCGAGGCATTGTATTTCGGCATTCCAATAATCGGCTTGCCGTTTCTCGGCGATCAAGAGGCCAACATGGAAGTTGGGGTTAATAAAGGCTACGCTTTACGATTGGACATTCGCTCCCTAACCGAAGAGGTTCTAACGGATGCCATCGGGAAAATGTCGAACGATCCAAGGTATCTCCTTTCAGTGGTTAAACTAGACAGATTTCAGATTTTTTTTCAGTTACAGAAAAAATGCGAAAGAACGCTCGGAGTGGTTCAGAGATCAGCCCATCAAGCCTATAGATAAGGCAATTTATTGGGTGGAATATGTCATTCGACATCGAGGGGCTCATCATTTGAAAGTCCAAGGAGTCAAGTTGCCGTTGTATCAGTACTTTCTCCTGGACGTTTCCCTTTTGATAGCGACGATAGGTATTTTCGTTGTGACGATCTCGATCGTAATATTTAAATGGGTAATAAAAACCGTACCGAAGAGTTTAACTAAACAAAAGTTCAAAATGAAGCAGGGTTAGTGAAACGATCAGTTCGGTTCTTATTTCACTATTATATTTTAGTTGTTTTTTTAAGTATACAATGAATACATCTTCAGATTTTTCACAACCTAAGCTTATAAGAGAACATTAAAATTCAACAAATTGCCCATCCAGGAAAAACAACACAAAATAAAAACAATTATTGCACTTTGTATTTACGATTGTGGCAGAACATCTAAAAGGTACAAATACAGGGCGGTTCAAAATGTGCTGACAACCTGCGCTGAAACAAAACAGCAACTGACTGCCACAAACGTGTAAAATCAAACACTCTAAATTTACGTATGTACTCACATGTATATACACAACAATTATTTACTTATTTAAACAGGAATGTTTCGCTTCACTCTGTACAATTATTATTATTATTAATATTATTACAAAAATATTTGGAATTCAACAACGGTAAAATAAACCGTAAACCAATATTGGTGCACTAAAACACAAAGGCTATAACCGGGTAAGCATGGAGAAATGGTCTATATTTGACCATTGCAAAGGCCATTTCCCCATGTCACACAAGATGGATCGCCCGACCCGGGATGGGCGTTTCGGCGCCCAAAAAAGTGAAATTCGTCGAGTCAATTCTCTGACAGTTTCCACATTTTCTATAGATAAAAATATTTTATTCAAAATTAAATAAAGGTATAAAATTAAATTCTCGAACCGAAAACGTCTAGACCGTGCTAAACCGCCTTGTAGGAATAATCAAATAAGAACAGCGTCACCAACTAACGAGCACATATAATTTTGGTATTTTATTTTGGGGGAAAAATTTGTTCAAAAAACGTTTTTGTGAAAATGTTGCGACCTCTTGAGTTATTTATTTTTTATAAAAATATAGAGCTTCTCCTACATAACAAAAAATAGTCTTTTTATGTTAAAACTTAGGATAGAAATTCAATTTTTACTTTTATTTACAATTTTCTAAAGTTCTCCTTTCCTCGTCTTTTGATTTTGATAACACAATAATTATATGTACTAACATGCAATAAATCTATAAAATTATTTAACTAACAATAATATTTTTTATTTAATAGGATAAGGATTAACTATAACGTATACCCCGTCTTTAAATATCATCAACGCCTAAACCTTCACCTAAACCTTCCGTAGTTCCAATTACTAAGTATTCCTAATTTCTTGCGGCTGTCTTAAGAGATTCAAGTCGAGCCAATTAACCGCCATTTTTAGGAAATGAAAGACTAAAGAATTTTGATATGTGAATGTTTACGGGGTGCACACAAAAACTTTCAGTGGAAAAATATTATGACAACTGTATACCAGAAAATATCATCTCGTGATTGTCTAATTTGCCAATCATAAACTAAAAGTAAATAGGTTTTAAGACAAGAGCGTGTCACCTACCCTTACTATTAAATTTACTAGAACAAACATTTTTTACGTAATTGAAAATGATCACGCCGAGCCGCTTACCAATCACAGATTATCTCTTAAAATAACGGCAACGTTTGTAAAAACGAAATACTGACCAATTCTCACCATCAAAAATAATACTTTGCTTTGCTTAATCTAGTAAAATTCGACACAAGCACAAAAATTCGAAAATAATACTGAAAATTATTTTTTTCCTTTTTCAAACCTGATCAAATTCGTTTAAATTTTCTGTAGGCAGTATAAAATATGTAAAAAAAAGAATATTTGTGTACAAATGCAGGTGTTTTACATCGATTACGATCATCCGGTGTTGCTGCTAGTCACAGACACGTGATTTCCAATTGTTGCTAATGTGGGTCTCGGCAATTGGCACCGTCGAGTGCTTAACGAACGTTCCACCAGTCCTCCTTCGCCCGTTATTGGATAAGGCGACGATTTTTTTGACGTCTTGCTACTAAAAAAATATCCACACATTAAACCCACATTTTCCAAAAACCCAATATTTTTTGCAAGACGATATCAAAAAGAAGCAGTGAAAAAATTGAAAAATTCACAGGCGGTGCTAAAACGTCCAAAACAAGCACGCACGTTTTAAGCCCCTTTCCAGTTTTTGACGAAATAACCAAATTTTCCCGTACATTCATAGGAAAGTGACTTAAAATGTACACAGGCTTCGGATTAGTAGCGGACATAATCAGATAAGTGCAAGGTCAATTTGTTATTGAAGAAACGACCACTGTCTCCTAACTGTACTGCAGTTTCCGTCATGGACGTCCGTGAAATTTTTTGAAAGGAAAGATTTATCACTCACGCGCATGAACAAATCCATTCATGCGCGTCGGTGGTAAACAGATAACTAATAAGATCCCTTCTGCGTTAACTTTGCCCTTCCCTTAAGGACGCCCATGATTTCGATAAAAGTAAATGTTTTAGTAATAAAAATTTTTGTTAGTTAACTCTTTATTTTTTTCACTACAGAACAAACCATTTACCGTTCATAAAATGCCGCGCAATCGCACATAGTACACACTTGGACCTAATAAAGAAATTTCAATAATTTTTATAATATACAAAATGCTCAATCGTAAGTTGAGCAATTCCGGCCATTCCCGACCCAATATCAGTCATTGCACCACCACTAACGCGCACGAATAGATTAATCTATTCCTGAGCGTCAGTAGTAAAGAGGTAACGGAGAAAAAAAAGTGCTATTTAAAATTAAACCTAATGCAAGCAATCCCTACTAACTTAAAACATAAATAAACCTTTCCCGATATTTCCATGTTATTAAAATTTTCATTTTTTAAATTAATTTCTCTTACAAGGAAGGAATCCCCAGTATCTCTCACCGATTTGGATAAACTTTGGATATGTTGTAGAGCTTGAAAAAATAACAGGGAATGAAACTGTCCTGTTAAAATAGAATGAAAAATAAATTTTTCCAATCTTTATGTGGAAGGAGTTTTTTGATTTGAATGAAACAAAGGCCAAACCACTTCATTTTCATCCTATTTTTAGAATATTTAAAATTTATCCAAATCGATGAGAAAAACCGGAGATCCCCTCCTTGTTGTTTAGTTAATTCCAACTGCAGTAAAGTCTAAAATCGTTTCCACGCAAACAACATACTCCTTTTTGTTGCATGTGCAAAAAGATAACAAATAGTTACCGTTACTAGCTAGACAAACTAGCGATTGTTACATGTGAGTTATGTAAACCTTGCGCTTGAGAAAGCCACTTCCGCGGGCCGGCGAAGACATGCCCGTGTCGTGACTGAAACATGGACATCACACCACATAGAAAAATCAACCTAGTCGAACTTTACTTTTCAAAACGTCTTTATAAATGAGGAAATCAAACAAAAAACGAAAATTATAGTTACCTGCGTCGACGCGAATAACTTTGTCCGGGAAGACCAAAATAACCTCTAGGAATCACCATGCGCGCGTTGCCCTGCGCCGGTCGCGAACCACCGTGCGCCATCAGCAGCGCCAAATGTGCGGCATAACCATCGACTAAAACCGTAGACAGTTGTTGTTGCTTCTTAGAAGCCTTTCCAACTATGTAAATTTGTTTAGGTTTCAAACCAATCGAAGTGTAGACGCTAATATCTTTGCTACTCCCGTATGCAGTGTGGATAGAAACGCCATGATTCTATAAAAAAAAAAAAACTTCCTACGTCCGAGGATTCCTTCAAATCCAATTTAAATTACCTGAACCAGATTGTTAAGATACGCAGCTTTATGACCCAACGGATCGGTGGAAAGACCATCGGCAAATGACACCAAACCATGTGGAAAATTATGTTGGGACAGCCAAGAAACTACCTTCTGTTGCTGCATATCAGGTCGTCCGGTAATGTAAATGATCAAGTATCCTAATTCTTGCCAATGCCTAAAAACGTCGGCTTATCAGAGAACACTGAGCCAAATTGCTTAATAATTACTCACCTAACGACATCGACGGCGCCTGCTCGAACTTTGGGATCTCTACCGGTGACCGACATGCTGGCCGTGAACGAACCGTCGATACTAAAAACAACGCATTCCGTTTTCGGCGGAACAACAGCCAAAAAGAAATCCACCGAAGTGTGATCCCCTCTCACCACCATCTGCAAGTCATCGAATATAGAAAAACTCAAACAAAAATTAAACCCTCACCTTAATCGGATATAAACCGTAACCCAAAGACTTCTCTTCGGGAATAGTGTGAGTAACTCGTCCCGCTTTGTCGGTAACTTCGGTCGCCAAGTACGTCCACTCGCCGGCCGGCGTGTCTCGCATTATGTGGATGTCAACTTTTTCGCCGGTCAATGTGATCATGTCCAACGGTCCATACATAAACCGTGCGATCAAGTACTGCGGTGCGCCTTCTCGCACAATCACGTCATTCGCGCGATGATTGGCGGCAACATTCTAAACCACAAAAATTTTGTAAACCAAACACTCTTATTTATCATCAGAATTCTCACCTTCAATTTAACCGACGTTCTCTTCCTAATCCACTTCTCCCTAGGCTGACCGGGCCGGAAGCAAGTTTCGCGATCCTCGTTGCCTGCCAGCGGCGCCAACTCCTGCCGCGCCACTTGCCGCAAAATAAATGCAATCACGTCGTAACTCTCCCAGTAGCTGGCGTGAAACAAGTGCGGTAATGCGTTGGTCGGAAAATTGGAAAGACCTTCCGGACAGTACAGCGCATAGTCCATGCGTTTGCTGCCCCACCATTTTTGTTGCACTGAAACGTTAGCAGAATTGTTAAGACGTTAATCTTGAAAACATGGGGGTGCTTCCCCCCCTTTAAAAAAATTTATTAGACGAGAAGCTAACAAAAAATAGCAAAGAACGAGTAAAACACACACGGACAACATTAATTACTTACAAGCATTAACTGCCTGTAGGGAGATATTATCAATAATCCCAGAAATAGTGCTCTGTATAGAAACTTCAGACAAACGTCTGGGCTGTCCGGCGCCCAACGAATCGTTAAACATCTGAGGATTACTTTGAAGAGATTCGACTACAAGTTCAGATTTTGTTAGTACAACTTGAAAGGAAAGTAATAAGTATAATAAATTGGTCTTACGTAAATGAAACGGTTGTCCGTCTCCTAGAGGATATTTGGCGTAACGAGCTACGTTAATGGGCGGCAAAATCGAAAACCTCGCAGAGAGCAGAGGCTCCAAACGCGTGGCAACAGGATCGGTTGCATGAAACATATTGTAGACCTGATGGCAGTTTGGACGACTAATAGCATCTGAAACAAAGTAATAGATATAATGCTCCGGTATATTTAACTTGGAAGTTACTTACTGCTTTTGTCGTCTGACATAGAAATTTTTCTATAGGCAAGAACTAGGGCTAACGGACTTCCAAACATAAAAAAATCCGAGACTTCGAACTCAAACTTGACTTGATTGCTTTGATCGCTGGTGGACGAAGACCTTCGACGAGGCGACGGCGCTATTAGGTGGCCCGACTCGTTGACCTGAATATCGTCTGAGCAAAAAAATATTTTTAGTAATTTTATTCGGTAAAATTGAGTATAGTGGTACCTCTGAAGGCATAGTTGTCGGTATCTAAAATGCTGTTTTCGCTTCCGTGTCTAGAACGATACTTCATGGATCTGCACAGAGCGTCGTAGGTCAAAATAGATCCCACCGAGTCGGCCACTATACAAACTTGGCCGCTGAATCCTAAGCCTTCGTCAGTCTTTAAAAATTCTGAAAATACAAAACAGGTTAAACGTTGTGCAGTCGTAACATAATTAACTGACCTTGGTACACCATGTTGGCACCGTTGATTGTCCGCGACACAGCATCTTGGTAATCGGAAGTGGAACTAGCCAAAAGGGGTATAGCACCAATAGGAATGGAATCGTGAGTTACGGAAGGTACGACGACACTTGAGGGCGAAACATCAAAACTGTAAGGGCTTAAACTGAAAATAAAGGTTCGTATGTAACTTTCGTTGAGAGTTTTTCCAAATTCTTTTACCAACCTAGACAAAATTCCAAGGCTCTCCGTACAAACCGACGAGCAAGATACCATTTTTATTGCAATGTGACCAACCATCGTGGGGTAATGTTGACGCATGACCGACTCAAATGCACCCCGGAAAGTTGTAACGTCTGATTTCTTCGCAGCGATATCGACGTTGGCATCCAAAACGCTGCCCGCGTGCATGACCAATATCAAGACGGTGGTCGTGCAAGAGAAATGAGCAGGAGACGCGCACGGCGAGTCGGGGCACGAAGTGTCCAAAGAACTGCCTTTACCTTGCTGAAAACATTTTCGTCCTCCTCTCTCGCTTGCCACTCGTTGTAAATAAGAAGGCGAAAATATGCTGTCGTCTAGTAAACAGATACGTGTTAATGTGAGGAATCCTTCGGATTTTGTGTTAACTTACCTCCATATTTATCCGGACCCACGCTAGGCGACAAGGCTTCCGGATCTTCTTCCGTTAACAAGTCCAACGAGCTCCATTTGGCAAGGGACGAAACATCAGTCATATCTTTCGGAAAGAATTTAATTTAACAAATAATTTGAGGATAAATATACAGCTCAAGCAACAAACATTTCACCGAGTTTTTATTTCTCGTTAATCCATTCGTGCGCGTTAGTGAATATGTGAATATTACCTTGGCAATCGAAAAACTCTTCGTCCGAAGCCGTATCCGAATCTCGACCCAAACTTTCTATACGCCAATTGGCAACCTGCAAGTCGAAACTTTTGATGGACGTGGAACCGGGTGAATGCAACCCCCTTTGTTGCCATTTCTCGTCCCTACAACAAAAGAGCAAACGTTTGTCCCGTTTTTCATATTACGATGGTTGGAAAACAAACCTTTGCAGAGTTAAATTCATATCGTTGGCCGCCTCTTCGGGTGTCAAGTCCACGTCCGATCCCGTTTCCGTTTGCAAGATCGGAATGGTAGTGTTTATTTTTGGCAACAACATCCCGGTACCGTCTTCAGTCTTTTCTATACTACCTAAAGTGGCGACCAACGTCTTCGCGGTGGAGGAATCTTGGGAAACACTTCCGTTGGTGAAATTATCGTCGTCCTCTGTGCAGGAAAGGAAGTTAAGATAAAAACAAACCAAAAACAACGAATTACGAACCAAATTCTTCGCCCCCTTTCGACTGGACCATTTTCTTCTTTAATGCGAGTTGAGTCTGTTTCTCAATCTCCCTGATATCTTCCATTTTCAAACCGTGCCATTCGTCCTGCCAAGCCCAGGCCTGCCTGTGCGCTCGCAACATAGTTTTTCTGAGAGCTAAAAATTGTCTATTGAAAACCAAGCCAGAAGACTTGCGAGAAAAATCTCACCGACGTCGTGGATGAAACGTTCGATTTTTGTCTGCATACCCCAGTAGCGAAACTCGACTCGACACAATTTATAAGCGCACATGAGCGACTTCCCGCTGGCGGTGGGTTGCGTTTTACCTTGCACTTCGCTCCAATAATCTTCCAGCCAAGTGTCGACCAAAGGACCTCGTCCCGACTTTTCGGAACAGTAATGCCGCGGATCTTCATCCTTTACGTAATCCGCTCCGTACAGTTGATCCTTCACCACGTCGATCAGGTCGACTATCCTGTTGCGCAAATCGCTACCGGACAACTTGAAGACGTTCTCTTGGTGTCCGTCGTCGCCGAAGTAATACGTCTCGATCTCCAAGTAAAATTTTTCCACAAACGGGCACGTGTAGCGCGTTTTTGTATAAGGGTATGCGTTCCACGCTTCCTCGTCCACCATCAGGGCAGTTTTCGGTAAGATTCCCTTGAGCCAACCTGTTTAAAAAAATAAATAAATTCTCTAACTGGATGTAATCATAAAGGGTTGCCCGGGGACATTCTTTGTGTATTGATTTATTAAGTGTCGATACTAAGGAATGTTTCAGAATCTCGTTGATCCCTTCGTGCGCGTCAGTTAATTAAAAAAATCTAAATACAAAATTTCTTCTGATACGAGGGATAGACGATTAAGGTAATTCAAAAGGGCGATAACATCGAGGGTAAACTAATCGACACGATTTTTACATTACAAATAATCTAATCTGAAATAAATTGGAATCGATTCAAAAGCACACCTGGCAAATGACTTCCGACGTGGTAAATTTTATGGGTATACTGTCCACTTTCGCCGGGGCCATTTGTGTAGGGCTCGTTGACCAAAATTTCTATTCCGCTTCCGGCGCCACTGCTCTCTTCGCGACTTTTTTTCTGTAAACAAAAGAAGGGTTAATGGAAAAAGACGTCAGAGCCCGAAGATTCCTTACGGCTATCATGTAAAGTTGAGCAATGCGATACTCTTCCACGGTCAGTGGAAGAGGAATCCTATATTCTTTAATGAGCATGGTTAAGCCGAACCAGCGCCGTTGTCTCCTGTCACTTCCGATCACATTTGATTAAGCCGTCCTTAAAATTTCCATCCATTTTCATCTGGCAATTAAAAATTAATGTCAAACCTCTTCTCGTCGAAGCCACACAAAAACCTACCTCAAATGATAATAAACAGGAAGCACTAGAAATTAATCCATTTAAACAATAAATCGCACAAATTGGAGACCCCGAAAATTAGAATACGAATTATCAGGATTTTTTGTATTAAAAAAATAGACTGATAAGATTTACGTAAGTAAAATTCAAAAATTGGATGTAGGCGTTACGCGACAGTCTCCGTCGTTCTGAACTTAACGTTGTTTAATGTTTTGAGCGAAGGAGCACGAGCGTCGCGACGGCTCGATTATTGATCCGACTAAACGGTACTAGTAGGCATAACTCAGATAATCTTGAGGCCGAATAGCAAATAGACACGAAATTTAAAGAAACATTCGACGGTGAATAATCAAAAATATTTAGGAAAAAAAAAACAAATTTAAAAAAAATTAAGGGGGAGGATAAAATAACAAAAACCGATCGCCTTTTGTTTCGAGTCCTGATGTACAAAACGCGTGCGGACTGTTTCGTCACGAAAAACAATAGAAATGTTTTTAAAAATCGGAAAACTTCGTGAAAATTCACAGATGCTGAAATTGACCCGGGCCGAAAGCTAGTTAAATGTCAAAGGTAACGGGAGCTTGGCTTTCCATCCCCTAACAAACCGCCTCCCCCGCCCTCGTTATCGCACACAGAAACTTTACGTAACTTGAAATTACAATCACATTATCCAAATTAAATTCGTTCCGTAAACTCGAATAATACTGCCTTACGCAATTCGATGTATTTTCCCACAACAAATTGATATATAATGCTGTATTAATAACTTTCAATAACTTCCTATTTTCTTTGACGTAATCGGTGACGTCAGACGTCGCTTGACGTCACGGAGCGAAGTGCAAATGTGCAAATGTAACAATTAAAATAATTGAACTTTAAACAATTATTACTTTTAAATTGGTTGAATTTTATGTACGTTTAATGCTGCAGAAAATTACAATTTAACGAGGCAAAGTATAAATAAAATTTAAAAAAGTGCGCGCCGGCGCCGTCGCGTTACCGGATTGGTCGAGCGAGTTGACCAATCGGAAGCGGATACAAAATATAAACAGACGTTCGTGTGCGACTTGCCTTAGATTTATCGTACAACGGTATCGGCTGAAATTATGAAAAATAAATTATAATCTTCAACTTACCCCGTATTAATTATTAACTTTGACGTTTATAGGCCAGCGGTTTTGTTTACGTCACAAATATAAACACAAACCGGTTCGGAATTTACGGTTATTATTTTACTATTTTTAAAAAAATAAATAATTCATTTCCTTTGATTACAATTTTTCTAATGTCATTTTAATGACCATAACACGAACGGAAAGTAACCGTTACACCACAGTTATGTAATACGAACGTTGCCGACGATTGGCGGTCAAGGTCGCCCGCATTCTTTGAAAGGCCATGAACGATCAGGCAAGCTGGTAGTACACTATAAAAAAAATATTAGAAGAATTTGGTACTCCCCCCCCCCCCCACCGCGGTAACACCCCGATTTACCCTAATTTTTTTAAGCCCGGGAAATGTTAATTTGAATTTGATCTTATTGTTTTGATTGTACGAATAAAATGCAAAGTAAGCGGAATTCGGCTTTATAGTTCATTAATAATTTTAAGCGGTCTATAAAATCTAAAAATAAAATATAGCAATTTATTTTTACTTTCAAGGTCAAGCGATATTTATAAATCAATCGAAGTTTTCGTTCCTAATTTATTCCGTTCCGGTAAATAAAGCAGATCCGACACAACAATGACCTTTTTCTCTCCCCGCCAACCCTCATAGTATTTTTAAATTCCTAAAATAGTACTTGACAGTTTTATTTTTAATTACAGCTATGTCAATTTTTTGTTTAGAATTTAAAAATTCCTTTTTATGAAATTGACAATTTTCGGAAAAGGAATCTCGTTAATCCGTCATGCGAGAACCGCCGCGGTGGAATTGTAATTGGCGCGGTTGTTTACTAACGAAGAACTAAAAATAACAAGTTTTAATTTAGTTAATTAAAAAATTGGCAAAGCCATTCGCTTAGAAAATCGAATGGTTTTAAAAATACCTCTTCGCGCAATAAGATTTCGGGAAATAAACAATTTGAAAAAAAAAGTCTGGGGAATTTACGTTTTTAAATTTGGCGATCGATAATGTGTCAAGTTTTAGGGTTCGTTCGGGTTGGGTTTCCTTTCAAATAGATTAATTAATTAAACTGCAATTATGTACAGTTTTTATTATTATTTCGTCGATTAATGATGGAATTATGTTGATCAAACAGGTGCTGCTCTTCAATTTGTTTACGATTTTGGTGTTGTTTTCGACAGGTAACAATAAATTATTGTTTTAATTAAACTCACTGGCTGGGTTGCCATGGTGATGGGTTACACTTGCTGATGTTTGTTTTGTTTATTTTTGTGGGGCAGGTTCTCCGGTACGAGAAATTCCAATCGACATAGGCCGCAACGCGACTCTGCCATGTTTTTTGAATCAAAATCAAAAAGGAGTGATGTGGGTGCGCGAAGGAAGAGAAGAGCAGGTGACCAAGTTGGCGGTGCAAGAAGACGGTTCCTTGTTCTTGAGCGAAGTTGATCGCAACGATTCGGGCATTTACACCTGTTCGCAAGAGGGACCCGACGGCTTGGATCTGAAAGCCAGCGTGAAGCTTAGGGTTCGGACACCTCCACCCACTTTATCGGTCACGGTTCATCCTAGCACCATTCTGGCGTTGGTTTTGTGGACCATAAAAGACACTGGGGGTTATCCCATTATTTGTTTCACCGCACAATACCGCCTGGCTAATTCCGACGAAGAGTGGAAGCCCATTTCGCCCAATCGGATGAGTCCAAATACGAGACAAATTGAAGTTTACAAACTCGAACCCAACACCACCTACGCGTTTCGCGTCTGGGGTACCAATTATTTGGGAAAAGGCGATGTAACGGAAGTGGAAGGGCGCACTTTGTGTAGTAATCAGGAGTTGGAATTGGCCAGGCACTTTCTGGAAGGAGCCGATAAGTTTGACACCCGGATGTGGTTTATAGCCGTAGGCGTGGTTATGGGAACTCTAGTTTTGCTGGGTGTTGGCACTTGCCTTTTGTTGTACCAAGAGTGTCGCACACCAAGTGGTAAGTGCCCTTTTTTATTCGACCCTTTCCATCTCCAGGGTACCCACTTTTCTAAATTTTCGAAAAGTGGGGACTCTGGGGGAGGGGGTCACCTTTTCAAGCAAGTAATTGCATTTGTTTAACAGAACCGGACGATCAGGAAATAATCGAATTGGTTCCAAACATAATTCTGAATCCGGGATTCGACGGGAACTCTCGAACCGCCCGGATACCCGCCGACGAAAATTTCAACAACGAAACCACGACTCACCTTAACAACAACACGGTGGTGCAACCTAGAAATATGTAACAAAAGTTTTAACTTTTTATTAGCATTCCGTTTAGTTGTAATGTAAATAAGATCAAAATGCAAGCAACAAAGATATCACCCATTTTTTAGGGCAAGTGATAACATTATTCTAGTCGTAAAAATAATCAGTTTCCGTTTTTAATTTGCTTGACACGTTAATTTTTCGAAAGGGGCATAGGACGTAGTTTATTAGACGATGCTTCCATTTTAATTAGTATTAAGTAAAAAATATCATCGCGCTCGGGAGCGAGGTCGAATAACATTTTTATTGTGCCTAACTCTTTTAAACAGTAGGTAGCTTATCAGATCGACACTTAGCTTGAATTAGAGAAACTTAAAAAACGAAAGAGAACGCAACGTTTGCTTATTCGATGAAAACCACAGCGACGTTCGCGATTAGATCCGAGCATTATTTTTTATTTTGCTCGGCTTTGGTTGCGATGAAGCAAAATTTTTATGTTGTGAAAGTTTCAGTGCCTATAATATTAAAATCGCGTTACTGGTTTAATTTTCGAGGCGGGAACATCGTCGTTTTCTCCGTAAATCGAGGTTGTAATTGTGGGGTTGTAATTTTTTGAGTGAGAACCTATCTTAATGGTAAATGCAAGTGGAGTTGTGATTAAATTTTTTAATTGTTGTAATTGCATTTACTCCGAGTGTTTTTATATTACGAAAAGTATATAATATTTTATCATTATCCATGATGTAATTACGCGTGTTTGTCATAAAGAAAATGTTTAAACAATTTGTAAGTGTACAATAATTTTTATACAATGTTTACGTGTCGTTAAGCTTCGATACGCCTCGTATCGCTATCGTAATTCGCTTAAAGCTTTCTTTGTCGTTCAGTCTGTTCGTTTGGTTGTAAATGGTACAAAATTTGCATAAATTGCTCTTCCAGTAAAATAGTAAACTGCTTCAAACATTTTGTACAGATTCACTCGTAGAGTTGCATACCTAATTATTTAAGTAAAGAAAGTGCAATATGCTTATTTTGAATTGTTGACTCATTTTATCTACCTATAAGACTCAGTTCGTAATCATATTTTTAAAAATAATAAACTGAATTTTTAACGATTACGTTTTTTTATTTACCACCACTTTTAATCTGCATGTAGTTTAGGAATCTGAACTATAGGAAACGGAATTGAGACTTATCGAGACAATTACAAAATTTATTTAATTTAAGATTTGCTTGCAAGGAATTTATTTAAAAAAAATATTCAACTATTGTCCTTACACAAAACCGCCAGAACTTCCTGTTTCAAATTTAAAATTTCTTCCATAAGCTGTCCATTGTTTTCTTGCAATTTCCTAATCGTATCCTTGTAAATCTCTTCGTTCCGTTTGTACTTTTCCATTGCTCCCACAAATATCGAGTCTCTCGAGGTGAAACTGCCTATTTTCTTCTCGCTCGACTCTTTTAGTTGCTCAATTTCGCATTCTAACCGTCTGATTTCGTGTTGCATTTGCTTGCGGTCGGTTTGCATTATTTTCTTAGTCACATTCAATTCGTGCTGTAGGCGATTTTTGGCTGCGTCCAGATCGTCAATTTCCAATTGTTTTAATACCAATTCTCTGCCTGCTTTTTCGATAATTTGCTGTTTCGTTAACACCACACCTTGACCTTCACCAATTTTTTTCTAAAAAGAACGAAGGGTATTTAAAGGGTAACTAGGTCGAAACCAAAAGTTTTACCTGTAAGTTTATATTGTTTTCTTTCAGTTTTGTGCTTTCGCTTCTGCTGTGGGTGCACTTTTCGAGCAAGAGACGATGAATGTTGATCAATTTGAGAGAGTTGTAAATTATGTCATTCATTAGGTCTTTTCGATTGCCAACGTCATTCTTTTTCTCGTATATTCCCAGACTGTCGAATTCCTTAAGAGTAAATTGAAGTAAATGTATACAATTCGAATTTTACCTACTTTATACAACGACTTCACCAAGTCGTCCTTTGAGGAATTGTCGAAGAGTGCGGGGTAGTCGACGTCGTATTTATCGTCCATTTTTGACAAGGTGGCGTCGACTTCCGACGCTAAATACCTTTGCATTTAAACTTTTTTTTGGAAATGTTCAGTTGGTTCAGTTCTTACGTTTGAAAGATAAACAATAAAGTGACAGTTGCTTTTTTGGTTATAAATCGTTTTTCCAAAAAGAATCGTTAGGTGGCAGCTGCGTGTTTATTTGTTGATTTTTATTAAAAAATATTCTTCTCATCCGGACATCCATAAAAAATTATAAAAAGTTCAAAGAAATTATATATATTAAAATATTCGATCAATCGAATGTAGAAACTACTTCTCCTACAATGCATAAAGCTTCAAGTGAGACTATCGCAAAATCAGCACCTTCCGCATATGAGGATCAGGAAATAATGTAAAGTATAACAAAAATAGTCAATTTTTATGTTTGGTTTATTTCGATAACAAATTGTGATAAAACTTTATTAACAAAAAATAATCCCCCCTTAAAAGGTATCCCTTCCAACGAACCACCTTGCTCCTTGGAATGCAATGCCTTAAACAACCCTTAATAAAATTAATTTAAAAATTATCTCGAAACGTTTCTGTCCTTTAACCAAGCTTTTATTTCATTTGCTAGCTCAGTGTTGGGTATGATTTGGTCCATGGAAAGTGGTGCACGATTAAAAGGGTCCGTTTGGTCGCTCAACAAATGTCTGGCAATGGTAGATCTGTCGACAGTTTGTTTAGAGCTCGGTAAAATGACGGGATCCGTCATTATGGTCAACATGATCGGATCCAAAAAGTGATCTGGGGCTTCTGCAAGTACCTCTTCATTTATTTTATAAGCAGCCGCTTTTTCTGCCACTTTGCCCGCTACCTCGCGTAAATCGCTCACCAGCATTCCACCCTTGATTCGAACCAAAACGTCTTCGGCCAATACAAACAAATTGGGACTGTAAGAACGACCGTCCTGTGAAACGGCCAAACAAAACGAATCACTCTCTTTTAAATTGACGTAAATTTTGCAAATGTTCAAAACCGTTGCGGCCGGATCAAAACTATATTCGCTGGGATTGTTAACCTTGAAGTCTTTTTGATCTGGTCCGACTAATTTTAGTAAAAAATAATTTAGCATTGCCGCGACGCGATCTACTAACGTGGAATGTGTAAAAACTATGGTGATCCTCGACGTTAAACACTGCAGCATGTGAATGGTGTCCCGTCCGAGGATGTTGTCAAATTTTGCCATCATACCAGTCTGGTACAAAAAGTTGTAATTCTGTGCTCTCTCTTCTTGAGGTAACGAATCCCACTCGCCTCGTTCCCTAAGAAAAACAACGGTCAAATTTTCTCTTATTACCTCCCATGTTGTACTCACTTAGCACTTTGTAACTCTTTCAATTTGGACATATTGGAAAGCGATTCGTCCAACAAGAACGTGGCGTCATTCATCAACAAGTTGACGAATTTTAAAAAGATAGGAGGCTGAACGGCTTCCATTTCACGTTCCGTACTCTCAGCCAGTTGCCTAAGAAAACAAAGAAAATTGAAACGAGATGGAGAAACGGAGAAAAGAAAAGATTCACTTACCTAAAATTGGTTTGGTAGTCTTTGATTTTCCACAAATAATTCATCACCCCGTACATAGGTCGGCGATAATTGAACTTTTGTTCGAATTGTACGCTCTCGCCCGTCATTTCGATGCTGATGAACACATTCAGCAAGCATTCCACGATCTAAAAATTAAAACATTAAAGTTTTTTTACTAGAATATTTCTGGGTTAAATGTAATAAAACTTACGTGATCCTTGTGTGGATGAGCTTCAAACAGACGCTGACGTTTAATGTCGTTCATGGAACTAAACATAAAAGGCAATTCATCCCGGTCCTGCGGTAATAAGGCCTCGAGGGCTTCGGCCAAATGCGCTCTCAAATGTGGATTACGAGCGTATTGCAAAGATCCCATAAACATCAAAATGCACGTCACAATTGGATTTAAGGAGTCCTCATCTTGATTTTCGAAAATTGTCGGCTTAAAGCGTTTCAGAAATATTAAATAGCACACGACGTTTTCAACAACAAACTCGGGAATGCATCTAAAATGAGGGAACATAACAAAGGTTTTAAAAATTCATATTTGCTTTAACTTACTTTAACGTTGCAGGTACAGTTTCGGGTAGAGGAAATCCAACGACTTTCGGTTTCGTTTGCCAAAAGCCTTTCAGTTCCTTGTCATAATCGTCGTCGACTGAAATTTGCGTTAACCAATAGCAGGTGGCCGAAACAAAACTGAACATGTTGTTCAAGAATTCTGGTTCGCACAGTGCACAATTGAGCGATAAATATCTAAAACGAAATCCAAAGTATGTAAACAAAAATTTCATAATAATCCAGAGAGCAAATTTACTTGGTTTTTGCCGCCATCAATTCTTCGTTCATTTCGGTTAGTAAAGGCGAACTACTCGAAGTTCGTCTTAGGGTATCTAAGTAAGCACCTTCTCTTTGCACGATATCCTGACTAAGACGAACTATTTTATCTGAAACAACGCGAAAGCCCAAGTCTAACGCTCGATGGGCCATGAAAAATAGTTCCGTCCCAAAACGAAAATTCGAGCTGGTGGGTCGATCGCCTTCTTCTGTTTCCGAAACGGGCACCAAACAAGTTTCCTTATCTAAATTGCTCAAGCAGACTCCCTTCGATAGTGAATCTTCTTTCTGAAAACAAAACGATGTTTTTATATACCTAGTCAAATTTATTTTGAAATATTCCTACCTTAACTGCACAGTATGTCGGATCGATGCCCAGCAGTCGGTCACGCTTTTCAGCATGAGTTAGAGGAACGCAAAATTTAACGAGCAAACCACACAAATTTATTATAAAGCCATCTCCGATGGTGGCGTTTACGAGAATACCCAGCTGAGAGTTCCAGAGTTTACCACGATCCACGTTGGCTTCCAAACATTCACCCAACCATAAGGATATTAATTTCTTCGTTTTTGCGCTGGTCTTGAGCAAATTTGACACCATGGCGTGTATGTAATTTAAAATTCGATTTGTGTCTGCCCACAATATAGTCTGATCTCGCGTCACTGCAACCTGCAAATAAAGAATATTATGAGTCACCGACAATCGGTAGAATACAAAATTATCTCACCTGATTTGTAGGTTCACTAAAATAGTCGTAACGGCCCTGAACATTCACAGGTAACACAGATATATTTAACAATGCCCCCAGTACGTTTTTTTCAAAATTTTTGTGTTGCGGTTTGCAGTGATCCAAAAGCACCAACGCCAAAGATTCCTGACCGGAATAAAAAACCAGTATTTCTAAAATATTACTCGACAGCCTAAACGGAGTGGAATGTAAAATTTCAACGTAAAAAAGTTGTAATAGTTTTGAGTAAACCTCGCTGACTGATTCGAAATCGTCGTATTCCTCCTTGAAAGCAAAATAAACTTTGGAGAAAAACGTCAAAGCCATGGCGTCGTCCTTCAAGATGTACACGAACTGTTGCATTACATTTTGTCCTTCAAATATATCAGGCTGTTTAAGCGCAGTCGAGACGTTTCGTAAAATTAACTTCAAAATGCGGCTAACTAAATCGTCTTCTTCGTAGCCCATAGTCTTAACGTAACAAGCAAATAAGTAGGTTATCGCGTCGGTTTCGCACATATCTTTCTCGCATTCGCCCGATTCCACCATTTCATAGGGATTACTCAACATCAATCGTTCAAACAGAACCGAGGCCAAAGTATCCTCCATAACGAGATCCTCCGAATTATACTGCGTTGATAATTCTTTCATAAAAACTAAATCTTTTTTGTCGGGGTTTAGTGTGAACCGAAACACTTCTTCTATAATTGCTATACTTGCATCGTCGGTTCTGGTTTTTTCTTCGTCTGGTGCTTGGAGTAAAGCGGCAAAGGGGTTAGTAGCTTCAGTCATTTTACCATCTACAAACTAAAAAACGAAGATACAATTTATCTAATTGTGCGTAATAATTATTTAAATCACCTAACTTAAATTAAAAATCAACATCATAATATTTTGACATTTGTTTTCGACTGTCACTGTCACTATTGGATATTGGACGTCAGCTTCAGACATTCCAGTGTTTCTCAACCAATGGATTTTATTTATCAGCAATATTCAAAATTCAAAAAAAATTTTATAGAGCAAGGAAAACTAAAAATAGAAATTCAAAAAATTTTAATTTTGAAATTTAAAAAAATTTTAAATTGGGCGGAGCTATAACATTCGGAAGCTATAGCTTCTCCTTCTATAGAAGAAGTGCCAAACCCGAAGTACACTGTATATTTTTATTTAATATTTTGAGTTTTTTCATTTTGGATATTAACGATTTTCTTCGTTTACTGCACGGTAAATTGTACGACAGATTAGTTTTTTTTTTCAAAAATGCAATTTTGAAATTAGCGGGTGGTGTACATTTCTGACAGTATAAACTTACCAACCACGAAATTTCCTATAAATAACCAAATTCCAGCTAATGTCAGTCGTATTTGGTCTTATTGTTCACATTGTCATTGATCAAATTTAATACTTTTTAGAATTTCACAATTTTACTTAATAAACATAAAATGTCAGATTGGGATACTGTCACGATATTAAAGAAGAAAGCACCAAAGGCCTCGACGCTAAAAAGCGAACAGGCAGTAAATGCCGCTCGGCGACAAGGTCAGCAAGTGGATACACAACAAAAATGTAAGTTACGTACTCAATAATAAATATAAATAATTTTCATCATCGTATACTTTTAGGGGGCGCCGGTAGTAATAAGCAACACGTGGCGGCCAAAAACACCGCCAAACTGGATCGCGAGACCGAAGAACTGCGTCACGATACCATTCCACTGGAGGTTGGCAAATTAATACAGCAGGGCCGGCAGGCTAAAAACATGAGTCAAAAGGACCTGGCCACGAGGATTAACGAAAAACCACAAGTCATCACGGACTACGAGGCCGGCCGCGGAATTCCCAACAACAACATCATAGGGAAGATCGAACGCGTGATCGGAATTAAATTAAGAGGTAAAGATCGGGGTACTGCTGTCACGGCGCCTCCTGGGCTAAAAAAATAAAACGCAACAGGAGGCTAATTTCCTTTTCAATTTTTTTGTACTACTTCACTACCACCACCACTAGAACTGGAGAGTATTCCACTACTCTCTTTTGTTTTATTAGTTGCATTATCTATGAAACAAAACAAAGAGCGTTCCGTTTACCCTTCACGTGACATAAAAAGATGATTTAATCTTCAAAGAGATATTTTATTACTACAAATTTTATATTTATTTTTTTCTTTTTGCCTCTTAGGCCAGTCGTCGTCAGGTACGTTTGGTGCTTGATAGTTCCACCAGTTTTCCACGTCGGGCAGAATCCGTAAGAGCAGGATTCCGAAAATCACAAAGTCGTGGAATGGTCTTTACATCTTATGCCCAAAATAGGTAGGATCAAAAATATACTTGATAAAATTCTGTGCAAAACTAATAAAAACTTTTTGTTCTAGCTCTTATCGTTTCCGAGATACAGCCCTCACATGTAGATGCCTATTCCTATTCATCGGATGCCAAAGTGGGCCACCATCACCAAAACCAAACTTCTAGTTTTGATAGGCTTCTTTTTATTTTTGCTAATAGCTTGATTTCGGTGCATCACAAAATTAATTATTAAAATTTTTAATAGTTTTATTTTTTCATTTTATTAAGGTTCGTAAAGAGGGGGAAAATTTTCAATTTTAGTCGTGGAATGCCTGGAAAAGTCGGGCAAAATTTTATTTTCTCTAAATCTTAACCGATGGGTTTTGCCTTTTGATGCCTTCCAGACGAGTAAATTTTGAAAAAAGTGAAAGAAAAGAGAAAGAGTCGGATGATTACCTTTGATAGCCCACAGGTAAGGTCCTATAGGGCTGGAAGGTTGTTCAACGTGGGGATTTACAGGTTCACTCATCTGTGGCCCACTTTTGCGTCCACCAAACAAGAGTCGAGTCTGAAACTACATTTTTTGCAGGCTATGCTGGATGGCTGTACCTCGGAAACTATAAGGGACAGAACTACGTGTTTGTATTGCTTATTAAGAATATTATCTAGTTTAATTTTACTAACACCTATTTGGGCATAGGATGCATACCAATTGGCCAATCCACTACCTTATGATTTTTGGGATTTTTTAGCCTGATGTAGAAAACTTGGGACTTATTGCCGATGTAAAACAAAACTAATTATTTTCCCCACCCACACCTCATTTTTGCAACTCAAGACTGGACTATTACATACTTTTTTTTCTTTGTTTACTAAACCTTATTTTTGTTTATTTTCTTTAGGAGGACGAAAATAAACGAAGACGTAGCCATGGCGTGTCGTTCAAAATCAACTTGGTGTAAATTTAACGGTCGGGAAAAATCGAACGCCAAGCTAAACGTTCGTCTATTTTCACCGTTAAATAGTTCGTTGTGTAAACTTCATTATGGTTCCTTACGTATAAACAAAAAAAAAATAATAAAAAATATTTAGAAATTGTAGTTGATTTTGTTATTAATTTTTTTAGTAATTAAAAGTGATAATTTTTTTGCTGTTCTTTACTTTGATCCTGCATCGTCGTTATCGATGTTTGAATGGTAAACTTCAGGAATATTTCACTTTCAACATTCCCAGGCCAGCATTTGCTATGTGCAGACGACACGGAAAGAGGATTGGAAAAAAGTCCTGTATATTCACCTGCAAAATCCACTGCTATCGGGACTTACTCGACACGATTCTCGTCGAAACCACGAATCCATCATCAGCAGAAGCAAACTGGTCATAATGGCCACCGAAAGTCTCTTTGGCTAGTTGGTCGAATACACAAAGACTGCCCCTTGGTAACCCGTGAATATGAAGAATGACTTTTGGTTGCCTAGTAACGGTAGTGGTTTTCTAATTTTTTGGTTATAAAAATTAAATTTGACATTTATTTATTTTTGTAAAATTAAATAAAAAATTTGCTTATTTTGAGGACCACTGATTTAAAAATTGGAAACTTGTTTATGTCGGTGCGCTGGTGGTTGTTTGGTTATGTTTGTGTGTTATGTTTTGAAGTTTAAATAATTTTAAAAATTGATTGTGCATTTTTGCAGTCATTTAGTGTTCTATACTTTTAAGTTTAAAACTACAATGGTAATCTTAATTTCTTTATTTAGTTGACAAATAAAAAAAATAGCTGAAAAATTGTTTCAGTCGTTTTTAAACTCTTCGCATTTTTTGTTACTAGAACAATCTGGAGGAAGACGTCAATATTTTAAGTCGACTGCTGGAAGAAGACGGCGAAAGCATCAGAACAAAATTGTGCAAATATGCAACCGAAGACCAGCATTTGCGTATGCAACTGGTGCTCAGGGATTACTTTAAAGAAGAAAAGGCCTCGATGAAACCTGACATTGAACAGGAAGCTCGATCTATTGCAGTAATTTTTCCCGACATTCCTGTCGAAATCATTCAGGACATGTTGATAGAAACGGGCGACCAGGCAGATCGTTCCAGGTTTGTTATGAAGAAATTATGTACCGCAAGGGCAGCCACCAAAAAAAGCAATTCTACTAAATTAACCAAAGAGTCGTCGGATAAAGTTGACGATAATGAAAACGAAATCATCGACAGAGGCGTCGTGGGCGAAATGTTTGATCGGGATAAATTTAATGAAGTTCGGCCTTGCAATGAAATCGAAGGTAAGTGGATTTTGATAACTATTTTTAGACTAGCAGGTGTTATTTTAGGGAAGATACAATTACAAAGTGAGCCTCATTTGAGTAACAACCCACAACCTTCAACGTCCAGCTCTGTGGATCCTCTATCTTACGTTAGCCTAGAACCAACGTTTGATCATAATTTGTTTGAACGTGCCTTGGAAGTGTTTCCAGATGCCTGTCCCAAATATTTGGAATCTCTGTGTGAACGGAGAAATTTTAGCAATTTGAACTTGGCCGAGGTTGTGCAATCTCTACTGGATGGTTTGCTTTTCATTGATTTATTAATTGCTTGCGCATTTAATTGGTCTTTTTTAGGAGATTACCCTAAACGTGTTTTATAATTTATTGAGAAGAGAAGAGAAAATTCCAAAGCAAACAAACTATTAATTGTTAGATTAGATGATTATAAAAATTTGCATTCCGTTCAAGTTAAGGAAGGAATTTGGTTTTAATTTTTTCTGTGCATATTTTAAATATTTTGTTATTTTTTAATTTAATTGTTTTTTGTGGACTCCCAAGTCCGGTGATTGTCACTGCAGCAGATATATGTAATTTTAAAAGTATGATTGTTTTCGTGTTACCTGTACAGTTAAGTTTCGATCTTCACTCTGCTGCTTTATAATAATAGAGCCGTTTCGAAATAAGTAAATAAATATTTTACAGCAACTGCATTTTTATTGCTGCTGCTGCTTTCACAAAATTCCTGTGACTCAGGTCATCCAGAATTTGTACAATAGTTTGTTTAACCAGGACGACCTGGTTTTAATAACTTGAACGGAAAAAAATGAAAATAATTCAAAACTTCCAAAATATTTGAATTATTCAAATTTACCAGTAAAATTCAGCAGGTGTTGGCGCATGCGCACCTCGGCTTGTTTAAATATTACGTCAAATTACGTCAGTTTGTTTTGTTTTCAGCGGGAATTACTATACTGACCCATATTGACGTTGATCAAGTTGATAATAATTTGTAACTTAAAATCCGGTAAGTTTTTCATTAGAAACAAAAGTGAATTCAACCGTTTGTTAAATAATGACATTTTTTGAAGTTTCGAATTTGTTGGTTATAAATTTAAAATTTTAGTGTAACATGGGGGACGACAGCCCGAAACCGCTGGAAGATCTTACAAAGGGGGTCGACGAAGAAAACTGCTCTGGTAAACATTTAGAAAACGAAAACCTCAAAAAATGTATCGATGAAGAGGTTACTTTAATAATCAAGATCTTTCCTCTACTTCAGCACGAAACGGTAAAAGGAATGTTAACAAAACTAGGAAACCTCCCCAAGCGTTCGAGAGCTGTTCTAAGACAGTTATCCATACAACACGAACAAAATAAATCTGAAGACAAGTTGAGCTTGAAAAATGGACAACGAAGCATTAAAACAATGTTTGCCAATATGAAAGGCGGTTTTCAAAGTGCATCAAGCTTACTCGCAAAGAAGTGCGACCCAGACGAAATTTGCATAATCGATGATGATGAATTTCCACCTCCGCAGGTTCAAAATAAAAAGTTTAATTTCAATGAAAAATTTTCCGAACTTCAAAGGATTTTGCCAAATGCAGAACCCAACTACCTGAAAATGCAATTAATGAGATTTGCAAATAACCCGAAACAGTTAAATAAGTTTGTCCTCAACGCTTTAAAGATTCACAGCTACCCAAAGAAGGCATCGACAAGCCAAGTCCCGTGGAATAAGATCTTGCAATCACAATTAAATAATGCAAATTTTGGCAAAAGGGGTTCAGCACGTGGCGGTTACAGTAAGCAAATTTTATTTTATTTTTACAGTTTAATTACATTTTTTCTGAATTTATAGATTCACGTGGTAGCTTCCCTTGGCCTGTACCTGTACCGAATAGGTAAGTTAATTTTTATTCCGGAATTTATTCGACAAGGAGTAAATATCTCGAAAAAAATTGCTGGGAATTCCAAACAAGTGTACACATCATTTTTGAAATATTTACTTCTAGCTAATCTATATCTATTTTTAATCAAACTATTTAGTCGACAGAAGCGTCCGGCACCGCCAGTGAAGAAGAAGAAGCAAAAAAATACTGATGACGAAGTAAATCTTGATGAATTGTTCAGCCGTTCAAAGGAAAATTTTAATTCGCCTTATTCGTGCACTTCACAAGCTTATAATTTAGGAAATTTCGGACAAAATCAAACCAGAGTAGGGGAGGTTTCTAAAGTACAGAGTATGTTGGTGCTACCAAAAGAAGATCCCGCGTTGTACACTACCAAGTTTAGCGTCGAAAATTTTGTGAAGACCATTCCAAACCCTGAAACCTACTTTCGTGAGAACCGACACAACAAGCCCTGGAGTGGGCAATGTGAACAGTACGCCACTTGTGCTTTATTCAACATATACAGGAAAATTGGTCTGGATAAAATTAAAGAATGCATTTTCATAGCGCCTAATTTTCTTGCCGCCTGCGACATGTTGGATAAAGTGATCCAACTCAATGGTAAATTTCGGCCCGATCTGCCGATGCCTCCCCCCGTGGACGACATACCTTTGTTGAAAGAGGTAAGTCGACAATGTTATCCTTTCATATTTAACTTGACGTTATTTTGTTTTTACTGCAGATCGCCTATAAAGCGCACCACGCGGAAATTTTACAATTTATCAGCTCACAGAAGGAAGTTTTTCGGTTAAAAATTGCCCAAGCAGAAGAGGCAGGGCTGAGTCACAATTGCGAATGCTGTTACAACAAGGAAGTTCTACCGGAAGACGTGTTCAAGTGTGAAGGCAATTGTTGTTTCTGTAGAAACTGCATTATGGCGAGCGTAGAAGCGTTGTCTTCAAATGGTCAAGGTACTCTTGACTGCTTGAATAATTGTCGGGCCCAATTTAGTCTCAACACTCTGCAGGTAATTAGGGTAACCTTGTTACAAATAAAGTACCGGTTAAATTTGTAATTTTAGCGAGCTCTACCAGAACAGTTGTTTGTCAAAATTATGGGCAAGACACTACAAGACAATTTGGAATATTGTCCGTTTTGCGATTTTGGCGCCGTTCCGGTAACGGATGGTACAGTGTTTAATTGTTTAAATGTGGATTGTTTGAAAGAGTCCTGTCGTATGTGTAGAGCACCTAATCACATTCCAGACCCGTGTAAAGAGATAGAGCAAGATGAAAATGTAATGGCGCGAACTTATATAGAAAATAAAATGACTGAAGCGATTTTAAGGGAATGTTATGAATGCAATATGAAATTTGTTAAATCTGGTGGATGCAACACTATCTCGTGTCCCTGTGGTGCCCAAATGTGCTACATATGCAGAAAGCCCGTGACGGACCTTTATTTACATCGTGGCTGTCAGAAACACAGTGTGGCTAAGATAGATGAAGAAATGGTGATGAAAGCAGCCATGGACGCCAGGAAAGAAGTTTTAAGTATTTTAAAAATTGATCCAACTGTTGGTATGAAACGGTACTTTGATGAGTTGCGAAAAATTAACCTGGAATTGAAGATGAACGACGAAGCTGCTAATTTTTTCAATAACGAGAACGGAGACGATTTTATAAGTTATTCAAAACGGAAGAGAGATGAAACTAGTAGTTCTTTTCGAGATACAAATGCAGGACCTTCTACATCTAATTTTATGAGTCGTGCGAAACGGGTTGCAAGATTATAATCTCTTATAATTTTAAATTTGTCAAATTGTATTTAAATTGCATTAATTTTATGTCTTTATAATTATTGTTAAAAAATTATTGTAATAAATTTATTATTAACAGTTATAGTCTTATAGTCCTCTTCTTTTCTTATTTTTTGAAAATGCCCATCAATGTTTCCATTGCAAATCCAAGCCAGAAAAGTCGCTAACCTCTTGGAACTTACGGAAAATGCTTACAAATAATTTGTGAATTGAATTGAAATAAAAATAAAAAATCTGATGTGGACACCACATAACTTCTTTGTAATTTTTATAATAATTGTACAAGAATTTCGTTAATCTGTTCATGCGCGTCACGAATTACAACTTTTGGCACGGACAATCGCAACCAAAAGTAGGAGGTGCATAACTAGATGCTATAAGTGTCTCAAATCCGAAATTTAAACTTTCTACGACCTACCGTATTTGAGATATGCGACATACAGACGTCCGTACGTATAGTCAAAATAGATTCAGGGAAGGTCAAAACGGATATTTCCGTCAAAATTTGGAAATCGGAATCACAATACTTTCTTGTTTTACAAGGAAGTAAAAATATACAAAAGTGACCCCTCGAAAAGTTTTTTTATGGACGCCCGTGCCTATTGTGGGTGGTTGCAGTCGTTGCAGTTACGAACAGTTCCGAAGCGAAACCGATCGAAATTTAAGATAGTTTTACACTGAGTCGTTTTGTAAATATTGGTACCTATACGTGAATTTTTGAATATATATTTGGTCATGGAGCAATAATAATTAAGGTCGTAATTATTTGGTAATTTAGTAAGTAATCCAATCGATTTTAATCGGGACGGTGTAAAAGTGAGTAGAAGGCGGCCATTGTGTTGGCGGCCATATTGTGTAGAAGCGTCGGCGGCCGAAAATCAGAGCGAACGTTTGCTAAAATAGTGAATAATTTAGGTAAGCTAATAAAATTATATTATGAAAAATGCGTAAATTAATTGAGTTAGCGTGCGATCGACTTATAATCGTTTGCACGAAATCTACGTTGCTTCTTTATCATTGCTAAGAAGTTTCTTCACAAATTGACGTATTACACGCGCCACCTTCCTGTGGTGCCGTTATAAAACGAATAAATTAATTATTAGTTTTTTTAAAAGTATTTTCTGAAAAATTAACCAATTCGTTTGTTTCTCTTTTTTATTTTTCAACATTTAGTCGATTAAAATAAAGTAGAATGGCTAATAGAAGATTCGGTGGTCCGTCTAATAAAATCGGCGGCGGTGGTTTTGGTCAGCAGAACTTTGGGAACAAAGTGAATCCTTGGCAAGGGGGCGCAGGTCCTAACAGTAATGCCAACAGCGGTCTTCTGTCTCAGCTATCGGCTCCTCAAGCGCAATTAGCGCTAGCTATTAGCTCTTTGTTGCAACCCCAGCAAATGCATAGCAATCCACCATCGTTACTTTCGTTGCCTACAAATCCGTCGTTCAATAACCAAGATCATTTTGGTTCCCAAAATCGTTTTAATAATCGTGGTCGTGATTTCAGACGACCCGAACCTTACAACAAGGTATGGATAAGTAAATTTATATTTTTACCTACTACTACTATTTTTATCTTAATTCCATATTTTTGATATTGTGTCCCCAATTTTTTTGTATCACTCATCACCTTTACTTATTATTGTATTACAGTATTGTATCGTAAGAACATATGTGTGAGATATTTGCCAAACGCTGGCCTCTGTTACTTAGTTTTTCAAATTTAAATTTTAGTGCTTAACCAAATAAATTCCCCGTGTCATTGTTTTCTTTTCTTCAAGGCAAGCATATGCAGGATACTACTCGGTAGCTTACACCACTCGCTCACACCCAATACATATTATAACTCCAAACCGATTTTCTATTCAAACATCCTACAACCACAACCGTCTCTCCTACACTCTCAAAGTGGACCACGTTTCACTTTTCGATTGCGACTCTTTTCGTCAACCTAACCAATAATTATTATTTTTACACTTCCGTTTCGAGAGAAGCCAAAATTTCCAAAACCGGTTAAAACCAAATTTTCTCTTTCACAAACCTACGATAAATTATCGAATCAGCCTTAATTTGTGGCCAGCAGTTGGCTCGAGTTAACTTGAAGGTAATTTTTCGTAAATTTTGTGCAAGGTCTCTCGATGCTCGAACGCTTCTATTTTTGAGCGCATTTTTTTTATTTTATTAAAAACTACCTGTGACTCCTGCATATGTAGTCTCGATTCAAAAACGACAAATTTTCGTATTAAAAGTACAATAATTGGAATCCACTTTTTTCGAATTTTCTTTATATAGCTTGGTCAGGGCCGTGGATGGCGTGACAATTCTACCAGACCTGCAGATTCTTATGGTAGGTCTTCGAACAGAAGTGCTTCTCGCGGCAATAGAAGGTCTCCATCGAAAGGTGGTAAAAATAAAAATAATGACAATAAGTCACAAGCTTCAAATAAATCTTCCGATGTGAATGTTAATGATTCTTCTAAAAATAATAAGGACGAGACTATTCCTAGTTCGATCGATGACAGCAGGTAAGCCATTTTTATTTCTACGGTCAAAGGCCAAACTAATTTTAATTTTAAAAATGTAATTTTTCCCCTGCAAATATTTATTCTTCATCCCTTTTCTTAAGATGTCACATTTTTTATTTAAATTGCTTTAAATTTGAAAACCAAAAACTTAAGAAAATTATCAGGGATTGTGCAGTTTCTGCCTCCAAGTTTTGTCTGTGATTCTTCCAAGTGCAGACAAATTTTCTCATTATTTGGGTTTTGTAAATACACACAACTTTCCTCGTTATAAATTTGTGCGAAAACTTGTGTGAAAAATGAGGAAACTTGAAGCTGTGCTTTGCTGGCCACATTTGTATTAAACACGTGAATCTTCAAACAGAGACGAGGATGCCTTTGAAAGTAACGAGAAGAAGCGCGATTGGAAGCAAGAGAAAAATACCGAAGATGCGGAAAACGCCGACGACGACGGAACGGCAGGCGAAGAGACGACAGAAAACGACGCCGACGGCACCGCGACTAAAAAGGAACCCAAGGAGAAGAAGCCGCGCGAAGGACGATATCACGGAGTCCCACCGAGTTTATTGCATTGCTTCGTTTGCAACAAGAGCATGTGGGACGGGGAATCATTTCAAAATCATCTTAGAGGCAAGGCCCACAAACAAATGATGGATAGCTTAGGTCAAAGTTTTCAAATTACCGTCAACATATTGCGCGAAAATATGCGGCTGGTAGAGGAGAAAAAAATGATCGAATTGGAACGCATGACGAGGAATAATCGCGGCGGTTTCCATCGACATCAACAGGAACCGCAGAGCCACTGTAATATGTGCGATTTGAAATTTTTGGGTAAAATCATCAGTCATCGCAAGTAAGCCATTCTAGCCTCCTTGCATTTCTTATTTCTAATTGTATTTTCCATTTTAGGACCGAAGGCCATCAGCGTTTGAAGCGGTTCTTGCATCCAAAATGTGAATATTGTTCCCAAGAATTCCCATCGCGCATGGAATGGGTCGATCATCGTTTTACACCCGACCATCTGCGAAAAATGCATGAAGTATTGGAGACTAAAGTTAAAGGCGAATGTGAGTATCTATCTATTTTTTTAAATAATTATTTCAAATTTTACAAATTTACTTCTGCTAGTAGCTCAGATATATGTTTGTGATAAGTTAACCCATCAAAACCTAGTGTTGCCATGTGACAATACCTTTATTGGTTTGTTAAATTCTTCAATAACAAATTAACAGAAATTTTCATAAAGAAAAAAAATCTCTTTGATGGCTCAAGATAAAAAGAAAACCTGGTAACCTTCCCCTAGGACTTGGGGTTAAAAATCAGAACCTTCCATGACCTGAGTTTTTATCAAGTGCGTGGGTTCAGAGATTTGGAAAGGTGGGGGAATTTAATATGGTACAAATTTTTGTTACATTTTTGACCTCGGACGTTAGGTCAGCGGTCAAACTACCAGCTTTCTGAACATAGATATTTTTAATATCTACTACATTAAAAATAAAAATAAGTTAGAGCGGCCTCCGGAATGGATAATGAGGAAAAGATACCAGTTCACAAAACACCAATTTCAATTCCGGAAAATATTTTTATTATTGCGTTACCTTGTATTCAGTCGCAAATACTTTTTAGCGTTTGGAAATGAAAGCATTGCTTTCGAAACTAGTAACGCAATAATAAAAATATTTTCTGGAATTGAAATTGGTGTTTTGTGAACTGGTATCTTTTCCTCATCTACTACATTATTTTGTTTCTCTTGTTTTTTTTTTCGTGAAAGTACTGCTCTACCGGAAAGGGTAAAAATCATAAAGACAGCAATTTGCCCTTTTCAGTTTATTGAAATTGTTTACAATCGAGGCTGAATTCCTGCTGAAATCTCTAATCCTGTTTTAATATCAACTTGTGTTTTTATTTTAAATTAAAATTGGCTTACGGCCAAGTCTGATAACTAAACTAGCCGAAATTGTCCATTCAATTTTTACTTAACTTTCGGAATTTTAATCGAATTTTTTGCAGTTGGAGCACCCATCATTGAGGAGGAAGCTCCGGAAGCAGACAACGATCCCCTGTTGGACGAGAGCTTACAAACTGAAGACGAGAATCCCGTCCTGGAATTGACAGATGATCTAAAAGACTTACAAAACCGGCTTCCAGCGTTTAAGCCCTCTCGTGCGATTGCCACTCAGGCAATGCAACCGGCGTCGGGTTTCTATTGTGACATTTGCAAACGTTTCATGACGACTGAAACTGCCGGCAAGGTGAGATTGGTTTTCTTTTCTTTTTTCTGTTTTACTTTATTGACGAATGTGGTTTTCTAGGATCATTTACGCACAGAGAAACATTACATTTCGTTTATCGAGGCGGCCAAAAAGAAGTACAAGCGTCAACAAGACGAAGAGAAAGCAGCAGAGGAACGATTAGCCAAAAAAAGGAAGGCAGAAGAAGAGGAGGCGAACGTAAAGAAGGCTAAAACCGAGGAAGGCAATGATGTTTCTATGAATGCAGAGAATGGTGATGACACAGTCGCAGGCAGTGGTGAGAACATCTTGGATTTGTTTCCTTAAATACTTTTATGCATCACATTTTGCATTTGTATGTCGTGATTTTTTTTGCTTTTGCTGTTTCTTATTTTTTCTTTAATAATTTGATGTGTATTAATTTTTTGTACAAAATTTTTAAACGGCATTAAAGAAGTTTTACGATGTTTTGACTTTTTGTCATTCCGAAGTTCCCCATAAGTGCATAAAAGTACTCATCTTGAACTTTCATATGTGATTTATAACTCTTATTATTATTACAACAGAGATGTATGATCCAGAAGAGGCTTGTAAAGAAGGCGACTCTGCCATCATGGACACCAGTACTTTTGAGGAAGAATTTGCCGAGGTGGATCGTTTGATTCAGTCTGTAAACGAGGAAGAAGCAAAACAGGCAAATGAAGTTGTCGAACTCAAAGAAGAAGTGGAAACTGTGGAGGAAAAACAGGAAGTTCCAGCTTCTCCAAGATTACGTCGTGCTGCTGCCAACGCTACTGGAGTGGGCGCAGTCAGAAATGGTGCAGGCCCGCGTAGCAAAACACGAAGGGGTGGTGGAAAGTAAATTTAATGAAATAAATTAGTTTGTATTTTATTTTAAGTTTTATATGTAGAACAAATATTATATCTTGGCTGGGTGTGCGTAAAATGTGTACATCATCAGTTTGCAGTTTCATTTAAAATTGAATTTCTTTCTATGTAGTTGTGACTTGATTTATTTATTAAGTTAAATAATAATTTGTAATACTGATTCAAGAACTACTTGCAGTGTTTTATTTGTACGATTCTATGTCCTCTTTTAAGAGTAATTTTTGTAGAATGTAATTTCTGTGTAATAATAAAATTGACAAAAAGTGGTATAACATTTCTTTAGTATTGCTTTCACCTGCCAGGAGTTTCTCTCACAGTGTTAAAGTGTTGATACTGAAATATACTATAAAAATAAAAATTAAAACAGTCGGCCAGATTTCTTCTTCCATGTGAACAAAACATTTGTGTAGGTACATACGGAACTAAATAAATTATAATTTATTGGAAGATTTCTTTAATTACAATTCCCTGCAAAAACTAACGGCATAATCTCTAGAAACAAAAGTTGAACCATCTCTTTACTTTTTCAAATTAAGTTATGCGACAGGTGGTTGTAATAACGGAATTCCTTACATGTAAAACACTCATTTATTGCTATTTAAATACAGCCAGATATAAAATTAATCGGTACTAAATATCAAAAACCTTAAGAAACAAAATTCTATATGTATAACTACGCTTTATTATAAAAATCCTCTTTATTAACCCTTCGTTTCATGATTTTTTCTTTTTTGAAAATGTTTTGGGAAAAATAATGAAAAAAATCCAAGCTCAATAGTTTTCAATTAAACAAGCAAAATAAATGTTTTAAATATTTAACACCATCAGATTAATTAATAGTAATTAATTATAATTTAATTTTGTATTTGAAATCCAATTAAAAATTAAATAATTAAAAACTACAACACTTAAAATCCTTAAAATTAACATTAAATTGAATAATCCCAGACAAAAATAATATTTTTATAAACCACGTTTTGCACGATTATTCATTCGTCACAACTAAACACAAACTATTTTAATTATCTGCAATTTTATAACATTCAATATGTTATCTAGTGTGCTCCAAATTAGTTGTACTATGAAAAACTGCTTTATAATATCAATTTTTGGAATTTAAATGTCTAACAATATGAAACGAAGGGTTAAAAAATTTAAAAGTATTTTATTTGTGAAATAAGTTTAAAACTCAGCATCGGATGTAGATGAGGGCCCCAAAAAGGGCCTTTTTAAATAAATATTACGTGGATTTTTAATACAACCAGCTATACGATTTCTTCTTCCATGTGGACAAGACATCTTTGTACGTAATACATACGAAACTAACTAAACTGCATCTAGTGGTTGTTGGCCACTTTCTCGATAATATTTCATTAGTCGATCTTTCCTAAATTTCATCAGCGGATCCAATTTAATTAAGGATGAACAAAATTCCCTGCAAATACTAACGGCATAATCTCTAAAAACAAAGAAGTACTCACTTTGTTAAGGAAAAGATAAAAACTTACAAACGCCTTCATAGCAGAAGCCAAAATGTAAGTTGAACCATCTCTTTACGTTTTCAAATTAAGTTATGCGACAGGTGGTTTTAATGACGGGATTCCTTACAAGTAAAAAACCACAGAGTCACTTATTACTATTTAAATACAGCCAGATATAAAATTAATCGGTACTAAATATCAAAAACCTTGAGAAACAAAATTCTATATGTATAACTACGCTACTGCGATGCACGCTCGGGTCGTTTATAAATAAAACTTAAATTTTGAGACGAGCAAAGCCTTTTTATATCGATGTGTAAAGTAAAGTCAAGTACAACGATCGACAATGCCGATTCAATAAGAACCTACACGTAAATGTAGAATTTTATCAACAAATTAACCCCCGTAACCTAAAATTTTCAAATGGGAAATCGAGCCAAGATAATATAATTGGCAGACAAATTTGATCATTTTGGGTTAGCCAGAATGCTCGACAAGGGTTTTTGTTCATTTTTAATTGCCTATATGTTAATTACAATTTAGAAATTACATAAAATCTATTTAAAGGTTAAATTTTCTAAATTGTCATAATTTGATAAATAATTGATCTAAAATGCATTATTAATGTTAAAAATAGAAAGGTAGTGTGTAAAATAATGTTATTCTAAAATATTTCAAAAAACTAATGCTTAATTTCGAAATTATCCATCATGGAACGTGTAAGATTTCGGGGGCTCCAGAATGAATTTTCGAGGTCGCTATCACATTTGAAGCAATAAATCAGGTCTAAATATGCTAGTTGTGGTGTATTTTATTGAATTTAATCATTTTCAATGCATTTTTATTCAAAATGGAAATTATTATAAGCAATTTTCGAGGAGGATATTTTTATTTATTTTTTGCGTTGTAGATGAAAGTAATAATATTTTTTGTAATCTATTGGGCATTTTAAGGTAATATCAGTACAAAAAGTAATTTAAAATATCATAGTTATTATGAAAATTCAAATTGAATTTCAAAATTTTCAAATTTCCATAAACGGAACTACAGACATCTATACGCCATTTCTTGGAAAGATTTCCGAACGTCACACGACGTGAGTCATTTGTTCGAAATACAGCGCTCGGACGACGCGAACGGTCTTGGTTCAGTATAAAATCGTCCGCGTCGGAGTGCAGTTCGTTCCGTTAAAATATTGTGATTAAAATGTGCGATTTCGTTCATTTAATCGTTTCGAAATTACTTCTTGTACTCTAAAACGATCATCCTAATTAATATTATAGTGTACAAATTAAATAATATGCATTTGTGCGAGTGAATTAAATGACGTCACTATTTAACAAAACAAAAAACGGTCGCGTTTTGTTTTGTGAATTATAATTGAATGAACTTGTGGTTCTTTTGTGTGCAATTCCAAATTTCTACATCAACATCAGACGTAAGTAGTTTTATTTTCAAAACCATATTTTCCATTGGCTTACTTTTAAATTACTCTGAACCTTATTAAACAATTCCTCGGTCGGAATAAAATAATCATTTTCCATATAATGGTCGTCGAGTGGTTAACTAAATTTTGTCGAACAAAATCTACTCGTCCTTGGATCGACAACTACATCAACATTTTTGAGAAAGCAAATATTTCTCTACAACAAACTTCAAATTTTTGGTGTTTTCTCATTTGTATTCTTGAATAGTTTCGACCTGAAAAAATTAAATTTTAGTATTCTAATTTTTTCCATTAGTAATATCGGGTAGAAAATAAACAAAATTGATAAAAATCGATGACGCGGCCGAAACAAAGTCTCCGACGGTTCAATTGTTTTTAAAATAAAATTTTGTAGGTATGCATCATTTTTGTAGGTTGTGGTGCATTTTTGTTAAAAAAAAATGTAAACAAACTTGAAATTGATGGTTATATTTGCGACTGTGGCTATGATAGTAATTTAAAATTGAATTTCGCGATGATGCATGTAAAGATTTCGGCTTTCAAAACACAGTAGTTGAAGATGTAACTTGACGGTTATCGAGGTAGATTCAGATACTTAATTTAAAACTTACCTCTATCGATTCCATTTGAAAGGTAACCACTGGCAAAATAGTTATTATTTGAAGATGATTTTGATGTTCTTGTAATTTCTTTCATCTCCATTTAAGTTGTCGAGTATCGATTGCATTTTTCAACTTTCTATAAATTGAAATTACGTTAGGTACGTTTTGTTGTAACGGTTTTATCTAAAAGTCGACACAAAAATTCTCCGATCGTAGTGCTTGAAAAATTCGATCTTTCTGAATGAAACTTTCAAGTGCCACGATTTCCCTTACAACGATTATGTTATTCATTTTGTAACACATGCTGCTAGGTTTTTAACTAGCACCCTTGAAATATTATTGCTGTAAATTGCTTTGTTCTTTGAGTAATCTTTATTCTTAATAAACTTGAACTTACTTTATGAATTTTTTTCTCTTTCAGGAGCTCGTCTGTCGAGTAATATTAAAATCGTGTACGCGTTTATAAATTAATAATTTCGCGAGTAGTTTCGAAATTTTATATGGAAAAGCTTATCGGAAGCTCAAAAATTACTACGGTCAATTTTGCTTGTGATAAAGTGTTCATTTAAAAACTTTTTCAATCGAAATCGACAATAAATATGTGAGTGTATCGTGTGCCTTAACGATTGACTTTATGGAACGGAGGAGAGCTGGATTGGAATCACGCAACTCTTGCAGAAGGACTATAGTAATAAAAGGTAAAGCAAAGATAATTTTTGTTATCAGAAAAACCTTTCGAATGTGTTTTGTTTGGTTAACCTAATCGTATTAACTATAAATGTTAATAATGTTTTTCTTGTTGCAGGTAGGTTCCACGGCGTGGAATGGAAAGTTGGGCAGCTAAAAAGGTCAGGTTAGTGGAAAGTTTTTTTCCTGTGCTTTAGCTGTGCAGTTTAAAATGTGGTGACGAAATATATTGTGTTACAATAGAAAATTTTCTGAAATTTATACAAATTTTAGAAAAGATGAAATACTTAAAAATAATCTACTTGTTTAGTTTCTCAATAATTAAATAACTAACAGTGTCGGGCTAGTGAGCGGAAAACTGTGGTCGCGCCGGAAACAAAACGGGAGTTGTTCTTCAAACTATTAGCACATCTCGTCGCAAGCGATTTGGATTTACTAAAATTTCAAGCGGCAAGTATTTGGTGCAATTTAAAAAAAAAATTGTTAATTATAACAACCGACTTTAGTTGTTATGAAACAACTTAGAAAATTGCACCGATTATTATAATACGGTCAATTCTCATATAACTTGTTCCGATGCTGTAGACACCTATTTTTCTGAAAACTTATTCCCTTTCAAGTTTTGTTTTTCGTGTGATGATACAGAACCATTGCAGGGTATTGTAGCATTGGGAAGCACTACTGCAATGCTACACTGTATCATCACACAAAAAACAAAACTTAAGGGGGTCACCTCGTGTGATTGCCGGTTTATTTAGCTTTTCTTTGGAATTCTTTTAACAATAAAAATATATAAGTTTCAATTTTTTACTATATATTTATTGAGATTTCAACAGTTATTCACAATATTTTCAGACCAAAATCTTTGGCACAACGTGTGTTGCGTCACTCCAAAGGCACCCATATCGAAAAAAACTGGCCTCCACGATTCCGGCTCATGAGCTTACCTGAAATCAAAAATCCCAACGGCATTTTAATCTGTGAAGCTTTGGCTATCGAATGAACTAGAATCATTCCAAAATATTGAAAATTGAAGAATTGACGAATAATTAATTAAATAAAATTAATGAATTTTAAATAATTAATTTTCAAAAGCATCTCAATTCTTCAATTTTCAATATTTTGGAACAATTCCAGTTCATTCGATAGCCACAGCTTTACAGATTAAAATGCCTTTTGGATTTTTGATTTCAGATAAGCCGATCAGATGGAATCATGGAGGCTAGTTTTTTCGACATGGGTGCCTTTGGAGTGGCGCAACACGCGTGATGAAAATTTGGGTCTGAAAATTTTCTGACTTACAGTTGAAATTTTTATATTAAATATATGCAAAATTTTTATTGTTTGTCAAAAAAAATCTCAAAGAAAAGCTAAAAAAAACCGACAATCACACGGGGTGACTGCCTTAAGCGAGAATAAGTTTTCAGAAAAATAGGTGGGGACATCATCGGAACAAGTTATTTAAGAATTGACCATAATAGTCAAAATTTTCGTTGCGATTAAATTTTTATCTAGTAATTTCGAATAAATATATTATTTATGATTTCAAACTGTTACAAAATTGATGTACAGTTACTTGCAAAAGAACTCTTACACTTCTACATTGGCAATGTAATAAATTGTATCTTTTGAAAACTTTTTTTTTTGTCATAAAAATTCAAATATACAAATATTTTTTGTTGCTAATTTTGTTCCCTTTAGATGAACGTTTGGATGAATTTTTCAATTGTCTTAAAGGAGACTGTCAAAATTTTAATAAAATTAACATTACAGTACAGTCTCGGTAATCAGAATACACGCTAATCCGAACACACGCGCTAATCCTATCTCCAGTCATCTGAACAAAAGAAGTAAAACTCAGTACTCTGCACAAATTGTTATAATCCGAACTCAACTAAGTTTTGATTATAACCATTTATGCGGACTACTAAGTTTTTTTTTTGTCGTGTTCGGAATACTGGATATTTTGTTCGGATTAGGGTATGTTTGGATTAGCGCGTGTTCGGATTATCGAGACTGTACTGTATTCTTATAGAGGTAGCTTTATTAAATTTTCTACAGAGTCTTTTTAAAGAAATTGTCACTCGGAAACTAATTAAGTAAAGGTATCTAAACAAAAACGAAGGGCTTGAAATTTGCAACAAAAAACAGCAGAAAGATCGTTATCAATGAGGTCCTCCCGGAGACATATTCATCGCTGTTAAAACTGTTCGATGCGGGCTGAATCTACGTTCGACGATAACAGGCTAGTGGATATCAATTTTACGACTTTATCTTTTATATGTACATGCTTAATTTTAATTTGTGTGTAAACTGTTATTATATTTTTATTTGATTGTGAACACGGTGGAAGTTACCACCGAAACCGGTCAATAAGGAATAAATCCAGTGGTTGGATTATTTTGTTTTATTTCAATTTTATTGTTGATATGAGGAAATACCACTATATCTGTGCTGACACCATTAAAGAGAAAAAAATGGCTTATAAGTTTTGTTGTAAAATCAATTTTTATGACAAAAAGTCTTCAAAAGATACAATATTTAAATTGCTAACATAGAAGTGTCGAGAGTTCTTTTGCGAGTAACCGTATATACTTAGAAAATTAGAAACGTTGCTACCACACATGCAAAATTAGATTTTGGTAGGTACAAAATTTCACTGCTGTAATCCCAAATTTAACATCGATCTATGGGCAACGGGAATCTACCTTATTTCAGCAATTTCGGTCAACTCGTGGTTTGGCATTTGATACGCTTAATTTTTGAAAATACCGAGCTTCAAAGATCCAATCTGCAACATGCTTCCTGTAGCATTTATAGCGTTTAACACTCCGAGACTAGTTTTAGCTAAATTATTTTTGTTCAAAAAATTTATCAATTTAGCATTAACGGTCATGGTGTTTGAAATGCAGCTTCCAATCCAACTTCTAAATTTTTACGTCACATAGTTATCGTGGATAAATCAATAGTGGAATATTGTTTTAGTTTTCTTAAAAACCATAACACCTCAACTGCTAAGCTTCATTAAGTATATCTGAAAATAAAAGGAAATTGAAAAGTGGGATTACAAAAAGCCATGATCGTTTCTACTTAATAAATTTGCTACCCCTTTCATTTGCTTTTTACATTAACGTTGTAGTACCCCTTGGATTTAAAAAAAATAGCAGATACATATTTTCAAATGACTTCTAAAATGACTTCTAATATAAAATAATATTATGTCGAATTTCTAAGCGAATCTTCAGCGGTCTCTCATATGACTAAGAAAAATATGAACGCATCCATTATATTATAAGTATTATTATATATTGAGCGCGGTTGTAGGCTAGTGTTAGAATGCTAGATTGCTATGCGGTAGTTGTGGGTTCGATCCACGACTAAGTACATCGCACGTTGATTCAACATTTTTTTAAAAAGGTTGTTTTGCAAATTAAATATATTCGAACGTTATAAAAACCGATCTATTATATTATATGTATACTAAAAGCCTCCGCAGACTGCAGACTTTCTATCGGCCGACAGTTTGGTCGGTTTCTTCTCGACCAATCATATAGCCCAAAAAACTTTTTATCGGCCGATATCGAATCGTTATAATTTGCGCACTTGCATACATCTTCATACTGATTAAGAAACCGACCAAACTATCGGCCGACAGAAAGTCTGCAGTGTGCGAGGGGTCTAAAGGAGTACATGTCCGGTTTTCCTTTGGCAGAATATGTTTAACGGGCCCACTACATTTAGTTTCTAAACTACATGCTTATATGGATTCAATATCGTTCGATATCAATTAATTTTGAATTTAAAAATACCGAGACATATTTTAATATTTCACCAATCCATAGAGCTACCTCGAATTATTACCATCACATGTAAAACTCAAAATCGATAAAACGTTGACAACTTCACTTTCTGCATTGACGGATTTTCAATTATTTATTTTGATTGTTACTTCTAACAATCTGGCCCATCGTTAGAGATAGAAATAAAATCCCAGACGTTGTCGACTTTTGTGTCGCAAAAGGAATAAATTCAAGAAATTCGTCAGGCCAGTTTCCAATTATAATTTTCCTTATCTCGCAGACAAAAACCCTTTATTATAAAAATATAAACTCGAAACATTTAAGAACCTGGTAGTAGAAAATGTCGATACTCAACTATGTATCGTTAGAAAGAGTATAACCGAATCGGTCATTTAAAAACAAAGTGAGCCACAAAGTAAAATTTTGCATGCATCAATAAAACCTATGTTACTTAAAAAACATCAACATTTTTAAAGTATTAATTGTTAAGTAATTAACAAATTAAAGGTCTAAAAGGACAAATTTGCAAAAAAATAGTCATAAAATGTTGATGTTCTGGTGTAACATAGTTTTTATTGATTCCTGTAAAATTTTACTTCTGTGACTTATCAGGTCTTTACACTCACCGAAGCTTTTCATTATGGAACACAATAAACAATTGAGGGAGTCTTGTACACACCTATCCCTCCAATATGCACGTCGAATGGAAATTTAACACTACATAATAAAGAAAAAGTAGACAGCCGTTTCCTGTAGAAATGCTGACAGAGGGAGAAAACGAAATACTTGGGGAAGACTTACGTGGAAAAATCTTAACCACACAGAAGGTTCCGTACAGCTTGGGCATAAATTTAGAAAAAAAAGTCTACCAACTCCGGGGGACAGCAAGCAATTCAAATATTGACATATTTATTAGAACGATTCCAATTATCATCACAAACGCCTCTTGGTGTGTATAAAACGATCATATTAGAGGTGACTTGAAGATGATCAATGTTAAACATGAAATTGCAAATTAGAGGAAAAGATAGCAGCAAAGGTTAAGTGTTCGCCCCAACATTTTAGACGAGAGTTTACTCTACACAGTGGGAATTAAAATGATACAAGTCACTCGATTTAATAAAAAGGTTCCAATAATCTTGATTTATCTATTTTTTTATAAAATGTAAATAACTTACAATATCGTGGAATGCTAATGTTTTAGTGTAGAGTGAAGAAAAATAATTATTTAGAACATGTTCTTGTAAACGGGGTAGATACATGTTTACGTAAATTTCGAAATTGAGGGTATATAGAGAATACGAATTTTTACTGTAATCGTTTATGGGCTTTCGTTTTAATACGTGTCGACGATCGAAAATATATATCAATGGAAGTTAGTAAATAAAGGTGTAAATTTGGGTCAAGACGAGAAGTAATTTCGTTAAATTTAAATTTTGTTTGTTAAAAATGACGTTTTAACTCTTTGTATCGACTTATATATTAATATTCGGCGTTAAATTTAAAACAAACGAAGCTTATCTTTTCAATTTCCTCGAAATTAGGTCTTTGCAGATGTCTACCTGCACATTAATGTTATTTAATTTAAAGTTTGGTAGTTAAACAAAATAATATTGAATTTATTCCATTAAAATAGTTTATTATTTGTTGTTATTATTATTATTAATAATAATTACTTATTTACGATTGCTAATAATAATTATTATTACTAATAAGTTCGTGGTTTACAATTAGAATTTTAAATTTGCCGCGCCGCATCGCGTCAATTAAAATTAAAATTCGGCCGGCAACTGTTTAATCGCGCCATCTTAGTTGGAGTAACGCGCGGCTTTATTTATTTCCTTTTTCATTATTATATTACCTAACAGTGTTAAATTATTATTGTATAAGTGAAAATTTGTAGTATCTTAATGCGGTGCGCGGAAGGCAAATTAATATGTTTTAGATTCGTTTTAAAACATAATATTTTAATTGCTAATTAACTTGTTAAAGTTTCTTAAACAGCCGCGTCGAAATTGTAACATTTTTATGTTGTGTGGAGTGAGAAACTAATCGGATTTGTGAATTTATCAAAATTACTAGAGAGTATAAATCAAAAATCAATTAAAAAGAAAACTCTAAGATTCAGTCTGCTCTGCTGCAGGACAATATTGTTGGTTGGGTATAATTTGACCGTGTGTTGCAGTTTGCAATTTTGTTGTTCAATTTCCCTACACGAATAGCACTTAATCGCGATTAAATATTTTTATGCTTATTTTCGAATTATTACATTTAAATTCATTTAAAAATCGTACTGCAGCGCAGGAACGTGAGTGGCTAGCTTCGATATCCAACATAATTGTACTGCAATTGCATTCGACAAAATCGTACTGCGGTGCAGGAACGTGAGTGGCTAGCTTTAAAAACTATGGTCTTATTTCGAAAACTTCATATTATAGAATAAAATTGAACTTACATTTTTGCGTTTTTCAAATTTCAAATTCAAAAATAGTATCAAGAATAAATTATGCTAAGATAAGGAGATCGTCCCGAGTTTCCTGTGAATCGACTCCATTCACCTGTAACCGCCCTCCTGAACTTTGTGTGGAACAAAAATAGTCCCGGATCACATCGCTGGTTCCAGTTTCGTCTATCGAAGACAACAGTCCATTGAGTGACATCATACTTCGCACGAATATGAAAATAGAGTAAGAAAATTTAAAAAAATATTAAAGTGAAAAATTTGCAGTGAAACAATTTAATAAATACTAATTTAATATTTAAGCTAATTTAATATAAGCATTTAATTACTCAAAGAATCCAAACCAACTTGAGTTCTTTTCTGATTCTAAATTCGCTTAAACGAATTTGATCAGGAGAAAACAAGCTGTTGAATACCTTGGTAATTAACTATTGCATACTTTTTATTATTAAGTTCATATTGGAACGTAGTAAGCGAGAAGTTTGGTGTACGAATAGCGTACTTAATTTCCATTCTGACTAACGTTTCATGAGTAGGAACCCATAGCTTTAAGTCGTTTACTAACATAAAAACAAAATTTTTGTGAGTTTATTTTTAATTGAGCTTCAACACTGGATTTATTCGATTCAAATTCTGATTCAGAATCCGCTAGTCTAAACGAATTCGACCCTCATAATCACAATTCATTAGAAATCGACGAGTTAGTTGATCTTTTTAATAATCTTGAAATGGCAAATGAACAAAGTTTATATCCACCTGGATTCCATACCAGTTTACTTAATGAAATCCCAAAGTTTGATGGTGAACCATCCGAACTTTCTGAATACATTAGGGCTTCAGAAGGTATCATAAACCAATTTTGGCAAATTAATCAACTAAATGCTTATATCAACACATTGTTATTGTCAGCAGCCCGCAATAGATTAAAAAGTGCAGCTTTGGAAATAGTAACAGGTCAAACTATTCCCACCTGGAGAGATTTAAAAAATTTATTAATAGAAAAAAAACTTTGGCGATCAAAGATCTGAAATCAATTTCAAAATAGAGCTATAAAGATTAAAACAAAATTTTAAAGAGAGTCCCGTGGACTTTTATAACCGATGTCGATCGTTATTAGCAATCATCAACTCGAAAATTTCTTTAGGAGGCGAAAGTTTAGAAATAAAACAATATAAATTAGATGAAGCAAAAATGTTAACATTAACGTCATACATTAGTGGCCTAACAGAACCACTAGGTTCTTTCATTAGAAGTAGATCCCCACAAACGTTAGAAAACGCACTAACTTATGTAAAAAACGAACTTGACGTTCGTCATTTTCAAAATTTAAATTCTAAAGTAAATAATACGGCATTTAAATTAAATACCTACCAAAATAGCACGCCTCAACAGAAGAAACCAATTCAATATCAACAATTCCCAAACCATCAATTTCAAAATTATCAACCCCAATATTCTATTAATAATCCACAATTTTGATCCCAAAATAATCAACCACCTCCACAATTTTCCGGATTTCAACAGAAATTCGAAAAACCTGTACAAAATGTTTTTAAACCCCAAAGAAATTTTCAACACAATTTCAAACCAGAACCAATGGAAACGTCAACAGTAAGAAAACGTCCTGCTACACAACAATTAGGTAGACAAGGTCCACCACCAAAACCAAATTTCTCATTAAGAAATTTTCGAAATAATAATTACATCCAGCAATCTAATCAACCTAGGAACTTTATGTCACAAGAACTATTTCATCAACAATTTTTTCCAGAAAATTTCGACCAACAAGAAGAATTAGATTATTTCACCGAAACGGAAAACGACGGTTATTCTTATTGCTATAACCATACACTTTATGAACAAAAAAAAACCCCGAAAACCAAAATTACCTATATTGCACTAACGAACCTGAATCATTAAACGAACTAGAAAACGAAAACTTAAGACAGGAAAATTTTTGTTAAAAAGCCCCGAAATCAATTCATTTTCTATCAACCCCTCATCTTCCCTACCTTATATTCTGTTACCCAATTCAAAACAAAAATTGTTAATAGACACAGGCACCTCAAAAACTATTTAAAATCCAAACTTTGTTTACGAAAATTTCCCAAAAGCCATTTATGAATCACCTTTTGAAATCACAACCAGCCATGGTACAACCCAACATCAGTACGTAGCCGATGTCTCTATACTTTCTTTATTCAATGAAGAAGGAAATCACCAAGTATACTTATTTGATTTTCATTCGGATTATATCGGACTTATAGGATCCGATTTATGATCGATATTACCTGCAAACATAGACTATAAATACAACACATACAACTGAAAATACTTTCCTTTACTACGTAAATGGGAAAGTAAAACAGTTGTCCCTTTTTATTATAACGAAATTTTAAACAAGCAGAATATACAAAAATGCAATTACTGTAATTTTCTAAAACCAGCAAGTCAAACTACTATTAAACATTTAACAATAGAACCTAGATCAGAACGATTCGTTAAATTACCTGCTGTAGGAAATAATGGAATTAAGATATCTCAAAAAATTTAATTTTCTCACGACCTTATTATGCCCTCGGCAATAGTTAAATTGAAAAATAATTATTTTATGACTTCGATCATTAATATTTCTGATGAACCAAAAACTATATCAATAGATCAACCTCTTTACTTGGAAGACTATATTGAACAAGAATCAATATAACTTAACCATCTTGATACTGATAATCCAAAATCTGTTAGACAAAAACCTTTTCAAAATCTTAAAGATAATTTAAGAGTAGATCACTTAAACTCAGAAGAAAAAACGTTGCTTACCAATTTATGTTATGATTTCAAAGATATTTTCTATCGCCCTGACATACCATTATCTTCCACCAATTTTACTAAACATCATATATACACCAAAACAGAAACACCCATTTATTACCAAAACCTATAGATATCCCCATTGTCACCTAGAAGAAGTTAGAACCCAAATCAATCGTTTATGTGCTTTTGTTTTAATACATCTCGACGATCGAAAATAAAATATATCAATGAAAGTTAATAAAATAACGGTGTAAATTTGGGTCAAGACGAGAAGTAATTTGTTAAATTTTGTTTGTTCAAAATGACATTTTCACTCTTTGTATCGACCTGTATATTAATATTCGTCGTTAAATTTAAAACAAACAAAGTTTATCTTTTCAATTTCCTCGAAATTAGGTCTTTGCAGATGTCTACCTGCACATTAATGTTATTTAGATTAAAGTTTGGTAGTTAAACAAAATAATATTGAATTTATTCCATTAAAATAGTTTATTATTTGTTGTTATTATTATTAATAATAATTAATTATTTACGATTGCTAATTATTATTACTAATATGTTCGTGGTTTTCAATTTGAAGAATTTTAAATTTGCCGCGCCGCATCGCGTCAATTAAAATCAAAGTTCGGCCGGCAATTGTTTAAACGCGCCATCTTAGTTCGAGTAACGCGCGGGTTTATTTATTTCGTTTTCATTATTGTATTACCTAACAAAGTGCTAAATTATTATTGTATAAGTGAAAATTTGTAGTATCTTAATGTGGTGCGCGGAAGTCAAATTAATATGTTTTGGATTCGTTTTAAAACATAATATTTTAATTGCTAATTAACTTGTTGAAGTTTCTTAAATAGTCCCGTCGAAATTATAACATTTTTATGTTGTGTGGAGTGAGAAACTAAGCGGATTTGTGAATTTATCAAAATTACTCGCGAGTATAAATCGAAAATCAATTAAAAAGAAAACTCTAAAATTCAACAGGTTGATGATGATGAAATTGCTTAAAATTTGCGCACGTCGGGAGAGAAGTCGAAATAATTTCCAATGTTGAAATTATTGAATTACAAGGTAGAATTTTATGATTTCTAATATTTTTTAACTAAAGAAACAAACTTGAATTTAATTTGTGTATTTTTCGAATCTCACCGGATTGTGAAATTCATTCGACCCCACATTTGAAAATAAAAGTCAAATAGGTACAAGCTCGCATGTATGTTTACTATAAATTTCGAGAGGTGAAAACGGTGGGCTAATTTGATGTACTGCGCCGCAGTACGATTCTGCAGGATCCGACGAAATTGAATCGTGTATTGCAGCTTTCCGACCAACTTGGCAGGATAGGATCGCAAAGAAGCCTGTTAGTCTGCTGCAGGACAATATTGTTAGTTGGGTATAATTTGACCTTGTGTTGCAGTTTGCAATTTTGTTGTTCAATTTCCCTGCACGAATAGTACTTAATCGCGATTAAATATTTTTATGCTTATTTTCGAATTATTACATTTAAATTAATTTAAAAATCTACAAAATCGTACTGCAGCGCAGGAACGTGAGTGGCTAGCTTCGATATCCAACATAATTGTACTGCAATTGCATTCGACAAAATCGTACTGCGGTGCAGGAACGTGAGTGGCTAGCTTTAAAAACTATGGTCTTATTTCCAAAAACTTCATATTATAGAATAAAATTGAACTTACATTTTTGCGTTTTTCAAATTTCAAATTCAAAAATATTATCAATAATAAATTATGCTGTCGATAATTTCTAATTGGTAGAATCGTCTTCATTACCAGTCTGTTGTAATTATTTGTGAAATCTGAATCGTAACCATTTTAAGATTCTGAAAATTATATTACAGGAATTAATTAATTAATTGTATACCTATTTAAATGTTATGTCATTAATGGCCGATTTATTCACCTCGAGATATCCATCAGATAAATTAGCAAATTAAGTTGTCAGATTGGTTATTCTTCTAGATATTTGATTATATAATAATAATACAAATCATGTATTACTTTTAATTTTTACATCTTCTTCTTTGTCAGCCTTTCTCGGTCCACTGCTAGACATAAACCTCTTCTAATCGTCTCCAAACCTCTCTTTCCTTGGGCCTCCGTAACCACTCCCGACCTGGCACTTTCTTGACATCGTCGAGCCATCTCTTCTGAGGTCTACCTCTGCTCCTATTTGTCGTTCTTGACTTCCAATCAATTATTTTTACGGTACACTTGTTGTAGTCTTACCTCGCCACGTGCCCGACCCAACTCCAGTTCAGACGTGCCGTGGCACACGCTTTCCAAATTCCAATAAACATAAGACGAAAAGTGTTTGATTCGTGTATACTACCGGTGATGACGTACGAGCTGGAAACAATGACTATTACCAACAATTTAACATAACTTCATTAAAACAATTATATCAGAATCACCTCGCAAATAAACATCAATTTATTGATTTATTTTGCCCATATTTCTACATAATTATATTTCTTCACAATGCATAAATCATATTCTTATTGTACACAACCTGTAACTAATTTTGGTACATCGGTCTCGATTGAAATACCTATAAAAAGAAAAAACAATTTTTAATATAAAATTTAATCTCCAGTGTATGTTCATCAACATGTCGTCGGTTAAGAGTGTTAAACTGCTAACTCTACTTTTTGCACTATGCATCTCCAACACCGATTTTGACCATGGAGCAGGTCGTTTTGATAAAAATTTTGTTATGTTAAAATTCTGTGGTCGGCACTTAAAATGTCATAAGTATACATACTTATAGTATACATACTTATGACATTTTAAGTGCCGACCACAGAATTGTTATGATGTTACATAAATACGTCGATCAAAATTTTAATTAAAAAAATGTTGGAAATTTTAATTGTGGGTATAGGCCATTAGACAGAATCCATTTCAAATTGTGTAGGCTGGGTGGACCCCGCGTTCCAGAATTCGTTTTTGCTGAAATATGTTGTTGTTTATACAAAATAAGAAGATCTATCTTTTCATTTTATCCCAAAATAAATAATGTTATTCTCAAAAATTCGGTGTATAGCATAAAAAAAAAGTTCTTTACTTATGGTTTTGTATAAACAACAACATATTTCAGCAAAAATAAATTCTAGAACACGAGACTCCATTCATCCCCACCAAGCCTACAAGATTTGAAACGGATTCAGTCCTTGCAGATAATCTGAAACAAATAATTAAAAAAGAGTTATACATTTCTCCAAGAAAGCTCGATGAAATCTTATGTAATGTATTATATCCGGAGGGTTAAGTGCAAAATAAGATTTTCTAAACAGTAACATGTTGTAATAATATTACGGGAAACTTACATACAATCTACTAGTTGAATTTTGGTCATCAGAAATAATATGCAACATCCTAATTGTTTCTTTTGCCAGAAATTGTGTGCACTTTTGACACACCCATCCATTATTTCTAGCAAGCAAATAAAAGTGTATACAAAAATTCAGCTAGTCGATTATTTTTCCTATATTTAATAATTTGGACTAAACTGGACTACTCGAAAAGAAATTAATTCCATAGTTCAATAATACTACCCTACCTAATTCTTGTACGAATTTTCTAGCCTACATCATAACCTAAATTGTTGGTTCACAATATGTACGAATTCCTTCAAAATTAATAATGCATGGCACTTTGCTAAAACATAATTAAATTATTAATGTTAGCAATTTCAAGTATTTGAGGTAGAATTATTATTTCGGTAACTTTTATTTATAATTAATATTTAATATCTTAACGGACAACAAAATTACGACTTCGAACTAGATTTGAGATACAAAATATCACTAGATCACACACTATGGTCTATGGCAGTGGTACTCAAATTCATTTGTCTGGCGATACCCTACAGTCATTAAAAAAAAATTCACGGCCACCTATGATTCCCTTTTTACTTTTTTAGGTAGTTAAAATGAGACTACGGGTATTTGAGCCAAATTCCAACATGTATTGTAGCGTCATCTCACGAGAAAACGAAGACTTACACAAGATTCCAGCTCCTATTGCGCAAGACTAAGACTTTATTTGCCGCCTTTTAAATCTAATTTATTACTTGTGTTTGCTTGTGTTCTTGTGTTGTTACAACCTATCGAACCAAAGCGAAATTATTTTATTGTTGTTCCTATAACTATAAGAATAAATAGCAATCTTTATTGCTACTACATAAATAACTTGTGTGTAGTGAAATTATTATTTTCATCTTATTAAACTATTAAAATACAAATAACTTCTATTATAGACTAATAATTATTGTATAGCGGTACTATTTTGTGTGTTTTTTAAAAGATTGTTTAGGTATTTATAGGTGACTTGACAACAGGTACGATGGAGAGGTAAGCTTATTTTTACATGTACATGCTAGAATTTTTATAAAGTATAATATTAAGAATATATCTATCTAATTCTTTCTTTTAGAGCTACTTGTCCTCATTGCTTCAAAAATTATAATAACACCTCTGCGAAAAATAAGCATATTAGGAAGATTCATCCCTCTGAAGCACAAATTCAAGAAAAATCTAGCCGTATATATTGTCCACTCTGTGTCAATGATGATAAGCAAGGTATGATTAGTTATATTGCATTAATTAAACATTTTAGAGATCAACACAACGTAGTTATGGAAGAGGAAAAATCATCATTCTCAAACCTTGAAGATTTCGAAAATTGGATGAAATTAGAATACCGAAATGTTGATTACATCAAGGATAGGACTTGGAAGGAAAACTGTAAGACTGTAAAGAGTTATAACTGCAATCGTAGTAATACACGTGGTTAGTAATACTTAAAATAATATAGTTGAACTATGATGATAATGATAATAATAATAATCATGATTTAATTGCAGCATTTAAAAGTAATTGCACCAAAATATTAATGAAAAAAGGAGGGAGTATTAAAATTAATGGTGTTTGTCCTTCAAGGATAACAGCACAATTTTACAATGAAGGTAACTTGGCCTCATATTTTAATTTTTTATTATTTGCTATTTACATTTAGGTAAAGTCGAAGTTCGTTTCATTAAAACCCACGTTGGACATGAAAATGAACTTCGCACTCGACGTTTGACACCTGAAGAACAAAATGAAATTGGTGAAAAATTGAGGGCTGGTGTATCATTGGATAGGATTGTAAGAGACGCCCAAAAAGTGAAGAATGGCAAAATGGAACGAATAAATTTATTGCATATAGATGACCTAAAATATCAAAGACAAAAAAATGGAATTGGAAAAAAAAGAGACACAAATGATTATATAGCTACATCTATTAAGGTACAAGAATGGAATTCGGATGGCAGGAACTATGCATTTTTATTTAAAAATATTGGTAGGTAATTATAACAAATTATACTATCGCAATGGCTAATATGTGTAAAGATTTTCGTTGGGGAGTTTGGTGTAATATTAATGAGGTGGAATTTATTTTTTATATTTCTAATATGTAATTAATGTGAGGTAATTGGATTCTGTAGCGGTGTTGGGCTAAACAATGTATTAAATCAGGTTGGTGGTGGTTTTTGTAGGTGATTCACATCCGATACTTAAAGAAACAGATTTTGCCTTAGGATTTATGAACAACACGATGGAACAGAAGCTCAAGCAATTCAGTCGTATAATTTGTATGGATGGAACCCACTGTACAAATTATAAAAAATATGACCTTACCGTTATGATGGTGAAAGATCATGAAAATATGGGTTTCCCTGTAGCCTTCTTTTTATCGAACAGGTAAAGCGTAGGTACTTAAATATTTTAAACTATGTAAAATATTAGCTTCAAAGACTTAAGAAATACAACTACCACTATCGAAAGCTCTTTTGAAATTACTAGAATTGACTTTAACTTTAATTTTTTTAGTTGAAAAATATATCTATACTGTTTGCTAATTTTAATATTTTTAATTTAAAAAAAAATATCCTGTATTTTTAACTATAATAAAATTTGTAATTATATTTATAGGCAAGACCGCTTGATTCAAGAGGTATTTTTAAAGGCATTAAAGGAACGCATTGGAGAAGAAATTACACCAGAATATTTTATGAGTGATGGCGATGCAAAATACCATGAAGCATGGAAAACAATCATGGGCAATTCACCAAGAAGACTGTTGTGTACGTGGCATGTTTTGAAAAATTGGAATCAACGAGGGAAACCAAAAATTAACAATAAATCAATTCAAACTAATATGGGAAAGGACTTGCGAGAGATTATGATGGCCACCAAAGAAGAACGTTTTATAGCATTGAAGAATGCTTACTTGAAGAAACTTGAAGACGAAAATGAAGATCAATTTTTAAATTATCTTCAAAAGTAAGAATTATTACTTTTTAAAAATAGCTTAAATACTCAATTGGCATTAAATCAATACATTATTATAATTAAATATAAAATTTAATTTTATATCCAAAAATAGTAATTTACACAATGGTTTGTATTTTATTTTTTAGAATGTATTTTAAAGATGAAGAAACGGAGAAAAAGTGGGCATATTGTTATCGACTCCATGCTGGTATTAATACAAATATGGCACTGGAAAGTTTTAACAACTTTTTAAAAAGTAAGAAGTACAATATAATATATATTTAATAATAATAGTTCTTCCAATAAACTTTTAGCAAATTTGGAAGTGCAAGTTTTTGATAATAATTGTACTTTCCTTAATAATTTATAATATGCTTCTTTTTAAATTTAACTATAAATAATAATCCTTAATAGTTGTTATTAATGTATACATTTCTTCTCAATTTTTAAAGAATTACTAACTCGCAATGCAACAAGTTCCATAGAAAGATTGTGTGATGCCCTCGATGATGCCGTAGATAAAAAAATGTGGAAAACAATCATTAATATGGAACGTCCAAATTCCAACAGTTATCAAGATAGACAAATTGCCAAGGCACACAAGAAAGCGGAACAACGAAATTTGAATAATGATGTGAAGATGACAGAATTTGGAAAATTTCAGGTAAGATCTTCAACACCAGGTGAGAACTTTTATTCGGTTGTGTATGGTGAGGTTGGTATATGCAGTTGTGTGAATTTATTGTGTAGGGTATGTCACATTTGCATGCATAAGTATGTATGTGAATGTCTGGAGTATGCAGTGAAAAATGTCATGTGCAAGCATGTACACATGGTATCTTTGTATGAAAGAGGTGTGCTTGCGGAATCTGTTTTAGATGAAGAGGCAAAAAATGAAGAATCAGGGACTTTTTGTGTTAAAGAAATAAATGAAGAAAAATTAAAGTTACGTGAAGCTACAAATGAATTCTTAGAAGAAAAATGTCAAGATTTCGACAAGAAAGAAACTGCTGTTGAGGAAAATTTAGATGTCGAAACTTATAAGGATATACTTCGTAAAAACCTAGTCAATGATATTAATAATATTAAATTAGATCTTACAGATTTCAAGAAATTTGCTGTACAAGTGACATCGGTTGTTAGGCAATTCCAAGGAAATACTTCCACAAAAAGAAAAATGGAGAAGCAAACATATTATCCTCAAGAGCAAAAGAAGCAAAGAAAAGAGTAGCTAGTATCCTTTTTATTTTCCATATTATGCATTTTATATTTTTGTTTGATGATTTTTGGCATTATTTAATGTCGGTTTCAGATGAGACTCTAAAATAATTCCTACTCCGGCCTCCACGTGGCGAGTCTTGGTAATGCAATATAAATTTTCTGATGTGAAGTAAAAGGAAAATAAGTTTGAAAGTGGTTAATTTCGTTGTATACTGTAAACGTCTTTTGTGCTGTTTAGGATAAAATTATTCTCGACTACATGGTACGATTAAAATAGATCATTTTTTTATGTTATAAATAATAAATATTAACTAAAAAAAATTATAGTTAGTCCTTAATAATAATATAAAACAAAAAATACAAATAGACTTCACGTTCAGTAAAAAACAAACTTAAGTTCCTTTTGTTTGGCACCTGGGAATTATCGTAGCTAACAGGAGAGGTTTGCTACGAAATAAAATACTTACTTTTTTAATAGACGAAAGTCTATCTTTCATTTAAATAATGTATGTCAATTGTTGTAAATAAATTATTGTTCTCTTAATATGTAAATTTTTATTTATTGTAATATGGTATCAGGCTGTTACCAGTTATCGGGTTATAATAAACTTTAGCTTATAGTAAATCTAAATGTTTAGTAAACAAGTGCCTTAGTTAAAATAGTTACTGAATATAACGTACCGGTAAACTGAGACAGCACAGAACTAAAAATTTTAAGTTTAATATAAAATACAATCAATTCAAGATGAGATCAAAAAGAATTATTGCCCACAATTTTCGATTGAAGTTAGCTGAAAATTTTCACTTTTTACTTTATTTTATGTAAAACATTGACATATTTATCGCGAACAAATATATAATATTGTTCTCTTTAATTTGTAATTCAATTGAAGCTTTGACCTTTGAGTTGAATTTATAGGTTATATTATATAACCTACAACCACTGTGCTACAACAGGATTTTGACAGAAGAAAAACTTAGAAGTTGGCGTTAGATGACGCCACAATACAGGTGGAATTTGGCTCAAATACCCGTAGTCTGTTAAAATGGGTAAAAAAATATGAAAATATCCCCCCCCCTTGCACGCGGGATTGATGATGCATAAATAATTGCCAGCCAAAAAAATTGTTTGGTTGTAATCGGTCAGTAAAAAATTAACCATATCAATATTTTAGAAATATTTTAGTTAAACCACGTATCAATTGATTATAGTAAAAAATTAAATTTATAGCGACGTTTCTAATTTTCGTGTATTTTCAATAGTTTTATATGGTAAATAAAATAGTTAATACATTTTCATTCTCATTCATTTCGTTCACATTATTCGATTTTTCTTTCATTTCAATAGAATAATAAATATATTTTATTTTTTCAACGTTTATTCCAGGTCGATCAGCTTAAATACAAGCTAATTGTTATGCCGAGGAGATATACTAGTAATATTTACATCAATATGCTAATAATTTTATGAACTAACTTTTGTGATAATGACAAACTTCTTTTTAATACTTTTTTTTAGGTATCTACTACTACTATTATTATTATTTTGTGTGTAAAATATTTTGGCAATTTGATTTAACATGAATTTTTACATTTTTTCATAACTTTGATGTGCAACTTTAATTATAGATATATTTCTACTTTGCAGTTTGTAGGCGTATATAGATAATGTTTATTTTTGTATAATAATTAATATAAAATTAAATTTGAATTGCACAAATAATTTAAAACAGTTGTTCCAGTTTCAACCATAGATGTTGATATAGAAGGGTTTCTATATCGTCTATGGTTTCAACTCACACCTAACCTAAGAAACTTGACAGATTTTAACGGCCGGATGATGTTTTTTAGGTAACATTTAGGTAACAGCAAATTCGATTATTAATAATTAATTTAGAAATTTTATTTTAGCAAAATTACAGTTACAGCGAAAGACGAAGTCACTTGCTATATTTCCAAGCAAAGAAGATGTAGATCTTTACCTCGGAAACTAACTTATACCAGGTCCTTAGAACTGAGGTAAGAGGAAATTAGACTTATTAATATTCTTAATTTCCTATCGAGTAATTTTATTCCAGATATTATTACATCTGCAGCTAGAGAATACGATTCCACGCACTCGAAAGGACACAGAAAATAAGTCGCATTTTCTACGTTGCAATTGTGGACGAAGTAACTAATGCCCATACCTATAGTCGATACTTGGCCCGATCTCAGACTTGAGTCAGACTTCCACCAGAGGACACGGAAGATGTAGTTGTACCAGGACGAAGGAACTTAGATAAGAATAAAATTCGTTTTTTACAATTATTAATTATCTATTTTTCAATTCAATATTTTATTTCAGGAACAATTCAGGAAAACGAAGTTTGCAATCAAAAGAATAGAAATGTCGTTCGATGCAGTTGGAGGATACCACACGGGAACATCCAAAATATAGATTTACCTGGATACCAGGAGAAACTTATGTAAGAATAAATTCATTTTAGTAAAATTTGTATTTTCTCATTAAGTTATTGCATTCCAGGAATTAGATCTGCGTGTAAATAAACGGATCCCAATCACTAAGAAAACTATAAGAATAGAAATTGCTTTCGCTATGTTGCAGATCCAGGATACCAGACGAGAAACTCCCAAAAAGTAGGTCAACAGGACTGCGGCTATTAGGTAAGAAAAAATTAATTATAGTTTAATTTATATATTATTTTTCACTTGAGTACTTCATTTCAGAATTAGCTCTGCATTTAAAGAAAAGGATCCCAACTACTACGAAGACTACAAGAAAATAAATTATGTTCGCCTGGATGCAGATCCAGGATACCACACGGGAACATCCAAAATGTAGGTGGTTCACTAGGACGGAGGAATTTTGGTAAGAAAAATTCATTTTAGTATAATTTATATTTTTAAATTTCAGGATTTCGTTCCAGAATTAACTCTGCATGTAGGGAAAAAGATTCCAACCACTGCGAAGACTACCAGAAAATAACTTACCTGCGCTAGTTTACTAATCCAGGATACTACACGGGAACATCTAAAATCTAAAATGTAGGTTCACTAGGATGGAAGAACTTAGGTAAGAAAAATTTCTTTTTAATATAATCAGTATTTACTCATTTAGTTATTGCATTTCAAGAATAAAATCTGAATACAAAATTTAAAGTTGTGTTTGCTATTATGCAAAACGAGGATACGTAACGGGAACACCGAAAGAATAGGTTCACCAGGACCAAAGAACTTATTGTTAGGTAAGCAACAGTTCATTTTAGTACTTATAATTTATATTTTTACATTTCTGTATTTCATTCCAGAATTAACTCTGCACGTAAGGAAAAGAATCCCAACCACTGCAAAGACTACAAGAAAATAACTTACCTTTGCCAGTTTACAAATCTAGGATACCAGACGGGAACATTCAAATTGTAGGTTCACCAGGACGCCGGAATTTAGGTAAGAAAAAATTAATTTTACTTATAATTTGCAGTTTCACATTTTTTTTATTGCATTCCAGAAATAAAATCTGAATACAAGAACAGATTTTGCGTTCGCTACGATTCAGATCCATTAGGTTATCACACGGGAACATCCAAAATGTAGATGGATAAACAAATCTTGCACCACGTGCGTTGAAGTTCAAAATTAATTAACACAATTAAGGCAAAGAGCGATAGACACATGTACTGCTTCTACGACTTCCTAGTCGTCACAACATGTGTTTCTGACTCATTAGTCGTCATCAGTATCGCATACTTGTTGTAATCAACTTAATTGTGTGCACTATATAACTTGTTACCGGTCCATCAGTATATATGCGGACTACACGTCACTGCACAAAAATCAAACCATGCCATCGTGTGCTTTCTCGAGCGATTAGCAATCGCTTTATCCAATTATTAATTAGGTAGGCACTCAATTAGATAATATTTTATTCCAGAAAAAATCTGCAGCAGAAAAAGATGTTTGCAACCATTAGGAAGACTACAAGCAAAGTTTCGTTTCCCTAAGAAGTACAGTTATCAGGATGTAAAATTTTTCCATGTTTGCCCGATGAGATTCTGAAAATTCATATGAACTAGCCAACTAATTTAATTGATTTTGCAATGATTTTATGCAATTTTTAAGACAGTAAGTTTTCAGTTTTTCTAGCATGTAAAAAATAATTTAAAATATTAAAATAATTTCACATGTTAATAACTACACCATAATAAATATTACATTATATCAAACTATTATTCGAGTTTAAACTATCTATTCTCTGTTAATTTTAAATTTACGTCAAAAGTATGAGAACTTATTAGTTACTTATTTATTAGTCATTTTTCAAGTGCTGAAAAGTTACGGAAAATACTTAAATAAATATTAGCCACTTAATAAATGGTTTAAAAAATTGAACTTTATTAAATATGTAATTAAACAAATAAATTATTAAAAATAATTATAAATAAAATAAACAAAATAATTAAAACATATTTTAAGAAAGAAAAATAAAAAGAAATTAAAACATTGCCTACAACGACATGAAAAATTTAATTATAATTAGAATATAATCCAAAAATTAGAATAAAATAACTTATTTCTATTGGTTGCGGCTTCTAACATTAGTTTGCGAGTTAGTTTGTTTTTGCAACTGGCCCGGTTGGTTTCCAGACCGTTGGTTGCCCAGCCTAAACCAATTTATCCCGGTTTTTCCAAATTCGGCGCTATTCCAATTTGGAAATTTTTTCAACATCATCTCTGAAATAATAATGAAAAAAAATGAAATATATTAATTTTTAGTTGTCGTGTTAATCAAAATTGAGAAACGACCTAATAATTTTTCATCACATGATGATGTATAATTTGAATCTTCTGCTGTTTTTCTCGCTTTCTTCAGCGTATCTAAACATTCAGAAAGCAATTTAAAATTTTCGATTAAAAAAAATACTGGATAATCCTCATTAAATCTTTTTTAAAATGCTTAGAAAATTGTTCGCTTTCTTATAGTGTTTTTGAAATTTTGAAATTCGTGGCTGTACTTCCCCGACAGGTCCAAAAATTTTTAAAGAAGCTAATAAAAGCGTGGTTAAAAGAATCATTTTGTACTCACCACAGTATCGCAGAATTTCAACCTCGAAGATTGGCCAATCTTCATTAGGGGAGCATTTGTTCTTTATTAAATTACTATATGTATTTTTGAAAATCGGAGGTGGTCATCTACATGTAATTTTTCCTTTGGATTCGTCAGTATTGTTTAGCCACTTACTTGGTATTTCTGAAAAATCATTCGTTTCCACAAAACGCACAGCGACGTATTCTTTCTTCATTATTCCAACTAAAAAATCGAGAAAATAAAAAATTTACATTACTACAACCTTCTAAAACTGTGGGGCGCAAAAACACTAAATGGGGACACGATCATATCGAGATAAAAATATTAGAAAAATTCAAAAACATAATATTGTATGAATGGTAGGCGCAAAGAAAATTTTTAATGAGAATTGGGTCGCAAGGTTTAGAAATGCTGAGTTAGGTTGTAATTTTATTATTAATGAACTAAATAAATTATTAATAACTTTAAAATAATAAAAATATTTACTTACAATGTAGGTACGGCAAGTCAAAAAATTTTTTTTAATAATAAATTCACCCACTATAATTTTCACCAACTTTTGCAAGAAATTATTTGCATTTACAGAATCACACATACGCTACCAAAGTAAAAACTCTCTATTACTTCATATCACTTCATATTAGCTGAACAACAAAATATTACCAGCAGAAAAGAACCGCGACTCAATTTGGCATCAGCTGGCATCAGCAGGCGTCAGCTACCGGTAAGAGCGGATAAAAAAACTGCAACGCAAGAGCATCCCACATTCTTATTTTTTTACTACTTACATCGCGTTATTATAAACGCTACTGAAAATAATTTTAAAAAACTAAATATTTTTGGTGGCTATTACCTACCTATATAGATATTATTAGGCTCCGGATAAATAAGCACAAAAAATCCAGAAAAAAGCGCTTTAAAAAGCACAAAATTTGCCCCTAAAAAGCATAAACTTCTACAAAAAAGCATAAAAAGTTTTTTTAAAAACGTTAGAAAACAAACAGAAGTAACATTTATTTTTAAAAACAAAATGCAAAAAATTAAATCAAAGTGTTTATATTTTTCGACCCCAAAATGTAATAACTCTATTGTCATACCTTTATTACAATATAACAATTAAAATTTATTAACTTCCTTTAGAATTTTTTCTTTATTTATTTGTAATTTATCAATTCACTTAAAAAAATAGAACATAATATGTACCTCATAGTATATTATGACAGATATGTTATGTCAGTTTTCCGTAAGAAAAAGACTTATAACTTATGTAACAGTATGACAGATGTGTTATGTCAGTTTTCCGTAAGAAAAAGACTTATAACTTATGTAACAGTATGACAGATTTGTTATGTTAACTGTATGTAATATAATGACTTTAATGTTACGTCATGATATGATATAAATATTACATATGATGTACGTAACGTGTAAGTCATTTAATGACATCACATGACAGTCAGATGCTATGTCCATATGATGTCACAATGACATCTAACTCCATGACATCACATTGAGATCATGAAAAGAGTCAGTTTTATGTAAAATTGTATTACATAAATATGATCTACGTGTGACGTCAATTGTAGGTCATGTGTTCACTGGGAAGCAACCAAATTGCTCACAGAACTAACGATGAAGACTCGGATACTCGACGGATTATTACTTATTCATAATAATTTGTCTTTCAAATAATAGAGAACACGACACGCCTACCACCCGGTAGTAAATAGGGGTTACGAAGATGACATCCTCTGAGAAAAAGTGTTTGGTAAAGACCACCACCACCACCAATAATTGTAAGTTAGAATAAATTAATTTTTATAATATTTTTAATTACTAATGTGGAGAAGTAATTGTAGTGAAGATTACAACTCGAATCGGAATCGGGGAGGACGCCGACTTGGAACATAACAAATATGTAATACCTTTGATGTAGTTACCTGGAATTAACGAGAGGATTGTGGAGTCCATGGATACGGTGAACCAAAATAACGATGTCCACCAGGGTTGCAAAACTTTATCAGGTAAGAACAAATTAGTTTTTTGTTTTCTTCGATAAATTGTTGGAATTCTTATTTCAATGATCTTTACTTTTACGACATGTTTCGTGTAAATTTTTACATATTTTCAAGTCATTATGTAGTAGTATGTAAAGTTTTGTATTTGAATATAATATTGATTCGCGTTGAGGAAACACATTTCCAGCTAGTTTTTGGCAAATTTGAAAGTTGAGGTATTTTGATTTTTAGATTTCTACCCCGAGGAAGGAGTCGAGAACCTGGGTTTGCCTGTCCTCTCTTTTTGTAGAATCAGAATAGTAGGCAAAGATCAAGTTTAGTTATGTAGTTATGAAGTTATTAGTTATTACTAGAGACCGGATTATATGCAATAGGGAATCCGACATCTGGTATGCCGCCTATAATTTATACATAAATTGCATGCCGCATACCACATATCGGGTTCCCTATTGCATATAACCCGGTCTATAGTTATTACATATTATTAAGTAGGTATAGTCGTGGCCCTCGGGTTGATTCTATAAGAAGGTATCCCACCTTCTTGTTATTGTTAGGTTAGCTACGATGGCGGGTCCCTCTCGCGATTATACAGTGAGTCTTTAATTGATTTTGATTTAATTAAATTACATTTTTTACTTTTAAATTTATCTGCACTCATATTTACCTAGGAGGGACATAACTTGGGTTATAATTTAGGGGTTAAATGAAGTTTTAATGATCTGCAAACTCGACATTGTCTTCGGGGTATTCTTATTGTGAAACATCAGATATGTGACAATAATTAGTCGAAGAAGTTAGGTTTTGCGCGAAACATGTCGAGCTGTTGTGGATCATGAAAATTTCTTTGAATGAAATTGTTAGGTTCCCGATCCGGACCCGCCATTTTGGGGCTTTCCGTGAACGATGTGCTTACACGTGTAAGTGCACAGGACTTCTCGCCGGCTGTGTCCCCCCATGCAAGTGTAGTTGTCAGTGCGGCCACGATAAACCTCTCGAGCAGAAACCGTGCGGCCTCCCGCCTAGCTAAGTAAGGTGCTTAGGTTTGACCGACCCTAGTTCCAACACGGACGTCTAGGTCAAGTCTTCATCCTAGTACTCTTTCGCTGTGGGAACGTTGCTAAGGTACACGTGTACGACAGATCTCTTTAGATCGAATTTACCTCTGTACTCTTACAACCCTAGGTTCACACTGGTGGAACTCGTTGGGCAAAGTGCGACCGTGTGTACCAAATCCAACGCATAATATCAACGGTGGGGGTCCTCCCGAAGTACTCGTTGCGCTTGGGAAGATGGTTCAGCGAGTCCGAGCGTGGGTTTCCAACACCGCGGAGCCGTGCAACGTGTGGCCGGAGGGCCCCACGTTACACGGTCCCGTTCTAAGCGCGTTTAGCTATAGGTAACACATAGTAGGTCTTCCATTGATAACCCCGGAAGCCCACGTCCGATTTTGGGATCCACTGGGTATAATGAAATTTAGTATTAGAAGGAGGGCCACGAACCTTCCTCCCTCCCTCCCCGGCGTAGATTGGACAGGCAAAACGGGCAGCACCGCGGTCGATTCGAACCCCGAAGGCAGGAAATATTAGGTATGGCAAATTTACTTGACTTGTTATTTTCTAGATGTACTAATTTCGACATTTCTTGTTTTAGGCTTTTCATGTCGTCGGACGGAAGCGGACCACTTTCGTAAGAACACTTTCAGGAAGGCGGACGGTAATGGAACTTCAAGGAAGATGGAGAAACTTCAGGTAAATAAAAAAATTTTATTAATAATTTGTTTTATTAATTTAAAATAATAAGTTTTATAAAATTATAAAATTTGTAATTGCTTTATTAATTTTTAAATTTGTTCTAGGTTTTTCTTGCGGTATTGCTGAACCATATTCGGAAGAAGAAGAAGAACAGGATAACAATGTCCCATCCAGGCAACAGCAACAGGTTAGAGAAGTTTTATGATCTGCAATCTCGATATGTTTCTCGCGGATCCGCGCGTCTTCGGGATATTCTTATTGTGAAATATCAGATATGTGCGCATACTATTTACAATGTAAGACATTAATGCTATGGCAATAATTAGCCGCAGATGTTAGGTTTTGCGCTAAACATGTCGAGGTGTTGTGGATCATGCAAATTTCTTTAACAGCCGGAAACTCGAAGGACGAGATAACGACGTCGTAGGTAAATAAAACAATTTTTATTACAAAATGTACTCGGTTTATTAATTTTATAATTTTGTTCTAGTTTTCGGCACCGAGGAGTTGGAGAATGGATGGGACAGGTGTTGTTGGTAGCAGCGGTGCTCTGACGGAAAGTGGGGTTGTTACTCTGTACGCGAAGCTTTCCGTCGGAAAGTATACTTCGACGGTGATCGTCGAGGTGCACTCGTTCCCTTGGTGTACTTCGGAGATCCATCGTTGAGTATAAGGTGTTGGTGAGTCTGACGGAAAGTAAGGATGATACTCTGTACGCTAGCTTTCCGTCAGAAGGTATAATACTATCGACGAAGTTATACTTCGACGATGATCGTCGAGGTGCATCTCGGGGACTCGTTCTCCGGCTGTACTTCGGAGATCCATCGTCGAGTATAATAATAGGTATCGCCGAAGTACTTCGACGGTGATCGTCGAGGTGCATCTCGGGGACTCGTTCTCCGGCTGTACTTCGGAGATCCATCGTTGAGTAACTAAGGGGATACCTGAGTGATCCGCCTTGGGATCACTTCGACGTGACCATCCCACGGGCGGATCCCCATAGTTCGCCGCGGTGTTAACACCTTACGGCGACCTATCGGGATCCTCCGGTGCGGAAGTCCTCGGACATGTACCCCCAAGTACATGTCTTGTAGGCCAAGGCGGCACTCGCTGTAAGGGGTACCACACGGTACCTCCGTCGCGGATGGCGACACCAACCTAGGGGGCACCGACGGCAGGAAGGGGAACCGTTAGGGGAGGGGGTGAGAGTGGTGGCGGCCACCGGAGCCGGTGGCAGGAAGCGGGGAGGTCGACGTTTGCCACCGGGTCGGTGGAAGGAAGCGGGGAGGTCGACGTTTTTTTTCTGAAATTTTGTAATTTTTAAGCATGAGTGACATTTTCAGAAAAAAAACGTCGACCTCCCCGCTTCCTTCCACCGACCCGGTGGCAAACGTCGACCTCCCCGCTTCCTGCCACCGGCTCCGGTGGCCGCCACCACTCTCACCCCCTCCCCTAACGGTTCCCCTTCCTGCCGTCGGTGCCCCCTAGGTTGGTGTCGCCATCCGCGACGGAGGTACCGTGTGGTACCCCTTACAGCGAGTGCCGCCTTGGCCTACAAGACATGTACTTGGGGGTACATGTCCGAGGACTTCCGCACCGGAGGATCCCGATAGGTCGCCGTAAGGTGTTAACACCGCGGCGAACTATGGGGATCCGCCCGTGGGATGGTCACGTCGAAGTGATCCCAAGGCGGATCACTCAGGTATCCCCTTAGTTACTCAACGATGGATCTCCGAAGTACAGCCGGAGAACGAGTCCCCGAGATGCACCTCGACGATCACCGTCGAAGTACTTCGGCGATACCTATTATTATACTCGACGATGGATCTCCGAAGTACAGCCGGAGAACGAGTCCCCGAGATGCACCTCGACGATCATCGTCGAAGTATAACTTCGTCGATAGTATTATACCTTCTGACGGAAAGCTAGCGTACAGAGTATCATCCTTACTTTCCGTCAGACTCACCAACACCTTATACTCAACGATGGATCTCCGAAGTACACCAAGGGAACGAGTGCACCTCGACGATCACCGTCGAAGTATACTTTCCGACGGAAAGCTTCGCGTACAGAGTAACAACCCCACTTTCCGTCAGAGCACCGCTGCTACCAACAACACCTGTCCCATCCATTCTCCAACTCCTCGGTGCCGAAAACTAGAACAAAATTATAAAATTAATAAACCAAGTATATTTTGTAATAAAAATTGTTTTATTTACCTACGACGTCGTCATCTCGCCCTTCGAGTTTCCGGCAAGAAATTTTCATGATCCACAACACCTCGACATGTTTCGCGCGAAACCTAACATCTTCGGCTAATTATTGCCATAGCATTAATGTCTTACATTGTAAATAGTATGCGCACATATCTGATATTTCACAATAAGAATATCCCGAAGACGCGCGGATCCGCGAGAAACATATCGAGATTGCAGATCATAAAACTTCTCTAACCTGTTGCTGTTGCCTGGATGGGACATTGTTATCTTGTTCTTCTTCTTCTTCCGAATCCATGGTTCAGCAATACCGCAAGAAAAACCTAGAACAAATTTAAAAATTAATAAAGCAATTACAAAAATGTTATAAAACTTATTATTTTAAATTAATAAAACAAATTATTAATAAAAGATTTTTTATTTACCTGAAGTTTCTCTATCTTCCTGGAAGTTCCATTACCGTCCGCCTTCCTGAAAGTGTTCTTACGAAAGTGGTCCGCTTCTGTCATACGACATGAAAAGCCTAAAACAAGAAATGTCGAAATTAGTACATCTAGAAAATAACAAGTCAAGTAAATTTGCCATACCTTAATATTGCCCGTTGTCGGAGTTCGAATCGACCGCGCTGGTGCCTGTTTTGCCTGTCCAATCTACGCCGGGGAGGGAGGGAGGAAGGTTCGTGGCCCTCCTTCTAATACTAAATTTCATTATACCCAGTGGATCCCAAAATCGGACGTGGGCTTCCGGGGTTATCAATGGAAGACCTACTATGTGTTACCTATAGCTAAACGCGCTTAGAACGGGACCGTGTAACGTGGGGCCCTCCGGCCACACGTTGCACGGCCCCGCGGTGTTGGAAACCCACGCTCGGACTCGCTGAACCATCTTCCCAAGCGCAACGAGTACTTCGGGAGGACCCCCACCGTTGATATTATGCGTTGGATTTGGTACACACGGTCGCACTTTGCCCAACGAGTTCCACCAGTGTGAACCTAGGGTTGTAAGAGTACAGAGGTAAATTCGATCTAAAGAGATCTGTCGTACACGTGTACCTTAGCAACGTTCCCACAGCGAAAGAGTACTAGGATGAAGACTTGACCTAGACGTCCGTGTTGGAACTAGGGTCGGTCGCACCTAAGCACCTTACTTAGCTAGGCGGGAGGCCGCACGGTTTCTGCTCGAGAGGTTTATCGTGGCCGCACTGACAACTACACTTGCATGGGGGGACACAGCCGGCGAGAAGTCCTGTGCACTTACACGTGTAAGCACATCGTTCACGGAAAGCCCCAAAATGGCGGGTCCGGATCGGGAACCTAACAATTTCATTCAAAGAAATTTTCATGATCCACAACAGCTCGACATGTTTCGCGCAAAACCCAACTTCTTCGACTAATTATTGTCACATATCTGATGTTTCACAATAAGAATATCCCGAAGACAATGTCGAGTTTGCAGATCATTAAAACTTCATTTAACCCCTAAATTATAACCCAAGTTATGTCCCTCCTAGGTAAATATGAGTGCAGATAAATTTAAAAGTAAAAAATGTAATTTAATTAAATCAAAATCAATTAAAGACTCACTGTATAATCGCGAGAGGGACCCGCCATCGTAGCTAACCTAACAATAACAAGAAGGTGGGATACCTTCTTATAGAATCAACCCGAGGGCCACGACTATACCTACTTAATAATATGTAATAACTATAGACCGGGTTATATGCAATAGGGAACCCGATATGTGGTATGCCGCATGCAATTTATGTATAAATTATAGGCGGCATACCAGATGTCGGATTCCCTATTGCATATAATCCGGTCTTTAGTGATAACCTCATCACTACATAACTAAACTTGATCTTTGCCTACTATTCCGATTCTACAAAAAGAGAGAACAGGCAAACCCAGGTTCTCGACTCCTTCCTCGGGGTAGAAATCTAAAAATCAAAATACCTCAACTTTCAAATTTGCCAAAAACTAGCTGGAAATGTGTTTCCTCAACGCGAATCAATATTATATTCAAATACAAAACTTTACATACTACCTTATTGACCGAATTGACAATTATATGAACGAAAATTATTTGAACACTTCGATAAGTTAATGTAATACTTGTTTCAATGATCATTATTTTGACATGTTACATGTAAATATTTACACATTATCTAGTCTTTAAAATTAAATTGTAATATGCAAATTTAAGTAAACGAGGTAAAAGTTTTTACAAAAATTTGTATCCAAATACAATTTAATTGTAACGACTAGAAAATATGTAAAAATTTACACGAAACATGTCGTCAAAGTAAAGATCATTGAAATAAGAATTCCAACAATTTATCGAAGAAAACAAAAAACTAATTTGTTCTTACCCGATAAAGTTTTGCAACCCCTGGTGGACATCGTTATTTTGGTTCACCGTATCCATGGACTCCACAATCCTCTCGTTAATTCCAGGTAACTACATCAAAGGTATTACATCTTTGTTATGTTCCAAGTCGGCGTCCTCCCCGATTCCGATTCGAGTTGTAATCTTCACTACAATTACTTTTCCACATTAGTAATTAAAAATATTATAAAAATTAATTTATTCTAACTTACAATTATTGGTGGTGGTGGTCTTTACCAAACACTTTTTCTCAGAGGATGTCATCTTCGTAACCCCTATTTCTTACCGGGTGGTAGGCGTGTCGTGTTCTCTATTATTTGAAAGACAAATTATTATGAATAAGTAATAATCCGTCGAGTATCCGAGTCTTCATCGTTAGTTCTGTGAGCAATTTGGTTGCTTTACATCAGTAGGTAGGGTGCTAACCTCGCCCACAGATGGGGCATCTGTAGGCGAGGGGGAAGTCTCTCGCTCTCGTCAGCCCTAAGACCGGACTTTCCACCGGGGTTGGTTACCCGATCTCCAGTCCGGCTACTCAGGTTCCCGGGGTTCACCAGCTTGGAGGTGAGAGTCGAGATTGAATAGGAGAGGCTTTGTGGTACTACATCGTACCATATATTACGCTTTCACTATTCTTTTCGAACCCCTTTTTTCCATCAAAACATCATAAAACTCATCACGGCGTTGAATACGAAGAACAAACGGAAAATTGACAGAAGAAATGTTGGATACAGACTAGGTAATAAAACCATACACATTTTATGCTATGCAGACGATGCAGTAGTATTCTGGATCACAGTCCAGCGGCCAGAAAATTACCTTCCTGTAGCAGGATTATCAAGGAAAACTCCAGTTTTTCGATTTAATCCTTCCAACTCGGCGAAGGAACTTTCTTTTCTTTTACATCCTAAAATTAAATTTATAAATTAATTACTAATAATATCAATCCTGGAAACTTGAAAACAAATTATGAATTTGAACTTCTTCCGCTTATGTTTACCTGAGGTATTCGGGAACAGACTCCTCTGGCCAAAGATTTTGGGGAACGCAATATTGTAGGTGTTTGTGAACATAAACTTCACAGTTCAACTGCGGTAAACATACTGACAACCAATTTGTAAATGAATCACAAATATTGCACAATCGAGAATGACCGCTAAACATATTAAATGTCATCCGTGTCCTCTGGTGGAAGTCTGACTCAAGTCTGAGATCGGGCCAAGTATCTACTATAGGTATGGGCATTAGTTACTTCGTCCACAATTGCAACGTAGAAAATGCGACTTATTTTCTGTGTCCTTTCGAGTGCGTGGAATCGTATTCTCTAGCTGCAGATGTAATAATATCTGGAATAAAATTACTCGATAGGAAATTAAGAATATTAATAAGTCTAATTTCCTCTTACCTCAGTTCTAAGGACCTGGTATAAGTTAGTTTCCGAGGTAAAGATCTACATCTTCTTTGCTTGGAAATATAGCAAGTGACTTCGTCTTTCGCTGTAACTGTAATTTTGCTAAAATAAAATTTCTAAATTAATTATTAATAATCGAATTTGCTGTTACCTAAATGTTACCTAAAAAACATCATCCGGCCGTTAAAATCTGTCAAGTTTCTTAGGTTAGGTGTGAGTTGAAACCATAGACGATATAGAAACCCTTCTATATCAACATCTATGGTTGAAACTGGAACAACTGTTTTAAATTATTTGTGCAATTCAAATTTAATTTTATATTAATTATTATACAAAAATAAACATTATCTATATACGCCTACAAACTGCAAAGTAGAAATATATCTATAATTAAAGTTGCACATCAAAGTTATGAAAAAATGTAAAAATTCATGTTAAATCAAATTGCCAAAATATTTTACACACAAAATAATAATAATAGTAGTAGTAGATACCTAAAAAAAAGTATTAAAAAGAAGTTTGTCATTATCACAAAAGTTAGTTCATAAAATTATTAGCATATTGATGTAAATATTACTAGTATATCTCCTCGGCATAACAATTAGCTTGTATTTAAGCTGATCGACCTGGAATAAACGTTGAAAAAATAAAATATATTTATTATTCTATTGAAATGAAAGAAAAATCGAATAATGTGAACGAAATGAATGAGAATGAAAATGTATTAACTATTTTATTTACCATATAAAACTATTGAAAATACACGAAAATTAGAAACGTCGCTATAAATTTAATTTTTTACTATAATCAATTGATACGTGGTTTAACTAAAATATTTCTAAAATATTGATATGGTTAATTTTTTACTGACCGATTACAACCAAACAATTTTTTTGGCTGGCAATTATTTATGCATCATCAATCCCGCGTGCAAGGGGGGGGGATATTTTCATATTTTTTTACCCATTTTAACTACCTAAAAAAGTAAAAAGGGAATCATAGGTGGCCGTGAATTTTTTTTTAATGACTGTAGGGTATCGCCAGACAAATGAATTTGAGTACCACTGCCATAGACCATAGTGTGTGATCTAGTGATATTTTGTATCTCAAATCTAGTTCGAAGTCGTAATTTTGTTGTCCGTTAAGATATTAAATATTAATTATAAATAAAAGTTACCGAAATAATAATTCTACCTCAAATACTTGAAATTGCTAACATTAATAATTTAATTATGTTTTAGCAAAGTGCCATGCATTATTAATTTTGAAGGAATTCGTACATATTGTGAACCAACAATTTAGGTTATGATGTAGGCTAGAAAATTCGTACAAGAATTAGGTAGGGTAGTATTATTGAACTATGGAATTAATTTCTTTTCGAGTAGTCCAGTTTAGTCCAAATTATTAAATATAGGAAAAATAATCGACTAGCTGAATTTTTGTATACACTTTTATTTGCTTGCTAGAAATAATGGATGGGTGTGTCAAAAGTGCACACAATTTCTGGCAAAAGAAACAATTAGGATGTTGCATATTATTTCTGATGACCAAAATTCAACTAGTAGATTGTATGTAAGTTTCCCGTAATATTATTACAACATGTTACTGTTTAGAAAATCTTATTTTGCACTTAACCCTCCGGATATAATACATTACATAAGATTTCATCGAGCTTTCTTGGAGAAATGTATAACTCTTTTTTAATTATTTGTTTCAGATTATCTGCAAGGACTGAATCCGTTTCAAATCTTGTAGGCTTGGTGGGGATGAATGGAGTCTCGTGTTCTAGAATTTATTTTTGCTGAAATATGTTGTTGTTTATACAAAACCATAAGTAAAGAACTTTTTTTTTATGCTATACACCGAATTTTTGAGAATAACATTATTTATTTTGGGATAAAATGAAAAGATAGATCTTCTTATTTTGTATAAACAACAACATATTTCAGCAAAAACGAATTCTGGAACGCGGGGTCCACCCAGCCTACACAATTTGAAATGGATTCTGTCTAATGGCCTATACCCACAATTAAAATTTCCAACATTTTTTTAATTAAAATTTTGATCGACGTATTTATGTAACATCATAACAATTCTGTGGTCGGCACTTAAAATGTCATAAGTATGTATACTATAAGTATGTATACTTATGACATTTTAAGTGCCGACCACAGAATTTTAACATAACAAAATTTTTATCAAAACGACCTGCTCCATGGTCAAAATCGGTGTTGGAGATGCATAGTGCAAAAAGTAGAGTTAGCAGTTTAACACTCTTAACCGACGACATGTTGATGAACATACACTGGAGATTAAATTTTATATTAAAAATTGTTTTTTCTTTTTATAGGTATTTCAATCGAGACCGATGTACCAAAATTAGTTACAGGTTGTGTACAATAAGAATATGATTTATGCATTGTGAAGAAATATAATTATGTAGAAATATGGGCAAAATAAATCAATAAATTGATGTTTATTTGCGAGGTGATTCTGATATAATTGTTTTAATGAAGTTATGTTAAATTGTTGGTAATAGTCATTGTTTCCAGCTCGTACGTCATCACCGGTAGTATACACGAATCAAACACTTTTCGTCTTATGTTTATTGGAATTTGGAAAGCGTGTGCCACGGCACGTCTGAACTGGAGTTGGGTCGGGCACGTGGCGAGGTAAGACTACAACAAGTGTACCGTAAAAATAATTGATTGGAAGTCAAGAACGACAAATAGGAGCAGAGGTAGACCTCAGAAGAGATGGCTCGACGATGTCAAGAAAGTGCCAGGTCGGGAGTGGTTACGGAGGCCCAAGGAAAGAGAGGTTTGGAGACGATTAGAAGAGGTTTATGTCTAGCAGTGGACCGAGAAAGGCTGACAAAGAAGAAGATGTAAAAATTAAAAGTAATACATGATTTGTATTATTATTATATAATCAAATATCTAGAAGAATAACCAATCTGACAACTTAATTTGCTAATTTATCTGATGGATATCTCGAGGTGAATAAATCGGCCATTAATGACATAACATTTAAATAGGTATACAATTAATTAATTAATTCCTGTAATATAATTTTCAGAATCTTAAAATGGTTACGATTCAGATTTCACAAATAATTACAACAGACTGGTAATGAAGACGATTCTACCAATTAGAAATTATCGACAGCATAATTTATTATTGATAATATTTTTGAATTTGAAATTTGAAAAACGCAAAAATGTAAGTTCAATTTTATTCTATAATATGAAGTTTTTGGAAATAAGACCATAGTTTTTAAAGCTAGCCACTCACGTTCCTGCACCGCAGTACGATTTTGTCGAATGCAATTGCAGTACAATTATGTTGGATATCGAAGCTAGCCACTCACGTTCCTGCGCTGCAGTACGATTTTGTAGATTTTTAAATTAATTTAAATGTAATAATTCGAAAATAAGCATAAAAATATTTAATCGCGATTAAGTACTATTCGTGCAGGGAAATTGAACAACAAAATTGCAAACTGCAACACAAGGTCAAATTATACCCAACTAACAATATTGTCCTGCAGCAGACTAACAGGCTTCTTTGCGATCCTATCCTGCCAAGTTGGTCGGAAAGCTGCAATACACGATTCAATTTCGTCGGATCCTGCAGAATCGTACTGCGGCGCAGTACATCAAATTAGCCCACCGTTTTCACCTCTCGAAATTTATAGTAAACATACATGCGAGCTTGTACCTATTTGACTTTTATTTTCAAATGTGGGGTCGAATGAATTTCACAATCCGGTGAGATTCGAAAAATACACAAATTAAATTCAAGTTTGTTTCTTTAGTTAAAAAATATTAGAAATCATAAAATTCTACCTTGTAATTCAATAATTTCAACATTGGAAATTATTTCGACTTCTCTCCCGACGTGCGCAAATTTTAAGCAATTTCATCATCATCAACCTGTTGAATTTTAGAGTTTTCTTTTTAATTGATTTTCGATTTATACTCGCGAGTAATTTTGATAAATTCACAAATCCGCTTAGTTTCTCACTCCACACAACATAAAAATGTTATAATTTCGACGGGACTATTTAAGAAACTTCAACAAGTTAATTAGCAATTAAAATATTATGTTTTAAAACGAATCCAAAACATATTAATTTGACTTCCGCGCACCACATTAAGATACTACAAATTTTCACTTATACAATAATAATTTAGCACTTTGTTAGGTAATACAATAATGAAAACGAAATAAATAAACCCGCGCGTTACTCGAACTAAGATGGCGCGTTTAAACAATTGCCGGCCGAACTTTGATTTTAATTGACGCGATGCGGCGCGGCAAATTTAAAATTCTTCAAATTGAAAACCACGAACATATTAGTAATAATAATTAGCAATCGTAAATAATTAATTATTATTAATAATAATAACAACAAATAATAAACTATTTTAATGGAATAAATTCAATATTATTTTGTTTAACTACCAAACTTTAATCTAAATAACATTAATGTGCAGGTAGACATCTGCAAAGACCTAATTTCGAGGAAATTGAAAAGATAAACTTTGTTTGTTTTAAATTTAACGACGAATATTAATATACAGGTCGATACAAAGAGTGAAAATGTCATTTTGAACAAACAAAATTTAACAAATTACTTCTCGTCTTGACCCAAATTTACACCGTTATTTTATTAACTTTCATTGATATATTTTATTTTCGATCGTCGAGATGTATTAAAACAAAAGCACATAAACGATTGATTTGGGTTCTAACTTCTTCTAGGTGACAATGGGGATATCTATAGGTTTTGGTAATAAATGGGTGTTTCTGTTTTGGTGTATATATGATGTTTAGTAAAATTGGTGGAAGATAATGGTATGTCAGGGCGATAGAAAATATCTTTGAAATCATAACATAAATTGGTAAGCAACGTTTTTTCTTCTGAGTTTAAGTGATCTACTCTTAAATTATCTTTAAGATTTTGAAAAGGTTTTTGTCTAACAGATTTTGGATTATCAGTATCAAGATGGTTAAGTTATATTGATTCTTGTTCAATATAGTCTTCCAAGTAAAGAGGTTGATCTATTGATATAGTTTTTGGTTCATCAGAAATATTAATGATCGAAGTCATAAAATAATTATTTTTCAATTTAACTATTGCCGAGGGCATAATAAGGTCGTGAGAAAATTAAATTTTTTGAGATATCTTAATTCCATTATTTCCTACAGCAGGTAATTTAACGAATCGTTCTGATCTAGGTTCTATTGTTAAATGTTTAATAGTAGTTTGACTTGCTGGTTTTAGAAAATTACAGTAATTGCATTTTTGTATATTCTGCTTGTTTAAAATTTCGTTATAATAAAAAGGGACAACTGTTTTACTTTCCCATTTACGTAGTAAAGGAAAGTATTTTCAGTTGTATGTGTTGTATTTATAGTCTATGTTTGCAGGTAATATCGATCATAAATCGGATCCTATAAGTCCGATATAATCCGAATGAAAATCAAATAAGTATACTTGGTGATTTCCTTCTTCATTGAATAAAGAAAGTATAGAGACATCGGCTACGTACTGATGTTGGGTTGTACCATGGCTGGTTGTGATTTCAAAAGGTGATTCATAAATGGCTTTTGGGAAATTTTCGTAAACAAAGTTTGGATTTTAAATAGTTTTTGAGGTGCCTGTGTCTATTAACAATTTTTGTTTTGAATTGGGTAACAGAATATAAGGTAGGGAAGATGAGGGGTTGATAGAAAATGAATTGATTTCGGGGCTTTTTAACAAAAATTTTCCTGTCTTAAGTTTTCGTTTTCTAGTTCGTTTAATGATTCAGGTTCGTTAGTGCAATATAGGTAATTTTGGTTTTCGGGGTTTTTTTTTGTTCATAAAGTGTATGGTTATAGCAATAAGAATAACCGTCGTTTTCCGTTTCGGTGAAATAATCTAATTCTTCTTGTTGGTCGAAATTTTCTGGAAAAAATTGTTGATGAAATAGTTCTTGTGACATAAAGTTCCTAGGTTGATTAGATTGCTGGATGTAATTATTATTTCGAAAATTTCTTAATGAGAAATTTGGTTTTGGTGGTGGACCTTGTCTACCTAATTGTTGTGTAGCAGGACGTTTTCTTACTGTTGACGTTTCCATTGGTTCTGGTTTGAAATTGTGTTGAAAATTTCTTTGGGGTTTAAAAACATTTTGTACAGGTTTTTCGAATTTCTGTTGAAATCCGGAAAATTGTGGAGGTGGTTGATTATTTTGGGATCAAAATTGTGGATTATTAATAGAATATTGGGGTTGATAATTTTGAAATTGATGGTTTGGGAATTGTTGATATTGAATTGGTTTCTTCTGTTGAGGCGTGCTATTTTGGTAGGTATTTAATTTAAATGCCGTATTATTTACTTTAGAATTTAAATTTTGAAAATGACGAACGTCAAGTTCGTTTTTTACATAAGTTAGTGCGTTTTCTAACGTTTGTGGGGATCTACTTCTAATGAAAGAACCTAGTGGTTCTGTTAGGCCACTAATGTATGACGTTAATGTTAACATTTTTGCTTCATCTAATTTATATTGTTTTATTTCTAAACTTTCGCCTCCTAAAGAAATTTTCGAGTTGATGATTGCTAATAACGATCGACATCGGTTATAAAAGTCCACGGGACTCTCTTTAAAATTTTGTTTTAATCTTTATAGCTCTATTTTGAAATTGATTTCAGATCTTTGATCGCCAAAGTTTTTTTTCTATTAATAAATTTTTTAAATCTCTCCAGGTGGGAATAGTTTGACCTGTTACTATTTCCAAAGCTGCACTTTTTAATCTATTGCGGGCTGCTGACAATAACAATGTGTTGATATAAGCATTTAGTTGATTAATTTGCCAAAATTGGTTTATGATACCTTCTGAAGCCCTAATGTATTCAGAAAGTTCGGATGGTTCACCATCAAACTTTGGGATTTCATTAAGTAAACTGGTATGGAATCCAGGTGGATATAAACTTTGTTCATTTGCCATTTCAAGATTATTAAAAAGATCAACTAACTCGTCGATTTCTAATGAATTGTGATTATGAGGGTCGAATTCGTTTAGACTAGCGGATTCTGAATCAGAATTTGAATCGAATAAATCCAGTGTTGAAGCTCAATTAAAAATAAACTCACAAAAATTTTGTTTTTATGTTAGTAAACGACTTAAAGCTATGGGTTCCTACTCATGAAACGTTAGTCAGAATGGAAATTAAGTACGCTATTCGTACACCAAACTTCTCGCTTACTACGTTCCAATATGAACTTAATAATAAAAAGTATGCAATAGTTAATTACCAAGGTATTCAACAGCTTGTTTTCTCCTGATCAAATTCGTTTAAGCGAATTTAGAATCAGAAAAGAACTCAAGTTGGTTTGGATTCTTTGAGTAATTAAATGCTTATATTAAATTAGCTTAAATATTAAATTAGTATTTATTAAATTGTTTCACTGCAAATTTTTCACTTTAATATTTTTTTAAATTTTCTTACTCTATTTTCATATTCGTGCGAAGTATGATGTCACTCAATGGACTGTTGTCTTCGATAGACGAAACTGGAACCAGCGATGTGATCCGGGACTATTTTTGTTCCACACAAAGTTCAGGAGGGCGGTTACAGGTGAATGGAGTCGATTCACAGGAAACTCGGGACGATCTCCTTATCTTAGCATAATTTATTCTTGATACTATTTTTGAATTTGAAATTTGAAAAACGCAAAAATGTAAGTTCAATTTTATTCTATAATATGAAGTTTTCGAAATAAGACCATAGTTTTTAAAGCTAGCCACTCACGTTCCTGCACCGCAGTACGATTTTGTCGAATGCAATTGCAGTACAATTATGTTGGATATCGAAGCTAGCCACTCACGTTCCTGCGCTGCAGTACGATTTTTAAATGAATTTAAATGTAATAATTCGAAAATAAGCATAAAAATATTTAATCGCGATTAAGTGCTATTCGTGTAGGGAAATTGAACAACAAAATTGCAAACTGCAACACACGGTCAAATTATACCCAACCAACAATATTGTCCTGCAGCAGAGCAGACTGAATCTTAGAGTTTTCTTTTTAATTGATTTTTGATTTATACTCTCTAGTAATTTTGATAAATTCACAAATCCGATTAGTTTCTCACTCCACACAACATAAAAATGTTACAATTTCGACGCGGCTGTTTAAGAAACTTTAACAAGTTAATTAGCAATTAAAATATTATGTTTTAAAACGAATCTAAAACATATTAATTTGCCTTCCGCGCACCGCATTAAGATACTACAAATTTTCACTTATACAATAATAATTTAACACTGTTAGGTAATATAATAATGAAAAAGGAAATAAATAAAGCCGCGCGTTACTCCAACTAAGATGGCGCGATTAAACAGTTGCCGGCCGAATTTTAATTTTAATTGACGCGATGCGGCGCGGCAAATTTAAAATTCTAATTGTAAACCACGAACTTATTAGTAATAATAATTATTATTAGCAATCGTAAATAAGTAATTATTATTAATAATAATAATAACAACAAATAATAAACTATTTTAATGGAATAAATTCAATATTATTTTGTTTAACTACCAAACTTTAAATTAAATAACATTAATGTGCAGGTAGACATCTGCAAAGACCTAATTTCGAGGAAATTGAAAAGATAAGCTTCGTTTGTTTTAAATTTAACGCCGAATATTAATATATAAGTCGATACAAAGAGTTAAAACGTCATTTTTAACAAACAAAATTTAAATTTAACGAAATTACTTCTCGTCTTGACCCAAATTTACACCTTTATTTACTAACTTCCATTGATATATATTTTCGATCGTCGACACGTATTAAAACGAAAGCCCATAAACGATTACAGTAAAAATTCGTATTCTCTATATACCCTCAATTTCGAAATTTACGTAAACATGTATCTACCCCGTTTACAAGAACATGTTCTAAATAATTATTTTTCTTCACTCTACACTAAAACATTAGCATTCCACGATATTGTAAGTTATTTACATTTTATAAAAAAATAGATAAATCAAGATTATTGGAACCTTTTTATTAAATCGAGTGACTTGTATCATTTTAATTCCCACTGTGTAGAGTAAACTCTCGTCTAAAATGTTGGGGCGAACACTTAACCTTTGCTGCTATCTTTTCCTCTAATTTGCAATTTCATGTTTAACATTGATCATCTTCAAGTCACCTCTAATATGATCGTTTTATACACACCAAGAGGCGTTTGTGATGATAATTGGAATCGTTCTAATAAATATGTCAATATTTGAATTGCTTGCTGTCCCCCGGAGTTGGTAGACTTTTTTTTCTAAATTTATGCCCAAGCTGTACGGAACCTTCTGTGTGGTTAAGATTTTTCCACGTAAGTCTTCCCCAAGTATTTCGTTTTCTCCCTCTGTCAGCATTTCTACAGGAAACGGCTGTCTACTTTTTCTTTATTATGTAGTGTTAAATTTCCATTCGACGTGCATATTGGAGGGATAGGTGTGTACAAGACTCCCTCAATTGTTTATTGTGTTCCATAATGAAAAGCTTCGGTGAGTGTAAAGACCTGATAAGTCACAGAAGTAAAATTTTACAGGAATCAATAAAAACTATGTTACACCAGAACATCAACATTTTATGACTATTTTTTTGCAAATTTGTCCTTTTAGACCTTTAATTTGTTAATTACTTAACAATTAATACTTTAAAAATGTTGATGTTTTTTAAGTAACATAGGTTTTATTGATGCATGCAAAATTTTACTTTGTGGCTCACTTTGTTTTTAAATGACCGATTCGGTTATACTCTTTCTAACGATACATAGTTGAGTATCGACATTTTCTACTACCAGGTTCTTAAATGTTTCGAGTTTATATTTTTATAATAAAGGGTTTTTGTCTGCGAGATAAGGAAAATTATAATTGGAAACTGGCCTGACGAATTTCTTGAATTTATTCCTTTTGCGACACAAAAGTCGACAACGTCTGGGATTTTATTTCTATCTCTAACGATGGGCCAGATTGTTAGAAGTAACAATCAAAATAAATAATTGAAAATCCGTCAATGCAGAAAGTGAAGTTGTCAACGTTTTATCGATTTTGAGTTTTACATGTGATGGTAATAATTCGAGGTAGCTCTATGGATTGGTGAAATATTAAAATATGTCTCGGTATTTTTAAATTCAAAATTAATTGATATCGAACGATATTGAATCCATATAAGCATGTAGTTTAGAAACTAAATGTAGTGGGCCCGTTAAACATATTCTGCCAAAGGAAAACCGGACATGTACTCCTTTAGACCCCTCGCACACTGCAGACTTTCTGTCGGCCGATAGTTTGGTCGGTTTCTTAATCAGTATGAAGATGTATGCAAGTGCGCAAATTATAACGATTCGATATCGGCCGATAAAAAGTTTTTTGGGCTATATGATTGGTCGAGAAGAAACCGACCAAACTGTCGGCCGATAGAAAGTCTGCAGTCTGCGGAGGCTTTTAGTATACATATAATATAATAGATCGGTTTTTATAACGTTCGAATATATTTAATTTGCAAAACAACCTTTTTAAAAAAATGTTGAATCAACGTGCGATGTACTTAGTCGTGGATCGAACCCACAACTACCGCATAGCAATCTAGCATTCTAACACTAGCCTACAACCGCGCTCAATATATAATAATACTTATAATATAATGGATGCGTTCATATTTTTCTTAGTCATATGAGAGACCGCTGAAGATTCGCTTAGAAATTCGACATAATATTATTTTATATTAGAAGTCATTTTAGAAGTCATTTGAAAATATGTATCTGCTATTTTTTTTAAATCCAAGGGGTACTACAACGTTAATGTAAAAAGCAAATGAAAGGGGTAGCAAATTTATTAAGTAGAAACGATCATGGCTTTTTGTAATCCCACTTTTCAATTTCCTTTTATTTTCAGATATACTTAATGAAGCTTAGCAGTTGAGGTGTTATGGTTTTTAAGAAAACTAAAACAATATTCCACTATTGATTTATCCACGATAACTATGTGACGTAAAAATTTAGAAGTTGGATTGGAAGCTGCATTTCAAACACCATGACCGTTAATGCTAAATTGATAAATTTTTTGAACAAAAATAATTTAGCTAAAACTAGTCTCGGAGTGTTAAACGCTATAAATGCTACAGGAAGCATGTTGCAGATTGGATCTTTGAAGCTCGGTATTTTCAAAAATTAAGCGTATCAAATGCCAAACCACGAGTTGACCGAAATTGCTGAAATAAGGTAGATTCCCGTTGCCCATAGATCGATGTTAAATTTGGGATTACAGCAGTGAAATTTTGTACCTACCAAAATCTAATTTTGCATGTGTGGTAGCAACGTTTCTAATTTTCTAAGTATATACGGTTACTCGCAAAAGAACTCTCGACACTTCTATGTTAGCAATTTAAATATTGTATCTTTTGAAGACTTTTTGTCATAAAAATTGATTTTACAACAAAACTTATAAGCCATTTTTTTCTCTTTAATGGTGTCAGCACAGATATAGTGGTATTTCCTCATATCAACAATAAAATTGAAATAAAACAAAATAATCCAACCACTGGATTTATTCCTTATTGACCGGTTTCGGTGGTAACTTCCACCGTGTTCACAATCAAATAAAAATATAATAACAGTTTACACACAAATTAAAATTAAGCATGTACATATAAAAGATAAAGTCGTAAAATTGATATCCACTAGCCTGTTATCGTCGAACGTAGATTCAGCCCGCATCGAACAGTTTTAACAGCGATGAATATGTCTCCGGGAGGACCTCATTGATAACGATCTTTCTGCTGTTTTTTGTTGCAAATTTCAAGCCCTTCGTTTTTGTTTAGATACCTTTACTTAATTAGTTTCCGAGTGACAATTTCTTTAAAAAGACTCTGTAGAAAATTTAATAAAGCTACCTCTATAAGAATACAGTACAGTCTCGATAATCCGAACACGCGCTAATCCAAACATACCCTAATCCGAACAAAATATCCAGTATTCCGAACACGACAAAAAAAAAACTTAGTAGTCCGCATAAATGGTTATAATCAAAACTTAGTTGAGTTCGGATTATAACAATTTGTGCAGAGTACTGAGTTTTACTTCTTTTGTTCAGATGACTGGAGATAGGATTAGCGCGTGTGTTCGGATTAGCGTGTATTCTGATTACCGAGACTGTACTGTAATGTTAATTTTATTAAAATTTTGACAGTCTCCTTTAAGACAATTGAAAAATTCATCCAAACGTTCATCTAAAGGGAACAAAATTAGCAACAAAAAATATTTGTATATTTGAATTTTTATGACAAAAAAAAAAGTTTTCAAAAGATACAATTTATTACATTGCCAATGTAGAAGTGTAAGAGTTCTTTTGCAAGTAACTGTACATCAATTTTGTAACAGTTTGAAATCATAAATAATATATTTATTCGAAATTACTAGATAAAAATTTAATCGCAACGAAAATTTTGACTATTATGGTCAATTCTTAAATAACTTGTTCCGATGATGTCCCCACCTATTTTTCTGAAAACTTATTCTCGCTTAAGGCAGTCACCCCGTGTGATTGTCGGTTTTTTTTAGCTTTTCTTTGAGATTTTTTTTGACAAACAATAAAAATTTTGCATATATTTAATATAAAAATTTCAACTGTAAGTCAGAAAATTTTCAGACCCAAATTTTCATCACGCGTGTTGCGCCACTCCAAAGGCACCCATGTCGAAAAAACTAGCCTCCATGATTCCATCTGATCGGCTTATCTGAAATCAAAAATCCAAAAGGCATTTTAATCTGTAAAGCTGTGGCTATCGAATGAACTGGAATTGTTCCAAAATATTGAAAATTGAAGAATTGAGATGCTTTTGAAAATTAATTATTTAAAATTCATTAATTTTATTTAATTAATTATTCGTCAATTCTTCAATTTTCAATATTTTGGAATGATTCTAGTTCATTCGATAGCCAAAGCTTCACAGATTAAAATGCCGTTGGGATTTTTGATTTCAGGTAAGCTCATGAGCCGGAATCGTGGAGGCCAGTTTTTTTCGATATGGGTGCCTTTGGAGTGACGCAACACACGTTGTGCCAAAGATTTTGGTCTGAAAATATTGTGAATAACTGTTGAAATCTCAATAAATATATAGTAAAAAATTGAAACTTATATATTTTTATTGTTAAAAGAATTCCAAAGAAAAGCTAAATAAACCGGCAATCACACGAGGTGACCCCCTTAAGTTTTGTTTTTTGTGTGATGATACAGTGTAGCATTGCAGTAGTGCTTCCCAATGCTACAATACCCTGCAATGGTTCTGTATCATCACACGAAAAACAAAACTTGAAAGGGAATAAGTTTTCAGAAAAATAGGTGTCTACAGCATCGGAACAAGTTATATGAGAATTGACCGTATTATAATAATCGGTGCAATTTTCTAAGTTGTTTCATAACAACTAAAGTCGGTTGTTATAATTAACAATTTTTTTTTTAAATTGCACCAAATACTTGCCGCTTGAAATTTTAGTAAATCCAAATCGCTTGCGACGAGATGTGCTAATAGTTTGAAGAACAACTCCCGTTTTGTTTCCGGCGCGACCACAGTTTTCCGCTCACTAGCCCGACACTGTTAGTTATTTAATTATTGAGAAACTAAACAAGTAGATTATTTTTAAGTATTTCATCTTTTCTAAAATTTGTATAAATTTCAGAAAATTTTCTATTGTAACACAATATATTTCGTCACCACATTTTAAACTGCACAGCTAAAGCACAGGAAAAAAACTTTCCACTAACCTGACCTTTTTAGCTGCCCAACTTTCCATTCCACGCCGTGGAACCTACCTGCAACAAGAAAAACATTATTAACATTTATAGTTAATACGATTAGGTTAACCAAACAAAACACATTCGAAAGGTTTTTCTGATAACAAAAATTATCTTTGCTTTACCTTTTATTACTATAGTCCTTCTGCAAGAGTTGCGTGATTCCAATCCAGCTCTCCTCCGTTCCATAAAGTCAATCGTTAAGGCACACGATACACTCACATATTTATTGTCGATTTCGATTGAAAAAGTTTTTAAATGAACACTTTATCACAAGCAAAATTGACCGTAGTAATTTTTGAGCTTCCGATAAGCTTTTCCATATAAAATTTCGAAACTACTCGCGAAATTATTAATTTATAAACGCGTACACGATTTTAATATTACTCGACAGACGAGCTCCTGAAAGAGAAAAAAATTCATAAAGTAAGTTCAAGTTTATTAAGAATAAAGATTACTCAAAGAACAAAGCAATTTACAGCAATAATATTTCAAGGGTGCTAGTTAAAAACCTAGCAGCATGTGTTACAAAATGAATAACATAATCGTTGTAAGGGAAATCGTGGCACTTGAAAGTTTCATTCAGAAAGATCGAATTTTTCAAGCACTACGATCGGAGAATTTTTGTGTCGACTTTTAGATAAAACCGTTACAACAAAACGTACCTAACGTAATTTCAATTTATAGAAAGTTGAAAAATGCAATCGATACTCGACAACTTAAATGGAGATGAAAGAAATTACAAGAACATCAAAATCATCTTCAAATAATAACTATTTTGCCAGTGGTTACCTTTCAAATGGAATCGATAGAGGTAAGTTTTAAATTAAGTATCTGAATCTACCTCGATAACCGTCAAGTTACATCTTCAACTACTGTGTTTTGAAAGCCGAAATCTTTACATGCATCATCGCGAAATTCAATTTTAAATTACTATCATAGCCACAGTCGCAAATATAACCATCAATTTCAAGTTTGTTTACATTTTTTTTTAACAAAAATGCACCACAACCTACAAAAATGATGCATACCTACAAAATTTTATTTTAAAAACAATTGAACCGTCGGAGACTTTGTTTCGGCCGCGTCATCGATTTTTATCAATTTTGTTTATTTTCTACCCGATATTACTAATGGAAAAAATTAGAATACTAAAATTTAATTTTTTCAGGTCGAAACTATTCAAGAATACAAATGAGAAAACACCAAAAATTTGAAGTTTGTTGTAGAGAAATATTTGCTTTCTCAAAAATGTTGATGTAGTTGTCGATCCAAGGACGAGTAGATTTTGTTCGACAAAATTTAGTTAACCACTCGACGACCATTATATGGAAAATGATTATTTTATTCCGACCGAGGAATTGTTTAATAAGGTTCAGAGTAATTTAAAAGTAAGCCAATGGAAAATATGGTTTTGAAAATAAAACTACTTACGTCTGATGTTGATGTAGAAATTTGGAATTGCACACAAAAGAACCACAAGTTCATTCAATTATAATTCACAAAACAAAACGCGACCGTTTTTTGTTTTGTTAAATAGTGACGTCATTTAATTCACTCGCACAAATGCATATTATTTAATTTGTACACTATAATATTAATTAGGATGATCGTTTTAGAGTACAAGAAGTAATTTCGAAACGATTAAATGAACGAAATCGCACATTTTAATCACAATATTTTAACGGAACGAACTGCACTCCGACGCGGACGATTTTATACTGAACCAAGACCGTTCGCGTCGTCCGAGCGCTGTATTTCGAACAAATGACTCACGTCGTGTGACGTTCGGAAATCTTTCCAAGAAATGGCGTATAGATGTCTGTAGTTCCGTTTATGGAAATTTGAAAATTTTGAAATTCAATTTGAATTTTCATAATAACTATGATATTTTAAATTACTTTTTGTACTGATATTACCTTAAAATGCCCAATAGATTACAAAAAATATTATTACTTTCATCTACAACGCAAAAAATAAATAAAAATATCCTCCTCGAAAATTGCTTATAATAATTTCCATTTTGAATAAAAATGCATTGAAAATGATTAAATTCAATAAAATACACCACAACTAGCATATTTAGACCTGATTTATTGCTTCAAATGTGATAGCGACCTCGAAAATTCATTCTGGAGCCCCCGAAATCTTACACGTTCCATGATGGATAATTTCGAAATTAAGCATTAGTTTTTTGAAATATTTTAGAATAACATTATTTTACACACTACCTTTCTATTTTTAACATTAATAATGCATTTTAGATCAATTATTTATCAAATTATGACAATTTAGAAAATTTAACCTTTAAATAGATTTTATGTAATTTCTAAATTGTAATTAACATATAGGCAATTAAAAATGAACAAAAACCCTTGTCGAGCATTCTGGCTAACCCAAAATGATCAAATTTGTCTGCCAATTATATTATCTTGGCTCGATTTCCCATTTGAAAATTTTAGGTTACGGGGGTTAATTTGTTGATAAAATTCTACATTTACGTGTAGGTTCTTATTGAATCGGCATTGTCGATCGTTGTACTTGACTTTACTTTACACATCGATATAAAAAGGCTTTGCTCGTCTCAAAATTTAAGTTTTATTTATAAACGACCCGAGCGTGCATCGCAGTAGCGTAGTTATACATATAGAATTTTGTTTCTCAAGGTTTTTGATATTTAGTACCGATTAATTTTATATCTGGCTGTATTTAAATAGTAATAAGTGACTCTGTGGTTTTTTACTTGTAAGGAATCCCGTCATTAAAACCACCTGTCGCATAACTTAATTTGAAAACGTAAAGAGATGGTTCAACTTACATTTTGGCTTCTGCTATGAAGGCGTTTGTAAGTTTTTATCTTTTCCTTAACAAAGTGAGTACTTCTTTGTTTTTAGAGATTATGCCGTTAGTATTTGCAGGGAATTTTGTTCATCCTTAATTAAATTGGATCCGCTGATGAAATTTAGGAAAGATCGACTAATGAAATATTATCGAGAAAGTGGCCAACAACCACTAGATGCAGTTTAGTTAGTTTCGTATGTATTACGTACAAAGATGTCTTGTCCACATGGAAGAAGAAATCGTATAGCTGGTTGTATTAAAAATCCACGTAATATTTATTTAAAAAGGCCCTTTTTGGGGCCCTCATCTACATCCGATGCTGGGTTTTAAACTTATTTCACAAATAAAATACTTTTAAATTTTTTAACCCTTCGTTTCATATTGTTAGACATTTAAATTCCAAAAATTGATATTATAAAGCAGTTTTTCATAGTACAACTAATTTGGAGCACACTAGATAACATATTGAATGTTATATTTTATTGTTAGAGCACAATGCTAAACATAAAATTGCAGATAATTAAAATAGTTTGTGTTTAGTTGTGACGAGTGAATAATCATGCAAAACGTGGTTTATAAAAATATTATGTTTTTCTGGGATTATTCAATTTAATTTTAATTTTAAGTGTTGTAGTTTTTAATTATTTAATTTTTAATTGGATTTCAATTACAAAATTAAATTATAATTAATTACTATTAATAATTCTGATGGTGTTAATATTTAAAACAGATTTATTTTGCTTGTTTAATTGAAAACTATTGAGCTTGGATTTTTTTCATTATTTTTCCCAAAATCTACAATACAAACTGACACCAAAAAGATTTTTGTTTTCAAAAAGAACGAAGGGTTAATAAAGAGGATTTTTTTAAATAATTATTACCACCTACCCACTAACCGTATAGCTATTTTAATTTAGATTATCATAAAGTTTTAAAAATATTTTATCATTATTATTGTTAGATTTGATGGTAAAGTCGACCACAGTGGAAGCGGTTGGTTCCATGAGGATGGTGTTGATTCCTCGACATTAAGCGTTTTTGATTTCGAGGTGCAAAAACATTGGGTTTTTCTTCATCACTTTTTCAAATTTAAATTTCGAAATAAAACAAAACTAATTTTATTATTCTAGGGTGCATCCTCCAATGTCTCGACTAAAATGAAACCTCAAATTTGGGGAGTATATCTCTCTAGTAGTGCTTACATAGAATCAGAATTTTTTTTTACAAAATTTGTTGAATTGATTCTAAGTGACTCGCATGGAAGGATTAACGAGTAATTAAGTTTCCCTGTGAGCTGTTTTAACAGATATTGGTTATATAGGAAAGACCACAATTTAAACTTATAATTTGTCCAGTCAGAAATTTTTTTTAACAATACCAATAATTTTGCTTTCTCAATGACTCAAAAACGGCAATGTTTCAGGACTAAATAAAATTACATATAGAGTTGCAGGGTGCATAAAGATGCTGATTTTGTCCCTTGGATAATAAAGACGAAGAATTTAAAAATAATATTTTGGTGGTTTAGACCTGTAGATCGAAGAAAATTCCCCCCCCCCCCTTGTTTAAACACAATAGCCATGTCATATAATGATCTGCCTGGACCTTGCTCGCAGCCTGTCCTATAAATTAACAATATTGCTATGACTAAACTAATTATTATATCATTATTAGGATGACGAAAATCAACTTAAAAACATTAATTGTTGTTTTTAGAGAAAATCGGACTGATCGTTGCTCAATTTCGACGAAACTAAAACGCGCAAGTATCTTCACGATTGGCTGCGTTATGTTAATTCGTTTGCACTACATAGCAGAAAATTTCTCACATTTTAATAAAAAAAATTTAGCGCTTAAATTGTTTTTCATTAACGAACGACCTTCCCATCAACCCATCATTAATTCTTGCGTAAGTTATAAACATCACCGATTTGCACTTTAGTATAAGAGAACCGCATTGGTTTGAAAACATCGAAAAATGTTGTGGTCCATCCTAATCGTAAGTTTCGGTCTTCAAAGTTTTACTATCGACGGGGTTGTTGCGCAAAGATCAAAAAAATCGGTGGTAAGTGTTGGTTGTTCTTCGGATTGTTGGTAAATTAAAAAGGACCTCGTTAGGTTGACGTCATCCTAGAACATGGTTATCCGTTGGAAGAATACGTCGACATCCGAACGGCCGACGGTTACCTCTTGCAGATGCAACGGATTCCATACGGCAGGAAGAACGATACCAAAACGGGCCGACCACCTGTTTTGCTCATGCACGGAATTTCGGGTTCGGCAGAAAATTGGGTCGCAACTGGACCGGGCAAAGCATTAGCGTTTATTTTAGCCGATTTGGGTTACGACGTCTGGTTAGGTAATTCGAGAGGAACTACCCACTCTAGAAAACACGTGAGGATGAATCCCGACTTGGATTCGAACTACTGGAACTTTAGGTAATTTTTCCTCCAAAATCCAACCGTCCGTCCTGGTAAAACTCAAAATTCTAGTTGGCACGAAATTGGAGTGTTTGATCTACCGGCTAAAATCGATCTGATTTTGAACAAAACTGGACAGGAGCAAATTTTCTACGTTGGACACTCGCAAGGAACGACCTGTTTCTTCGTATTGGCCTCCACTCGACCTCAGTATAACAAGCGGATTCGTCTGATGACGGCGTTGGGACCGGTGGTTTACATGACCCACATGAAGAATCCGTTTTTGCGCGCTCTTGCCGCAGCAGACAATCAGTTAGGCGTAAGACACTTTTAAATAATTGCAACTTCATCCGTTAAACTTGCAACTTAGTTCATAGCCAATGCAATTGGATTAAATGAATTTTTTCCACATAATGAATTGTATGATATGGTAAGCGAAGCATTTTGTAACAAACAAGCAATTTCACAAGAGTTTTGCACTAGTGGTATGTTTTTGATTGGTGGATTCGATTCCACCCAAATAAATCGAGTGAGGAGTTGTCTGCGTATAATCGTCGTCGTCGTTTTCAATATTTTATTCTTTTAGACTGCACTTCCAGCATTGTTAAGTGGTTCACCGGCAGGTTTCTCGACAAATCAGTTGTCTCACTACGCACAAGGGATAAATTCTGGTGGGTATCGACGGAAAATTCGGAAAAATCGCTACACAAATTAATTGTTTTAGGAAGATTCAGTTACTTCGATTACGGACCTTTCATTAATTTGGAGAAATACAACTCCATGTTTCCACCACGCTACAAATTGGAGAGAGTGACTGTTCCGGTTGCTCTATATTATGGAAAAAACGATTTATTGATTGCGCCTGAGGTATTAATATTGTTTTCCGACCATTCCCGGTTTCCCTTAAAAATTTTATTTGTTGCAGGATGTGCAAAAATTGGAGAAAGAACTTCCAAACGTCGTCCAAAGTTATTTGATTCCCTATCCATACTTCAATCACTTCGATTTCTTGTGGGCGAATGATGTGGTCGAAATGCTGTACAACCGCGTCATTTCCGTCATGTCCGAATTTTAGTGCGCAGAAAATTTTAATTAGATGAATTTATTGTAAACACAAAATAAAATTGTTGCTTCAAGTGAGTGCTTAATCATTTCATCTCCCCAAAAATCTCTAAAACCAGAATCAACGAATCGTGGGCAGTGCCAACATTTCTCCGGCTTACCCTGTAGGTTAATAAAATTTATTTTTTATTTAAAAAAAAATCCCAACAGATTTCGAGGCAAAAAAAATCTCAACTTTTGGTTTTTGCACGATTACAATACTCTTTAAGTATTTTACCCCTCCCCCCTTGAGAGGGGGGGAAGGTAATAATTTGATGATGCACAACAAAATTTTATTTTAATAATAACATATTATTATTGTAAGAATTTTATAACAACTTTCATATTTATAAAACAGTTTTATAGTAATATAATATTTATATTTTTGATAAACAATGAAACAAAGAAGTTTATTCACCAATTTAAATTAAAATTGCAATTAAAAACAGATTTTGTAGGAAATAAAATTTCTTTTAATCGAAAAATATTCGTCAAACCACCTGGAAAGCCGAAATTGTGCGTCGACGTTTGGTGTTCTATGCCCCAAAAATTTAAAATAAAATTTAAAAAAAATTAATTTTTTTAATTAAAAAAAAAAACTAAAACAATTTTTTTCGCAAGTTTTCGTGAACCAAAAAAATAAAAAAAAAATAAAAGAAGTAAGATTAATATAATCATTATTAAATTATATAATAAACTTTTAAAAATAAAAGCAAATAGTTTCATTTCAAAATGTCCGGCCGACTGGACATCTCTAGTCCACCCCTGGTACACACTCAGTATAAGTTTCTAAACTTCTGCGTTGATCAGAAAACATGGAAAAATTTACTTCTTAAAAAAATTGTTTTCTCATGTACCTACTCGATGCACTGAAGATGATGATAACGGGACTTGAAATGGTCTAGCAAAAATTTGCAAAACATCCGTGAACTCTGAGCGCATTTCGTCGTTTATTCAAGAATCATAACGCACATATTTTTATTATTTTTTTTCTTTTTCTAATAAAATGAACATTTTTTAAAATAGAATTACACGAGTCGGTTCAAACGCGCGTAAGGCTTCTCAAATGTCAATAAGATCAATTGGAGGTCATAGCTGATAACATATTCGAAATAGATTTTTGACCCCAATAGAAAAACAAAATTTTGAAAAGATAAACAAAATTTTATTCAAAAATATTCCACTGCAGTTTTCAGATTTCAAGTAACGAGGTGAAGACAGTAAGTCTGCCTCGTCTTTCTCTCCGCCCTTCCGTAATATAATTTTCAAATTACTGATTTTTTTTCAGGATGTTAACCTAAAGCAGTTCAAAAAAATTTCAATAATTTCTACCGCTTTGCTCAGGTCACGAAAGCATTTATGGTTTTATAGAATTGCAAATTTTAATTACTTGGTTTATTAGTAAATTTAAAATATCAGCAAAAATTACTATATTATATCAGCAAAGTATTAAAAAATACAGGATACAGTTTTTATATTTTAACTTTTAAAATAAAATAATTTTATTTTTTTATCAAATTAAAAAAATATTTCGATTACTTCTGGGGTGTGGAGAACTCGATTTTAAAGAATTTTAACGTAGCCAATTAATCAGTCTGTTTTCATGTTCACCTCCGAGTCGCGGCGAGATACCTCAACTGACGTCTATGAATGGATTAACGAGATTTATATAAAAAATTAATAGTTTCGGGGTAGAAATGAAAACATTGTTTTTTAATTTCTTTAAAAGCCAATTCAGACAACAGAGGTGCTTACGACGAGACAAAGGGGTTATCAATCTGTTAGTAATTTTTTCAAACTGAGTCAACTTTTGAATTTTGAAATTTAATTAAAAAGAATTTTCATTTCATTTTTAGAAGATTTTTATAATATCATGCAGATTACCTTTCGGTGGTAAGTCTTCGGGAAGGAAACAACCCCCCCCCCTCCCACTGGCCGTCGTGATGTTACGGTTTGTAGAAAGCTTTTTCGTTTTTCCTGTAAGCAATAACTTTTTAATTGAAATAAAATTTATCTCCCAAAAAAATTTATTTTGAAAACAACATTAAAACTGCTTTTTACTTTTTTTTTGAATTCCTTATTATATTTCTTTCAGAACATTTAAATATACTTATATTCAGGGGGTTTCGGTGAGCGGGGGGGGGGGGATTGCAAAGTACCGGTGTTGTATAAGGGTAATATGAAATAAAGTAAACCCTTTATGATATGAAGAAGATTTCTATATGTTTCCACTAAGCCGGGGGGGGGGGGCAGCAGCATCACATAATGATAATCATGTATATGCACTGTAGCGGCTGGTGGACGACGATGAAGTACCTTTACTCAATACAGTAGCCAGCTTTTGAGGCACTTTCCCATTGAACAACATTGTAAACGTGCAATATGTGGAAATATTAGATTTAAAAAAAATCTGCTTGTAATTTTTCTACGTAATTGCAAGATGTAAATCGTAAATGTTGACGAGTCGAGTGGGGGGGTTCGAAAAAATATTTACAAATATCCTAATAATATCAAAATAAAATTTTCCGTATCGTATTTTTCCTTTACGCTTTTGAAATTTGAAACATAAAAATATGACGTAAAATTGTAAATTTCTATTAAAATTTTTGATAAAAAACAAATTATTATTTTTGATTACACATGAAATAAGAAGGTATTAATAGAACAAATCAGAAAGATGACCTGAACCGGAACGATAAAAGAGCAATTTCGATTGATTATTAATCGCGATATCGAAAAGTGTCTATTACGGCACGCTTCGAGTGTTTACACTAGACAAAATAATAGGGGGGGTGCATAAATCACGAATCATCGATTAAGGGTTTCCGGTTACTCGGTCGAGTGTATAATTACGAAAAACGCTGGCACAAATTACGCTCAAGATTATCAAGTCGTAAACAAATGGGTATCACGAAGACACTGCGTGATAGGTGGAGAAAGGGGATTCAAAATATTTATCTAATCCCCAGACCGGCCCATAGCATACTACACCAGTGCACGAGTTAGTGTTAGTTTCGTATCGACTTCCAAGCAATTACGTCGCGCAATTTCCAGATTATTCTCATTCATCGATTATTTTAGGTGAGTTTAAATTTTTTAACATTTTTTTGCTGATTGCAATAGCTTTTGTAATAATTCGGGTCGATTTTCACGGTTCGATTAAAAAACCCCTCGAGTGAACGACCTTCAAGCTTCAGGGAGGTCCTATTATTTTTGGTTTATTAGAGAGCTAAATTTCTACCGTTACGATCAAAAATTTCGTTTCTAAAAAATTGTGACCTAAAAATCTTCAAGCCGGTTTCGACGAGGTTCTTTTAGCTGCGTGGTAAAATTTAACAATTCATGATGAGTAAAAAAAAGAATTTTTATTTGCATTGCAAATTTGGTTTTACTAATGGCAGGGCAAAGATCAATTTATGCGCAATTAATAGCTACAACATTGTTATATCATTGCGATTTAACTTACTAACACAAATTTGATCGCTGCATTTTTAAATTTTTTCAAAAATTTATAAAAAGAAATTTTAAATCCAAAAACAATTAAATTTTGAAATTTATTTAATTTTTTTGAAAATTTCATAATCCTAATTTTTAATTTATTCAAAATTGCAGTTGCAAGTTTTTTTGAATTAAATTAAAATTTTTTTCTAATTAATATTTGTATTTTTAAAATTTAATTTTGATTGGTAAAAATGTACTCTAAACCCCCCCCGCGGGTTCAAATTTTTTTTTTAAATTACAAAATCAAATTGAAAACTTAAAATAATCCAAAGAGTGTGAAGGTGATTCTGAATGAAATTAACATCCCCACGGTATTTTATTTTTTCAAATTTTTTTACAAATAAATTTTAACGAGATTTTTGTGAAAACTCAATAAAAATTGAGTTTAATCCAAATCTTAGAATGAAACAGCAAATTTAATTCAAATTTGAAAATCAAAATATTTTACCTCCCCCCCCCCCCTAAAATTTTTCTACCAATGTTCTGTGAAAATTCAACTACAAATGTAAAAATTCGAAATTATTGCAAAATTAAAAATAGGTTAAATTTACCCCCCCCCCCTCCCGGTCATCTTGTGACCACTGATAGTTGTTTTAAATTAGATATGGAACAAAACAACATAAAGAGAGTATAATATCTACTATCATTTTTTCTTTAATTACCAAGATTTAATTTTTAACCTACAGTTTGATTGGCAATCAAACTTTAATTTTCCCCCCCTCCTGGGCGTCATCTAGTTGTACAATTAATTATTGAAAAACATTTGAATCAAAATGAAACTTTCTCATGCTAATTTTAGTTTCTAAAGTTAATTCTATTAAAACTGCAACAGAAAGTTTGAACCTAATTAAAATTCATTTCGCAAAAATATTTTTAAAACAAAATGCCCCCTCTTCTTCAAGTTGAAAACCCGAATACACCTAACTATGAGTTTTCTAACGATATTTTATGAAAATTTGTAAATTTCAATTTATTTTCAAGTTTAAATCGTAATGTGAAACATATTAATATCCATTTACCCCCCCCCCCCCCCGCTTTACGCTGTTTTGCCTTACAATATTACAAAATACAATATTTCTTGAAAAAATTGAAAACGAAGATATCTAGGCATTTTTGCTAATATCAATTTGTTTAATTTTTTAAAAAATATTAATAATTTAAATATTAACATTAATTTAGTCTCCCCCCTTTCTTGCGTTAGACTATTGATTTATTCAAATTAAAATATTAAAATATAAATAAAATATTTTTGATTTATTCAAATTAAAATATTAATTTGTTTTCTCAAGTTATATACTAACTAGTTTTTAAAACTCAAATTTTGACGACAAATTTCATAATCCTAAATAGGGGCTGGGGTAATGCCGCTATTTTGTGGGGGGGGGGAGTTAACGAAACTATTGTAGTGTTTTTAATATGATACTAAAACTCATTTTTCACACATTCTGTTTAATTCGCAAAAATTTAATTCCCCCCCCCCCCGCACAATTAATTCTTGAAGAACCTGTTGAGCAAAATGAGATTTTCTTGTGTTAATTTTAGTTTCGAAAGTGAATGATTTAAAAAAAAATTACTCTCTTTTCCCCCTCCGGCGCGTTGTTATAAAATCCCGCGGGAAATTCAAATTTAATTTTCCATATTGCAATAATTATTGTATTTATAAATCAAATCAATCGCAAAATAATGCGGGTACATAATAAAATTACGATAATTAGTCATTCGGTAAATATTTACACGAGAAAGTCCCGTCTCGACGAACATAAACATAAAACATAGTAATTTAATGCAAAACAATCGTATCTACGTTATCGGTCACATGAACCACCTGGAATCCGGGAAGTTCATCCCAGGAAAATAAAAATACCATTTTTACGTTTTGAGTAAATTATGTAACTATAAATCCTCACGTTTATTTTTAGTTTAGATAAATATTTTTTCGAACTTGTTGCCAAATTCCGCCTTCCAGTAGGCTATTTTTAGTTTGAAGTTCAAAATTTTAATAAATTTTTTTAAGAATTTGGATTCGAGTCCAAGTCGAAGATTGCATTGTCAGCGATAAGCTTTAAAATAATTATTTCCGTATCTGAAAATAGATGTTCGTCGATGTCTCACCAAGATAACACATTTTTGAGTGCTTTATTATGTAACTCCACTTAAAACGTCTACGATTGCAACGAAAGCTTCTTCAGTAGATAGGCCACCGCGGTTCTGTTTCACCCTCTTGGAAAAAATCAGTGTTGACCTGTTTTAGCTGTTAGTAATTTTTAAAAATAGAATAGACTTTGCGGGGAGTCTAAAATGACACTTATGTGATTATGATCTTATCGGGGTACGAGGGGGGTCCGCCGCTCGAAATATAAAATTTAAATAGGACAAAACAATAAGATTAAAATTACGACTACGTAATGACCTTCCCTTATTTACCAATTGATAACAAAAAAAATTGCAAACAATAAGGCAAAGTACATAATTAAACCGTCATTAAAGTATAATTACACATATTTAATTTTAAAATAAGCATCAGCTTACAAAGTCTACTCTACTGAATTGTTGACATATTTCTATATCATAAATTATTTTATTTTCCAGACAAAATGTTGGCTAGTTCAGTTCAAGATGTCCCATTACCACGTGTGTGGTTCCAAAATGATGCTCAAGAAATATCCAACCCCTTCGCTTCAATCGCACAGGTATGTACCAATAATTTTTGAAAACATCGACAACGTAACTTAACTAGAAGTGATGTGAAATTGTTATCGTAATTCTTAGATGACCCCCCGTTGACACAATTAATCGGATTGTGTAATAAAATTGTTTACGCTACGCCGTATTGTTTACGTCAAATTTGCAAAAATACGCGATAACCTATTTTTTTCTGTTCATTGAACGTTTCGTTACCAGGCGGAACAAAAAAATCTACAAAATTTCCACTGTTTATAATTTTTCAAAATATTTCAGTTTTATTTATTTAATTTTTTTAAGGATAAGTGGGCGGTTTAAATTGCGAGAGATTTTTGAAAAAATCTTAAACAAAAGGTAATCAATTTTTTCCAAAATTTTTGAGTTTGATTCAGGTTTTCTCCAATAACTCGAAAACGGTAACACATATTCAAAATGTCGAAGAAGTCAAAAGTGTTTTAAGTAGAAATACGAACAGTTTTTGTTATAAACAATTTTTGATATCTTGCACTGATTTCGAGTTATTCCGAAAAAACCCAATTCAAACAAATTATTTCCTACTTTTCAAAGCAATGGATAAACTCAAAACTCCACTTGGTAGCCAGGCTGATTTTTATAATTTATTACAATTTCCAAGCTTTTGATTATTTATACTTGTAATTATTTATGCCAGCTCTGATTCTAATATAAAAATCAGGCTGTCCACCAAGGAGGTTGGTAGACCTCACCAGACAATTAAAAAATAATATTTATTAATTTACTTAATAATAAAAATTTAAATAATATCCAGCTCTGGTTTTGATTAATAAGTCTATGTGAGATTAAAAAAAAAATGTCCAGCAAGGTAATGATTTTTCAAAAAGATTTTTGAACATTTTTAAATTTTGTAATTTGATTCAACTCAGGTTTTCTGAGATAACTCGAAAACGGAGAGAAATATTTAAAATATCGAATAAGTGAAAAGTATTTTCAGTAAAAATATGAATAGTTTTTGATATAAACATGTTTTGATATCTCGCACTGTTTTCGAGTTATTCCAAAAAAACAGAACCAAAGTTCATATTACACAATTTTTGTTCTTTTAGGCCGATCCTGCTGCACGAGTGCAATGTTTGACACCTACGGTGACCTCCATCGTAGATCCTTTGGAAATCTTCACCGACTTTACTCAAAACCAAAAACCAGTCGAGACTTCCTCATTAACCGAATGCGTAACGTTGGACGCTTCAGAATTGGGCGATTTTCCGATCGTATATAAAGCGTATGGTCTGAAGGAGCACCAGTTGCCCGTTGTTGGAGTATATGTTGATAAAAGGGTTTGTCCCGGATTTAAATATAAAGTTGTTCCTTTACCAGGACCTGTAGGCAGACAAACTTCCCTGCTGTTTGGCGGCAGAGCGCTCACTTTGATCAGCATAGGGCGAGGCTATAGTCGCCGTTTTACGTTCGAAGCGAACAATAATTGCTTGAACGAAAACGAAAATTATTTTTGGAGCGACAGCAGACCCGAAGGTTTCGCTTTCGAGTTGGAGATTGTTTCCAACGGCGACAAGTTCACCATCTTCGATGCAAATCACGAAGCGCAAGGAACAATGGAAATTGTTAAAATCGAGGTGAGTTTGTTTTTCTATTCTTTTTTTTCGTCGAAAGGGTATGTTATCGCGTTAATTGTGTCGTTACCATTATGCGCTTTTGTGTTCAATTATTGCTGCTAGATAAGACTCCATTCTATCATCAAGACGTTTCAAATGCGTTTCCCGACATCTAACTCTCCCTCACCTCAAGAAAAATCGTAAGTTGTTACTTGTTAAGCAACATTTTCTTTGTTTCCCGAAAGATTCAGTCTCTGCACAGTCCGTTTTTATTACAGGGCCAACAAGTGGAAACAAATAGCGAGTTGACGAAATTTGGTATCCAGAAGAAAGCAAAAATTAATTTCATCGGTAAAGTGGAATTCTACGAAACCGGTGTTGCTAAACCCATGCCCATGAATGGTACCGTCATCGCTCTCAAGAAGAAGGGTTCCATTCGAGCGGAAGTGCTGAAAGTTATTAATATTAACATTAAACATCACAGATATTATTTGACTCCTGGTCTTCAAAAAAATCAACGTCGTGTTACGGTCCGTGGAGAAGATATCGGGGATGTACCCACCAGATATACCATGACCGGATTGGAACCGTACGAAATTCCAGTAGTTGGTAAGCGGACGCATTTCACATTTTAGAATTCGTTTTCTACAACAAATTCTGTTTTTCGCAGGAACCTACGTAGATCCACGTGTAATTCCAGGATTTTGTTACAAGGTACGCCCCAACGACCGCAAGGAACACCTATTCGGTGGCCGCGCCTTAAAATTATGCTCAATTGGAATGGGTTACGCAAAACGCTTGACCTTCCAACCCGATTCCTTACTGAAGCCCAACAATTTCCTATGGTCTGACAGTCACCCAGACGGTTTAGGGTTGGAACCACGTGCAGTTCACAAAGGAATGAAATTTTCGATCTACGCCGACGATCGGGAATTAGGAGAAGCCATCGTGTTCCGAACAGATTTACCACAACAGGAAGAACGAATGGAAATAGAGAAGTTAGGTGACAACAAATGGGCAATCGAAAAATACATCCACATAAACGTAACCTGCGTGGTTAAACTAGCAATAATAGGAGGATCTTCAAATGAAAGTGAAGAAAACTTGATGAGAGTGTACGGATTAGCGGTGGTCCGTAAGGAACCCAATAACGATACCGCCCAAGTTGTGCGCGTCGACAATATCGCCTTCGATTCTCAACTCAATATATTGTTTGCCAACACTCACACCGAATTAACCTTCTATCCACGATAAATAATTTCTAATTAACCAATTGTATAGTGTAATACGGCTGTTAAACGAAATAACAAAATATGAAACCACGAACGGATGCTTCTTTCTGGTTTGAAGGAAACGGGACTAGAAGTAAATTATTATGATGTGAAAGCCACGTAAATTGGTTATTTTTATATTGTTGATTTAAAATGTATTTATTAAAATTTAATTAATTAAAATTGTTAATAAACAAAATAATTTTCAATTGATCTAAGACCTCGGCTAGTCCAGACCTATCGAAGGCAGAAAAAATATTAATAATAATATAAAAAAAAAATACAATTCCTAGTTATTTTGTTTTTCGATTAAAAACATTATTATCTTGAATTTTACATGCGGGAACAGATCCTCGTGTGCAGCTCGTAATTTTGTTCAATTTAAAATCTTTATTCATAATAAAAAAACTGTACATATTTTATATACATAAATGCTAATAAGTAAATTTATAGTTTATTACCTGTCGATACACTTATTTCAATTCAGAGCCGTCTTCGATATGCGGATTTTAAAAACCGGAATCACCTTGACGAGTAATTTATAAAGCACCTTCGTGAAATCACATGGGATGAAAAAATATACCCTTCAGTTCAGTGTCGCATATTTTTTTAACTTCATCTGAAAGAACAAAATCAATTACTGCACGAAATAAAGTCACGTGTACAGAAAAAATGCAAGTTAGCCAAGCAGGTTAGATCACTCAAAAAACCTACTTGCCCCCACGTTAATACAATCTTTGGGTTCAAGTTCTTCCACTAAACCCACAACTTGATCTAACTCCTCGATATCGTTAACTAAAAAAGGGTCTCGACGTTCGAAAACGCTTGACAACCACTTTTTGCTAGCTGAAAATTTTCCTAATCATTTATACGAAAAAAAAACAAACTTCAAAGCTAGAGGCAATTTTCGTTCAAATACTTTTTAAATTTAACCCCAAAAGTCAACTTACCGCTAATATCAATGAGACTCGCATTTTTGTGCTGCAATGCAATGTAGAATTCCCGTAGATTCGAAACTTTGCCGACCACCCAAAAATCGTTCATGGTTTTCACGATCGTTTCGCCCGCAAAACCCATGGAACCCTTAAAAGCATTCATATCCGCCATGATTTTTAACGAATCCTTATTGCATGCCACGTTTCCCGATTGTCTGTTATCCAAATGAACGGTGGTCTTGTATGCCAAGTTTAGTTTGTTGAAGTAAATAAAGCGAGGAGTGTTGTCCGAACTTGCAGATGGCACCACGTTCTTCGTGCAGTACTCGGCGATATCGGAAGCGATGGTCGATAATTTAGGCCCCATAAAGGCGTCTAACTTTTTAAATAATTCCAACTGCAACTCTTCTTTGCCTGTGGAAATATAAAGTGTAAGTCAAAAGGTCATAACGTCTTTGCGGGGTGCCTTACTGTCAACAAACAAACAGATTGTGGCACTCAGTGCCTTATAAACTATGAAGTGGTACGAGTTTAAACCGTTCGAGTCGTTGAAGTAAATTTTAGGAACCTTTCCGATGGAGTTTGCATTTTTAGGATTGGTAGGGCCAGTCACGAAGTGACCATAGTGTAGATTTGCAAACGGAGATATCTGGTTTCTCTGGATTGATCCACCTTGCATTTCAGTTTCTTTGTAAGCCGGCAACAAAGTACCGATGAGATACTGGTAGATCGGTTGCATATCGTTCGGTTCTATTCCGCTCCTAAAAAACCAAGAGGCCGATCTTATGGAAAACCGTCCGAGGTAAATCACTTACCAAATCAAACTGTCGTTGAATAAAAACGAAACGTAACGTACGACAGGATAATCGCATTCCAAGAGGTTAACCAAACCTTGCACCTTCAAGAAGTTCCTTTTGTCTAATGGTAGAAAGTGAATACCAGAAAATACGTTGAGAATATCACAGTTGGTTAGTTTGAGCGTTTTTAAGTACTAAAACATAAATTTGAGATTGTGATGGTTTCGTTGGTCACGAAAACTTACAGCGGAGTAAAAAGTATCCAGTTTGGTTTGTAACGCAACGACATCACCCTCGTCTTCTATATTTTTGTAAGTACCCGAGAAGAGTCGAAACATAGCATAGGCCTGCTTCAACACAGCTTCGTAGACATTATTCTGTACATCCTCGTCCAAGTAATCATTATACGAAGCGTCGTTTTTCGTCTTGCTGACGTAAGGTAAATTTAGAGTCTACAAAGGTAACATTAAACAGGTAAATGGAAAGATTCAAAAACACTCACTAAAACCATCCAATAGTCAGGTTCGGGTTGAAAATAGAGCTGTCGCTTTTTCTGTGTGTGTAACGAACTGACTGGCAGGTTCGGTTTAAAGTTGCTGTAATAAACTTGGTTAGAAACGCCCATACGATTCCACTCGGCTACTTACCCGGTAAACTTAATTATTGCTTCGACGAGACCTACGTTGTTCACCTGAGTGTTGATTTGCTCGTCGGGTGGATAATAGTATAAAATTTTCTTGTGCTCCTGAAATTGGCACGGTTGAGAAATAGCGGTTGACAAATTTTAGAAATACTAACCTCCCCTTCTTTGACATCGTACAAAGAATTAAACACGAAGAAGTTTTTGAGTTCTACGTCCACTTTCACGCTCATTTCTTATTATTTAATAAAATTAACGCTTAATTTTGAAACATTTTGATGTTTTGATTAGCAAATTAACAATTTTGGCAGATGACATTTACGTCAGAATGACAATCGATTTAATGTACAGGGTGAAAGTAACATTGTCTTGCGGCAAATCTTTTGGACTTTTTTAGAAATTTTTATTACACTACTCTTCTTCAAAGTGGTCTAAAGGTCTCTCACAAAATCAAGAATTTTTTTTATTTATTTACACGAAATCCTGTATCCTTATGTGGGCCCTGGGCCATCCAAATGGCTCTATCCTACTTACTGAAAAAGCTTTTAAAATTAATATGATTTAATTTTCACTTAAAAATTAAGAAGAAATCTCAAAAACATCAGAAAATAATTTATTTTTCAAATTAAAAAAATTAAATATAAAATTCTCTTTGTAAAGTTTTCGTAAACCAATTTTAACTAAAATCGGAAGGGTTGAAGCTGAAGCATACGAATGGATTAAGGAGGAATATTTTTATAGAAAAATCTGATATGGCCATCCAAATGTCTTAAAAAAAACTATAATTTAATTTGTAATTAAAACTTTTTAAATTAGATTTTTTTTTTTAATTTTTTAAAAATCGGATCTTATGTATGACGCGCATGAATGGATTAACGAGAAATATTGTAATAAAAATATCTGATGTCCGAGAGGAAATGCTCCTCTCTCTTAATAAATGCTAGAATAAACAGATCAAGAACGAAAGCAACGATCGATAATAATTTTATTACTTTTAAAGTTAATTTTTAACAAAGTTTTGAGTAGGTACAGCATTCAAATATTAACACTTAGAAGATGGAATTCGAAAAATTGAAACTTTTTTTAAATTTACAAGTCAACAAAAAAATACATCGATATTTTTACGCATCTTGCATTAAAGGTAAATCGTTATTCTCCTGCTGAGCCATCCTGAGTCTTTTAATTTTCGCCTCCAAGTCGTACAAGTCGAGAATGAAGCTGAAAAAAAATAAAAAAAATATTTTTTTTTAAATTAAAAAATTTAAAAAAACTTACTCGTTGATGATTTGCATTGCGTTCGCGCTACGCTTTCCAAATCCACGAGCGACTGGCAGATTCATCTCCTGGAAGTTTCGCTCTTGTCGCACCACCCAATCGATGTCGGGTGGCGATTTGAGCCTAAAATATTAGGTTAAACCACCGGATTGCTATAAATTCCGCCTTTCTCACCTGATGGCTCGTTTGCCAAAGTTGCGCGAAACCGCCAGCCGCATTTGTTCGAAACCCCTGGTGGGGCGCGACCGCTGGTCATCTTTTGCTCGAACGTCTTCGAACATGAGAAAAATGGAAACAAAAAGAAAAACGAAAGTCACGCTGTGCTGAACCATTCTGAAAATGTATTAAAAAAAAGCTGTTAGTATCGCACACCTACAAACAAGGTAAAATATATAATAATGCGAATGAAATTAATGTAAAAAATTTCTAATTAAAATGCATCGCGATGTTTTTATGGGAAGCCAACTTACGTTAATTAGAAATTGAATCGCGATTTGTTACGCAAACGAAAATTAATTCTATTTTGGTGATTCGTGTAAATCAATGCTTTAACTAGAAAACATAAATTTTAAAAAGAAAAATAATTAAATGTTGAGTGCCGTTTGCTCCTGACCATTAATTGTGTTTGCTTAAATTTTATTCAAATTTATTATTTCCAGTCAAAAGGTGAAAAATCTAATACTCAGTGACTCTAATAAGAACTCCGACACTCCTACATTTTTTGTTAAAAATTTCATTGCCTTGAATTTTTTCATTTTCGTCATGGATATCTCAAAAACGGTGCGACAAAATTGAAAAATGTATAGGAACAAAATTGAAGGCAACGAAACTTGCAACAAAAAATCTCTAAAAAGTTTTGCTGTAAAATTGGTTTTTGTACGACAAAAACAGCTTCAAAGTGTTCAACTTGCATAAGGTTCCTAGTTCTTTTGCAAGTAACTGTACATTGGGCTAGAGAATTACCCTGTCCCTACGACGCATAAAATATCTACAAAATCTACTACAATTTGAAAAAATACAGATAGTACCTAAATTACGCTTACTGGCGGCTTTCCATGTGTGGTAGGTGTGACAATTGCCCAATTGTAAAGCTTTTTCCTCGAGAAAATAGTCAATTAAAGTTACAATTTTGCACACCTGCTTTTGCAGAGATCACGCTAATGTCGGTGATGTTATATATTTATAATGTGAATATTCACCCCACGCGTCCTCACGCACCCCGCATTTCGAGTCTCGAGTAGGAAGAAATAGAAAATAAAAAGGCAGATTTCACTTACTATTCTCAAAATGATCTTTCCGAGTATTTCCTCAATTTCATTTTTATTGAAAACTCCATTTCCCGTAGCGGATTTTCCAACCCCAATATCCTATATACTTTCATAATGCCACCTTCCCGTCTTAAATTAATATCGCACGAAGTCGTGGATTGGCCAATTATGAGAAATAAAAAAAAAGGTCGAAACAAAAGAAGACCGGAATGGAGTAATTAAAAAACCATCGAATTATGGAATTAGATGGGTACTTACCGCGGGTTCCAATAAACAAAACACTTGAAAAATGTGGACTTTGTGCATTTTATTCCGACGAATGCTTGAGTAAACCACAATAGAGCAAAATTGACTAATAAAACGCTTAATTGTGGAAAAGTCGTTCTCAATTTAAATAAAAGTTTAATTAAATTCGATGACAGTGTTTGTAAATAATTAAAATAATAACGACGCGGTCGGAATTAAAATGATAAAAACATGGCAAATCCATTAGCCTTAACAATTTTTATAAAATGTCGGCTGTCGAAAAAAATTGTTTTATAAGCACGCGCCATTATTTTCAATGTATTAAATGAACTATAAAATTAAGTAAATATTTGAAAGATTTGTGAGACAAAGAAGAGGGCAAATAAATCATCCTCTGCTAGAAGTTTAATTAAAACCTTTAATATTATAAAGTCAAATATCAAGTTGCTTTGGTGGCTGTGACAAATCTTAGCGAAGTTGGATTTACGGAAAATCAACAAAAGAGCCGACGACATGTTGCGGATTTTGCATTTTAAATACCGCGCGGGGGACGTTTCCGCGACGTCTCCGCGACCCGAAAACGCCTACGTCTTTTTAACGTGGCATTTATCTCGTTAAAATAACCTTCCGTTGGCTAATCTCGATTCGATGCGAATTAACCGACAAATTTGTTTGAACGTGCTTAGCGTGAACCGCAATAATAGACAAATTTCCTCGGGGCAGTTGCTAAAAGTTTTAATAGTTACACAGAGGAGCAGTAAAGTACAAACTTTACTCAAACGCAAACTCAAAGTGATCGCATTTTTATCGATAAAATCAAATAAAATTTTTGAGTTGTGCGACGAGCTCGTTAAAGTTATCGATCTTCCAGTAGCAGGGACAAAAACGAAAACAATCTAGAAACCAGATTCCGTTTCAAACAATTATTTTATTCCATAAAAATAAAATATCAATGCCTTTCTTGTTAATGGAGTTTTTTTTCACGTAAAATAAAAGTACCACGCACTCTTCCAGCTGGGAACCTCCTAAAACAGTTAATTCCAAAGCTATCGATACGAGCAACTGGTGGTTGAAAGTTCTACAGTTTAACCATCAAGTAAAAACTATAAAAATGCGGGGGCGGATCCGCCACGTGGATTTGAATTTCTGATGAAATCTGTGCAGAAAAAAATCATAAATGTTAACGCCATGCTTGCAGATTCTCACGTTCAATCCTAATCTCCGCTGTAGCTGCAGTGATGCATTCTAAATGCACAATATCAATCTGCGGATTAAGAGGAAAGGGAAACATCCTTAGGGGCTCTTTAATCAGCAACGTCAACTTCAACATTGGAAGATTCGCACTCTGAACGGCAAATTTCGGAAATAACAAAAGTTGGTCTCTAGGTCTCTTGGTAAAAATATCCCTGAAAGCTCCTCTAACTCGAAAAATTTACAAATTAACAATTTGTGCAAAAAACTATAGCAGATACGCAAAAAATAAGTAGAGGGATTCTTGTAGAAAATTTTATCAGCTCCAATTTTGTACATAATACATTTTTGGCTAAGGCTAACTGTTTTCGAGATATAAGGGAAAAACAAAACTCTGTAACGTTCTTTGAGCCTCCTTGCATGTGGGTTTTGTAAAACCCACATTGGAAACCGTAGGTTTAGCCTATTCTACTGCAGATAATATCAGAAAATTAAAAAAAAAGGTCTACGTACACTTACTCGCAAAAGTAATCGGAGAAAGACCTTTTTGTCCCATAAAAATTGCTTTTACAGCAATATTTATCAGACATATTTTGTTGAAAATTTAATTCTCTTCATTTTTGATTATACACATTTTTCCATTTTGTGGCACCGTTTTCGAGATAAAGGGACCATAAGAACGATGCTGCTGTTATTAACATTTTTACAGACTTCCTTTAAGCCACCATAACTCGAAAACGGTGCGACCAAATAGAAAAATGAATATGAACAAAAATGAAGAGAATGAAATTTTCAACAAAAAACCTCGGATAAGTGTTGCTGAAAAGTTATTAATAAACTGATAAGAAAAATACATAATTCGTAAAACCAACATTGTCTAAGTTCTCGTCGTTCGGGAAACAGAAATTGGAAAATCATATACATACTATATTTTGGTTCTACTGAAAACATCAACTAAAATTTATTTTAATTGCTATTATTAATAAATTCTTTTATGAACACCAGCATAAAAGCATTGGAAAATCCATGCTTTATCCGGCTCAAGCTCTGAGAGATACTTTAGTACGGATGGCTAGAGGTAAAAGCTTCGTCAATTGGAAAGTTTTTTCTTAACATCGAAAGATTAAGGAAATATGTATTATAATTTAGAATAAAGAACACAGTATAGTATACAGCAGAAATATATAATAAAGGGGGAGGGGGGCCCCCCCCTCAACTTGGTTTACAACTTTGCATCCGTTACACACAAAAGTAATGAAAAAAATTTTTTTTAAAGCAGAACAATTGAAATTTAAAAAAGTAATAACAAAAATTTATTTTTCAAATGCTTTACGCCGGTCGAGTAAAAAAAGTTTATTGTTAAATTAAAAAAAAAAAATTTTTTTTCGAGATTTTGAGATTTCCTTTAGTTTTTATCAGATTCGATCAATACGAATCAATTACATTGTCAACCAATGAGGAAAACTGGTAAATGATATGGCGATTGTTTTATTGAATATTTGCGACGTTAGCGTTTCCCAGAGGTAAAGTCGATTTTTGGGCAAATTAAGTCTCTGAACAAAAGGATTGTTTGAAAAACTGCTATTTATGCAGATTCGGTTTTTCCTACCAGTTTTCTCCCGCTTCACGTGCCTCCCTGGCTTAAATAGAATCTCGTAAATCTCTTCGTTTCAAGAGATTTGCGAGATTCTATTAGTGAAAATCTCTGTGTTTCTCGAATAACTCAAAAACAGTGATAGATATCAAAATATTGTCAAAATCAAAATTATTCAACCTCAACCGGCAAGCATTTTGAGTTTTCTATATTAGTGATATCTTGAATTGTTCTCGAGTTATTAAAGAAAAACTAAATCCAGCCAAACTCAAGCTTTCGTAGTTTTTACCGTAGAACAAACGCAAAACGCAGATTTTCCATAAAATCCCAAACTATTAAAAAAAAAGTATTTTTTCTTAATACCACCTAAAAGATGACCAAAACCGCACACTCTTTGATGAACAAAGTCAAAAACTCATATTATTATAATATTAATCGTGATTATTCTTAATTAATTAGAAATTATTTCTAAAGTAGAAGATTTTTACCTGAAAAACTGGATTCGAAAGTTTTTAGAAGCAACTGGTGGTTAAGCTTTCGACTGCGAGAAAACTCCGAATTAAACCAAAACTTGTAATCGAGCAGCCGTCGGTTTATGTTGTACATTTAAAAGCTTTTAAAAATTTTAAAATTTTTGTTTATGTAATTTAATCTAATAATAATTTTATGTAAATCCGTAAAAATAAATTGCTCTACCTATTTTACGAAATAAGCGTTTCGATGTTTATGAATGATCGACAAATTTGTAATGCCGAGTTAGCAGTAAAAAAAATTATTTATTCAGTTTCGTTTTGAAAAAAGTTGTCACGATTCATAAAGCAGGGCATAATTAAAACTTACGGATGAATTAGAATAAAAAAAGTTAAGAAAGCGCACGTTTTCCGCTTACTAATCGGCGAAAAATGAATATTTTTTTGTCGCGAAAGTGAAAAACTTGCTAATTAGGTTTTATAAAAGCCGCACAAAAATCGGAAGCGTAACGAAATGACCAACGCTAAGTGAAAATTAATTGAGTGTAAAATTGTGAAAACTTACCCCCTCAAGATTTTCCGAAGTGGTGGTTTTCGTGCGGTTGCAGATTGGAAACTGTTTGAAAATTTGTTATTTATTCGAGTTGTATCTCCCTTTAAGGCTAAAAAGCGCGTGGTCGGGGGTGCATGCGCGCTCAAAAACTTTTCACAAAATTAAATCGGAATTAAAATGAAAAAGTGGGTTAAGTAATATTAAAATGGTCAAATAAAATCCATACCAGGTCACTTTTGTTAATTGCAATTTTTAAATTAAGCTTATATATCTCCTTCTCAAGGCTAACGTCGTTAAACGCTTTTCCAATTTATTGCAAGAAAATTAACAACTCCTTGCCACAATAAATAGTTATTTTATCAATAACAAGAATTTTAAGATGCAGTTACAGAAAATATACCAGTCTACTTTTGTTGGTTTAAATCTAATTCAAGTTCCCGCAACGAAAAATTGGTGACCCCTCTAAAACAATAAGTTATGTTAAAAATAGAGCATTGTATCTGTTGAATTCGGCTCTCTGATTAATCACATCCCTCTAAAAGTGTGATTATATTTCAGGGTTGCCCGGGGACAGTCTTTGTGTATCGATTTGGCTAAATATAAGTCTGTCCATCACAAACGCCTAGTTCGGTAGTTTCCGACGCTCCGAGGGATAGTCACCGTACAAACTCTTTAAATACCTAATCATTCGATACGCAACGGAACTAATTGGTTATCTTTATATTAACGCCGGGACTTTCCCCCTTTCATTGCTTTCTAAATTTTCGCTTTGGCTTGATTCTATTTAGACTATTTGATTATTTAACTTTTACTGGCAACTTCCTCTAAAGATGGGAAATTTAGTATTTAATTTTTTAAAGTCAAAATGAGCATCCCGAGTATTTTTTTCAAATTAACATTAAACTTTCGACGGCAAAACAGCCGACGGCGAAATGTCCTAGACCTAAAGATCTTCTTGTTTCTCATTAATTATTTATCCCTCCGATTACAAATAGTTTGAAAAAAAATTGTAGGGTATTTGCAGATAGAACCGCACTAACGAATTTCAATCCAAAAAGAATCCAAAAGTTGAGATTTTCAATCGCGATCAGTAGGTGTACAGTTCAACATCCTCGTCTCTACGACAACCTATCTTTACAAAATGTAATCAGATATTATTCCAAATAAAATTAATTTATAAAGTTTAAAAATAAAACAATAAAAAGACAGAGTCAACTCTCCGAGTGAAAATTAAATGTACTTATTGGAAGTACCTGCGCAGCTTCAAGTTTCTCAAAATTTTAATTTTTTATTTGCGTTTACTATAAGTTTATTCGCGATTGACATTAGGCCAAGCGCCACCACGTGGAAAAATATTAAACTATTCCAATACGTATAGTCGGTTTATAATCAAAACGTTTGCTTTTTTTGAAGTTTTATTTTGTGAATTGTCATTTCACCGCAGTCTAAGATAGAATTTATATACGGACGTTAAATTTGGATAACCCCCCCTCCCACTTTATCACGTTTTTTGACTTTCCTTCTCACCAAGCACGAGATAAATTACTAAAGATATTGTAAAATAAATCTAAACAATAATACGAAAGCTTGAAAAATCCTCGCAATAGATCAGAAACTAATCATTTTACAAAAAATTTTATCAAAAATATTTTTTACTTTCAGGAGTTATCTGTCTAAAAATCGAATTAAATTAAAAATCGATTAGTTTTTGTAAAAGTTATCGACGATTCTTATGATTGCTTTTAAAATTGAACCAAAGCCATTTAAAGATTTAACAATAATTTAAATTATTTAGGTATATAAAAATTTCCTCAGATTTTATTGGATTTCCTTTCACTTGTACCTACGCCAAATTTCCCCAGCGGTTTCCCTCTCGATTATCTGCAAACTAGATTCTAAGACTTTGTTGTCTAGAATTAACAGGTTCGAGTTATTGATTTTGGTTTTTCAAAAAAATTAATTAAACCAAAATTATTATAGTTGGCATGGGCTTTCTATCCGAAAGCAGCCCACATGATTTTTTCCCTAGATGTCCACAATGCGGAGTTTTCTATTGAAAACCTAAAAAAAATACTTGAATTTTTGGATCCGGTCCGTCCTTGCGCGCGTAGGTGCAAAAAGCACCTGAACCTTAATTTGAAAGTTGGGTAGGAAATTTCAAGGAAAAAAGAAAACTTATTGGAACTACAAGGAAACGTTTTCCGTTGCTAATTACAAAGTTGTATGGAAATCTGTTCGATGTTCAAATTTTCCTTCTTCCGCACCTATTGTACCGTAAATTGAACATAAAGATCGACTTAATAAGGGTAGGCGAGCAACATTTTAGTGATGAAAATCCCAAATGAAAATTCTTCGATTCCCAAATCGTTTAAGATGATAATTTCGGAATGGGATTATTTTTAAGTGAAAACTCGAAATAAAACGTGACCACGTTAATAATAAAATAAAAAATGCGTCGAGGAGTAGGTAGGCAGAAAAGAAAACATATATTTTGCATTATTTGTAAAAAAAATTGATGTAATTTGAGACAATCGTGCAACTTGAGCCGACCATAAAAATAAATCTTTTACAAATATTTTTATTCTACTGTATTCATGTATTTGCATTCATATTGAAAAAGTTACAATTTTTTATAATATTCGATTGTGTCTCAATCTACAACATCCCTCGGGGAAATTTATGCTCTCACATACAATTTTCCTTTTCGTTTTCTACGTAATGCGCGCTATTGGGTTTCAGAAACAATCAACAGTTGCGAAAATCGACACCAAAAGTTTTCCACCTTTTAATTAGTACTTTAGAAGAGAGGCTTCGAGATTTTTATTAATTTATCCTAATTTATTTTTTATATAATAAATAATTTCTGCATTTAAATGCTCATAGCTCCGAAACTATTGATTTTTTAGTCAAAGCGGTTCAGTACTTTATTAAAGAGCGTCAAATTATCTGCAAGTTTGATTCTAACCTTCTTCGTTTAAAATCAACCGCGTTTGAGTTATAAATTAAACTATTAAGTAAAATATGCCGAAAAATCTGAAATTTTATTTTTTGTCGACTATATTGCACCTTCGACCTCGCGAATCACTAACTTCTATTTCGGACCTTATCCTTTTTCCACTGACGCGCATAAACGAATTAACGAGAAATATTTTATCTAGAATTTCCGAGCTAAAAGACTTTGGATTATTGTTGAATTATTTTTCATATTTCGATTATTTAACATTTAGATTGTAAGAAAACCTAAATAATTTAAAAGGAAAATGATCTTATTAGGTTGTGTAAAGCAAATAAGGCGACTACAATAAAAATATTGAAGTCGGATAACTTGATCAGCGATTCGTCGATGTTGGAGGAAATTAGATCACATCCCAACAAAATATACTTAATGATACCTATAGTCCAGAAAATGCCGTACGTGATCTCCGCAAAAATACAAAACTTAAACTGCAAAAAAATTAAATTTTTCTAAAAAGTCTCCGCTCCTGGTATCTGCCAAAAAATTAACAAGACTAAAAACTTACCCCCTTGGGGAGTTGCAGTTTCTTCAAGAAGCATTTGGAATTAGCAGCTATAAAGCAATATTTTATTAATAAAAACTGCTTAGAGGCGCCATCTATTGCTCGGTCAAGCCAACGATTATCAAACGGGGGGGCGCAAACATACCGAAAACAAAATATTATTAGAAAAACTATGCAAGTTACTGAAAGAAAATCAAAAAAAAAACATACAAAAATATCGAGTCGCAGGTTTTGGTGCAGTGAAGGATTACGAAAGGATTGATCGATGCAAAAACTTGTATATTTAATTTTTATTTGTTGCAATCAATTAAAAAAAATTTGTAGCACCATGTGACTAACAATTTGGGTACCAATTTACAATTAATCGACAAATTACAACATTTTTTGGTAAGACTCCCGAAATAACTATAATTAGCAAAATGCATAACAATTAATAACAAACAACAAAGCATCAACTATCCTAAATTACTAATTCAGTCTATAAAGTGGATTAATTAATTACATTGCACTATAAAAACTTTTCTCAACAATTATTGATTAGTAGCTGACTAAAATATGGCAACATGTAAAAGAAATACAAATAACAAAAAAAAATTAACACCAACATCATGCACATCGTTCTCGACCGACCACCCACCTTAAATTTACACTAAAACAACAATTTTACCGCAACAGCATGTTGCTATTATAGTAATTAGGAGTTAAAAACAATTTTATTCTCACTACATTTTTACTAGGTATTTCTGGTTTGTTTTTTTATAAAATAACACCTAAATTTTCCTTAACTAAAGTTTTATTGACTTTCAATTGGAGGCATTACTGGGTTGGGGTCGTCCAATTCGATTTCGTCTTTCAAATTTTGCTTCTCAAGTTCCGCTTTAAAATTTTCAATATCCTCTTGGCTAAAACAAACTCGTAAACAAAACAAAACCACAAAAACGACTGCCCTTCTTACCTTATTTGAACGTAAAGGATGCCATTTATCATGTTGAGCATGTCGAGTACGGATCCCATCGAAGGAGGTTGAATTTGTATCGGCGGAAGTGCTGCACCGTTTTTACCCAAACAAAAATCGTTCATCTTCTTCTGTAAAACCACTGCTTGTTGGGTCAAGTGACGCAAACACTCGGACGATTCTCTCGTTTTGTCGTGCGTTTCGCCAAACTAAAAACATTTACTTTAAAAAAAAATAACAAAATAATGTTTTTCTGAAGGCCCAATCACATGTGCAAGGCCTGAAAGTTTTCGTGTGACTTACCTGTTGTTTGTAAATCAAGTAGGCTTCCTTTTCACTGTTCAATGCCGATCTGAAGTTGCCCATACAGCTTTGCGTTCGTGCGACCAAATGGTAATTAAGTGCAACTTTCAACGATTTAGCTCCATAATATTTTATGTTCAGTGCCAAAGCCTTTTCCAGGAAGCGTAGCGATAATTCGTACTCCCCGACGGCGTGCAAAATCAGACTTATGTTGCTCTGAAAAAATAAAAACAAAATATATACTGATTCCTATTTTTAAAAAAAGAGAAGACTTACGTCAAGTAAGGCCACTTCGGGATGATTTTCCCCACAAACGATCAACGCTAGGTAGCGTGCTCTGTACAATAACTTCAGTGCAGTACTGACTTGACTGTTGGCGAAACAGTACAACGCCAAGTTAGCGTACTCTGTGATGGTGCAAGGGTGATCGATGCCATTCACTCGTTCAGACATCAAAACTGCTTTTTGCTGATACGCCATGGCTTCTGCGTGCTCACCCATGATGTAATTCAAGCGCGCAATCATACGAAGACACTGAACAATTTCTGGATGCATTGCTCCGTAAACGTGATTTAAGAGGTTCAAAGCTTCACTGATCAACTCGTAGCCGTCTTTTAAGAATCCCTGTTGAATTTTACCCTGTCCGGTGGTGTAAAAATGAAGCGCGTCCGTAGCTCGCGGATTGATGTGTTTCACCACCGGGAATATGTTGATTATGTCTTCTTCCGCGAAAATCGGTTTATTTTTTGATTCAAAATTGTAATCGCGTAACAAAATTTGTAAGCCGGTTTTGATGCAAAACGAACGCAAGAGAGAAACTTTTTGGAGAGAGTAGACTTCGACTGTAGAATCGATGTCGTTTGAAAGTAATTCGTAGTCGAAATATGCTTTGAGTTCGGTTTTAAGTTGAATCCATAAAGATTTTGAAGTTAAGTTTGCCCATTCGTTACTGTCCACACAAACCAAGGGGTTAGTTCGGCCTCGACGACGATTTCGTTTTCTATTATTTTTATTCTGAAACAAAGGCAGGCATGAAAAGCGGGTTGATTTTATAATTATTGCGGTCACTTACGTCTTCTGCACCTTGTGGGTTGTTGATTGTTCCAGAGTAAATAAAACAGTTGAGAAAATGGGCGATGGCGGACGATAGGTTGATTAATTCCGTTCCTTGTAGGTACGAAGTGAAGATGTGTTTGAGAGAGCGCATAAGTACTTCTCCCACGGCGATGCTGTGTAAGTATTCCAAGTGCTTAATGCGACTCAATAGATTACAAACTTTGCCCAAGTAACGAATGTTGATACCTCGGTTGTGCAGCGCCTCAGATAATGTGCAACCGTCCATTGGAGCAGAGGAATGATCCAAACAGTCCCGTATCTAGAAAATCCAACATCAAAAGTGAACGATCAAATGCTTAACAGAACTACTTACAAATGTAGGAATTTGAACAGTTAGAAGAAAATCGGCCGCATCTTTCACCAGCTGTCTTTGTTTGGCAATCGGCGAGTCTAAGTCATCGCAGTGACGAATGCCTTGTGAATATACGTCCGGGTTGAAACGAATGTCAAATTCGGTTTCTTTGAGCGAACCGACCGCTTTCGCGGCGGATTTGACAATGTCTTTTGTACTTTCTTCATCTAGAAATGAAATTTAAAAATACATCACACGAAAAACACTTCATTTCCTGGACTACATGCGTAGAAAGGAAAAATGTAATCTAACAAACCACAGGGTAAAAATGAAGATAAGCAAAATTAACTAAATCCAGTTTCAGGTTTTGAAAAAATCCAAGGTTAAAAAGATAAAATAAATATGCATAATATATTTATCTAATAAACATAAATCGACTTACATTCGTTTTTATTTTTGTCCGTTATGCTCTCGACAATTTTTTTGGCCTCTTCAGCTTCTAGAGGTTTCGAGTCCTTATTGACTTCGTTTTCATTTTTATCCTCTTCTTTTTCGTTTTTAATTTCTGCATTTTTACGCAAACTCAACTGTTGCAAATGGTAGGCGGCGTACTTGACGAACATCATGTAGCGGGTTTCCACGAAACTGTCGATCAACTCTTGACGCAAACAACAAAGCTTATGTTTGTGTTCGATGGGAAATCCCAGTGATTTCACTTCTTTGCTTAGGTCTTCTTCAACTAAACAAACGAAAACAAGTTAGTTTGAATGTAAAGTTGTGTAACAGAGGCTTACGCATAAGGAAGTTGACGTCTGGCGGAAAAGTGCGTAAAAGGTCCAAGATATAGTAGCGCCCATCGTTTCCAATTATGCCTTTGCACTCAACACTGGAGCATAGCTCGATTGGTTCGTCTTTTTCATTCAAAACGTGATGGGGTAGAATTTTTAGTTGTTGACCGGCTTTACTCAACTGCGGGTTAAGATATTGAAATTAAAGCAGGCAAGCAGGGGTAATTTCGTATCCTTACCAATTCGAGGTACTTTTCGTGCGTTAGAACTGTCTTTCCAAAGTCGATTGAACCGTAAACAACCGATTGCTCTTGTTCTCGTTCCAAAATACCAGGAATAATGGATTGGGCAGTCACCCTGTATCCGCGATAATCGATAACCACAGTTCCTAAAGTATAAAGTCCAGCCAAATCCACGTTGCTGTACACCCTCACTCCTTGCAAGTCGTTTCTCTAAAATGAAGCATAAATACCACCATCATCAAGACATAAATTTTAGACAACTTACAGGAGCAACAAACGCAGCCGCATCTCCACCCAGTTCCTTGTAATGGTCCCGCACATCAAAACCAAGCGAGAAAAAAATGTTGTTCCATATAAACATTTGCATTTTGGCTTCTTCGCCTGGATTTATCGCCATCACATTTCCATCAATGACGGCCACGGCTCCACGAGTTGCAGCGGCCACAAAATCGCTGTGCACTTTAAAAATCGCCCTCTCTCGAAGTAAACGTTCCGGCATGCTTTTGCGCGACAACTCCCTGGTTGTTTGTAATTCTTCGTTCCAATCTCGCGTTTGTCCGGGTATGTGCTCCTCGTACCCCAATTTTGACGAAAAAGCTGCAAAGAAAGCATTAAAAAGAGATCTTTGGGAAATCGAATGTAACTTACTGTCTTCCGCACGAATTGCATCAAGAGTGTGATCCAAGGTGGGTGCCGTCCACGAATAAACCTGGTACGGCGTCACAACCCGTTCGAAAGGATGGCGCTGACTGCGTTTCTTTTGCAATGTAGTGAAATTTCTTTTAAAGAGTGGCGATATTTGACTGAGCAATTCGATCAAAGAATGGCACAAGTGACTAGGAGTGGCTGATTTTGGGTTAAATTCCTGATCCGTTGACCTAAACACGAATAAAATGAAACTAGGAAGTTTGAATATTCAAAAACTTACTGGTTAATGTAAAATCCTCTTGAACATGCAGATATGTGATAATGCTTGTCTTCCAAAGTAACAACGTAAAGGTACATGAGATCGCCGTGAAGTTTTCTAGGCCCGGGAGGTGGATTCCATGCCGAACTGGTTATAACCTTAATGCATTGAGCAACCTTTTGGTCCTTGAGTTGTGGATGAATGGCAGTTAACGGACGTTCCTTGCAGTCGGGCATGATATAATCTGGGGGGGTGCAATCGACGCTTTCCGGACGCGATTTCTTCTTTTCTAAAATATCACCTTGAGTTACGGCATTTAAGAAACTCAACGAGTTGCACTCGATGCCGTTGTAAGCGTCGGCGGGATCTAAAGATTTCAACAAATCCCTAACGTGTCTCACGTGAATTCGCGCCTCCCTCATTGTGTAGGGCTCCTCGACTACTTTTATAACCGAACCCTCCTTCAACCCTTCGATATTTTTTAACTCTGCAAAATTGTCCAAAGGGTTTCCGTCTAGCTGAAGCGAAAAGCAGGTACGGTGGCAGGTGTCTTCTCGATCCATCAAGAGTTGATGAATCTCTTGCACCAATTCCATACTGGAAACCTGAATGTCAAAAGACTCCGATCCTGGGCTGACAATTTTAACCGAAAAGCCCAAATCCTGTATGTAGACGACTTCGTCCTTTTTGTTGTCATTTTCGTCGTCGGCGAGTTCCACTTTTTCCGAGTTATCTTTCAACTTATCTACAAGAAAACGTGACATAGGTTATTAAAATGAGTTCCGCTTTGTTCAAATGGCGATCGGACTTAAGGTCCAAGTTCGCTTGATTATTTGGTTAACAAATTTTTAAAAAATCAAAAGCCATTATCGGTTACGAAAATACGCCAATTGCAACACCGGCTCATTCAAAAAAAAAAGGGAAAAAGGAACAACACAAAAATTTCTAACCTAAAAGGTCGGCGTTACGTAATGGAAAATTAGCCTAGCACAAAAATTGACAGAAACAAAAAGGGCTCACCACTTTTAACAATTTCGTTATTTTCAATTGTTACAAATTTGTTGGTGTCGTCGGGCACGGAAGTGCCGTCACTTTCTGTGATGTTTGCACCCAAAGCCATATTTCGCGGTCGGCAGTCGAATTTTTTGGCAAAAATGAAGAACGAAAATGCACTTTTAAGAAATTAATAAAAGTCCGACAAAAATTAAAAGATAAAAATTTCGATAAGGGATGGGAACATTTTGTGCACGTGCTTCACAAGTCTCCCACCACGTCGGTACTGGAAATGCGCAGAACCGCGTTTTATGTAGCAACGTGGGGGCACGAATACAAAATAACATATTCGATAATAGGCCTCATACACGACAGAACATATGCCTCGCTTTATTTCTTGAATTTTGAAAGATATTTTATATTTCACGACTTTGTTTCGGAAATTTAAATTGTTGCACGGCGCCATCTGTTATTCAAAACGGTGAACTATTAGGCAACAATTGAATTTACCGCGGAAATTGATTTTTGGCCAAAAAGCAATATAATGCAAAAAATGTAATTGGTTTTTTGGAATGCCGGGCCAGGTCGCTCTAATTCCAAAATCATGAATCATGGTAGAGGGAATCTCGTTAATCCATTCATGCGCGTCGTGACTTGCATGAATGGATTAACAAACAATATAAACAATTTAAGAATCATGGGTCGATCATTTTTTTATTTTGGCTTTTTGTTGCAGCATTGATCGTTCTTAAAATGCATTATTTACATTACCCATTACATCTTGCGTGCTGTATGTGTTACTTTCTAATTTTGCCAGTACCACACCACAGTAATTTTGTAATAACAAAATTCCGGACATTGTACAAATAAATTTTTGAAACTTAAATAATATACTATAAGGTGTAATTTTCAAAATTACAGTGATTGACTTATCGAGTGTAAAACTGCCAATGCAACACAAACAAACTCAATCATGACGTCGTATCTGAAACATGCAGTTGGTACTTGCAAAATTTTGGGCATCTGGCCGTTGAAATTCAAAAATAAAATTTTTACATTTTTGTACAACTGCTACTTCGGCTTAACAATAACGATTGCGATTCTTTTCATTTTTTGCCTTTTTATGGAACTACCGGAAGCTAGGCTACGAGGTTTGAAAGATTTTTCGTGCGTTTTTGCTATTGGTTGTCAATTTAGCTCCGGATTAATTAAATTATGGAGCTTTCTCTCGCCGAGCACGAAACATCTAATTCTAAAAATTCAAGTAACCGAAAAAAATATTTTCGAGAACCGAAATGGCAGGGTCAGAAAGTTATTCGCCAAAAGTGTCAAGAAAATTTCGAGAATCAATATTCTCATGGTTTGGATGATTTTAATTGTCGACGTGCTGTTCTCGATCTGTCCGTGGTTACTTCAGATATCCAACTCTTCGGATGACGTCCAACCGAAGCTTCCTCTAGATTCTTGGGTGCCAATCGACAAAAACCAATACTACAAGACGCTTTACGGATGGAACATTTTGGGAGGCGTCTGTAACTCTCTTTATATTACTGCGTGCGATATCGTCTATTTTTGCTTGATTACGTTTGTCACCAGCCAATTGGAAATTTTACAACTGGAGATAACTCAAGGCATCGACTCGAAATATTTCAACAACTTTGAAATAGAAGAAAATCTGCGCAAGATTATCCTTTACCACAGCAACATCGTCAAGTACTAACAAAAGTAACAGCTTCATTTATTATTTATTTATTTCTTTTAGGTTTGTAAAAGACCTCAACGGGGTCATGAAATATCCGATGTTATTTGGTTATGCTTTGTGCGTTGTACACACAGCGATTGTTATTTTCGAAGTTGCTACGGTAATCAGAAGTGGTCTGGTGGCCTCGTAGCCTCTCTACTTGATATTAATTATATTGTTGTAGAGTCATTTCAATACGTAAATTTTGATCAGCTCTACTTACTCATTGGTTGGGCATAGATTAAATTCAGCAAATAAATAAGTAGAGGGGCTATGACGAACCTAGATCACTTTTGCGCAAAACTAAGTTATGTACAATTTAGGAAAGTCTGTCGTTTCAACTTTTACGCAATATTTACTATTTGGGCAGCATTGTAACGGAGCAGTTTTTGTTTTATTGGCTTGCAAACGAAATTTACACAGAGGTGAGCAGGTACGTGAGGATATTGGTCTTATCAATTTCACCGGTCTGCTAATTTTAGAATCTAAAAGTTATCGATGCCATGTGGAACTGTGACTGGTACAATTGTAGTAATAAAGTCAAGAAGAGTTTGCTTCTCATGACGATGAGAGTAAATAGACCTCTAAGATTGATGGTGGGGCCTTTCTACTACATGACGTTAGACACCATGATTATGGTGAGATTTTCAAACAGAAAAATAAATTTGACTGAAAGGAATTTTTATGTTGCAGATTTTCAAATCAAGTCTGTCGTATGCGATTGCATTAGTTAAATTTTACGACATGAAAAACTGAACCTCTATGCACGTTTAACAATTCTTTAGAGACCTAGAGCACTACACCAAATAAGTTCACTATTTTTTTTTCTTACAATCTTCTAAAGCTAACCTCTCACGAGTTGAAAAATTACTAAATCAAATTTTCATTTACCTTATTTGTTATTTTTGGATTTTCAGGGAAATCGGTTGGTTTTTCGAAAAATTACACTAGAATAAAGTTGTAGCCCGTTGAAATTGCTATCAAAATTGTTCCACTAATTTTGTTAGAAAAATTCAGGGTTTGCAAAAAAAACAAAAAAATAAAATTTTCGGAATTTTTTTACATTTCTTCTTAATTTAATTAATATCTCGAAATTGATTGATTCTAGGCGATAAAAGGTTATATTCTAGTTTGTAGATAAGCGAATACTCTTTAAAAAATCACTAATATATTAACACTAAAAATTCAATAGTTTCGGAGTTACGGCCGTTTGAAGAGTGAAATTCAAAAAATTTCTTCAAAAGAAAGGTTTTTGACCCCCCCCCCCCCGCCTAAAGACAAAGCTGGCCAAGTTTGTGCAAATCAGTTATTCAATATTGTAAAATATAATTTATTTAATCTAAATCTATGCCGCCCTCCAGAATGGTCAATAATAATATATTATGTACTTCCAACTACCACTTATGAAGCCATACCACAAGAAAGATTTTAGACGGCTTTTATAATATTCCTTGTTAAATAATTCAAAAAGCATAGTAGATGGTCAGTTACAAAGAATAGGCCAAGCTGGAAAAATGATCTTGCAGTACCAGAACGAGTACCATTTAAAGTACGGGGCCCTGTGCTTTACTGCGGTCGGTTTTTGGCCAATAAGAACAGCAAACAGAATTGCGGCAGTCCTGTACCGTTGCTACTTCGCATTATTTTCGACAATTGCAGTAACTTTGGTGCTGGCTATCTTCATGGAATTACCAAAACTTTATAAGTATCAAGGTATGAAAGTGTTTTTGAACTATTTGGCCATCGCTTTGAATTTTTTCTTCAATTTAATCCAATCGAACAGTTGCATTTGGGCTACGTCCAAACTATTACAGCGCAAAATACAAACTACGGAGAAGAACATCATGAAAAATGGAACACGGGAACTGAAAACGCTCTTCATGGTGGAATTAAAAAGATACGAAGCTTTAAATGTAGTTTTTCTCATCTCGTCGATATTGTGCGATGGCTTTTACATGATTGCTCCTTGGATAGCCAAATATTATACTGGATTAGAAAATCCCGATGAGCCACTGCTTCCTCTCGAGTGCTGGTTCCCTTTCAACAAATACTCCTATTACAAAACCTCTTTTCTTTTCGCAACGCTAGGAGGAGTATCCGTTAGTGCCTTTTCTATTGGTTCCTATTACATCTACTTCGGAATGCTACGATTCGTATTAACTCAGTTTGCGATTTTAAAATACGAAATAATTAATGGCATCGATGGTCGACTAGAAGACTACGAAGTACAAGAAAACATTCGCAAAATTGTTAAATTTTACAATCACATCATCAAGTAAACATAATAAATATTGGGGGGGGGGGGCATTCTATTCTCACTTAATCCCTTTTTCAGGTTTGTTCAACAACTGAATAACGTTTTACGTTACCTTATGCTGGTGGCTGGCGCTATTTTCGTAGAGCAAACTTCGATCCTTTGTTTCCAGCTTGTTACGGTAAGATTTAACTGTAGGCCAAAGAAAGTCGAAATTAAAATCGTTTTCATTTTCAGGAGAGTCTGTCGCTGCAATTAGTAAAAAGCATAATTTTAATGAACGTTTTACTATTAGAGTTATCTTTGTTTTACTGGCTGGCAAATGAAGTCACTCTAGAGGTAAGAGAGTCACTGTGACGAAATTCAGTTGGGCGCCAAAATGTAACAACATTTTTTTAGAATCACAGCGTGGCCGATGCCATATGGAACAGCGACTGGTACAATTGCAGCACGAGCGTTAAAAGGTCTTTGGTCCTCGTAATCATGCAATCACAAAGACCACTGCAATTATCGGTGGGACCTATCTACTTCATGTCCAACAAAACGCTGGTTCTGGTAGGATTTCAAAGTTAAATCTTGTAAACATTTTAAACCTTTCGTTATTCCAGATATTGAAATCGAGCTTGTCATATGCAACAGCTTTGAGGAAATTCCATAACTTAAAAACTGAAAATTCCTAAAATAATAAATTGAATTGTAATAGTGTACACTGTCCACGTTTGCAATTACGTAGAATCTGGAATTCTTAGCGAGCTTCATGTACATGCACCGATAAGGCACCAAAGACCAACTAGTATGTAGGTACTAATTGGTTTTTTCTGTTGAGCATCTTCACTTGACCTGTAGAATGCAATAATACAAAAAATAAATAATTTAACAGCAGCATTGTTTTTATAATCCCCTCCTTAGGTTATAACGGTTGTGAGGCAAACACAAAAGATCACACCGCAAACTTCGGTGGGCTGCAACGACTCTTCTGCGGAATTCGTCCCTGCGAAAATTTGAATGCTTCTAGGTTGCTCCAATTAATTCCCTTCAAATTAGCAAAAATTCAAATTAAAAATGACGCATACGGGCATATTAGCAGTTACTGGACCACCTCGTGATTATTAGTTACAGTAAATTAAATTTAATTATGAAAAATTGTGCAACATCAACTTGACAACCAGCTGTTACCTTACTAGTGTAAAATTTCTTTATTTAATTTATTCAACTTGAAGTAGATTGATAAAAAAAATTATTTATCTGCAGATAACAAATTCGGCATTGTTTCGTGAGAAAAACAAAATTGTTTGTTACTTCAGAATGTACAAGTGGGGTCTACTTTTGTGTTTCCTTTTCTTCGTAAATTCCAGTAAGAAAAATATTTCAAATTTTGTACTGAATCCAAGTTTTTTATATTTACAGATGATGCGGTGAAATGTTACGGTTGCGTTGCCTCTACAAAAAGCGACTGCTATGAAGGTAATTTGGACTCGTATTTTCTTCAAGATTGCGATGCAGCAATGAATGCGACAAACGAAGAAGAGATCGAAAACGTCTGCATTCAGTTCACACTCTTAGAACCAATCTTTGATCAGAAAATCGCTGAAAGAGGATGCGGTTTCATTTGGAAGGGAGTGGATATTTGCAAATACCTGAGTAGCATCGCCAAAGTCGAGGATTGTTTTTCTTGTAGAAAAGACTACTGCAACAGTGGAAAAATGTCATTAAATCAAATATAATATCTTAATAAAAATAGTTATATTAGTCAAGTTATCTGGAATATTGGGGTAAAATAAATAAAAAATCAGAATCACTTTAATAATTTGTCTTCTCACTTCTCATCATTAGTCGACATCCTAGGTTTGCTGAAAGACAAGAAGGATCCTAGAAAGGATTTTCAAGGAAGAGAAAAAAGTACTGCAACAGTGGAAAAATGTTATTAAATCATTAATATATTTTTATAATCTTACACCGTTAGAATCATTTTAATTTACACTCAAATAGGTTGACCTCTTTTTATAAAAAAGAAACAAAAACATTTCTTATTAGTACTCCTATTCGTCGCGATGTATCGGGTACAGTTCTACTGGAATAAAATAAACTGGGGTTAAACGCCCCGAACTTCAACATTATGAAACGAGAAATAAAAATATTTGGCGGAAAATTCAAAATACCGGGTGGTGTCCGTACCCGTTACATCCCTGCAGCGAGATTTATAGTTTCGGCGCTGGTGCCGGTACGAGTGGAGCACAAAATAATAATTTATTTCAAAACCAGCCCTAGCGCCGATGCAAAAACCCCGCTTATTGTTACAATATAATCAGGTAGGTACAGACATAGGTCGTCTCGTACTCACACACACGCGCGCACACATATATAATAAGTTTATATAAAAAACAAGTTAACGATTATGAAACGAAAAAGCTGCACCTTTTGTAAAACTGCATTTTTAAAAAACATTCGCTCGATTAAATTACAAAAAATTTAAACATTAATACAACAAATAACATGTAGAATATACACAGTACACACTTGATTAGAAGTTAATTGTGGTCCATAAACAACTGCCTATCTACCCCTCCCCCATTTAAATTTTTGTCTAAGTTACGGAGATTTACGGCAAACAATTAAAATAAATAATTAAAATATTCACAATATCTCAAAAATAAAACGATAAATAAAAGTTCATTAGTACATACCGACGTAATGGTTTCCCGTAGATCTCGATTCTCTGATGCAGAGAAACAAAATGCACTCATTCGGCTATGCGAGAGTGCCAGCACCGACCCTATACTGATATTTCGTAGTTCATGTCGTAGACACTAGCGCGATCCGGCGTTGAAGGGCGAATAGGTAAATGTCCCGCGCACTGCAAACTAGGTCCCGTCAATTCCACTGAGTCAGACATCTCCAACGCCCTAACAAACGACATAGGACGTCGACGATTGTCGGGCACGGGAGGATTTACCGCGCCTAACTGATTTTTGCGATGCACTTGAGGACTTTGGGGAGGATACACGGCGACGCCGCCGCGCACAGCTGGATGATATGATCGTTGAGGCGCATTATATGACGCCTGTTGCGTAGGACTAGTCGGATTGGAACGATAAAATTCTTGAGCTTGAGCAGGAGGTGGATAACCGGGCGACGTGTCCTTCCACATGTAAACACCGCGTTGAGGCGAATTCGCCAACTCCCTGATATTATCCACGGTGTTGTTCGAACGCGGATACGAAAGTTGAGCTTCCTGACGCACCAATTCGCCCTCGGACATAAATCGCCTCTGCGGACTTCCGTAGTTTTGCGACTGCATTTGACGCTGCACCTGACTTGTTTGATTTTGGAAGTCGTAATATCCAGTCGGCTGATGATTCACAGCTACACCAATAAAATCTGGTCGTCGAGGCTGTGTGGGAGTGCTGGGGTTAGATCTGTGAAGAGGCAAGCAACTACTAAAAAAAAATCTAGCAAGAACATGTAAAAACAAAAGAACGCAAAAGCCGAGCTTACATTGTTATCAGGGCCACCTACAAACAAAATCAACAGATTCAGGTCGGCTCGATAAGCGTTGGCAGCCAAAATCGCGCTTCAGTCGAGCTTTTCACCTAATTTTTTCAGTTTTAGGTAAATATCAAGAAGTATAAATAATAATAAATGAGATTTTCGACATCTCAAAATTGGATTTAAAGCTCTCCTGAAGCATTAAACCTTTAAAAACGTAATGTAGACAAAAGTGAACAATTGAATCCCAATCGGCTTGTAATTCACAGAAATTTAAATTATCTTTTGATAATAATGAAGATGAAGAAAAGAAGACGAATGAGAGCACATGCAGTTAAATTGCATTTCAACTTGTTCAACGCAATCATGCTCGAAAGTTATGCTTACCGTCGAATCGGACTGGACATGGCTAAAGGTGTGGGCACTCCTAACGCTTTGATGCGTTGCTGCATGGTGGGCGACGGACGCTGGGCGTTGAGGCTCTCGGGTGTACCACTGCGGAGCGGATCAAGTCCTCTCGGTCTGGGATGAGGACTACACCTTGGATAATGTCGCGGATGCCGTGGAGATTCACCCTCTACGGGTGGTAAAAAGAAGTTACTCTTAGATCCGTGTCTCTGCAATGGCGGTGTCGGTTCGCAATCTTGCGATTGTGATGCCGAGGGTTCCATGTCCAAATCTGATCCGTCTCTTCCAGGCGAAAGCTACAAAAACAAAAATTAATAATCGTCTAGGTGAAAAATACACTAGGAATTTCTTACTCATGGTTTTCCAAGACAAGAATGAAAGGAAAAGTGGGGTCATAACAGGAAGTAATTGGGAGGCTAAAAAATGTTAAGAAATGGTTTAGGATTCTAGACATTTTCAAATGTTATCTTTAGGGTAATTTTAGAAAATTCCAGAAAATTCAAGGTAATCTTAGAAAATCAAAAAAAAAGAATTACAGGAATATTGTAGATAAGCTTCAATTTTTCCTCGGCTTTAAGATTTTCTGGATTTTTTAAGATATCTTAAAATTAATTTTTCTTGGGGCTTACATAGGATTCCGTAGTCAAAGACTATCCTTGGGCAATAGTCAAATGGTTTACCTTGTTGTATGCATTGGAGTTGATGTTTCTGACACCGTTGCTGTTGTCCATGTACGTTTTAACTTGGTTGTCGTTCGTGATCGTTGCGATTGGTCCGTGTGAACAGTGTTTACGTTTCACTACATATTTGCCAGGTTTAATTAGACTAGGAAATTGGGGGCCACATTGGGTGTAGCAGCAATTGTCCCAGCAGCCTCTGGAAAACGGATTGTAACCACCTTTGAACTTGCCGGTCACTTGTTCGTTGGTGGTGCGCCCCCGCGACACTAAAACCATATGGAAGCCGGTCAGTCCAAATATTGGGATGGCAAGAATTCCTATGATGCTCATCAGAATCATACTAAAATAAAGACGAGTTAAAAGAAGGCCAAGGGAATAAGTGTGAGAGGCTACTTACGCTATGATTGGTTCGACCTCCGATAATCTATTCTTATTTTGTAACACAAATATTAGGCTTAACGTAAAAATACTAATCATATGTACACTTAATGATAATAAAAAGAAAAAAAAGAATCTATAGTTCCGCCTTCCTATACAGTTGTTCACCCACGGACAGTGATGATCGAAAGTCTACAAAACAAAAAAATTTGTATCGTAAATTTAGCAAAAGCAATAGGCACTCACTTCTATACAATGATTGCAAACACTGCAATGGGAACACCTGGGAGGACGATAAAATTTACAAGTGACGCACCATTTCATCCTGACGGTGATTCCGTTAATGTCAACATTTTTATACAACGGCGCCCTAAAATCGTCTTCGCGGTCTTCGTCAGGTGGAGCTGCAAAATTGGGATTACAAATTGGAAAAACAAAACTAAATTATGAGACAACAACCTTTGGGTATGACACCTGGGTCCATAAAAGTCGCTAAAGTAAAATTTGCTAGCACCAAAAATGCAATCAGTCCTTGAAATATTGGCACCCATGGATAACGAAATATGTAATACTGAGCCCTAAAAACACACAGGTGAAGTGAAATGGAGACAAATTACATAAGACAACTTACGGAAAATAGAAAAAGAGTGTAGTTGCGCCCAGGAGAAGTGCCCAAGCGAAAGTTGCGGGAATGTATCTCGTTTTTACATCGCACTTTGGCATAATGTCCGTTACGAATTTGTAGTAAATAAATTAAAAAATGTCGACATGAAATACTAAAATCATTTCGTTCGGGTCAACATGGCTGATTATACAAACGTGAAAAATTGTGTGTCGCGGATTCGCAATTTTCCGACATCAAAAGTCAAAAAAAAGTGACACTTTACTCACCGGATGTGTCTCCGCTGCCAACCCAACAAACCTGCACAAAAATAGTGTAGTTCGTTTCAAATTCAAAAATTAAAAACTGCAGGAAGTTCTTTGAACTTTTCCTATTTGATTTTTTTGTACAAATTTAAAAATAAACTCTTTCGCAGGAGCGGAAGCGGACTTAATTTTTGTCGCGATTTATTTGAACGACAAATCCGAACCTAACTTTTACGACCGGGATATTCAAAAAATTTCCTGAATTAAATTTTTTTTAATTATGCCAATAGAATTATGAATTTTCTAACCGAAATAATTAAAATTATTATATTATTATTTATTTTATCTGATAATTTCGACGTGGGGTTTTCATTGTCACACGTGTGGCTATCCCGACTACCGCGGTGTGTTTTGATGACGCAAACTTTGTAAACTAAAATTTGACTCAAAATGGCCGAAGTAAATTGTGATTGTATAGTAAAATTATACGACGCTGGTTCATTATTTTGATCGGTAAATGATTAGAATTATGCTATTTTATTATATTTAAGTGTGGTTACAATAGGAGGGTTGCGGGTTAAAACTTTTGTGACGCAGTTAATCGCAATTTTATTGCCCGGGTAATTTCTGGGTAAGTTTACTTGTTACTTGTATTTGCGTAATGTAAAATTGTTAACTTGTGGCGGTTTTGGGTGCTTTAGTTTCGTGTTGAAGTTTTTCAATTTTTTGGTTCATTTTAGGTTTGTAAAATGGAAGAACCCACTCGCGGCGAGTGTTTGGTTAGTGGTAACCAAGATAAGGGTGTGAATGTGGCGGTTTCGAGCGTTATTGATATGCCTTCGCTGGAGGCTTGCAATGACGTCGCGTTAGAGGAACTTGCAATCCCTACCGTTGAAACTTCCAAAGTCGTAGAGATTTCAAACACAGTCGAAGCTGCCCCCGCAGTCGAAACTTTGGAAAGTGTCACTGTGGTACATCCCACCATTGAAGCTGCCGAAGCGGAGATACCTGAGGAATGCACTGCAAAAGTGGAGGCTCCCACCGAAAGTGAACTGGAAGTCTGCAACGCAGACGTTGCTCCGGTACCGGAAACTATCGTAGTGGAATTGACCGAACCAGAGGCGGTTCTTGACCCAAAGCCTGAAGAAAATTTTGAAGCACCACTCGAAGAAGTCAAGAGTGAAGATTCTTTAAATAGTGCCTTAAGTGAGAATCATGCTGTTGATAACGGAAAAATACCGGCTGAACAAAAATACGAATCTGATATTTTGCTTCAAGATTACTGCCTGATCGAAGAGCCGGAAACACAACCGACCGGTTTAAATTCTACATACGTCGAGGAGATATCCTCCATCAACGGCGACGAAAAGGTCGAAGAAGTTGAGACCGTCGCGGAGAGCGTTCCTATAATCACGTTACCACCCGAAAATTCCATGGAAGTTGACGGGATAATTGAAAATTTGGACGAGGAACATGTTATAATTGACGAGAACGTCGTGATCGAAGAGGAAGAGGTGGTAGAACTGAAGGAAGATGACGAAGAAGAAGCCGAAGAGGTAAAAACGGCGGAACAAGAAAATAGCGTTCTCGCCAGCATACCCTGTCATGTTTTGGGCCGAAACGTCGACAATCCCTTGGAAGATCCGGTGAAAAACGGACGAGTCTTGTTAAAACCCCGTCTGGGAGTCAAAATTCCCTATCGCAACTTGACCAGTCAAATCGTTTCCAAACAAGAAATCACGGAAGAAATCATGGAACGTTCGCGACTTCGACAGTCGTCCGCCGAACTTCCCCAAGGCGGCGACATTTTCTTCACAAAAAAGCTCACTCAACGACTGGCCAGTAAATTAGGCAACGAATCTAACGAAAAACCTGCCAAAGGTTCGCTTCCTTCCTCATCGCCGTCGTCGTCGACCCTTCCAAGCGCGCCAACTAAAATAGATGTAAGTGCTTGCGAAAGTTCGGTTAAAAGCGTGGATTCGTCGAGCAAAATTGCCAATTCGGATTTAATTGCCTTGTTGGAAGGTGACGACGATATCGAGTGGAATTTAGAAACCGGCAAACCCGCGTCTCCAATCCCTGCCAAGAAAAACTCCGCGGAATGGGAACGCGAGGTGGCCCTGAAGCAATTGCGCGAATTGCCTAAGGGAAACTCGGGTTCCCACAAAATCGGCTCGAGCGCCACTAAAATTCCCAAACCCTCAGCTCCAGAAAAATCCGAAGCGAAGAGTGAAGCCTCCGTCGAAGACCTCAACATCGTGCCCCGTTTTTCGTCAAGTTCTGTTATGAAAACCTACACGCGCAAGCGTAAACCTTCGGGAGACATCCAGTCTATACTATCGCAGAACAAAAAGATGAATTCCAACAGTGCCGAACCGAAGAATACGGAACCTAAACCTAAAGTTACGTCTGCCACTTCAAAAGCTACAGCAGAAAGTCAAAAGTCATCTTCTAGTCTCTCAAAATCCGCGAAATCGACAAACATTAGGAAGCCATCGACTGATAAAAAAGAATCGGCTCAAACTAAAGAGGTAAAGGAAAACAAAAAGGAATCTGTTCAAGTAAAAGAAAACAAAAAAGAATCCTCCGCTCAGGCAAAAGAAGTTAAAGAAAACAAATCGGAATCTGTTATAACGAAAGAAGTTAAGGAGAAAAAACCGGCGGCGGAGGCAGTGGTTCCCATCAAAAAAAGATTATCTACGTCGGAGAAAGGCACTCCGATTTCCGAACCTTCACCAAAAGGAGCGATTTCGCCCAATACTTACATTAGTAAAAGCTCGCGCGTCGTTAAGCGCAAGAAAATTTGGGACCCAGACGAAGCGTCGCCCACGATTAAGTCGCCTCCTTTCAAAGCACCAAAACTGGTCGATACGCCTAAAAGCAGCGAAAAGGTTGTCGTCACTCCAAAACTGAGCGAGAAGAAAATTAAGGTTTTGAAGTTGAGCAATGATAAAGTCAAACCTGTAACACCTCAAGTCAAAGTTTCTCAGGAAAAGATTACTCCGAAGCCGAAAGAAAAAATTCCTGTGGTACAACTGATAAAGAAGTCGCCGCCGATCAAGAAGAAGGGTGGTCGCTTATCGGAGGTGGATAGACTTTTAATGGACGAAGGAGCGGTTAATCTGCTTTATTCAGTCAAAAACACCGACGAAGTCCAAAACCTAATGAATAAGAGGAAAAAGAAAGGAATGATTTCATTAGACAGGGCTCAACGCGATCTGATGAACAAAACGAACGAAATTAAAAACGAACTGCAGTTGAGCAGCACGAAGGATTCGCCTATTTCGTTGAGAAAGAAGGAACCTACACCGAAACCGTCGCCTCTGAAAGACGTTACGGCAGCAATTATGCAACGTAAAAAATCGAAAGATTCTATGAGTGGGTCGGTCCACAGTCCTCCGGCTTCGCCCAGTTTTAATTATGCCGATCAGGCGGACGCTTCACGGATAATCAGGCGTCATTCCAGCAGTTCGTTTTCGAGCGAAAGTAGCGACGACGGCGATTCTTCCTACAAGCCACCTGACAGTGCGACCGAGAAGAAAAAGAAGAAACTGAAAACAAATCACGAAAAACAAACGAATTCTGTGGATAAGCAGGCTCTAAATAGGGAAATGGCTAAAAATTTCAATAGGTTGTCGACCGATGATTCGGAATATGCACAATATGAGAATTTAAGTGTTAGGAAGCACGATAACTTGGTGCAGCTGATCTTGGCACCTACATCCACAACCGGTCATTTGGCGTTGACGCTTTCTGTGAGTTTTCCATTTCGCCTGCTTTATATTTTGTATTACCTTTATTTTTATTGCAGCTCATGGAAGAATTGGAGGAAGTTTTGAATGTTTTAATGAACGACGATTCGTGCCACGTGGTTTTGGTTTCCTCGGATGGCAATTCTTTTTGTCAAGGAATCGACTACAATCAATTGTATTCAAATGTACCCGATGTAAGGACGAAGGTGGCCAATAAATACGCCAATGCTGTGAAGTAAGTTGCTAAATACTTTGTTATTGTGTTAAATTGTGGCTTAGACTGTTATTCCACAGCTCACGTACCTGTCTAATGATTTTGTTTTTTACAGAAACTTTTTGGTGTCTTTGGCGAAGTTTCCAAAAGTTTTGGTGGCGGGAGTGCACGGTGCCAACATAGGCTTGGGCGTTACGATGTTGCCCTTGTTTGATATGGTTTTGGCAAGCGATACCGCCACTTTCAGTACGCCCTACGCAGTATTGGGATGTCCGGCCGAAGGAGGCAATTTGCTCACTTTGCCTCACATCATGCACAATTCTTTGGTAAGTCAGGTACTTCAAAGTAATAATTTTTTTAACAGAAATCGATTTGTTCTAGGCGAGTGAATTATTTTTTGCCTCTCGTAAATTGACGGCAGCTGAAGGTTTACGGCAAGGTTTGGTGACTCGAACGTTGTGGCCTGATAAATTTCAGGAAGAAGTGATTTCGGTTCTGAAAATCATTGCAGGACAATCTCTACAGGTTTGTTTACAATTTGAAGTGATTTTTTACCCTTAAACTTTTATTTTGTGCAGAGCATGCGGGTTATTAAGAAGCAACTTCGTCATCAGTTGTTGATCAGCGTGGAATCGGCGCTAACGTCCGAGACGTCGCTTCTGGTGGAACACTGGACGAGTGATGAATGCCAAAACAATTTTAAAAACTACAGTTTAAAACTTAAGTGATTTTGTGTGGGTTTTTAAAAGTTAGGTTTATGGTACAAATTGAAAATAAACTGAATTGTTTCGGAATCGTCACCGACTGCAACATTTTTTAATTTTTTTTTTATTCGAATGCATTTTATTATGACAAAGTTTTTTTTTCTTTAATTTTAGAGAGCCTTTTTGTCTTTTTTTTTTTCGAGAGGCTGTATTAGTTGTAAAGATTTCATTAAATGGGTTGGCTTAGATTTGAGTTGCGAGGTGCTAATTTAATCATTACATTTTTACAATAATTAATTTTCATTTAATGAATGATGACGAGGAATGTATGTAATTATAAATGTACAAATCTGTTCTCTTCTGTAAGAAATTTTAACATGCGGTTTTATCACGCTGTAATTTTATTTCTACGTAAGTGAATTATTTTAGATTTTCGATTTTTATCAAAGGTTTAAACTTGAAATTAGTTAAATAATTGTTTAAGTCAATTTTTTTAATAATAATTGATGAAATAATTGCAAGTTGTAAATAAAAGGATGCAATCATTTTCAATTATTTTATGATTATGTCGTTTTTTAAGAAGAAAATCACTGAGGTTATGCTTATAGTTTCGAATGTTGAAGTGCATATACATATATTATATATATAAAAATATATTTGTTTACTTTGGATTTTTAATCTAAATTTAATTTTACAAACCTAACTTCCTGCTTTACCTAATCCTGTTTTCTTCAATGTTTTTCAGGTTTACCACAGCAGGTACTCTGTAGCAGTAGAAAATATTTTCAAAATTTCCGCCTTCTCGAAGTAAAAACTAGAATTTTTCTTAACCAGAAATCTTGAAAGTCGGAATTCCATTTTGAACCTCACAGATTCTTTTTTATTAGAATAAACAATAAAACTTTAACAAGTTAAATTTAATAATATAACGAAAATTATATATTTAAGCTTTTGGCGACTGCTATCGCCTTCGTCAGAAATGTATTGATTATAAACAATTTTTATTAGAATATGCAACCCAACTTACACTACTTGATTGAAGCGGCTGGTAAAGCCGATAAAATTTTATATTTGTTTGCCAAACTAAGAATCTCCGAATAGAATTAGACAGAACTGGACCCAAATAAACGATTCAATCCAGTCCAAAGATAATTGAACTTCTTCCCTCCTCCGTTGGTTTACACTTACTCTATGGTCTATGGTCAAGGATGGCCTATGGTCATTACCTATGGTCAAGGATGGCTTTATTTTGTATCTCCAGCATAATATCAGAATCCTTCTATTATGTAATCAGAATTTAGAATTTTTGCCCCCCCCCCCTGTATCTGAATTCTTAGGGTTGAGTAGTATGTAGGCATTAAATACCAGCATCTCGAAAAGACTCTGTCGAAATATCTATTAGGTGACTTGGTTGGGAATCAAACCCACGACTGCGACCTAGCAATCGTTTTGCAAACACAACATGCAAATGCCCAAGACAAATGCTTAGATGCTCATTAAATCCTTTTTTCAAAATTTTCTGTCTGCTTCAGTTTTTAGCCAATTTAATGTAGTTTTTCTTAAGACGTTTGGAATGAAATCTCCCAAATAAGCAAAGAATCAAAATAAATTAAAAAAATTTTTTGAAAACCGCATCCAGTTTTTAAAAAGAAAATATAAGAATATTTCTTAATTTTTAGATGGAAGCTGTTCGATTCCAAAAATGAAAACTGTTGGACACGGAAGGTAGATTTATTTTTAATTTTTTTATTGAATCGTAAACTCCACATTTTTAAATCAGCGTCAGTCAAACTTTTTTGCAAGTTATATTTAAATTGGAGACGTAACTTCCTTTTCTTTTGGTTTTTTTTGGATTTATTGTAAGTGGCAGAGTAGAAGATTAGAATTAAAAATTATTTATTTAATTATTTTACATAAATTAGACTAGGGGGAACAAAAAATAGATAAATTATGTTAACAGCCGATAAATAAAGTGGGATTTCGGTGACGAAACGAAGGTATTAAAAATGAGGCCACAAATTAGTAGTAATATGAGACATCCTTATCCCTGACGATGGGATGATGAAGGTGATGGTGAGGAAGGTCGGACCAAGACGAATCCCTTTCGTAATTCACATCTGTTGAGGAATCTACGCGCTGAAAGCTGAAAGGCCACGTCTGAAATTTCAAATTAATTGGAATTAATTTCTACTAATTGCATGCAAGCTGAAAATATTTAAAAAAAATTTATACAGAAAAAGCGTCGACGAACAGCTGGAACCATTCCTCGGCGTCGGCGTTTTAATTATTACATTGACATGACAGTAAGATGTTTATTTAAGCAGAGTGCCACTTGGGCACAACCGTTTAACATAAGCAAATTCTAAAATTATACTACGATTTGTGTATAATAATACTTTTAAAGCAAATAATCAAATCCAAACCATTGTTTTCTCCTTGCTATTCCAAAAATTTGTAAATATAATTTCAACACTTTTATATTTTAATAGTAGCGATTGTTCATTTTAAAAATATAATATCTGTATCTTTCGTATTTCGTATTAAAAAATTGTAAATTAAAATTTATATGTAGGATTTGCCGACGCGAATCAGATCAACATTTGGAAAAACGCCGATAACTTTTTCAGTGAGGTGAATTTTGAGTTGATCAGTTTTTTTAGCCATAAGAAATTTTAAATCTATGCCCATCCGCAGTTTTATCTTTTCAAAAAAGTTGGAGTGTCGTAATTTTGCTCAATTTTACAAGGCAGGCCAAGGCAGAAATTTTTGAAAATCACATAAAAGATCAAATAATAACTGGTTGTGGGCCCAGATTTTATTAAAATAAAGTAGTTTTAATATCGTTTTTTCTCTAAATATTTTTGGTTTCAAATTTGAAAACTCCCTTACCGGTTTTAGACTTAATTGTTTTGCAGTTTACCTAACCCGTTGTTAAAACTTCTAAACTGGGTTGAAAAAATTCAGATGAATTATCTAAACCAGATATTATTATAAAAAAAAATTTTTAAACGCACAATTGAATGCACAAACTTTTATAATTTCACAATTTTTTTTAAACTATTTACGCCAGTGAACAAAAATTTAATAAATAAAAAATTCATAAATCCAATAATCTTTTCGTTAAGTCTATTAAATTCATTCATCAAAACAATGAATTTTGTTTATCCCCGGAATTTTTTTCTCCGTGTATTTTATACAGAAAGTTTCAAAACGGAGGCGATTTTTCACGAATCCCAAAAATTGTTAAATTAAAATCAGACAAGATGACAGGACAAAAACTAGCTCCTAAGGCGATTTTCTGCATTTTAAAGTAAAATTTGATGTTATTTTGAAAGTCGACGCTTTACAAAGTCTATTTTACCATCACAGGACGTCGAAGACACTCGAAATGTTAAACTAGCGCACATAGGATGTTAAGTATTTTTCACTCGCGAACAAACGAAATTTTAACATCGTCGAAGTTGATCTTTTTTCCTACTTACCAATGTTAAGGGATGTTTATGATTTTGTTCGACTGGAACGGGCTGATCCATGAGGACTCCTCGTAAATGTGCAATGTAGCTTGTGGCCAATCGGAGAGTGTCCAATTTTGATAATTTCGTGTCCGCCGGAACCCAGGGCAATGTGGTTTTCAATCTACAAAATGCTTTGCTCAAAACTCTCATCCGGGCTCTTTCTCTTGCATTGGCCGCATTTCTTTGCGGATGTTTCGGATCGTCGATTTCTTCATCAGATTCGGTTTGGTCAAATTGTCGTCGTCTTCGCGGCATATTTATTCTGCAAAAGTTTGAAAATCAAAATCAATCTTCAAAAAAGTCTTGCGTTCTTACCTTATCTGGATAATTATTCTTAAATCACCAACAAAACCGAATTAATTTTTTTTTAGTTTTAAGGAAACACTTGGGTATCGCAAGAGGCACCGTTTCAAATTAACTGTGACCATCGTTAATTTTGGGGGCGGACTAAGTCATTAAAAGCTCCTCCCATTTATTTTTGAATGCAAATCGTCTTCGACTCGTATGTTTATTTAATTAGGAAAAACTTTACTATTTTAATTACATAAAAAAAATAATAGTAATTTTGACGAGGAATTTTTTGTTTTACAATTTCACAAATTTTTCATATGATATTATTTATTTTGATTTGGGATATGATCGGGGTCCTAAGCAAATAAATATTTTTTTTCCCGAAATGTTTACATAGTTAACCCTTAAAGTATGGCTAGTTGGTTTATTATGCGCATCAAAATTTCCTATTTTACATAATATTAAATTAGCCAAATTTATTTTTGGATCCCTTTAGAGGCGGAAATAACAGCCTAGACAATTTGATAGAGTCCACCTGGATCCGAAACGGTTCCCGACACTTCATCCCCAATATAGGCGCTGTTTGTCAAAGTTTTGACAAACAAGTAGAAAATTTTCAAAATTTGTGGTGCCCTTTCGAAACCTATTAAATGGATTGGAACGTTTTTCTAAATTCGCATTACGATTTTATTGCGGAAATATTAGAAGAAGCTCAAAGCGAAGGAAATATCATCTCCATCATTCCGACGTTGACGTTTCTCCTATTTACGTTCCTCTTGGTCCATTACAAAGTTCACCGCTGTTCTGGACCATTTACCTCAGCAAAGGTATATTTGTACAGGGTAATTTAATTTTTTGCTTTACTTATTAATTTATAATTTAAATTGTCCGAATGTTTTAGGAAATTTTATTTCAATGGACATTTTTTTACATTACTCGGGCGTGGTTTTTTTGCGTCGAATCCAATAAATTCGCCAATAAGTGGTGCGAAAATCGAATCAAGGTAAAAATGTCACGGTAAAGGTGTATTTTCCAACTTTATTTGGGTTTCAATTTTTCAACCAATCAGATCTACCGAGTTTCACTTAATTTGTCAGGTCTGGGAGTATGCCATAACCCCCAGACCTCCCAATATGGAATGCTGAAATAATGAAAGCTTCCTATTTAATAGAGTCAATAACGAAAAGAATTATTATTATGGTAGATAACTAAATCCAAAAAATCACGTAGGCCTGACAAAGTTAACGTTACCAATCCCCCTTGAATAGCTTAGAATATACCGCTTACTCTATCTTCGTGGGCAAAATCTCTAGTGAATTAACAAATCAAAAATTTGAAAAATTGAAACCCATGCTGAATTGCTTCTCTTCGCGTTCTTTTCAATTCAAATCTGAAATTTTTAGAATTGGCACCACTCCAATAAATTGTTATGGTTAAATTCGCAGCACATCAATTCGGTGTCCTTCATCGTCATGACCTCCATTAGTATGGTTCCACTTTACTTATTTTTTGTGAAGTGCATGTGGAGAAGACACATTCCCAACTTTTTAATGTGGCAAGTTTGATCATCCAATTATTACTTGCCAGAATTTTAATCTCCCCAAATTTAGGATCGGCGACGATCCGTGGGCACGAAGCGAAATCGGATTGTCGGGACACTTTCTGGATCGACCCCCAAGTTTTGTCTTGCCGAAACAGAAGGAGACCGCGTACAGATGCAAACGTTCAACCAGTGTCGAACAGCCTGCAACCCTAAACTCTCAAGTACCACTTAGAAATTGTAAATCGCTTAGCGGTCTGAACAAAAGAAAATCGTTTGATGCTTTTATCTAATAAACGTATTGGGCTAGATTGATTTTTTGGGTAACAAGGGGGGGGGGGGGGAGAAGGTAAAACATTTAAGCACAAAAAACAATAATAAATTTAATTTATACCAAGTTTAACTTACAAAGGCCTCTGATTATACCGAAAGACTTGTACGGGGGAAGTACCAAACCTCCTTCCGCACATAAAAACATATTATTTAACTAATTTAATGTTGTCAGTATGGACGAACCCGTCGTTTTCATTAAATCCGTCCACGATGGTTGTGAATCAAATTGTTGCCCAATGGCTGAAGAGCAACAATTTATGTGCGAGGCCCCAAATTATTTAAACAATTGCCTGTCAATGCAAAAAAGTTTTTTTTTTAAATAACATAGTAGATTGTTTCACAAAGTTTCCAAGGCCTTCGAAACTCTTGAACTGCGCCATCTCTTTTTCGGAACTTGAACTAGGCCCGAATGTCACCGACTTAACGCTGACTGTTTGTTAAATCGACGAACTTTTACACATTTAAAGCAAACCCATATTTTCCGAAGTGATCGCCACGCGGTGACCAGAATAGAACGGCAGGTGCCACGAAAGAATGAGCTAGGTGGTTCTATTCTACTTCCCGGTGCGGCGGTATAATTACATTAAGCTAGTGCAAAATGGCTGCTTCACACCAGCTGTTTGATCCGAAAATTGATCTTTTTTTTTGTTTAAATCTAACACAGAATTATTTTTTCTTGTATAAATTTTCTACAAATCTAATCAACAGTACAAAATTTATTAGATAAAATATGGCTGATATTTTACCTAACTGCCAGTTATCTAAACTAACCATTCAACTGTGTACAGATTTTGTGGTCACACCTCGGTACCGCTGCAGTAGGTCAGTGCGCTGTTTTCTGTCGAGTGTTCGACCGTCCACATCATTTTCCATCTCTGAAACGAAACAAGCGGTTGGGTTAATGGAGTAAAATTTGGGCAGACAAGATAACGAACCTGCGGTATACTTCCCGGCGTGATCAAAAATTTGTAGATAATATATATGGGTATGCAAAAGATCGAGGAACCTGTGAGTGCGTAGCCCACGTACAAACTCCACTGGGGATACTTGTATTCCGTTCCCAGCATGTCTTCGTGGCCCAAGAGTGAAAATATAAAAATGAAAAGCAAGAAGACCGGACTTATGTACTTCCAGCATGTCGTCCAGAAGATTCCGGGTTTGTGACCCAACATCTTTTCGATATCTTTCGCAAAATTTTCCGTCTTGTATATCCAACAAACGCCAGCCGCTTCCACGAACACAACGAAAAGTATGGCTAATCCGGGGCCGTAGACGTTTAGCAGATTAACCAAATAGACCCCACCCTAAAAGCGGCGATTAGAAACCGAGTCGGTGGTTCACCGGCATGAAACTTACGTAAGTTGTTGTTGGTAAGGCACATATGTAAATACCAAGAAGTAGAACCGCAACGAAGATTTCGCGATGCTTACCCAACACTTTGGGATATTCGTCACAGAGGGCGGTTATCATGGCCTCCAAACCGCCGAACGTGCTGTCCAAACCAAGCGTGATTAGCATCAAGAAAAATATGATGGACCAAAACACGGAGCCCGTCATCGTTGCTATTGCTTCTGGATAAACGATGAACACTAAACCCGGACCTGGAATTGTGTTATTAGCCTTTCACCGCTTCCGATTCGTATATTTATGTTCATACCTTCGAGTCCTACCATTTCTATGCTTTTGTGCTGAACGTGAGCCATATAGCCGAGCACGGAAAATATTACGAAACCGGCCAAAAAACTGGTCAAACAGTTGATGCTGCTCGTCAATATGGCGTCTCGATAGCAGTTGTTGTTAAATTTGTTATAGCTCGACAAGGCGAGGAGGGTTCCAAATCCAGGACCGAGTGAAAAAAATATTTGCGAGGCGGCGTCTATCCACACCCTCATATTGTACAATTTGTACCATTCGGGCGTCAAATAGTATCGTATCCCTTCGGCAGCGCCGGGCAAAGTCACCCCACGCGCGAGCAAGATGATCAGCACCACGTAGGGGGCTAATGCGGTGACCCAAACTGCCTGAAAATATATTTTAGTGCAATTATAGAAGTTGAATAAATAAAACTAGGCCTTATAGAAGAAGAGCAACAGTGTATTTCTTATGGGAAAAGTGGGGCAGAATTAAATAGTATATCTACTACTTTAATTAATTTTATATATTTTATATTTAAATTAACTTTCTGTATCTTTACGAGCTTTTATTCTGAAGATGACTACCGAATCAGAAACAGGTTTATGGTGCATGTGCTTTGTTTTAAAACTATTTTTAAATTTTTTATCAGCTTTCGTTAGCATAAATTAATATCGTCCTTGACCCAGTGCACTTCAATTTGTTATAATAACTAAAACCCATCCCATTAAATAATTACCAGAAAGCATATACATTTCGAATTAATCAATGACTAGGTTAATCACGAAATGCGTTGTTGTTGGTATTTTATGTTGAATATTTAATTTGCAATTGCACATACAACATGTCCTGTGGCGGTTGGAACGGTAATTTTAGTAAATCAATTGTTTACACCTAAAGCTATTCGATTAATTACATTGTTACGTTACTGCGGAATTAAATACTACCGTATTACCTTTCCTGCGCTCCTGACACCTTTCCAAAGCGAAAAATAAACCAAAACGAAAACGGAAAATACGCACAATGCTAAGGCCGGTTTGATAGGCCCCATTCTGTTCAAGCCATCGGATTTGTATTGTTCTAGCACTTCGCGCCTAAAAATGTAAACCTATAGAATCGATTTTGAGAGATTGAAAATCGAAACTCACTCGAAAAATTCTCTCGCAGGACTGGTCGAGTTCGCTTGAGGATTGAGCGACGTCACCGGTCTGCAGTCTCGTGTGTTCCAGACGTTGTCGCATCTCGTCCACGGAAGCTCGGATTGAAACGAAGCGATTAGGTAGTAGACTGCCCAACCGATTATCGTGTTGTAATACATTCCCATGTAAATGTCCAGTAAGCAGATGGCGTAACCGACACCTGAAATTGCGAAGTTAATAAGTCGGGAATCTGTAAAGTTACAACTTCAAAATAACAACTTCAAATCTTAAAGCGGTCTACTTGATTTCTGACGTATTACCTGGCGAACATAAAATAAATTGTATGGATTGCGAACGTCTGCGGTTTCCAACAATAAATTTCGGCGCCCAGTGCGTAGTTCGCTTCGTAGGTCAGGATAATTAAATGGAAACGTATCAAAGTGAAAACTTAAAATAATTTTGCAAAATTGTTATTCTGAGAACTGACAGCCGCTCGTTCATTAGTAAATTACTTTTGTGTAATGAGGACAGTTTTGGAGACATGACATGGAAAATTCTGTCGCTCGTTTTGTGTTACTTGAAGTTTGTTAATTGTTTTCGAAACAAAAGAGTTTAAATTTTTCTTCCGTTAAACATTTAACGTGGGGTTCTCAAAATTTATTTTATCTATCGGACAAAAAAGGAAAAACGTAATTTAAGTTAAACAATTCAGGCGTTTGCTCGCCTGCGAGGGTAGATAAATTTTAGCGGATGATTTAAAATTATAATATTTGCACTTGATTCGTCTAAAAGCTAAACTATTTCTCTTATGTTGACTGTCAGAGATAAACTGGTAATGAATTGAACATGAGCCCCAAATTACAATTCCATTTCTAACTAAAAGGTTTCTGTTGTTGCCCGCACATCTTCAACAATCAATCCCTTATTGGCAGACATCCCCTGATTTTTTAACTTTCGTCCAAAGTCACGCACTTTAAATCTTGGAGATTTGTTTTTCTTCGGCGGAAAGTGGAAAATTTTCTTTTTTTCTTTCTTGAGACGACGCTAAATTGCTCGTTCGATTTAAGTAAATAGTAAAAGATGTACAAACATTGACCAAGCAATTTAAAAAATTAAAGCACGAAAACAAACAGCTTTTCAATGAAACACGTTCTATAGTTGCGGAATTGGAGAGACGGAATTGAAAGTGTGATCCATTGTTGTCGTGCCTCGCAGGTATCCGCCCCGAACAGTTTTTCATAAAAAAACACTAATCAAAGCTTTTCTTTCCAAAAACGTTGTTATTATTATACATCCGACCGACTTTAAATTTACGAGGTCCAAATCGAAAAAATCGATGATATCGGAAAAATTTGCATTATTTTAATGCCTGTAATGGAAATCGAGTGCGCTTTTTGAAGAAAAAATCTGAAGAGGAAAGAAAATATTGGAGCGAACGTTGATTTATGAAAAAATTTTAATTTCGTTCGGGAAAGGTAATTGATTGATGTGACGTTTTTGATCAAGTTACACTTACCTTTCAGCGCCGGACATATTCTCTTCCATATTGTCAAACATCCACTTCTATGAAATTGACCTAACGCCAGTTCCATATAAAATAACGGAAGTCCTCCAAATACTAACATTATTGTGTAAGGAATTAAGAAAGCTCCTGAAATCAAATTTAAATTTCAGTTTTTTTTCATAAATTTTCATTTGTTACAAAAATTTTCGCATTGTCCTCTTGTTTGATAAACTAAGGTAATCGGCAGGACGAGAAAATGCAGCTCTAAGATTTCCACCCCCACTTAATACTTAGATCGGCTTAATTATTCCATAGAAATGATTTTGTTTGCTTCCACGTTTGTATGTACATACACGTTTTGTGTTTCGCTCTCATCAATATGTTTAATATAAGTTAATTATTTCGTATATTCGCAAAGATAATAATTTAATACGACTCGAAGGAAATTTGGTATGAATAGAATCTAACGAGCATTCACAATTTTGCATTTAATTTAGTGGAAGACAAATTTGCAGAGAAAATTTGATTAGCCCGATTCAAAAGTAAATGGAAGAAATCGAAACTCGCGCAAAGTTTTACTTTTAAATTAAATTATCGGAAAGCTACGGTCTGAAAAATTACGGTTACTCTTACTTACCTCCGCCGTTTTGGTAGCATATATACGGAAATCGCCAAACGTTGCCCAAATCGACTGCGAATCCGATGACGGCCAAAAGAAATTCCACCTTTTTGTTCCACGTCTCGCGCTGTCTGTCCGGCGTAAGTGCGACAACAACGACACGCGACATGTTTTCGGCTGTCGCTTTTTTAACTTTTTTGTTGTCCAACATTTTGTCGCTCTCCCCTTGGTCGTCGTCCGTGCTTTCCGGAGTTAACTTGGTCTTCTCGTTGGCGCCCTCGCCGTCATTTTCGGTCGATTCGGTTGCGGCCATTTTTATTTTTGGAAAATTTTATAATAATAAAATCGTTGTAGGCTATTGACGTTCCATGCTGCAAGAGAAAGAATTTTTATTTGATTTCTTTGTGCGAAAGTTTTTGATTTGTAATAAAAAGGTGCGCTAGTGCGAAATTGTTATGTCTGTTTTTCGATACCGTAGCATTTTATTACTACATTTTTGTCCGGGACGTAAGGACAATGATTTACAGATAATGATGAAAAGGATGCCGCACGCGAAACGATGGCAATATAACACGCGCCAGAATCAACCCCGATCGAAAGTTTAAAAAAGTTCTACTTTTTGGGTCAGCGATAAACTGAAACAAACTCTTTATATTTGCTTAATAAAATATGTACGCCGGTGAAAAGAGTTGATTATGATAAATTTGCCTATTGCGAATTTTTAAGCAAATATCAAAGGGCCGGGTTGACATGTTAACCACGAAGGGTTGGTTGATAAACCAACAAAATTGTTTACTAATTCAAACTAATAGCCGAACGAAAGTCTAAAACTTAACTTCAAAGTGGATTTGCTCCTGCGTTGCAATATTTTATTGTAAATCCATAAAATTTTATTTTTTGTGACCCCGAGCGTTACATTATAGCCAACCATAAATTTTTTAATGGGCCAGCTAAATATTTTTTTCTGAAAGTGCGGCTAAGCGGAAGACTTAATTTGTCAAAAATTAATTGTCGTAAAACTAAAATCCCCCGACCGCTCAGGAAGTCAGAAGTCACGATTGTCTTGTTCGTGTCTAGCGTGTAGCTCTCGTTAACGCAATTAAATTTATATCAAACTAATAGTAAAATACGAGGTGCAACTAAAAAGTTGCCAGACAGATAAACGGCGTAAAAGTAAAATATCTCAATTCTGATTAGAAAAATTGCATGCAATGCTGCTTGCCCGTTTTTACATTTAACGAAGCCCCACGTTGGGCGCCAATTTATAATTTTAAAGAATTTTTAAACTAACAAAATTGGAGAAGCCCAAGCTCAGTCTCTGAATTTTCAAGGTTTATTAAGGAATTCAAAATATAATTAATTAGTCAATAGTTAATAAACTACCACCTACCCCTCCCCCCACCCCCCAATTTACTCCATCAGTAGATTTTATTAAATTTTAGTGAAGAAATCAAGATCATAAAAAGTATTGGATTCAAATCTTATGAAAGTTTTCAGAAACACTTGAAGTAGTTTATGTCAATGAACAAAATTCATTGTATTGATTAATAAATTCACTGATATAATGAATTTTATTTATCAGTGTAAAAATAATGAACAGCTTAAACACAATGCAGGTTTTTGTTATTTATTGGTGAAATAATGTATTATTAACTTTTGAAATTAAAATTTCATATTTTCTGATTGATTAAATTATTTTTCTATAAAAAACCTCAGCAAACTGTATCGATTTTTACACCTAACTTGGGAAAAATATTATTTATTCAGGTGCATTTTTCACTTAAATACAAAATTACAATCACAGATAAAAGCAGATTAATTTATGAAATTCAAATTTTTGAAAATTCCAAGTTTGGCAATTTTGTAAAACTTTCGTCGACAATTTTTAATTCTTATGATTCGAAAGCCAATTAAATGAAATTAAATTAAAATGGAAGGCTTTTAAATGAGTTGGAGTTAAAAATGTTTATTTTTAATTACTTTTGTTATTTTTGAAAGTCTAAAGTTGTTTGAGAAAATTAATTTTGGAAACGCGCACGATGATGGTCGGAGCGGAACCTCACGCCGTCATCGTCAGGAAAATAAAATGTAATTGTTGAAAAAAACGCAAGTGGTATTGTTAGACGTCATAGTGGAAGTCTTTGATGAATAATTTTAGATAAGCCACGGTGAGGGTTTATAAATGGGATGCTTTATGAAGTAACCCAAGTGAAAATGATCATGCAATGGATTACCTTTTCAAGTGGAGGCTTCCCCGTCAGGTGGCATGTTCGTTCTTGCGGAAATGCGTGTGCTGTTTCCGCCGATAGGATTGAAAGTCGGTCCTATCTGTTCGGTGTCGCGTAGTCCACTGACTCGATTCCTCTTCATCTGCTAAACTTTCAACTCCATGGATGGAGTGTTCAGGTAGCACCTGCGCTTCGGCAGCTCTCCTGAATATTTTTCATAAAAGCGGCATACACAATTTATCCCTCTTTGTACGAGTATGTGTGCATTATTCCCATTGTTAGTCCAATCGGGTTCATCTTTCAATATATAACTGGGCAAAAAATTCAATGTTTTCGTTTAGCAATTAAACAGAATTTTTTTAATTAAAACTTTCGCCGTCCAAGTGCAAAAGTTGTACCTTTAATTAAATACAACTACTTTGACTTTAAGGGAGGAAATTAAAACTTACGGATTCTCAACGTTTCCGTTTTATTCGGCTTCACTTGCACTCGGTCAAAAAAAATGAAGAGGGTCCAAAACTCGACAAAAAAAATAAACAAGACTTTTTGTGTTTGTTTACAATGATCTACGATATTTGTGGGATGTTCCCGGTCTCTGGACCCTTGTTAAATCAAAATATTTATGAGCTGTTTGTAATACGAAACCACCCCTTGCTGATGTGAAAGTTAAAATTTTCTCGGAAAGGTGTTCGATGTTTCTTGACAAATTTGAATTCTTTTTTCTCTGGCCACAATTTAAAATGATCGATTTCCCTACCGCGTGCACGGGATAAAATTACAAAAATATGTCTTTTCTGGACGGTTCGATTTTTAAGGACTAAACGCTCGATTTAACTCCACGCGTCCAGTGGGAACAATTTATTTCAAAAAATCACTTTTTCAAAATCGATAAACAAATATTAGATGCTATTTACATAATTTTCAAATTCTGATTAAATGTAACATATCAGGCCTCGAGTACTAAAATGTTATTAAGCAAAAGGATAAAGGAAGTCACTAAAGTACTTCTCTGCCGCCCATCGCCAGCAGAAAAGTAAAACATTCGCATTTGAAGCAACAAGATTTCAATCGAATTTATATTAAATTAAAATAAATAAAATTAGAAACAATCTATTTTCTCCCCCCCCCCCCTTCTAGACTAGGGTCAATACCCAAACTTGAGTATTTTCTTAATGTTTGTTCAAATTTCAGCTTTTCAGTTGGTCTAGAATTTAGATCGAGAAGAATTCGGGATTTTTTACTTTCCGAACTTCTTAGTAAAGAAAGTATTGTAATCCGAAATTGAAAAAAAATTGACCCCCCATTTTTTTTTTGTCTCATTCCGCATACAAGGCCTATTTTACCATTAGGCACGTGCCTAGAGCCCAATGGCCAGAGGGGCCCGAAAAGAGAGAACATAAAATCGTAAAATAAAAATCAAATTCTGATCAAATAACCTTCGATGCTATTAGTTACAATTGAATTTGCTAGAGCTTAGGCCCCAAGTCAGTTAAAAATAGGCCCTGATTGCAAGTTTTTCTAAAGAATTAATTTAATAGATTCACTGAAAGAGGGGGGAGGTAGCACACCCCGAAAACAGGTTGTGAAAATGGGAAACGTTAATGACTAACAAAATGTTAATGAAATTTTGTAAATCATGAAACTTTTGGCTTTGAAACCGGCGGGTCTGGGGGGCATGGAATTGTGTTAAGTTGCATTCCATAATTAAGTTACTGCGGCAACAAATTACGAGTGCACTAGAGGGTATGCTATACTCCCTAGACTCTCCGGTGTAAGTGTATTTGGTTCTGAAAAAGTAAAAGCTTCTTTTTTATTAAAAACTTAATCCAAAAATATGCAAACAAACTTTCCGTTTCTGAAACCTGGGGGCATGCTGTCCAGTACGTCAGTAATTGAGTTGAAATTGTATTCCATTATTGAGTCAATAAATAACTGATGTACTGGAGGGCATTCCATGCCCCCCAGACCCCCCGGTTTTAGTAACAAAAAGTTTATGGCCATATTTTTTTATTAATTTTATTAAATTAAGAACTCTTTCAGGACCAAATTGTTCGGGAGATATGGAACACCCTTTAGTTAAAGTGACCATTTTTATGAAATGTAAAACCAGTACATGGAAAAATGGAGGACCTTTTTTTAGGTTTTCACCTTTCTTTCAATACAGCAGGTCTTGCAGGTTAACTGTCTTGACATACCAGGATAAAGGTTCCAAAACCAGTACGAATGGTCACTTTATCTTTCTTACCCAAAATTACCCAATTATTTTGTAAATTTGGTAAATAAATAATAAAATAAAATTACCCAAAAATTGGTCTTTCGATGCTATTAGTTACATTCGAATATAAGGGGCCCGAAAATTTGCTAAAGCCTAGGGTCCAATTTAGTTAAAAATAGAAAAATAATCCCTAATTAATGATTATTTTGTTTGTAGGCTTTCTGGAGTTTTAAATTATTTTTATTTTATTAATTTTTAAAAATTTACCGTTACAGCTACACTGAGAGTCTAACTGCAGATATGATTCACGAGAATCTCACAAGGTATCCTCGGGGTCCTTATTTTGGTGTTGTAACATTTTGAATTCCTCTTCCCTGTCTCCAACATTTTTTATCTTTTTGACTCTTTTCCTTAGCATTTCCATTTTTTCTAAAAGAAAAATTCCAACAATCAGTGAAAGTAGCGTGAAAATTCCTAAATTATTATTATTACTATTTTTAAAAAATAAAAAACTTGGAAAATTCGAAAAATTAACTTAATTTATAGACAGCCGCCACAATACCGAATAATAATTTAGCAATTTCCTTGCTACGCAGTATAAACCAACATAAATCTGAAGGTAAACACTACATTTGAAGTTAATTAGTCAAATAGAACTTGAAATATTATCGCAATCACTTGGAAAAATGTACCTAGTAGGAAAACTAATGTTTTTCGAATTTCTAGATTAGAATAAAAATAATTTTGAAAATATTTTCCAATATTCTCTAACTTGTGTATTTATAGTTTGAAGATAAATTGATAAACATATTTATATCTGTAACTAAAATTCATAACTATCAGGTAAATACAACGCCAATCTTTTGCTATAGAATCAATTTTAAATTTTCGTTTAAAGTGATATGAGCTTAGCTACTCAACTTATCAACAGATCCACTATCGTTTAAGCGGATCAAATACTGTATAGGAAAATCATTTCTAACAATATGGAAATCTCATACAAAATGACATCGTGCAACGAAGAAATTTTATTACAAGTTCCTCAGGTTCTCTATAAAAAATGCGTCGGAACGTTGTATCTGATGGAGGACCGAATGGTCTGGAAGACTAAAAATGAAGACACCGACAACGATTCAGTCGCACATTTATATTGCAATATCAAATTACAAAAAGTTTCAGTTCCAGGCAAGAAAAATGTTATTTTGAAAATTTTTCTTCATAGCAACGATCGGTTTACTTTCCAGTTTTTAAATCCTGGAGGCGCCCAAGATCAAGCACACGATCTAAGTCGAGTCAAAGTCCAGCTGTACAAGTTATTAAAAGCATCTAAAGAAAAGGTGGACAAAGCTTTAGAGGATAAAAATAAATTTCTTGCTTCTCACCCCGATAGACTGAAACTTTACAAGGATCTGGTGGTATCGAAAATTATCACGCCACAAGAATTTTGGGCGAATCAAGCCACAAAATGCGATTGGGTTCAAGAGTTGCAACCTCAAGAGGTTGGCGTTTCGAGTTCATTTTTGTCCGAAATAAAACAACTCGAAACAAATGACGACAATTTAAAATACAGCATAACATCTGATACGATTGAATCCATTTTTAAGATCTATCCTTCCATTAAAAATCTGTACACGAAGCAGGTACCAACCAAATTAACGAAAGAATGTTTTTGGGCCAAATTCGTCCAATCCAACTATTTTCGGAAAGATGACAAATACTCGGAGGGTCAAGATTTGTTTACCGAATGTAGAAAGAAAGACGATGAGGAAATGAAGAATGCTTTATCAAATGGAATAAAAGATCCATTGCTCGATATTGCTTCTTTCGAGGATAAATGTCTGCACGAAGGTTACGGCTTGCAATTGGAATACTCGAACTTTCATAACGAAACCAGCAGTCAAATTCTGATGGATCGTGTTAATCGCCAGTCAATTAGGGTGTGCAAAAAATTAAACAACCAAATGGAACCATCAGGTAGCGGAAAACGTAAAAGTGAAGAGCAAGTTTCCCACATCACTAAAAAGCAAAAATTTACTTACGATGATTTGGAAAGAAATAATAATCTCGACACTAGATCGTCATTAAATTTAACCAATGTTGAAAGGTATTTCCATGGACCAAGACCAAAGGTAGTACTAGAAAATATACTACCAAACGATGTGATAAGGGCTACCACAGAAATTCATCGAGAAGCTGAGCAATGGAAGAATTTAACGAGACTTCCATCAAGTTCCTTAATTAGCCCTGAAGCTGCAATGGAAGCTTTAATTGAATTAACTCCAAAAGATACACTCGTGAAGAGACGTCTGGTAGTACCAAACCATGTAGAAAAGAGGGCAAAAAATTTGTACCAATCCCTATGCGAGCTATTACATCAGTTTTGGAGATGTTTTCCACCTACCACTCCACAATTGGAAGAAAAAGCATATAAAATGCACGCCGCATTAACGAGATTTCAAAGTATGAAGTTAAAACCATTTGAAGATAAACTAAAAAACATATCGTGTCCTTTGGCCCATAACCCGACAAAACATATGAATCAATTACTTGAAGCTGCCAATCAAAAATTAAATGAAATTAGATCCAGACGGTAACATGATTTTGACGATAACTTTTGGTTTTAATAGAAGCAGGGAGGTTGGGCAGCTGTGTAAAAATAGCCCCAGGTCGGACCAATTTGATTTCAAAATTTTTATTTCAAAAAATCACTTTTTACAAATTGCTAAATATTTACAATTAGATGCAACATTTTAAAATAAATTAAAAACTTAATTAAAAAATTTATTAGTTTCTCATCATTTTGCAAACTTGTAACAATAAATTCTTTTTATACAAATAAAATGGGCAAAATATTTTTTTATTATCCACTACTATCACTTAAATTAATAAAACATTTTTCCCGATTTCACCGACCCAACATCTGCTAATAAAAATAAAATTAACACAAGACACACTTTCACAAATTTAACAACAAAAAAACTTAGGTATACCTTATACATACATACCAATCGATTAAACAAAAATATTAATTACGAGCCGTTGAAATCGTTTCAAATAACAAACAAATCACTTACTTTTATTACTATTATTATTATTATTAGCAATCGTATCGTTGCGCCGATAGAATAATAAGTATGGAACCCGCGTTCCGCCGGGCTTGAGCACGCTCTCTTCCGGTATGGGCTTGACGGACGCGTCGTCATAATGCAGCCAACTCAAGTAGCCCACGTGATAAGCGTCGGTCACGTAGTGGCCCTTAGTCGCCTCCTTGCCCTCGTGATAAACCACGGCAAACAATTTGTACTGCCTCTCTTTAGCGTTGTAAGCGGCAGACAAAATTTTGGGTTCAATTTTCAAGTCAATAGGAAATTCCAACGCCTTGGTTATCTTCGAACAGCCGTCCACTTGATAGTCAAAACACTTGACGTGAAATACTAAAACCAAAGGCAGCTTATCTATCGTTACTTGTTGCCATGCCTCGATTTCTTCATTTGTTTTAAGTGATGTAACTCCTTCGAGTGGGTTTTTATTGACCAGATGTTCCAGTGCGTCGCGAATACTCTGGGATTTCTAAAAAAAAAAAAAAGAATTTTTTATCCATGCGGATATAAGCGTTTGAACTCACCTCAACGTTCAGTTGCAAGGTAAAAAAGGGTTGAATATTGTCGGTTGTTTGGTCACCCGCACGGTGCACTCTCGATCTTAATAAACCACCAAAAATATCGATAATGGGCGTCCTGTTGAGTTCCGTACGTCTCGTTATGCTTCCTTTATTTTTTGGCCCCATCACTTGCCACTCTTTGTCTTCCTCTTGGTTCGAAATTGTGTGACTCGTCGTGTTTTGTACTCCCACCAGTTTCAGCAACTAAAAAAACAAGTTTTCACCTCAATTTATCAATCATCAAAAATGGTTATCTTACCTCTAGCATTTCGTCATTTAATCCATTTAAAAGGCAACCAAAAAATTCTTCGGCGTCCTCCTGTCGACCCTCGACTATGAAGGTGTCGCTTCGAACGCCGTTAAAAATCGTGTTCATCCAATGCGCTTCGATTGGAGTGTCGCAATTTATAGCAACTTGGTGCTGATTGCTCTTTTGAGTCTTGTTCAACCTGCGGCCGACCCTTAAACCTGAGGGAAGATGCTGGAACTCCTTCACCAATCGAATCCTGCAAAAGAAAACCTTTTATTTTTCTTTTCTAGGAAACCACACATTCTACTTACATTGCGTCAATAATCGGGGTGACCTTCTTCATCTGCGTTGACGACATTAAAGTTTCCGCTAAACCAGAGAACAAATTATAGACTGGCGGACATGCCATAACGGCCTGCAAGATCGAATTGATGTAGCAGTAATTGCTGCGATTGATTAAGCCACGCGGTTGCAAGCTGGTGATGCGACTATCGATCGTGTGGGTCGACAAAAACTCGCCCATACGATGCAGATTTGGATCGTCTCTGTTTGAATGGAATGGCTCTTTGAGTACAATCTCTGGGACGGGAGGTTTCTCGACGACCACTGCTGCTTTTACAGGTTTATTTTCGATGACCACAACCGTCTTCGTTTCCTGTTCCTTAGGCTTAAGCACACTGGCCCAGGACTTTGTCGTTGGTGTGATAGGTGCAACAACTACTTCCGGTTTTATGCCATTTACATTATTGTTTACTTCTTTTGCGTGATTTTCGTCATCGATTCCGTTTACATGTTGATAACTGTTGCAGTAGCCGTTCTTGAGTGGAACTTCTGTGATGTTGTTTATATTATTGCTGACCTTAAAAGGGGCCGTCGGTGGTCGGTGCATGAAGAGGACGGGAGGCGGACAAATTTGTGATGCAGAACCTGGTGGTCCATAAGATGTTAGGGGAATCCGAATTCCATTCGTTATGACCTCTTTGGCTTCGTAGCTGCACGCATTTTGCGGCTGCTTCACCCAAGGCAACCGCACGTTGGGATTGCTGGTGTGCAAGGAGGATAAAATCCACTTGCGCTCCGATTCCTCCACCCCGTTCAAATCGATGAACTGAATATCAAACTAAAAAGTGAAGGGTGAAGTGACGCAAGTTTTCATAATATTATAAAATCCAAAATACTTACCGGTGCTATTTTCTCCATCTTCACATATTTTTTTGCAACATTAACACTTTAAATTAATCATCCTAGCTGGGGGTGAAAGTAATTTGATAATTTATCTACGAAAAGGTAACATTTGTGAAGTATTTTCTAGAAAAATGCACTTAAAAGAAAAAACCACACTTTGAGGTTAAGTTCGAGCACACTTCTGTGCTTGTCGCATCACAGTGGTGCCACCATTCGAAAAAATGCTGTCACCAAATTTAAGATTTTGAATTTTTTCATTCTTCGGAGTGGAATAACCCGCAAAATATGTTTTGTAAATACATTCTAAAGTGTAGGTAGTACTCAAGTTAAAAAAAGGATGAGGTCCATAATCTCAGACGTCTGGCGTAAGCGAATTTATTATATCAGTCCAGTGCAGGCGCGACCCCCCCCCGCCCGGAGTGTTGAAAATTAAGGGAAAATTGAAACAAGTCAGTAATATTTATACTTTTTTGGTTTTTCTACTGCTTCCGAAGGGAGGCTCCAAGCCCCATACCAAAAACTTTTACTTAACCGCAAGCCGGGTGAAAGCTGAAAATCTAAATTCAAAACAAATATTTTACGAATTTTATATATTAGCATTATAAATCTACAATTAAAAAATTCTATTCTGATTCTTCTTCAAAATTACTATTGTCCGAATCAGAACTAACTGAAGGATCGCCGCCCGTTTCCTGCAACTCCACGTACTTATTTATAACGTCATTCATTTTTTGAACACTTTTCTGACGACCCTCCCTAATTTTGGCATTAAATTCGTTATTCTTCAATGTGGGATCGGGTACATCTTCTACAAAATGTTTCTGTACCTCGTAGAGTTCCTTCTGTCTGTTTCGCTTGATCAGCTTGGTCAAGCTCTCGAAGCAAGATCGAATCTCCGACTTTAACTTCTCTTCGTTCAATTCGATATTCCCTCTTTCGGCAATCTTTCTTAAAAATTTATTAAATTCGTAAAAGTCGGGTAGAAAATTAGAATCCTTATACTTGTAATTTATGGCTTTGTTAATAAGACGATTCGTTGAGTGAGTAAATTTAAGGGGCAAATACGTTATCCGTCCCTCGTTTGGATCGACTTCTAGCAACTTACACAGTTTGGTATGTATCTGAACCACCCTACGTTCGTAAGCTTCACATTTCACGTAACTGGAACCTTCTTCGTCGTCTAAATCGACTTCGGAATTTTTTAACTTGTTGATTCTTTTCAATAATTGATGCATAGTTTTATTTAATGTATTTATCTGTTTTTCCTTTTTCTCTTGTTCTTTTTTAACTTTCTGATAACTGTCTTGAGCCCACTTGAACACCGAGTGAAAGGAAACTATCGGAGATGAACCGCTGTCCATTTGTTTCGTATGGGTCCACAGCAAAGTATCCAAGTCCTCCAATGCGTCGTACTTTTTAAGTTTCACGTAGGCTTTGACTAAATTATCCATCCGTGAGGTCAGCATCTGTCTTTCGTCTAACTTTTCGATGTACTCTCGACATCTGGCACAAAACTCGCGAAATTGCACGTCGATTTCGGTATCCACGGCCTCTTCGATTACATTGTTCTCTTTGTCCTCTTCCAAATCCACCTCGGTCTCCTCCTCGTTCAAAGTTATTTCATCTGTATCGGCCTCCTTGTCGGGTTCTTCCTCATCCACTTTATCTTCTTCGTTGTCGGCAGAGCTTGTGGGTTCCACATTTTTATCATCCTGCACTGTTTTATCTTCCAACACTCTGCAGTTTCGCTCATTATTAGAATTGTTTGTAGAATCTTCGTGGTGATGGTGGTAGTCATCGTCGTCGTCCGATAATATAATACTTTCGTTAAAATTATCCTCCACCCTAGTTAGCTTAACTCTTTTTTTCTTCGGTTGATCTTCTTCATCGGAAGATAAACAAATAATATCGGTCATATTTTTAAAATTAAAACTTTATGACATTAAACATTAAATTTGTACATATGTTTACGCGTGGCGCCATCTAGTGGATTTGGTATACCGCATGTTGCAAAAGTGAAAATTGTCGATCAGGTTTCTTTGGAAAACTCGACGAATTGGAATTTTTTCAGCCTGAAACTTTCTGCAAAAATTAATTTCAGATTTTATGTAAGACGATTGGTAAAATTTAGTTTGGTTTTTTAAATTTACCTAAAAATCGATAACTAGAAAACTGGGAAAATGCATGGAAGTTGTAATTTTCTTCGTGAAATTACTTTCAATTTACTTCCAATACTTGAAAATGCACATTGAAGAAAGCTTTTGTTTTGACAATGTAGAAATCGTTAGGAGTCGAGACATCAGCCTCTTGAAATTTCTGCAATCCCGATACAAATACTTACATTCACAGTCAAATTTAGGCAGGTATTTCACAGTCCGTACTCAAGTATACTTGGCCGAATTGAAAAGTTCTTTTCAACAGTTAACTATAAGGCCTGTTTTTGCATTTCGAAGTACACTTTCAAATTTAAGTGGCTACTTGTGCTTACGATCGTTCCGATCGGCCACCTATCCCGCTTCATGTGATCCTGGTGAGGAAACCAAAAATTATCCAACTTTTGTTTCCTACGAACAAAATTTAATCCAAGGTTAATTTGTTTTATCTTCTGGAGCTTATAGTTTCCTGTTCTTAAAACCAAAAATTTCTAAAATTTTAAACATCGTACAACTTTCGCATGGATAACACTGCTCCCTTGATTCATGTGATCCTGGAAATGTAAATGAAAATTTCTTGTTACGTGGATGGAGGTGCACGATGGGCGGTTGTTCGGTGATATTGCTTCCACATTTCATGCTATCCTGATCGAAAAAACGTAGACGTCTTTCGATTTTGGAATTTTACACATTCCAGTCGTTAAATTTACTCTGTGGTTATGTATTTCTTTATACGAGGCATCGTCGGGAAGTTCCTGTTCTCTTGCCGCCGATCTACGATCGTCGGCTCATATTTGGTTTACGCCTCACAAAGAACCGCATTAGGGGAGTCGAAATGGAGAAATATAATTTTTTTACAGGCTGCTTAGGGGAATACCGTAGCGGCTAAATAATTCGAGGAATTTTATTTATTCACTCTGTAAGCTGGTGAAAGCCCGAAATAAATTATCTCTTGTCCTTTATGCTCTCCTTTTGATAACAGTCTGGTGTCTTGACCTGGAAGTTCGAACACGTTGTAAGGTTAACGCCCGGCAATGCTTTGCAAATGTATGTGTTCCTGATCCAAATATGTAAATTTTTGAATTATCCAGAAACGAAATTTAACTCCAAAATAATGAAATATTGTTTATTGAATTTTGTCGATTTGATAATAAATTGGAACCAAATAAAAAAGACAGATTACCGCACCCACTCTATTTGGAATTCACAACACTCGACACTGTATGGATTTAGGATATTTTAACAATTAATGTATCGATTGATTGGTATTTACATAAAATCAATTTAATTTCTTACACAAATACATTTATTTATTTAATTATTTTTAATTTATTATTAACGGACAGTTCAGGTTTACACAAGAATTGAAATAATATTTTTTATCGGCAGAATATATAAAATGTCCAGTGGCGGGTCTAATGGGAAGGTAAAGCTGAAAAACAAACAAAAAATACAAAAATTTATGTTGCTGTTCAAATGAAACGTTTCTACTTAATAAAGTTGATCACAGATCATAAACAAAAATTATCATTAGCCTTCAAACCGGGGAGTCTGGGGGGTATGGAATACCCCCCAGTGCATCTTAATCTCTAGATTTCTTTGATTCGCCAGCGGTTTAATCTGTGTAATTGGATATTCTCGAAATCATCAGTAGAGCAGAAAATTTAATAACAATTTTAATAATTTAATATTCCAGAATTTCAGGGGAAGCTATGCCTCCCTTGCCTCTTCTGACGAGCTACCGCTGTCCCCAATTTTTCTTGGAGGTACTCGTATCTGTCCAGGTTCCAAGCATTCTCAGGGGAATGGTCTTAAGTCGACCCTAGGCTGGGCAAGGATGGATATTTGGAAATTTTAACTTTGAACGCCGATCACAGAGATATGAAGCAATGAGGTACCCCAGGATTTTTGAGATATCCGCACCGAGAGAAAAGATTGTTTCATTTAAATACAAAACAACAGATTTCTCTGTGCGCGTCAAATATTTTGAAAAGCCATCAGGTCTTAATGCCATGTTTTATGAAAACCTTTGCAGATATCCATGAAGAAGGCACCGGTGGCCTGCCTTTATTTCAATTTCTCCATGATGTGTTCAGTGAGTTGTAGAATTTTTTCGCCTGCTTATTCGTCTGAAATGATTTGAATCTCCGCCAGGACTTTCCATCGACTTGAAAAGTTCCTAAAGGACACAGGGCCTATTTTCCAATTAGACGCATTAGGCACATACCCAGGGCCCAATGGCCAGAAGGCAGTGGCGTAACAAGCAGGTGAGAGACCCGTGTAGGAAGTTGTTAACGGAGGCCCTGCTTTTATAAAAGACAAAAAAAAATTGTATACAGTACTCGAAATTCCGACGATTTCCATGCAATTCCAGTAATTTCCAAAAAATACCTCCCCCCCCTTATCTAATTTTATTAAATAAATTAAAAATTATATAATTTAATTTTCTGAGATTAATCTAGATTTCCTAAAATATCTTAGAATTTTCTGTGAGTCCCCACTTCACAAGATGTTTTGGATATTTTTCTATTTCCTCTAACTTTCTACATTTCCTAATTACAAAATTAGTGACATTTTTATGAGGTGTCTTGGAATTTTCCAGAATTTCTTCAGATTTCCATTCACTAGTACACACCATTTTTTCCGGCGATTTACCCTTAGTTTTGTACTAACTGGAAAACCGAAGGGAAAATCGTGATATACAAAAGTAAAAAGAAATCCAAGCAAATTTTAGGGAAATTCTATGAAATCTTAGTAAAACTTAAGAATGCTTTTCTTCTCAAGGAAATCCCCCATACAATGACTTCATAATTTTGAGATTTTTGCACAAAATTGTGTGCGAAAGTGTCTATCCCTGGTGAGAAAAGTAAAAAAACAAACAAAATAACATTTAAAATGGAAAAGTAAAATATGAAATGCAAAAATAATTTTTCCTAAAAATGGTATTCGTTCTTTTCTTAATTAATTTAATTAATAATTAATTTTTTGACCTAAATTATAATTTATCTGGGGTCTGGGGGGAATTTTACTGTATTCTGTGGGGTGTTCCACACCCCCCAGACCCTCCGGTAAGAGTCCCCGATGAGTAGATGTATTTGGTCTAAGAGAATAAAAAGTTTTCTTATGAAGGTAAATCACACAACGTACCTACACACACACACATTTGGGTTTTCAAACCGGGGGGTCTGGGGGGTGTGGAACACCCCACAGAATATAGTAAAATTTCTGGTATATACGGAAATCACAGTTCAATAGCATGGCAATCATTTGAACATAATTCTTGAGAGCCTGGAGGTATTATGTACCTCCCCAAATTTCAAATCTTATCTAGTTGTGCACCTTCTATTTTTGAGATTTTTATTAAGATTGAAAAAGTCACAGTACAACTGGGGGTCCTTTCAGCCGAGGGTCCGCGTGCGTCGCACCCACCGCACCCCGGTAGTTAAAAGAAAGAACATGAAATCGTAAAATAAAAATGTAATTCTGTTAAAAAAAAACAAAAATTGGGCCTTCGATGCTATTAGTTAGGGGGCATCCATTAATTATGTGAGGTGATTTTGGCGATTTTTAGACCCCCCCGTCCCCTTTGGTGAGATGTCGTGAGATTTGGCTCGACCCCTCCCCCCCTAAACGGCTCACGTAATTAATGGACGTCCACTTACATTCGAATATCAGGGACCCGAAAATTTGCTTAGGTTGACCCTAAATAGGCCCCGCGTCTAAATTTTTTCCTTTCCACATCCAAGAGATGCTACTAATGCCAGATTTCTTCACCTTGAGATATCTATCGGATAAGTATAACTATAATGATAACCAATCAAACAACTGTAAAAATTTGAATTGCGGTTGTTTGATATCCGATAGATATCTCAAAGTGAAGAAATCGGACATAAGTAACTCTTCGGTACTAAAGAACTAATACTATTTTGGTCCATGAATAAAGAGTAAACCGTGCACTGGGGGGTATTCCATACCCCCCAGACCCCCCGGTTTGCCAATGGTTACACAGAAGCTCAATCAATATTTGAACTTATAATTATAAATAAATAGATTTAACCTCGGACCCGTTTTATTATGGTTTCTGCTATCGATCAACGATATTCAACTTCCGGGTATGCAAAAATAAAATTATGTACCTACTTACATAGTAGGTACCCCCCCCCCCCTAATGAACGCTTTTAGTTTATTCCCAAATTACTCAGAATATAATGCTACTTATTAAAAAGTTTATTGTTTTATGATTGCCAATTCCCAATTTACATCAGGCACAGGAAAATAAGCTATTAGCAAGTTCCTGCCAGGTACCTATCCCAGGCAATTTACAGACAGGTACCTATCAGGCTCCGGCCAGCAATATTTGGGTATAGCCAGGTATTTTTTTTTTAAATTAATTTTGACCTTGACTTGTCAATTGGCCAGACTTATATAGAACCAATTCTTAAATCCACAACGTGTTGATGCACACCGGAAGGCCGAGCTAAGAAATTCTGCCAAGTCCGACATTCGAACTCAGAATTTCCGCTCTGTAACTCAACCAGCGATTACACCAAGCCACTGCTGTGGTTATGGCCAGGTAATTTCCAGGGAAAAATGTTACTTATTTGCATATGTGCTCGGCAGTGGTTCTATCTCTTTCGATGCCCAAAGCTTTAAACATATTTTGGGACCTCTGCAACTTATTAAATTTTTAATTTAAGTTAAAGGACACGAAACAATGAGGATAAACCGGGGGGTCTGGGGGGTATGGAATACCCCCCCAGTGAACACTTTTACTTTATTTCCAAATTACTCAGAATATAATGCTGGAGATTAGATCCGCAATTTTTGAGGTCTGGCTACTTCAAGAATGTTTAAATTTTGAATTTAAGTTTAAGAGACACAAAACAATGGCGGTCCTCAAGACCTACGGGCGTAGAGGAAAAATAAAATTTCTTGTGCGATCAGCAGCTGAACCAGGTTATTCCTGGTCATGAGAACCAGTCATGAGACTTCTAAAATTGCTTATACTTTGAATTTAAGTTTAAAAGACACAAAACGATTGGCAGATAAACCGGTGGGTCTGGGGGGTATGGCATACCCCATCAGTGCACGCGTTTATTTTATTCCCAAATCGTTACGCCTAACACGTGCCTAGGGCCCCAAAGGAGAAAATAAAAATCAAATTCTGATAAAATAATCCAAAAATTGAGCCTTAGATGCTATTAGTTAATTCGAATTTCAGGGTCCCGAAAATTTGCTGGAGGCTAGAGCTCAATCTAGGTAAAAATAGGCGCCGAAAGGACAGGATGGCGTTCGTGATGAAAACGATTGCTTTGGTTCTTTGTTTGGGGATTTGTCTTCGTTACTGAGGGTGGGGGGGCCGCAGGATTGGTCGGTGGTAGCTTCCAAGCTGATGGATTCTGAAAGGAGAGATTTTCTAGTCGACCTAGCTAGCCTTTTTATGGCGTCTTGAAGAACAGGAATTTGCTCTCTCTACAGCGAGAACGGTTTTCTCCAGAAAATAAACAGAAGGTTCATAATTTAGCATTTTTAGCATTCGGCCAGGGGCCACGACAATGCATTGGTGAGTTAAATTGGCCACAAAATTGAAACTTTTAAATTTTTCAAATTTTAGGCAGCCGACTGGCGATGTTAAAAATTAAACTGTTTCTGACAATTTTATTGAAAAATTACACTTTTTCGCCAAACAGCAAAACCAAGCTACCAATGAAGCTTCACAGAACTAATGCTATTCTGATTTTTAAGAACACTCTGTATGTGGACGCCGAAAAACTATCCAAATAAAGTACTAATGATTGAAAATGCATTTTATTCGAAGGTAAGGTAGCAAGTAAGTCAAAGTAATTAATATGTGTACAGACCCAGGTTTAAGATACCATTGCTCTCCTCTGATTAACTATTCGAGATCTGAACAAATAAACTTTTTATATCAAAGTTTTTAACAACAAAAAAGTTTGAAACAGATAAATAGATGTTTTCAAGGTTATCTCTAAAAAGGACAAAGGTTAATATTTTTACTATTATAATTTGTAATCCTATTGATAAAATATTATATTTTAAAGAGTCAGTGCTTGAATTTGATAAAAAAATAGGTAAATATTCAAAGTTCCTTATAAAATAGAATAATCGAATTGGATTTTTGTTGTTCATTTTTCAAGCGGTCTGGTGAAAGTTTAAAAAAATGTTTGCGATTTTACTAATTTTGTTTCTGATTTCGATCATTTTGTACTACATGTACAGGAAATTTACATATTGGAATCGGTGTAATATAAAACAGGTGCCATTGGATGTAATAGGAAGGAATTTCGTTAATCTTGTATGTAGAAAAATTCCTTTGTACGAAGTTAATAAGAGGTTTTACTCATATTGTAAATCACACAACGATAAATATCGGGGCTTTTACATAGCCCTAAAGCCGGTACTGTTCGTAAGAGATTTAGATCTAATTAAGCGGATCCTGATTAGCGATTTCGATCATTTCACAGATCGCGTGTTTTACATACACAAGAAAGTTGATCCTATGAGTGTTAATTTATTGGGCCTGAAAGGTTCCGAGTGGAAAAATATGCGAGACAAACTGTCTCCGGCTTACACCCCCAATAAACTGAAGATGCTGTTTCAAGTGCTGGAAAGCGTCGGCGATAATCTCAAGGAGGTTCTGGACGAAGCCGCAACCGACTCCCAGGTTGTTAATTTTTCCGATATAAGCAGTCGGTTTGTGGTGGACGCAATCGTAATGTGCATTTACGGAGTCGAATGCAACACTCTGCAAAATCTGAACAAGGAGTTTGAGTATCATGCCAAAAAGGTCCTGGGGGGCAGCACAATTCAAAATTTAAAAATGATCCTGTCGGTGTTGTTTCCCAGCATATTAGAAAATCTCAATATTCCATTTAATAGTGAGGAAATCCAAGACTTTTATGTCAACATGACTAAACAGACTGTCGAATATAGAGAGGCGAACAGCGTAGTGAGGAAGGATCTGATGCATTTGCTGATTCAGATGAGGAACAACGTCGACATTGACAAGGAAAGTAACATCGAAAATCTGAGGAATGGCTTGCAGGAAAACGGATCGAAAAGTTTAACGATTGAACAAATTGCTGCTCAGATCATGGTTTTCTTCGCAGCAGGATACGAAACGTCTTCCACTGTAATAACCTTTTGCGTTTACGAATTAATGTGCAACCCAGAGATCCAAGATAAACTAAGAAGGGATGTAAACGATGTGCTAAGGAGACACGACGACAAATTATCCTACCAAGCTCTAACGGAAATGACCTACATGGATATGTGTCTATATGGTAAGTTAGCTTAGGTAACCGGGCAGTCGGTGCAAGAGTAAGCAAATATACAAAACTGGCCCCAGTGACGGCGCCAGCATTTTTGAAATGGGTGGGCAAAAATTAAGCCCAATATATTTGGGGTGAGCAGGAGCACACAAAATTTATAAATAAATTCAAAAAAATACGTTATTGAAATAAGCACCTAAAAAATTTGGGTGGGCACTCCAATCAACAGGGTGGGCAACTGCCCACCTGGCCCACCCCTGGCGCCGTCACTGACGGGCCCCTAAAACAAAATGTATTAATTTAGAATTTCGTATATTATTTTAAAATCTTTTTTTTGGGATTTACTACTTAATTTTAATTTTTTGGGAGGGGACAGATCAAAATATTTTTTAGAATCTCGTTAATCTATTCGTGCGCGTCAGTGGTAACCGACTGAATAAATAAATAGATATTAAACAAATAAATAAAAATAATTAAAAGTTATTAAAATTTTAAAACCTCTTTATCAAGGAGCACTTTAGGGACACAATTTGTGTCATCCTTGGGGGGGGGGGGTAATTGCCTCTTTGCCCCCCTCTAAATACGCCACTGCAAGGAGCCCGATTTAGTGACTTAAGTGCGGGTAGGGATATCTTGCTGCCCTCCTACTTAAAATCCAGAATCTAGAAGAGTGCACTGGGGGGTATTCCATACCCCCCAGACCCCCCGGATTACACCAATTATTTTGTGACTTAAATAATATGTTTTGAGCTTTAGAATCGGAAAAAACTGGTTTCGCAGATAAAGTCTAATAGTTATTAATTATATAAAAGAATTATAAAGCCTGTAATCCACGAGAAAAAATGGGCACTCGAGGCGCAGCCGAGTCACATTTTTTCGAGAGTATTAAAGGCTTGGTAATTCCCGAACAAAATTCAACGTTTTATTCACGACCATGACCAAAACCACAAGTGAAAATTCTGGTTTTGAGAAACTTCAGATTTGACAAATGTATTTTGATCAAGAATATCAAGCAATATAGTATTATGAACTCTAATCCACTAGTAAGGACCTCTAATCCTCGGAAAACGAACGTATTAAACCTTCTTAATATTTATAGTGGTCGTGGATAAAAGTAATTTTATTTTTGCACATCGAGGAGTAAAAGTCTAAACATATTATAATTGGTGTAATCCGGGGGGTCTGGGGGGTATGGAATACCCCCCAGTGCACTCTTCTGGATTTTAGGTGGAAGGAAGCCACTAAATGGGGCCCATTGTACTACCTCCGATGCAGCAGCTTTCCGTCCTGTCACTGTAGCCATCCTGTCTTCAGGATGAATTCGATCGAGACAGCTGCATCGGTAGTAACATTTTGTGCTGAATATCAACTGCGAGCACGTTGTGGCAGCACAAAGTTCAGCTATTGAGCTGAGTCAGCTGATGATATTTAGTAACTGATGCAGTTAACTAACTAACAATAACTAACAATGCAGTTACTGAATCAGCTGATATTCAGCTTCAGATTCAGCTTCCACTTTATGGAGTAACAACACAAATACTTCAATGTGATTGGCTCTTACTAGTTTCAGCCTAAGCAAGGCAAGACAAGTAACTCCATCTGAACGCTGCTTAAAAGTCAGCTAATTTGTTGACGTTTAAAAACAGCTGAATTTTAAGCACAACATGTTACTTGGGGGGGGGGGGGGAGTGGCGGTGCAAGTGTATTTGGAATTTACTACCCTTTATAGTCCCCTTTATTGATATCACCGCCACTGTAACCGGGGTGGTTAACTCAAATTTGAAGTTATTTCTAATGTATTCCATGTTTAGAGACAATGAGGAAGTACACTGTTGTTCAAGGAATAATTCGTGTTTGCACGAAGCGATATAAGATACCAGACGAAGATAAAATCATCGAAGTGGGAACAGAACTTATAATTCCAGTTGGCGAAATCCACAAAGATCCCACTTATTATCCTGATCCTAAAAGATACGATCCCGAACGGTTTTCTCCAGAAAATAAAGCAAAACTCCATAATTTAGCTTTCTTGGGCTTCAGCCAGGGTCCACGATATTGCATTGGTGAGTAAAAATTTTTAATTAAGCAAAATCCAAACCTGTATGTTGTCAAATTTTAGGCACCCGATTGGCTATGTTAAAAATTAAATTGTTTCTGGCTATCTTATTAAAAAATTACACTTTTTCGTCTAACAGTAGAACCGCAATGCCGATGAAATTGCACGAAATGAATGCTATTCTGATTTTTCAGGACGATCTGTATATGAACATTGAAAAAATAGCGAATTGAAGAAATTGTTTATATAGATTAAACCTATATATGAGTTATACGTATAGCATACGTTTACGACTCCGATGGGAAATGACCGATGCAGGTCGCAGTATTAATTGTAACACATTGAATAAATTTGATTATTGCATTTTATTGCACCCTTTACTGTTGAAAATATAAAATCTACGCGGTACATGTTTTTGTGGTTTACAAAAAAAAATGATTTGATGGTAAGTAGTTGGTACACAAACTATAAATTTTGTTAAGTTACCTCTATAACGTTTTTGGTTGAATGACAAAAATTTTAATAATTTATTAGGCCTTAACAGCTACAGCTTTTTTAAAATAAAATTACATTTACATTTCTAACGATCACTCAACAATTATCCATTAAAATGATCTGCATCTACGATCTAAGATATGTACAAAGTTTCAAGTTTATTTATACATAAAATATAAAATTACGATGAGTATCGTTGATACAAAGTATATTTTAGAACCGTAATTTGGCACTACTCAGGTGAAAATACATTATACTGATTTGACGTTCTGTGGTTGGCGAAAAAATAGTATATGCACCGACGTCTTAATTTAATTATACATCGAAATGACGTCGGTGCACTCGACCCCAAGTCTCGGGTATGATAAAATCTCAAAAACAAAGATCATGGAAACTCTTTTTAACCTTCATTTGTGCCAAAATAATATTTACATTTTGGTCGATGTTAAACATTTTAAATTCGAAAATATGTACATCAAAAGTTTAGACCTCTTCCGGTGTTTCCAAACCCAACGTCAAACTTACGAACTTGTCGCGAGGTTTGGAAAAGTTTGATTTAATAAATTAAAAACATCAATTGCAATAATTCCTAATAATCTTCTATTCGAGTGACGTCACTCGATCAACGTCAAGTGGGGTTCCCTTTTTTTGCCGTTCCAGCCATCCAGATCTTTAATTGGGTTTTACGAAAAATAATAATCGAGTGGTTCGACGCAACGTAACCCCACTACTTTATTTTTTAAGTGAATTAAAAATTAACTACGACAGATAATTGAAAGATGATCCACGGAATGTTTGCCAGCGACGACCATTTATGGATAACACGACGGCAACTTGAAGAGACGTCGAATCTTGGCCCAAAGTAACCCCACTTTACGCTTAATATTCCCACGTTTTCATTTGCGATCCCAGCTTGCATTATAAAACCAGGAAGATTCGTCCCTGGATTTACTCCAATTTGTTTCTAAAGGGGTTTCCTAAAATCAAAAATAAGGAATTAGGTTTGGAATTTTAGAAAATTGCTAATCGCAACGGAACTTACCCCGAATTGGGAATGACTCATAGGACTAGGGCTAAGATAATCCATGTTGCTGTAATAGGGGTAATTGTTGTAGCAACTGGTGGACGAACTACTTGTGCTTAGGGCGACCGTTTGCGACGAGCACCAGGAGCGATGTTGATCTAACGAAAGACTATCGATGGAAGCCGGCGACCAAATACTGGAATTTGTGGAATTGGTATAAGACGTCGAGGCTATCTAAATTTAAAAGAAGTTGTTAAAATGTTTGAGGACCGCCGGAGTAAACCACTTACGGATGGCGAACTGGTGTTGCCAGTGGTGGAGAGTAGCACAGGCTTGACGTAGTTCGGACTGTCGCGTAGATGTGGCGTTGTGTGTACGCTGGGGGAACTTGAAGAGCTAAAACAAAGTTTGAAAATGATTTATTCGGTTTGGCCTTTTGCGCAATCGAAATGTAATTCGGAAGTTGACGTTTTAAATTAAAATAAAAACGTATGGCAGGTTTACCTCGTATTGGTATTGTTGTTATTGTTAGAAATAGGGGTGGGCGAGGATTTATTGAGGACGGTTGATGTTTTATTTCGAATTCTGGTCGTTTTTTCGACACTCTGTTGCTGGTTATGCTGCTTTTGTTGTTGTCTGCATTTCGCCCTCCTGTTTTTAAACCAAACCTAACAAATAAAAAAGTCCACACTTAAGCTCCTTAAAATAATTTATATTTTATTTTTAGTACATCGGAATATTATACCACCACTGAACTTTCGACAATATGACCCCGAAAAGTTTAAAAATGCATAAGACTACAAAAACTTTCTGGATATATACTATTTTTGTAAAACAAGTGACAACTAATAATGAAACTTATACAGGTTTTCCAGTAACTTTTTAGGCTTCTCTGTGTTATACTGTAACAAAGCTCTATTGATTTTTGTATCGCAAATACGATACTTTTGTATTATTTTACAACTCTTTTACCTTTCTTTGAAAATCCTTCAAGTTTTCCTATAATTCGCATTTCTTTGGTTTTTCATGCTCATTTCGAAAACCTCTCGACTTTAAATTTTTATTAAATTATATTTATTGCAAAATAACTCTCGTGCGCTTCATATTGGCTTCAAAATGTTGGAATAACATTTATTCGTTTCATTTCAACTATCAAAAGAAGATTAACTCCTGTTCGCTGTATTTAAAAATAATTATGAATATTTCAAATAGCTTTGACCGCTAAAACTACCGCCAATATAAACCAACCAGAAATACGCACATTTTTTGTTTTTGAACATTTTCGATATCTTGAACCGTTTTCGAGATATTGGAAAAAAACTAAAATAACTCAAAAAACTTTTTTTGAGGGGGAGGGGGGGTAAAATGACAAAAAACAAAAGAAAATCGAACAGTAAGAAACAGTCAATTTGATTTGATCTGACTTGATTTTGACCATTCGACCAGCTTTTGTTTTTATTTAAATAAAATAAAATAAATTAAAAACAAAAGAAACTTCAGAAGTAAAAAGTAGTCAATTTGATTTGACTTTGACTATCCGGTTTTCTATCGCTTTTATTTATTAATTTTACTATTTAACTACCAATAATTAGAATTTGTAAAAAATTAAATTTTTTACAATTTTTTTTATGATTAAAATAATCAATACAAATTTACCTTTTATTGTGAATACACAACTATGCCAAATTTCAAAACTACGCAGAGAAAACTGTTGTTTTAAAATATTCTTCTTGAACAGAAATTAATGTTCTTTCATTTCAAATATTTACTTCCCCTTTAAAACAAAAATTTTGTTAAATTAAAAAACAATCTTTTTTCTCTGTGTATGTTTCATCTATAATTGTTTAAAAAATTGAAAACCATCCCAGCCAGTGAAGTTAAATAAAAAGCAGACCCGGACTGCGATCTATAACTAAAATAATTGCTATATTGTTAATTTTGAAGATTATTATGCTGTTCCTCCTGGGGGGGGGGGGAGATTTTTTGATCTGTTATATAAGAGCGGATGGTTAAAATAATTGAAATTGGCAACTTTGAGTGCTCTTTAAATCAAAAAGAGGATCATAAAAAATATTTGTTTTCCGGATTCAGAGAGAGCTACATAGCGTAAGCAATTGATCGCACTAATCACTAGGTCTCGGCTATATGACAATGATTCGTATTTTTAAACTCTTCATATTAAATTAATAGAACAAGATTTTCCCAAATCCGACTGCATTTCGTTGTGATTTAAGAGATAAGAACTTAGATTTCTATTTTGCAAATTCTAGGTTTTAAGAACAATAACATCGGTTTTAAAATACAAATACCCCCCCCCCCCGCCCCCGAAGCATCTAATGGTCACAAATCAAAAAACCCTGTTATTTTTAAAATTGATTTCCCTTTGACGTTTCAACTGCGCAGAGAAAAAATTGTAAACTGGAGGGTCCAGAGACCGGGGGGAGGGGATGGGAGGGAGATTTTTATTAAATTATTATTAATAATAATTTTTAATTTTAATGATAGTCCGGATTTATAGGCACTAAAAAACTTGAAAATATGAAGGAAAAAATGCTGGATTTCAATAAATTAGTAGAAACTAATTAAATAAATAAATAAAATATTCAAAAACCAAAGTGAGCCTCATCCTCAAAAAGTTTCATTTCAAAAATATTTCTTGAGACTTATTCATATTAAACAATAATTTGTTGTTATTGCTTATTTCTATATTAGGAGTATTTTATTTCTAAGGATATACTCTCGCTGTAGCCTGTACCGGCGCTATATAATTCATAATTTTAAATAATAATAATAATAACGAAAAACAGGATTCCCACTCGTCTGGAAAACATGGAAAATCTGCTTCTGCTGGATTGGTCCCTAATTTCTTTAAGGAATTTCTTATTTTTAAGCGAAGTCTGAGAAATTAAATTTTCAGTCAAAGAAAACAATTTTTTTTTAATTTTAAAATAAATTTGTTTTTAAATTTAAATTTTTATTAATTAAAAATTAAATTTTTTAATTACAAAATAAAAAAAATTTTTATTTTAATTTTAAAATTAAAAAAAAATTTTATTTTAAAATTAAGATTTTATTTACCTTTTTATCCTTTTAATTTTTTACTTAATTTCCTAAACATGAATTTGTAAGCAAAGAAAAAACTACATAATATATCGACTCAGAAAGGCGTAAAACATGGTTTTCTTTAAAAAAAAAACCGGGGTCTGCGGGCCAAACTGAAGCTTAAAGATTTGTCGTGACTGGAAGAGTTAAAATTGAAGTAACTCTTCTGTTTCAGAATTCAAACTCTTTAAAATAACAAGTAAAGAGTGCACTGGGGGGTATTCCATACCCCCAGACCCCCCGGATTGACACCACTTAATTTTATTTTTAACATGATTAGCGTAAGACCTGATTATTTCGACTGTAATAAAATTAACCAGTGTCAACCCGGGGGATCTGGGGAGTAACTCTTCTGCTTTAGAATTTAAACTCTTTAAAATAATAAGAAAAGAGTGCACTGGGGGGTATTCCATACCCCCCAGACCCCCCGGATTGCCAACGATTAATTTCATTTTAGCATAATTAGCGTGACACTTGATTATTTCAACCGTAATAAAATTAACTGATGTCAATCTGGGGGGTCTGGGGGGTATGGAATACCCCCCAGTGCACTCTTTACTTTTTATTTCAAAGAGTTTGAATCCTGAAACTCCCTAAACTAATTTTATTACAATATAATGAATTGTGATATAATTTTATTAAGGTCAAAATAATCAGGTGGTCAAAATAATCAACTACTAGTTCAGTTCAAGTTGCCGGTGGGGGAGGGGTAAGTTACAGCTGAACGAAGAATTGATCTTCTAGAGATTCAAACTGCGAGATCGACTTAATCATTTACAAAATGTGCTTTTATCAAATTTGCTATAATAATTGAGAAAACGACGTTAATTAGACGACATTATCACGTTAAATTAACGTTTATAATGGGTGTTTATTTCAAATTTACAATTTTAATCCATAATTAAGCTCATAGAATTAGTAGGGTAAATAATATATTTTGTTCTGAGAGAAAGAAGAGTTTCTATGTGATGATAAAACCGATCAGGTAACATACACATAAACCATCCCTCTTTGAAGCTGGGGGTAACTTTTTGTACATGCATATATATGTTATCGATCGATTTGTAATTTTAAAAATATTGCAGTTTTTGCAACAGCAAACTATAAAATTTGATTGTTGGTTTGGTTGTAAGTATTAAAGGTAAAGGAGGGCCGAGCGAAAAGTGGTACGCAGCCCTCGAGTAAAATTGAATCGAGTCGAAACAAATTGGAGATATAAATGACTGAGTTTATTTTTATGAAATTGAAAGAGGGTGCATATGTATAGCGCACGTAAGTGAAAAAGAAAAGGCGGAATAAAATAAACATGGTAATTTGGACGCCCCCAGTGTTAATAATAACAATAGCCAAAGGCGTTACGTGCTTTTGCATCCTTGTGAACGGCTAATAAGTTAACGACCGGTCGACTCCACAATCGACTTATTCAACTCGAGAATGGATCACTTTCTAATGGTCGTTAGTGATTTATAGTGGCTTACATTGTTAATTTTGTTGAATTGCGTTCAAACCATTGTCCCGCCCGTTTGTATCTCATTGTTGGCACACGTTTGAGATAACATGCGCTTCCGCAAATTACACCCAAAGGTTCTTATTAGTTCCTACACCACTTACTTGGACTCTCGATTCGGGTAGATTTATTTTCAGGGCTACTTCTTCTCGCATGAATATATCGGGATATCTTGTTTTCGCAAACAGCGATTCTAAAATGTCGAGTTGGGCTCGCGTGAAGGTTGTCCTTTCTCGTCTCTGCTTCCTCTGGTTACCTGCAACATTCAATTTTGGATTAGGTACAACATGGAAGACCGGCCGAAGGGTTAACTTACCAGGGTATCCCATCGTAGAATGGAGGGAATCTACGGGAAGTCCGTGCAGACCGAGACCCGGAACTGGATACGGAGCAGATTTTAAGTAGGCCATACCTGCCGAGGAGCTTCCTCCGCAAGTACTTCCAAAACCGGGAAAGGATAATTCGCCTTCGGGATTGCATCTGAAATTTTAAACAAACCCCGATGAGCGATTCGAGAGCCATCCAGCCAAAACCCGCCGCCGGCCGCCCTATACCTTGCGAAGAGATTTGGACTAATTAAAATTACCTTTTGACGATATCATCTGGGGGTTATAATAACTAACTAATAGTAAATAGGGGATGGCACAAACTTAAAATCTTTGATAACATTAACGATGAACCATTAGCGACCCTCCGTTATATGCAATTACGTGAGTATATTTTCTCTTTAAATCCGCATGGTTGGAGTGTTTTTTGTCCCTGATGCTTCTGTGTCAGACTTAATATTTAAAACTAAAATTGTTAGTACCAAACATAAAAAAACAAGCACCCCATCAACTGTTAGTTGTTTAAAATGTATTTATAATCTTTCTTAATCTGGCAAGGAATGAGACGTTTTCTATTGTATTTTAAGATTATGTCGTCGCTAACACCTCTCGTTAGCCAAAAAGGTGTGACAGTTAAAGTCAATGAAATTTGAGACAAATTTATAATAAAGAAAACTAGTTGATGTAATGCAACACCCTAAAAAACCTGGCATTTTAACTTTTCAAATTACAAACGAGCATTCCTAGCCTGTTCTAACAATATTTTGATTTCGACGTTTCTTCCTCATCATCGACTTTCGAGATAATCGTCCTGAGAAAAAGGTATTTTTCTTCATTTTAACTGTAAATTTCAATTTTCCGCATTTATGCAACTATAGGATCATTCCTGGATGAGAGGAATTCACGAAGGGGCGTCGAAAAAGGAGGATACAAAGGGAGAAGGAGTATCCGTCGGCTGCTCACTCCGTCGTAAGTTTTCAGTCAAAATTTTATTTTTCATTTTCAGCTCATCAAATTGCGGTTAAAACAAAACCGTACGTTTTACCCCCCCCCCCCCATCAGGACTTTCTTAGAGAAGTTTTATTCGAATTTTTAGTCGTAAAACAAAAGAACATCTACTTTTATTTGTCGTTGGCCCTAAAAATCCATACTCCCAGTGTGTAACAGGATAAATTTCGTGCTTACTCCAATTTTTATTTCTCTTTTTATTGTTGATTTTTCTAAAAATTGTATGAAATTGCACTGGGGGGTATTCCATACCCCCCAGACCCCCCGGTTTGTATCAGTTTAACCTGCGTAATTTTTCTAATTTTTATTCCTGTCGCAGGAATACATTCGCAGAAGGAAACCATTACATATTTAAAAATATTATTTTTCAGCTTTCGGCTGTTCCGCTATCTTCTGAAATTTAAAAAAGAGGAGAAAGCCCTTTCAACTCTACTTGAGTTGAAATCGGAAAGCTTTGATAAAGCGATCGATTACAGAGCAAGAAAAACACTGAAATATTGATCAAAAATTCATCATTTTTGTGTCGATGAACAAAATTCATCATTTTGATGAACAAATTCATTAATACAATGATTGTTTTTCATAAATACTATGAATATTTCATCAATATGTTGAATGTTGTTCATCGGCGCAAGAATTATGAATTTTTTATCAATTATTTTTTTCAGTGAAGATTTTCAGTACATACGAGCTGATGTACTCGGTTTAGCGCGGTTTTTTTTAGAAATATTTCAAATTATAGATGATTTCGAATGAAACTTTTAAAATTATTGGTATAATAAGACTTGTGAGCTGAAAATAATTACGTTGGCCTATAAATTCGTATCAGAATGTTCGGTAAAAGTTTTATAATAAATTTCTTTTCTTTTTTCTATTCTAATTTTCTATTTTTTATTTCTATTAGTATTCTATTATTTATTTATTAAATTTTTAAATTTAATATTCTATTTTAAAAATTTTTACCGTGCAGTTTCTCATATAAAAAACAATTGTTTCCTTACCCCCCCCCCCCGCACGTAAAAGTAATAATCCCGCATAATTATTAAAATTATATTATTTTTATTTTATAATGAATTCTAATTATTGCTAAAAATAATAGAGGAGTAATATTTTATTAATCACCTTAATCTCCCCCCCCCCCGGGCTTAGGCTAGGTCATAAGCAAATACCTACGTTTTTGAGAACATAAGTTTAAAGTGTATATTTGAGCAAATAATGCATATTTGGGCAACTTTTACTGTTTTTTTGAAGAATTTTAATAGAGAAAATAAAAAATTATTGTTAAATTTGCCAATTTTAGCAATTATTTTATTTAATTTTAAGCAATTTAATTTTTATAATTTTTTAAATAAATAAAAAAATAATAATTTTTTATTTTTTTTATTAAAATTCTTCAAAAAACACCAAAAGAGTCCTAAATATGCACAAATATGCATTATTTACTCAAATATGCACCAAATGTTAAAAATATGCTAAATTTTGAAAATTTTTTGTAGTTCGTCCAGATTTATTAAAATTATTAAATTATTAAATTTGAAAAAAAGTTGAAAAATTCGAAGATTAGATATTTTTTAGTTTGCATATCAAATGCATATTTTTTCTATTTTTATCAATTTTAGTGCATATTTTAAGGAAATTTGGTACGTATAAATCCGAGCTCTAATCGTTAGTAAACAGTTTCGTAGAATCATACAGCTTAAAGTGATATTTTTAAATTTAAAGATTCCAGGAGATCTGGGAGGTACTCCATACCTCCCAGCCCCCGGCCAGACTTATTCGATGTTGTTGAATTATAGTTGAGATATAAGCGAATTAATTCGTTATTGATTGTTAATTAATAGTTAGAAAAACAACAAATACCAATTTACCCAATTTATTCAATAAATAATTAGATTGCGGTTCAGTGAGACGCGTAATAAGTTAAATCCCGCCAATGAAAGTTTATGCAAAAGTTAACCTATATATTAATTTTTATAAACTCTTCGAATAGGCAATTACCAAATCTAAAAAAATATCGCCCACAATTTCTTTATGAAGATGCTTGATCAATAAACTGAGTGAAAAATTCGAGAAAATTCGAGTTCGAATTTCTTGGGATTAGTGCGAATGGTCGTCCGGAAAATAATGAGAAACCCGGTCATCCGAGTTCCACCTTGATTTGTTCAACGACGATTATTGGCCCAGTAGTTAGCTCGATGAACTGCTAACGTAAACTTTCACGTCTTATTTACACGTGTTTCGCTGTTTTTGGATATCGTCAGTTGAGCAAAATTATTTCCAAAATTCTTTTAATTTTAATTTATTTGCGGATTTGAAGAGAAACTTACACAGAATAATAAATTGAGAGCTTGAAATGTATATTTTTCTTGTTATGTATATTGTACTGATTTAAATAAATTAATGCGGAATGCCATTATTTATTCATGGAGTTATAAAATTAGGGATTAAAAAAATAAAAATGAAATAGAAACATAAACACGTGTCGCTAATAAAATTGTCTCTAATAAATTTAAGGGGTTCTTAGTCCCTTATCTAATTTTGCACTTTAGACCCTCGATGACCATCAACTGTCCTTTTAGATTTCGTTCCTTCTGGAGTGCTGAGATAACAAACCGTAAGAGACGTCGGGGCGCCGATGGAATTGATATCGATGTTCAAACCGAAACGATGATTTTTTTCCTCCCTTAATTAACCCGATCGAACCTGCGACGATAACGAAAAGAATTTATCTGATTATTAGCCTTAATCATTAAACTAAGTGCCTGTTAAACGTAAGCACGTGCTTTTGTTTGCCGCTTTGATGTTTACATAATACCATACGTGGTTCGTTAGGGGCGTAATGGCTTTTTGGTCTATTTGGTTAATTAACTAGAAAAATCATTGTGCCTTGTTTGCAGACGAACCAAATATTAAATTTGAACTTACCCAGCAGTAAGGCTGTTTGACCACATCTACCGCTGTCCCTGTAACCAATAAAAAATTACATATTAGGGCAATCGAACAAAAAAATTGATGTTGTAACTACAAACTAAAAAATCATTCCAAAGAAAGTTGAGCTCAAATCTAAACAAGATACAATATAAGTAAAACGAAAAATATGTTTCTAAAGATTTCCGCTTGGTCAGTTCTTGTCGTTTAAACCACCATGAAATTGGCATAGGCTTGTGAAACCTGCCCATTCACACAAACATCTTACGGTTCTAACACCGATAAAAATCTTGTCTACTGCATGAAAACCTTTTAAATTCGTCATTTTATACCTACGCAACTGACAATAATGGCTCATTAATACCTTATTTTCGAACAACACGGGAGTGCTCATACAAAAATTAATATTATTTTTTTTCGGGTAGGTAGGTACTCGGCTTACCACCCTGACAAGTGCAGACACAAGTGTGCGTGAAATTTTTGCAAGAAATCCCGGATACAAAATAAAATACCCAACAGCAAGGCGAGGGTTAAAATAATTGAAGATCTAATAATACGAATTTATTTACGCCAATCATATCTCCCAACCTCCCAGTCTGTAACAATTACAACCACCATTTTTATGCTTTCTTTGAAGCTCTGAAATTAAACAGATCACAACCTCCACAGGTTTGAAAAATCATTTTTACCACCCCCGGGGTTGCTTTCGAATTTTTTTCGTATTTATACCCCCAGACCTCCCGTAGCTTTTAAAGGCTAAAATATTTTTATAAGTTTACTAGTGAGGCATTCAAAGATAGTTATTTTTTGTAGGGTCAAAGTCACTAATGAATAATTTAGAGGGTGGCAAAGGGGCAATTGTACCCCTAAAGCCCCCCCCCCCCTGATAAAAATAATTATTTTTATTTATTTGTTTATTTATTTATTTACTAACTGGAAAGCCCGTCCGCGGACGGGCAGCTAAACGGTAGATCTCTTTTTTAGCGGTATAATAATTAAACATTTAATTTCGTTTCCCGCTACTGGGGGATTCCCAGTTTTTCAATATTTTCAAAGTAACGCAAAAATTTGCTGCACTTTTGCTTAAAAATTCAAATTTCCCGATTTTCCTTTTCCAAGTATTCTAAAAGAGTGGAAATCCTGCGATATGTACTGGAGGGTGTTCCACACCCCCCAGACCCCCCGGTTTAAAATTTTGACTTGATATTTGTATATTATTTTTATTATTAACTTTCAAAGTAACACAGAAAGTTGTTGCTAAACTTTACGAGTAGTAAGGTAATTTTTACCTTTTAATTTTTAATTTTTTCTAGACAAAGAGGTTAAATTTCCCCCATGTTTACTTAAAAATTCAAATTTTCCGATTAGTCTTAATTTTAGTTAGTTTAATATATTTTTCGGTTCGGTGGAGGAGATAGCAAATTTATAATTTTTCAAATTTCGTCAGAAAAAATCGGAAAATTTTAATTTTCAAGTAAAAGTGAGGCAAATCAGAGTGTTTTTTTTTTCACCAAAAAATGACACCCTGTAGCAGGAGCAGCAGCAGCGTGCTGAGATTATATATGTTATTATAATTAATATTTTTTTTTATAATAATTATAAACTTAGAATAAAGTGGGATCGAACCATCTTAGTTTATCTACTAATTTAATAATAAATTAAAATATAAATATTTTGTCTCGCTAGTCAATAAACATACAAGTTATTAACCTTTGTAGAAATTATTCATATAACAAAAGTAGATAAACAAAGTAGATTCTAACTTCTAACCCAATTTCAGTTTTCTTTAATTTTGGATTTAATTTAAATTTAAATTAAATTCCCGGTTTTTCGTGGCGAAATTTGTAAAATTGTAAATTCTCTATCTTCTCCAAGTATTCTAAAGGAATGAAAACCCTACGATATGTACTGGAGGGTGTTCCACACCCCCCAGACCCCCCGGTTTACAATTTTGACTTTATTTTTATAATTAACTTTCAAAGTAACATAGAAAGTTGTTGCTAAACTCAATTAGTAGTAAGGTAATTAAATAAATATGCTTTCGAAGCCGAGGGAAGGTTAAATTCCCCCCCATTTTAGTTAAAAATTCAAATTTTCCGATTAGTCCTATAATCGTAGTTAGTTTAATATATTTTTCGGTTGGGAAAATTGTAAACCGGGGGGTCTGGGGGGTGTGGAACACCCTCCAGTACATATCGCAGGATTTCCACTCTTTTAGAATGCTTGGAGAATCGGAAAATTTGAATTTTTAAGCAAAATATTTTCACCAAAAAATGACACGCTGTAGCAGAAACGTGCTGGGATTTTATGCATTAGGATTAGTTACAACCGACGCGCATGAATGGATTAACGAGATTCTAAAAAATCTTTAATGTGCCCCGCTCAAAGGCACTTTTCTAAATACGCCACTGCCTCGTTCTATTATTTTCAGTCGAATAAATCTCAGTTTAACATCTGCTGTAGAAAAAAAATTTTAACTTCTTTTGTATTTCAGATTTGTTAAATGTTATATTTGATTTAATATAATTAAATTTTCTCTATTTTAATGGAAGCTTTAACTTTAAAGCCGGTTTGGAAACAAAACTACTGATTAATTAAGTTTCTTTAAAAATCCTGTATATGCTGAAATTGGCTGAAATTAAATTTAATTATTTACAAAATTTTTGTAATAGGTATTTGCGCGATGAGTGCGCTCCTGCGGATTTGAAAATGAATGTTTTCCGAAAACTTTTGTGGTATATAGAAAATGTAAATAATAAATTAAACAAAAAATGGTTTCCGTTTGAGTGATTCCGGAGTGGTATCGATTTAAATGAAAATCAATCTCGGGTAGTACTTGATATTTACACTGAGTGATTTTTGTTACGCTCACTTGAATTTATAAAAATAATTCTGGATGTATTAGATAAAGCTTTTTCACTTTTGTAACATCTTTCGATATTTAAGCAAAATAATGTAACAAAACTTGTAACAAAATATAAAAGAAGTCTTTTGAAGGGTAGGTACAGAGATAAAACGACCAGTCTGTGAAGTTTACATCCGCCTCCTTGTTGCAAATTCATTGAACTGTAAATCGATCGATTTGTACTTATTTTATTTATTTAATTGAAGCCAGAAGTATTAAAAGTTAAGTGGAAAAGTTATAACAAAAAAGTTTAAAAAGCCATTTGTCGTTAAGTCTTTCTCCGATCACCTTCAAATTGTAATATCAGCCAATAAATCCACTATCAAACACTCCAAAATCACCCTCACGTGGTTGTTATCAAAAGAATGCTTTCCCCTTTTGCTTTTCGAAAATTTAATAAACACCGCTACCAATGGTACTTGAAAAACCACCACAGATTTTATAATCTCCATTGGTTTGAATATTAAAGCGAAATAGTTCTCTTAACAGTTGGTTATATGAAAGCTCACCAAGCCGATATTACTTCCTATTCATCATCCAGCTTTCGCAAATATTATACAAAATTTTATTAGTTTCCAGCTTCAAAGTTAATAAAATTTTCCAATGTATCTTCAAATTTGCTCACAACCACAAACTTTTACAAATTAAAATTTTATTTGTTTCTACTTCGGAATACCAAAGCCAACGTAAGTGTACTTTCCGAAAATTACACAAAGAATATTCGCTGCAAATTTTAGACCAATCCAACGATTCGTTTTTGAGATATCGCCTATAAACGTTCTAGCGCCGTAGGCGATTCTTGAATTAAATAAAATAACAAGAAGTTATTTGACATATCAACGAAATGAAATAATTTTATGATTCTTCATCTTAGCTTATTTCTATTTATATCATCCGTCATTCTTTTCTTAATTTTTTGTTTACTTATTCCATTTCTTAGGAGAGGTTCTTTCAACTTGTTTATGAAAGTAACCTCCACTTTATACGCTTTTCCTTTTATTTGGAATTTTCTACAACTGCACTACTACGTTATTTTGTTGGCATTGGAGCCGGATTTAAATCTTTTCACAATTTCAAAAAAATTCAGAGTACAACCCGAGTCGTTCTAATAAAATTAACGAATTTTATTTTTTCCACTTTCTTTGGATATGCAATTGCTTAAGCTAAAAAATGTTTGTAAAAAATTATTTTGTGAAAATACTCAGTGACTGCAATATTAACAGTCAAAGTACAAAAAGTGGGTTAAAATCTGATTTATTTGCAATTTGAGCCGCTCGCACATTGATAACTTCTACACTATTGAACCGATTTGATTTTTTGTAAATTTTTTAAACAGATAATTTGTTATATCTAAAAAAACTATTTATGATTTTTTTTGGTAAAATGCTTACCGGCTGTGCTATGATCAGTCAACGTCTAGAAAAGTTTTCTAGAATTGCGTAAACCCGATTTAATAAAAGAGAACAGTTTCCATCGTTCTAATAACAATAACTTCTATAAAACTTAACAGATTTCAATTTTTTCTAATTTCTTTAGATAGGCAATTGTTTAAGCTAAAAAATGTTTGTAAAAAATTATTTCGTGAAAATACTCAGTGACTGCAATATTAACAGTCAAAGTCCAAATTAGTGGTTAAAATCTGGGTTATCTGCAATTTGAGCCGCTTTCACATTGATAACTTCTACCCAAGTGAACCGATTTGACTTTTCGTGAATTTTAGAGATAGATAATTTGTTGAAGCTAAAAAAACTATTCATGATTTTTTTTGGTAAAATGCTTACCGGCTGTGCCATGATCAGTCAAAGTCTGAAAGATATGTTAAAATTGCGTAAACCCGATTTAAGAAAGGAGAACAGTTTTAATCGCTCTAATAACAATTACTTCTACAAAAATTAACCGATTTATTTGTTAAAGCTACAAAATATTTGTTAAAATTTTTGTTATTAAATTTTGTGTAGGTAATTCTGCTATTGAAAATTACATAAACCCGATTTGATAATAAGAAACAGAAAGAACATTTTCAACCGCCTTAATAACAATAACTTCTGGATAAATCACCCGATTTTAATATTTCTTGGCTCTTTCGACGAGCAACTGTTAAAGCCAAAAAATATTTTTAACAATTTTTTGGTTTAAATGCGTAGTAACAGCATTTTGATCAGTTGAAGTGCAAAAATATGGTGAAATCTGGTGGCCGAAGTAATAAACAACTTGAACCGCTCTCACAACAATAACTTCTGTAAAAGTTTACCGATTTTATTTTTCCAAAGCTCTTTGAATAGATGATTACTCAAGCTAAAAAATACTTCAAAAGAATTTTTTGATTAAATAGTTGGTAGCTTCGTTATAATCAGTCAAAATCCAAGAATTATATTTTCGAACCTCGATCGTTGAAATTACAATAACTTCTACAAAAGTTAACAGATTTTATTTTTCCTTAGCTCATTAGACAGACAATTGTTAAAGCTAAAAATTACGTTTAAGGCGTTTTTGGTTAAAATATACGGGGGTAGTTCGAAAAGCTGGCTAAAATCTCAAAAACAGATTTTATGATTGATTTTTGGTGCAGAACCGCTATTATTTCAATAACTTTCATAAAAGTCAACCGATTTAATGTTTTGTTAGCTCTCTAAACAGAATTTGATTGCGGTTGATATTTGATGTATTTAGTTTCACAGTATTTAAAACACGGGAGGTACTTACTCCGATCCTTCGAATAAAAGAAGTCGTAAACAACTTGAAGAGATTTCATAACAATAACTTCTACAAAACTTGACCGATTTCATTTTTTCTTAAACACTTTGGGCAGAAATATGCTCAAGTCAAAAAATTATTTATGAAATTTTAATAATAGTAATAATTTCTATAAAAATTAACCGATTTTACGTTTTCTTGACTCCAGAAGTTAATTTACCCGCACAGTTTTCGAAGTAATCTATTTTAATCTTCAAATCACTGTTATAAGAATCTCCTACGGCGCACTTTGTTTAAATTAACTTTTATGCCAACAATATATTATTAACTTTACTTTAGGCCCTGCAGGGATATTTTTATAGTTATAATTTGTTGTAATGAACAAAGAACTTCTACAAACACAGCTGCAGTTAAAAGATCGCAAGAAATTGACGATATTGATTAATATTAAACTTTAATTCTATTTTAATGTTAATTTACTCAACACTGGATTGAAAAAAAAACATTGCAACTGCCGCAATCATCAACAACCCCTATTCGGTTGGTTTAAAAAGTTTACCGAACGCGTCGCATCCCCGAAAAAAGAACAAAATGTTTTCGAAAATGTTTCACAAGTCACTTTAATAAAAATTAAAAAAAAAAATTAATAAAATTTTAAACTTGGCTGGTGCTATATTCCACACGACGGTTCCGGTAAAACTGAATTAAGCAAACCTAAACGGCACTAGTAAATCCAATATAATCATAATATAATGATAATGCTATTTACTGAATCCCTGGATTTAGTAGCTAACTAATCGTCTTATATAAATTTTGCCTCTTTTTCTAATCCCGACCAACCGTTCACCTTGTACATACTTGTTTTTGGTTTTTCAAAAGCACAAAAATGGGTCTGGCGATTTTTTAAAATTAGCCAAAATAACGGTAAGATGATAAAATTATCGAAAAACAACACTGATGGATATTTCAACAAAGAGGTCGTCAAGCTAACCGTCGCACTTTTGGTCACATAAATTATTAATAAAATGTTTGCATAATTTAACATTTAACGAAAAGAAAGAAGAAAAAAGTTGATTTAAGCGTAAAAAAAAAGAAAGAAACGAACATAATTTAAAATTTTTGAAAAATTGCTGCACAAAACCCGGATACACAAAAAACACATTAGTCGTGGCCAATCTGTGCGGATGCATTTTCTAATGAGATTAAAAATTATAAATCGCACAACTGCAATAATTGAAGAAGAAAAAGCCGCAACATTTATAAAACTTTTGCACGATTTGAAAACAAAAATTAGAGTAAAGGAACTCACCTCGGATGAAAAAGAAAAGAAAATTGTTTATAAAAAATGAACAATTCTTAACAATGAAAAGTCAATATCTATATATATGTATGATATATAATATATATGTATCACTCCATCTATTTGTTCACTTAGTCAAACACAATACCGAGTTAAGCCTCAGTACTTAGTGTAGATAAAACCCGAGTTTAGCGCAAATCGGTTTACAGTGGATTCTCTAACTATATACACGCTCCTAATACGAAAGCTGTATTAAATAAGTAGAATTGATCCTAACTTTTCGTTCTACAGGACACGCCTCAATATACAGTCGGGAAAGCTCGTAGCGCGCATCGCAGTTCAGCAGGAAAGTCGTTTTCGTGAAGCTTTCGCTAACCCAAAAGCTCAAAAGTAAAAAATTTTCTTAATTTTTTACGTTCATCACGTTTTATTCAAACTTCGATTTGCCGATTTTATTGTGCCAATTTTTGTATTACAATCTTCCGGGTTGGGAGCTTTTTAAGCTCACCCTTAAAACTTGGAAGCAATAATTTCTGCTAGCTTTTATCCCATAATGCTAAACGGCTTAAAATTATATAGTTTACAAATATTTTTCTTTCGACTTTTTGTGTTTTTTATCAGCTTTCAATATCTAGGCTAAAGCTGCTTAATTTAAAAACAAATCAAACTTCCAAACTATCTCCACCGATTCGGCTACTCACAAACAAAATTTTATTCAAAAATCGGTAAAAACCGCCGAGTTACTGCCAATTACATACAATTACATAATTTGATATGATATTCGAGATATCTCAAAAACTAACAGTCCGATTGATGTAAAAAGTTACATAAATTCCTTGCTGTTCGGCCACTGTCCTGTCAACTTTCCAAAAAACAGAAAATCTGATTTATAAAATTCACTTCTGATTTACAAATTTATCAAACTGCCGAGGTTGTGCAGCCTGAAGGCCGCACTGTCTCATCATTACGTCTGCCAAATATTCGTAAACAATTAACGAAAGGGTGAGTTAGATTGCCAAGGTTGTGCGGTCTAAAGACCGCATTGTCCCATTCGTCGTCAGATTGAAGTAAAAAAGATAAACAAAGAATTTTGATTTTAAGAAAAAAGAATTTGTTTTTTTTCGGTTTGATCTTTTCATTGGGGATTAAAGTGGTTGGTTAACTTTCGATATCACAGCATGGAGATGGAGATCGTTAAGCTTAGGTTGGCAATAAATATAAACCCAATGAAAGGTGAGCTAAATATAGATATTTCTGAGGCAAATCAAACAAATTAAATTGCTTAGGTTTCGTGACTTGAAGACCGCACTATCTTGTCGGGATATCTACTACCAAATTAACTTTTGCTGTTCTGCCACTGTTCTGTCATTTTGCTATTAGATGTCAATTTAAAGGCGGCTACAAGAGGGGTAATGGGGTAACTACCTCTCCGTAATCCATGAAAGATCAACGAAATCTACTAAATTTTGTTAAAATTAAAAAAAAATGCCCGAATCAAAATATATTTATTTACTGCCCCCGCCGCCCCAGCTTTATATACCTCCTTCATGAACTCTGCCTGAAACCGGCACTTTTTCATTTTATAATATTGTCATTTTCTAATGTTCTGATTTCCCAAAAAGATTTTCTTTTGTTTTTTTTAATGTTAACTTTTAAACGGAAAAACGTAGCATCGAAAACTCTAAATAAGTGATTCGGCGAAGTCTCGGGGGGGGGGGGGGATTATCACCTTATTTATCCAGAGCCGGATTAAGGATATGGGAGGCCCGGGGCTAACTGTTTTTGGAGGCCCTTTGGTCTTAATTATTTTAACAAAATATGCCCCAGGCAAAAATTTTTGGGTTTTCAAGGTCCACATGGGTTAGATCAAATGTAAAATTAAATCATCAAACTTTGTTTGTTGAAGTTTAATCTGAACTATAACTTTGGTGATTTAAATCTTGTTCCTTCAATTTTTTTGAATCCCCTTTAGTCCCCCTCCCCCCTTAATACGGCTCTGTATTTATCCCCCCTTTATACATACAATGGAAATATTCATTGAACGAATAAACTTCAACCAATAATTACAAAGCAATTATTATTTGCTGTACTGATGAAAATTTCGTATTATATAATTATTACACTGTAAAAAATTGTTATGTAAATTTACATAGAAAATCATTGGCGACTTTGTGACCTATGATAATCTATATAAATATACATAAGTATGTAATTTTACATACCCAAGTAATATGTAGTCATATGGGAACTGTAAAAATATTAGTTATATCAATGTAATTTCACAAAATGTTTGTAAATTTACAGAACAGAAATTAATTTTACATTGTCTAAATCAGTAAATTTACATTGCGCTATTATTTTTACACAAATTTATTAATTTTACTACAACATTCTACATACATAGTTTTTCAACGTAAATATATCGACGGGGCAATGCGGCCTTCAGGCCGCACAACCACGGCAATCTATTTTAATACCTAAAACTTTCACTGCTGTCGTTCTTTCTGTTGTTTATTTATGTTTTATGGCTTTGGCAATTTTCAAGTTATTAGAGTGAAACCTTAGACGTATTTTTCTGATATCTCAAAAACTACCAGGCCGATTGATCTGATATTTGCGGTAAGGGTCCTCGATGACATTTTGTAGAGGTGTACCAACGATGGTACGGATAGTGCTATCCACTATTCTGTAATAAATTATCTCACAGTTTAGTAACTGTCTGTTTAGATTAAAATTATTTTTGAGCTTTGTTTGACTACCGCTGCCGCTGTTTATATTACTAAAAATTTAAATATTACTTTTTTCAAATTTTCAGATTTATAGAGTAAGGTTAATTTAGAATTCTGTTAACATGAACTTGTTTATACTACATCCAGAGATGTATACAGGATATTTTAATATTTTATCTGAAAACATCTAAAGATGGAATCGTCATTTAGAGCAATTGAAGTCGAAAAGTCAGACTGCTAGTTAGGAAATAACTTTTTAGCCATCCACATTTTGTTATAAAACTCGAGAGCAATTTATATGGTCGATTGTGTTACTGGAAAATTGAAAATCTCCCTACTTTCTAAAGCTCTTCTCTCTAGCAACCAAAACGCAGAAAAGCTTTTCGTAGATATCCTTATAGTCGTCCTAGCTACGTTTGAAGGAAATTTTCGTTTTAAGCAACGTTTATTAAAAACCAATCACAGAAACCTTCGTAAGCCGAAGTAGTGTTGTCGTTGAGAATAAGAGGAAACTGCGGAGGTGAGCCAATTTTCCTCTTCAAATGATCGCATCTGGACTGTCGAGATGCTCAATGCAAAATAGCTTAAGAGGAAAATCGATGGCGATTACGAATATTTAAGTACTGAACAAAATACACCAAAATCGATCCTGAATGAACTTGAAAATAATCGTCAAATGTTCTCGATAGAATAACGCACGTCAACCCTGATTCTCTAGTGGTAAGAGTTAATCCCAGTTTCTATCTGCATTCCACTTGCACCATCAAAATCTATTCCATTTTTGGCTTTTGTATTCATTTAGAAACAGAAATTGATTTACAAATTTCATCTTGGATTGGTCCCCAAAAGTTCACGTGACCACGCAAGCGTAGTTAACTGGTAGGCGTTTAGACAAAAGAAGGCGCGGCCTCATCATGATACATTACAGCATCTCGTCCTTCACGAAACTTTATCTCCTATCTTTCAGGAAGACAATTGTTTGGGAAATGAATTATTATTTATTTATACCAAAATTAGGTTGAGATACCCGTTACTTCGATACGATAACCTATAATCGCAAGCCACTTTTTTTCTTTTAGAAAATAGCCTATTTTATCGTGTGGCCGAAAACAGGATAACCAATATTTCGAAATTTTCATAAAATCGACCAACTCGAATTTGTTTTTATATTTTTTATCCTAATATGCATGTTTTAATTCTGTATATTTTAAGTTACGCTTAGTGTGTTATTAAGGAAAATTAATATTTTAATGAAAATTTTAAGTGTAAGAACGAACGTAATCTCTTAACTTCAAACGTTGTTTGTCTTGGTTACTCATCCATAACTAAGAAAATTAAAATGATTTAAGAGCAACCTGGAAATTTAATAACTTTTACTCCAAACTTTGTCATTTAATTTTGTTTCTATTGTTCGCATTTTACAATTAATCGCAAAACTAAAATTCATTAAAATTTAATTAACTTTCTCTAAACAACAGGCAAGCGAAAATATTGAGAGACTTTAGATTTTAGAAAATGTGCCTGCGTTACTCACCTACATTGGATGTTCCAAATTTTCTTTAAACTTACTCTGAGCAGATGGAAAACATTGCAGTTTAAAAATTGCAATAAATTATCAAATTAAATTTTTTTGTTAATTTGGAAAAAACAAAAATTGATGGAATCTCCTCAAGGTAAAAATGCGCGTCACTTCTTCACAACGGTATCCCCGGTGTCTTCCACTGATTTGGATAAATTTTAGGTATGTGCGGGAGAGCATCGAAAAATAAGAGACCCCACTTCAATTTTTGATTTTTTAAAAATTTTGAAATTTTTCTGAAAAATTAAAAAAAATTTTTTTTTAAAATTTAATTTTTTTATTTTGTAAAAAATAAGGGTTTCTTATTTTTTTATGCTCGACAACATATCCAAAAGGAAGAAAATGGGAGATGTAATTTATCTCGAGATGGAGATGGATGATGTGAAAAGCAAAAGCCGCAACACATAAACAACCTTGACAGACCTACACAACCTGATCAAAATAGAATTTTTGGTTAAACTAAACTAATGAACCTACCGATTTAACTGAAACATTTTCTTCTTCTTACAGTGCCCTTGCTAAAATAAATATTAATGGTTAGCAAAATCACACAGTTGAAACTGCTGCAGTCTGGGAGGTTTGGGATGTATATACAAATTCGTTTTTGAGAAATGTATGTTATTAGCAACTAAGGGGAGGTCCATTAATTACGGCAATTTTGGCGATTTTTCAATCCCCCCCCCCCCCTGGCGAGATGTAAAATCATTAAGATTCTTTGTTTTACTTTCTTAATTTAACCCAATTCCTTCGCAATTTTACAGTTTCTTGCGAAAAAAAATTACGTCATATTTGCTGAGACCCCCCTCCCCCCACGCGAAATTTGATGAGATTCTGGTCGACCTCCTCTACCCTCTAAACGCCAACGGTCTATAGTCCTTTAAAAAATATTGAAACTGGATTGGGTTCCCCCTCCTCTCACCCCTCTCCCAGGTCACCCAGTCTCTAACAGATTAACTCGTGGGTGTTTTTTAGCTGTAACTGAGCTTTGTTATTCATATGAAAAGAATATTAAGAAAATGGCTTCAAAAAGCTTAAAACTGATGTGGGTTTTAGCCATTAACTAAAACTGTTTTCCTTGTTTCTCAACCGCAAGTCCAAAGCAATTATGCTCTTATTCTATATTTTTATTCTAACTAAAGGAGGTTATTGTAAAGAAGAACGGAAGCTGGAGTAGATCCTGGCAATGTTCTGCTTACTGTTCGCTGAGATTTCGCAAACAATCTCTCAAGAATTTCATCCTACGTCCTACCGACCGCTCTGTCTGATGATTGAAAGACTTTGGGAGGAGATCTAGAGATGCAGAGATTAGCGAGATTACTGCCAAATATAGAGAGGGAGTCTCTCCAAAATGTGGTAAATGCCCAAACTTTCGAGAATATACAAAGAAGATTGGCACTTAGAATTGTCAGGACTTAAAGACTTAATAAAAAGGTTAAGTTAAGTTAGGTTAGGTTAAATCCTCAGGGTCTATTTTACCATTAGGCGCATTAGGCCCTAAAAGAGAGAGTAAAAAATGGTAAAATAAAAATCAAATACTGATAAAACAACTCAAAAATAGGGCATTCAATGCTATTAGTTACACTTGAAAAAAATAGGACCTGATTCCAAGATTCACTGAAAGAGGGAGAGGCAGTATACTCCGAAAACAGATTCTGAAAATGGGAAACGCTTTTGGCTAATAAAATTTTAATGAAGTTTTGTAAATCATAAAACTTTCGGCTTTGAAACCGGGGGGTCTGGGGGGCATGGAATGCCCTCCAGGACATCATAAATTGTGTTAAGTTGTAAGTTTTATTTCACTAAATTACGAGTGGACGAGTCCCCAGACCCGCTGTAAGTTTTGGTTTTGAAAGAGTAAAAGCTTCTTTTTTAATATAATTAATCCAAAAATATGCGAACAAACTTTCCGTTTTCGAAACTTGGGGGCATGCGTACTGGCGGCATGCCATCTAGTACGTCAGTAATTGAGTTGAAATTGTATTCCAATAAATAACTGATGCACTGGAGGGCATTCCATGCCCCCCAGACCCCCCGGTTTCAGTAACAAAAAGTTTATGGCCATATTTGTTTATTAATTTGATTAAATTAAGAACTCTCAGTCTTTCAGGACCAGAGGGGCCCGAAAAGAGAGAGCTGAAAATAGTAAAATAAAAATCTTATTTTCTTTTCAAACTACATTAAAATCTGCGACAAAATGATTTTATTTTAATTTTTTAAGGGTTGATGTAGAAAGTAGCAAGTTTTAAATTTAAAGTAACACACTGTTGTGAAGTCTACGTGCGTCAATGTATTTTTCCCATCAAAATACATTAAAATCTTGCATCACAGTAATTTATTTTCAAATTTTTAAATCAAAAGATTTTATTAGAAGTTAGTTTAATAGGAAAGAGCAGTGTTGCCAACTTAGGGGTTTTCCCCCTAAATTTAGGGGATAAAAAAATGAAACAGATTTTTTAGGGGGGTTATATTTTTAGAGGTCTTTCTTCCAAGTAATTGTGGGGGTTTTAGGGGTTTTTGATTTGAGCTTTATGGAGATAAATGTTTGAGAGTTGGCAACCTTGGGAAAGAGGCTTAGCTATTAGAATCTAACTCTACACCACTCAGACCGGAATAGATCATGTCTTTGGATGATTTTAATACAAAATTTATGAAAGAATAGACAAAATTTCATATCTGTCATCATTGCGATTGATAGTCATGGAACGCTGCACAGGTGCCACAAGGACTTTTCCAAAAGTTAAACTGAAAATGAAATTACAATGTTTTGTGAAGAAGAAAAGCCAGAGAGCGTACAACTCAATTTGAACTGGTACAAACCGGGGGGTCTGGGGGGTATGGAGTACCCCCCAGGCAATAAAGTATGGATTTATTAGCTTTATAATAAAATTTTTAACTCAAATATTATAAAAGACTTAATTTTTAAAAATTTTGGAGCAAGAAAAATCCTCTATTAGCGTCGGATAGATATATTTGAATGTAAAAAATAGAATTTAAATTTTATTTTTATTATAAAAGCGAAGCATTGAAATCGAATAGTTAACGAAGTGAATGAAAATAAAATTTCTAAATCAAAAATCAAACATGAAAATCCTATTTGGCATCATTGAACTGAAAAATATCGGTGCGTTCGATATCTGTAATTCAATAGAGCGAATTGAAAAGTCAGAAATTTAAATTTTCTTACTAGTAATGATAATGTGGTTAGTTAAGAGTTCCCTTTGACGATTCTTTTTGATCTTGCGATCGTTTTCAAATGTAATTGCTAACTAAACGAATAAACTTAATGTAATTTTTGCTTTGAGTAATTGATATAAAGAATTTTTCTCTATTTTTAATAATACCCCCGGTCGACGTCGAAAGTATATTAAATATCAATCGATAGCCTCCGATAATGGGTCACATCGGGAATACTCTTCCTTGTTGCAGATTTGCAAAAACAATTTTACGCTATCCTATCCCCAGTGATTTATCCCAACAGAAATGCTACCTCATATTAAATTATATGACAGATGGTACCGAAATAAAATGTTGTTGGTGGTGAGTTAACCATCCCTTAGCTTTATCTCTGTCCATCTTCCCGTTTTCCGATACAGCCGTTTCGGTCCTATCTAAAGATTATCAAAAATTAATCAAGAATAAAGCAATGCTTCTGAAAAGCACGTTTATATTATGTGGTAAAAAGTAATTTTATACTAAGGATCCCTCGAGACGTTAGGGTATTTACCCCCTATTATAGTATATTAGTTAGTGATTAAAATTTCATTGAGAGGCAGAACCGGACTGCTCATTCGAAAGCTAAAAATGCGAGATATTTTGCACACAAAGAGAATTACACACAATTGTGCAAAAAAATTACACAATTGCGTACTTTTTCTGCACAATTATTTCTCTCTGAATTAAAAATGTTTTAAAATCGAAAAATGGAAAGTTGATGATGTTTTTTGTATCGGAGATGTGGCGATTACATATAAGAGGCATGTCGAGGAGGAATTTGTAAGGTTTGAAAGGAAAAAATGCGAATATCATCAAAGATATATCAATAATTTGTATCTGTAAGTTAGCTGTCAAGAGTTTAAATGAAGTTATAGAAACTTGTGTTAGGGTTATAAGGTCAAGTAGGTGTAAAACGTGAACGAGCTTATGACACTTTGCCAGTCATAACAACATCGTTAATAATTACTGACGCCTATTAGCTACCTCATTAATATGCCGAAGATGTGCGCGGCGCACAAAAACAAGACTTTACGGCTTGCGTTGTTTGATTCAATTGTTTTTCGGTGGAAATGTACAAATGTAGGAAGCTTTAGAAATGCGTCTGAAAGTATTAGGACTTGTGCCAGTCATTCGTTGAACAAGTCCCAATGGGGCCAAGTCCAACAAGCGATTCTGATTACTGTCCTAATCCCTACACAGCACGCTACTGCCCCTACTAATTGTAATACCTCTACACTTTATCTCCTCTTACGGCTCTTATGTATTGAACTACACTGTATTGCGGCCCACTTCATGTGGAAATCATCATTCTCTCGTTCGGTTTTTCCACCAAAATTATTATGCATTAAACTAATCAAAATCGAAACTTTTACATGGGCTTTTAATCAATAGATACACTGCTACAAGAGAATCGTGCTTGTAAAGTCGAACAAATAGCATAAATTTAGAGGATTAGGCTAATGATATTGTTAGAATTGTATGGTTGTGGGTCACTGTAAGAAAACGTGCTTAGAATTGAAAAAAGCAATTTCGTTATTGTAATATACAATGGCATAACATTTTGCAGAAATTCAAATTAGATTGTCGATTCTATCGAAACTTTTTCTAAAACAGGTTCGGACTGGCAATAATTTACCTACCGGGACGAGCACTATTTTTAACTGGGTAGGGCCCTAGGCTCTTGCTGTTTTTAAATAAAATTAATCCAAAAATATGCGAACAAACTTTCCGTTTGTTGTATTCCATTATCAAGTTATTGAGTCAATAAATAACTGATGTACTGGAGGGCATTCCATGCCCCCCAGACCCCCCGGTTTTAGTAACAAAAAGTTTATGTCCATATTTTTTTAGCTTTTATTTTTCACAAAACCTTGCAACTTCATTTTCAGTTTAATTTTTGGAAAAGTCGTCGTGGCACTTGTGTAGCGTTCCATGACTATCAATCGCAATAATGACAAATATGAAATTTTGTCTATTGTTTCATAAATTTTGTATTAAAATCTTCCAAAGACATGATCTATCCCGCTCTGAGTAGTGTAGAGTTGGAATCTAAGAAATAAGCCTCTTTCCCAGGGTTGCCAACTCTCAAACATTTATCTCTATGAAGCTCAAATCAAAAACCTCTAAAACGCCTACAATTAGTTGGAAAATCCCCTAAAGTAAATAAATAAATAACACTGTATAATACTTTTTCAAATTGTTATTATACCACTATTTAATAAACAAAAATATAGAAATATTAGAAATCAAAAAATCCCTAAAAAGACTCCTAAAAATATAACCCCTCTAAAAAAATCCCATTCCACTTTTTTATCCCCTAAATCTAGGGGTAAAACCCCTAAGTTGGCAGCCCTGCTCTTTTCTTGTTAAACTAACTTCTAATAAAATATTTTGATTTAAAAATTTGAAAATAAATTACTGTGATGCAAGATTTTAATGTATTTTGATGGGAAAAATGCATTAACGGACGTAGACTTCACAAAAGTATGTTATTTTAGATTTAAAAATTGCTACTTTCTACATCAACCTTTAAAAAATTAAAATAAAATCATTTTTTCACGGATTTCAATGTAGTTTGAAAGAAAATAAGTTGGCAGAGTTTACACAGTCCACTGTTCAACTGGGTAGGGCCCTAGGCTCTTGGAAATTTTCGGGCCCCTGCAGTGGCGTAGCCAGGAATTTCGTTCGGCGGGGAGGCCCACTACCCCAAACTATTTAAAAAATAATTTTTTTAAGCCGGACAAAGGGTTTAGGCCCCCCAGCATCCCCCTGGCTACGCCACTGGGCCCCTGATATTTGAGTATAACTAATAGCACCGAAAGCCCAATTTTTGAGTTTTTTTTATCAGAATTTGATTTTTATTCTCTATTTTCGGGCTTCTCTGGCCATAGGCACGTGCCTAATGCGTCTAATGGTACAATAGGCCCTGTTGAGAGGTTAAGTAGATGATGTAGTCTAGTTTGTTTAAATAAAATAAATGCGTGCACTGGGGGGTATTCCATACCCCCCAGACCCCCCGGTTTATCCTTATAGCTTTGTGTCTCTTAAACTTAAATTCATCATTAATTTAATAAGTTGTAGAAGTCCCACAGTATGTTTAAAGGTTTGGGCATTGAAAGAGATAGATCCACATAGTTGAATTTCGTTAATTGATAGCAGAATCCATAATAAGACGGTCCCGAGGTTAAACGTATTTATTTATTATTTTATCTTCAAATATCGATTGAGCTTTAGTGTAGCCATCGGCAAACCGGGGGGTCTGGGGGGTATAGAATACCCCCCAGTGCAGGGTTTACGCTTTATTTATGGACCAATAGTATTAGTTCTTCAGTACCGAAGAGTTACTTAGTAGCCAGTGGCGTAACAAGCCGTTGAGGGACCAGTGTGGGAAGTTGTCAACGCGGCCGGTTTTTATGAAAGATAAAAAAAAAGAAAATAATAATAATAATCGGATATAAAATAAAGTATAACAATTACAGGGTTGCAGGGTTCCCACTTGTTTGGAAAATCTGGAAAAATAAGGGAATTTCTCATTTTTAGTACCAAGTGTAGGAAATCAAATTTGCGTTCGAAGTAAACAATTTAATTTTAAAATTAATTTGTTTTTAAATTTTAAATTTAAATTTATTTTATTTAAAAATTAATTTTTTTTTTTAATTTTTTTGATTTTAACTTAATTTTAAAATTAAGATTTTTTTGCCATTTTTATTTGCTTTTTTATAATGTCATGGAAAACTTTTATTCTTTGTCAGGGAAAACCTGGAAATGTCAGGACTTCATTTGGAAAATTTAGTGGGACGTTATACCCCACTATTGTAAAACCGGCTTGTATAGGTTAAAAAATACAGTAATAATTACTATTTTAGAAAAATTATGGAATATGGGGTATATGGGTATATATACCCATATTGGGTATTTATTTTTATATATTGGGTATTATTCGGCAACTCTGATTGCACTGGCGCGTATTCCATAACCCCCAGACCCCCGGTTTCAAAAGTTTATGATCTGTGATCAACGTTATTGATACCATTTGAATGATACCATAAATTTTTGTACAGTGAATTTTCATTATCTTTCGTGATATATTTTCAGGTTTCTCTTCACTTGAAACCGGGAAGAGAACTGCTGCGAAGAAATACCTAAGGAATTTTGCAAAAATTCAACGAACTAAAACATTCGAAATCCGAGTAAGCGTACAAATTCAGGAAAATTTTTGGAAATTTTGAAAGAAAGAAAATCCAAAAAAATCTTAGAAAATCTAATGAGGTCTTGGGAAGGGGCCTTTATCCTAATACATAAAATACCAGCACGCTGCTCCTGCTCCAGCGAGTCATTTTTTGGCGAAAAAAAAACATTCTGATTGGTCGATTTTTTTTCCAACCAATCCAAACCGGGAAATTTGAATTTTTTGAGCAAAAATTAGGGAAATTTAACCTTCTTTCTGTGTTGCGTTGAAAGTTAATTTTAAAAATATTAAGTCAAAATTGTAAACCGGGGGGTCTGGGGGTGTGGAACACCCTCCAGTACATATCGCAGGATTTCCACTCTTTTAGAATACTTGGAGAAGATAGGAAATTTATAATTTAACAAATTTCTCCAGGAAAAACCGGGAAATCTATTGTTTTTGGGCAAAAGTGAGGGAAATTAAAACGTTCGGCTAAACAAAATTAGAATTTGAGGAATTTATTTATTTTTATGTTACTATAAAAAAAAATTTAATTGCCCGACGGCACATCAAGTTAAGGAGCAACTTTTTGCGTTACTTTGAAAATATTAGAAAAACGGGGAATCACCCAGCAGCGGGAAACAAAATTAAATGATTATATATTATATCGCTAAAAAAGAGATCCACCGTCTAGCTGCCCGTCCGCGGACGGACTTTCCAGCTAGTACTAAATAATTGTATAGAATATTCGCTTGACTTTACCGTTGGTGGTGCTCATTACGCTACCGAATATCAAGAACATGGCGACTCTATCTATTACGTACAATTGATGTTGTTTTGAGTTTAATTCTGAAATGATAATTCACAAAATAAAATACCAAAAGAAACCAAACGTTTGGTTTTAAGCCAAACTTTCTATACCAACTATACGTATTAGATTAACTTATTATTTTTCCGCGCGGTGGCGTTCGTTTAATGTAAATCGAGAATAATCAAAGAAAAACAAAATTTTTATTATTTTATTAATTTTAAACTTTGCACCTTTTTAGTTTACCAGAAGAAATGTAAGGGCTAAAATAATAAAATAGATGGGGGAGGGGGCGAGATGGGGGAAAACGGAGGTCATATTCGGATTCAGGACGATAATTTACATATAAGAATCAAAAAATTTTATTTGCGGATCACTGTTCAGATCATTAGGAGACGTCAATTAATTACGTGATGAGTTTAGGGGAGGGGGTCGTGCCGAATCACACATGGGGGGTAGGGGGGGGGTCTCGGCAAATATCACGTAATTATTTTTTCGTATGAAACTGATGTAAAATTGCGAAAGAACAAACTGGGTAAAATTAAGTAAAAAAACAATTTCGCCCGAAGGGGAGAGAGGGGGTCAAACCAAATCTTACGACATCTCACCAGGAGAATCAGAAACCACCGGGCAAGTCCTTCCAACGGCCCCAGTCTTCGAGAAATTAATTACCTACAAAATAACTCACTTAAAATAAGAAATTTTTCACTTTAGTGCCGGCGACGAGCGGCGCTAAATAAAATAAAATAAAATAAAATAATTTTTTTTTCGATAATTTTGGAAAAGGAGAATTTCCAGCATTGGGAAGCAATTTCGTAATAGGAGTAAATTTAATTTAGAAGAAACGTTAACAACTGGTAATTCGAAACCACTGTTTGATTGAATATTTTGAAAATTAATCCGAACTAACAATGGCCACGTGCAGTCGTAACTTGGTACACTTGTAATCTATTTTTCATAGGGCGCACTCCTCTCTCTAATATTTCTCTAACATCTTTTATGTTTTAGTCGAGCGTGCGAACAAAGTACTTTTACTAAAATAAACACTTATCGGGATTCCTTCGGCCCCACCGAAGACGTGGAATTTAAACCACGACACTGGAAAACTCTAGAATAAGAGATAGGATAAAATCTTCCCAATCAATTGTTTTTCACCACAATAGAATAATTGAACATACTACCAATAGGCAGATAATCAAGTACCAACTACTAAACACCAAACAGTGAGCCTTAGACACGTGACAGGCTAATGAATAAGACACGTGGCGTTTAATCTGCGTGATCTACTTTGCCAATCATGGACACGTGACTTGCGTGAGTATATAATATTATTGCCGCGATATTTTAAAAAAACTAACATTTTTAAAACATGTAAGATGTGCAGTCGGTGTTCATATATTATCCAACCGATGGATGCACTCATGGAGTCTCTCGCATTTCTAATGGAACCAAGTAATCATCTATTATTCACTACAGAATAATCTGTCAAAGCGGCAGTGTTAGCCTTATCTTCTGTATACACGCCATTCGGCCACTTTATTATTTTATTACTAAACTTCTATCAGAACTACGTTAACGAATTGAGCGTTTGTCTCATTCGAAGCTGATTAAGGGATGTTCAGTGGAACGGCAAGAAAAGTTTCGAGACCGCTGATAACGGTTTCGCTAATATCATTATTATTTTATTTTGAAATTGCAGAATCTTGCCGAAAGCTCATTGTCACTTTTTCGGAGAGACAACATGAAATATGTGGGAGTTCCTGTATACCAAAAGGTACAAAGGTCCCAGGGCAACAATGACCACAGGAAGAAAAGATCACCCTCGGATTAAAAAAATTGTAAAAAAGTAAATAATTTATTGCCATTAAATTTTCTAAATTCACGCTAAGTAATCTAATGGTCCTCTTATATAGTTTTGATTTGATATCCGGTGGGATCCGTGATGAATTTAATGTAAATAATATCACCTACCTGAATTATAGCTTCCTGACTATTGTCAAATTGTGTGAATGCGACCCCTAATGTACCCCTTAAGCCTGCTCAATGGCAATAAATTATTTTTTAAATATAATATTTTTTAGGTAATTAAAGTTAAACAGTAAGAAAACTTGGAAAATATGATAACTTGATACGGATTCGAACCCTACAGCACCCTCGCTGTGAACGCCAGTGTTAAACAAACAGCGCTGCCGCGAATAATTAAACATCGAGGGTAGTTTTTATATTTGTTTATAATGATAGAACCGCCACATGTACTTCCCCTTTTCCAAACAATTTTTCTAATTTTTATTCTAATTTTTCTAATTTTTTTCGGGTTTCTCGATTCCTTGCGATTCTGCCTGTAGTTAATTTTTGTTTTCATTACCCATAAGGCAGGAAAGGCGGCTGCCTAGGGGCCCCGATAATTATAGGGGCCCCGTGAAAACAGATTTTTTTTTTTAATTTTATAAATTTCATTTCCCTGCTTTTATCTTTTTATACTGATTTCAGCGTCTTTGAACATGGAGTAATTTTATTATTTAAAATTTAGTGCAGGGACGTGCTTAGGGGGGAGGGTCGCTTAAATTATGGCATTCCTTTGAAAAAACGCGAAAAGCTAAAATAAAATCTCATTCGTATAATTCTGAGAGCAGACTTGTTGGCGATTTCACGACTACTCCCCCCCCCCTCCTCAAAAAAGTAGGTTCGAATTTTCTAGAGGGCCCAGAAAATTCAACTGCCTAGGGGACCACAAATGTTTAATCCGGCACTGACTATACAAGATTACTGGAAGGTCAAGCTGACCCTATCAAGACAATTTTTCGCTTATATTCTTAATTATTTCTTGTGGGTTGTCCTCACAGGGGGATTTAGAGATTACGGCATACCTCCCAAAAATTGACAACTAAAAAACTCTTTAATGTAAACTAAAGAGTAAGAATTTGAGTAGTTCTTCTGCTTTAGAATTCAAACTCTTTAAAATAAAAAGTGAAGAGTGCACTGGGGACCCCCAGACCCCCCGGATTGACACCTGTTAATTTTATTTTAGCATGATTAGATTGACACCTGATTATTTTGACGGTAATAAAATTAACCGGTGTCAATCCGGGAGATCTTGGGAGTAACTCTTCTGCTTTAGAATTCAAACTTTTTAAAATAAAAAATAGAGAGTGCACTGGGGGGTATTCCATACCCCCCAGACCCCCCGGATTGACACCTGTTAATTTAATTTTAGCATGATTAGCATGGCACCTGATTATTTCGACTATAATAAAATTAACCGGTGTCAATCCGGGGGGTCTGGGGGGTATGGAATACCCCCCAGTGCACTCACCACTTTTTATTTTAAAGAGTTTTAATTCTGAAATAGAAGAATTACTTACTTACTTACTCCTCTTACTCCTCCGGTCACGACAAATCTTTAAGCTTCAGTTCGGCCCCCAAACCCCCGGATTTGCACCTTTGATTTTTATTTATTTATTTTTTTTATTTGTTTATTATTTATTCATTCGGTTACCACTCATGTGCACGAATGGATTAACGAGATTCTGAAAATGCTATAAATAATTTTTTTCTTCAGTAATTTTTAATTTTTTTTCAGTTAACGGTAGCTTAGCAACGCATGAAAACTTTAACTTGAGTTTAAAACTACACCTACTTTTGTTTAAAAATTTAAGTTATATTGGAATTGGATCAGTAGCGAACTGGTGAAGTTAATAGTGCTGACTTTAATTTAAATTATAAAAATAAAGAAAAATCTCCTGTGGCTTTCGCTTATAATTTTTTACAAAAAGCAAGGTAAGACCCATTTAAATAAAAATCGACGTAATTTAAAAATTCTGAATTGACGTTAGTGCAATCGACCCTAAGAATAGAAGGCTACATGAAAAAAATTTGGACAGCTATTAATCTAAATACCAAAAGCGTTGCACACTCAATTTTACGGAATTGTTAATTTTACACTCTTTTTTTTTCAAAAATTTCGGAAAAATCAAAAATAATTTATTAGGGGTAAAAGTAAATTACTTGCTTTTTAAAAGCAATAAAATAAAAGTTAGCAATCGGCTATTGCCAAACACTCAAAAATTAAAAAAGCTCGTTTCAAGTTAATTTTTGGAAATGCGTGCTGTATTTTTGACGCGCATGGTGAGATTAACGAGATTCCTTGTTTTACTTTTTACGAAAATACTCATTCATTTTACGATTTTACTTTTCTAATAGTAAACTGTAATCTTCATCAAATCTAAAATTGCCAGTTTTTTTCTAATAACTCGAAAACAGGGAAGTATCCAAAATGTCCAAGAGATTTTACTTTTCCAATAGTATCAGTTTTTCTTAAATAACTCGAAAACGGTGTGAGATATCAAAAATATCGAAGAGACCAAAAATGTTCAGCGTAAAAATAAAAACATAATTTGTATTGAAAAATTTTTTTTATCTTGCACCGTTTTCGAGTTATGGCGTTTGCTTTTCTCATTCGCTCACAATAGAAATAATAGAATACTTAAACTTCATCAAATCTTTATTTTAGACGTACACGGTAAAACTATATTAACAACTAATTAAAATATGTAAAAAATTTTTATAGTAGCAACATTAAAAGAAGTCTTCGGTTGCAATAACCACTTTGCTTACAGAAATTACTATAATAAATAGAGTAAAACTATATTTTTTAAATAAAGCAAATTTAAACACAGTAGAAGAAATTCCTAATTTTTTTTTGAGATAATGAAACTCACACATTTCGATGTCGACATACCGCGGCGTGATTTTATATACAATTTATTTACATAGGTCTACTTTTATGATAAAATATATCAAAATATGATCCTCCACAGTTAATTTTCTATAATTACTTTGTACTTAAATTATCTTTTAAACTATAAAATTTAACCAAAAAGTATCAAAATTGATTGTTAAAATCGGGTTCCTGTTTTATGTTATCGCTCAGCGATCTCGTTCTGCCGGATTCGTTTGTGTGTTGAGTGTGGTACAACGACATGTTCGGTTCGGGCGAGGGTAGTTGCAAAGAATTCGGAATTCCGTGATGTACGCCCATGTTCATGGCAGCGGCGGCGGCGGCGGTGCTGCCGTTCATGTGCAAGTTATTGTTATAGTGCATACCTCCCATGCCGTTACTTGCGTGTAAATTCATGGATGGGTGCATGTTGTTATACGGATGATATGGAGTGTAGCTGTTCATATGGGACTGATGATTCGGCATGCCGTTGTACGGATCGAACTGAGTGTATTGGTTTGTGTTTTCGCGGAAGTACGGATGGGAAGAGTTTGCGTTAAAGCTGTTATAGTAGGTGCCATAATCGTAGGGCACCATACAGTTCCCAATTTGGTTGCCACTCAACGGGTGGCCCGAAGGAGACGGCGTTTGCGTGCTATCGGAACTGGTGCTGGATGATGGTCCCAAACCGTTTTGATATGAATTGTTCGAGTGATTGCTATTGGTTTCGGTTTTGATGGTCGCGGGCGAAACGGAATTTGTCGTGGTCGGAGAGACGGCGTTCACGTCGACTCTGTCGCTGGTCGACGCCGGAGGAACCCGATCGTTCGTTTTTGTCGTTTTTACTCTGGGATTTATTTGTCTGGGTGTAGCGGCTTTGGGGCTCTTCTGTCTCGCCTTGGCCCTTCGGTTTTTGAACCAAACCTGAAAATAAATCAAAAACCATTAAAATCACATCGGCAAATGTGCAAATCCGTGACTGCTTAATCTGTTCGTCTACACCTCGAGCGAACATTTCCCTATCAATTTCCATTACATTTTACTCCCCCTTGTAAAAATTGTTACTCTATAATACTTCTTTTATGGTCCTGTTCTACGAGCGGGATTTATAAAGGCAAGAGGCGGGGTGTTTTTGTAGAACAACCCTAAATAATCCCTAAACTAATGGAAAACTACCCCCTTGGTGCATATATGTAGCCATTGTGATTATTATTGTACCGAATAAAATACATACAGCGATTTTACTGCGGTGAGCGATTGCATAGTTCCTGACGTATAATAATACAAAATATTAGGGGTCCGAAGGATCGGGCAAGGCTGTCACATTTTGATAACCGGTGATGAATTTATGATACCAATCAAAAATTCCGACTTTAAACAAAAACAGTTAAGTTAACTCGAAACTACCCTTTCGTGAACACAAAGGATCTTCGTCCTGTCGAGGCGCTGACAGATGATGACGTCGACGTCACAAAGGAAATTACTTTTTAAACATTTTTGACAAATTTACGATTAGTATTGGCAGGTTTCAGGTGGACACAATGACCCGGGACGCCTTTTTCGTTGTTTAACGGTAATAATGCGGTTTGTGTCGTTATTGCACTATAAATGATTTATTGCAGCCGAACACGAATTTTACCAAGAAAGTCTTTTTTTTTTCAAAAAAACATGTTTATTAAAATTAGTTGGTATAGTGGCATAGTGCAGATTACAAATACACCAAATAAGGGGCGGCTTGTTTACTTTCCTCGGGTAATGATTCAATTTGAAGGCTGGTTAGCCTTTTCATGGGGACGCAGCTGCTGTTTGCATTTCTCTGTGTATGAAATGCTACAGTCTCGTATAATATTTGTTCGGCTGTGTGTTTGTAAAATAACATAAAAAAGAGAAAGCTCACCTGAACTCGAGACTCTGGTAAATTAATTTTGGAGGCCACATCTTCTCGCATAAACACGTCCGGATAGCGCGTCTTGTCGAACAAGGATTCCAAGATGTCCAGTTGACTTTTACTAAAAGTCGTCCTTTCTCTCCTCTGTTTTCTCTGATTCTGTCCTACGCCCATGGGAAAGCCTAAAATCGAAATATAATTCGTAATAATTAACTATTCAAATATGTAGTATTTCTTTCGCGCGTAAATAAAGGCTTAATGTTCTGGGAGTGTAGAATATACACGTCTTTATTAGTGCCCACGGGTTAACAGTCGTTACGAAATCCTAAATCCGGATTACTATTTAAAATCTATTGACACCGTCGATGTCAGAAGTCACAAAAATTTCTATGAATTTTATTATGTAAATCAAATACTAATTTTAATCGCGGTATGATTTTATTATTCTGATGTGATGCATCGCAGGGTGTCGAATTGGGGCCGCTTTCGTTTACAATTGCCTCACTCAATACCACGTTTGCCACGAAAATATGCAATTATACCATTTTTTGACCTAACCACCTACTGGGTATTATAAAATCTATCGTCATGGTTTTAACATCAATCATGCGAGATTATACAAAAATCAGAAGCCGGTGAAGGTTGTCGTGAATAATCCATTTTACTTCACAACCAAACTGCAATTTATGACAATTTTACCCTGCATCTAATCAGAGTTCTATATCCTGTTTATAAAATTTTACTTTATTTCTTGAAATAAAAAATAAAAGCCAATGATGCGGAGATAAGTCTTGCCTAAATATGAAGCCAATTATTTGCAGACTTAGCATACAGAGAACAATAATTCCCCCCCCCCCCCAATCGTTAGAGGATGACAACATAAACTTCTAATAAAATTGTTTATTGTTCAAAAGCTTCAAGTCAATGCAAGTCAAGAAAAACAAACTAAGAATTTAAAAATTTCCCGATTTCTGATGCAAATACCTAATTTTTGATTTTTTACTTACTTGACATTTTATGGATTTATTAATCAAAAAAGAAAAATTATGGAAGGGGACAAAGTCAAAATACTCCTTTAATTCAATAGGAATTAAATGTATTTTAAGGCATTTTTTGTAAAATGAGGTATTTAAATGGAATTTTAATAGCAAAAAAAAAAAATTTTATTGTCCCCAAAATTAATTCGGGGGGTTAATCCCTCATTAAAAATGAAGACTAATTTTTCATTTTTCTAAAAAATAATTTGCTTTTGAGAATTTACGGGATTACGGACGGAAGAGAAATCAAAATTCATAGTTAAAAAATAAACCTGAATTATTTATTAAAAATTGAATTTAAAACCTCCCTCCCCCCCAAATCCAGTATTTAATGCTATTTAAAACTGCGAGGTTATTCGAATTCCGTCGCTTACTTTAAAACATCAATGTCAATAATTATTATCGATTCAAAATTATAGAAAGCATTTCTTAATCAATAAAGTACTATTTATGTAACTTTTATCTATTAAACTATAAACGTAGGAGTCCCCCCCCCCCTCCTTTTCTCCAACACTTTTGAAAACTGTTTCATTCGGTGGGTTTTCTGAAAAAAGGCGTTTAAAAATTACAGTCTAATAAAATCTTATTTGAAGCTTCAATATGCCCCCCCCCAAAACCCAATGTATTTTAAAAATCTTATAATTATCGTCAGTACGCGGCTTGCATTCATACAAAACACATACAGAAGATAGATACAAATTTTAAATTTTTTAATCCCGGTAATCGGGGGGGGGGAGCCCTCCGGTACATTAGTAATTGTGATCATATTAAGCAGCACAAACAAAATAAACTGCACAATTATTGCTGGTGTTATCTGTGATACATTTTTCAACTTTTTTTTTGAATTTTTAAAATTTTTAGAATTTATTTTGGAAAAATATAATATTGATTTAAAATTTTCTACATTATTTTTGTTAATGCTATTAATTTTTTAAGTTTAAATTTAATTTTGTAAATTTTGAATTTGTTTTTTTTTTATTTTTATTGTAATTTTTGTAAATAATTGAAAATTTGTTTTTGAAAAAAAAATTGAAAATGAAAAAAAAATGTCAAATTTGAAAATAGTTAATTTGAAAATATTTCCTTTACAAAATTTTTGTTTTCTCTGACATTGAGCCTAAAATTTTTAAATTCCCTGACTTTTCCTGAGAAGTTTTAAATTCCCTGACTTTTTCAGGTTTTCAATACAAGGGTGGAAAAAGTGGGAAGTGGGAATCTCTTTCAAATCTAGCATAATATGCACAATTATGGATATTATTATAGGAATTACGATACAACTTAATTCTTACGGCTGGTTTTCTTTTCCTTAAATAAAATTAATTCCGGTAGTGGGGGGGAGGGAAGCAGCATAAACAAAGAAATTTATTTAAAAAAAATAAAATATTAAATTTAACATTTTCTATTTATTTTTGTTAATGCTAATCTTGGTTCTCCTGTACCTTGAGTGTACTGGAGGGTATTCCATACCCCCCAGACCCCCCGGTTTGAAAAAAAATATTTTATTAAATTGGAAATTTTATTGCCTAAGAAATATCAATCCTGGACGAAGGAAACCTATACAAATTGGCGCATATTGTTATGAAAATAATTACTGCTTAACTGTGGAGTTTTCCATACCCCCCACCCCCGGCTTTGAAAACTCCAAGATTTGTAGGTATGTTTCAAATATATGTATGCTTTAAAATTTTAAATTTCTGATTTGGAATGTCGAGATGTTTCAAAATAATTTCCCGGATTTTTCTAGGTTTTCACTGACTAAAATTGAAGATTTTCCTGAAAAATGTTTCAAAATACCCTCTGACCCAAAGTCTTAATTTCGCTGACTTTCCTCGACAAAATTTGTACAATGTTAAATTTTCTGAATTTTCCAATTGATCAAAAATTTTTTGACTTAGGGCAGCGTCCATAAATTACGTCACACGTTTCTTAAGGTTTTTAGATCCCTCCCTCCCCCTATGTCACATTTAGTCATATTTTCATTAAACCTCCCCCCCGCCAAGTGACGTCACACTTCTACCCTATACAATTTAATAATTCGATAAAAAAATTTATATTTTAAATATTTGACATTATCATAACATTTAAAATCCCCCGGACCCCCTGTCACACTGAAAAAGACCCCGCTTCCCCTAACGTGTGAAATAATTTATGAATGACCTTTCACTCCAAATTATAAGGATATAGTCGGTCAAAAAGCTACCCCGTTCCGCCCGCTATTTATACTAAATCTTCGAAGACCACTTGATAATTTTAAAGACAACAGTTTACCGAAACACAAACCAATCAAAACTTGTGGTTCAGGCAGGTCAAAGTGCAACTTTTACCTAAATTGCAATATAAATCTTATAAATAAATCTCCCAAATTTCCTGTTCGAAAGCTCGAAAAATTCCTTATTATAATAAAACTTATCATAAGACATTCAAGTAAAACTTCGATTGTCAAACCGGGGGGTCTGGGGGGTATGGAATACCCCCCAGTACACTATCAATGTTGTTCAGAAGAAGCAGGATTACCATTAATAAAAATAATGTAAAAAATTTAACGAAAAAAAACATGGGATTTTTGTACTTTTTACATTTAATTTTTTTTTCTCTGAAACAAATAAGGTTACAGCAATTACTAATATGTATTTTTATAGAAAATTGAACGCTCTACAAAAAAGGTCTCTTATGATTTTTCGCTAAATTCACTCCTCCGAAAGTTATTTAAGATTAAAGTGGTATTAAATTCCCATTTGAACAACATGGGTTTTTCGTACTTTTTGCATTTAATTCTTTTCTCCGAAACAAATAAAGTTGCTGTACAGCAAAGACCAATATATTTATATTTTTATACAGAATTGAACGCTCTACAAAAAAGGTCTCTTATGATTTTTCGCTAAATTCACTCCTCCGAAAGTTATTTAAGATTAAATTGGTATTAAATTCCCATTTAAATAACATGGGACTTTTGTACTTTCTACATTTAATTTTTTTTTCTCTGAAACAAATAAGGTTACTGTACAGCAATGACCAATGTATATTTTTATACAGAATTGAACGCTCTACAAAAAAGGTCTCTTATGATTTTTCTCATTAATTAAGTGGTATTAAAGTGGTATTAAATTCCCATTTAAACAACATCGGTTTTTTGTACTTTTTGCATTTAATTTTTTTCTCTGAAACAAATAAGGTGATAACTTTCGGAGGAGTGAATTTATCGAAAAATCATAAGAGATCTTTTTTGTAGAGCGTTAAATTCTGTACAAAAATATATATTGGCCATTGCTGTAACCCTATTTGTTTTAGAGAAAAAAAATTGAATGCAAAAAAAAACTTGAAAATTTTTGAAAATTTGAAATAATATCCGGTCTAAAATCGAAATTAGAAGTTTGAAGAGCTAATAATTTATATTATATTGGAAAAATCTAAGTGTGATGTTTAATAGAGCGACTAATGAAGCACTTAAGTAAGTTTTGATGTAAGCAAAGTGAAAACTTTTCTAGGGTATCGCGTGAAAACTTGCAGCAAAGCAAACAAGGGACGAGGTTTGTTAAAACAACAAACAATTCCCGTCGTTCCCTAACACTAACAAATTGATTTGGAACTTGTATGATTAAACACGTATTTCTTAACTTTCGGTTCCTGTAAAAAGAAAAACTTTTAAGAGGCGCGCGCGTTTCGAATTTAGCTCGAAAGGGAAAAATTTCATTCATGCCCGTTTTACACTTTTATAGTTATATTTTAGTAGCACGTGCAATGTTTTGATTTAATTCACGGTTAAAATACCCCAATAAAACATCCGTGATTCAATTTGACACCCCAGAGCGTTCATTGGCCAGCTGTGGATTCCCATCAGCAGGAACTCAGCTACCACACTTTGAATCGGTTATAAATTTATTGTTACATGTCATTGGCGGTGAGGTGAATATTCGCCCTCGGGAATAAATTTTAACATTGCGATAATTATTAACAGATTGATTTTTTGTGTTTTTCCAAAGAGAGAAAGACATTCGCAAAATGTTTTGGTTTAAAATTCGTTTAAAAATTGAAACAACGAAAAGTAAAGTCTAGTAAGTAATGCGAGGGGTCTTTGACTGCCCTGTAACTATGACAACCACCACCTACCACCCTCATAATCGGCTCAAGCCTCGGTACTACTGACATAGCACTTTCCCGTACATTTTCACCGACTACTTTTTCAACATAGCATTGCCCCGACGTCTTTATTTTCCCCTAGGAAACAGGAACATGTACAACCTAACTTACAAAAATATGGCGACTGTTTTGCATTATTCTCGAGGAGAAAGAAAAATTTACGATTTCCAAATTAAAACATCATCATCATCGTCGTCGTATCGAGTTTTCGCGTACGCTCGAGCATGGTATCAAATTACGTTCCCCTATTTTCACGTAAGGGGGATGAAAATGTTTACAAATCTATTAGCACCCGATGTATTCATTGCGTCTTGCCGGAAACCTCAAGTGGGAATAGCTTGGCCTGGCGAAACATTCTCGAGGGGGTGAAAATTATTCTTGGTCTGAGTTTTTCAATTAATGAAAATTTAAAAATGTTTATTTTAAAAGTAATCCCATAGTCCTATGACCACTAGCGAACCCATTAACGGTGGCAAGAAGAGCAAACACACACACGCTCCGATAAAATGCTAATCTCTGTTAACACATACACCGGGTAATTGAAAATAAACGGGGGCGACAGCGTGATTAGGCTAAAAATTTAGTCTTGCATCAGCCGTCAAACCAAAGATAACATTAAGGGTTGGTTATGCTTTTTTTTACTATTTGTGATGACGTGCAAAGGAAGCCCTCGAAGGCCGTGTTAATAGACAATACCATCACGGGCTTCTTCCACATTTAGTCCATCACGACATCAAGCCAAACGTCTGCTTTTTATTTCTCAAATCCGATTAACCGAGAAGATGCAATTTAAACAAAAAAAAGGGTTGTACTCACCGGGATGTAAATCGTAGCCGTGATTAAACATGAAATTCGTGTAGGTTGGATGTCCTGGATAGGAAGCCGCGTGCGGCGTCCGCATAAAGGCGTTGTTATTCATGTTGGAATAGTCGATCGGCGTTGTGGCGGCTGATGGCGTTTTCGGATCAATCGTTGATGGACATTCTTTGGGTAATATCGCGGAATTATTCGAAATCTTATTCAACACTCCTTCCAGATTTAGAACGTGATCGCCCAGCGAAGAAGACGTTGCTCGTGGAACTGAAACAAAAATTAATTTTAGGGTCGATTGCGCCTACGGCAATTAAATCAAAAGACGATTTGACCTAATAATTGTGTACTTACAGCGAAAAATTGTCATTATCTAGATACTAAAGTCGGGATGGATTTTATAAACTTGCCGATATCGATTTCAAATTTGATATATCACCATTACAAAGTTCAAACAGTAAACACTCCACTTGGGCATACACAAAAACTGACACGTACGAAAAAGAGGGAAATTTGATATTATTTTTACGTTTTGCAAGTATTCGTATTACAATAGATAAACTAAAATTGCACGAAATCCCATAAACAAACAAACATTATCGAACTGTTCGGAGAGAAATGTATGGTTAAACTGGAAGTTTTTTCCAACTGTGTATTGTATTACACGGGGGTAGACACTCGACCGGCTATTGAATAGGTGAATTTTCATTCAACAAAATAAAAAGAAACGACAAATACGTCGTAAACGAAACGAACGAAGATGAACTGTGGGTCCCCTTTTGAGGTGAGCACTTTGTTTTCAATTTCAGAAATGTGAGAATATGCACTTTTCGAGTTTATGACTTCGTCGCATTTGGGATTCACAGGAAAATCACACAAAAGCAAAATTTCAAAATATTACGCAAATTAAGAGGCCAAATTAATTTAAATATTAAAGGAACTTACGTGGCTCTATTGGATCATCCATACCGACGATTGTTCAAAATTTTCAAGATTATCAACTTAAGCTATTTAATTTTTAAATATACTACTTCCCACGCTATTCCAGTAGCTAATACAAGATTAACCAAGAACAGCGCCAACTTAAATAACCACATTTAACAATTAATGGAACCAATAAGGGTTCCCCATTTCGAAATACCAATTGTATTTAATTTTTTTCAAATTTACCTGTACCTTCAACCGTTATTTTTCAAAAATTTCTTATTCGGTTACCCGGAAGAACTGGGCGGGGGTAATTTAATTTTAAGTTAATTTTGAGAATTTACAGACAAAACGCTCTTCGGTCATCAATTTCACATCGAAAAAAGTGGTTCGTCGTATTGACGAACAAATCCATAAATTTAAATGATTTTTTCATCAATGCAATGAATTTTGTTCATCGACCTTTTTTTTCAGTGTAAGATTATAGTGAAAAATTTTTATATTAGTCATAAATTGATTTAAACTACGAATATTAAAAAAAAATTACTAACAAAACTCTGTAGACCACTGTCTCATTACTGTAAACCATCTCAGATTGATTTATTATTAATTTTATTATCCGAAGGATTAACAAAAAACTAAGCCATCTTATAAACTGAGTAGAAATCCTGATATCTAATATCTGCATTTTGCATGGACAAGGGGCGGCTTTAGCCTCCATATTTCTCTTATAATTAGCAAATCGCACTTGGGGGGGGCCTTCTCACCGAATTTTTGCTCTTGCTTAAAAATTGGGTTACCAAAGTTACCATTGTACTTAATCCAAGAAAAATGCATGGAGAGGCCAAATCGATAAGAATTTAGGTATAATTTTCAAATTTTAACAACATTTAGTAGGTTTTTATGGGGGGGAGGGACTTTTATTAGATTATAGCTCATTGTTGATTGGTCCGTTCGTATATTATTCAAGCAGCGACAACGAAAGACCAATAAATGCCAAATTACCATCTTCGAACGTGGAAAATCGCAATTTGAATTACTCTAATAGAAATTGTAAATGACAGTGCGGCCTTCAGGCTGCACAACTTTACAGTGGCGTACCCAAAAGAAGGACAAAGAGGTATACATCCCCTAAGGATTCCATTGGAAGTATAAAATTATAAATTCATTTTCCAATATTAATCAACTGATTAAATTTTTAAATTACAATTTCAGTATATTAAGTGATTGGGGGGGGGGGGGGGGGGAAGCGACAAAATTAAAATTTAATAATATGAAAAATAAAAATAGTAGTAGATAGTAATTTCAAAAAAATATATATCATTTGCTTTTTAATAAATTAAAAAACTTTTGGTATTAAATCTGATGTTTTTTGAGTTCTAAGGGGGGACGATCGCCCCTATCCGCCACTGATCTTAAGCTCGGCGAATTTTTTATATGATTAGCACCGCAAAAATTTGCCATTGTCTGAAGCATTACCTGCAGCGTTGCCTACTAATTATTTCGCGAATAAAATGAAAGAGGGAACCCCAGACCCCCCGGTTTACTCCTATACGGCCATGGCTCGCTCTATATATAAATCAAAATTAAAACTTAGTGATATGGCCGCCCTTGCCTGGGAGATATGAAACACCTGCAGGATTGCCAACAAATTATTTCAACAATAAAATATAAGTGTGCACTGGGGGGTATTCCATACCCCCCAGACCCCCCGGATTGATACCGGTTAATTTTATAAATTATGCTATAGTTTTATTACAGTCGAAATAATGAAGTGCCACGCTAATCATGCTATAATAAAATTAACCGCTGTCAATCCGGGGGGTCTGGGGGGTATGGAATACCCCCCAGGGCATTTTCTTTGGTTTATATTAAAGAGTTATTTAGTTGTCAACGCCTGGGAGGTGTGGATTGCTGTTTATTCCTGCAAGAAATTTGTAAAAGATGACGTCGAGCAGTAAACCGCAAGAATCCAATCAAATTTTCAATTTGTTGCAGTGAGTTTGAATTGATGTAGCCTGATTAGTTATTTGGACAATTATGACATAAAATGATACACAGAGAAAATAACAATCCTAGAAATAATTTTGTGGTAAATATTACATCAATTATAGTAAATATTACATCAATTATAGTAAATTTTACATCAAATTAAGTAAAATTTACTTCAAAATTGGTGTGAGGCTGATTTGAACTTCAATTATAGTAAAAATTACTTCAAAACACTAAAAAAATTTCTCTGTGTAGAGAGAATTAAAGTGAATACACTTTTAATTAATTGTGTACAGTGACGGAACAGTAAAATATTTTTACCCTTATTGTTCAAAGTAGAGCCGAAATAATAATAATTTTAATTAAATATAAACATAAACAAAGTAAACACTTTTGGAAAAATTCAGTTTATCCGTTACATCAATGAGAAGCTCGAATGTATGCAGTGCGGGTGTCGGTCGGTCAGACCACCCGGTATATGCATAAAATTTATACTATAAAATCGTTTACCTACCAATTTCGAGGTTAACTTACCACAAAAATTTTGATTTACATTATTTGCATGATTCTAATTTACATATTTCGCTATACCTGAGAATAGTCATAATTTAAAAACGAGAAAAGGGCTGATACTGGAATTCGATATTATTTCTTTATTTCTCTTTTCGTTTTTTGTAAATTTGTAAATTTAATTGGATTTCCCGATTTAATTTGGCTGTCCCGAAGGTGATCAAAGGGGATGTGCAGTGATTTAGTTAACATAATTAATTAAAATAAAGGTTTGTACCTTGTAAACTTACCCCGAGTACTTGAAAAATTATCAAAATTGTCACATAATTTCACAAAAAAAATCTTTCAAAATCCGGTTCGTAGTAATCGCGTCACTATTAGGTACCTAAGTACTTAGGGGATTGCAACTTAACTGAATAAAAGTACAAAATGTTTATAATATCTAGAAGTTAACAGTTACAATCCCCTCCTAATAGGTTTTAGTTGTAAGCCTCATTTACTTAAAAATGTTTTGACTTTTTTTCAAAAAGTATTAATTTGTTAATTTAGATTTGTTTCAGATTAGCGCATTAACCCCCCGAAATTCAATTACTAATTGCTAACTCGAAAACGGGAAACGATATCAAAAATGTTTAAAAGGATAAAAAAATTTGTCTTTTCATCCTGAACACTTTCGACCTCTTGGATATTTTTCATATCTCTCACCGTTTTCGAGTTATTACCGAAAAACTGGAATATAATTTTTAATTTTATGCAAATTAGACTCAAAATTGTATATGCTTGTGGGTACTTACTAATCTTTGTCTGGTTTGTGCAATTTGCTTTGTTAACCAGATAGGCTTACCGACAGTTTTTAAAAATAAAAAATTCCGAGAAGCAATTTGAAAATTTCAAACACTGAAAAAGGATTAAAAGTGATAACAAAAGTTGAAACTCTGGTGGTTATATCTACTAAGAATTATTAGGTAAATTTTGAGTTTACCTTTCCTTAAAAATATTTTTACCTGCTGCGGTATTAAAATTGTTTTATTAAAAATAAAATCAAATCTTTCGGACCAGACTGATTGCTTGAAACCAATCGACGTGCAGTTAGTTATTCTGTGGAATAGCAAACATAGGTACTTACTATGTTATTGAAACGTTTTAATCTCCCGATTAAGCTACCGTACCAAAAAGTTCCCATTAACCCAAAATAATCCAAAGTGTTGAAGTGGTGTAAGTAGTGAATTAACTTAGATCTCTTTAAGCTAAATCTAATATGAGATAAACCGGATTAACCTAATGATAATATAATCTCAACTTTTCAAGATTTTCAACAAATAGGTAGCATATCCGGCGGTTATCTTAACTACCGCCATTGATTATGAAGACAATAGATGCAAATTTCATCTTATTGCAACCCTGGTTCTTCCTTGACATAACCTTAGAAAAAAAAATCAAAAATAATCAAAATTTGACAAAATAATCCAGAGGGAAACTGGACTTGTGGGTTTTGATAATGTTGTGATAATCAGCGTTTCTGCTGAGAGTGTATGTAATAACTACTGTTACCAACTTGTATCATTTTTGTGTTACCAATCTTTATTTATGGGCGGAGTTTATCCCCACCAGTTTATTCAATGCGAACTACCCACATTTTGAAACGCAAGCGCATCTAAACAAACAAACTCCACCTTTTTATGGAACAGCTGCAACGATTTTTGATGGTTCTCCTTTACTGGATGTCGATTTTCTGTCCCGTCAATAACAAAACAAAGAGAAACCTGGAATAAGCTATTGTGTCGAGATTGCAGTTGGCAGTTATTAACAATGAAATTCAAATCAACCATTTTTATAATGACATTGAGTTCATCAAAACCCCAGTTTTAACTTCTGCACGAAATCTGTCAGGATGCTAAATTTATGTAGTACGTAGTATGTAGCACCCAAAATTTATTGGCTGCGTGGTAATAATTTATTTTGTACCGACCGACGCGGCGAGAAGCCAGTAAAATATTAAACTTGCAGTTTTAGTCCGATAACTCAAAAACGACAAAAAAATATCAAAACCGTTCCGAACCAAAAAGTTTCGTCTTTTTACGCTGAACATTTTTGGTCTCTTGGATATTTTCGATATCTTGAACAGTTTTCGAGATATCAGCAAAAATAAACTTGGTGAGCATAATCGGCCAGACAATTACTCTTCGCGCGACAATTCGCGATAAGTTTTAATCTGAGTTGCAATAAGATTAAATCTGGTATCGGTGAAAAAATTATAGCTTACAAATTACCTTTGACATCTCAAAATAACAAAATTCAATTTGTTATTTTTTGTATAAGACAACCAATAATATTCAAATGTAATTAAAATCGATAAGGAAAGGGGGGGGGGTAACGGAATCTAAACTAACTAAAAAGATAATTTTCCCTCTCTCTCCGCTTTTACAATAAAAATTTCATCAGTAGAAAAATTAAAAATCACAAATTAATCTTTTTTTTTTTTTTTATTAAAAACAAAAGAAAAAAATTTTCACAAAAGTTGTAGTCTGTTAAATTATCTATTGGGTAAGACTGTTAATTTTTGTAAAAATTATTTTGTTTCAGAAATGGGGGATTTACAAAAAAATAAAAAACAAAAATAATAATTGCTTATTTTTTAACATTTTTTTACCTTATTTGATCTGTAACTTGGCTGCGGATGCTTTTAGACGATAAAGAGCTAGAATCTATTTTATAGACAATTTAATTCTCTTTGAAAAAGCTTTCGACTGTTTACACTGATAAATGAATAGTTTTTTGCTTATGGACGCTTGAAGGTAGAAATTAAAAGTAAATATACTTCAAAAATTACTCTAAATATGCAATAAACACTCTTTTCTGTGATGTAAACTCCTTCTTTCTTTAGTCTCTTGGTGCATAATATACTAATTTTTCTATCCTTTAAATGAATCCTTATTTAAGGACCAAAAAAGTCAAAGTTGTGATTCTCATACGATTTTACTGTTAAAAATTATTTTAACCAAACTGTTTACTTTCAACTCTGCAATCAAATTTATTTTTATCTTTCAATTGTTTTTCACAACGCAAATTTTTTTTAATTGGGCTTATTTTATTTTAGTGTAATTTTTAACAAAAATAAAAAAATATGAAAATCAGAGTCTACGAAGGGGGAGGGAGATTATCATCTCTTTTGACTCCAGTTTAGTGTTTATCTCTATATATTTCCCTTCTTTCACCAAATTAATTTTCTTAGAAAAATAGAAAATAGAAAATTAACAGTAGGTGGGAATATTGGGATTATATCTTTTTAATTCGGGAATAATTTCCGATGCAATTTTCATGACCGCTACTGTATATGAAATTTGGTTATTTTGAATTGTCCAATGCAATTTGTATTAGGCGATAACTTTTCCTTGGTTTTCCCATTTTTCTTGGATTTTATATTTTTTTTCTAAGTTTTTTTTCGGACTTCCAGGATTTCCTCAAATTTTTTTGCCTTAATATGTTTTTCAACAAAGTAAAATAAGCAAAAAAAAAACTAATTTAAAATTTCCTTTGAATTCATAAAATTACCTGGGATTTCCTAAGGTTTCCTAGGATTTCCTACATTACTTTAAATTTTTTATTTCCAAAGATTTTGTCAGATTGCCAGGATTTCGTTAAATTTCTGAATGTTTTTCCTCATTTCTTTCTAGATTGCTTAGTATTTTCTTTCGGAAAAGCAACAAAAAGGAACTTAGTTAAGATTTCCTAAAAAATTTTTGGATTTCCGCTGATTTTCTAAGATTTCATCTAATTTTCCTTAACTTGTATATGCCAGACTTTCCAACGATTCCCTCCTCGATTTTGATCTAAATAGCTGTTTATGATCATAATTTCTGGTGCACTGGAGGTTATTCCATACCCCCAGACCCCCAGGTTTGAAAAATCCTTGTGTTTTGTATATTGATTTATCGCTTACAAATTACCTTTTTCTAATAAAAATAATATTCAAATCTGATAAAAGTCGATAAAGTAGGGGGGGGGGTTAACGGGAGGTAAACTAAAACTAAAAAAGAAATCTTGTCGCAGGCGCCGTTACAATTATAATTTCATCCAGTAGAAAAGTTAAAAATTTATCATCTTTTTAAATTAAATTTTAAGAAAATGGGGAAAAAATTTAGGCCAATTTGGGCCGTTTCTTGTTTCAGAAATGTAGGATTTAAAAAAAATCAAAAAACAGAAAAAATAATAATTGGTATTTTTTAACATTTTTTTACCTTATTTGATCTGTAACTTGGCTGCGGATGCTTTTAGACGATAAAGAGTTAGAATCTAGTTTATAGACAATTAAATTTTCTTTAAAAAAGCACTAGAATGTTTACACTGAAAAATGAATAGTTTATACGCTATGGACGCTCGAAGGAAGAAATTAAAAGTAAATACTTCAGAAAGTGCACAAAATGCAATAAACTCTTTTTTCTGTGATGTAAACTCCTAGACCAAAGTAATTTTTTTTCTTTCTTTAGTCTCTTGGTGCACAATATACTAATTTTTCTATTATTTAAAAGAATCCAGATTTAAAAACAAAAATTTTTACTTTCAATGCTACAATTAAATTTATTTTAATCTTTCATGAAGATCAGAGTATAAATTCCAAAATGCCTTTAATGCGAAGGGGGGGGGGAGATTATCTCTTTTGACTCAAGTTTAGTTTTTATCCTTTTAATTCGGGAATAATTTCCATGACCGCTACTGTATATTAAATTTAGTTATTTTGAATTGTTAAATGCAATTTGTAGGCGACTACTTTACCAAAGTAAACTATATAGTTTTACAAGAACCTGATTTACCTCAAAATTCAGAATTGCTAAATTCATTTGTGCTGAAGATGACGTGCAATAGAAACCGGTACCTTAACTTTTTTTTATTTGGAATATTTTGGTATCATCAGGTTTTCTCCGATTGTTTATAATTTTTCCGACTCACTAACGCAGTAGCTTAAGCGGAGAGGCTTCCAAGCTTTTGAAAATTATTCAAAAATAAAAAAAGAACTAATTTATTGGTTAACAGCAAAAGTGTATTTAACTAATTGGGTAACAAAAAATCGCCATCGGTTAGTCCGGTTTAACTGATATGCATCGATCAATCGATTTGCACGTTTAATCTGAAAGTAAATTTTGAAGATAGAGAAAGCTCTCTGGCCAAACTGCAGAGACGAATAAAAAAATAATTAAAACCACTCATATCATTTTTATTATTATTTATACCATAATGTGTACATTATACACATAAGTATAATTAAAGAACAGTTAGAAAAGTTGTCGATTTGGTGCTACCGAATCCAGTTTGACGACACTAAATTATCTCTTTAATAATTCAAAACATTTAAGAGTAGAAATTTATTTAATGTTACCGTAATTATGCATAATAATCAGTTACCTAAGGCCGTTTTTTAAATCAATTTTTGCGAAGGGTAGATGGCAGCACGAATCGGCCAATCGAAGCAGCCCCGCTTTTGTTTTAAGAACAATAGAGCCCGTTGATTGGTGAATACGTGCTGCCATCTGGTGCAATTAAATATGCAGCAATTAAAAAAAAATGCTATAATAAACAAACTGATAGGTGTATGTCCCTGAACGAAAAAAAAAAGGTCAGAAAAATTTAAATATTTAAAAAATTCTGGTAGCCGTAGTCACACAAAGTGTTCCATTAGTCACACACCGCCAAGAATTTATTATAATTTTACTATGTCCGATTCTTTTTCCAAGTTTAAATTAACAATAAGACAGAGAGGGATAGCAATATTTTTATAAATTAAATTAATTACATCGCTTTTTAAGCGAGCCAATTTTTACTTGTCATCTTTGGCAGTAGTTATGATGCTTTAAAATTTTATTCGTATGTTAATTATAAAAAATGGACCGAATAGTTTAGTTTAATGTATAAGAAATTAACATTTGTAAACAGTCGACTCGAGAGATCACCACTAAACGTATCTTGTTATGATAAAACTATTTCGAAAAAAAATCTAATTTGCATTTTTTACTTATACACAAATTATCAATTAAATATGTCAGGTTATTTATAATATTATTTCAACAAGCTTTTATACCTTCGCCGTTGTTCGTCAGGACGATTTCGAAAAAATACATAACGGAAGTGATTACTCCAATTTTTTTTTTTTTTTCGGTGTACTCCAGAGATGAAGGAAGATATACAGGCTTGCGAGAAGGCCATACCTAGGTGTAATAAAAATTCAATATAAATCACGGAATAGTGGTTTTGGTGAGCCCATTCGATAACGCTGCGCCTCTGTTACCGACACTGCTACCGTGGATTACAACCAACTTAATCCCAATTTATTAGAATTTGTTCATTTCCCATTTTTGGTGATACCGCTTTAGTGTCACTTTGTTACATTACAATTTTCTTGATTGACCAGACCACAATAATTAACTTTTTACATAATATAAAAAAGAGCGATATCATGAATAATTCATCTTGTCCGTGCTGCGGGAAGTCCCGAAGTCGAGAGTGTAACCGCACCGACATAGCATCAGGTCCTGAGGTCCGGTCCATTCCACATCAATAACGTAAGACGATTAGATTAATGAAACGTCGGAATAATGAGAAATTTTGAAAGCAGCACTTATTTATAATAATGTGTCATATAAACATGAGGGGGGGGGGGAAGTTGCCCAACTTACCAAAATAATAATCATAATATGAAATACATGTCAGGTGACATTATTTAAAAATTCCTCCAAACTAACTGATTCAACACCTTTGTGTGGAGCCGCATTCTTTGCCGTTTAGAAGGTGAATATTTTTCAAAACTTGTTTTTTTGATAACGCATATACAATAGCATGACTGGTCACATTCTAACCTCACGAAAAATTTTATATTCCAATAAAAATTTAGTGCTGGATGTAATAATAATTGTCGCCGCCGAAACAATTACCCCGATGGTCGGGTAATTGCAAGCATCAACGATTAATTAATTAACGTAAATTATTTTAACGGTTTTGTGGAATCGCGCATGTAAACCTTCCGCGGCTTTTCATTTCGAGATTTTAACCCGAGATAAGATATAATGAAGTTGCTTGATTATTTATTGAACAACATTAGACGATGTTTTGTAATTAAAATACTTTTAATAATGTCGAAAACGTGTTAATTAACGACTGCTTAATTTGTCTTCATTTACAAAACTGATAAATGCGTAATTGAAACATTATTTATGCTGTTCAACAAATTTTTTATGCAAAAATAAGTGTGAAAATCTCAGGATAATTCTGCATTGTATATACCGCAAGAAAATATACTTTAATTGTTTTACAAACTAATTTGTTATTTTTAGCATAAATTTGTTAGTTCAACACCCAAATCACCATGTTTGACATGAAATTTATGGTTTGTGTGCAATTTATTCAGTAAATAAATTTAAAAATACATCAAGCTTAAAATTCTTGACGTAAAAATGTAATTTTTTTATTTTAATTTTCCAATGCGCCCGAATAGATTAACGAGATTCCGATATTTCAAGGGGGAAACTAAATTTTTTAGATTTACATAATATTTCGAAATCAACTGTGTTTGTAGACTGAGCTATAAAAAACATACGGGGGTTGAGGGTCTAAAATCACCGAAACACTCTGAAAGTTATAGCTTTCTCAGACTTTTCTCTGATTTCTGAATTTTCTCTTAGATTGCCTTGATATTAGAAAGGTAGACAAAAAGTTAGAAAAAAAGGTAATCTAAGATTTCCCAATTTTCTAAAATTGTTTTGAATTTCTTAAAATTAGCTGGAATTTCCTGCATTTCCTCAGATTTTCGAATTGCTAATTTCCTGAATTTACTCTAATTTCTGAATGTTTTACAAGCTTCTTTCTAGATGGCCTTAATATTTCTCATGGAAAAAGTAAGAAGAAGAAAAAATGTTCTTAATTCTGCAGTTCCTCGGGTTTTCTATTTCTTGCGTTTTTTCCGTTTTCCAACATCTTCTCTGATTTCTGAATTTTATTTCATATTTCTTTCCAGATTATCTTAATATTTTCTTTCAACAAAGTACAAAAAGCTAGAAAAATCTTATTTAAGATTTCCTTGGTTTTCCCATATTTCCCATATTTCCTGACTTCCAGAATTTTCTCAAATTTTTTTCAAAATTTCATTTTGAATTGCCTTTATAGGTTTTTCAACAAAGTAAAATAAGCAAAAAAAACTAATCTAAGATTTCCTTTGAATTACCTGGGATTTCCTAAGGTTTCCCAAGATTTCCTACATTATACTTCGAATTTTCTATTTCCAAAGATTTTATCGGATTGCCAAGATTTTAATTCTGAATTTTTTTCTACATCTTTGGCACCAGTAATTCAGAAAAGATAAACTGCTATTCAGAAAACGTCAACTGTAATTCAGATTTGTCAGTTGATATTCAGAAATCGTCAGTTGTAATTCAGATTTGTTAACTGATATTCAGAAATCGTAAATTGTAATACAGTGGAATCCGCTTAAGGGGGTATTCTAGTCTAGAGACATGAATTTCGGGAGGTTTTTGAAGCCTTGTACAAACGAAACAAAAAATATTGTTACGATCCATTTTTTTATCATTTGTTAATTGATATTTTAAGATTACATAAAAACTTAATCCAGAAAAACCCTAAAAATTCACAAAGTTATGAGCTGGTAAAGTGGGTGTCCTGGCGTGCACGATATCTCAAGTTCCAATACACCGATTTATTTGAAATTTGGTGTGAATGTTCTTTATAGATGCTGCTATAGCATGAATCTTGAAAAAGTAAAAAAAAAAAATTTTCACAAAATGGCGACCGTTTAAAAAAATTTTTTTTAAAATAGTAAAATTAAAAATTTTGATCTGAGCGTGGTTCAGGCGATAGAGAAATGTATAAAAAACATTTACACCAAATTTCAAATAAATCGGTTCATTAGATTATCAGTTGGCAAATCTGAATTGCAGTTGACGATTTCTGAATTACTGGTGGAAAAGGTGTAGATTGCTTAATATTTTCCTTCGGAAAAGCAATAAAAAAGAACTTATTTAAGATTTCCCTAATTTAGCAGTGTACTCACGATGCATTTACAAAAGCACGAGTGTGAGGAGGTATTTCTGATACACTGGAGGGTATTCCATACCCCCCAGACCCCCCGGTTTGTAAAATCGTTAATTTGTATGTATGTACTGTGATTGATTTATGGTTTTTCAAGAAATTTTTAAGAGAGTCTGTTCTACTGAACTTCCTCAAAAGTATTTAATTTTACATCAACGAAGACGAAAGCCGACCGTAAAAATTAAGTCGTAACCTGACCCCCCCCCTGTACCTTGGAAGGAAAATTCTTGTTTGCCCGAGTTCTTTGATAATTTTTATGTTTTCAAAATTTACTAATGATTTATTATTTTCTCTCCCCCCCCAATCAGAGCTGGCTTAACCTTAAGGCTGGTTAGGCAATAGTTTAGGGCCCGAGCTCATTGGGGGCCCTTAAATATGGCCCCGTTTTTTTTCGGTATCAAAAATTTCATTCTAAATTACTAAATCTAAAAGCTGAAAAAAGGTGGGTACAGAAGGTGGGCTCGCATCATAGTCTAAAGCCCAAGTAAGACCTAATCCGGCCCTGCTCCCAGTTAACAATAAAAAAGAAGAGAGAAGATTGAGAAGAAATTGGAGACAAACTTAAAGAAACTTGGCAAAATTTAAGAGATTCCAGGAAGAAATCGTTCCAGAGTCTCGAGAAAATTTGTTGTGTGATTCCCCCGGCTAAATACTTAATTTTTATGAACGACTTACCATCGAAATTCACTCTTGAGGCCATCTCACACGATGAATTTTGTTGATCAAGGTTAAGGATTCCGCGTACGCATGGTCTGTAAGAAACAAATTGAAAGAAACGTTACGTCATTGATAAAAGATAAGGCTAAGAAAAGAGAAAAAAACTATTTTTAACTCGGAAGCTTTAAACTTCTTCATGGGCAATTTATATTATTGAGTAACAGCCGATCGCGTTTGATGACCAATGACGTCAGAGGTTAGCACTCGGTTAGATAACCTCCTTGAAGCACCGAAACCAGCAAAGTCTTTGTTCAGTGGTGAAGTGGGAGAGGAAAATCCTGGTATTTCAATAGTTGGGGGGGGGGTGAAAGGGCACCACCAGCATTACTGTCCAGTCCGTCACTGGTGAAAACATGAGGCTGCTAATGAGTGTTGGCTAAAAAGTAATCAAGTTAACGACGTAAATTAGTGCGTACGATAGAAGATTAGGTAGCAATTAGGCGCTCGAGTGTCGATAATTATGCGCTGACAATAATAAAATTTGCATATAAATTTGATTAAAATGTCTAGGATATATAATATATTTAAAAAAAGCGAGTGCTTTTGAAAACGAAAAATCGTGGGTCACAGAACTCAAAGCGACAACTAACTAACATATCCAGCTGGTAGTTGAAGAGATGAGCATTTTATTTTTTCCACCGACTACTGGTTTTATATAAAAAACGTCAATGTCGGCTACCTTAATTTGAAAATACGGTTTATAAAATAATTCATAACGTTTGTCTCGTTCTGGCCGTAGTTGGAAGAAAAATAAAAAGGGACGGCCGTATACCGGCGCAACCGGGCGGGAGGAGGACGGCGAAGTTAAAAGTGAAGAAAGAATGAACGGTCAATTTGAATACATCTGAATATTTATTTTAAAAACGAGTTGGAGGAACGCGGTGCTATTGTAAAAGAATATCGTGACGGAAACAAGAAAAAATTGAAAAAATGTTGGGCTACAATCATAGCTCGTATATTTTTGTACCAATAAAACACCATGATATATTGAGCGCATAACACAGGTGTTACGGACTCAGAATGTGTGATATATTTTATATGGTTTTCAATGTTGATGTCAAAAATTTATTTAAAAGAATAGTTAAAAAAGCACAGCGTGAAAGGTCAAAAATGCAGACTTATTCGTCTATTTCGTTTATATAGAAATAAATTTTATGATTATGAAAATAAAATAGTTCATTATGTAGTCATAACCGCAGAAGAGCAATCAATACCAAACCATAAATTTACGCTACACAATTTTATACCAAAATATGGCGTTTTAGTTTGAATTGTGGTTTTTACGGATGTCCAAATTTTTAAATTAATATCTTATGCTGCCATGAAATATTTTATTTATTACTCTACTAAATATAATTGGAAGTAATTCAGAAGTAAGGGTCCACTGCACCAACGCAAATACATTTATTACTATTTCCACATCCAACATCTTAAATTTTACCACATTTTTACATCAAATTCATCAAACAAAAGTAAAATCTCTCTTGTGACGTCATAACAGTGCATATCCCTAGAGGAGAAACTCGAAAATTTCAACTTCATTTTTGAAAGAATCAAAGTCAAAATTTGGAATTGCTACATTAATTTATAACTCAAAAACCGTAAACTAAAACAAAAATATTTTAAATAAAAAAATGTTTTTCGCTTTATGTCGAACAGTTTTTCTCTTTTCGATCATTTTGATATCTTACACCGTTTTCGAGTTATTAAGAAAAAAACAAATCATTAGCTTACAATTTTGAGCTAAATTGAATAAAAATAATCATCCAAATTAGAAATTACTTCATTCATTTATAAGTCGAAAACGGTAAACAATAACAAAAAAATTTTAAAAAAGAAAATGTTGGTCGGTTTATAACGAACACTTTTGCCCTCTTTAATAATTTTGCTATCTTACACCGTTTTCGAGTTATACTAAAGAAAAACAAAATCATTAGAATACAATTTTGGTTTAATTAAAAAAATAATGATAATCCAAATTAGGAATTACCTCATTAATTTATAAGTCAAAAACGGTAAACAATAGCAAAAATATTTTAGATCAAAAAATATTTGTCGTTTTAGGACGAACACTTTTTCCCTTTTTGATAATTTTGGTATCTTACACCGTTTTCGAGTTACTAAGGAAAAACTAAATCATACAATTTTGATTGTATTTTTGAAAAAATGAAAATCCAAATTAGGACTTAATTCATTAATTTATAACTCAAAGACGGTAAACAATAGCAAAAATATTGTAAACAAGAAAATGTTTGTCCTTTTATGACGAACACTTTCGTCTTTTTTGATAATTTTGATATCTTACACCGTTTTCAAGTTATTAAGGAAAAACTAAGTAATGAGCAAACTTGATTTCTTTTTAAAAAATAATAAAAATCCAAATTAGAAATTAATTCATTAATTTATACCTCGAAAACGGTAAACGATAACAAAAATATTTTAACAAAGAAAATGTTTGACGTTTCACGACGAACACTTTTGTTCTTTTTGATAATTTTGATATCTTACACGGTTTTCGAGTTATTAAGGAAAAGCTAAATGATTAACATACGATTTTGAATTAATTAAAAAAAAAATAATAAAAATCCAAATTAGGAATTACTTCATTAATTTATAACTCAAAGACGGTAAACAATACCAAAAATATTTTAAATGCAAAAATGTTTGTCGTTTTATGACGAACACTTTGCCCCTTTCAATAATTTTGATATCTTACACCGTTTTCGAGTAATTAAAGAAAAACTAAATCCTACAATTTTAATTTCATTTTTGAAAAAATGAAAATCCAAATTAGGACTTACTTTATTAATTTATAACTCGAAGACAGAAAATGATAACAAAAATATTTTAACAAAGAAAATATTTTTCGTTTTATAACGAACATTTTTGATCTTTTCGATAATTTCGATATCTTACGCCGTTTTCGAGTTACCAAGGAAAAACTAAATCATTAGAATACAATTTTGATTTAATGTAAAAATAAAATGAAAATACAGATTTGCAATTACTTCATTAATTTATAACTCAAAAACGGTAAACGATAACAAAAATATTTTAAACAAGAAAATGTTTATCGTTTTATGACGAACACATTTCCTCTTGACAATAATTTTGATATCTAACACCGTTTTCGAGTTATTGAAGATAAACTAAATGATTGAAGTGCAGTTTACGTTATGCGATTATGCTTGCGACTTTGCTTCCAAGTTGTCGTAATATACGATTGTACGATTTAGCATACGATTCGACCCGAATATGAACTGGCAAACGAAGTCGTAGGCAAATCTTATGAATAGGACCGTCTATATTTTCATACGATTTTCTTTGCGATTGCTGTTACTGAAAACCACCAAAACTAGTCATAACACAATTCGCAAGAGAAATCGTACATAAAATCGCATAACGTAAACGTAAACGTAAAACACAAATTAGGAATTAATTCATTAATTTATAACTCAAAAACGGTAAATGATAAAAAAATATTTTAAACAATAAAATGTTTGTCGCTTTATGACGAACACTTTTGCCCTCTTCAATAATTTTGGTATCTTACACCGTTTTCAAGTAATTGAGGAAAAACTAAATCATTAACATAAAATTTTGATTAAAAACTGAATAAAAATGAAAATTAAATTTGGAATTACTTCATTAATTTATAACTCAAAAACGGTAAACGAAAACAAAAAAATTTTAACAAAGAAAATATTTATCGCTTTATAACGAACAGTTTTGTTCTTTTCGATAATTTTGATATCTTACACCGTTTTTGAGTTACTAAGAAAAAACTAAAAGCATACAATTTTGATTTGATTTTTGAAAAAATGAAAAAACAAGTTAGGAATTACTTCATTAATTTATAACTCGAAAACGGTCAATGATAACAAAAAAATTTTAAGGAAAAAAATGTTTGTCATTGAATTAAAAAAAAAAAATCAAATTAAAAATTATATTTCATTAATCATTAATTTATGTAATGATTATGGTAATGATTTAGTTTTTCCTTAATAACTCGAAAGCGGTAAACGACTTCAAAAATATTTTCAATGTAAAAATGTTCGTCGTTTTATGACGAACACTTTTGCTCTTTACAATAATTTTGATATCTTACACCGTTTTCGCGCTACTAAGGAAACAAAATCATTAGCATACAATTTTGATTTAATTAAAAAAATAATGAAAATCCTAATTAGGAATTATTTCATTAATTTATAACTCGAAAACGGTAAACGATAATAAAAATATTTTAACAAAGAAAATGTTTTTCGTTTAATGAGGAACATTTTTGCTTATTACGATAATTTTGGTATCTAACACCATTTTCAAGTTACTAAGGAAAAACTTAATCATTACCATAAAATTTTGATCTAATTGAATAAATATGAAAATCCAAATTAGGAATTACTTCATTAATTTATAACTCAAAAACGGTAAACGATAACAAAAATATTTTATGTAATAAAATGTTTGTCATTTTATCACAAACCTTTTTGGCCTCTTCAATAATTTAGTATCTTACACCGTTTTCGAGTTATTACGGAAAAACCAAATCATTCTAGAGTTCTTGAAAAACTATTTAAATTTTTTTTTTAATTTTAACTCAGTTTTCTTGTAATAATAATTTTAGGAAGAATTTCTTTTGACAACTCAAAATTCAAAGTCAGGCCCGGACTAGTATTAATTTAGTTATAAGGCAACTACGTTAAACACGAGCGTTTCGCGACAGAGTAACAACCTTCCTCAAAGCTCACCTACATCTATGGTGATGGTACTTGGAGAAAATTAGAGCTTTGTAGCTCTAACGAATGACCACCAAGTTCATCTAAACCAATTTACTTATAAAGTAAAAATGAAAAAAACTAAGCAAACAGTTCAAACAATCATAACTTCTACAAAAATTAACCGATTTTTAATTTCTTTACTTCTTTAGATAGATATATGCATTGACTAAAAAAAAAGTTCTTACAAATTTTTTGTTAAAATGCTTACTTTCAGTACTATTACCGCTTAAAGTTCATCAAAACTGATTTACTTAAAAATTAAAAAAGTCAAAAACAAAGCAAATAGTTCCAAAAATCATAACTTCTACAAAAATCAACCGATTTTTAATTTCTAAAGTTCTTTAGATAGATATTTGTATTGGTTAAAAAATAAGTTTAATTAATTATTTCACTAAAATGTTTACTTTCGATGCTATTGCTGCTCAAAGTTCAATAAACCCGATTTACTCAAAAAATGAAAAAGTCAAATCCGAAGCAAACAGATTTAAAAATCATAACATTTACAAAAATCAATAAATTTTTAATTTCTCGAGTTCGTTAGGTAGATATGTGTATTGGCTAAAAGATAACTCCTTTAAATTTTTTTGCTAAAATGCTTACTTTCGGTGATATTACTGCTCAAAGTTCAATAAAACTGATTTACTTAAAAAGTAAAGAAGTCAAAATCAAAGCAAACAGTTCCAAAACTCATAACTTCTATAAAAGTTAACCGATTTTTAATTTCTTTACTTTTTCGGATAGATATATGTATTGGCTAAAAGAAAAATCTTTACAATTTTTTTGCTAAAATGCTTACTTTCGGTGCTATTGCTGCTCAAACATTTTTTTAAGAAAAAAAGCTTCTCGAGCGGTGAGGTGCGGAGTAAAGAGGGGTTTCAGCTCCTTTATACCTCTTTTGGACGAATCGGCCGATTTTAATTAAAATTGTAGTTATAATTCTGTAATATAGTTAAGTCGAGGTGTCGCTAAATATGTAGTAACAAAGTAGTGACACGCAGTAGATTATTATTGGTTATTGGCCATTAAACTAGGATCATAATTTATAATAACCAGTCGTAAAACACATAATTGGACCATTAAATTGTATCAAATTTCTACCATTAAAAATCACTTTGTAATTTACGGCTAATTTTATGACTTGACAAGATTATAAAATAGTGATTAAAACTCAAAATCCAAGTTATAATTAACTGCAGTTGCCCTTGGATCCAAAAAACGTTGACGTTATGTATTTGTAACATATTTGCAATAATAATGCGTAAAGTATATAACTGACACAACCTGGACCCCTAAAAATGTATTAACAATGTGGCATACACAACACGCCCGCAAAATAATTTTCCACTTGGCCGATTTTAACCCCGAATGTTTAACAAATAATAGCGCCAACCAACCAAAAGTAATTTCGCAACCCTCCAGAGAATTTCTCTACAAAATTAATTTTAACACGTGGTATATTAAAATCTAACGTTTCAAATTATTAAAGCAAATCAAAATTATTTTTTTATTTAAAAATGCTCCTCCGCCGATGGTTCATCTGATGGATCTGCCGCACAACGCGTAAGGCTGATGGGTTGGATTCAAAAAATTGTTTGAGTTCATTGTAAGGTAATTTTCTATTGATGTTCACTGAAATATAAATACAAAACGACCGGCACTCTTGAGGTCAACACGTGTGTAGGTGTTGAAAATTTTATTTTTGTATGCAATTTTATTGCACCGCTAAGCGAAGCAAACGAAACGGAAAAAGGAATATTATAAAATCGAAAATTGTTGAGGGCTCTTGATTTCGATATAAGTACATCGTCGAAGAAATTTAAAGAATATCTCGTGCTCCGTTGAGCGAAATAATGCAAAGCAATTTTTAAATGATTTTAAAAGTGGGCTCTTCAATTCTTGATTTTTAAATAATGCGCGCATTTTCGCGGATTAAACAGTAACTATTTATTTATTATAGCTGTACCAGTAGTACGCTTTATGAAATATACGGATTTAAATTAATATTTTGCCTCTGCCTATCTTAAAATTCAATTTTGTTATTTTTAATGCACTTTTGTAGCGCCGGACGGTTTTGAATGATTACGAATGCTCAGCAATCAAACTTTAGATATAGCTTTAATGTGCCATTAACCGAAACAAATTGTAATTTGAACAAGTTCTTGATGTGAAGAAAGCGACGGCGCGTGTAACTGACGAGCACTAGCATTACCAACATTTAAAAAGACCGCTTTTGGGTTACACAATCTTACATTTTATCTTGGCACCCATTCTTGGACACTTTTCTATACTTAATGACGTGGTTTTATGTCTGAAGAGCAAATAACACGAATTACCAATTAAAAACACACATCGGGAGCTTACCGATCTTTCATCTCAATAAAGAAAAAATTAAATCAAAATAGAATTTATTGTCGACATTGCTAGGCGAAAATTCCAATTAAAATGGAATTTTTATCCGAATCTTCTTGTTTGATGGAACGTAAAACCTTCCCCCTTATCGTAGACGAAATCAGGTAGAAAGCGGCGCACGGTAGCTAAATGGGTACTAATTTTAGGTGTTTATGTCAAAAGTTTTACACATTCCTTTTAAAACATTTAAATTGTGGCCCAACCAGTATTTCGAATAACCCACATTTTTGCGATATTATAACATCGACCGATTTTCTGTCATAAAATTATAAATCTGCGTGGGAAAATTAGCGCCGTGGGCGACTTTCGTGACAAGTCACTGGTTAATTGCGACGGTGCATCTGCAACCTATATACTGCCATTTGCCATCGATACTCTGATCTAGAGTTTCACTATCGACTCAATTGAGTATATCTATATCAATTTAAACCTCTAGATTTCTAGCTTCCAATACCAGTCTGAAAACGATTTTTTCCAGCCCGTCAGTTTTGATTGAACAATAAGTGAGCTTCTTATTAAAAGCAATTGCCTTCGGCATTCCTTCTTATCTCTAGGCTTATTTTACGTAATTCTGGGTGGATGCATTTTGGAGTAACCTCGAAACCGGTCATGCAATAAGACAACGTGAATCTTAGGCTCAAAGTCAGAATAGGAACACTCTCAAAACTAAATTTAGTCTGCAACCCAGGAAAAGATAAAAATTAACCTAAACCAAATTTTTACAGGTTCATGAAATCTTAGGGATTTCCCTAAAATCATGGAACCCTACATTTCTGCGTTTTAACGAGAAGATTTGATGTGTTCTTGATAAACTTTAACCAACATCTGGTAGTATTGACGTAAACATAGAGCAGAGACTGCTAACCAGGATCGGTTTTGACTAAACACTTCAATTTATGAAGATTTTTCAAAACTGATTGCTTGGTTTGCCATTGCCAGCCGAGGAATTGCCATTGTCCATTAATTACGTGAGGGGGTCAAGCCGAATCTCACCCAATCTCGCGTACACCGAAAAAAATGGTTTATCATATCGATGAAAAATTCATAGTATTCATGAACAAAATCAATGTAGTTATGAATTTTTCATCAATATGATGAATTCTGTTCATCGGTGTGAAATGATGAATTTTTCATCGATATGACAAACAATTTTTTTCAGTGTAGGGGTGAGGCGGGGTCTCGGCAAATATCACATATTTTTTTTCCGCAAGAAACTGCAAAACTGCAAAAGAACTGGGTTAAATTAAGTAAAAGAAACAATCTCATGTGAGATTAGAGAGGGAGGAGGTTTTAACCAAATCTCACAACGTCTTACGAGGGAGCAGGGGGGTCAAAAAATCCCCAAAATCGCCTCTAGTAATTAATGGACATCTCCTTTCGTGGAAGCTTTTCTAAGCAATACTGCTAACACTACTTAAAGGTTAAGATTTCTTAATTTTCTAAGATTTTCTCGGATTTGGATTTCCAAAGATTTTCTTGAATTTCCTACATTTATTCGGATTTCCTAGGATTTCGAATGTTCTAATTCGTTGGATTTTTAGGAAATACCTTAGAGGGTTTTCTTCGCAGTAATTCTCTAATAAACCGGGGGGTCTGGGGGGTATGGAATACCCCCCAGTGCATTTTAATCTTTTGATACATAATACAGTATTTCAGCGGAGGCTAAGCTTCCCTTGTTTTCCATGACAAGGCTCGCTGCAGAACATGCATGCAAACAGGGACGTTTTACCCTATAGGGGCTGATAAGGCTAAAGCATTGCAGAAATTTTAGGCGCCGCCGCGATCTGCTATCCAGAAAAACCCGAAAACTTTAAAATAAAGTAAATAAACATAGGTAATCGATACATAGCCGGGCGCCTTAAAGCCTAAAAACGTCCCTGCGAGAACTTCAATTAATTTACTTTCATTAAAGTTTGGTTTTATTGCAAAATTGAAGCGAGCGTTGTTATTGGAACTGACTCAACCTAGTCCATACAAATACTAACCCACATAACACTCAATGTCTACTGGATATCCAGTTCCAGTCCAGGGAATATGTACACCCATACACAAACACTCCTATGCTAGCAATGCAAATTGTGCCTTTTGAAGACATGTTTTCCCATATAAAAATCGCTTCTAGAGCAAAACTTGTTAAACATTTTTTGTTGAAAATTTCATTCTCTTCAGTTTTGTTTATATACATTTTCCTATTTTTTGCACAGTTTCCGAGTTACAGTGACTTAAAAAAACTTCTGTAAAAATTAATATTACTTTTATGGGTATTTTATTCTTTGAAGTCACTGTATCTCGAAAACCGTGATTCCAAATAGAAAAATGTATATAACAAAAATGACGAGAATGAAATTTTTAATAAAAAATGTTTAATAAGTTTTGCTGTACAAGCGATTTTTATATGAAAAAACATGTCTTCAAAAGGCACAATTTACATTGCTAGCATAGGAGTGTACGTTCAATTTTGTGTATGGGTGTATATATCCAGGACTTTATCTGGATTGCACAACATCCAGTGAATATATACAGCCGACATTTAGTAGACATCTATTTTATGAACGTCACTATCCGTCGGATATCCACTAGATATCCATTGTATTTAGCAGTCTGACATCCTCTGGATATCAGATGATCTAACAAGACATCTAGTGGATATCCAGAAGATAGGTTTATGTTGTCTGGGAAGGCACTTACACACTGAGAAAATGGTACATTAAAAATTTAACACTTTGTCGTCGATGAACAAAATTCTTTATAATGACGAAAAGTTCAATATATTGATGAATTTTGTTCATCAATGAATTTTGTTCATCAATGAATTTTGTTCATCAATATGATGAATATCGTCATATCACCGAATTTTATGTGTGAAAATTCGAAATTTTAAAATCGATTATTTCCAAAATTAGCCCCCCCCCCCCATAGTTTAATTGCTTTATTTTAGTATTATTTTTGAGTAAATAAATATCTTCCATGGAAAACATTACATATTTTGACTAATTATTCCGAGAGAGTCAAATAATTTTTTACTCCATCTGAGGATTCGTCCTGCAATTAATTTGTCAACTTCAGTCAAGATCGACTTTCTTAAATCAGGTCCGGACTGGAAATAATTTGGCAACTATTTTCAATGTCCCCAATCTTTCAGAAATTTACATTTTTTATTTTTTACGTAATAATGAAAACAAAATTTTATTACAAGTCAAAATTCGGAGGCGATGACAAGGCAGTGCGGCCTTCAGGCCGCACAACCTATGAAATCAAAAACAATATTAATAAAAAAATTAAATTTTTAAATCAAACATCTATCGAAGTGACAAAAACTGAATTTCCACGTTAATCTGTATATTTAATAATTTATATTTGGTTGATTGAAAGCAATAATTGCAGTGATATTGCGAATGCAGTTGTGGGACAGAAGATCGATAAGTGAGTGGCCACCGTCCGTTAAATCGGTTCATTATGCTGTAACAGTTTAATTGGCAAAAGGTAAAGTTGTAGCCCAAAAAAAAAAATAACGAGTTAGTTAACGAAAATTTAAATTGATTTAAATTACTTTGCACTCGAAGAAAAATAATTGTCGGCTTTTGCAAAATGTTAATCAAAAGAATAACTTGTTAGCATTGTTGATTTTAAAAGTTAAACATTTTTTTGAATTAAAATAACTATTATAATCTTGTCCATAACGAGATGAATTGAAATGAAACCATTAATCAAATAGACGTCTTATTACTACCACATTACGCCACAACACTAACAAGGTTGTTAAATCCTGATTTCTCTAATGATTATTAAAAATTCGTCATTCTTCCATAATTGCGGGACCAAAATAATTACCTAATCGCTTGGGCAAGATTTCCACTTACATCTGTGTTTAGCCAAAGCTTTCTTCTCTTTTTGGTGTTTATTTAGTGTTTGGGTAAACAAATATTGGTCACAGTCCATTGTCCCATAACATAATACCCAACAAACCAACAACAGTTACGATGATTTTTCGTTCTATTTTTCCATTGAATATTTTTATAAAAATAAATGTAGAGCATCTGCACCTACCTATGGCTTACCTACATCTCCCCACAGACATTTCACTTACGCATAATTGATTTGTCATGTAGGTTGAAACAAAAACTTGGGTTATTTTAACAGATAAACAAACTATCATCAATAGCAAAAAAGAATTATTTTTATGAATCAAAAATCAAAGTCATAGAAGATGACACAACAAAAATTAAAATCTCAATATAAATGGATTTGGCGTCGATATGATCGCTGGACGTATTCCAATCTTAAGGTTTGGTCCGATTGATAGGCGATAATGTCTTGTCCTTTTGGTCCTTGACAGTATATTTGATGAGGATTTCCTACACTTTTATAATTATTTATTCTGGAATTCGGCTTAGTTTCGAATTACGTCACTAATTTCACTTCTTTAAAAACTTTTTCAATTTTACTTTTGAATATTTTCTTCCAACTAAATTTAACAGTTATCGATACGTCACAGCCAAATTAGGCAATTATCAAAAATGACGTTGCACAATATTCCTTTATATTCTTAAGTTTTGTTTGTATACAATCACAATATTCTTGTTTTTTTGTTGCTAATCCATTAATGAGTCGGAAAAAAAAACTATTTGCAATTTCTTCTATTATTCCATTTTGTATCATCAAAAGCTGCTTTTATGGGTCGTCAGGTGAGCATCTTAATTTGCTTTTAATTTTTCGAAAGTTTATCGGAACTTCCAATTCGGTAGCGACATTCCTTTCGAGTGTTTATATATAAAATAAAATAATATATTTGCGAATAGGATTGGATTGCGAAAAGGATAAATTGGCTTTAGAGTAAATTGATACGCTCTAATTATTTTAGATATTTCGACATAAAGCCTTCCATGACTCAGTACACCCAGAAACATTTTAAGCAAAACTATCTAATTGCTTCTAGTTTTATTCAATTCTTTCATAATTATCTGAATTACAATTGACGTTTTCTGAACAGGAATTTGCCTATTTTTAGGTTGGTACCTATCTATCCAATAAAATCGCAATATTCTTATTTAGAAACTAGATTGCCCAGGTAAAACAAAATACAGACGAAACAGTGCGGCACAGTGTTACCAGGTCCGAAAATTCCCTAGATCTAGAGAATTTTCTCTAGAATTTCTTAGGAAATCTCCTGTAGACGCTATTTGATGCTATTTCTTTGTTGCCACTACAAATGTTTTTCTCGGTGTAATTAATATACGAAAGTTATATTATCTAAATTCTCATTAAATTATAATCAAGTCAAGTCGACATCGATGTTGTTTTTTGTATTGCAATGGCGCCGCAGGTGATTTACAAAATAGTGGCAGGCCAACTGTTTTAAATTTTATTTGGAAACTTTGGGGTTTAAAATAGATTATAGATTAAATAAGATGGCAGTTGTCCTGTCAAGTGAAATATAGTAACGAAATTCAGGTGAATATTATTTTTTACTAGTTTTGTGTTTTATCTTAAAAAATAATTACCGAACCTATAAAAGCAAATTACATCACCTGAAGGGTAAGGATAAGGAAAGTGTAAGTGCAAATTACTTAAAAACGTAAACTTAAATATTAAAATTACATGGCGTGATAATGTAAGTTGGCGTGGGATAAGAATATTTTCAAAAGTTGAATTTGAAATAAGTACTTAGAGCGAAGTGAAATTCAATGTTGATCAACTCAAAAAACTCAGTTTTGGTTTTTTCGTGAAATCCCAAACTCCGTCGCATCGTTCGTTATCCTGTTACCCAGAAAATTGAGAAAAAATTTAAAATTGTGCTATTTTATCATCAGATAAACTTAATAAGCAGGTCGATCTCAACCTCTTCAACTGCGCTGATTTTGAAGCACAAGCCAATTGGAGCGAACTGGTAATAAACCAATTAGGTGTCGGAAATTAAACTGCAGGACGTCTATTTTAGGGGTGTAGTGTAAACTGCGGGGTATTAATAGATTTCCGGTTGGATTTCGGATGAAACCTACACTTAAGAATATTATAAGGGTAGATATATTAAAAATGAGCAACAAAGAATTTTCATCCAATTTTAATAAATTTACTCATCTGTCTTTTGTAATGCACAAACAATTGCGACAATTTCCCAACCGAACCTACTCAGAATTTGAGGTAAAAATAATATAATCTGTCAAATACGCGCCGCTTCGCCTTTTAAGGATTTTTAACCCCTTTGTTGAAGAAATCATCAAAATAGACAACTTTCTCGTTAAAATTTTGTTAGGGTTGACTTGACACTTTCAAGAAAAATTTTCGGAAATGTTCTATGCGAGCAGATGTTGGTATTTAAAATCCTGCCTTCTTAAGTGCCGCTTTGGTGACAATGTTGTAATATTTTCGGAATATTGGTGGCCCCGCTGTGACCGCTGGCAGTCAAATAAAATAATTGGGTTAAAATTTAAAACGGATTTTTGCAGCCTTTCGACCCCCCTCGCCGGACGGGGGGCTTTTTTTTGTTTTTTATAAAAAAAAAAGAATTATACCAACTTATTTAGTTAATTATATTTCTAATTCATCAAGCAATTGATTAGGCACAAATTCAATTAATTAAAAGTTCACTTGGCTCCGTTTCTGGGTTACTTGAAAATCCAGTTTGAGTTTATAGCTGTCAGTTTTTTCAAACAAACAAAATTTAAAAATATTATACCTAATATAAGAGAAATCTTACCTTGCGGATTATCGGCGACGACACACAAAATCCATTTGTACAATAAAAACACAAAAACAACTGCACTAAAATCCGCGTTCTGCCGAAGATTGTTGTTATATTGGCACTCGAAATAGTAAAATTGCTATTTTTTTTGAAAATTGTCTAAAACCACGAAAGCAGCGTCTCGAGCTGGAGTAAGGTATTTTTTTGAAAAATAAAGTAACTGATTTCGTCAATTTTTACAGCAGAGACACTTTCGATCTGTCTATACGTTCGATCCACGTGAAAACGTTTGTGTAGTTGAATTTTTCCCCGTTTTAGCGCCACGCTCGCTTTCGAATCTATAATTCAAGATGGCGATTTCGCCTCGGCCGTCATTGGCTCAGCGAGATGAAAGGGGCGTTTCCTCTTTCAGATTAAATTTTTTCCTCTGAAATTGTGTAGGAAATATTTGGGTGTGATGTTCAATAAAAAAGGAAAAAATGAATTTTATTACTTTGTTGGCGTGTTTTCGCATGCCTTATTGCAAAATAAAACAGAAAATATATATGTTGGCGTCTTACCCCTTACCCTTAAGGACATGAATTTTTGATTGTATTTTCAGCCTTCTTATTATTTTATTTCTTTTATTACCTATAATACATGTTGTTGTTTTTTATAATGCATAATACCTATATATACTGCTCTAGAGGATGACGACTTGATTTTAATTAAAAAAAATAGTAGATATATATATATCGGTGCCGACCTCTCTTCTTTGCTATATACCTACTAGGTATATGCTGGTACATTAAAGATTTATCGATTCGTACTCGAATAACCACTATCTTCAGTTGTTTTTTTTTTATACACTGAAAAAAAAACTTTTTTTTTTATTTTAATTTTGCTAAATAGATCGGGAGTATTCAATGGCGAAGGCAACCTGGGGTAGGTAATTGTCACATATGTTTAACAATTGGTCATATAATTGAGCATTTCTGTATACAAACAAATGTCTTCAAATGTTGACATATTGACAATGCCGTTTGGCTATCGCCCGCGCGTTATATGTATAAATACAGAATGGTTTTCTCCTCGATAACGAATGTCAAGCAGAACTGTAACATTCTACCAACCCCTGTCAGGCCTTGTCTGCCAACAATCGGGCTATTCACATTTCACCTAAACTGAGACGTTAATACGTATAACGCAAATAACCGAAAATAGATCCCTTTTATACAGAGTTGATATAACAACCCAGAAAAGAAATAAAAAAAAGCATTTCAAAAATATCTCAAATTTTTATATCCAAACGCGCAAACCCAAAACTATATCAATATCCGCTATTGAATGCAATAATATTCCAGATATCCACACCGCACCAACAGCTTTATTGCGGTATCCAAATCCAAATATAACAGGTAATTTATAAAAATATTCCAAGTCATTTTTTTATTAACTTTTATCATCAGGTCTAATAATATATATTATTACAATTAAAAGGAGGGGGGGAGCCGGGAATGTAATAGATATCACCTTAATCACCCTTGCAAGTCATCTAGCGATAAGTTAAATTATTTTTTTCGAAATTTCTAAATTTTGATAATTTCTCATTATTTTATCTGTTACCCCTCTTTCCCCTCCAATCGGTTTATGAAAATTTACAATTGCAAACAAACAATTAGAGTGAAAAACTATCTAAATTCCAATTCAATAATTAACTTTCAATGGTTTATATCGTTTTTGGATGAGGGCGCTCTACCTGCCCCCTTACATTTGGAGGCAGAAGCTCAACGAAAAGATCGATTCGATTACATCTTCCTGTAATCCATGGAAACCTTAAACCGAGCAGTGCTTGCCAATAGTTTGCTTCTTGATTATTGTAAAATAAGCTTAGGTCGATTTATTGCTTGCATTTCAATTTTATTTAAGCTCATCAGATGGATATAATTATTAAGGTTTAAACTGTAACACTGTCAGCAACATTTGATAAATAATTAATATAATATTATTATTATATTAATAATTTAAATTTTTAAATGCTTCTACAAATCCCCCCCCCCCGGAAAAGATATAGCCCCCCGGGCACCCCCCATGGATTCAACACTGATTATAACTTTTAAAATATTTGACCTATGAAATGAAAGAATTTTTTCCCAGAATGTTTTATAGACAGTCTGGTGCATTCTCCTAATAGAAACCACTGAACCACTGGTTACCACTGACGCGCATGAATGGATTAACGAGATTCTGAAAATATTTTATTTGCCCCCCCCCCCCCCCAAATCAGTCTAGTGCATTCTTTTAGGAAATAAAAAATCGTTTAAACTTCATATTTTTTATAAACAGTTTAGTCTAAGGGGTAAATATCTCAAAATAACTTTGCATTATTACGAATTCCAATAATTTCCAACAGGGGGCAGGTAACGGGGTAACAGCGTTTCCCCGGAGTCATGAATATCAATAAAATTACTAAATTTTGTTAAAATTTAAAAAATTTGCTATCCCCATCCTCATTAACCTCACCCACGAATTTCTCTTGGATATTCTCGTGTGTACATCTGCATGAAGGAAAATTTAAAGAAATTTTAAGAAATAGAAAATTTGAAAATTTTTTGAGATTTCTTTGGATTTTCCCGAGTTCTTAAGACATCCTAGGATTTTTCCCATTTCCTTGAATTTTCTAAGATTTTCTTGATTTTTCAATTTCTTGGATTTCTTAAAATTTTTCCGGTTTTCTGTAGATTTCCTTTTACTTGTACACCAGACCCCCTCGACTTTAACTAAATGGAAAACCAACTGGAAATCGTCGTATACAAAACTGAAGAAAAATTTTAATTTCCTTTGATATTCCTCTTCCTCGAGATTTTCATGAATTTCTTAAAATTTTCTAAGATTTTTTACATTTCTTTGGATTTCCTAATATTTACTAAAATTTCCTGAGATTATCTTGAAATTCTTAAAATTTTTACGAATTTTTGAAATTTTTTAAGGTTCTAAAACTCTTTGAGATTTTCTGGAATTTTCTCGAATATCTTCAGATTTCTCTTCACTGCATCTTTTCCATCAATAATTCAGAATTTTTAATTCAGATTTTATATCAGAATATTATTTGACAAATCTGAATTACAATTAACGAATCTGAATTGCAATTGACGATTTCTGAATATCAGTTAACAAATCTGAATTACGACCGACGATTTTTGAATATCAACTGGCAAATCTGAATTCCCGTTGATGATTTCTGAATATCAGTTGAGAAATCTGAATTACAATTGACGTTTTCTGAAATTTTTTTTGTAGTTGATCTTTTCTGAATTACAATTGCAAATGGTGTAGAGTAGAGTACACCAGAGTTTTTTGATTATTTCTCTGTAGTTTGTTACTGGACAACCGAGGGAAAATCGTAAAATGCTAAAGTGAAGAAAAATCTTATGAAATTTCATTTTTTAGCTTTTTCACTTTTCTGAGATTTCTTTGGCATTCTCGATTTTTTCGTTTCTTAAAATAATAGAATATTCTAAATTTTCTCGAATTTCCCGTATTCTAAGTTTGCCCGCCAAGGATGTTCGGAAGGGGGGGGGGGGGAAATATACCTAAATTCTTATGAAAATATATTTATTTTGATTTTAGTTGATTTTTATCTACCAGGGTTGAATTCAGACCTTTCCTGGGTGGGGGGGGCACAAAATACAAAAAACCAAAAGTACAAGTTTATATTTTTGGTTTTATTTCAAAATCTAATTTTGCGTTTTGTATGTAAAATTTTTAAATGGTTCTACAAATTCCCCCGGAAAGGGGGGGGGGGCAAATAGATTTGCAAATTTTTGTATAATAGATTGTCTCTTTCGAGATTATTGAAAGATTTTCTCGGATTTCCCCTTAAAGTTGCCATAAGATCTCTTTTAAGAAAGATTGAAAAGGCAAAACAAAACTCAAGTATTCTACGATTTTTCTAAGATTTCCTTGAATTTCCTAGGGATTCCTTGGACTTACTTAAACTTCTTTGGATTTTCTAAGATTTCTTTAGGAGGCAGAAAAGAATACGAGAAGGCGATCAAGCTGTAAGAATTCGAAAAATAAAATTATTTTTATTTTTGTGTACATACAGAGGCTTAGGAGAGTTATGTACGGTTGGTTGCGGCACTCCAGTTATCCAATGGTTATTTTTATAAATAAAATTTTATTTTTTTATGTTGAATATAATTTATTAGGACAACGACATTTGCAGTAGTATTGAAAAAATAATATTGACTTCATTCAAATCCAAGTGTTGACACATGTAAACTTATACTTATGAATTTTTCATGTTTTGTATCAGGATAACAGAAAGCGTCACCGTCATTGAGCATGTAGCGGATCAATGTCACACTGGTTGCCTACGCGTAGGCGCACGGATCTTTGAAAACCGAACAAGTGGACGTGTGGATTAGTTATTTTTTTGCGGATGCGATGGTTTGGTGCGTTTCGAAGTGGAAGCCTTTTACGCGGCAAAATTGTGCAGTGGCGTGCTGGGCCTGTACCAATTTTCAAAATTCGAAAAACTAAAAATTGTACGAAGGGTTGCCGAGGTGTCAGGTTACCGGATGTAGAAAAAATACTCGTGTATATTCGTAAAAAATACGAAAACGATCGACGATTCCGTCGTTTGAAATTATGTAGAGCCGGTTTTGTTTTGTGGAATGCCGACCGGTGGATAGCATTTAGCAAATCGGAACTCCGCGTTGTTTAAACTAATGTATCACGTAGGAACATGAAACGACTTATAAATAAATAAAAATGACTCTTTGCTTTGTGATATTATATTGTGAGTGTGTGACTGATTTTTATTAATAATAGAAATATAAACAAAAACACCCCGCGCTACTATGATTGGAATTATTGCAGTTATATCGTTCTTCTTGTGTATTCACGGTGAGTTTAATAAATAATTGCGAGGAAACCCAATTAGTTTCTGTGAGTGCTTCGAGAAAAAATAAGAACCTTCGTCTGGCTGAGATATCTCGAAAAATTTGAATTGCAAATTTGCCACTGTTGCAGAAAAATTATTATGCACTCCAGAACTTCCAACTTTTGGATAAAAAGTTACAACAGCTACCTAAAACGAAATTACATGAAAGGGTAAAATGTTTTAGCAATCTCGAAAAAAATAAATTAAACCCCGGAATGGAATTGAACTTGCACAATGCGAGATTTCCATTTTCGATAAAATCTTTTCGGTGTTTTATCATCTCCAATCAACGGGGCGTTTAGTATAGATTATCAACCAAAAGTTTCATTAGCAAGAAAGTGTTTAGGCTAGCAATCTTGATATTTATTGCAGTATTTACCCCTGCAATTGGATCAATTTCCAAATTTTCAATTTTATTTTGCAAATTCAATTTTTCAAATTTTTTTCTGAAATAAAAATTTTCAGTTCAGTTTCAAAAAAAAGACTTTTTTATATCTGGCAAATTTCAAAAATATTTACTTAATTGGGGGCGGGGGGGGGGAAGGGGTTCTCAGCTATGCAATTTAAACAAATCGTACCGCCTGCATATTTTTCACAATAAAATAAATTATTCTATTTTAATTTTTTGTGAAAGCTTCAAAATCAAGATTTCAAAAAAAGTTTAATTTTTACTCTATACCTCCCAAACCTCCCGATCATGTGTGTTAGATGTGAATAGAGTAAAGATTCTATGAGAGATTCTACTTTACACCTTGAACTGAAAGAGGTAAATTTTTACACACAAAAAGGGAAGGGGGGGGGGTAATGCAAAAAAATGTTTCGGAAAATGGCCAAAAAATGTTTATAGTTTAATTAGTTTAATTTTTTAATTATTTTTTTTAATTAAAATTAATTTTTTATTTATTTTTTTTAACTAAATTAATTTTTTAAATTAAAATAAATTAAATTAAATTTATTTAAAATAAAGTTTCATTAGCAAGAAAGTGTTAAGGCCAGCAATCTTGATATTTATTGCAGTATTTACGCTTGCAATTGGATTAATCTTACTTTATTTTACAGTATTTTTACAGTATTTCAAAATATATATAACGCGAGGGGGGGGAGCAGATTTCTGCAAATTCATATTTTCAATCTTATTTCTACAAATTTAAATTTTCAAATTTTTTTCTGAAATAACAATTTTCAGTGTTTTTCAATTTTAGTACTGATGACAGAAAAAGGGACTTCTTCCTAACTGGAAAATTTCAAAAATATTTACTTAATTTAAATAAATTATACAGTCTGCATATTTTACAGACTACACAGTAAGAACTTTTTTTTTAATCAAAAAAACTATAGCAAAAAATTTTTGTTATAAATATTTTATTTTTTTGATTTAAATAAAATATTTTTAGTCCAACAAAAATTTATTTAAATCAAAACAATAAATATATAACATAAAAAAAATTTTGTTTTTAAATATACGCAATTGAAATTTTTCGTTTCCTCCGATAAATTTTTTTTTTATTTAAATAAATTTTTCTTGGACCAAAAATATTTTATTTAAATTAAACAAAATTTATTTGATTCAAAGAAAACGTTTTTACTGTGTAAAATAAATGATTCAATTTTAATTTTTTGTGAAAGATGCAAAATCAATATTAAAAAAAAATTAATTTTTACTGCATACCTCCCAGACCTCCCGGTCGTGTGTGTTAAAAGAGTAAAGATTCCACTTTACTCCATGAACTGAAAGAGAGAATGGCAAGTCAAGTAGGAAGGGGGGGGGGGGCAATGCAAAAAAAATGTTTTGAAAGACGGCAATAATTAAATAAGTTTAAAATTTAATTATCAATTTAAAATAATTAAAATTTTTTAGTTTTGTTACTTCATAATGTGGAAGCTGAATATCAGCTGATTCAGTTACTGAATTTCTACTGAATTGCTAATTTGGCTGCTGAAAACCAGCAGAAACTGCGCTGCGTCAGCTGGTAAAAATGCTGAATCAGCTGATATTCAGTAGCAATTTAGCTTCTGACGTTGCTAAATATCAGCACCTGACTCAGAATAGCTGAATTTTGTGCTACTCGCAGTTGATTTTCAGCACAAAATGCTACTTGCAAAGAATATTAGAATTTTTTAGAAAATTATTTTTGATGAAAGAAACCAGGGAGTCACCTCCCAATATGTTAGTCACCAGTCACCCCAGATCCCAGTAGCAGAGGGAGGGGGATGGTAATTCCTTGAAATACAGCTATAGAAAATTGGTTGTTATTATTTTTATGTCTTTCTTTCTCTTGTCGACTTAAAAATAATGAGATTTTGGTGACGGATCAGTGCGGCCTTCAGGCCGCACAACCTTGGAAATCGAGTTCCAAAAGTTCTAAAAAGCGTTTAGATCCGGGATGTGAGTTTCTTTTGCTCAGGTAAAAAAAATGAGCTTAAATTATTTGCGATTTGCGCTACTAAATGTCAACAACATGGCGGCTCTGTTACGTATACTGATGTCGTTTTGAATTTGATTCTGAATTATTTTATCGTAAAACCGCGGTGAAATGACAATTCACAAAATAGACAAATTTTCTATACCGACTTTCATTTTTCGAACATTTCCTGGATCAGCTCTTGACTCGACCTGGATCTACGAGGCCTCTGTAGCACTTTTCTAGAATTACTCGAATAAAAAAAAGCATGGAGAGCAGTTACTGCGCCAGTAGTCGCAGTTAAGGAATCACACCTGTACTGTCTAATACTGCCACTTACCGTTGATACTGCTTAACGCTGTCCTTTACTCCCTAATTATTTGGTACTGATGATACTGCTTAATACTGTTACTGACTTCCGATATTGCCTTTTGCAATACTTATTATTGCGGAAAGCAGCAGTATTTGATGAAATACTGCCAAATAGCAGTAATCTCGTGAATACCTGTAAAATAGAGGGCGGCGGGCGTTCTAATTGTAAGAGAAAATGGGTAAAAATAAATCCAAACCTGGATTGTAAAACTCAATATTGGTGGGTAGTTTGATCGTTAGTCTGATATTTTTTGAAGCGACTATAACTTGATAATAAAACGTAATGCAGATGTTGCGAACGTGAGGGAAGTGCAAAAGCCACGATTGTTTTCGCTCATTCAAATGCAGACAAAGCATATCGAACTGAGAACATTCGATCATGGAAATCTGCTTGTTACCTATTGATTATATTCGGTAAATTCCTCGGTCATTCTTTCGCGAACCTAGAACAGAAGCTAATTTTTTCTATTCCGCCTTGATGACTTACAACTGCAGTCTCACCGCTTTATTTTTAGTTCCAGTGTCGTCGTTTTCGGAACATACCGAGATGTATTTTTCCAATGCTCCCAAAGACACCGACGTCGCGGAAGGGAAGTCCGCTACTCTACATTGCGAAGTTGCTCCAAATTATGGAATCAGCTACTACTGGGAATTGAATGGTACCGAACACCTTTTAAGCTAGAGTTTGAGACATTAATTTTATTTTTTTCTCTCTAGGATCGATCGTGGATAACTCCACTCGCAGATTTCAACAAGGCTCCAATCTGCATTTCACCAGAGTGGATAGGGAGAAGGATGCAGGACAGTATGGATGTGTGGCTCAAGACTCGACTGGGTTATCGATCACAAGTTCCGAAGCCACTTTAAATATTCAATGTAAGTTTCTTTAAATTAAGTCTCGAAAGGCTACTTTTACTTTAAGTAACAGGAAACGGTTTAAATTTAAGGATAACCAAAACACATAAAATTTTAGTGGAAAATAGTTGAATGTAGCGACACAAATAAATTACTGCTAATTTTCTTTCAATTAACGTTTTACGATCACTAAAATTGGAACTCAGGTTTTATAATTAGAAAGAATTCTCCATGCCATGCACCGCATCGCACAGAGGCGTGCAGATGCTCAGCCGTTTTCGAAAAATTAAGAGGGGGAAAGTTTCGGTTACTTTCAAAACAAGAGAAACTGTGCTGGCTTCCTTCTGTTTTGGCCCCCTTTAGCGTCTCTTGGCGACGCCCATGGATGAAAAACCATAAAAGTTTAACAACTTTTTCCTTTTTTGAATTTTAATCACAATGGATTTTATCATTAATCCTCGAATAAAAACAAAGAATCTTTTATTGCTCTAATGCGACTAATGAAATCGTCGAATAGTCTCGTGCAAAAGCAACATAAAAGACCAAAATATTCAGTAAATAAAATATAATGAAAAGACCATTAAAACTAACGATTACTCGTTGGAGAATTTTTATGAATTTGTTGAACTCTTTTTTACCAAAAAATTACGAATAAGTAGGATGATGTACTGGCTATAGGATAAACTGGAGTATAATTTAATAAAGCAGCATTTGTACACTACAAAAGTCACCCCTAAAAATGCAATTCAATTATATTCCTTTATGTTTTATTCATGTTTTTGAATATGAGACGGAGAGGTTCCAAACATGGGGATAGCATGGGAAAGGAACTGGCATACATATTTTAAGAAATAACTAATAGAGTTTCGTATTCATCAAGTGAACGACCTGTCCATTTAAACAAAAGGTGCTACCTCTCCGGTTCCGCTTTGCTTATTCTCATGTTTTTGATCTAAACAAGATTGCTTTTCTTACTCAGCTCACATTTATTTTATTTCGCCTTTTTTTCCAAAGAAAGCGAAAGTTTTTATCCGAGAAACTGCTATTCGCTCTCTACGGATAATCAAGTTCGATTTTGAGTTTCGACCATTAGATTATTAAAACGACCTTCTTCCATCTTTGAAACAATACGACGTCTCGGCAAGTTTTTACTATCAAAATTCCAACCAATGCAATTTAAAACATTTTAGTTTTGTTGTCGCAACTTAGAAGCAAAACCTGATGCGAATAGTGGAACGCAGGATGAGACTGAATAATAATGACGCAACGTCTTTGTCTCTGATTCTTCTACCAATTTATTCTTTTATAAGCTTTTTTACATCAAACCACTATACGTCGTCGGTCCAGATTCCAATTATGACGAAAGTTATAAACTTCCAACTTAAAATTCAAATTCTGCAAGCTCCCAAGCTGATTTAAATGGTAAAAAAACTCTCCGAAAAATTTGGTCTGGGTTTGTACCTTTATTTTGCAAACACTCGATAATACATTCAAAATTGATTCCTTTGATTTTATTTTTATGGTTCACTTCCGTTTGGTTTGACAAGATTAATCGTCGCCGAATTATTCATTATTTCGTTCTCTTAACTCAAGGGGTAAATATCTCAAAATAGTTTTGTACACAGAATTCTCTAAGAATTCCAATAATTTCCAACAATGGGCAGGTAACGGGGTAAACACCCCATTTAACTCATCAAAACCAATAAAATTAAAAAAATATACCTATTTACTCTCCCAAGCCGCATTTCCTCACCTGCTCTTGTGTACAACTGAAGGGAAATTTAAGGAAATCTTAAGAAAAAGAAAATTAGAAAATCATAAGATGAACTTTTTTTATCTCTTCAATTTTCTACATTTTCTTGAATTTTCAAAGATTTTTTGGATTTCCTGGGATTTCTTAACATTTTTTCGGTTTTTAGTAGATTTTCTTTCACTCGTACCCCTGATTCCCCCTCGAGTGGAAATGGAAAACCAACTGGAAATCGTCACATACAAAACTAAAGGAAAATTCGAAAAAAAAATTTATTTCTTTTGACATTCCTCTACCTATATGTTTTTCTTATTTCTTAAATTTCCTTGAATTTTTGGAAATTTTCTAAGATTCAACTCTTTGAGATTTTCTGGAATCTCCTCGAATATCTTCAGATCTATCTTCATTAGTACACCGGAATTTTTTGATAATTTCCCCGTAGTATGTTGCGGGACAACTGAGGGGAAATCGAGAAATACAAAAGTGAAGAAAAATCTTATGAAATTAGGAAATCTTGAATGATCGACATACGTTTTATTTTTTAGCTTTTCGATTTTCTGAGATTTCTTTGGCTTTCTCGATTTCTTAAAATAAAGAATTTTCTCGAATTTCCCAAATTCTAAGTTTGCCCCCCAAGGATGTTTGTAATGGGGAGGGTAAAGGGGCTATCTAACCCCCTCGTCGTAACTCATCAATAGGCTAGCTGGACAGCTATGGTGCCGCCACCTAAGGCGGTGATTTTGTGCATAAATTAGGTGAGAATCAGGCCATAATTGACTAGAAGATGGCGCGGCGTACGCTTTTTTGGGATATCCAACCAATAACGCTAGTTGGACAGCTATGGTGCCGCCGCCTAGGAGGTGATTTTGTGCATAAATTAGGTGAGAATCTGGCCATAATTGACCAGAAGATGGCGCGGCGTACGCTTCTTTGGTATATCCAACTAGCGTATAGAGCTCGGATTTATATGCACCAAAATACTTGAGAATATCTTAATCGCAGCTATATGCACCGAATTTCCTTAAAATATGCACTAAAATTCATAAAAATAGATAAAATATGCATTAATATGCAAACTAAACAAAAGGAAATCTTCGAATTTTTAAATTTATTTTCAAATTTTCAATAACTACAAAGTAAGTGCAAAATTTTGCATATTTTTGACTTTTGGTGCATATTTGAATAAATAATGCATATTTGTGCATATTTGGGCCACTTAAGCAATTGTTTTATTTAATTTTTTATTTAAAAAATTACTTTTTTTTATTTATTAAAAAAATTATAAAAATTAAATTGCTTAAAATTAAATAAACTAATTGCTTAAATTGACAAATTTAATAATAATTTTTTATTTTCTCTATTAAATTCTTCAAAAAACACCAAAAGTGGTCTAAATATGCACAAATATGCATTAATTGCTTAAATATGCACCAAATGTTGAAAATATGCAAAATATGCATTTTGATAAGTAAAAAAAATTTCAAAAATATACCTAAATTCTTATCAAAATATTTTTGATTTCTAAACTAGTCTACCCTTTGTCTTAACCTCTGTTCACATGTATGCTCAGAGCCGGATTAAGAGGGGGGCTAACGGGGTTACAGCCCCGGGGCTCCAATTTTCTAGGAGCCTCAAAAAAATTAAAGCAACAAAATTTAAATCATCAAAGTTTACATTTTATTAAAACGTGTAAGACCAAGATGCCACCAAAAAGAATTAGCCCCGGACCTCGCATATCCTTAATCCGGCTCTGCGTATGCTTGCTTTGAAGTCCTGTTGATCCGAAGAACGACTAGCCTTTAAACAGTTGTGCATTTTTTTACTCACATAATACCTCCCGTCCCCCCAACATTTGAAACTTAAATTTTTGGTTTTTGTACGTGAGTAAAGAGAAACAGGTGTACAGACCCCCCCCCCCCCCGGATTTCAAAACCAATATCAGCTTAAGCTAACTTCAGCTGAATTTTTGGATATATTTTTTCTAAATAAACATAAGTTTTTAATTAATAAAATTTTTGTTTCGTCACAGATCAGTACTTTCGTCATATTTTTATTTTAAAAAGTGAGGTGGAACCCTGATGATGGGGAACTTTGAAAAAAATTTAGGAAATTTTTGATTTTGAAGATTTTTGGTGTTTTGAAGTAATTTGTACTATAATTGAAGTTCAAATCAGCCTCACACAAATTTTGAAGTAAATTTTACTAAATTTGAAGTAAAATTTACTCTAATTGATGTAATATTTACTTCAAAATTATTGCGAGGATTCACAGAGAGAAAAACAAAAGAGAAGAACAACAAGGTCAACTATATTTAAACAATTTGTTTTTTTTTGAGAAAAACAATCTTCGCAATAATTTTGAAGTAATTAAATATTACATCAATACGCTAGTTGAACAGCTATGGTGCCGCCACCTAGGCGGTGATTTTGTGCATAAATTAGGTGAGAATCTGGTCATAATTGACTAGAAGATGGCGCGGCGTACGCTTTTTTTGGGATATCCAACCAATAACGCTAGTCGGACAGCTATGGTTCCGCCGCCTAGGCGGTGATTTTGTGCATAAATTAGGTGAGAATCTGGCCATAATTGACCAGAAGATGGAGCGGCGTATCCTTTTTTGGGATATCCAACTAGCGTATTATAGTAAATTTAGTAAAATTTACTTCAAATTTAGTAAAATTTACTTCTAAATTGGTGTGAGGCCGATTTGAACTTCAATTATAGTAAAAATTACTTCAAAACACCAAAAAAATTTTTCTGTGTTGCTTTTTCTGTGTCGATAGAAGTGCATAGAGAAAAAAATTGAAGTAATTTTTACTTCAATTGAAGTTCAAATCAGTCTCACACCAATTTTGAAGTAGATTTTACTAAATTTGATATAAAATGTACTCTGATTAATGTAAATGTACTTCAAAAATTAAAGAATTTGAAAGGATTGGTTTTTTCTCTATGTGTACGTAATAAAGCCGCCATTTTCTTGACATTTGGTCTCGAGCGTCACGTCACCACCAACGGTCAACGGTAAAGTAAATAGCGAAATTTGCGTTTTAGGAGAAACCAAGAGATAGGAGCCTGAGTTTATCGGTGTGACTTTCTTTTAATTTTTACAAAATTTTTATTGTTAATCCATTCATGCGCATAGGGTCCCCTCAGTACTGTTATCGTGGATATCCTCACTAGGAGTTTGATGATGACAATGTTAAACTTAAATTAACCTTAAACTACCAACCTAAACAGATTGGGAGGCTACGAAAGAGTGACCAGTAAGTGTAGTTTCAGTGCGGCCTTCAGGCCGCACAACCTAGGCAATCAGATGCAATTCAAACATAAAGATTCACAAGTCACCAAACTTGTTAGTTATCAATATTAGAGGATTGCTTGATGTAGTTTTTTATGTGATTTTCGATCATTGCTTCGGGGGGTGGGGGTAATTGGGACCAGCTGGTACCGTAGACAGGTAAGAGGATAGAGGTAGCTTTTTATTTGTTAAAAATATTTGATTGGCTATAAAATTCAAGAGCGCTAAAAGTAGCTTTAATTTGTTTTTACAAATAATACGCAATTAGAATAAAAATTAGTCAGATGGTCAAGAGAAAGTCGATTGTTCGTGCTATTTTTAATTAAGACGCTGGCCCGTTGATTAGCCACAATTTTAATAAATTCTTCAAAGCCCTATAATTACTTTCGTATATTAAAGAATTAAGTTGTTAATTGAATGTCCCACGTGCAATCTCGTTAATATTTGATTTGAAGTCATCGATAGAAGGTAATAACTAATAAGTAGGTGCGATTTAAATAATTTTATGATTAAATCTCGACAGTTTTGAATAATATGAAATGCTGCCTTATAAATTTGTAATTAATTTTAATAAGAACGCCATTTAAAGTTAATTGTTTAATTGTTCACCACATTATGAATTGTTCTCTTTCGACTGGAAATAATCGAGCAATTACGCTTGCATAGGTAATTTTATTTTTATAATTATAAGTTATAATTTCATTTAAAACTTTTACCGGTTTAATATGTCCTGACGATGACGAAAAAAAACCGAAACCGGTCGACACGTAAATTGATTTGGAACAAATGTAAAATATTAATAGTGGCATAGGAGAACTAAAAGCTTTTAGCAAATTTGAGTTTAATCGTAAATTTGTTTCAAATTACTTAACGGCTTAAAAAGCAAGCATTAATCGATGATGGACCGAAATATTCATCGTACGCTACATACATTAAATAATAAAATTTTGAAATCGATAACTAACTATTTATGAATAATTAATGCTATATTATAATAGAATAGATTTTAGTTTGTGAAAACAATCTGGGGTGGGAATCGAGTTATAGTTTCTTTAATTTTAGGGTAGACGCCGAGCGAGGGGTAGTTACGTCGTCCTGGAATAACGGCCTCTGACTCACGAGGTGATTTCGGTAGGATCACACACCCCTTGTATGTGTAAAGCTGTTAACCCACCCCCAACCCCGATAATAAAATTTTATTTTTTAAATAAAATATTTTATATCCGCAATAATGAAGGTAACCGGTAAGTTACCCCAGCAAGTAAATTTTTATAAATTAAACTGTGTGTCTCTGATGACAGCATTAATTTGTGTAACTTTCAATTAAGCTATCGGAGAAACCTTTGTTTGACAAATAATTTTTTCATGACTCTGTTTTAATAATATGCAATTAAGCTAAAAGCGTTTGTACGGTGAAAGGGTTACGAACCAACGCAGGCAGGGTACCTATGTGATAATCGTAAAATAGCAATTTCTGAAAGGGTAAGTTAGACGACACGCCACTGAAAACATAAACAGCTGCGTTGAATAAATAGGATGTATGGTTACAAACCCCTAAAGGGAAGGTTAGGTGAATGAAGAGGAGCAACGAGCAAGGTACTATGTGTATAGGGGTTCGACTAACTTTTATCCTACTAATCATGAACACATAAGGGTCTTGTTGAAACGCTCAATGCTTACATGTATTTCGAGTTTTTTTGTTCTCGTCGAAAAATCTCAAAACTTTATTTTTTGTTACCCTACGCAGTACGCACCTATTAGGTACCTTGCCGATGATTGGATGATTGACGGGCTTTTACTACACCCGACTCTCAATAAATTCATCACTCTATCAACCACTACCCCTATAATAAGTGACATCTATACCATGGATAATGATATACCTATTATATTATATTTCCTGCTACATTTCAAAATTTACAAAATTTAATATACCTGCGAGGAAACTGGGCGGAGCGGATTGGCACCAATTTTTTCGTGTCCGTCTGAAAAGATTTACAAGCTGATTTTGCCTTACCTGTCCTAAATGGGGCATACTGGGGGGTATTCCATACCCCCCAGACCCCCCGGTTTGTCTTTTATCGTTTACCCATTCGTTGTCTTTAAAGCAATTTTTTTAATTTCTAATTTCAAACGGCCATAGCTCCGATATTATTAATTTTTTAAGCTTAATAGATTAAGACTTTTTTAAAGACCATTCGCTTATCTACAAATTAGCTCATAACCCCTTATTGTCTAGAATCAACGGATTTTGAGTTATAAATTAAATTAAGGAAAAAATGTTAAAAAGATTCAGGTATTATTTTTTTTTGCTTTTCTTGCGAACCCCATATCTCTTAAACGAAACGTTTTAGAAAAAAACTGATCACCCAAACCGGATAGGGAATTTAACGGGCTACAATTTTGCTTAAATATATTTTTTTGCGAAACCAATAGTTTTCACAGAAAATCTGAAAATAATGAACAAAGTGTAAATTTACAAAATTGTTCACAATTGTATTGTAGCGTTTTTATTCTACCTTGTTCATTATTTTCAGAATTTCTGTAAAAACGGTTGATTTTCGAAAAAAATTTATTTAACCAAAGTTGTAGCTCGTTAAATTCCCCATCTGGATCAGGCCGTTAGTTTTTTCTGAGAAGTTCCGTTTAAGAGATACAGGGTTCGGAAGAAAAGTAATAAAAATAAAACTTGAATTTTTTGAACATTTCTTCACTTAATTTAATTTATAACTCAAAATCCGTTGATTCTAAACGATAAAAGGTTATAACCTAATTTGTAGATAAGCGAATTATCTTTAAAAAAGTTTTAATCCATTAAGCCTAAAAAATCAATAATATTGGAGCTATGGCCGTTTGAAATCAGAAATTCAAAAAATTGCTTTAAAGGGTGGTACCCCCCAAGGGTTTGGACTTGGACAAAAATTTTATTTGAAAATTTGTCTTAAAAAAATGTTCTTTATCACCACCTCGGAGGTTCTCCACGGTAACGGGGACACCCTGTATAATCGGTTTTTTTGTATAAAGCGAATTTTTGAAAAATTTATTTTGGATTTTTGGAAAATTAAGTTTTCGTTTTGATTAAAATTGTTTCTTTGCGTCAGCTGGGCAAAACATATTAATTTGTGTCTCTTAAAAAAACTGTGAGCGGAGCAGATTGACACCAATTTTTTCGTGTCCGTCTGAAAAGGTTTACAAGCTGATTCTGCCTTACCTGTCCTAAATGGGGCATACTGGGGGGTATGGGGTACCCCCCAGACCCCCCGGTTTGTCTTTTATCGTTTAACCATTGGTTGTCTTCGCTAATAAACAAAGAATCAAGCATGGAATACATGTTGCTTAGTGGATTTTTATAATTTTGTTTGTTAAACCGGGGGGTCTGGGGGGTATGCTTCCCGATTTTATTCGGTTTCCAGATTTTGACGGAAATGTCCGTTTTGATCTTCCCTGAATCAATTTTGACTATTTTCGTTGTGACGTCTGTACGTAGGTACGTATGTATGTTCGGACATTTGTATGTCGCATAACTCAAATACGGTAGGTCATAGACAGTTGAAATTTTGGATTTGAGACACTTATAGTATCTAGTTGTGCACCTTCTATTTTTGCCAAAAAGACATTCATTTATGATGCGCATGAATAGATTAACGAGATTCGTGTACAATTATTTTAAAAATGACAAGGAAGTCATGTGGTGTCTACATCAGATTTTTTAATATACCTAGATATTATAACGGAATCGTTAGGATCTAATCTAATGAATCCAAAAAACCACTTGTCAAAATGCATATTTTGCATATTTTCAACATTTGGTGCACATTTGGGCCACTTTTGGTGTTTTTGAGAAATTTTAATAAAGAAAATAAAAATTATTACTATTAAATTTGGCAATTAATCAATTTTTTTTGAAATTTTAAAAATTAAAAAAAAATTTTTTTATTTCAATTTGTATATATTTTGAAGTATTAATTTATAATTAAAATTTATAATTGAAATTACTAACTTCTATGAATCTAGTTTTAGTTTTTTTTAGTTGCATATCAATTCATATTTTATCTTTTTTATCAATTTTAGTGCATATTTTGGAGAATTATTTTGGTGCATATAAATCCGAGCTCTAGTTATAAATTCATTTTAAATTGGATTTCGTTAATTATAGCGGAATTTAATTTAAAAGTAAAGTTGTCATCTTCAGATCTGTAATTTTTGAGTTGAAGCTGCTTCAGGGATGTTTTTAATTTACTATCTAACTTCTAGATGTAACATTTTCGAGTGCAATTTATGCCAAAAAATTCTACAAATTTAAATTCAAAATATACATGAAATCAACTTACAAAATATATGTTTGATTAATTTTCGGATGTGAAGCGAATTTTTATTTATAGTATTTTATGGATATTTATAGAAAATAATCACCAATTAAAGTAAAAAAATACTACAAATAAATAATAATTATCTTATTAAAATAAAATATTAAATTTTGACCTATTTAACTTCAAACTGTTTTCTAGAATAGCCAGTGGTGCTGGAACCGAAAATTTAAAAAAAATTAAAAAAGGGGGCCCGGATCCCCCTTCAAATTAACAATTATTATTTAATAATTTATTAAAATTTTTTTTTGAATTTTGAAAAAAAAATTTGGATTTTTGGAAAATTAATTTTTCTTTTTGATTAAAATAATTTCGTTGCGTCAGCTGGGCAATCTCGGGGAACGATTGAAAGACGGCTAGGCTAGATTGATCATTTTGGCAATTTGAAATGGAATAACGTTAAACGCATTAATTTGTGTCTGTGTAGGGTAGTTTTATATTTAGCGGAGGGGGCCCTTCTGATACCTAATTTAACGTGTTCAAAATGGAGCCACCCCGTTTCAATATTTCTAATTCTTGACGTTTATGGTTTACATTATTTAACCACCCGGGCTGTATCCGAATCGATTATGTTATATGAATCATCGGGGCACCGTGGTCCTGTTTGGTTCTAAACAAAACAAAAATAGAGAAACGGATTAATGAAATGGAAATAAAGGTGAATATGCATCCATTATCAAGATTCGAAAGTTTAGTAACCTTTTGTTGAGGATCATAAAGATGTCGTGCATTGCTAATTCTATTTTATTGCAAGTTTATTCCGCATATTAGTTATTCACATAATTTACGTTTATCCTCTTATTTTAGTTTTCCACAGTGGCATAAAGTCAATTTTTTATGTGGGGGCGTCACTAAACTTTTTATTGTTTAGCGACGTTACGGCGACGTTTTAATAACCTTAAGTGATCTATTGCACTTTTAAACCGGAGGACCGAACACCCAAAGGTTACATCTGATTGTTAACGCTTCGATGTACCGGTTCTGCAAAAGGTTGCGTATACAATGTACCTATCCATCTTCCCTCTTCCGATATCGCATTATGGAGATCAAATTACGTATTTTAATCTCATTTCGGTCGATGTCGGGGGCAAGTCAACATCCACTTCTAGCCCACGGCATAATTAGACCACCTTATTGTCTGGATTTTCGTTCACCGTTATGCAGCAGTCTTGTTTAATTGGCGTAACAATGAACTCCGTCGTCCATCACAAATTTTTTCAAACCTTAGACACATTTCAATTTGGCAGCTGAGCGATCAGTGTTCTAGCATCGTTGATTTTGTCAAACCCACCGGAAGTGAACCGTGAAAATTTGTATATAATAGATAAAACAAACAAAATGTGTTGGAACTACCCTCCAAACCTCCCGGTGGGTACAACTGTCGTCATATGTAAACGCAATGAGAGATAGTTAGAAACTCTTACTGCTGTTTAATTTGATGAAAACATAACAATATCATTTAATTTTGAGGTGAAAAAATACTTCTTGGCTGAAAACCGCCAAGTTAACTAACAAGACGAAATGAAATTGCTCGTTATATGTTATGTAGTTTGTAAGTTGAATGACAATTCTGTCATGTAGGTTTAATTTTCCTTTGAAGTGGCTTTTCGAGTAAACCAAACGAATAATTCGGTTACTTGAACTTGATTAATAACGAGGAGAATGTATGCGAATAACAAAAGTTTGCAAATGCAAATTGCTCCTTATGGAGACTATTTTCCGACAATACTTTTCGGACATTTTTTGTTGAAAATTTTATTCTCTTCATTTTTGTTTATATACATTTTTCCATTTAGTCGCACCGTTTTCGAGTTACGATGACTTAAAAGCGACTGCGTCAAAATTTTTACAGAGTTTGTTTTAAGTCGCTCTAACTCGGAAACGGTGCCACAAAATTGAAAAATGTTTATAAACAAAAATGAAGAGAATGAAATTTTCAATAAAATATGTTCGATAAGTATTAGGCAAAAAGCCTTCGAAAGGTACAATTTGCATTGCCAACGTAGGACAGTGCGAAAACTTTTGTTATTCACTGTAAATTAATTTGTATCCTAATAATAATAATAATCAAGGCTTCTTCGTCCAATACTTATCAGACCTTTTTTGTTGAAAATTTTATTCTCTTCATTTTTGTTCGTATGTGTTTTTCCATTTTGTCGCACCGTTTTCGAGTTACGATGACTTCAAAGAGATTGCATCAAAATTTTTACAGAGTTTGTTTTAAGTCGCTCTAACTCAGAAGCGGTGCGACAAAATTGAAAAATGTTTATAAACAAAACTGTAAAGAATGACATTTGAAATAAAATATGATTAAAAAGTATTGGACAAAAATGCCTTTAAAAGGTACAATTTGCATTGTCAACATAGGACTGAGCGAAAACTTTTGTTATTCACTGTAAATTAATTTGTATCCTAATAATAATAATAATCAAGGCTTTTTTGTCCAATACTTATCAGACCTTTTTTGTTGCAAATTTTATTCTCTTCATTTTTGTTTATATCCATTTTTCTTTTTCGTCGCACCGTTTACGAGTTACGACGACTCAAAAGAGACTTTGTCAAAATTTTTACAGAGTTTGTTTTAAGTCGCTCTAACTCGGAAACGGTGCGACAAAATAGAAAAATGTTTATAAACAAAAATGAAGAGAATGAAATTTGCAATAAAATATGTTCGATAAGTATTGGGCAAAAATGCCTTTAAAAGGTACAATTTGCATTGCCAATGTAGGACAGTGCTAAAACTTTTGTTATTCACTGTAAATTAATTTGTATCCTAATAATAGTAATGAAGGCTTTTTCGTCCAATACTTATTAGACCTTTGTTGTTGCAAATTTTATTCTCTTCATTTTTGTTCATATCCATTTTTCCAATATGTCGCACCGTTTTCGAGTTACGACGACTCAAAAGAGACTTTGTCAACATTTTTGCAGAGTTTGCTTTAAGTCGCTCTAACTCGGAAACGGTGCGACAAAATTGAAAAATGTTCATAAACAAAAATGTAGAGAATGACATTTTCAATAAAATATGTTCGATAAGTATTAGGCAAAAAAGCCTTCGAAAGGTACAATTTGCATTGCCAACGTAGGACTGTGCGAAAACTTTTGTTATTCACTGTAAATTAATTTGTTTTATATCCTAATAATAACAATCAGGAGAGTATAAATAATTTTAATTCGGCAGTAATTCACCCGGCAATGTATTTTATACCCTCAGCGTAATGAGCTTAGGATTTGCGTCTTCTCGTGTGCACTTCAGCGAGGATAATAATAATAATAAAATAAAGAAGGGTTCAAACAATTTTTTGCATCTAAATTACACGCTTTGTTGCATTAAATTGATTTTATCAGTGAGTCATTTCCGGTCAAAACAATAGGTTTCCTCTCAGATCGGTGAATTTTTCTTCCCAGGGCCTGACGTCCTTACAATATTTCCGGTCCTTTTTTTTAATTGATAGAATCAAAACCCTTGTCGGTGGTCGTCAAGCTGATGTTGGTGGTTGGTATATATTTTATGGTCGTAAACGAAGTAAAAGTTTCGTGTAATATGAATAAATAAAAATGCAGCAAACACAACTGCTTTTTTTATGAGTTTTCAACAGACTTAACGGCGCTAACCCACGCTCGTTCTTGGCGGGCGTTGAATCACAGCGGCGGTCGACGCGACGCCGAGTGCGTGCGTCTGCAGAAGCCCATAAAACTTTACGACCAAAACATCGACCCGTTACCGTGGAAACGCGCATAGGTACACTCCGGAGTTTCGGAACTTTGAAGCACGTGCTTTTGGCTGGAACACGTTGCGATGTGTCAAGTTTCGGGACATCCGGACTGTACTTCGCTCAGTTCAATCCCCGATTGTCATGTTCAGAATTTTGATATTATCTGCCGTTCGATGCTTGAGAATTTGCGAGTGAAAGGATTTTAAAGGTCTAAAGAGTTTTGAGTTTTTTAAAAAATAACTCAACAGCGCCAGCGGGCGAGGAAGCCCTATCAAATATTATAGATAAAACTTTTATTGAGGAGAAATGGAATTTTACGATACTGTTTACTTTTTGCTTTATGGTTTTTAAGGTGTGCCATTGTAATCTGTTAAGTTAAATTAGAAATACATGGGGTGGAAATGTTCGTTGTAGGATGGGATAGGATAGGCCAACTCGAACTCACTCTGATATACTATTCGCTTATCCCAGTTTGTTGGTTTGTTTTTTATTGGGAATAAATTACAACACTTCCAAGTGCAAGATCCGCTTTATGTTTGCAAAAACTCTCGGCGTCGTTCTCGCAAATTACATTTTTCATTTTCAAACCACTCCGACATCGCCGCCGTCGCCTTGGACGGTAGTCAACGTATTTTCCCGTTGAGATAAATATGATGATTTAATTAACTTTTCTTTTCTCTAACTATGGAGTATAATAAATAATACCCGGTCAGGAGCGGCTTATTTTAAAGCACGTTCGGGCGCGCACCCCACCCCTAAACACTTCAAGTGGCCGTAGCGCCGAAAATATTGAGTTTTCAGGGTTAATCCTTTAAGGCTTTTTTAAAGAACGTCAAATTATCTACAAACTATATTCTAATGGTTTGTTGGCTAAAATCAACGGTTTTTGAGTTATGGATTAAATTAACTGCAAAAATGTTGAAAAAAGTTTTTTTCCTGATCCGAACCAGTATTCAAGGATACACGGAAAAGAGTAATGAGCATAGATTTTTTAAATATGAAACTTTCGAGACGGCAGTACATACCGAGGGGAGCAAAGGGACAATTGGCCCCCCCCTCAAGGATGACTCAGATTGTGTTCCTGAAACCCTCCCTGATAAAAATAATGTTTACCACGAGGTTTTAAAATTTAAATAACTTTTATCTTCGTTTCTTAGTTTTAGGATTTCGTTTGTGAAGGTTCGTCGAGATTTCTGGCACTTGTCAGGCCTGACGCGCATGAATGGATTAACGAGATTCTGAAAAATATTTTTTTTGACTAACGCATTTTTTAAATACGCCACTGGTTTATGTTTAGGTCACAAGCACTGTCGAGTATGAATTACGAATTTATCTGTAATTAAAAGTTGTAAGTTAAAAGGGTCGACACTCGAATAAATAAGTAATCCTTAACTCGAAAACTGTGCAAAAAATACTGTGCTAAATAACAAAAGTTATAAAATTAATTAATTAAGGAATATTGGAGTGGTTTGTGAATTATATCACACTGTACAATGAATTTTTCGTCTAGTGGTCGGGAAAAGTGAAAAACTCAATAGAAAACATCCTTCTAAATTAAGTTTAGCAGACAATTTAAAACTACACGGAAACATTTCGCCGAAGAATTTTAACTAAAAAACAAAACTTTTTACTTAACTTCATTTTAAAATTCGACCATAGGAATTCAAGAAGAATTTAGACAAATGTTTCGGCAACGGGCGTTCATTATTTCATCCAAAGTATTTTAACTTTGTTTTTTGAGTCACTTACATTAGTACGAGCGTAATTGAAATTGATGATACCGAAAGAAAATTGAAAGAGCACAGGATTTCGTTTCAAAAATTCTCCGATTTAAAAGGAATTATTTAAGTTCAAGATTTTCATTCAAATACCGACGCCGACGCTATAAAAGCGTAAGATTATTCGGCATGTGATATGAACACAATATAAACTGGTGCCATGTAAACTTGTGCTTTTGTTGCCTGCCTTGTCAGGGAGGTGTCGTGATATATCAGTACTTTACTTTCTGCCGAAAGGAAAATTTCTGTACGCTAGATTTCCTTTCACAAGTTTAAAAATTTTTTTTTCCGAGTTAATGTTTTTATTTAAAAAGCAACAAAAAATTAGCCCGCCCAAATAAAGAAGTCATGAGCCGCCACTGCTTTTGACCGCACAGCCATCTCATTGTTACGTTATTCGACCGATCCGATTCAATTCAGCACTAATTAATTTACTGCAGTGGCGGGCGGGGAGGTGCGTTCTGCACAATCTTTTGTTTTTCATAGTCGTAACGCGCATCTGATTGGTTCATTTTTATTGCCAACCTAGAAAAATGGAAAAGCACAACTAATTCGTATATATATTATAATTTGGAAAATAGTAAAAAAGGGTGGCTCTAGGGAAGGAAACGGATGAAACATTACAATTGCATGTGTGTAGTTATGTAATACCCTTCTGGAAATGTTGTTTGGACGCCCATGTACCCACGTGCGTGTTAATCGCAGCAAGTAATCCAGTAGCGATCGTAAAAATTTTGTAGAAATAACAAATTGAATCTGAAGTTTTATTTTGTTTTCTTTAACGCTTACCCTTTCCAACATAAACATTTTGAGGAATTAATGTAAACATATCTTTAACGAGACTAAAGACTCGTTTACTCCATTTATAACATCCCTTTTTTTGTAAGCCGCGCTGCTGTCGGCTGCCTTTGACGACGAAAGTCTTTTTAAAACTTTATTTGTATTTCTAACTTGGAACTAATAGTTTACTTTTGATGTTGGAGCGAAGAACTTGCAGACTAAAATAGTTGGAGAGAAGACCAAAGTTAAAAATAGTCTTGATTACTTTGTGCATAGCATATTCGTTTAACTGCAACTACTTGCATTTTTTGAATATATCTTGTAATATTGCGTACTTTTAATATTCAAAAACCAGTTTCGTCCTTTGATCTTTTAGCAGGTTATTCAACAACCCTCCCGCCCCTCATCCCCTTTTACATGAGATTATTAAATAAATTCGCGCGTCTGCTTTATCATCCAGAAATGAAATAATAAAAGAGATAATAAAGAACAAAGTAAAAAATCGATTCCAGTCACACTTTTTTATGATCCCGGAACAAACGCAAAATTCTTCCACGACACGTCCAAATTACCTTCATCTTCATTTTTGTTCGGCGCTAGTACTATATGAATTCGGATGGATCAATTTAAAATTTCATCTCATTTGAAATTCATCTCGAGTTTTACGATAAAGGTTTAATCTTTGGGACAAAATGTAGAGCAGATATTAATAATAAAAATTGCTGATAAAAGTTTTGCGAAAATTTGTTTATGATGGATAGGAAGTGCAAATCCTTGGAGAAATTCCCTTGCACCTCGGAAATATATTTTTCGTTAGTGAAAGGAATTATCTTGTTCTCCTGACGTCTGCTCTTTTTCCTTCTACGTGCCACATATAAAACTTATTTATTTTTCATTTCTCCCAATCTACCGAAATTGTAACTACAAAAATACGTTTTTTTTTTCAGGGATTGGCGAAACTTCTGTTCAATTGCAGTCTCCCGAGTCCGCTTCGTATATCAAGTCTGGAAGTGAAATAATCCTTCGATGCCATCTGGACGCTACCGGCGACGTGCACGTCGAATGGTTTCGGTACGTGCAGCTACACAATTCAATTTTATAAAAATTATCTTTTAGACTCCAACCATTAATTATAAATTTGCCAAAGATACGCAACAGCATCATAAATTTCAAGTTACAACAGTGATTTAAAAATCGTTTTTAATTTGTACCTTCAAATGGCCACAGCTTCAAAATTATTGATTTTTTAGTGTAAATGCTTCAGTACATTATTAAAGAGCTTGAAATTATCTAAAAGTTACATCCTCATTATTTTTTGCCAAAAATCGATGGCTTTTGAGTTATAGTAAAAATTAACTACAAAAATGTAGAAAATTTTCTTTTTTAATTCAAAAAAATTAATTTGTAACTTCAAATGGCCGTAACATCGAAACTATTGATTTTTCGGTATAGATGATCCAGTAATAAATTTTAGATATTGAAATTATCTGAAAATTAGATTCCAACTCTTTATTGCGTAAAATCAACGGTGTTTGAGTTATTGCATAAATTAGGTGAAAAACTGTTGGAAATACATTTTCTCAACAATTTAAAGAAATTAATTTTATCTTCAAATGGCCATAGCACCGAAACTATTGATTTTTTTGCTGTAAATACTTTTGTACATTATTGAAGACCTGGAAATTATCTAAATATTAGATCCTAACTATTTTTTGATTAAACTCAATGGCATTTGAGTTATTGCATAAATCAGTTGAAATAATGTTAAAATTACGTTTTTTCAATAATGTAAAAAAATTAATTTCATCTTCAAATGGCTGTAGAACCAAAATTTTTGAGATTTTAGTATAAATGCTTTAGTGCATTTTTAAAGAGCTGGAAATGATCTAAAAGTTAGATCCTCAGTATTTTTTACCTAAATTCGATGGCTTTTGAGTTATGGCATAAATTAACTAAGAAAATGTAGAAAAAAAACTTTTTTTGTTCAAAAAAATTAATTTGTAACTTCAAATGGCTATAACATCGAAACTATTGGTTTTTGGTGTTTTTCTTTCAGTACTAAATTGTAGATATTGAAATTATCTGAAAATTAGATTTTATCTCTTTATTGCGTAAAATCAACCGTGTTTGAGTTATTTCATAAATCAGGTGAAAAAGTGTTGAAAATAATATTTTCTCAACAATTTAAAGAAATTAATTTGTACCTTGAAATGGCCATAGCACCGAAACTATTGATTTTTTGTTGTAAATGCTTCAGTACTTAATTAAAGAGCTTGAAATTATCTAAAAATGAGATTCAAACTTCTTATTGCCTAAAATCAACGGCATTTGAGTTATTGCATAAATCATGTCCAAAAATGTCGAAAAATATGATTTCTCAAATTTCAATAAATAAAAAAGATTTTATTTTGCTTGTTGGAGAACAACGAACTCTTTTGAATTGCACAATTCCGCGTTTTGCTTTGAACTTTATAGCTTCTCTCTGACCTAGAGAAAAATGCTGGAAAAGCGTGGAATGGCAGGAGCGCATCGGCGAGGGCGAACGACGATTGAACGGATAGTGGACTGCATTTTGTTTCTAAAAAAAAAGTAGAATATTAACAAATTTTATCGTAAAGTTGCGTATCTTTACAAAATGTATAATTATTAATTTATATATTATAGTATCGGATAGGTAAACCTTTATGGGAGTTCTGCAAACTTCAATCCGATTCTGATATTACGCAGGAAAAGGTATTTTGTTAATTTAACAAAATATATAGTTGTTAAACAATTTTTTGTAATATTAACACATTTTATTAGTAAAATTAATATTTACAAAATAATTGGAATTACAGAAGTTGTTATTCTGCGTAATAAATTTGTTAATATAACAACAAAATTGTTTTGTTAATTTAACAAAATACTTTTTACTTTGTATACAATTAAAATTTATGCTGTAATCTTTGTAGAAATAACGATCGGTTGATAAAAAGTGCGTCCATCGACATTAAGAAGCGGAGGCTCCACATAAAATCTGTAAATTCATCGCACAATGGCATTTACAGATGCACTGCTCGTAACGAAGCAGGGCTTCGAAATAGCTCCAAAAATTTTGCGTTGGCAGTTGCAGGTGAGATAAAGTAGACTTCCGACGTTCTCATTTTAAACCAAGAGACTTTAGGTGACCAAACAGCTTTAATTCAAATTGTACCGAACGATCAGTTGGTGAAAAAAGGCGGAACAGCCAATTTTGATTGCGTGTACACCAAAGCCGATGGATTGGAGTGGTACTTTAAGGACTTGGGTCCTCTCGAAAGTGATACCAGGTAAAGAAGCTTAGCTTGAGCGTCAGCGACACTCGACATGCGGCTGGATGGAATGTAATGTATTTATTTGCTCTTTAGGATCACGGTTTTTCCAAACGGATCGTTACAAATAAACAACGCACAGGAGTCAGACCAAGGAATGTATAACTGTGTAGGGATCAAAGGGGAATCGACGGAAGTGCCTCAAAGCTACACGGCCGAATTAAAAATAGCCCGTAAGCAAAATAAACATTCGGAAGCATAAAATGCATTGCTAAATTGGCTTGATTTTAGATATCAACAACTTCAGTCACAAGAGCTTCGAGCCGGTTGTTCCCGAAAATCAGCCTTTAATTTTTCCTCAGGGGTCGTTGTTTCAATTAACTTGTTTGGAGCCGGACAGTTTGCCGCTCGCAAAAAAATATTGGCTGAATCCGTCCGGCCACACGGTAGATTAATTTATTAATGCATTAAATCAAGTGCTTACTTCCATAAATACCTTTTAGATTTCCGATAACGGTGATATACGAGTCGACGATGATGGTCGATTAATTATACCGAAAATTCAAACTAATCAAGCCGGCAATTACACCTGCGTGGCTGAAAACATAGCGGGAAAAACAACAAAAACCATTGAGATTGTAGTAACAAGTAATTCGACAAAAATTTGTGTAAAATTGTCTCTAATTAAAGGTTGTTTCAGAGAGACCTGTAATTTTAGTCGACCCCATTAGCGTGACGGTGGATGAAAACCAGAACTCCAGTTTAACCTGTACGTACGAAACCAATCAAGATTCGCTGCCATACACGATTTTAAAGTGGCGGAAAGACGGAAAACATATTAAAAACGACTACGACGACGGTGAGATAACGTAAAGTAATTAGACCCACGTAATTAAATTTTTTGTACCCTTCAGAAGGAAATCAAAGCAATCAAAGGGTGAAAATCTACAAAAGCAACGGAACCCTGATGATTCACTCCACCAAAGCTTCCGACCGAGGAGAATACATCTGCGAAATTACGACAACTGGTTTCGATGCTGTTCAATCCAAAGCAGCCACCATCTCCGTCATAGGTATGCCGTGGGATAAGCCATAAAGAATAGTCGCCAGTTTAAGGGTTCCTTTGCATTTACATTTGTAGATAATTGCATTTGCCACTTCATAGTGGCCGTAGTGCTCCGCGGTACTGGGACATATTTAATTATGTTATTTTAACTTGAGCCTGCTTACAATATTTTCTACGTTGTCTTTTTTCAGAAACTTTGAAATTTTCCCCTCCGCCCGTAAATAAAAAGCTAGAATTGGGAAGTAACGCAAAAATTCACTGCAAAGCGCAAGGTACGCCACCTCCGCTAATTCATTGGGAAAAGGGTGGAATCGATTCCGACAGTTTTCCCAGTCACATCACCGACATGAATGGAACTTTATTATTTAACGGTGTATTATCTGAAGACAAAGGAAAGTACACCTGCATCGCCTCCAACAGTCAAGGAATTATTAACGCGACGCTTAATATCGACGTAGTTGGTGAGTCCGCAAACTATGGAAATCGCAACCAATATTATTGTTTATACTTTCAGTTGCTCCCAAGTTCACAGTTCTCGCTCAAAATCCGACGGAAGCCATCGAGGGTTTTTCCGTGATGCTACACTGCGTGGCCGAAGGTGATCCCAAGCCCACGATTCATTGGGATAAGAATTTAAAAATGAACGACTTCAATCGCTCCAGGTAACACTGTATTACTTATTCGAATTTCCCGCCTAAATCGGATCATTACAGATTTGAAGTTTTGGAAAATGGAACTCTGTACATCAGAGAAGTTCATAGAGAAGACGAAAATAACTACGGATGCACCGCGGGCAGCAGCGCCGGACTGAATAGAAAAGAAATTCGTCTAGTCGTCCATAGTAAGTGGCCGATTTATTGCTGATGGATTTCATAATAAAATTTTGTTTCCTTTTGTAGCTAGGGAAGGTTACCATCCCGGCGAAGCGGAATCGGAAGATTCGGCGGTTACAAAAGCTGTACTTATAACAATGTCGGTAGCGGCTGCTTACATCATATTGGTGGTCGGCCTGATGATTTGGTGCCGTTATCGCCGGAGGTCGCGAAAGTTACCCAACGAAGAAGGTATTTTGTCGATGGTTTACCAATCGAGGGTGTTTTTTGAACTTATTTTTGTAATATAGGAAAAACGGAAACCGGCGATGTGGAACACACGGAATTAAAGGAAGAAGCTAACGGTGGAGTGCCCGAAATTACGGAAGTCAATAAGGAAGCTTCGAAGTATTTACATAAAGAAGCTCAAAAGAGCGACGGCACCGAAACCAATTACTCTCAAAGTTCCAATCATTCGAAGAAATCCAAATCAAGTTACGATAAGATTTTATTTTCCAGAAGTAACTTGAAAGAGTTGAAGTTGGTGGGAAGAGGTGAATTTGGCGATATTATGATCGCCAAGGCGTCGAAACGGTCGCTTCCTGCAGAAAAGAGGAACTCGAGCGCCATCACGCCAACTGAAGATGGGGAAGTTACGGTGATGGTTAAGTCTTTGGTGCAAACCAAAGATGAAGCTGCTTTAGCCGAATTCAAAAGGGAAATCGATATATTTTCCAAAACTGTGCACGAAAACGTCGTGCGGTTGTGGGGGATGTGCAGGGAGGTCGAACCGCATTACATGATTTTGGAATATACTGATTGGGTAAGCGCCGATTGGAAAAAAATTGACAAAACTTAATTTTTTCTTTTTTTTAGGGAGATTTTAAGCAATTTTTAATAGCCACAAGTAAAGGTAACTCTCCCAGCCTAACTGCAGTTCAATGTGTGGCCGTAATTCACCATTTGGCCAAAGGAATGGAGCATTTATCGGCGGCTAGGTTTGTTCACCGCGATTTGGCCGCAAGAAATTGCCTAATCACTTCCAATTTGGTCCCTAAAATCGCGTTGTCTAGGCTAACCAAGGAGCCCTACAGTCAAGAATATTGTAAACATATCAATCAGGTAAATTGGAGAGCGACGCCCGACGCCGGAATTAAAAAATCCAATTTTTTTTTTTTTTAGATAATTCCGTTGAGGTGGCTTCCGTATGAAGCGGTGTATGAAGACGAATATTCGGCTAAAAGCGACGTGTACGCATTTGGTGTCCTGATATTAGAAATTTTCAGTCAAGGAGAGCTTCCATTTCCAAAAATTAACGATAACAGTTTTCTTGCAAAGCTAAAAGAGAAGTCTTTAGAATGGAAAACGCATAAAGATACGCCCGAAGAAATCAAAAAACTTCAGGTAAGCCAGTTAATATTTGTCTACCAGTGACGCTCATGAATAAATTAACGAGATTCCCTCAACGAGGGAATCCCCTCTTCAAACCCCATGGGACTTTTAGTGATTTATTTGTTTTCTCTAGGAATCTTGTTGGGACGTGAATCCTCAGGACAGACCGTCTTTCGAGCATCTGTTAAAAGAGAGCGAAAAAATATTAAAGTCAATGTAAATATACGTTTTTAAATTAAAAAACCAAAATTTAGTCGTTAAGAGTATGTAGCAATATTGTAATTTAAAAAAAATAATCGAATTATTGAAAAGCTTCCAATATAAAAATTGCGCCTTATTGCAAAGAATTTACCTATTCGATATGTGTATGTATGAATGACTGCACGTGTATGTTGCGACTTGGATTTTAATGAAAATTTCGAGGGGACCCCAAAGCGGCCCCCTTTAATTTATTCTTAATTATTATATTTTAAAATTTGTTAGTGTTATTACTATTTACTTGTACATAAGATTAAGTTAAAATAATTAGTTATAAAGCTGCATTCACATTCTCGACAAGTGAAAATACCACCATAAATTATAGCTCCGAAAAATAGATGGCGCCACATGTTATATTAATAAAATCATATCAATTATTTATATTACCCCTATCCTACTACTCACGCCGTCTTGTACATTTAATATTTTAAGCCACCGAGTCACTGCCAACATAATTGTCTAACAATTGGTGTAAAAATCAATAAAAAGTGAATGTATTATTTAGGATTTATTGTACAGAATGATAATATCCGTTTGGTAGTATTGAATTTGGAATGAATTGATAATGCTCGACACAAATCGGGCTGTCTATTTCACAACGGAAGGGTTGGGAGTGAGAAATAGAATGCATCGGCTGTATTGCTCTTCTGACCCTCCCCTTGTAAGATGATCTCAAACTTTGCTTGAAGCTTTGCATTGTAGCTTTATAAAATATAAATAATGTGCACTTATGTGTATAGTACTATTTCTACTAAATTATTTATTACAGTACGTAGATTCTATTACAAATAATTTAAGAAAAGACTTACGAAGACGTAGTGTGATCTCTCTCTCCGTTATGATACATGTAAACTATACAACAAAACATTAATTTACCAAGCCGAGAGGATAAAAATTAATATTTTGGTTGTGATTATACTAGAATAATAAAAATAGAGTTAATACCTAATTATGTTCGTTGTTCATAAAATTCTGTCCATGTTAGCCATGTAGCTTTTTATAATAATTTTTGTACGTACTGTTTATATACTTGGAGTATTTGTCCACTTTTATATTACAAATATATGCATAATCATGACATGTGATACATAGGTATTCTAAACAAATAATAAAATAAATGTGCATTGCAAATTCAATAGTTTTATTTACGTCCCACCTTTTTGGTCCTGCAGGAACCACCGGTTGAGGGTCGCCGATTTATTGTTGACGTTTGACAGAACTTGACGTTTATGCATCGATCCTGTTTGTAATGTGAGCTGCTCGAAGTTTCTTGTTTATCTTATTATCTCGAATGCTGAAGTAACATAATACCACGGAGACATGTAGGTGGAGAAAATTGCTGAATTTCCCAGGCGAACAACAACATATTCAAGTCAGTGTTGAGTGAAAAATTTGAAATGGATCAAGCAACCGGTATAAAAATGGAAATAGAATTCTTTGATGTGGATAAAGCCGCCCAGGACATAACCGAGCAGTTTTTAACAGCGAAAACGAAAACAATAGACGAACAACAGTGCGAGAAAATTATTCCGACTAAATCGAAAACAGTATACGAACAGCAGTACGAGAAATTTATCAAATGGTGTAAGGAGAAAAACTTGGAAAATTTTACAGAAAATGTCATGCTGGTTTATTTCAACGACAAATTGAAATTAGCCAGCGGTACTACGTTGTGGGCCTACTATTCCATGCTCAAAACTACGCTGAACATCAAACACAACATCGACATCGGTAAATATCCTAAATTGATAGCCTTACTTAAGAAGAAAAATGAGGGCCACAAACCAAAAATGGCGAGGGTGCTCACCTCGGAGCAGGTCGAAAGGTTCCTTTTGGAAGCTCCGAACGAACAATATCTGATGGATAAAGTGAGTAGCTAATTACAAAGCATTTTTTGAACAAATTCTAACAGACCGTTTATAGGTTGCACTGATACTGGGTGTAGCCGGTGCATGTACGGGATGCGAGCTGACCCAATTGAGCACCAAGGATGTTACCGATTTGGGGTCTACGTTGCTATTTACCATAACTAATAGAAAAAATCAAAAAGACAGAAATTTTGTGGTGAAAAACAGTGAGAAAAGTTCAGTGCAATATATGGAAGTTTGTAAAAAATATATGGCCTTGCGAAAAAGTACTACACCCCATTCCCGTTTCTTTGTTCAGTACAGGGATAGGAAGTGTACAGTTCAGCCGGTCGGCAAAAATACGCTTGGTAAAGTTCCTCAAAAAATAGCAGCCTACCTGAAACTGCCACACAAATCGGAATATACCGGACATTCTTTTAGGCGCACATCGGCGTCCATGCTGGCTGTTGCGGAATCTACTTCGGTTGTTATAAATCGATTTGGAGGAGGGAAGTCTGAATTGGTCAACGAGGAGTACGTTGAAAACTCCGTTGAAACTAAGCAAGAAATATTGGACTACGAAGAAAGCACGGCATGTGCACCGCCAACCACAATGCCTCAAACGCTGGTTCTAACCGAAGAAAATAATCGGATGTTTAATTTAGTGAACTGCAAGAACGTTGAAATTACAGTTCACATTCACCAAAAGTAAATATTTATATTTCTATTTAAAAGAAAATGTTATTTAAATTACAAATAAAATTCATTTTGAGTAATCGGTGTTCCATCGAACCCACTCCTACTCACGAAAATTGGTGCAGTTCCCAGCTTCCTTCATTTGATTAATTTAAAGTTTTTTACTTAAATTTGGACTGGCGAGTAAACATAAAAAAAATTTAATTCTTATAAATTTGAAAATTTTAGCTTTAATTGTTCTTATTTGTATTTCTAAAAACAAATTAAACTCATCAATTGTTGTTTTCTGTTGTTTTTCAAAAATATTCTATGAATTCGCACCAGAGAAAAACCATTTATTTTGAATAGATCTGAACCGGTGCAAGTCTTAAACTTGCATTTCATTTTGTAAATTTATATGGGGCCACAACGGCATCGTCCTGTTCCTGATAAAAAATATTGTATTCAAATCGGTCCAATAGTTCCTGTAATCGATATTTTTTCCTTTCAAATCACTTCCACTGCATCTCGTAGAGGGCGGCACCAATCTCAAAAGAAACCTACCTTTGACATATTAGCGCAAAATAATTAGAAATTTAGGTATGTTAAAAACTACGTGCTACTACCAAAAATATTTTTTTTAATCTATCCAAATTGGAAATCCCGAATGACGTTTCATTAAGGTTAAATGGTTTGGCGTAGATTATCATTCGCTGACAGCTCATTGGTGACAAAGTCTTAATAACTTAAAGAAGGGGAATATTATTCTTTTGTGTGACATGGTTTTCTGATTATTTTAATTAGGTATAAACAATATGGCAAACGATCAAGATCAACAGTGCAAGGTGAAGCATAAAATTATGTAAACATATTGTAAATTATTGTGTTTTCTCTCGTAGAAGTGTGGCTGTGTATGTACGAAGTGTTGCAACGATCAGGATGTTCACTTGCACATCGAAATAGAAAATTTGAAGCAGAAGCTGGTGGAACGCGATACTCACATTGCTGCAATGGAAACGAACGTTTTAAACGAGGCAAATAAGTTTCCCAATGGCGAATTTGTAGCACTCCAAGATGAGCTGTTAACTTGGCAGGATAAATACAAACGGTGAGCTGTCAAGGTGAAATTATTCATTTTACAGTGAAATAACTTGAGTGAATTTTAGATTGTACGATGCTCACAAACGAATACAAAGGGTAAATCAGGGTCTAGAAGATAAATTGTTAAGGCTGGTTGACAGCTGTGAGACTGAAAAGGGCACTTTAACTAAGGACGTTGCAACCTTGTCGCACAAGTTAGCCGAAGCCAACTATGCCATTAAGAAATTAACGGAAGATAATGTAAGATTTTTAAATTTACTTAATGCACCAAATATACTTTTAATATTTTAGGAGAGGTATAAAGAAGATGTAGCTTTGGCAATACAATTTTTACAATGCAAGCAGGGTAATTTTGTGTCTCAGAAACTCGATTCGGTATTGTATTCCGGCACAAAGTTAAATACAATTTTCTAATGGGTTTTCTTGCAGTTACCGAACGAAGTGCAAGCGAAAGTTTCCATGTATGTGGGGGGTAAGAAGAGTCCGCAAGAGAAAAAGGTACAACCGGAAGTTAAAAGCATAAAAGTTCCAATTCCTACCTTCCCGCCTACTGCGATGGTGTATTCCATTCCCAAAAGCACGTCACAGGAAAAAGAGTGCGACGAGAGTGACAATCAATCGGTCGATATTGTGTCTGCCGCGATCATGGCGAAAGTTTTGGAAGAGCGCGAACGAGAGCGTGCTTTGGCGAAGCATTGTGATACGTGTACTTGCTCAAAAGGTTTGAAAATAATACACGACTCCACGACGCATTGTGTGGGTACCCAAACCGGTGATTTAAAACATTCGGTGTGCTTGAGGTGTAACGGCGAAATGGATTCCATTAGTGGTGTAAAAATTGTTAAAGGTTTAGTTATTACAAATAAAAGCAATAATGTGCCAATATATGCAAACGATTACGATGGTAATTTGTTGACGAGTGAGGGTGACGATCGCATAATCAGGCCGAACGTTGTTAAAGTAGAACCGAATAATTACTTAAAGGAAAATATCAGTATTTGTTCTAACGAATCACAAAAGTCTAGTTTTTTATCTAAAAATTCATCATCGCCTGGCTTCCAAGTAGCAAATTGTGATTTAAGTGCCAAAGACTCTTCTAAAGGGCCTCGCTATTGTTCGGTAAGATTGCAAAGTGGTTCTAAAAATATTTTACTAGATAACGTGCACAATAATGTTGCTCCGGTTTTGTATACTCATCCTAACGATAAAAAGGTTAAAAAGGGTCACAATAACACTAAGGTACATCACAACACTCACAACCATGCGGTATCGCAAAATTCCAACATAAACATTCCTGGCTACTCGAGCGACGAAGCCAATTCTTTTAATTTGATCGAAGACTCTCTGCAAAATCAACAAAGGGTTGCCGACTGGATTCAGACCAATCAAATCAACGGGAGTTATGCCGACAACTCCAAATTGGCGTCTGGTGAAAATAATAAAAACGACTACTTTAATACCATCGATCCAATTCGGTATGCAGAGATGGAAAATAACGTGAAAAAGTTTCTTTTAGGCGAAAGCCAGAGCGAATTTTTTAAAAAGGTCGCCATCGGTAAACAAAACTATCAGAATTTACGCGGCAATGCTAATGCTGAGGTAGACGAAAGCACGCAAAATTTGCATTCCGAAACACAAATTTGAGTTAACTGTTTTAATAGAAAAATGTTTGGTTTCTAATATTAAAGATTTTACTTTTCAGCGTCTCAAAATTCTAAATTGTCATTTGCATAGAAAAATTGTTAGAATAATTATTGGGTGTAGTCCAGTCATTAGGTATTATTGCATGGAAATAACTCGGAGTTGAATTTTTATGCTTAAACCCTTTACCTTTGTGTCAAAAAGAAGATTTTAAGTTTTCTACAGCAGATTCAAACCGGAACAGGGTCAAATTTGTCAAAAGAGGTCCCAAAATCACAAAATTTTAAATTTCCCTTTTCCTGTACATTTTATACCCAAAATGGGTCATATCAAAATTAAAGGAGTTAAAATTCGGGGTAAAAGTATAAAAAAATGACTGTTCTAGTTTCCGAACTATAGCTCTTCAAGAAAAATTTGATCCCGTTCCGGTTTGAATCTGTTGTAGAAAATTTAAGGTCTTTTTTGTGATACTCATGTAAAGGGCTTAAGCAAAGAAAATTTCATTCCGAGTTATCTCCACGAAGACCCCTTTTATACTACGTAGTGACTGGACTAGTAAGTTAATTTAGTTTTGCAAAAATTGTAATTTGTACGTAAAAAATATTATGTAGTTTAGGCTTACTATCTCTTTTCTTGCCAATTATTCCTTTTCATTTTTTTTTTGCTACATTAATTTTAGTTGCGTTCTCTTTGCGCCTTTATGTAGGGCTTAAAGAGCCCTATCAGATATTGCTTCCATATTCCGCTGATAGTTTGCTTAATCCTGTGTAGCATTAACCCTAAAACGCTCCGTCGCCGAAAATAATGTTTGAGAAGGGGGCACAGTATGGCTCTGGCGGTACTGGAAAAGTATGGTATTTTTAATAAGATTAAGTTTGGCAATCAATTAGGGACAGTGGCGGAACAACATTAATTTATTTTCTAAAAGATCCTCTTTTGGACGTTTGAATAAATACTCATGATGTACAGGAGGCCTACTGTTTCAGATTTTTTATTTCAAAATATTATAACTTCAAGCTCTTCCGTAGCTGTATATTGGTTCAAAATACATTTTGAAAAATTTGATTAGCATTTTAAGCGGATTTTGTAGACGGAACCTTGCCTGGTGCCTAGTTAAGTTGAACCCGGATACCCAATTTTGCTGCTTTTTTGGTAATTTCTTAAATTACGTTTTCTTTAGAGTAGAGCGCGTAAAAATGAAAACCTTGCATATGTACAAATTTTCTTAATTGATGTTATAATTTATTTTAATGGCAAAATTAAATGGTAAATTATCAATCTGTGATTAATTAGTCTCAAAGATAGATTTAATTTGATTGATATAAATTAGGAAATAGTAAATCATTTTTTACGGTCATTTAGATAGGTACAACTTGATTATTAAAATTAATAGGTGGGCCCTCGTCTGGCGTCTAACAGATGTTATTCGTCAAGCGGGGCCCGAAAATGTAGTAACAAAAATAGAATATATAATTTTGATATGATGTTGTGATGACCAATTTGTTACAATTTTAATTTTTTTTGTAAATGTCTGTACATATGTGTATTATTATTTTTATTTAAAATAAATAATTGGGAGTTTTTTTTATTTTTTTGAAAATAGCTGAGTGCGGCCCTGGTATCGATTGTTGGCTGCGTGCTGCCATCGGGTTTCTATTTAGAATTCAGTTCTTGCAAGACCTTCCGTTGGTATGTAGCGAAACGTGCGTGCAGTGATGTTTTCCTGTTATTAGGTTAATTCTCATTTTTAATAACTTTCCAGTGTTGGCTACGACATTTTTTTAAAATGTGACTGGTGTTGAGTGAATTTTACAAATATGAAAGCGCCCGATGCAATCGACGACACTTGGGAGGATTTTTTTGGTATGTTTATTTATCTTCGTCAATTTCTGATGTTTACTTTAAATATTTTTACTCCTGAAACTTGAAAATAATATATTTACATACAGGGTGTTGCAAAATTTGAAAATTATTTAAATTATGTAATATTTTGCAACTTGTTCAAAGCCGACCAATTAATTTTGATCTAATAATTTAGCAACTGACGAGTTTCCATAAAGGCGAAACATGTGTTTAATGCGATGTATGGGAAGCATTGTTTCTCTTTATTTATTTAACAATGTCAATACGCACTGCTTACTTTACTTACTTTTTTACGTAGTGTAAATAACCTCAATTAGATAACTAAAGTTACAAATATTTTGTGTCGGTATCGCAGCGTAAATAACATTTTTTTTCCTTTTTTTAAATTTTATAATAAATTAAAAAAAAATATATATCTCTGATTTGATTTTTGTCGATATCTCAGTTCCTATCGGTTCTACGAGTAAAATGCCTATTACCAAAAATAAAGAGCAGAAATTTCTCTACAAAAAACCTTCCCAACACTTTTCGATACAATCTATCGTTTTTGCGTTTTGGGACTTTTAAAACTCACTTGCAATTAAACGCGAAGAAGGTCCCGAATTTTGTTTTTTTGCTTATATCTCGAAAACTATTAGCCCTAGCCAAAAGTTGTTATATATAAAATTGAAGCTGATAAAATTTCCTGCAAAAATGTTTCTGTTCATTTTTGGCGTATCTGTTTCAGTTTTTGAGATATTCGGTTGTGATGTTTGCAAGTTTAAAAAAAAAGTTTTTGTCTCTTAATTCCTTTACCGGTTTTTTAAGACGAAAGTTCTCCCAAAAGTAGTTTTAGAGCATTAAATTTTCTTTTAAATGAGTATAATATCTTAAATGTTATCTGGACCATCAATCGGGAAACGATTAGTTCTATTGCAGGAGGACAATATTTTAGTTTAATTTTTCTTTAGGTCTGAAATAAGCGATTTCTAACGATTATCTTGTGGAAGAACATAATTAAATGTTTGAAATGAAAATTCATCGAATCTATGAATTTGTTCATCAATATAACGAATTTTATTCATAGGCTGATGGACACTACATTTTCATATGGGAGTGGGGAGATTTCGTTGACTAGCAATTAAATTTAGTTAAATTTGAGATAACTCAATTCATTTTCAGGTTTGTTTGCTTCAAAAAGCAAATACTGATAGGTAGATAATCGCTTAAAATACAACAACCTTGGGCGGACCATAATATTTATCTAAATTTGTTTTTCAAATGTGGTTTACTTATTCAAATTGGAAAATTACAGTTCCTGCAGGACAGATTCTGTATCACCTGGATATGGGATTCGAACGCAAGGATTCGTAATGCTTTGTATCGAAAAATTATAATTGAACCAGGCCGGTCCCAAAAGGGGTCACCAATCCTCGATCTGATTTACTTATTATAATATTTTTAGATAATAGGAAGCTTTTCGCAAGGCCACCTAATGGACTTCTAGAACCTTGACGCCATAAGCGACTGCCTAATGATATCAATCATTGTTTTAACTGACTAATTAAGTTTTTCTTATCTCTCTGATGCGTATAAATTGCAAATTATTGTAATCCTCATCGCCTATTTGTTACAAAATTAATAATCGTTCCGTGTGTGCTATAATTAACCAAAGTCACGTTTTTATTCTTAAAATGTTTTGATGTCCAACGTCAAGTGAACTCACTCTGATTTTCAGTTTATGAAAATGTCACGTTCGGCTTACATTGGTTCCTTTATATTCTGCAAAAGTTCATTGCATTCCAACAGAGTCGGAAAGAAAAAACCAATATTTACAAAAGAACTTCGACCCTTCCCTGAGTGTTCTACTTCGTATGGTAGCGGATACACGGTTTTTGTTTAGTTACGCCACTGCTTGCGTACCTATTGTATGTTGTGTGTGGGTTATTATTAGTAATAGGCGTACAAAACTAAGAATAACCTGGAATGCTAAAATGATTTCTAGTTTCAAACCTCCTGGATTGCTTACGTTCCATAGGTATTTTATTTATAGTTCGACCACCGACTACCGAATAATTTATTGTCTTCGCCAAACATTGGCGTAAAAACTAAATCCCTTCAGATCTCAACACCCCCCCCCCCCCCCCGGTCATAGAAATCCACCTTGCTTGCTATATTATGTAATATACCTTAAGTACAAGTGGTGCAAACGATATTAAGAACACTAACTCACTCGCAGTGGCGGAACAGGATTACTAAATTTACTAATAATTATTTACTTATTTTATTATTTTTTATAGTATTTAAAAACATTAAAAATAAAAAATATTCTTCTTCTTCTTCAGTGACAGCCAAAATCGTCGTGCCATTTTAGGTATTTCCCCTGAAGGCGTGCATTCGTAACCGGACGTATGCACTGAATACCTTCGATAACGTCGTCCATAGACGGACAGTTCAGTTTCCAATTTTCCAATCTAACTTCATTCTTTTCGATTTTCTTCAGACCCTCCCTTACCTTCCGCATGCAGGCTTCGCGGCAGGCACTTCTGATATCCGACCCAGAAAAATCGCTGCTCATTTTAGCCATGTCGACAAAATCCTGGTCGATAAATTGGTTGGGCTGTTGCGAAAAATAATACTTAAATATGTCGTCTCTGGTTCTTTCGCTGGGCAAATCCACAAGTATCCTCTTTTCGAATCGCCGAAGAATCGCCGCATCCAAATCCCACGGCTTGTTGGTCGTGGCCAGAACGAAAACCTTGTCGTTGTCGGTCAGAATTCCGTCGATCTGAGTTAGTAGTTCGCTTTTGAACCGTCTGGAGGCGTCGTGTTGGTAATCGCCGTGATTGCACGCTATAGCATCCAGTTCGTCTATAAAAATGGTGGACGGCGCGTAAAAGCGAGCCAAATCGAAAAGGACTTTGATCAGTTTTTCCGATTCTCCACGCCACTTGCTCACGAAACAGCTACTGGTGACATTGAAAAATGTTGTTTTGCTCTCGCACGCCACCGCCCTCGAAAGTAACGTCTTTCCCGTTCCGGGTGGGCCGTACAGAAGAATGCCCCTCCATGGAGTGATCAGGCCCAAAAAGAGACCCGGGTACCGAATGGGATAGATCACGGCTTCTTTCAGCAGTTCCGCACTTCTCTGAAGCCCCACGCAATCGTTCCAAGTGGTTTTCAAACATTTGGGCACAATTTCTTTCAGAATAATGTCGGCCATTTCGCGCCATTCGCCCGAATAGCCCTCGAAATCGCAAAGCGACTTGGAGTAAATTCCAAAATTTTCGCTCTCCGCCGATGGGATGGTGTGGTTGCTGTCGGTGTTGCTCAAAAGTTGACGGATTTCGAACTGGAACTCGCGAACGCTTTCGTTTGTTTTGATGGTACTGCTGGAGGGAACCGTCAAACTGGAACGTTTTTTGGGAACAATTTCCTTGTTGTTCTTGACGGCGGTGGCGTGCGCCACTTTGTTAACTTTGATAATTTTGGGAGTCTTATTGAACTTTGCATAATAGTAGCTTTGATATTCTTGCAGAACAGTATCTAGATCCACGTTATCGCAGGCTTCGTAATCGTTGGATAATTGCGCTTCCGCGATAAGGCAATCCGCTGTGCCATTTAAATTATTTTCGCGCAAATATGAATAGATTAGATACAAAACATTTCTTTTGCGTTCGGAGGCTTCCTTTTTTATCTAATAAAAATTGTAATTTTTACATTATCGAATATTTGAATATATTATAAACTTACCCTATCGCGAGAATTTTTTTGGTAAGCCGAATTTAAACCCGCAGCACTTAAAAACTCCGAACAACCCTCCATAATATTCTTGTTATGGTAAAATTATCGAAACTACCCTATTTATTATACAGAATTCTATTTTGTGACATTTAAACGTAGAGGGGTAAAACTGTTGCCAAGCGACGTAAACATAAATATTATTGCAGTCCCGAGTCATGTCATGAAAAATATCAGGGCTGGGCCCAGCGAATTTCGTTGACCTGTTCATGTGCGTCAGTAGTGTTCCGTCTATGTGCTACATTACAGTGTGGTTACAATGTATCTACCTAATATGGTAACGGTAATGAAATTTATTTTCATAGCAGTCAAGTTAAAGCTAAACTGCATAGTTTATGTTCAAAAGTAGTATGTACGTGTGCACAAGTCCACACATTCAATTTTAATATGTCTCGAGCAATTACAATAGTAACAAAACATGCAGATATTAAAAAAATAATCTGCCCACCTTTGCAATTCCATTTCAATCTCCTACAAACCCTACATAGACGGATTAATAATTCCCTAGTAAGTCATCTTGGCTTAAGAGGTTCCGGCCCCACATCTTCTTCGTTTCTTCATGAACAGTCTTTCTCGAGGGCCATTCTTATTGCATTTCCTTTTAAGATAAAATATTATACTTCATATGATCTGGTAAATTCTGTAGTCTGCAGACCAGAACGACATATTTGTCTGAAATTTCAAACCCGTACCCACCGGCTCGTGAACGACCTTTTACCTACAGTTATTTATTTATCTTCTCAGGTTTTACTTCTTTTTTTTATTATTTCAAAAAATACTTTTAGGGCTGTGGGTGGGCCAGTGCAACTCTGCACGTGACACAAAATAATAAGGGAAAGTGTAATTACTGCTCCAATAAACTTGCGTTTTGTATGCAGCCTGATTTAATTAGATTATCAATTGTTTCGGTGGTTACTCAACCGATTACCAATTGTTTGAACAGAGTTAATACCCCCCTCCCCCCATAGATAACTCTTCACGCGCCCACTGCTGTAATTTTAGGAATAAAATTATTAATAAGCTGGTGTACCATTGAAACCGCTTCTTTTGCTTCTAGGAATTTTTAAACGGTGGCTGTCGCTATAAAAACGTACTACGACGTGTAGTCGTGCATATTTCCCGACATTTTTATTTTTTTCTCTTATGCACATGCATCCGAGTTCAGTAATATTCATTTGTGGGATATAAATAAAAATTCATAAATACTAACGAAACCAAACTTTTTTAGAGACTCTGTTTTTAATTAGCGTGACTGGGTGTTTGAACAATCGTAGTTGCTTAATTTAATTGAAGAAGGTCATCATAATTAATCCTAGTACCTAGCACCAGAGCACCTCGAAATTAAATCAGCAATTTTTAAATTAAAAAAAAAAAATTCCGCGACTACGACTTCAAATCGAAATGCCGCGACTGTTAGAAGAAATACAAAAAAATTAAATGTAGACAATTTGTAGAGAATTAAATTGTCTACAAAAATGTTCCTGAACGTTTGAATGTATCTTCAATGGTTTAGGCGTGAGAGGCAATTAAAGTCGCAAGTCGAGGATCCAAAAATTGTTTATTTGGAGTTTTGACTATTACGTCTAAACGACTGAAGATACCCAAAAATGCTGAAATAGACTTTTTAAAGGAAATTAAATTCTCTACAAATAGTTTTCTTACAATTTTTTTGCGAGTCGTACGGCTGTGCCAGCATTTCAGTTTCAAGGTCGTGGTGTAGTTTTTGTACTTTGCCCGGGCAATCCAAATGATTCAAGCACCCCCCTTAGGGATATTTTGAATTTTAAAAATGTAATCGAATTATTTCCGTTCGTATTCAGCATGCAATTCGCATTTGCTTATTAATGTGCGAATAATAACTTGGAATTAATGGAAAATTATTGCATATGGATGGAACTAGTGAGTTGCTCAATTAACTATAATGTACAGTTAACCAAGCAATTATTATTATTACATAATACGATTTAATGAACCTGCTGCTCAAGATTTCTCGGTCCCGAATTTTGATTAATTTTACTATCACTTAATCATATTGTCCAGCGCACAGGGTTGTACTTAAAATTAATCTTATATATAATTCAAAATTTGTTAATAGCACTGGATATCATCCAACTTCGTTGTTATTGAGTTTTTCGTATAAAAATATGAAAATTTGTATAAATTTAGATTCGTTTATCTATTTAAAACCGATTAGCTCAGGTTCTAAAGAACACATCTTCGTCTAATTTAATTTAAATGTTTTCCAAGCGGAGACCTAAAAATAGAGGCGAACCCCTAAAATGCCAAACAATTCACCCACTGATCTCTTTTTCAGTTTTCGGTCGAAATGGTTAATTACAAAAATTATAGTTTAGTGTCGGTGTAATTTATTGGACAACAAAATTTAAAAGCGAGGTCAACAGACCTGCATTCGTATACTAATTTCGTCCAGTTCTAAAATTATTTTATTATTTTGTGGTACAATTACATAATAATTCAGTCAAGATAAAGTGGTTGTCCAGAATGAGGTGAGTTTTTGTTTTGCTTTCGATATTTTTTTATCTGCTTCGAGTAAAATTTTTGACAATAGCAGCACACCCTGTATCGCATAGCAGTTAATTTAAGATGTTCTAAACCAGATTGGAGCCGTTTGTCCTAATATGGCACATTAAGTTGATTTCCAAGTTAGTTTTGCTTGTTGTCTAACAAAAGTAGGCCTAAGTTGTCAAGTTGATCTGTGCATTTCTTTTCACTACCTGTGTTGTATTCTTGTATTGTTAAATCTTTCGCGGATGTCTTGTTTTCTTACACAATAGTGCGTGGGCCGCGGAGAATTGTTGTGCGGGCATAGGTCAAGGTAATGTGTGGGTGGTCAACAAAAGTGTTTTTTATTGCAATTTTTTTTTGGGATCTCAAGGAAAAGTTGCATTTTCGCAAAAGTTCATAGTAATATATAATATTCGTCGCCGTATAATTAACATTTTACGTAATTTGAATGCATTACGAAACAGATGCCCAACTTCGGCCGACTAAAATCTATAAAAATAAAAGAGCCAGTAGATTATTGTTAGCACCACATGGTTTTACAATTTACAGCACACCGGATGCTCCCATAGGATTTCATATAAAACTATCATGTGTGTGCCTCAATCGGTTCACCCCTCCGGTCCCTTCAATTTTACCATTTTTCCATTACCGAAACGATTATTTTAGTTTCGTTAAATTAACGAAACTACGATAGATCTACGCTGCTATGTTCAATTTGACCTGTTTTTGTAAAGGTCACCAACAATTTAATTCAACAAAAATGCCAAGTATAAGTACTGGTAGTGGTTTCAGTATAGCATTTCAGCAATTAGAATAAGTCAAGAACCCGATTTTTTTAAATTTCTAGGTCAAACAGGGAAAACTGAAGTTCCGAGGGGTCAATTGACCCCTAATGCTACTGTATTTACCCGAAATTGGGTTCTGAAGGGATATGAATAAGGGATAAACATTTGCTATTGAATAATTCAGAAATGGGGGGGTATTCCAGACCCCCCCAGTGCACCTCTTGAAGAACTCGAGAACTATCGGGGAAAAATCAAGAAGAAGCTAAGAACATAAAAAAAATGAAATTTTCATATTTTTGAATTTCAAAATTTCTCCGCGGTTTACCAAAATTTTCTCGTGAACCACTAGGTTGGAAAGTTGGCATCGCAACCGCTGATTTAATGTGTTTTTTTAATAATTAAAAATAATTAATTTTATCTTCAAATAGCCATAGCACCGAAATTATTGATTTTTTAGTATAAATGCTTCAGTACATTATTGAAGAGCCTGAAATTCTCTAAATATTAGATCCTAACTATTTTTCGCCTAAACTAAATGGAATTTGAGTTATTGCATAAATCAGGTGAAAAAATGTTAAAAACAAGTTTTCTCAATAATTAAAAAAAATTAATTTCATCTTCAAATGGCTGTAGCACCGTAATTTTTGATTTTTTATTGTAAATGCTTTAGTACATTGTTGAAGAGCTGGAAATTATCTAAATATTAGATCCTAACTATTTTTTGCCAAACTCAATGGCATTTGAGTTATTGCATAAATCAGGTGAAAGAATGTTAAAAACAAGTTTTCTCAATAATTAAAAAAAATTAATTTTATCTTCAAATGGCTGTAGCACCGTAATTTTTGATTTTTTAGTGTAAATGCTTAAATACATTGTTGAAGAGCTGGAAATTATCTAAATTTTAGATCCCAACTATTTTTCTCATAAACTCAATGGCATTTGAGTTATTGCATAAATCAGGTGAAAAAATGTTGAAAATATGTTGTTTCAATAATTTAAAAAAATTGATTTAATCTTCAAATACCTATAGCTTCGAAATTATTGATTTTTTAGTATAAATCTATACTATAAATTTAGTATAAAAAAGTCCGGCACTATCCCCCACCATATCTCCCTGTATTGCTTCATTTTTACCCGAAATTTGGGTCTATGGGATATGGAATGCCATCTAGCATTTGCTATTGAGTCATTCAGAAAAGAGGTGCACTGGGGGGTATTCCATACCCCCCAGACCCCCCGGTCTACACCTATTGTTTTGTGTTTTTAAAATTTAAACTCATTATGGTTAGTTTATGTTTTTAGCTTCAATGCTGGGGGTAATCCATAATTCTCGGACATTCCGGATACTCGAGAACTATCGGTAAAAAACTTTGTAGTACCTACGGTACACAGTGGCGTATTTAGAAAATGCGTTTGGAGGGGGCAGATCAAATAATTTCAGAATCTCGTTAATCTATTCATGCGCGTCAGTGTTAAAAAAGGGGGCAATTGCCCCTTTGCCCCTTTTTCTCGCGGACCACTAGGTTGCCATGACAATCGCTAATTTAAAGTAATTGGAAGATTACAAATTTTTTTTTTTGCCGTTTTGTTGTAGCCATTTCGCCGTCGTCATTTCGCCGTCGCTATAATGTTAGCATCCGATGGTATTCAGCTGAAACGATGCTTCTCGATCATCAGATTACGGTTTCCCCCGGATGAATTAGTCCGCAGACATTTTATTTTATGAATAGTAAAATAAAAATTGCTAGGAGCATAGGCGTAGACAATAGAGATTCTTGCGAAGGGCCAGATGTGCAGTAATAGAAATTTTGTTAGTAGTAAAATTTGGTAATAAATTATAACCGCTTTTATAAATAATATTTAAGCGATTACGTGTTTCTTCTTAATGAATGAATTTTATACATTCATATTTCTAGTAGACACTTAAAATAACTTTTACAATTTTTTATCTTTTCAGCTTCAACGATTAGCATTGACCTAATAGTAGGTACATTATAATGGCGGTGGAAAATTTTTATTAGTTCGGGATGCCTCTTTTTAGGAAAGTTACCGTTTCCTCTTCCTGTTCCATTTAGGTTTTTGCAATACCATTACGGTATTGTGACCGCATCAGCGTTAGCGTCATGGGTCAAACATTTATCAATGGGTTTTCTTCTCTTAATTTTTTTTTGGAAATCTAACATTAGTATTCGTCATGGTCTGTCTCATGGTGAAGGATCATTGTGTTAGTAGTTGGATGTTCTGCGTTTGTATCGGTTTGTGTGATCTGTGTTGCCGAAGAAGAATGCGCGTGGCGCCGACATCCCGTCATCGAGGTCATTGATACTGATGACTTTTTGGTTAGCGCCTTTTTATTTTAAATAGTAATTATGTACATATTAATGCTATTCTTTAAGAAAACGGAATACGTAACAATTAGGAGCCTCTCTAATTTTTTTCCATTTTTTCTCGTCGTCGGTTTTTATTATTGATAGTTTTCGAATCGTAGCCTTCAGAATAAAATCATGACGTTTCCTGATTTGGAATTATTTTTGGATACAATTAATATCGAGTTAATGACTTGTTATTATTGTGTTACGCTTCATCAAATCCCAGCTAACACAAGTACCATCTATTTTTATTTTGCTTGTGGTTCAATGTAGTATCAAAGACTTTGCATTAATTTCGAGCTCAATATTTGGTTGGTCGGCATTGAAATTGACGATAATGAGAATTTAAAATGATTCATACATGACTAAACTTCTCTAACACACGAGCAAGGCTGCTTTTACTGTTTAGTCGTTGTCTTGCGTGTGTACGTGCATTCGTAATGCGTAAATAGTGATTTGATAGTGAAACTAGTGTATGCGCCCTAGACCAACGGCAGGTGCCCCATTATTTCGTGATAATTCGAATTATGTCATTGTGAATTTGACAAAATGACTACCAAACGACGTATCAACAATCGCTCTCAACTCAGATCTCGTCAAGGTAAAGCACTTGATTCCAAACATTTACGTCACCATTGCTTTTGCTTGCAACTTGCATTGTATAATAAATAATGTAGCAATCGCATTAGACGCCAACTATTTCCTTTTTCATGTAATTTCTTTTGCAATTCAGTCTCGTTATCTAAAATTATCACTTTTGAGCGGGAGTATAATTGCATTTTTAAATTGACCGCGAGGCCGCAGGCCCAGCCGTATCTACCCTGCCCAACCCCTTAGGAAAGGATTAATAAAATTTTTTATTAATGCGGTCATTGCGAGTTTATCAATTTCCGAAAGTTACTCATCAGGAAAGCTTGCGGTGAGCTGTTTTCCATTCAATGTCTTAAGTGTGTGATGATAATAATATTAATTATTCTGTTTGTTCTCTGCAGAGTTTTAAACGGACTCGGACCCTATCTTTCTTCGATAACTCAACACTGGCGAAAGATATCAAAATTATTTAAAATTAAAAATTGTTCGTCTTTTTATTTCGAAGACTTTTTTTCTCTTCGATATTTTTAATACATCGTGTCGTTTTCGAGTTATAACGGAAAAACCAAATTGAGTTGTATGCTCATTTGCAATGAGCTCCTGCTTCGGTCTTTCTCCAATAACTCAAAACTCAAGCAAGATATCAAAATTATCTAAGATTAAAAATTATTCCTCTTTTCATTTCGCACACTTTTGACCTCTTCAAAATTTTGTGATATATTGCGCCGTTTTCGAGCTATAACAGAAAAACCGAGTTGAGTTGTATTCGACCTCGTTTGCAATGCTCAAATTTTATATTTTCAAACATTCTCCTGCGGAGTGTTTTGGAATAAATAACTCAAAAATCACGAAAGATATCAAAATTATTCCTCATTTCATTTCAAAGACTTTTGGTCTCTTTGATATTTTTAATATCTTGTGTCGTTTTTGAGTTATAACGGAAAAACCAAGTTGAGTTGTAAGCTCATATGCAATGATCTCCGGCCCCGGTCTTTCTCCAATAACTAAAAACTCACGTAAGTTATCAAAATGATCTAAGATTAAAAATTATTCCTCTTTTCATTTCGCACACTTTTGACCTCTTCAAAATTTTTGATATATTGCACCGTTTTCGAGTTATAGCAGAAAAACTTGACCGAGTTGTATTCCAGCTCATTCCAGCTTCACTCGCGGAACAGGGCAGGCTCAAACACTCTCGTCCTATCGTTAAATTGCAACTCATCTAACATTTTTCTTCTGTTACAGGTTCCACGACGGATTTGATGCCCAGTATAATGGGCGCAATCGATGCCATATGGGAAGGAAGTAAAGAAGTCAACAATTTGCATCATCAGGAGAGGAATCGCAGCAGTACACCGAAACGTTCATTCCAAGTAAATAATTTCGCAAATTTATCGCCAAATGTGCAGAAAATTCTGTCGAACGTTCCCGACGAAGAACTGACCAAAAATTTTAGCAGCGAAGAATATTTAGTAGTAAAGAAGGGAAACTCCAGTGACCAACGAAAGTCTGTACGGCATTCGCCCGACAAACAAATGAAGAACAACGAAACCATAGAAATTATTTCTCCAACCATCCAGAAAATGTTATCCAATTTATCCGACGGTGAATTGGTAAATCAAAGCTGTACGACCTATTCGGATCAACCAAGTAAAGTTCTAAAAGGATCAAAGAGTTTTTGCAGTGCAAGAGGCAGTTCGTTTCTTTACAGGAGTCAGTTTAGTTCGTCTGTTAGTGTTAGTGATAGTTTAAGTGATGACGTTAATAGTTTAAATGTTTCAAATCATTCTCCTCTGACCAAACCTTTGGGAAGCTATTTGCATACTTCGTCTTCGGTGATTGTGTCGAGGACTTCAACAGGACGTAAAAGTTTGCCCAAGTTTTTGCAGGCAAGTTTATTTGTTTTTTTACTATTAGGCGTCAGTTTTTGTTTAAAAAATTAAGCTCGTTGATTGGTCCACTATGGGCTGACTGGAATTGGGCTAGTTTTGGCTTTCCGAGAGGCTATCGTTAAGACCGAGTCTTTTGAGGAAGAAGAATCTCTTTAATCTCTCCTTATTTATTTATGCTTTTCCAAAAGACCAAATTCTGATCTTTCTCCTTCCGCTGCTGTTCTACTTTTACCTTCTGTTCGATTTTTTTTTTCACTTTTGCTTATGCAAATAATTTTTTGTTCTGTCGATGATCTGATGATTAATGTTAGTGCTGTTAAATTCCAGACTTCCAATGAAAACAACGAAGGAATTCATAGTACAACATCAATAGAAGTCTCTAGACCTCTTTCGCTGACTAGTTTGGGCTCCTGCTCTTCCAGCAGTAGTGGAGGTCATCATCAACCAAGTTCCGCTTACTTAGCATCCGTCGAGAGCTTGGATAGCGATCCCGAACCAACGGGAAGTCAAGGTATAATTTTTACATTTTTAATAACATTTTAAACCCTGGGAAATGTAGTGTATTTTTTTCAAAGTGCAACGGAGCAGCCGTTTCCGAGATATTGAGGGTGGAAGAACTTTTATGCTAATTAGATTGAAAGTACAATTTATTATTCATTGTTTAAAATTTCTCTTTATGCCTTAAACAGGCTTTTTCACAAGGAAGCGTACTTCAAGGAAACAATGTCTTTAACATTCCATTTGCTAATTTGTCGAGTAATGTAATCGATCATTAGAGTTAAAGAATTCCGAGTAGATCGAATAGCAATTGATTATTTATTTCTTACGTTTTAGGATCTGCTGATAGTGGGATAGCTGAGCAGCCCACAATGAGCGCCGAGCAGTGTGTTTTGCAAGAGGTCCTGGATACCGAAACCGTTTATGTATCGGATCTGCGAGAAGTCATCGAGGTAAGTGCAATAGCTCTTAACATTCCTGAAGATTTTTCATGAATAGAATATGACCTTCGTATTTGATACCTGCTTTATGGGGTGAATCACTTATTATTAGTCGCCCGAACCGTAAATTATTATTAAAATGGGTGGCGTGTCGTCATTGTACGAGGTAGACAGGAAATGCTTGAATAAATTGAATTTTACTGAAGACAAAAAATATAATAAACCAACTAAAATTTGATCTAATTCGCCTTCGGAAGGGCGAGGGAAGGGCTAAAATTAAAATTAAATGTTGGTTTTTAATTTTTTTAAACGAAGACAGAATTTAGATTCTGTAATAAGATAAAAACCATTGACGCTCATGAATATATTAACGAGGTTCCGGTAAAAATGAATAATATTCTTACATAATTTTGTCGAGAAGGTCCTGATAATTGGAACGGCTATAATGTGAATGTGTGGTAATGAATAAGTCAAGAGAGGTGGGCATGTTTGTTGATACTGTAAAACAAATTAGTTACGACGACGTTAATCAAAATGGGTAACTTGTTAATGACCTGGAACAGGAAGTTTATATACAAATATAGTATTGGGGGTGCACGTGTTGTGCGCAAAATTTTACTATTTCCATATTATTTTCATTCAAGTAGGACATTGACATTTCAAAGCAGCTTAATGATATTAAGTTTCCAATCAAAATGATTTTAATTTTATTGTAGGGCTACCTGCTTCCCTGGCGCGCCGACGCCAATTCTCCATTATCCAAACATTTGAAAGATCTTTTTAGTAATCTGGAAGAAATTTACGATTTTAACAGGTAAGAAAACCTTCGATCTTATAAATGGGATGATTTTAAAATTTCTATTGTTTTTAGATCCTTTCTGGAAGAAATCCAACAGGCTAATTGTAATCCCACGTTGACGGCAAACGCGTTCATCCAGAACAACGCAGGCTTTTCCGTTTACACCGAATACTGCACAAATTATCCTCGCACAATGTCCGTACTTACAGAACTTACCGGAGACGAAGACATGGCAAGTTTGTTTCGAGAGCGCCAGTTAGCCCTACAACATGCGCTTCCATTGGGATCCTACTTATTAAAACCGGTTCAAAGGATTTTAAAATATCATCTGTTATTACAGGTAACCATTCTATCCGCTTGATAGTTCATTTTTTACAATTTTGATTGTTTACAGAGGTTATCGAAGCAATGCGAGCAGCCTCACAAACCGACCGTTGATTTAGCATTGGCCACCATGACGAGTGTGGCTACTCATATAAATACAATGAAGCGCAAGCACGAGCATGCGGTTCGGGTGCAGGAAATTCAATCCCAGCTGTACGGTTGGTCTGGGCCGGATTTAACCGCCTTGGGAGAACTCATCGCAGAAGGAACGTTCAGGGTGGTAGGTGCTCGGGGAAGACGACACGTTTTTCTTTTCGACAAAGTTTTACTAATAGCCAAGAGTAAGCAGGAAGGATACTTGGCCTACAAGTCCCACATTATGGTAAGCATTGTCGTTCGTTACTCGGAGCTCCGTTCTAATCCATTTTTGTAGTGCTCCAATTTAATGTTGGTCGAACAAGTGAGAGGTGAGCCATTGAGTTTCCATATTATTCCATTTGATAATCCACGTCAGCAGTGCACACTTAGGGCTCGTTCGCCGCAGCACAAACGCGAATGGACTTTACAACTCAAGAGAGTTATTTTGGAGAACTACAGCGCTGTGATTCCTAGCCATGCGCGACAGCTCGTCATGCAGTTGGGTCAAAATCTGCAAGAAGGTGGTAAGTAGTCAATCTTCTTTCTCATCTTGAAAATTATAAAACAAAATTTATTTTTTACTTTTAGATGATGCGACAGATAAATGGTCTCCATTGAAACACCATTCCACTCCTCACTATTTGGAGAAGCGCGGCCGCTTGCGAAAATCGAGTAATTTTACAAATCGTAGGGCCGCATCGCAGGATCGTTCATTTACGTCGTTGGCGAGTTGGAGACGAAAATCGGAACCCGGAATTAATCAGTACAACACTAAAACTCTACCAAAAAGAATAAGTAAAATTAGAAAAACAAAGGAGCAAACCACGGCGAAGTTTTATACCGACTTATCCGATTCGGAAAATTGCTACGTGGACAAATCTACCGAAAGTCTGATCACAAAAACGAATATGCACGAAGACATACAAGAAAGCACACTGGAAGGCGAAAGCGAATCTCGCCTGGCCTCCACGACGTTAGAAAAGGTTGTTTCCGATTTGTTGATGCAAAATGTCGAATTTCATAAATTGCTAAACCGGCAGCGGAGTAAAAATCTACGCGAAAGTAGCGAACCTTGCCCGAATGTATGGTCAAAACGCGAGATTGACGAACTGCCCAGTAAAGCTGACTCTTTACCCAGAGATTTCCAATTAAACGATCGCCTGGATATTAAACAAGAAAGTGCGAAAACTGTTACCAATGGTTCATTGTCGAGTAAAAAACAACTGGACGTGGACGTGGAAGATCTACAAGAAAGGTATGCCAAATTCTTACTTGAAAAGAAATTCGAATTTAAACCAAACTAGCGCGCGAAAAAAAAAAGTTCAGTATTAATTTTTTTTTAAGTTTGGACTCCTTCATTTCACTTTTTGTTCAAGCTTCTTCACTGTATTTTGGAGTAACTGTTTTTTTCATCCACATTGGATTGGTAACTACAATTTAAATTCCTCGATTTAATTTCCAAGGGGGGGTAAGTTGTTTGAATTGAAGCAATGGTTGTGTGGCATTTATTTTCCCCGCTTTTTTTGAATTCGTGTTATTTTGAATTAGGGACCGACTTTCCAGCTGAGTTGATTTGGCCTACGTATTGGCTCAACAAACAATCTGATTCGAGGAATCTGGCGTTGCATCACATTGTGGTGTGTGCATAATTAATAGGCCAATCAAATTAGGATGAATTAATGAGAAATATTTCAATATAACGAGAGCTCCTGGTATTGAATGATTCCGGTCTGTAAGCGACGAAAGCTGACTAAATTGATTGACCTATAAACCCAGCTTTAGACTGCGCTTTTTGATACTTAGAATCTTACTTCAGTTTACGTTACTTATATCGGGATTTAAAATAATTTTTTTTCCATGTTTTTATTGTTTGTTATTTAATTTTTTACTTTACAGAGATCTCTCATCTCAATTCAAGGACAGCGAACATCCAGATCATCGAATTTATCGCAAGTCAGCGATAAGGTTCAGCTTGGTGCAACGATTCCGTGCAATAATTTCCGAAGAACAAAAACGTGTCACCAAATTGCCTAGTCACAAACAAGGATCCGAGAGCATGGGAGCAAAAATAGCCCATCCCGATTATGCGGATCCACAAAAACTGTTTTGTTCCACGTCTACTTTAAACGACAGTTTGGTGCCGGACGAGGTCGAGGATGACGACGACGACGCGTACATAAAATTGGATCTCAGTATTAACGAACAGGAAGTTTTAAATTGCGGCGCCAGGAAAGGAAAGGAATTTAAGACGAACGGCAGTTTAAACGACATTGACGAAAATTGCGTCGAACAAACTTCTAGTCAGGGCGGTATTTTTAATTCTAGTCAAAATTCTGATGATTACTACGAAAATTTAATGGAAAAGAGTCTGAACGAAGAGGTGAACGCCAATGCGGTCGCTCCGAAGGCGTCGACGAAGAAGCGCCCCAATAAGCCTCCTCCGCCCATTCCGATCAAACCGACCAGGCTAACGGTTAGTAAAGACAAGATAAACAAGAAAGCGGAGCCGATAAATAAAATGTTTGAAAAGAAAGACGAGGATCAGTTGTTCGATCAAGGCCAAACGAAAGGTTGGGTGAAAACGATAGTAGGAAGATTTGAATGATATTCGGAGAACTCTTGAGTTTTTTATATTATTTTTAAATGTGATTTTTGGTGACTGCGCGGGGCCGGGTGATGTGCCAAAATAGTTTAGGAATTATTTATGTTATATGCAAATGAATAGGAAAATTTAAATATTTATTAACATTTTGATTATTTATTTATAATCCGATTGTGCCAAATGTTTAAAGAGAAACGATTATTGATTGTATAGATTATAGAATATTATATTATATATAATATTTTTATCGTTAAATAAATTTTATTTTTAAACTTCTCAATTTGTAAATACTTATTATAATAAATTATTTTAATTATATAGTATTAATTTTGATTCGATTACGTCAAGATTCCGAAGATGTACTTTGAATCATCTTATTTTTTTAAATTATCTCGAGTGGATTTTATCTATTACTATTTTAATTTTTATTTTATCTAAAATTTAGCTGAAAAGTAGTTACTGTCGACTATAATTTGCCTATCGAAATTCAACTTGAAAATTATTTTCTAATTATTAATATTGATCTATGCAGATTCTATTGGAATCTCACTTTCTAAAAATCATAAATTGATCATTTTTCTCGAAAAACCCACTTTTGCTTTTCTACAAATTTTAATAAATTTTTTATTATCAATCTGATTAGATCATTCAGGTGTTCAATTCAATTTCTAAATTTAAAATCGAAACCATGGCTTACTTGATCGTGCTTTATCTCACTATGGTTTGCGCTCTAGCAAAAAATGCGCTGGCTTCCAATGAAGCGAACTGGAGAGTCATTGGAGGTGAAAACGCTGCCGATAGAGAGTATCCCCATATGGTATCTATAAGAGGATTAAGTGGGAGACATAAATGTGGAGGTCACAGCAGCTCATTGTATCAGGTAATAACAAAACGAAATCAGGAAAATTATTATTACTAAAATTATTATTATTTCAGTCAAGATCCAACTGACTACAAAGTAGTAGCTAGTTCCACTAAATTAAGCGAAGGTGGCGACTTCTACCAAGTGGTCGAAATTCATTCGCACGAACTGCATAATGATACAACTGCGCTGTACGATGTTGCTATTTTGAAAGTCGAGAAAATCAAGTTTACCGATAAGGTCGACAAAATCAAACTCGAAAAAACCATGGTTGGTGGTGACGTATCTGTGACAATCAGTGATTGGGGTGGAACTCAGCCAGGTGGAGAGCTGTCTAACGATCTCCAACATCTGACTTACAATACTACTACCAACGAAGAATGTAAAAAACGAGTGCTAGAAAGACCTATAGAGGATACTCAAATTTGTACGCTGCATAGATCTGGAATTGGTGGTTGCCATGGTGATTCGGGCAGTGGATTGATACGGAGCGTAGATGGGGTACGTTATGTGGTAGGTATTGTATCGTATGGTCCCGAGTGTGGAAGTGGATATTACCCAGATATTTTCTCAAGAGTTTCTTCATTTGTGCCTTGGTTCAACGAAAAATGCAACTGCAATTTATAATGAACGCCGAAAACAATAAAATAATTTTTCTAATCTTTTCCTATTTTTTTTCCTTTTTATTTTATTGAGCTCCAGAGTCGGAAACATTATTTTTTTCAAATGAAAACGATTTACCTCAGTTAAGCGGCAAACATATTAAAAGTCCCCGAAGTTAGAAGGTTCGGGGAGTGCAAAAGAAATACCGAATTTTGGTTTTTTGCTTATATCTCGAAAACGGTTAGCCCTGGCCAAAAAGTTGTTCCATATAAAATTGAAGCTGATAAAATTTCCTACGAAAAAGTTTATATTTATTTTCGACGTAACTGTTTCAGTTTTTGAGATATACTCTTTTCCCTTTTTATTTAACAGTTTTGTCAGTAAGTAGAGGAGCTAAGCAGATTCCGGCGCACTTTTTATATTTAGATTTGAACAGTTTGAAAACCTCTGATCAAAATATTAAACTCCTAATTACTTTTCAATTGTTTTTGTTATCACTATGATTAATACGTGCAAGTACCCATCTACTCAATGTGATTATAAAAAAAGCTTCCGCATTTAAAGTTCAAATCGAGACAATGGGTTACTCGATAGTGTTCTATTCTTTAGTGGTTTCTATTCTTGCAAAATATTGCTTAGGATCCAATGTAGTGAAAATCGATCCGAATGCAAACTGGAAAATTTTTGGAGGTGAAAATGCTCCCGATGGAGAGTACCCCCATATGGTATCTCTAAGAGGATATAATCAGAGACATATATGTGGAGGTGCAATTGTTCACGAAGAGTGGGTCTTCACGGCAGCTCACTGCGTGGATGGGTAACTATAAAATAAATTTTAAAATGTTCATTTGCTCCTAATATTTTTCTTTCAGTCAATCTCCGAATGACTTCAAGGTGGTAGCTGGTTCCAATAAATTGGACAAAGGAGGTGATTTTTATCAAGTACTCGAAATTCATTTTCACGATTTGTTCAATGTGAATGGAACGAAGCAGAATGATGTTGCAATCTTGAAAGTGGAGAAAATCAAGTTTACTGATAAGGTTAACAAAATCAAACTGGAGAGAACCTTTGTTGGCGGCGGCGTAGAAGTAACACTCACCGGTTGGGGTGCAACCAACCTGACAGGATATACTCCAAACGATCTTCAGCAATTGACTTATAAGACTACGACTGTTCAAAAATGTAAAAGACGACTGCTTGGTGTACCTGTAGGCGACACTCAGATTTGTACGCTTCATAGAGCTGGCATAGGTGGCTGTTATGGTGATTCGGGAAGTCCATTGATACGGAGCGTCGATGGTGTGCGTTATGCTGTAGGAATTGTATCGTATGGGCCCCAATGTGGAAGTGGATTTTTCCCAGATGTTTTCTCAAGGATTTCTTCATTTGTACCTTGGTTTAACAAAAAATGTAACTGTAATTTGTAATTTTTTCTTTTGTAATTATTATACCCGTGAAGAGGCCTATTATACTCTGCATTGACATTCTATCGATTCCAGCCCTGTAATTCCAAGTGTTGTGTGTTGCCTATCCCCAGGCGCAAAAGTCACTATTTATCTATGTAGATAACCTCAACGTTTGACAGTTCGATATTGTTGAATAAAACCACAGCCATGTACAAGTTTCATTTGGAATATATTTAGAGACACTCATTTAAGTTCTTTAATTTATAATAATGAGTTTGTATTCTATCGTTCTAATAATATGCGGGATAGTGTCTTTCTGTGGTTGTCGTTTGAACGAAGAAATCACATCGACTCCAATCAAACAAACCAAACTTCGACAATGCTTTTACCAGCCCGAAGAAGCATGTCCTTCTCCAAACGGTTGCAGATGTAGAAAATTGGCCGACAATGTTACGGCAGTCTGCTGTAACGTCACAAAGTTTTTATTAACCGAAGGTTTAGCCTGCGCAAGTAAGCCATTCCATTGTTCCTTTATTCCTGTAATAATCAATTACCCGCTTTAATTGTAGACATTCAAAACAGTAAAGTGAGGGAACTACACATACGCAATGCAACACTGGACGTATTTAATGTAAACGAATCAAGCTGGAGGCAGCTGAGGTCTTTGTCCGTCACCGATGGATCCATCGGGGAAATCATAGGCGAGTTTGGGAAATTCACCGCAATCTCGTGCTTGAATTTTTCCTCAAATTCTATTAGTAAATTTGAGGACAGGTCGTTGGCGCTTTTATATAATCTTAGTATATTAGATTTATCTTCAAATAATCTATCCGATGTTCCTCGTTTTAAGAAAGAAGGCCGGATTACTTTGGACATATCAGGTAAACCTTTACCCGATTTTATTTATTATATTATATTATTTTAATTTTGAAGACAACAAGCCGTTACTTTGTTCTCAACTGCTCGACGCTTTAAAACGGACCGAATTAAATTTTAAACATGAAAACGAAACTTTCTGCTCATCTTCAAAAACATTTCATTGGTTTAACACAACCGAATTGGTACCGCTCAAGCAAATCTTAAGTTTACACGAAGTAAGTTATTTTTTACTGGTAGACTTTGAGGGCAAATTATCTATCCAACAAGAGCAACGTAACTTGCATTATATTGATTTCAGTTGCAAAAGCAGTGCTACAATAATTGTTCCTGTGAACCCTACCGATTAGATATTGTAATAGGTAAACCGCCGACCGTCGCAGTGTTGGTCACCTGTTCGGGCTTGGGCTTGACGTCTTTGCCGAAGGTTTTGCCACCAAACACGATTGCCTTAAACATTTCAAACAATAACGTTTGTGTTTCGCAGTATACATTATTACGTAGAATTTACATGTCGCAGTTTTAGATCACTTCGTTAGACGAAATGACAAACGAATCATATCAAAATTTGCGCGAATTATACGCAGATAATAACGAAATTAATTCCATCCTTCCGTTAGAACGAACTCAGTTCCTTTCGAATTTGGTGGCTCTGAGTTTGAGAAACAACACTCTTAAATTGGTAAAAATTTAAGCAGTCTAGTTAATATTTTCGTAATGAACGAACGTTTTCCAGTTGCCGACCTACATCCTATCAAATATTTTCGACCGGAATTACAATTTTAGACATGTCAATCTTGGATTAAATCGACTTCAGTGCGACTGTAATACTGCAAAAGTGATCAAGGTAAATAAGGGTACAGCTGCTGTTATTGCGAAATAAAAAATCTTTTTTATTTCTCGGAAAGAGCACCGGTACCCCTAGAGTTAGTCCACACTCTGAACTGATTTCAGGAATGGTTACTAGCCAAGCAGAAACACATTCCAGATTATGACGAAGTTTATTGCGACAATATGAACAGCCGAGTTATAGATCTTGATCCGTCCAAATTATGTCAAAGTCAACAAGACTGGACAGATTACATTTACTACATCATAACGGCTGAAATTTTGTTATTTGTCGGCCTGATTGCAAAAGTGTCTTACGATTATTGGGTATTTAAAACTGCCGGTTACTTACCGTGGCCTGCCAGTAGAATGCCAAAGCTGCCTTGTGATTGGTTGTGTGAATGATGCTTTATTTTATATTACTCGTTCACTCTATGGTTGTGATACCTTTTAACTGTGCCTTGCCATGTATCCTAATCAAATTTAATGGTTGTGATTTAAAGAAAAATCATCGAATATTACTATATAATTATGTGTTCCTGTAGGTATGCCCAATGCTTATCAATTAGTAATAGATATATAACGAATATTTTTTAAACACATTACACTTCAACAAATAATAATAATTGTGATGTTACCTGATTATAACTATTAAGAATATACTAAATAAAGAACCAATGGCGGGGAGTTAAACGAAAAGTTACCAGCAAGTCTGGTTCTGTTTATTTAACTACCTCCGTCAAAATATGAATCTCGCCTTAAAATGAAGCGAAAGCATAATTTACAAATTACATTCAAAAAATATAAGAATAATACAATACGTAGAAAATCAAAATTCAAAAAATTTAAAAAGGAGACAATTAACACATAACAGGTCTGGATTAAGAAAATTTGAAAAAATGAAAATTTCGTAATACGAAGTACAATATAACGTTATTTCATGGTTATTGCCATTCATCAGTTGTACGCATCGATTACGATTACATTGTAAAATTACATTTTTTCTTCTTATTTTACAATGTAATCGTAATCGATGCGTACAACTGATGAATGGCAATAACCATGAAATAACGTTATATTGTACTTCGTATTACGAAATTTTCATTTTTTCAAATTTTCTTAATCCAGACCTGTTATGTGTTAATTGTCTCCTTTTTAAATTTTTTGAATTTTGATTTTCTACGTATTGTATTATTCTTATATTTTTTGAATTTAACCATAAATACATACTAAAAACCACAAATTTACTTAAAATTTTTTATTTTGAGTTCTTTTTCTTTTTTTTACAAATTACATATTAATTTGAAAAAAGAAAAATTTGAATTATATAATTTTGCTTGTACAGCAGTCGAGGGCGGATCCAGCTCAAGTTTATGGGGGAGGGTAATTAAATATCTTACGATAAAAGATTTCTTTTTAAGTCATGGGAAGGAGGTGTAGTTCCCCCATTACCCCCTTGTGTTCGCCCTCGATAGCAGTACAATTGTATAATTTTCATTTGGAACTGGATAGGGCAAAACAACTAACGGAATTCCCAAGTGAAATAAATTAAAGTTGTTTATGTAAAAATTTTATTAACATCGTACACTGTATAACTAATGTAATTTTTTGTGCCCTACTTTTAATATAAAATAAATATGAATAATTCGCGTGTTTTAATAATTAAAACTTAAATCTACGTCTTTGTCGAACGGTGCTATGTCTGCGTCACTTGAATTGCGGTCTGTGAATTTCTTTGTACATTGCCGTTCTCGTTTACGGGCTCTTTTACGTCATTATCCGGATTATCCCATGGCTGCCGTTGACCGGAAGCGAAGATAATATAAAACGTACAACAAAATGCGTACACACATCCGGCCGTTATAAAAACTATCCCCCAACTATGCTTCGTGGGCTGCAACAATAACATAATTTTAAAAAATCATTCGACAATCAAGACTTCTCGCCGAACTTACCTTGTCTTTTACTATGTTTCCGGCGTATATCGGCGCCAACAGCCCAGCCAAATTTGCTAAACAATTCGTGAAAGCCATAAGAATGCCAGCAAATCTTGGCGAGATATCCAAATGGTTGACTTTAAAACCAGAATAAATACCTCCGTTAAGCCCCACTCCCACGGTTAAAATTCCAACAGTTAACCATTTATCACAACCAGTAAATGCAGCACTTATCAGAGCGACTGCCGGCCCATACTGACCTGCAAAAAATAATTTTATATTTTCTTCTAACAAGGGGAGGATCAGAAGAAAGGAATACGTACCAATTCCGTTTATTATTTTTCGCACAGCTGTGTGAGTAAAATATCCACTGGTTAACATCCAATCGGCAACGTGGCTGATGCCCATGGAGAAGAACCACATGGCCAAGTATGGCAAAGCGGATACAAGTCCGTTCTGAAAGGAAAAAATAAAAGTAGAACGAAAAAATGGGATTGATCAAAAATTGAACGTACGCCTTTGATGCTGAAGCGCAGGACTTGATGCATGTAAGTTGGTAGTTCAGTCATTAAAGTCTCGTAACCGTAATTGTGTCCCATGTGAGCAATAAGGATAGCCCAAAAGGGCAAAGATGTGACTATAGCTTTCCAGGGTATTGGAGGCGACTGAAATAAAAAAAAAGGTAACGAAATGGGCAACAAAATTTGGATCAAATTACGCTTGCACTCGCCGTGCCCCACAAAGATTTTTGGATGTATTCCTTTTCTTCGGTTTTAATTCTCGGATGTACTTCTGGATCCTCAAAAATGAGCAACAGAAATGATATCGACCAAACCGTGCCGATAGCTCCAAAAACGTAAAAGACCGATGGCCATCTTGCACTGGAGGCCGACAACAGGCCACTGAGTGGCATCGAAATTACGGTTCCAAATTGTGCACCTGAAAATAAATAGTTTTTGTATATTGTCGTGCGGTTGAAGGGAAAAAAATTCGTTTCAATGTTTTGAAAGAAGAAACTATTTCGAGGGTTTGGGAATGAACGCGGTTTTACAATTTTGAAATGAAATGTAATGTGAAATTTTGAAAAAGGGAAAATAAAAAAAACATATACCTGCATATACGAATGCGCCCATGCGACTTCGCTCATTAGGAGGAATCCACTTAGCCAGCAATGCATGCGTGCATGGGACAATAGGACCCTGACCAGAAACGCATGTTTGAATAATAAAACAAGGTACAAGAGCGAAACACGCACATTTCTGTTTTGCCTAATTTTACTTTCTCTTTTGTTGCATATTTGATAAAAAAACAAAAACGAGGTTTTTCACTCCGTACGACTTGCAAAGTGTTCCTTACCTCGCCCAATCCTTGAATAAAGCGTACTGTTATTAACCAGCCCAGTCCCCACTTGGCCGATATGGGTACCAGCAGTCCAAATAGAGAATTAATTAACATTCCATACCCCAAAAATTTTACCGATCCATAGCGTTTCGACAAAATTCCAAATGGAATTTGCGTTATTACGTAGCCATAAAAAAAAGAACTTAAAATATATGATTGTATGTCCGTTGGCCATGGGTATTCGCCATCCACCACTTCTCTATCGTCCTACAATGAAAAAGGGGGGGGGGAGGGTTAAAATCAGCTTCGTTACCTCGATGCGCTCTTACCTCTATCTCTCCTGGACATTCGTCATCAAATACCACATCTTCGTTCGTTATTGCCGAATGATTGACCATAGCCACTATCGCGACGGACATATTTGTTCTCATGATGTATGCATTTGCCATGCCCAAAAATAACATAAAAGTTACTATATGCCGACTTCCAATCCATCCTAAAAAAAAAATAATTTCCAATTATTACAAGGAATGACTAATCATATTATAAATTATTGACTGGCATGATAGTTTGTTAAAAATAATGTATGATTATTACAAGAAAAGTTTATAATTACAATGTCATTCTTGTTATTAGATTCAATTCAATTCTCGATATCGAGGCAAGAGTTCAAGTATTCCAATAAAAAATGCGCTTCCATGCATACAATAAACTTGTAATCGCTTTCTTAATTAATCCTTATCATAATAATATATTATAATACTGAATCATGGTGAGATTTTCAAATCTGGTTCTCGAACCAAAACAGAGGCCAAAAACTAGGGGAAGTACTGACGCTGGCTTACAAAATTTTGGCTTTTTGACACATAAATCTCGCTTTTACAGCAATACTTGTTGGACATATTTTGTTGAAAATTTCGTTCCCTTCATTTTTGTTTATGTATATTTTTCTATTTCGTCGCACCGTTTCCGAGTTACAGCGACTTGAAGACTCTGTAAAATAATACGAAAAATCGTTTGTATCTCAGAAACGGCGCGACAAAATAGAAAAATGCATATGAACAAATTTGTAGGGAATGAAATTTGCTACAAAAAATGTCTGAAAAGTATTGTCGTAAAAGCGATTTTTATGTGTCAAAAGAGGTTTTCAAACATTCAATAGGACTGATGTGTGTGATCTAGTGTACTTAATTGTAGTCAATCCACGTAAGTGCACTTAGCCGTGAAATGTATCAAATACATAAATTAAATTTAAAAAAAACGTAATAACAGAATCTCAATGCTACATTGCCAATAATACTACACATCTGTTGTTTGTTGACAATTACAGTATTTGTTTTCTATGAATCCACAATACTGATAACAATATTATGTGTTACACGAGTAATTGAAAGCTTGCGACGATTTTATTTACATTTACAAGTTGTTTGAATCGTACGTTAAAAAGTAGGGCCCCTACACATCGCAGACTTAGGAAAAACGGTCACCACAACCAGAAATTCTATTTTACGGCTTTCGAATTACCAGAAAAATTAATTTTGGATGGCTTCCAATTTGGTTTATTTAAAAATTTGTCAAATAAAGTAATAATAAGTAAAAACTGCCAGTGGCATAACAAAATTGCGATCAGTTATTTACTTTAAATCTCAAGTGGTACTTAAATTAATCGATCATGCACTTGATTTGGGAAAATTTTATCTGCGAATCAAACTGGATTTTTCTTAAGGCCTTTGCACCTTTCAATATCAACCGCGCACATTAATTATTATTCCGGAATAACCGCATTGCGGTAACGCCACTGCTTCTATTTTTAGGACGACCGCAAGTATATCAATTTTTTGCAAAGTAATTTTTGCTTAAATTATGCGATTACAAATTTAAATATTTATTTTGTGTCACTACTACCTCCACAAATATGACGATTCTAAAATAAAATTAAACCTTGACTCCACCCATCAAGTTCGTTAGACTGGTAATTATTATGTACAAAATTATCTAAATAACTTAGTTAACATTTACACCTATTAAATAAACACGTGATTGTTGTATGAGTCATGAATAATAAAAAATTAAGTGTGCTATTTTTAACCATCGTCATTCGTTGTCCAAACGTCATTTCTCTAGAAAGGCCCGGATTTCGACGCTTTAACGGCGTTTTCACAAGTTGCCAATTCCCAAATTCATGAATTTGGTTCCCAAATTCATGAATTTGGGTTCTTAAGGCCCCGACCGATGAGGAATAAATGAAAAAAATCCGAATTCCGAGATAGAATTGATTTATAAAAAAAAGTTGACAATTGTCAAATTTCAAATATTATAAATTTTGAGTATTAGAAAATTTTGACTGCAACAATAAATTAATATTTTGAGAATCTGAGGATATATTGACAATTGAATATGGTATAACGGCTGGTTGACAATTGTCAAATACCGAAGTTGTACGGCATTAAAATCCGGACTGGAATCGTTGATTGCCACAATTAAAATCTTAAAAAGCCAAATTCGTCGCGATGAATGAAAAATGATTCCGTGTGTCACTCAACCTCTATCTTTATCACGAAGTATATTACTTATTAACACAAATTTATTTATATTTAGTAGCATAAAAGGTTACTAAGTATGATCTGTTTGAAAATCAATATGTTGTTTTATTATTTTGCCCTATGATCTGCACTGATTGGCAATAAGAAGAACCTACACCATTTTAATGGGGGAATGGAACTAAATTATTAATAATTTTTGAAAAATATTTACCGATTTTTTTGCTCAGTGGTTTTAATTTTCCAAACAACATTTTGTTTTTACTGTCACTGTAACCGATAACGTCGACACTGCACATTGGTCTTGAATTTTTACAAGTTATTGTATGTTAATTAATGGGCATCTTATTATGAAAAGAGGATTTATGATTGCCCGCTGCTCTTTTATAACATAACATGGATAATGTCGAAATTTGATGACTCTTGCGATAACATTGAAACCTAATAACCTTTCTATAAAAATTGTATCATTATGATTATGAATGAAGACAGAATAGGATATAAAAAATGAACGATCACGCGCTTTGTTTATAATTTTTTCCACTAATCGGTGAAATGAAAAAATAATTCCATTCTTTTGAATTTCATGCTACGCTCCATTAGTTTTGAACGGTCAATAAAATAAATTAGGCACGCCTATGTCGAATGACGTCCAACATAGTACGTCAGAGATTCGATATTTGCAAAAAAACGCAGATGCATAGTCTGCAGATAATAGTAATTAAAATATCGGAAATGTTGGTACATTTTTATTTTTAGTAGGGGAAGCGGGGTCCCAGACAGAACGCCCGCCTAGCTGCCCCACTTCCCCTTAAACCTTTATCTTGTTTTGTGATGAAACCACTTTGCATTGTTTGCTCTCAATGACTAAGCCGCAACTCGAAAACAGTTCCAAGTACCAAAATTGGGACCGTATTTTTGGAACCGAAGTAATACCTAATTATAAATTTTATCAAGTCACGAAGGTAAATTTTCCAGAAAGCAATCTTAACTAATCACCTTTATCTAAATTGTCAAGATCGTAAATTAAATAGTAAAACCTAAACGAAAAAATTGCAGCTGATAACTACAAATTAGAGCTTAAGATAACATTTTTTTCCAATTATGGTTTCCTATAAAAATTACTAAAAGTGAGTAGGATCTGTTGCAATCTATTAATCAAAGTTAACCCAGAAAGATAATTTTTCACACAATAAAATGTCTTTTTCGTTCAAATGCACAGTTTTCGAGTTATACCTTATCAAATCCCAAATTAAGGCCCATAACTTCGTCAGAAGTTAACGAAACCCAGTTTTTCTGAATTCTTCGGAAAGACAACAGTTGGACCTACAAAATTTGCCTTCAGAAATTTTGTCGTAAAACTTCTAGTTCCTGGGTTATCCCTTGCCAAAGTTCAAATTTCATTAAATCTGAAATAACATGCAGTTTTCGTGTTAACCCTAAAACCCCAATAAATTGTGTCCCAAATTTTGCAAATCTGTTTGGTAAACACAATACAGCCCTGTTAATTGGCCACACGATCTTTTGCTGATTAGTATTAATTAATTAATTGTTTTCTTCTATATTTTTCATGTTATCACTTCTCAAAGTTCAATAAGTTTGAAAACAGTCGGAATCTTTTCATAAATTCCAATTTTACTCCAGATTCAGTTATTTTTGTATGCAGCAAACTCCAATATTCTATCGGCAATTTTCATGTTCCACTGATTCCTGTGGGGCATGGCCAGGAAGATCTTACCATTGGAACCATCAATTCATTCCTGTGCCATAAATTTTAGTTTTTCTTTGGTCTGGAAACTTTTTCGGATTAAAAGTCAGCGTCCGAGTTTTCTTAGGTAAGACGCGTATTTTATCGCTTATCAAAGTCCAAAAGATTCAAAACAAAAATAACCTCGAGAATCCGAACTACCAAGAATCCAAAGCCGATTAAATTAAGAAATTTTTGTTTCTTAATCACGGCCGTTGCTGTTCCTAGTTTGGATAATCCGAATTTGTTCGGATTATTGAGATTGCATTGTAGTTATAAATTTACTTCCATTAGAAAATCATGAATTTTCTTACGGAAGATTGTGTAAAATTGGAAAACTGAGAGTCTTCGTAAGAACAACGGTAAGCCAATGCGGAAAAAACAGTAGGTCCCCTGATCCCCTGATTCTGACGAGGGAGGAATCGTTGGGGAAATGTAGTATACAAGTGAAGGGAAATCTGAGGAAATCCAAAAAAAGTTAGAAAATCTTGATCTGAAAGGTTTCAGCATTTACATTCTGCGCATTTTTTCAGGATTTCCCGATATTTCCTCAAGATTTCCTTTAAAAAAAGTAGATTTCTTTGAATTTTCCGAGATTTTCCTTCACTTGTACATCGGATTTCCCCTCGGTTACAGCATTTAGACCCCACGGCTGCTTCAACCGGATTGGGAAATGTTTGAAATCCTGTTGACATTGTTGACAAAAATTGAAGTTTTTACTACGGGAAGCTTCGGACGACAAGTTTTTAATGATGAAGGTAAAAAACATTTATTTGCTTTTATAAATAATTGGGATTTTCGCCGCAAGTCATCGATATTTATTGGTTCGATTGAAAATTACAAACCAAAGTTAGATACAGTAACGCGCAAAATAACTCGGACACTGCTGCGTTACCAATGTAAATTGAACATTTTGAAGCCGCTGTTTTTCCTATAAAAATCGATTTTCCAGCAAAACACTTTAGAGATTTTTTGTTGCAAATTTCATGGCCTTCAATTTTGTTTATATGAATTTTTCTATTTTGTCGCGCCGTTTTTGACTGACAGCGACTTAAACAAGACTCTGCAAAATGCAAAAATTATTGCCATCTTTCATCTATATCTCGGAAACGGTGCGACAAAATAAAAAAATGCATATAGACAAAATTGAAGGCAACGAAATTTGCAACAAAAAATCTCTAAAAAGTTTTGCTGTAAAATCAATTTTTATATGAAAAAAAGCGGATTCAAGCGGATGCCTGAGTTTTTTTGTGAGTAACTGTAGATTCACTGGCGGCTTTCCATGTGTGGTAGGTGCGACAATTGCACACCTGTTGAATTGGAAAATGGAAAATAAATACCCGAAGTTTGATGACGTGGTTGGGTGATTGTCAATCTCAATAACTTTTACAAAAATAAACCGAATTTATTAATTTTGAGCTTATCGGAAAGACAATCTGCTTGTTGTATATTAAGTAAATGGTCCACTAAGGTAAACCGTGATGTAGACACACTAATCAGTCGACCATGTATAACAATAAGCACTTAGATGTTATGTGCGAAAAATTGTTGTTTACTTAGTCATTCGGCTTGGTGACAATTGCAATAGAGGAAATTTTCCATGGTAAAAAATGAATCCTCGATGTTACGGATTTTTAAGAACGTATTTTTCTAAAGTAGAAGATAAAATTATTGTAAACAAGATTGCACGATAACAATTGGCGCCAAAATTTTGAAATATACTAAAATAAGATTTTGGCGCCGTCTGTTAACTCCACGTTTTCATTAAAAATGGATAACCTTGACTGAAAAGAATTAATGTCAATGAAACGGCAATAATCAAAATCGAAGTGATTCCGTGCATTTTACCATAAGTAAATATTTTTTTTGGTAAAATATGACCGATAAGAGGCAAAGTAGGTTAAGCGCAAGCGAAAATATTCCATAATCGAGCATATTTAGCCGGCAATTGTTATGTAATCTGATGAAATAAAACTAAAAAAATGTTTTTGGATTTTACCTTTAGGTTTCTGAATTCCGGGTTGATATGTCTCTGTCGTGGGATTGAAAACCGTAACATATCCGTTTCTATTTCTGTCCTCTGTATGTGCGGCACACATTTCTGAATTATTTTTTGAAAAATCAACTAAACCTGAGATTCATTTTGTAAATATTTATATATTGTCTACTGTTGGCGAAATTTTCAAAATTTTGAAAAAATTATCAGCGACGACTCGGAGGTGAAAACCGCGAATGCATTTTATCGAGCGACAGACAGTTTTTATCACATCTTTTATTTATTTCTCACACGTGATTATACGCGAACGCGGAGTTGAACCAACACAGATCCACAAACACAAAAAAACACGTGATCCAAATGTGATTTTCAGAATGAAAATTACGTCACGAATTTAAAACACTACTTCCTAATAATTACTATTTTACTGTGCAGTCATTTCTTTTAAACTTAAATTTTCAACCTTGCGTCTTTTGATAAGACGTCGATGCGCGCTCAATTTAAACCGCGCCTGCGCCCCCCCCGTTACCGTCTCAAATTATTTAGGTTAGGCCCTACGAAATTGTTGCTCCTTTTTTTCTAGATTTAAATATCACATACATACGTGTGCATTCACACAAATAGAATTTTTTTAAATATAATCCATAACCCACGTGCAAATTAGTTTTCCACTTTCCCACTAGATGGCTCTTGCGTGTTTTTTTTATCAATTAATTATTAATAAAACAAGTGCGAGTTAACATTATTGTAGGCGAAGGCGGAGGTAAAGTCGAACGGGGCAAATTAACGGTATAGAATATGAACTTACTGATGAGGTATCCGAGATAAAATAGAACGTTGTGGCCTTTCGGGGGGTCATATGGTGCGGCGGTGTTGATGCCCACTTCATCAAAGAGGCTCTTAACAGAAAATCCTCTAGAACTCGGTACAATATCGGGACCTCCAATGGTAGACTTCCTGGCTCTCTGTTTTATATTGGATTGCGATTCTACTAGCTGAACGGTACGATTATCGCTTTTTCGTCCTTGATTACTCAACGCCCGTTTTTTACTTTTTTTATTCCGACCAAGCCATGGATTGGGTACGTGGGTACAATTAAATATTTGCTTTTCGACCGAATCCAGATTACCACCGATGGCTGTTAAGACATCGCTCGAATCAAATAGAGCTTCTCTAAGCCGATCCTCGTCGCCGTTTGCTAATTTTTTAATAAATTCCAAAAGGATTATCTTTTCGTTCAGCAGTGTCACTTTATCTTTTAACAATTCGTCCACCATCCCCTCTTGATCTGTCATCAGTTGCTTCAAAAGGCAATTTTCCTTTTGGAGCGACTTTACACTACCAACGGGCTTGGTTGCGTGCGACGCACATATCCAATTTTTTATTTCGCCACTTTCTTTCAGTTTGGCATATTCTCCATCTGTCATCTTACTGCATGCGATATGCAATACGTGATTCAATTCGGCTTGGCACTGTACGTAATCATCCCGTCGCGAAATGCTTCTTCCGCACGACGAGCACTCCAAAGCTTTGCCTTTCTTCTTTTTTTTAATCACCATAATTTTTACAGCTTAACAAAACTCAAAAAAAACATCTAAGGTTATGTTTTAATATTGTTTTATGCCAAATCTGTCCAATTGTTGTTGGCATGGCAAATTAGAGCTTCGGTTTGTCCCCAAGCGCTCGTATTGTGATCAACAAGCTATGGTTACACTATCACTTTTGTTTTATTCTTGGCGGGAAATTCTATAAATAAAAGATAGCTATAATTACAACAAATGACGATTATTGTCGCCAATTAATAACTTGGCTCTCATTTTATCGTCAGTCAATCGGGAAAGCGACAGCTTCAAAATTAATTATCTTATGGTTGTGATAATGTAACATAGTATGTTTTATGGATGAAGACTTCAAACGGACGTACTGTATAAATTAATTATGGCAACCGTAATATAACTTGTCCATCCACGTAGGTTTATAAATAATTTAAGGAGAATTTTAACGAAATTAAATTAAAAATAAAAACAGACCTTAAATTGACATTGACATTAATTTAAAACAGAATATTTGAAGGAATTTCACTTTGAGCCAACGATTTTTAAATTCAAAGCGCAACGTTCGATTCATTTAATTGTCGTATTTAATTAACCCACGTACTAACTCAAGTCTGCAGTAAACACTAATTTATTGTTTCAATTTCTTTGAAAACTAAAGCCATAATTACGTAAAATGACTACTAGTAGCGGCATTTATTGGTAATTACACAGATATCGACTAATTATTAAATTTGTTTTTTTTTAATTTATTGCAATTACAGCAGTCCAAGGTTTTCCTACCTTTCATCCTGCATTTACTTATTTACTGCGTTTCACTTTCGATTAAAGTTGTTTGAGCGATAACGAGCGTTTGAGATTTCATCGGTGTTGAAAGAATACACTTTCCGCACTGATATCGGTGTAGAAAGTAAGCTATTACTAAACGGTGGTTAATAATATCTTTATAATGGACATCCTGTACAATAGCATAAGTACGTATTTGTTAGCATAAACCGATAAGCAATCTCTTAGACTAATATAATGGCAAATTATTTATGTTAAAAACAAATGACCTTTGAATTTTTAAACCAACACCTGAAATAATAATTTTTTTAAATTAAACAAATAAAGCTATCACAGTAAAATTTAAAAATAGGTATTGAATCTTTGAAGTTGAATTGGATAGCTATGTGTTCTTTTGTAAATGCCCTCGGGAGTAGGTAGGTCTGCTGGTGGATTAGGTAACAAGGAAATGGTTTATTGTATTATTTCACATTTTTCATTTATTGTATCATAGTATAGGTATAGCAATCACTGCGGAAGTCTTTTCAAATACATTGTCAGTCTGTCAGCAAGGTTATTCATAAAAAATATATGGAAGTTTTCAGTGCGATAAAGGCTCAATGTCTAAAAGCTTTTGAATGATAACGTTATCGACTATTTGAAAGATTTCTTATTTTTTTATCTATGTAAATAGTAAATTATGGGGTCTTTTACCTTCAAAACTTAACCGAAGTTACAGCAACCGGGAGTCTACATTAAATTTTCAAAGATGGTTGACAGACAGCAACGCAGATGAAGGGTTAAGTCAAAAAAATAAGTTTCTCGGGATTTTAAGTTGAAAAACTAAGAAAATTACATGCTTAATTACATGCTTAATTACTGTTTATAACAAAATAATTTCAATATTACAACGTAATTAATAAATATTAATTGTTTTTTTTTAAATATAATTTTTATAACAGAAACTGGAGAAAAGAAAATTTCAAAAAATTATGAATATTAATTTAAATTAAAAAGGTAAATTATTTGTAAAAATATTCGAAATATTTGGAAATAAAATTAAAAAATATTTTTAAACCGTCAGATATCATAGCAATATATTATCAAAAGCCTAAATTAAAATTAACTTACGGAAGATGATACGTAAATAATTCTTTCTGAATGTACAAACATATTACATAATAATATAATTTTATGATTTATGAATTACGACGAATTTGGTCAGCAATTTCAATAATATTTTATGTAAACTTGCTTGTTTAATAATAAATTTGTCGCTTTAGTTTGAGAAACCGTGGGATATCTACTGTTTTGTTTCTGATGCTCGAATGTAAATTATTTTTTTATTTATTATACATTTATTAATATAAATTATTTTCGAGCAGAACTTCTTTTGTTCTACTAAGCGGGCCCCTTAAAAATAAAATGTATTAATTTTGAATTGCTTATATTATTTAAAAATCTCATTTTTGGGACGTACTACCCTTCATGGTCCCGGGCCCCTAAGCATTCGTTATTGATATCGCCGCCACCACTGGCGTATTTAGAAAATACATTTTGAGGAAGGGGGCAGATCAAAATATTTTTTAAGAATCTCGTTAATCCATTAGTGCGCGTCAGTTGTAACCGAATGAATAAACAAATAATTAAAAGATATTAAAATTTTAAAACCTCTTCTCGGATTCAATCCGAGTTATCCTGGGGGGGAGGGGGACAATTGCCCCTTTGCCTACCTCTAAAGACGCCACTGCAATGGGCTCGATTTATGCCTGTACTAATAGTCACCGATCAATCAGAGATTCAAGACGATCCTAGATTTACTAATGAGATTACTGCAATTTAGACCGTATCGTAGCAACAGCTACTATTTCGAGAATTAATCTTGAATCTCGGATTGATCTGGGACTATTAGTACGGGCATTAGTGGCCTAAGTACGCGTAGAGATATCTCCCTGGCCAAAGAGTATGTACATATAGAGGGACAGCTCTTATGGGAATACTTGTCACAAGTATTTCTTGATGGCTCTGCTACGCCATCTAGTGGAGGGGGTTATCTCTACGTTTTAATTTTTGGTCCTCTATATACAGGGTGCTGAATGAGTTAACTGAACATGGGAAATTAACATGTAAAAACTTATTTTTGCAAAAATACCTCCCTGTATATAAAGGATCAGCCATAAATTAAAACGTAGGGATCACACCGTCTACTAGATGGCGTAGCAGAGCCATTAACAAAAACTTGTGACAAATATTTGTTAATGGCTGTTCCTCTATATATAAATACTCTTTGCCCTGGCCTATTACCTAAAATCCAGAATCCAGAAGAGTGCACTGGGGGGTATTCCATACCCCCCAGACCCCCCGGATTACACCGATTGTTTTGTCACTTAAATAATATGTTTAGAGCTTTGAAATAAGTAATTTTATTTTTGCACATCAGGGAGTGAAAGTCTAAACATCATAATATTATTTAAATCACAAAATAATTGGTGTAATCCGGGGGGTCTGGGGGGTATGGAATACCCCCAGTAAACTTTTTTGGATTTTAAGGTAGGAGGGCAAAGAGAAATCCCTAGGATTCTTTACGCGCACTTAGGCCACTAAATGGGGCCCATTGTACTACCTCCGATACAGCGGCTCTCTATCCTGTCACTCAAGCCATCCTGTCCCCAGGATGAATTCGATCGAGACAGCTACATCGGAGGTAGTTTAATGGATCAGTGGCGGTGCAAGTGTAGCTATGGCCCTTAAGCAAATATACAAAACGGGCTCCTAAAAAAACAATTCATTAATTTTTAGTGGCGTATTCAGAGGGGGCAAAGGGGCAATTGCTCCCTCCCCTATTAGAAAAATAATGTTGACTACGAGATTTTAAAATTTAAATAACTTAAAAATTTTTTTTATTTTTCTTTGTTTCCTAGTTTTCGGATTTCGAGAACTTCGAGAACATCGAGATTTCTGGAACTGGTCAGGCGGTTTACCACTGACGCGCACGAATGGATTAAGGAGATTCCAAAAATATTTGGTCTGCCTCCTCTAAACGCATTTTCTAAATACGCCACTGTTAATTTTGAATTGTGTATATTATTTAAAAATTTCATTTTTGGGATTACTACCCTTTATGGTTCCGGGTCCCCTCTACCCAGTGGATTGACTGTTATAATCTATCGCACGATTTCATCATGTTTTCTTGTAGGAAAAAGTTTAGTGAAGATCCCAAAAACATCACTTGGAGTGAAGTGGGGTAATTGTAAACAATTTTTATTTATTATTATTTATATTGTCGGGCTGAGACTTCGTTTAGGCTAGAAGAAAGGGAAACTAGGCAAGTTAAAATCTCTTGGTAGCCAGGGTAGTTTGAAGAATATTCAAACCCTTCTAATGGGGTGAAGAGGTCCCCCCGCCCCGAAATGGAAGCTCAAAATATTGTTTATTTCTTTTTTATTTATTTAAATTTTTTTATGGTTTTTTCTTTAAACCACAGTATGAGGTTAACACAATAGGAAAAATTAAAAACTAATGACAACATTAAACAGCAGGCTAATTAGCGGTATTTTGTGCATTTATCATGAATTGTAAAATGCAAATAGTTTTACTGATTAACCAGAAAATGCTAATTCATGTAAACAATATTTTTTATTATTTGCAACTAAATGAAAAAAATGTCAAATCTTGTAAATTCTTTGTGCAAATGTTTAACTAGGTATGAAATTATTGAACTAAATTTACGGAATTACAAAATTAAATGTTTTAATTTTCATAATTTAAATAAAAATCCATCAAAAACAATTCTTGGTATTTTCTATGGAAAATTCAAGTTATGTGTAAATCGACAAATTATACTTTTCAAATTTAAATAAAATGCGGTAAAATTTATACAAATTTAAACAATCGATAATATGCAGATCAGCAGTAGCGTATTTCGACGGGGGCAAAGGGGTAAATAAAATAAAAAGGGGTAAACCCCAGGGTTACTCAGAGGTTTTTTTTTTATTTTTCTTCGTTTGTTAGTTTTCGGATTTCAATTGTGAAGGTTCATCGAGATTTCTGGAACTTTTCATGTGATTTGCCACCGACACGCATGAACGGATTAACGAGATTCTAAAAATATTTGGTCTGCCCCATCCAAACGCATTTTCTGCAGATCAGCAATCATCGACGACCGCTCCCCAGTGGTATTTTAGAAGAATGAAGAAGTCAGGACAGTATAATTTAAAAAAAAAATTTCCTGGAGGAAGAGAGATCCTTCTAAATTAATTCAAATGAAGCAATCCTCGTGATTATGATTAATCGATCTCTGTAGTTGGTGCAATATAAGTAACAAATTCAAAATGAAGCCAAAATGTAGTTTCGTATGAGTTATTTTTGAACATGAAACGAGAAAGGATAAAATGTTGCATATTTGCCAATATTATTCAATAATTGCGCATTACAAATCCTAATTTAAAATGTGATGTGCCGATGTGCGTACGTACACGTTCAAGTTGGTCGGATCTGGGACAAAGCAAAAAAAATAAAATATTTTCAAAAAAGCAAAATTCTTTTATTTGCGTTTGGAAAGTTCTAGTTCGAGCCAGGATGTGACCACAAATGGGAAAGTCTTAAAGAAACAAAAGAGGTGTGGATTTTGTTGCTATCAAATTTAATAATCCAAGGTGCCGGATACTGCATTCCTCCAGTTAGTTAACCAATATTTTGTGAAAAAATAAAATTTAAATAAAAATAAAAATAAAAAACTGAAATACCACATCCTGAAATTTAAAGCAAGTCTAAGGTTGGCCAATTGTTAAATCTAAAGCCAATAAAAAAAAATATTTTACGCTGTTGAGTTTAATTTTTATAACAGTTTTATACAAATAATTTGATTAAAACTTTTATTTGCTGCAAGCTGGTTAACCTTAATATTTTATAGTACAAAAACGTTTGTGCTTATTGTAATTAAAGTTACTGAAGCGTAGCTAAACAATTCTGTATATTTATATAACACATTTATAAAATCCTTGAATAATCAAGTTTGAAGAATTAACAATTTGTGTAATAACTTGTACCTACACACGGTCAACAATCCATTTACGCGTACGTGAAAATTTATTGCATTTAACAAAAAATTATTTGCTGGCCTAACGCAAAACTAATGGAGTCGACCAATATTTTTGTTCCTATCAGCAAAAATTATTTGTTGGCCTAACACAAAACCAATTGCTTCAACTAATATATTTGTTCCTGGCACTAAGTTTTTTGTTACGGCAGCAAAAAAGAATTCCCGAGTCGATTTTAAATCGGCAACATCTTTGTTGTCTTGGCTACACAATCATTTTTCTGAGTGTGGTGCAACAAGAAAATTAAGATAACAAATATAAAATTTGTTTTTTCCGCATGATAAATAAATGGTTTTTCTACAGAACGACGCGGATAATCACCATGCTTAATTTTTAATGAAAATTCTATTTTTAACCACTTCAACCGAGCATTTCTCACGTAGTGTAAGTGCACTTTAAACGATTTTTAATTATTACTTTGCAAACTATGTTTCGCTGAGGTGATAATTAATACAGTTTAACCAATACGACGCTAGATGGCGTTGAACCCCGGTGAACTTAATAATCCCCCCCCTCTTAGAAAAAGAAAGTCTGCGAGTAAATGTAATGACATAATTTTTAAATCCGTTTATTTGCATAATAAATTAAGCTGATCATGTGGTACAATTTGATGATTAAAGCAAATTGAAGAAGTAGTTCACGGTGTTATTAAGGTTCGTAAAAAGTTGAAACAATTGTCTAATAATATAATTAAGAATTTCCTCTGCAAGTAATAAAATAATTTAGCCTAATCGTTAGAGATAAACGTCTTACTTGAATACAATAAAGTAATTTCTTTGTTAAATCAGTGCTTATCAGATTGTTATCATATCAATTTCAATCGTATCTACACTTGATAATTTAACACCAGTCATTAATAACAACTAATAATACAATTTAAGTAACCGTGATAACAGAAAACAATTAAAATACAATTTTGACGCATTTTTCAACTACCTCGAACATTTGTTACGTAGATTATTACTTAATGTAATCGATATTCCGATTAAGAATCAATATTGTTGGCGCCGTTTAAAACAGCTGAAATATTCTTGAAACTAAGGCACGGTGGCACAATACCACGAACCGCACTGTTTTGCCACCAACAACGCATTTTTATGAATTTTCCTGAATATCTCGTTTCTGGCTCATTTTAAAGCAAAATATCAAGACATTAAAAATAAAGCAAACTCAATTGCCCACAAAAAAAGTAATATACTTTTTCTTGTCATTCGCTTAATTACCGAGTTGTAGCCATTCGGGCGCAAACGGGAGTCCAAGGCACCAATTGCTGTTTTTTGAAAAATCTCCCTATATTTTAGGGCGGGTATCTGTTGGTCAGAAACACAACATCAAATTGATATTGATATAAAAAGTGAAGTCAAAAATGACGAATATATTATAGCGAACGTTCTAATGGCCGTAACTCCGCAATCCATCGATTAACAGAAATAAAGTATTATTTGTTTTTTGTAGAAAATTTAATCTACTTTATTTTCGATTACTTCATATTTTGCTCTAAAATGACCCCCAACTGAGATATTCACGAATATTTAAAAAAAAACGCATTTTCAAATTTTTAATTAAACTAAAAAAACCTAATAATAACTTTGGCGAAGGAATTTTTTCTATTAATAACAACAATTAAAATTTAACAAATAACAACCAGACGAATAAACAACTTTTTTTTGTTCTTAAATATATGAATTCTAAACTTGTGAAAACTAATAAAATTAAAGCTTTTTATTGCTACAACATTTTTGCACCAAAGTTATTTTTAATCAGAATACTAATTTCCGACTCCATTATTTTTATAAAGTAAAAAATTTATATAAAACTTCAGTATAGCGCCGTAGGCGATTTTTTATATTTTCAAAATTTTATCGATTTCTCCGCGTCCCAATTATTACGAATTAAAAAAAAGTGAAAAATGAAAAATTTTGAGAATATCTTAAAAAGCAAAACGACTGCTGTCCTCCCTTCTCCTAGAACCTAGATCAACATCGAAATGACGTTATTAAAATTCAAATTTATGGTAATTTTAACTCAAAAATTAGTAATCAGCAGTATTAGGATACCTGATTACACAATTAATTAATAATCTTAAAGAAATATTTTTTAAAATTCTACTTGAGAGCAAATTTTAAATTGGCAACATATTTTTGGTAGGTGCGGTTTAAACTTGTTAAGATCATTTTGCTTTTTTTGAATTTTTAAACCCCTCGGGTCGAATAAATTTCGCAATTTTTGGTGAAAACAGAAAAATAAAATAATTTTTTTTACTTACCGAAAAGTCTTTTTTTTAGGGGCAATTTGATGCCATCCTTAAAATTTGTTTTTTCGGCTTCGACCGCTGTCCCCTTTCCTAGGCCCATTTTGAATGTTGTCTTTTAAAAAATTGGAATGTTAATCGTAATAACGGAGAAAAAATAGTAATTAAGCGATCGTCATTGGTTCATCAAACTCATTGTGAAAGCGTTAAGTTACGATTACAAAATTGCACTTCGCGTGTTAACAGGTGAATACGAAACCGTAAACTGAACGCACACCTCGACGTAAATCACGAAACTTGGCCGAGTACCCTTTCAGGTACGCCTACTTTTCAACTCCAAAAAGTAAGTGGTACCTAGATGCAGATAATTTTATCAGCTTCAAAAATAAAAAAAATATCGTGCAAATTGCAGGTTCAATTATTTTACACTGCAAAAATTTTATAAACAAAATATTAATAATCACCCACCCCCCAAATTACGGCGGTAGCGGGTTAATCTATCCGATAGTGCCGATCGTCAGACATTTTAGTGAATGATTACAAGATTATTCAATTATCGAATTTTTTTATAGCTTTTAAAAATCCGATAACAATGAGCGAACATTGTAAAACTAATTGTAATCAAAATTTTAGTATCGGTTATTAATAACCCGATGATGTAGTTCAGAAATGTATTTTCTATTATGCGCCATTTTGTAAATAAAGTGTAAACGCAGAGACTCAAAATTACATTGATCGGCCAAAATTTTGTATAAAACACTAGCGTTGATTTGATGAAATTTGTAAAAAAATGTATTTTTGAAATTTGAGTTTGTCGTTGGGCCAAGGTTAAGAGAGTTGTTTACTTGGGTTTTAAAAAAATAAGTAATTTGAAAAATTTTATTTTCGATAAAAATCTGTTTGATTATAATTTTTAAAATTCAAACCTTGAGAAATTAATAATTTAAATGTTAGATATCGATGATTTTTGGATTTAAAATTAAAAAAAAACTCACATTGATGTAAAAAGTTTTTGCAAAATCTGGGACTACTCAACGGTAAACTTCGATTCTTGAAATTCAGAGTATTTCCACAGAATTCTAATGATTTCCAGAGATTTCGACGAGATTCCATTGACCTCCAAGAATTTCTAATGCTTCCTAACAACTTTTAAAATAATTTAAAAAAATTCAGACAATATTTTAGTGATTTCGGTGCTTGAAAATTTTTTTTTTACTTTATTTTGTACATTATTTTCGATTTTTCTGAGGAATTCATTGACTTTTCAAAAAAACTTACTCAACTGAAGTTGTGGCCAGTTAAATTTTCTATCCGATAGGCCCATCAGTTTGTTTTTGAAAAATATTTTAATTTTGTTTCAAAATAAAACTCAAAAAATTAGACTTTGAAGTTTCAAACATTTTCTTACTTAATTTAATTTATAACTCGAAAACCGTTGATTTTAGATGGTAAAGAGTTAAGACATGATTTGTAGACAATTTTATGATCTTTAAAAAATAATTTAACTATTTTTAGTAAAAATCAATAGTTACGCTGTTATGGCCACTTGAAGGTAGAAAAAATTAAAAATCGCTTTTGGAATGGATTTGATCCAAGACGTACTACGAAAGTAGAAGGGGTGAGCCGATTCTAGCCAATTTTTACAATTTTCAAATTTGTTTGGAATTCAGCTACAGGCAACAATGCAAAAAAAGTAACTTAAATGTTTTTTTATTAGAAGAAAGCAATGATGTAGTTAATTACACAAATTATTAATTTACATAATTAGGTATCTACCTACTTAAACTATTATTCATATTAATTAGTAACAATAATATCGAATGTCACGCTATGTGTGTATGAGTTTGTATGATAAGTGTGACACATCAGTGATTGGTTAATTTTTTTCTTCAAGTTAAAAATCTATAATGCGGTAGATTATGATATAATAAAATTTAATTTTACTGCCTATTATATAGACCGATTATGCGACTTACTATGTAACAAAAGAGACATATTTCAATTAAATCGCCCAACTAATTCAGAAGCAAATAAAAGTAAATAATATAATACTTCGAATGAATTTGTATACTATTAACTTAGAATCATATTGTTAAGTTTGTTGCTAAACCAAATTCCAAGGGGAGAAGGTAGAAAAAAAATTATTTTATGTATTTTTGTTTTGCACCACTCTGCATGCTCAAATTCGAAATCAAAATAATATCAACGAGTAAATTCAGAAGTTTTTCCACCCGGAATACCTAATAGAAACGTTAATTTTTTCTACAAAAATTTGGCGAAAATAGTAATTGATGTTTAGAAAATTTAAAAATAAAGCTCGAGACGATTACGTTTACTGAGCTGGTTAAATTGTAATAAAATGTCAATCATACTTAATAATAATTTGCAATACATAATTAGATAAGTCACGCAACCTAAAATATAAATTGAATTAAAGCAAATTTTTTGTTATTTGGCTTATTTTTCGATGGCTTGTTAATCGATTGATCATAAATTTAAGTGGAAGATTCGGAGATTATTAGCAATAATTATTATCAAACTTTGATTTTGTGATGTCAGATTTTACCAGTTTGCACAAAATCAAAAACTCTGGATTTTGTCTTTGGCTAAATTTTTAAATTAAAATTTCAAGATTTTCGATATCTCAGTTGATTTTCAGCCAAATGACTTGAAATTTTGAAAGGATGTTTCCAACAAAACTGCCTCTCGTTAGGTATAAGATTTTTTTAGATTGAAAATGCGGCATTTTTGCAGTAATTTTTCGAAAATTCCGTGTTTACCGAAAGCTCGACTCCTTTAGCTTAAAATATCGTAAAAAATAAAATTATTTTATCAAATTAGAATAAAATAATTAAAAAAAAAATTCCAATGTAAAATATAAAATAATGCACACAATGAATTTTTCTTTGTAAGACTTGACAATTCAAAAGGATAAGATTTTATGATAACAGAAGGAAAAAATAGAATAATCATAAAATCGATAAAACTAGTGCGTTGAACTTGGAAATTCAAATTAGATTGATTAGGATCGGCATAAATAATATTATGTTAAATGTTGAGGAGTATAAAATTAGAATTTCCTTTTAAGCCGTAAATTCAAATGCATAAAATAATATTATCAGTATTTTAAATTAAATTAAAGACGAGAAACGTCGCGAGTTTTCTTGTCTGGACTATAACTGGGTTTTGATGTCAGATAAAAAGTAATCTATAGACAGAATGCAAAGAGTGCAGTAAAGGATCGTTTTGAAAGTTATAACCCGAACGAGTTTCTAACATTGTAATATGGGAAAGTTAATAGTATATTAAGTAGCAAGTGCAGAAAGTTATCCGCTCAAAACAAAACCTGGACAATATATAGCTCACTTTTATGATTTACAGAGGTCTGAATGGAGAAGGAATCGTAATGTTGCATTTTTTCATTACAAAATAATTCCATTAACGTAAATGAAGCGATAGTGTAAGTGGTTATATCCCTGACCATAAAACTTAAAAATATCTTCATATCTTAAAAATCGAACAAAGATCAACTATTTAGCAAGTATGTAGTGTTTTTCATACATTTCAAGTGCTGATATCGATTAAAGGAAATCAATTAAGAATTACTATTTTAAGATGACATTACAATACAATTTTATTCGGATAAAAACAAAAATAAGTTCTGTAATTTGAATTTCTCGCCCCCGTCATCAAGAAATTCAAATAATACACTCTCCGTTAAACTCACCCCCTCCCCAAATGTACCCGAGGAGCTTTGTACTCGACAGGATAAGTTTCCAAAGTTTTAATGCAACTTGAATTTTGTTTATTTAGCTGACGACCGATAAAAAATATATTTTTATGTTGTACTACGAAAATCAATGCGAAAAAAATGTTTTTTACATAAGCAGATTACTAATAAAAATAAATATTTTATCTATTATATCAGAATGGTCATTGTTTTAAAAATAAGTAGGTAATATACAAAAATCTAAAAAGCACTTGATCGTAATTATGTGGAAACTTGTTATCTAAGACAATAAGACATATCGCAGTTAATTATTTTGTAGAGGTCACATGTTACGTTACGTTATCATCATTGTGATTCAAATTTCTAAATTATATTCAATCGTTTTTCAATAAACTCACGATCTACCTGATCTACCTAAAAAAGGAGAGAACTTTAGCAAAGTCTTTCTGTATTTCACATTGGTTTATACCGATCACCACCTTATCAGTACTTTGAAAAAGGTAATACCGTCTACGTGATAAGGTCGTGAATCGACTGTTTCAGTCAAGTGCAAATTTCAACATTTCCATTAGCCATCGGGAATATAATTCAATAAGTTACTTCTTAGTTTCAATATAAATTATTTATTATATAAAAAAAATGGAAAACCTTTCCAAAGTCCTTTTCGTCAACTGCATTAACATTACTAATTTATGTGGTTTTTTTAACAGTTTTTCTTTTTTTATTTTTGTGCAATTTGGTACTGATATCCTTGCGATCTGGAGCCTTCTGTTGCAGCCTCTTAACAATCTTTTTGGAAGGTTTCTTTAATTTCAACGTATAATCTGGAACTTCCCCACCGGAATCTTTAATAATTTGAGCAATTCTATAAAAAATACATTAATAGTTGCTTGTTTGCAAAACGGACAAAGCAGACATACTTTCGTAAAAATTGAGCATCATCAACGGTGAAAAATGAGATCGCCTTTCCACTGGTTCCCGCTCTTCCAGCCCGTCCTATCCGATGCACATAGGATATAGCAGACGTAGGAAAATCGTAATTTATTACTAAATTAACCCCTTTGAAATCGATACCTCGTGCCATTAATTCCGTACAAATTAAAATCCACACTTTACCTTCGCGATAACTCTTGACAGTGTGGTCTCTCTATAATAATAAAACAGTAAAAAATCAGATCGACATAGTACACAGTCGATTAACTCACCTGCGATTGGGTTCTGTCGCCATGAATGGCGTCAACGTTTACTCCGTCAAACATAAGTTCAGTGAACAATTCCTGTGCCCGTTCCTTACTTTGGACGAAAACCAATATTGGAGGTTTAATTCCTTCTCGAATTATGTTGCGCATTGCCAACAATTTTCCAGCTTCGTTACCCACAAACAGCAACTCTTGCTGTACAGAATTAGTGGCAGCATTTCTAAAATCAAAAACAAATTGTTGCCTTATTCTTGTTGATTATATCAAATACTACTTATTTTACAAGAAAACCTTTCAAACAAGAGTTGTAGAGAATTTATTCCTCCATAATTTTTGTAATAGCTATTTTTTGTCTAGGACCTTCTAGAAGGAAGATATAGCCAAAAAAACTGAATTGCCAGGTTTTCCAGATAAGCAGGAACCCTGCGTATGGAATACCCATTAAAACTCTTAAGATTCAAGAGAAAAATCATGAAAATTCAAAATTAACCGATCCAAAAGTGGTTCAAATTAAACTGCTGATTTTCATTGCGTAGTTTACTTAAAATGACTAGATGAATTTACCTGTGTCCCACAGCAACTCGGATTAAATTGGACATGTGTTTTCGGCACCAGCTGGCCACAATTTGAGTTTGGGTTGCACTAAACATTCCAATTTTCCGGTTCGGATGAGTGGTAGCGTCCAGCACTTGCTTCAATTGCTTTCTGAAGCTGTTAGCGCTATCTTCAAACAGTTTATCTGCTTCATCTACAATCAGCCATTCGACACTAAAAAGTAATAAAATAAATTATAATTTTACAAATTCATTCCGGTTAATGTACTTTTTCAACGAAATTCCAGGTGGATCCTGCTGTAACAAATAGCACAATCGATTTGGCGTCGTAATCAATATATCGAACTTTTGTGAACTCTTTTCGCCATAATCGGAAGCAGTTTTATTTAATTTACTTAGAATGTGAATGCGAAAGTCACGGCCTTCCGACAAACGAATACATTCACGTTGGGTTTGCTTGGCCAACTCGCGAGTGGGACATAACACAACAGCCCTAAATCCTAAACTTTGAGGTCCTTTCAATGAATTAATGACCGGCACTAAGAATGCCGCTGTTTTTCCCGAACCAGTTGGAGCACAAGCCAACAATTGTCGACCTCGCAACATCACAACCATGGCCTGCTTTTGAATAGAAGTAGGTTCTGTGTAACCGCAACTTCGTAAATTATTCAGCAAATCTTGGGGTAAATTCATATCCTCGAAAGATCCTGCCGGCTCCGGAATGCGTTTTCCAGCAACTTTAATTTTCAGTTGATTTCTCACCCGGTTAACCTACAAAGTAAAATTAGGATATGCAGTTTACAAGTTAAACTAAATTTTGTCACCTCTTCCTCGTGCAACAGTTTTATCTTTTTGTCGTCCATCGACTGCAGTTTTTCCAGAGCTTTACGTTTTCTTCCATCTGACCTGATGTCAGACGATGGAGGTTCTTCTGTATTAGTATCTAAAAGTTCCTCCGGTTCTTCGATTTTGATTTTTGGAACTTCACTGGGTACAGGCAACGGAGGTTTAACAGATTTCTAGAAAAGCACCAAGTTAGTGTCTTTACTAAATTAATTTTTATTCTCACCTCAGATTTGGTAAACTTTGCACCTCTTGTCAACTGTTTGAAAATATCATATGAACCCATTTTTGAAAAATAAAATTTTGTAAGTCAGAAGCATGAAAAATTAATTGAGGTTAGGTTATAGGATTATCCCAACTCGCTCTGATTGGTTGTATATTTTATTAGGATTTATGCGCAAAATTTAAAATGATACTGTAAATACTGTATTTTTTATTAATTCTGTTCCGTCATTGTTCTGTTCGATCGTTTGTATGAGTTATCAAGTGAACTTTTGCAGCTTGTTTACTTGAAAATTTCACTTCACAAACTTCACAAGGAAAAAGTTTTTCACCCGAATGAGTTCCTAAATGAGATTTTAAACTGCCTCCCTGGGTAAATTTTTGTCGACAAATATGACATTCGTAAGGTTTATCGCCCGTGTGAGTTCTCAAATGAACTTTTAAATTTTGGCTGTTTGAAAATTTCGCCGCGCATATTTGACAAGTAAAAGGTTTTTCGCCGGTATGAGTTCTCAAGTGATCTTCTAAACCTCCGATTTGCGCAAACATTTTGTTACAAATTTGACATACATATGGCTTATCGCCCGTGTGAGTTCTTGAGTGAATTTTTAAAGTTCCACTCTGCGCAAATTTTTGATGACAAATTCCGCATACAAAAGGTTTTTCGCCTGTGTGAGTGCGGAGATGAATTTTTAAACTTCCCTTCCGCGCAAATTTCACTTCGCAAACTTCACATGCGAAAAGTTTTTCGCCCCTGTGAGTTCTTAAGTGGTCTTCCAAACCTCCTATTTGTGCAAATTTGTTGTTGCAAATTTGGCACACGTAAGGTTTATCACCCGAGTGGGTTCTTCGATGAATTTTTAAAGTTCCACTCTGAACAAATTTTTGTTGACAAATTTCACAACCAAAAGGTTTTTCGCCAGTATGAGTTCGTGTATGAATTTTCAAAGTTCCTTTACGTGCAAATTTCATCTCACAAACTTCACAGGTAAACAGTTTTCTATCACTTTTCGAAAAGAATTTTTTGCTGTCGAATACCCCAATTGCAGGCCGTTGGTATTTTTTATTCACCTCAGCTTCAAGGATCGAACCATCTTCATCTTTAATTTCGATGGAATGATGTAGATCTTCCAATTTGTAGTCAACGATGTCTTCGACTTCTTCAGTTTTAATTTGCAACCCCCTAGCCGAAATAAACGAAATTTTAGAAATATTGCAAGGAGGATTTTCTAAAATTTGTAATTCATCTAAAGTCTTGATTTCGTTCATATCCGAAACACAGTAACAATAATTTCGCTTTTCATGTAAATATTACAGAATTTCAAATGTAATTCTTCTAAACCTCACTAGATGGCGCTGGTAGCTAAGTATTGAAAAAAAAGCTATAAATTTGGATCAGGACTTTTGGAAAGTAAATAATTTTTTCTTTATTTTGATTTTTGTGCCTTTTAAGTGGCAGTTTGGAGTGTAAAGTTACAAAGGGAGCGGTTTTAAAATTTTTTTAATCCTATGGTTTTATTTTTATTTCAATATTATTCAAAAATTTTTCTAGGAATTTTCTTTTTTTTTTCAAAGAAGCTGGAAAAAATCGGGTTTGTTGAGATTTCCTAAACTTTTCTTGGATTTCGTACAATCTTCTAGGGTTTCCTTCATTGTTTTGCTCTCTGGAGGTTTTCGGAATTGCAGGGATTTCTTATAATTATCTTGGATTTTGTATAATTTTCTTGGATATCCTATATTTCCTATTTTATAAGGATTTCTCGGATTTCCTAAGATTTCCAGAATTTTCTACATTTTCTATTTCTTAAGATTTTATTCGGATGTTCTAAGATTGTCTGAATTTTCTAATATTTTCTAGGATTTCTCGGATTTCTTAAAATTTTTTAAATTTATTTGAATTTCCTGAAATTTGCAAATTTATTTTTGGGGTTCCTACGATTTTCTGGAATTTTCTACATTTTCCGTTTCTTAAGATTTTTCAGATTTTCTAAGATTGTTGTCTGAATTTCTTATTTTCTAGAATTTTTCGGATTTCGTAAGATTTTTTAAATTTCATTGGATTTACTGAAATTTGCAAATTTATTTTTGGATTTCCTACGATTTTCTAGAATTTTTAGATTTTCTATTTCTTAAGATTTTTTCGGATTTTCTAATATTATTGCCTGAATTTTCTATTTTCTAGAATTTGTCGGATTTCTGAAAATTTTTTAAATTTCTTTGGATTTCCTGAAATTTGCTAAGATATTTTGGATTTCTTAAGATTTTCTAGAATCTTCTACGTTTCCTACTTTTTAAGATATTTTAGGATTTTCTAAAATTGTCTGAATTTCATAGAATTTCTCGGATTTCTTAAGATTTTTTAAATTTTTTTGGATTTCCTGAAATTTGCAGATATTCATGGAGTTCTTAAGATTTTCTAGAATTTTCTACATTTCCTATTGCTTTTTTTTTCGGAATTTCTAAGATTGTCCGAATTCCGAATATTTTCTAAAATTTCTCGGATTTCTTAAGTTTTTAAATTTCTTTGGATTTTTTGAAATTTCCAAATTTATTTTTGGATTTTCTACGATTTTCTCGAATTTTCTACATTTTCTATTTCTTAAGTTTTTTTCGGATTTTCTAAGATTGTCTGAATATCATAATATTTTCTGGAATTTCTCGGATTTTTTAAAGATTTTATAATTTCTTTTTAGTTTTCCTGAAATTTGCAGAGATATTCTTGGAGTTCCTAGGATTTTCTAGAATTTTGTCCACTTCCTATTTCTTCAGATATTTTAGGATTTTCTAAAATTGTCTGAATTTCCTAGAATTTTCTAGAATTTCTCGGATTTCTTAAGATTTTTTAAATTTCTTTGGATTTCCTGAAATTTTCAGAAATTTTTGGATTTTCTACGATTTTCTAAAACTTTCTACATTTTCTATTTCTTAAGTTTTTTTAGGATTTTCAAAGATTATTGTCTGAATTTCCTAGAATTTCTTGGATTTCAAAAAATTTGTGAAATTTTTTTGAATTTCCTGAAATTTGCAAAGATATTTTTGGTATTCTTAGGATTCTCTAGAATTTTCTACATTTTAATTTTCTTTTTTTTTTTTCGGATTTTCTAAGATTGCCTGAAATTCTTAATAATTTTTAGAATTTCTAAAATTTCCTAAGATTTTCTAGAATTTTCTACATTTTCTTTTTCTTAAGATTTTTTCGGATTTTAATTTCCTAATAATTTTTACACGTACTCGGATTTCCTAAGATTTTTTTTTAGAATTTTCTACATTTCCTATTGCTTAAGATTTTTTCGCACTTTCTGAGATTGTCAGAATTTCACAATATTTTCTAGAATTTCTTGGATTTCTAAGATTTTTTAAATTTCTTGGGATTTTCTGAAATTTGCAGATATTTTTGGATTTCCTAAGATTTTCTTGAATTTTCTATTTGCATTTTCCATTGCTCAAGATTTTTTCGGATTTTCTAAGATTGTCCGAATTTCTGAATATTTTCTAGAATTTTTCGGATTTCTTAAGATTTTTTAAATTTCTTTGGATTTCCTGAAATTTGCAGATATTCTAGAATTTTCTACATTTCCTATTTCTTGAGTGTTTTTGGATTTATGTAAAAAAATTTTGGATTTCCTTGGATTTGCTGATTTACACGTTTTCGAGCATAAATAACTTTTTATTTGAACCTCATTGGTATACAAAGATTACTTTCTTTATGAAGAGCACCAGATAAGATTAGAATGTTTTGATTCGTAGTCGTAATATTTTATAAAATGCTCGATAGTGAAAGTTGACGCGTCGATAACTTCAAATGGAATTGGAAAATTTCAAATACGACAAAGTTAATACAAGGTGAAACAAATTTTCGTGTAGTTAAGTGCGATTTTTTCAATAAATTTGTTATAGCAACAAGGAAGAAAATGAAGAAGAAGTGGAAAACACTTCCATTTCGTACTTGGATCTGGTAAGAAAATTATGTGCTACCTATAAATGTTTTCATCAAGCTTTTCTTTTCTAGTACAAATTTTCCACGAGATCAGACAAAATTTTACTCCTGATTGCGAGTTTCCTCTGCGTTGTTAGCGGCGTCTCCGAGGCCTTATTTTCTATTGCTTTTGGAAAAGGAGTCGGAACGATTGCAAATTTTGGGGCCGAATTGTCGAACGCTGTTAACGAAACGGAAAGACTTAAGGTGGAAGAGATTTTTCTGAAGAAAGCCAAAGATTTCGCCATTTTTACCGGATGTAACGGGATAATAATCGGTGTTTCGTTTTACGTTGGTTCTTCCCTGTTTAACTATACCGCAACGAGACAGGTCTGTTTTTTCCCAATTGAAACAACAAAAAATTCAAAACTTTTTTTCAGACTTTCAAAATTCGGGAATTGTACTTTTATCGGGTGCTGAATCAGGATATAGCGTGGCATGATCGATCTTCCACGGGGGATTTTGCAAGCCGCATTACAGAGTAAGTAAACTTAATGAATCAACATTGATTAGATAAGCGTCAGTCTTATCTCTTAGCGACTTAAGGAAGATTCAAGACGGAATGAACGATAAGGCTTCCTTTACGATCTTCCACATCAGCGTTATCGCAACATCCGTGATACAATCGCTGATTTTTGGCTGGAAACTGACGTTGGCCTGTTTGGCACCGTTTCCAATCTCGTTCTTCGCCATGACTTGCATTGGAAAGGTAAATTTACACAAAAATTATTCACACTCTGAAAAAAAAGTTGCAGCTTTCTACCCAACTGGCCCAAGACGAAGCAGAGGCTTGCGGAGAAGCAGGAAAGGTAGCCGACGAAACGTTGACTTTAATTAAAACTGTGGTTGCGTTTAATGGACAAAAGGAGGAAGCCAAACGCTACGATAAGCTGCTCTTGGTGGCCATGAAAAACAACATCAAGCGGTATCTCTTTGTCGGACTCACTGCCGCAGTGACAAACTTTTTTATTTATTTTTGCGTTGCAATTTCTGTTTGGTACGGTGCCCGGCTGATATTGAAAAGTCGAGCGGGAGATGGCGATTATACCATCGAAAAATTGGTTACGGTAAGTCTTGATACAATTTTGATTGTCATCCTCACATCCTCAGTTTTAGATCTTTAACGCCACCCTCTCTGCTACCTTCTATGTGGGAGCTACCACTCCGTATTTTGCAACGTTCAATGCTGCAAAAGGTGCTGCCCATAAAATATTCAGTGTTATCCAAGGAGAGCCTTCCATTAATCAGTCTTACCGCAGTGGAATCAAAATTAACAAAATCAAAGGAAACATTCGATTCCAGAACGTTACCTTCAGTTATCCTGCCAGAAAGCAAGTCGAGGTAAATTTGAAAATTACCCTGCTTCCAAATTTTTACACTCATTGCAGGTTTTGAAAAATTTCAATCTCGACATCAAATCTGGAGAGACCCTAGCGCTGGTCGGGAGCTCTGGTTGTGGAAAATCTACAATAATCCAACTCATCCAGAGATTCTACGATCCTTCAAGTGGGAACGTAAGTTTCGACCCCTCGGGCTGCTATAATTCCAGAAACAAACAGTTTTAGATTTTCATTGACGATAACAAAATCGACAGTTTGAATTTATTCATTTTGCGAAACCAAATTGGAACGGTTGGTCAGGAGGCTGTTCTGTTCGATGGGACCATTTCCGAAAACATACGACTGGGTAATTTGGACGCAACTCAATCTGAAGTGGAAGAAGCTGCAAAGAAATCAAACGCACATGGTTTTATACTTTCCTTTCCTGCTGGTTATCAAACGGTGATTGGAGAACGTGGAACACAATTGTCTGGCGGTCAGAAACAGAGAATTGCGATAGCAAGAGCTTTGGTGAAGAAACCATCGATTTTGCTGTTGGATGAAGCTACATCATCGTTAGACTCAACCAGCGAGTCTTTGGTGCAAGAGACTTTGGAAAAGGTAGTAACCAAGAGCGAATCTGTAGATAAATCATAAGTTTTAACATTTTAGGTCAGCAAGGACTGTACCACCGTAATTGTTGGTCATAGAATTTCAACCGTCCGGAAAGCGGACCGAATTGTCGTTTTGGACGAGGGAACAGTGGTGGAAGAAGGTTCCCACGGGGATTTGATGGCTCTCCAAGGAATTTATTACAATTTGGTTATAAAACAGTTATCTAAAAATGAAGAAGAAGAAGAAGAATTTGGTGTGCAGCTACTTCGCCAAAGGAGGAAGCTTTCAGACCAGGAAGCTCTATCACATGCTCTCTCTCCCAAAAATTCAATTTTAAAAGAAAAGCTGGAGGAAGATTCCAAAGCAGTTGATCTCAATTTTAGGGCAGCAAAGCAAATTTTAATGGCGCATTTGTCTCCCAAGTGGTGTATGGTTCTTGGAGTATTCTTTTCCATACTTATCGCTTCCTCGATGATCACTTCCAGTTTGGTTCTCGCGAAGAGTCTAGCGGTAATTAAAAATATACTTTTTGGCCTGCCAGCTCACTTGATTCATTTTAGGTAATTTCCCTCAAAGATCCCCAAAGCGTCCTTAGCCAAACTAACAAATACTTTAGCTGTATTCTCTTGATTGGATTGGTGGTAGCAGTTGCAAACGTTTTTCAGGTACCAAGAAGGTAATAATTGATTAACAGTGTAATTTTTCGACAGTCCTATTTGATAGGCATATCCGGAGAGCATCTGACCATGAGTCTAAGAAGTTCGATGTTCAAATGTATTCTTCACCAAGAAATGGGATGGTTTGACCAAACTGCAAATGGAGTTGGGTCTCTGGGCGCTCGACTGGCAGGCGAACCATCCAGTGTACAAAATGTAAGTACCTTCATTCTTAATCTGTTCGATTGCTCACTCACTCCTCATCTCTTCAGGCAATAAGTTTATGTTCTGGTCCATTCTTAAACGCCATAACCATGGCAATTTTATTACTTTGTGTTGGATTTTATTTATCCTGGAAGCTCTTACTGGGTTATTTCGCTTTTCTTCCATTTCTGATCATCCTGATGTACACGGAGCAGAAAATTTTGGTAGAAGAAAACAGAAAAAATACGGTTGTGCTGGAACAATCGACCAAGGTCTGTATCTGTCCAACAAACCCATTCAAATAATGACGCCTACCCTCTCAGCTAGCCGTTGAAGCTATAACCAATGTTCGAACTATAGCATCCTTGGCCATGGAAAAGTACTTCCATCACCAGTACGTAGCCATACTGGAAGTAAACAAAACTCTAACCATACGGAATATTCACATCCAAGGATTAGTGTACGGATTGGCGAGAAGCTCTCTGGCTGTTTCCTACATAATCGCCTTCTATTACGGAGCTCACGTGATAAAATCCAACCAAGCAGGCGCGGTCGCTGTGATTGGGTAAGCAATAAACGTCTCACCCCAGATGATATCCAAACCTCCAAACTCTTCTTCAGTCTTTCGCAGATTTTCATAATAAGCATGTCGATCCTGATGACTACTGTGGCGTTTCTACCAAACTTAACTAAAGGATTTGTTGCTTGCAACCAAATTAACTCACTGTTAAGCCGGATCCCAAAAATCAAATGTTCAGATGAAAAACAGTTAGACCAGATTGAAGGAGACGTAGAGTACAAAGGAGTCACATTCTCGTATCCAACCCGACCAGATGTTACCATTCTGGATGGCTTGGACATCAGCGTTTTGAAAGGCAAAACAGTGGCCTTGGTCGGACCTAGTGGGTGTGGGAAATCCACCATCGTTCAGTTACTCGAGCGGTTCTACGATTCCAGCTCTGGTCAAGTCACTTTCGGTGAAGAAGACATCAGCAGACTAAATTTAAGTTCTCTCAGATTACGGTTGGGAATAGTCATGCAGGAACCAAACCTGTTTAGCAGGACGATTGAAGAAAACATTGGTTACGGAAAAATTGAAAGCGTGGTTTCGAGGGAAGAGGTTGTGGACGCCGCCAGAACAGCCAACATTCACAACTTCATTTCGACTTTGCCATTGGTAAGTTTGTGTTTGCTCAACTTTCGATGAATTCGTTTGATTTTGTTGGATTGTTTAAGGGATACTATACCATGTTAGGGGAAAAAGGAACGCAGCTCTCCGGTGGGCAAAAACAAAGAATTGCGATTGCCAGGGCCTTATTGCGAAATCCAGAAATTTTGTTGTTGGACGAAGCCACTTCAGCTTTGGACGCGGAAAACGAAAAGGTTTTAAAGCAGGTTTATACTTTTGGTATATTATATTTTATCTATATCAACTGTAGGTGGTTCAGGAAGCGTTAAATCGTGCAAAGAGAGACCGAACGTGCATCGTCATCGCCCACAGACTGAAAATCATCGTCGATTCCGATGTAATTGTGGTAATAAATGAAGGAAAAATAGCCGAAAAGGGCAATCATCAAGAATTGATGAACATGAAAGGCTTATATTGGAAACTGTACACCAAGCAACATCAGGCATAAGATTTTACCATCTACCAGTACCAGGATTTAGTGCGGTAATTTTTACAGTGTAGAAGAGAGCTATAAGAAAGAAGAGAAAAATTTGAAATATTTGAAATAAAAAAAATAATATCTATTAATACAATAATTTTGGTTTTTTGAAAATGGTGTTTCTTTGGGTCAGTAACCGGGAGGGGGGGGGGAGGTCAACAGAAAAGGAAAAATAGTAGATAAAATACATTTTTGGTATTGTACTATTTCAATAATAAATTGATTTTTCTGTAATAACTCCAAAACGGTATCAGATATCAAAAAATTTTTAAGTAAACATAGTTTTGTTTTTTATCGCTGGATATTTTTGCCGTCTTGAAGATTTTTGATATTTTCCACTGTTTTCGAGTTATACGAGAAAAACTGAGTTAATTCAAACTGGAACTTAATATTTAAATTACTCAGAATATCAGTGGCGTAACAAGCAAGTGAGGCACCCGTGTGCAAAGTTGCTAACGGGGGCCCTGCTTTTATAAAAGACATACAGGACACGAAATTCCAACGATTTCCATGCAATTCCAGTGATTTCCAAAGAATTCCTTCCATACTACCCCCCCCCTACTTATTTTTATTAAATATTTAAAAAATGTAAAGATAAATTTTTTTATTTTTCAATTTTCTGAGATTGTCTAAATTTCATAAAATATCCAAAAATTCCTCACTTCACAAGATTTTTTGGATATTTTTCTAAGATGTTCTAGAATTTTCTGGGATTTCTTAAAATTTCCCGTTCTTTGTTTACTAATAAGAGGCTGTCGAAAATCTTACGGACCCTTATGTGGGGGAGGGTCCGACATATTTCTTACGTAAGTTTCGTAAAATACTTTTTTAAAATTAAATCAGTTATTTTAAATTTATTTTATTTATATATTAATTTTTTTAAATTAATTTTTAAAAAGGATTTAAAGCCTGGGACAGAAAAGTGCAATAAAAAATTTGATTTTGAAAAAAAAATAAAAAACTGAAAGGTGTTAACTTTAATTTTTTTTTTCAACAAATATAATTGCTGGTGCACTGGAGGGTATTCCATACCCCCCAGACCCCCCGTTTGAAAGCCTAACATTTTTCACTATGTCAGAACAAATACATTTATACGTCATTTGTATACAATTCATGATCCCAGTTTTATAAACAAAAGTCTTAGTGCATATTAATATTATCATGTACCGTAAAAATTTGCACCGGGGGGTCTGGGGGGTGTGGAACACCCCACAGAACATAGTAATTGTAAGACATTTTAGAAAGTTAAATTCCTGGAACGGAAAATCCTTGCTGGTAATTATCTAATTATTAAAAAAATAATTGCTTGTGCACTGGAGGGTATTCCATACTCCCCAGACCCCCCCCCCCCCCGTTTGAAAACCCAAACGTGTGTGCGTGTACGTTGTATGATTTACCTTCATATGAAAGCATTTTATTCTCTTAGAACAAATACATCTACATATCGTCAAGGACGTCGCTTCCAAACATTGCAGGAGGGGCGAATTTTTTTAAACAATATTAAAATTTATTATATTAAAAAAAAACGATTAAATATAAAATAAAAATATATTCTATCAAAGAGAAAAACGGTTATCTTTGCAAAAACACAGCATAAAATAAAGGCTTGCCTATTTCTTAGGATTTTTATATTGCAATTGTTAAATATTATTGGTTTCACCAAAAACCAGGGGGGCTGTTGCCCCCCCCCCCTTGGCGACGCCTATGCATATCGTTTGTATACAAACAAAAAGTTTTAGTGCATATTTATACAGCATTATAAATATACGTTGTGAAAACTATCACCGGGGGGTCTGGGGGGTGTGGAACACCCCACAGAATATAGTAAAATTCCTGGTACGGAAGTCACTAGGCAATCATTTGAACATAATTGCTATTGACTTGGAGGTATTCTATACCTCCCCAGACTTCAAATAGCATCTAGTTTTGCATCTCTAGTTTTTATCTAGTTTTTATTAAGATTGAAAAGGTCACAGTTCAACTGGGGGCCCTTTTAGCAGGGGGCCCGCGTGAATTGCACCCAGCTCACCCCGGTAGTTATTTAAATACTTAAAAATAATTTTAAAATATTTATTATATGATAATATTAAAGTAATTAAAAATATTGGAATAAAACATTTTATTATGGTCACTTATTAATACAGGGTGTTCCATTCGCAACCTGTCCCCCGTCATGGGGATTTCAATTTTTTTAAATTAAAGCAAAGTTGCATAATTTTTCAGAAATAAAAATATAAGGAGGTTTTATATTGGATATTGAGTACCTCTTGCAACTGACGCGCATGCATAGATTAACGAAAGACCACCCCGAAAAAACTGTTATTTGAACTTCTCTCGTATTTAATTTTATCTAGAATGAAAGCAATTATTGACTCAATTAGATAACCAATTCCCACTTCATTACGTGATAACTCGAAATATCAGGCAGTACTACCGCAATTTATGATTTTAATTATATTATGGAACTGAACGATTACAAGTACGAAAAAGTTAAAACATCAAAAAATGACGAAAAAAATGTTTCCGTTTCCTATTTTAAACTGGTAATAAAATTTCCAATAATTATAAGCAATTTTTTTTTCATTTTCTTTCAGTATAAGTTTTCTACAAATTTTGATAAATGTCTGTTGGCCATTGCTGTTTTGTTGGCGGTCGGAAGCGGCCTTTCCGAAGCTTTATTTATTATTATTCTTGGGCGATGCGTCGGAACAATTTCCAATTTTGAAAATGATCTGTTGAACGCCGTAAACGAAACCGAAAAACTTCGAGTGGAAGAAAATTTTCAAACCAAAGCAAACGAGTTTGCCATACTAACCGTAGTCGTTGCGTTAGCAATTTTTATTGCAACCTACATTTCCACGTCCCTGTTCAATTATACAGCTATGAGACAGGTCCGTATTATATTTTATAAAAAAAAAAATGCTGAAGAAATTGTTTTAGGCATTCAGGATTCGGGAATTGTATTTTTCTAAAGTTTTAAATCAGGACATTTCCTGGCACGATCAAATGTCGACTGGGGATTTTGCAAGCCGCATTGTTGAGTATGAAAACATAGCAATATATACAATCATTAAAATTTTTTTTCGGATTTTCCTTTTAGCGATTTACAGAAGATTCAGGAAGGCATAAACGATAAAGCAGCAACCGCAATTATTCTAATTAGCGCAATTGTAACTGGTTTAGTCCAATCCCTCATCATTGGTTGGCAAGTGGCGCTTGCCTGTTTGGTAACACTCCCCGTCTCATTTCTGATGGCGGCCTTTATTGGACAGGTAAAAAATTCATTTTAAATCCAACTCCAGTTGAAACGAAATTGTAGCTTTCCACGAAATTGTCTAAAGACGAAACGGAAGCCTACGGAGAAGCCGGAAGAGTAGCAGACGAAACGTTGACTTACATCAAGACTGTGGTCGCTTTCAATGGGCAGTCTGAAGAGATGAAACGCTACGATAGACTTCTTCTGTTTGCCAAGAAAAATAACATTAAGCGATATTTTTTTATTGGGTTAACCAACGGCGTCACAACTTGTTTTATTACCTTCGCTATGGTCATCAGTTTATCGTACGGAGTTCGCTTGGTAATGCAAGGGCGGAAAGGTGACGGAGATTACAGTATTGAAAAACTTGTGATGGTATATAACGGCATAATGACTACGATCTTTTCCACTGGGTCTCTGACTCCATTTTTATCGATGTTCAACACCGCAAAAGGTGCGGCATCAAAAATCTTTAGCGTTATAGAAACCCAGCCTCTCATCCGAAAAGCGTACGAAACAGGAACCACAATAAACGAATTAACTGGAAATATCAGTTTTAAGGATGTCCGATTTAGTTATCCTGCCAGACCGGAAGTTAAGGTAAAAATATATTATTTTTGATATTTTCGAAAAATAACTTCAAAGTAATAACTTAAGATCTTAAATTAATTTGGCAATTTCAAGTAAAGTTTCCTAATATTTGCAGATATTAAACAAATTTAATTTAGAAATACGTCCGGGAGAGACAGTTGCTTTAGTCGGTACTTCCGGTTGTGGAAAATCGACCGTAATTCAACTGATTCAACGCTTTTACGATGTCAACCATGGGCAGGTGACTGACGTCGAACGTTACAAATAAAGTGGATATTAAAACTTAAATTCTTCAGATTTGCTTAGACGGAAATAATATCAAAAGTCTTAATTTGAAATATGTTCGAGATAAAATTGGTATGGTAAGTCAAGAACCCGCCTTGTTCGATGGAACCATAGCGGAAAATATCAAATTGGGGAAATTAGGTGCTACAGAGGCCGAAGTCGAAGAAGCCGCTAGAAAAGCCAACGCTGACTCGTTCATAGCTTCCTTTCCAAATGGATATCAAACCATTATAGGGGAACGGGGTACACAACTGTCTGGAGGTCAAAAGCAAAGAATTGCAATTGCAAGAGCGCTGGTGCGAAAGCCTGCCATTTTGTTATTGGATGAAGCTACATCTGCATTAGACTCCAATAGCGAGTCCATTGTGCAAGCTGCTTTGGACGAAGTAACTGGAAGATGAGTAAGAGGGGAAAAGACATTTTTACATTTATACAATTTTAGGCAAGTAAAGGGTGCACCACCATAATTGTAGCACACAGGTTGTCGACCATTCGACAAGCCAACCGAATTGTTGTTTTGGAAAATGGAACGATCGTGGAAGAAGGTTCTCACGATGAGTTAATGCTGCTCAAAGGAATGTATCATAGTTTAGTCGCAACTCAACTATCGGGCGATGGTGAAGATTCTAATTTTAAAATGTTTGGAACAACTGACGCCATCAAAGATGTTCAAGAGAGTATGGCCTCGGCGAAAGATGACCAAGCTAAAAATAGAATTGAATATAAATTAGCCACAGTATGGAAAATTTTGGATGCAAATTTATTTCCAAAATGGTGCATGATTGCTGGAATAATTTGTTCCATGGCTTATATATTTTCCGCATCCAGTTGCATTTATTTTCTAGCGAAAGGCTTTACCGTAAGTCACCATTGTTCGGGTTCTGGAACATCTACCTTTTCGTCGTAAAGAGCATTCTATAAATTTCAGACCTCCAAGTTTAGATTACCACATATATCTGTGGAATGTGGAACCGGGGGGTCTGGGGGGTATGGAATACCCCCCAGTATCGCAATGATTATGTTTTTAGGTAATGGCAGGTGGCAATACCGAGTATATCATAAGCCAAGTGACCGTTTACTCGGGCTGTATCTTTGTTTTAGGCCTAATCGTTGGTGCTTCCTTGATGTTTCAGGTATGAAAACCACATTTAGTTCAAATCGAAGCCACGGTTTGTGTAGTCTTATTTTGTAGGTATCGCAGGAGAAAATTTAACCATGAATTTACGAAGTGGTATGTTCAAATCTATGGTATACCAAGATATGGGTTGGTTTGACCGCAGCGAGAACGGAGTTGGATCTTTGGGAGCTCGATTAGCAGGAGAGCCATCGAGCGTACAAAATGTAAAATTACAGTAAACAGTAAACTAAATAAAATAAATTATTCTATTGCATACTTTCAGGCCATCAGTATCTGTACTGGATCGTTCATTAACGATATTACTGCGTTGATCTCCTTTATTATCATTGGAGGTTATCTCTGTTGGAAGCTCCTATTGTTTTCCTTCAGTTTTATTCCGCTTCTGATCGTTCTGCTGTACTTGGAACAAAAAATTTTGGTTGAAGAAAATCGAAAAAGTATCGAAGTACTGGAACAATCGACCAAGGTATACGTTGATCCATTTTCCAGCAAGATCTCTTTTCTAACTCTAACAGTTTTCCAGTTAGCCGTGGAAGCGATAAACAATGTTCGGACTGTGGCATCTCTGGCGATCGAAAAATTGCTTCACGATCTTTACATGCTGAAGCTGCAACTGTACAGAAGCGTAACCGTACGAAATATTCACATTCAAGGTGTCGTTTATGGCCTCTCCAGGGGTTCACTGCCACTTTCATATATGACAACGCTGTACTATGGGGCTTACCTAATCAAAAATGGCGAAACGGAAGCGTCTGCTGTTATAGCGTAAGAGAAATATCTTTTTTACGTTTCAGCTAACTTCAAAAATTTTTAGTATGACGGAACTGTTTGTCTTTTATTCTTGGCTTATTACGTATTCTTTGGTTTACTACTCCAATATGATGAAAGGTTTTGTAGCCTGTAATCAGATATACAACTTGGTTAGCCGCATTCCAGAAATGGAAGCTCCTGTTGAGGAAACGGCGCCACAGAATAACGAAGATATAGAATATAGCGGCGTATCTTTCTCATATCCGACCAGGTCGGATACCAAAATACTTAACGGCTTTGATTTATCTGTACTGAAAGGAAAAACGGTAGCTCTGGTAGGACCTAGTGGATGTGGAAAGTCTACCGTAATTCAGTTACTGGAACGGTTTTACGATTCCGACTCTGGTCAAGTAACATTTGGCGGCAAAGACATTTACAGCGAAAATTTAGTTACACTTCGATTCCGTTTGGGAATTGTAATGCAGGAACCCAATTTATTCAGTAGGACGATTGGGGAAAACATAGCTTATGGAAATATCAAAGCAGACGTTTCAAAAGCCGAAATCGTCGCAGCAGCCCAAAAGGCCAACATTCACAATTTCATCACAAGTTTACCGTTGGTAAGTTTTGTAAAGTTGACTAAAGAGCTGTTTGACTACCCAAGGCTTTAAGGGTTACGAAACTGTTCTTGGGGAAAAAGGAACCCAACTGTCTGGTGGGCAAAAGCAAAGAATTGCCATTGCCAGAGTCCTGGTGCGGAATCCAAAGGTACTGCTTCTTGACGAAGCTACTTCCGCTCTCGATGCAGGAAGCGAAAAGGTCAGTTGAGAGATATTTTTGGAGGATTTGCAAAAAGGATTTTGTTCTAGGTTGTCCAAGAAGCTCTGAATAACGCAAGAGAAGAGCGGACATGCATCGTGATCGCTCATAGATTGAAGACGGTCATTGATTCTGATTTGATCGTGGTAATTAACAAAGGTATGGTTGCCGAAAAAGGAAGTCATCAGGAATTGATGGACCTGCAGGGTCTGTACTGGAATTTGTACAACTTACAGCAACAGCACTGATTTCATTATATTTAAATGTATTTTGTTTCAATAAAGCACTTATATCGTTTTACCGTTAAACTTCCAACTTTTATGTGAACTTCACTTGTAGGTATTTATTTTTTTATCAAATACTCGAGTATTTAGATAACAAAAACAGTAAAAAAACAGTACTTCAACTTTAGCTGCCGTGGTTACTAGAAAACTGTGGGAAATATGGACTTGGAAGACTGCAAGTACGAAAAAATCGAAGCAAAAAATGAGGAAAAATACGAATTTCGCCCAGTTTCCTATTTCGAGCTGGTAACAAAATTAAAAACATTTAAGTTTATTTTTAAGTTTTTATTTTAGTATAAATTTTCAACAAATTTTGATAAACTACTTTTAACGGTGGCTGTTCTGTTGGGTGCCGGAAGTGGCACTGCAGAGGCCTTATTTATTGTAATTCTTGGACGTTGCGTTGGTACGATGACCAATTTTGAAAATAATTTATTGACTGCCGTAAACGAAACAGACAAACTAAACGTGGAAGAAAATTTTCAGCGCGAAGCTAACGAATTTGTTATTTTCACTTGTGCGGTTGCTCTAGCAATCTTTTTAGCTACTTACATATCTACATCCCTGTTTAATTATACAGCCCTGAAACAGGTCCGTATTTTTTTTTAATAAAACAAAGTATAAAAGTGTTAGTTTAGGCATTCAAAATTCGAGAATTGTACTTTTCCAAAGTGTTAAATCAGGACATCTCTTGGCACGATCGGCTTTCGACGGGAGATTTTGCAAGCAGCATTGTCGAGTAAGCAATAATAATTATTATTAGGTAATCTAATAATTATTAGATAAGATTACTTTCGATTGATTTGTCCCAGAATCAAATAATCAGAGGCAAAATAAAACAAATTAAATTTATTCAAATATTATGCAAGTAACACACCCCATCTTGGCACAAATAAAAAAAAAAGTTGCGATAAATTTTTTCTTTTTTTTTTTTGGCTCAGTTTCTTAATTTTAGCGATTTACAGAAGATTCAAGAAGGCATAAATGATAAAGCGGCTATAGCGGTTATTCAACTTAGCATAATTGTAGTTAGTCTACTTCAATCGCTCATCATTGGTTGGAAACTGACTCTGGTGTGCTTGCTATCGCTCCCAATCTCCTTTATGATGATGGCCTTTATTGGAAAGGTAAACAATTACTTACGAAAAATTCACCCAATGTGAAACAAAATTGCAGCTCTCGTCGAAATTGTCCATAGACGAAACGGAAGCATATGGAAGAGCAGCAAAAGTAGCGGACGAAACGTTGACTTACATCAAGACGGTAGTCGCTTTTAACGGACAAAGGAATGAAATCAAACGCTACGACAAACTTCTCTTGTTTGCTAAAAGAAATAACATCAAACGATATTTTTTTATTGGGCTAACCAACGGGGTCACCAATTTTTTTGTCTGTTTCGGGATGGCTCTCAGTTTATGGTGCGGTGTACGTTTGTTAATGCAGGAAAGTGAAGATTACGGTATCGACATAATTGTAATGGTGTACAACAGCGTATGGACGGTGACCCACAACATTGGGGCTACCACTCCTCTTTTGGTATTGTTCAATGCCGCCAAGGGAGCGGCTACACAAATTTTCAGCGTTATAGACAGTCAACCGTTTATTAACCAATCCTATACAAAGGGAATCACACTAACTGAATTGGAAGGAAACATCAGTTTTAGAGATGTCAGCTTTGGTTATCCTGCCATACCAGAAGTCGAGGTAACAAAGCAATTTCTTCAAATCTAAACATAATTGTGTAATTTTTCAGATATTAAAAAACTTCAATTTGGAAATAGAGGCTGGGGAGACGGTTGCGCTAGTTGGTAGCTCAGGTTGTGGAAAATCAACCGTAATTCAATTGATCCAACGCTTTTACGATGTTTCCCGAGGCCAGATCTGCTTAGATGGAAACGACATTAAAATTCTTAATTTGAAAACTGTGCGCGATAAAATGGGTGTGGTAGGTCAAGAACCTGTATTATTCGATGGTACTATCGCCAAAAACATAAAATTGGGGAAATCAAGTGCAACACGAGCCGAAGTCGAGGAAGCTGCGAAAAAATCTAACGCTCACTCATTCATACAGTTCTTTGCGGATGGATACCAAACGGTTATAGCTCAATTGTCTCAAGGTCAAAAGCAGAGAATTGCAATTGCAAGGGCACTGGTACGAAAACCATCCGTCTTATTACTGGATGAGGCTACATCGGAATTGGACCAAACCACGTTAGATGAAGTAACTGGAAGAACTGAGCGATTCAACATTTTAATTTGTACATAATTTTAGATAAGTCAAGACTGCACTACGGTAATCGTATCACGCCGGTTGTCGACCATTCGAAAAGCCAATCGAATTGTTGTTCTAGAAAATGGAACCGTAGTCGAAGAAGGTTCTCATGATGAGTTAATGTTGATCAAAGGTTCATATCATAAATTAGTAGCAACTGAAGAGGTCAAAGAGCTACCAGAAAATAACATCAGGCTTAAGGTACTATTGTGTGGTAGTTACTTTTTCTGTCTAATGGTCTATTTCATTACAGGAAGACCAAGCTAAGAGAAGGGTTGACTTTAAGTTGGCAACCGTGAAGAAGATTTTGAATACAAATTTGTCTTCAAAATGGTGCATGGTTGCTGGAATACTCTGTTCCATGGCTTACATATTTAGCGCAACAGGTTGTCTTTACCTTTTAGGCAAAAGTTTAGCAGTAAGTTTCTTCTTCTTCCAATTTCTATCCTAACCAACTAGCAACCTCGCTCTCGGACTGTGATTTAAACAGACAAAGTTAGCTGCTATATATTATAATATTTTTTAAGGTGATGGCCGGTGTGAATGCCAAACATATCATCACCCAAGTGAATATATACTCAGGATGTATTCTTGGTTTAGCCCTAATTGTTGGCCTATCCTCTGTATTTCAGGTAGGAGAAGTACAATTTGTTAAAACAAAGTTCACCGCTTGGGTAGTCGTATTTTATAGGCATAGCTGGTGAAAATTTAACAGTGAATTTGAGACATTCCATGTTCAAATCTATGGTTCACCAAGATATGGAATGGTTCGATCGAAGCGAGAATGGAGTCGGATCTTTGGGTGCTCGACTAGCAGGTGAGCCATCCAGCGTACAAAACGTAAAATTTAAACAATTTTATTTTGGTTTTCTTTCAACTTTTATTTTTAGGCAATCAGTTTCTGCGCAGGAGCGTTCGTTAATGCTATAACTGCGATGTGTTCGTTATTTATAGTTGGAGTTTTTCTCTGTTGGAAGCTCCTGTTGGGTTCTTTGGGGTTTATTCCAGTTCTGCTAGTTTTGCTGTACTTGGAACAGAAAGTATTAGTTGAAGCAAATCGAAAAAGTGCAGAAGTAATGGAACGGTCGGCCAAGGTTAGCACTGAGACCGCGTAAGGATTTTATAAACCTTAACAATTTTCCAGTTGGCTGTAGAAGCAATAACCAACGTTCGCACTGTCGCCTCGCTGGCAGTCGAAAAAACCTTCCATAATCTTTATAGATTGCGACTGAAACTCTACAAAAGCGTAACTATACGAAATATCCATATACAGGGTGTTGTCTACGGTTTATCCAGAAGTGCATTCCCGCTATCATATATAATATCAATGTACTATGGAGCCTACCTGATTAGAAACAATGAAACAAATGCAGCTGCTGTTATAGCGTAAGCAGAACTCTTTTTATTCCGCGTATACAATAACTCTAATTTTATAGTTTGACCGAAATGTTTGTGGTTTATCTATGGCTGATTACCTATTCTCTAGTTTACTTTTCAAATATGACCAGAGGTTTTGTTGCCTGCGATCAGATATACGAACTGCTGACCCTGAAACCCAAATCGAAGATTTCGTCCAATCCCAAACTGGATGATCCATCGGTGACATATCAAATTTTTTCTCTACCACACCAAAGCAATATTTTGTAGATTAACCAAGACATACAGTATACAGGCCTATTCTTTTCGTATCCAACCCGGCCGGATGCAAAAGTTCTAGACGGATTCGATTTGTCTGTACCGAAAGGAAAAACGGTAGCTCTGGTAGGTCCTCGTGGATCTGGAAAGTCTACCGTAATTCAGTTACTGGAACGATTTTACGATTGCGACTCTGGATACATCACCTTTGGAGGTAGAGACATCTGCAGGGAAAATTTAGCTGAACATCGACTTCGTATCGGAATTGTAATGCAGGAACCCAATTTATTCAGCCGGACAATTGGGGCAAACATAGCTTTTGGAAATCTTGGGAAAAAAGTTTCAAAGGCCAGAATCATTTCAGCCGCCCAGAAGGCAAACATTCACAACTTCATCACCAGTTTGCCGTTGGTAAGTTTGTTAAAATTTCCTAAAGCTGTTTGACTACTCAAGGTTTTCAGGGTTACGAAACCGTTCTTGGGGAAAGGGGAACTAATCTATCCGGCAGTCAAAAGCTAAGAATTGCCATTGCCAGAGCGTTGGTGCGAAATCCAGAGGTACTGCTTCTCGACGAAGCCACTTCCGGTCTTGACGAAGAGAGCGAAAAGGTAAGATTCCGCATTGTTGAGATATTTGAAAACCAGATTATTTTATTTTAGGCTGTGCAAGAAGCTCTGAATAAGGCTAGGAAAAAACGAACTTGCATAGTGATCGCTCGCAGACTGAAGGCAATAATTGATTCTGATTTAATCGTCGTAATTAACAAAGGCAAGGTTGCCGAAAAAGGAACTCATCGGGAATTGATGGACCTGCAGGGGATATATTGGAATCTGTACAACTTGCAAGAAAAATCTTAAGTGTTTTATGTACAAAATTTTGTTTGAAATACAGAACCTTCACATGATCAAAATTTTATTTCCAGTAAAATCCAGTTAGGTATTACTCGGTATTACTCGGTATTACTAGGTATTACTTGGTATTACTCCAATACTCCTTTTAAATAAAGCAAATTACTAAATCCATCCCTGTTCATATTAAATTTTAATAAGCTTACGAATGATTATAGCAATGTTTTTTAGTAAGATTAGATAAGAACGTCAAACAATGTGGCAATTATCTACTACAAAGTAACTCATTCATAATAATTTTTACTTATAATTGCATTATGGAGTTGAAAGACTACAAGTACGAACAAGTAAAAAGAAAAACTGACGGGCAAAATGAAAGTCTTTCGGTTTCCTATTTCAAACTGGTAACAAAATTGCGAAAAATAAAATATTCCTATTGAAGTTTTTCTTTCAGTATCAATTTTCGACAAATTCTGATAAGCTTCTGTTGGGATTGGCTGTTCTGTCGAGTGTCGTGAGTGGTCTTTCCGAGACGCTTTTCTTTGTTATTCTTGGGCGAAGCATTGGAGCAATTGCAAATTTTGGAAATGATTTGTTGAACGCAGCTAACGAAACCGAAACACTGGAAGTCGTAGACATTTTTGAACAAAAAGCTAATCAGTTTGCTACTCTTAATCTGGTTGTTTCTGTCACAATTTTTTTCGCAACCTACATTTCCACGTCCCTGTTCAATTATACAGCCATGAAACAGGTTTGTATTTATTTTTTTACAAACCAAATAACACAAAAATTATTTTAGGTATTCAAAATTCGGGAGTTATATTTTTCTCAAGTACTGAATCAGGATATATCTTGGCACGATGAAGTTTCGACGGGGGATTTTGCGAGCCGCATTGTTGAGTCAGTAGTATTAATATAATATAACAGTAAATTTTGTAACAATCAGAAGAAAGCAAGTACTTTCTTGACCACTGTGACGATGCGCCACTGGGACGGGCTGATATTTATTTGGTTAGTGATTATAGTAGGGAAGATCTGGGCTTGCTCGCTTCTGAGGTAAATTGCAGTGCCGGATCAAGCTATTTAATAATTCACAAAATAAAATACCAAAAGATGGCAAACGTTTGGTTTAAAAAATAACTTTCTATACCAACTATACGTATTAGATTAACTTAATATTTTTCCGCGTGGTGGCGTTTGTTTAATATAAATCGCAAATAATCAAAGAAAACCAAAATTTTTATTGTTTAGGGGAGTTTGGAAGGGGATGGCAATATGTACACAGTAAAAACGTTATCGTTAAACCATATTATAAAATTATCGAAAAGTAATAAAAATAGATAGGGGGGGGGGGGGGCGAGAACGGTGGGTGATGGAATAAAACGAAGGTCATATTTGAAAGCTGGAATGGTTTGAAGGCTCGAAAAAAATTTTTTATTTGCAGACCAGTCTTCATTAATTACGTGGGGTGTTTAGGGGGGGGGGGTAGAGCCGAATCTCACGTGGGGGAGAGAGTAATTTTTTTTTTGAAGAAATTGTAAAATTGCGAGAGAATTGGGTTAAATTAAGTAAAACAAACAATTTCATGTGAGATTAAAATGAGGGAGAAGGGGACGAACCAAAAAATATTCGAATTGGAATATGGATATTTAAATATTCGAACAATTCGTACTCAGTACGTATTGCCTAAACCTACAAATGTATGCTTATTCTCAAAATAAGTAGGTAAGACACAACATAACAGGTCCATAGCCAGGATTTTGGGGGGGGGGGCACGAGCAAAAAGAAATTTTTTTTGGGGGGTTTCCCTTCCGAGAATTTTTATTTACCTATTTTATTTTCAAAATTCAAATTTACCTTCAAAAATATTTTTTTAAATATTTCTGGGAAGGGGGGGCACGTACCCCCAGATGCCCCCCTTTCACTGGCTACAAGCCTGGAACATAATATACACAAGTTTTCAGTTTTTGAAACCGGGGGGGGGGGGTCTGGGCGGTGTAAAACACCCCCCAGTACACCTAAACAAAATTGGTCCCAGAATCTAACTTCTTATAGATTTTTCCAAATATCTCTTGTAACCTAGATCCAGTGGAACCACAACTTTAAAACTGGAAAAACACTTACAGGTATACTGGAGGGTGTTCCACACCCCCCAGACCCCCCGGTTGTAAAAACTGAAAACTTGCATATTGAAAAAATGTAAAGCCTAAAATAATTGTTAAAAAAAATCGGGGGGCATCCCCCGATAGCGGTTCAGGATTCAGGAGGTTAATTTACATAAGAATCAGGAGGAATGATATCAGGGCTCCAAAAAAAGTGATATCTTTAGGGGTCGTCCATTAATTACGTGGACTAGGGGAGGAGGGGGTCAAGTCGAATCTCACGTGGGGAGTCTCGGTAAATATCACGTACCTAATTAAAAAAAAATCCAAATGTTACATCTCACCAGGGGGAGTGGGGGTCAAAAAAAAAATTAAATTAAAAACGCACAATTTTGGAGCCTTCTGAATTTTGGCGCTCCATTGCGCCCATGGTTTTCTCGCCCCAGGTAAATTGTACCATTTATTCACAATTTATTCTACTGAGAGATTTTGAAGAGCTTTTTGCTCCAGCTAGTGGCAAATCATCTCGGTGGTTTGCCATTACGTCCCGAAGAAACTCACGATGTGATTTTCGGTTTTAGCGATTTACAAAAAATTCAAGAAGGAATAAATGATAAAGCGGCATTAGCATTAATTGAAGTTACCATAATTGTAGCTACTGTGGTTCAGTCCTTCGTCATCGGTTGGAAACTGGCTCTAGCCTGTTCGGTATCAATTCCTCTCTCGTTTTTGATGATCCACTACATTGCAAAGGTAAATAAATTGATTTTAAATCCCTTATACAGTTTCAAACAAAATTGTAGTTTACCATAAAATTATCCCAAGAAGAAACGGAAGCATACGGAGAAGCAGGAAAAGTAGCGGACGAAACGTTGACTTACATAAAGACAGTGGTTGCTTTCAACGGGCAGAGCGAACAAATGAAACGCTATGACAAATTTCTCTTGTTTGCCAAGAAAAATAACATTAAGCGATATTTTCTCAGTGGTTTAGCCAACGGCGTTACGCATTTTCTTGTATACTTCGCAATGGCTGTCGGTTTATGGTACGGAGCTCGTTTGATAATGCAAGAACCGGAATTCGGAATTGAAAAAGTTGTCGTGGTGTATAACAGCATAATTGTGTCTAACTATTACATTGGAGGTTTGAATCCCTTTTTGGCATTGTTCAATACAGCAAAGGGAGCGGCTGCTAAAATCTTCAGCGTCATAGAAAGTCAACCAATCATCAACCAATCGTACAATACAGGAACTAAAATAAACGAACTGAAAGGAAACATTAGTTTTAAAAACGTCAGCTTTAGTTATCCTGCCAGACCGAAAGTGGAGATTTTAAAAAATTTTAGTTTAGAAATAAGTTTGGGAGAGACAGTAGCTTTGGTAGGTAGTTCTGGTTGTGGAAAATCCACCATAATCCAATTGATTCAACGCTTTTACGATGCTGACCAAGGCCAGATTTGCTTAGATGGAAACGAAATTAAAAACCTTAATTTGAAAACCGTACGAGATCGTATTGGGATGGTTGGCCAAGAACCTGTGCTGTTCGATGGAACCATCGCCGAAAACATAAAATTGGGAAAATTAAGTGCAACGCAAGCCGAAGTCGAAGAAGCCGCCAGACAATCCAATGCTGACTTGTTCATAGATTCTTTTCCGGATGGATACCAAACTGTTATAGGGGAACGTGGAACCCAATTGTCTGGAGGCCAAAAGCAGAGAATTGCCATTGCAAGGGCTCTGGTACGAAAACCAGCGATTTTGCTGTTGGATGAGGCTACATCGGCATTGGACTCCAAAAGCGAGTCCACCGTACAAAGCACTTTAAATGAAGTAATCGAAAAGAAGGAAGAGAAAGGAGAACTGTAAAAAATTTAAATTTTAGGTAAGCAAAGGCTGCACTACGATAATCGTAGCACACCGGTTGTCAACCATTCGACAAGCAAATCGAATTGTTGTTTTGGAAAATGGCAGGATTGTTGAGGAAGGTTCTCATGATGAGTTAATGTTGCTCAAAGGAACCTATCACAATTTATTCGTAACTCAATTAACAAGTACTGGTGAGGATGGCGAAGATAGGAAGGAATCTAAGGCTGGTAAAGATTTATTTAGAAAAATTATCTGGATAATATTTTTAAAATTTCAGAAACAAACCAGGAGAAGGAGGAACAGCTACAGGAAAGTATTTTGAAGCCCAAGGTATGCACTGGTTGTATTTTAGTCGATATTTTTACATAAAAATTTTTGCAGGAAGACCAAGCTAAGAAGAGAGTCGACTATAATTTGGCAACCGTATGGGAGATTTTAAAAACAAATTTGTCTCCAAAATGGTGCATGGTTGTTGGAGTAATTTGTTCAATAGGCCATATAGTTTGCACAATAGGTTCCAGTTTATGTATTGGAAAAAGTTTAGTCGTAAGTCACTATCGGTACACAGTAAAAAATATAGAGTAAATATTTCACTCTAAAAAACACTAGCTTGTGTTCACTCTTTTTAGTGTAAATTTTTACACTAAAGTTTGTTAAAAATTTATTCTTATATCGAGTAAACTAAAAAATGTAGTGTAAACATTTACTAAATAGAGTATTTATTTACACTATTTCAGGTAACACATACAATTAACACTATCTAGTGAAATTATTTGCACTATATACCCAGTTTCCTTTTTTTTTTTAGATAATGGCTGCTGTTGATACCGAATACGTGACAAGCCAAGTGAACATATACTCCTGCTGTATTCTGGTTTTAGGTCTAACTCTATGTGTCGCCTTCGTGTTTCAGGTATGAAAGCATATCTGGTTCAAACTAGAATCACGTTTTGTGTAGTCGTACCTTATAGGGATAGCCGGCGAAAATTTAAACATAAATTTGAGAAGATCCATGTTTAAAGTTATGATATCTAAAGATATGGAATGGTTCGATCGAAGCGAGAACGGGGTCGGATCTTTGGGTGCTCGATTAGCAGGCGAACCGTCCAGCGTACAAAACGTGAGTCTGCTTATCTAGAAGATAATATTAGCTTCACAAATTTCTTTATATTCAGGCAATAAGTGTATGCTCTGGATCTGTCATTAATGTTACAACAGCAGTGTTATTATTGTTTGTCATTGGATTGTATCTATGTTGGAAGCTGCTGTTGTGCTCTTTATGCTTCATTCCAATTTTGATTATTCTTCTCTACGTGGAACATAAACTCTTGGTGGAAGAAAACAGAAAGGGTATGGAAGTAATGGAACAATCATCCAAGGTTTGCAATAATCCATGAGAGTCTCCTGATAACCCGCAATCATTTTTCAGTTGGCTGTAGAAGCAATAAGCAACGTTCGTACTGTTGCATCGCTGGCGATCGAAAAAACTTTTCATCATCTTTACATGTCGAAACTGCAGTCGTACAAGAGGGTTATGGTGCGAAATATTCACATGAAGGGTGTGGTTTATGGTCTCTCAAGAAGTGCATATCCGCTTTCATACATAATAACTGTGTACTATGGAGCATACCTGATTAAAAATAGAGAAACGGATGCAGCTACTGTTATAGCGTAAAGGGCACTTCACATCATATGATTTCTCTTATGATTTCTCTCATGATTTCTCTTATGATTTCTCTTATGATTTCTCTTATGATTTCTCCTATGATGTTTCTTATGATTTCTCTTATGATTTCTCCTATGATTTTTTTATGATTTCTCTTATGATTTCTCTTATGATTTATGATAGGATAAAACATAAAATACAGTTTACACTGTAAATATTATTACATTCTCGGTAAAAAAATCATAAGAGAAATCATATATTGTGAAGTGCCCTTAAGAAGAAGCCTTTTCTATCTAATCTATCATACATACATAACTTTTTAAAAAATTTACAGTTTGACTGAAATCTTTGTGACCTTCCTGTGGTTTATTACATTTTCCCTGATACACTTTTCCAATATCAACAGAGGTTTCGTTGCCTGCAATCAGATACACGAGTTTCTAAACAAGATTTCGGAAACGAAAGTTCCTCCCAAGACCCAAATCGAATCAGCACTGGTGATTTATCAAAGTTTGTTTTTCCATAAAAAATATCTTTTTGTAGTTTAACGAAGATATACACTATAGCAACCTATCCTTTTCGTATCCGACCCGGCCGGATACAAAAATACTGGACGGATTCGATTTGTCGGTACTGAAGGGAAAAAAGGTGGCACTGGTAGGCCCTAGTGGGTGCGGAAAATCTACCGTAATTCAGTTACTGGAGAGATTTTACGTTCTGGACTCAGGCCACATAACGTTTGGGGATCGGGATATTTATGACACTAATTTGGATACCCATCGATTCCGTTTAGGAATTGTAACTCAAGAACCCAATTTATTCAGCAGAACAATTGGGGAAAACATTGCTTATGGAAACATTGGCTCAGAAGTTTCGCAGGTTGAAATTATCGCAGCGGCCCAAATGGCAAATATTCACAATTTCATCGCAAGCCTTCCTTTGGTAAGTTGGCTAAAATTAACTGTGAGTTGTCTAACGACGAAGCCTTTAAGGGTTACGAAACAGTGCTTGGAGAGAAAGGAACACAACTGTCTGGCGGCCAAAAGCAAAGAATTGCGATTGCCAGAGCGTTGGTGCGAAACCCAGAAGTGCTGCTTCTCGACGAAGCCACTTCCGCTCTTGATGTAGAAAGTGAAACGGTAAGCTGAGACATATTCTTGAGAGATTTTCAAAGCTGATTTTGTTTTAGGTTGTCCAAGAAGGTCTGAATAACGCCAAGGAAGAAAGGACCTGTATAGTGATTGCTCACAGACTGAAAACAATAATTGATTCTGATTTAATTGTAGTAATTAATAAAGGCAAGGTTGCCGAACGGGGTAGTCATCAGGAACTGATGAACCTGCAGGGTCTTTATTGGAATCTCTACAATCTACAACAGCAATCTTAAGTGTTGTATGTACAAATCTTTGATTGAAAAATTCTAAGTATCCAAACCCTGTATCCGTGAATTTCATTAAGCAGTAAGTTTGCATTATGGGGAGGGGGGCAATTGCACCCACGACCCCCTTTTCGACCAAAACACTTTATTTTTCTCAATTTCAAGATTTTGAAATCGAATAAGGAATTTTCTGGAAATAAGGTAAAATAAAATCAAAATTACCCCCCCCCCCTTTATAGCCCTCCAAATATTTAAAAGTATATTCAACACTTTTTCAAAATATATGTATTATATAAATCCAGCTCTATTAAATTAAGTGTGAATAAACATTTTTATAATGAAATTGCTTACACCAATATAATAAATTAGTGCGACGTCGCAAAGTAATAAAAGGTTTAATCTTTTAATTTTTTTAAATTTTTAAATTAAATAATAAACGAAATAAAAAATTAAAAAATTTAATCTTTTATTACTTTGCGGAGTCGTACTAATTTATTGTACTTTGTACACTCTAAAAAATAGTCTGCTATATTCAAATAATAAAGTAATTTTTAATTGAAAAATTTATATTACTGTACATAAATGAAAATTACGTAATAAAAATTCTATATTAAGTAACTTTAGTTGTAAGTAACTTTTCTAGTATAATCACGTACTATATTATATAATTATTATTAGAATAAATTATAATACTACTATAAATATATAATTATTAGAAACAGAATCATAAAATGTTTAAGTACTTTTTTCTTAACCCTAGAGGAGTACCCTGTTTTTTGCAACCTTGAAAAAATGCAAGTTTCAAAAGTGGCCAGCACCTCCTGTATTGCAGTTACAAAAAAATTACTTAAACATTTTTTATCCGTAATTGTGTGTAGAAAAAGTAACAAAAGAATATTGAAAAAAATTAATAATTTTTTGTTACTTAACATAGGAAAATGTGAAAAGAATCCGGAAAAAGTGCCAAAATTAACTTTTTACAACACTCGGTGGGGTGCGCACACACCCCATGTGCTCCTCGAGGGTTAATAACCCTCAATAGACTGTAATTATTTTTGTAACGTCGCAGTCGGTACCTAGACAACCAGCACTACCACAACACATAGGACAGTGAGCTCGTGTAGGTTAGGAAGCAGTGAACGTGTGCATTTTTTAGGTTATTGTTGTATTTGTTTGAAATTTTTACAGTGTATTGTTTACAAAATGAAGAAAATTCTGACACTAAGTTTAAATTTAATCTTTTAGTGCTGTGCGGTTGATTTTCTGAGTATGAAGCGAAATGCCGCCCCTTTAAAATAACCTTGGATTTTTCATAATTGAATGGTTTAATTTGTGCCGCCCCATGCACAGCCCTGCTTAACCCTTTCAGACACGAATTATGAAAAAATAATTTTAAACTCAACATGTGGACTTGTTTAATTTATTATTTTTGAAGAAACTACACAAAAATTGGCACGCTGCGTCTGAAAGGGTTAATCTTGTTTTTAGTTATCGAGACAGGGCCGTATTTAAGATCTGTAGATCACTAGGCTAAATCTGTGGTGCGGGCCATACTGGTTTTCTTCTTTTTAGAATTAATAGGTAGTTTATATGTTAGGTAAACTCAATTATTATTTTGATTTACAATATTTTTACAATATTTTTAAATACGGCCCTGTATCGAGATAAAAAAATGAATTGAAGGTCGTGATCTCGACAATCAGAAATGCCAACATTATCAATACTTGCAAAAATATTTATGAAACTCTTATAAATAAATACCTTTGAAAAAGTTATGTTTTTAGTTCCTGAGATTATTAAATTATTATTATTCTAAAAAATAGTCCGATCTATTAATCTATTAATTATTTAATTAATAATTTTTTTAATTAATTAATTAATAAATAATTTAATTAAATCTATTAATTATGTATTCTATTAAGAATCTATTAAGAAACTAAAAACATAACTTTTTTGAATGCCGACATTTCTGGTTGTCGAGATAGTGACCTTTAATTCAATGTGAACGCAATCTATGTTTGACATATTTTATCTCGGTAAGTAAAGACAAGATCAAGTTCAAACTTGGCAAGATTTTTTTTTATTATGCAAACAATATAACGTAAAAATTTCAAAAACTTCCCATATACTACAACTTCCTTTTTAGCAACCTTAAGGGGGTAGGCCACTCTAGGTGCCTAAAAAATAGGCTTTTTCGGGCAATAAATTTTTTTCCATTATTTCTTCGATTTATTTTGTCGTTTTTCTGAAAAAATTCTAAAAGACACTATTTCTTCGGCTTATAGAGTGGCGGAGCCCCTTAAAATCAAGAAATATTATTTATTATTATTATAATTATTTATAAATTTGTGTTATCAAATACATGACAAGCAACTTTTTGTTATTAATTCGGAATACATTTTTATTTGTAACAACTAACATTTCCAAAAACAAGTAACATTTTATTAGAGCCTATAGCAAACATTTTTGTTACTTGTTAGAAATAAATTTTTTTTGTTTTTTAGAGTGTAATGCTTTTTAATTTTTTAATGTCTGGAGCACATACTGGATAAGATTAGATAACAAAGTCATACAATAACGTAAATATAACATCAATTATTGTAAAATTCACTTGTACTTGAACAGAAACGTTTGATATAATGGAGTCGAAAGACTACAAGTACGAAAAAGTAAAAATAAAAGAAGAAGAGAAAACTGAAAAACTTTCGGTTTCCTATTTTCAACTGGTAATAAAATTGAGAAAAATCAAACGCAGAGATTTAAGTTTTTTTTTTCAGTATAAATTTTCATCAAATGTTGATAAAATTTTGTTGGGGGTGGCTGTTCTGTTTGGTGTCGTGTGTGGTTTTTCCGAAGCGTTTTTCTATGTTGTTGTCGGACGTTACGTTGGAACCGTAGCTAATTTTGGAAACGACCTATTGATCGTTGTGAACGAAACGGAAAAGCTGGAAATGGTGGAAATTTTTGAACATAAAACAAATCAGTTTGCTATTTTTAATGTTCTCGTTTCTATCACAATTTTTTCTGCAACTTACATTTCCACGTGCCTGTTCAATTATGTAGCGATGAAACAGGTTCGTATTTACTTTTTTTCCATGAGCGAATTACAAGAGAGTTGGTTTTAGGTTTTCAAAATTCGGGAGTTGTACTTTTCACAAGTATTATATCAGGATATACCTTGGCACGATCAAATATCGACGGGGGATTTTGCGAGCCGCATTGTCGAGTCAGTAATATAAATATTAAATATTAAAAATATCAGGAGTTCAAAAAGAATAAAATACTATTTTTAAATTTTAATGCTGAGCTCAAATAAAAACTTCAAATATGAAGTTATATTTTGACCTCTTAGCCGTTACCACGAGCCGCCACTGGTACAAATTGCATAAAAAATTAGATAGGTAGATATAAAATGAGATTGTAAGTTTATCATTAAGTACACGCGGGATTGTTTACTTCACAATAGTTTTAATAATTTCTTTTTTTATTTGGCATCCCCTGGCTTAGCAAAAGTTGTATTCAGAAAAACGCAATATTTTCTCTAATAGTCACATGATCGATTTTTTATTTTTAGCGATTTACAAAAGATTCAAGAAGGAATCAACGAGAAAGCTGCACTAGCCTGCATTCAAGCTGCCATCATTGCAACTGCCATTATTCAGTCCTTCCTCATTGGTTGGAAACTGACTCTAGCCTGCTTGATTCTACTGCCCGTCTCATTTTTGACGATCCACTTCATTGGAAAGGTACATAGATTTTTGAACACCCACCCAATCTGAAACATAAATTCTAGCTTTCTACGAAATTGTCCAAAGAGGAAACCGAAGCAAACGGAGAAGCAGGAAAAGTAGCGGACGAAACGTTAACTAACATCAAGACCGTGGTAGCTTTTAACGGCCAAAGAGAAGAAATGAAACGTTACGATAAGCTACTCTTGTTTGCCATGAAGAACAACATCAAGCGATATTTTTTTATTGGTTTAACAACAGGGGTCGCATATTGCTGTGCCCTTTGCGGACAGGCTCTCGGTTTATGGTACGGTGCACGTTTGCTCATCCAAGGACGAGAAGGTGGCGAAGATTCCTACAGTATCGAAGCAATCGTTACGGTATATAATAGCATAATGGTGGCGACTTTTTACATGGGAAGTTTGAGTCCTTTTTTGGCGGCGGTTAATACCGCAAAAGGAGCAGCTTCAAAAATCTTCAGCGTCATTAAAAGCCAACCTATCATCAACAAATCGTACAATACAGGAACAAAATTAAACGAACTCAAGGGAAATATCAGTTTTCAGAATGTGGATTTTAGTTATCCTAGCAGACCTGATGTTCAGGTAATGGAACTTGTTTCCAAAATTGCTCGTTTACTATTTTACTTTTGCAGATTTTAAAAAATTTCAGTTTAGAAATAAAATCGGGAGAGACGGTAGCCTTAGTCGGTAGCTCTGGTTGTGGAAAATCCACTATAATCCAATTGATTCAGCGCTTTTACGATGCAGACCAAGGCCAGGTTTGCCTAGATGGAAACGAAATTAAAAATCTTAATTTGAAAACCGTGCGAGATCATATTGGCATGGTCGGTCAAGAACCTGTGCTATTCGATGGAACTATTGCCGAAAATATAAAATTTGGGCAGTTGAGTGCCACCCAAGCTGATATCGAAGAAGCCGCTAGGAAATCTAATGCTGACTCCTTCATAACTTCATTTCCAGATGGATACGAAACGGTTACTGGGGAACGTGGAACCCAAATGTCTGGAGGTCAAAAACAAAGGATTGCTATAGCCAGGGCTCTCGTACGAAAACCAACGATTTTGTTGTTGGATGAGGCTACATCGGCATTGGACTCCAAAAGCGAATCCATAGTGCAAGCCACTTTAGACGAAGTAACTGAATAAAAAGGAAAGGAAAGTTGTACAAAATGAAATTTTTTAAACCGTTTCAGGTAAGCAAAGGCTGCACTACGATAATCGTTGCTCACCGGTTGTCCACTATTCGGCAAGCAAATCGGATTGTTGTTTTGGATAAGGGGAGGTTGGTCGAGGAAGGTTCTCATGATGAGTTAATGTTGCTCAAAGGGGCTTATCACAATTTGGTCGTAACTCAATTATCGAGTGATGGTGAAGATTATTCCAAAGAATCTGATTATGGTAAGAATTTATTTAAAAATAATGAGAAGGAATCATTTTGAGATTTTAGAAACAACGGAAGAGAAGGAAGAACAACCACAGGAAAATATTATCACGACCAAAGTATGGCGAAGAAGAAGTATTTTTCTTCAATTATTAATACAAATATAATTGCAGGAAGTCCAAATTAAGGAAAGAGTTGATTACAAATTGGCAACCGCCTGGAATATTTTAAAAGCAAATTTGTTTCCACGATGGTGCATAATTATTGCTTTAATTTGTTCAATGAGTCATGTAATTTCCACGATAAGTACCGGTTTAATTATGGGAAAGGGTTTATCCGTAAGTTTTCGTAATAAAATATAATTACGTACGAGTACGTAATATTAATGACTTTGTTCGTTGTATTGATGAACACATTTTTACTATTTCATGTTTTTCGTTTTAAGATATTGGCTGCTACCGATGCCGATTACGTGATCAGTCATGTGAACCTATACTCGGGCATCGTTGTCGGTTTAGGTATAATTCTTTGTACTTCCAATTTATGTCAGGTACGTGAACTTACTTTAAACAAACATCCGGATGTTACGTTCTGTGTAGTCGTATTTTATAGGCATGCTCGGCGAAAATTTAACCAAGAATTTGAAAAGTTCCATGTTTAAAGTTATGATAAATCAGAATATGGATTGGTTTGATCGTAGCGAGAACGGAGTCGGATCATTGGGTGCTCGACTAGCAGGCGAACCATCCAGCGTACAAATGGTGAATATTACTGAGATATTTATCCAAGAGACTATAGCAGCCTCGCACATTTTTTTTAGGCTGTAAGTGTATACTCAGCAACCTTTATCAACGTTATATTTGCGGGAATCTTTTTATTTTCCGTCGGAATATATCTCTCTTGGAAGTTTCTCATGTGTGGTTTATGTTTGATTCCACTTATGACTCTCCTGCTGTACTTGGAAAATAAACTCTTGGTGGAAGAAGCCAGAAAAAGCATGGAAGTTATGGAACAATCGGCCAAGGTTAGTGTAGATCCATATTAGTTTATTTAAAATCCATAATAATTTTTGCAGTTAGCCGTGGAAGCTATCAGCAACATTCGCACTGTCGCATCGCTGGCTATCGAAAAAGCCTTTCACGATTTATTTGTGATGAAACTGAAGAGGTACAGAAGCGCAACTGTTCGAAACTTTCACATCAAAGGTATCGTTCTCGGTCTCTCCAGATGTTCAGCTTCACTTTCATATATTATAATGATGTACTATGGAGCATACCTACTTAAAACGAATGCAGAAACGAATGCAGCTACTATTATTGGGTAAGTGGAATTTCCTTGAACATTATCTGATAATTTTTGGAATATTTTTAGTATGACCGAAATGTTTATTGGTTTCATATGGTACATCAACAATTGCGTGATTTACTTTACCAATTTAACGAAAGGATACGTTGCCTGCAATCAGATACACGAGCTGATTAAGGAGACGCCAGAAATGAAAGTTCTTCTCAAAACTCAAGTCAAAACTGCATTGGTGATTATTTTATCAAATTTTGCGTTACCACACCAAAACAACTATTTGTAGGTGAACGAAGATATACACTATAGCAAAACATTCTTCTCGTATCCGACTCGTCCGGATAAAAAAATACTCGACGGATTCGATTTGGACGTAATGAAAGGAAAAACGGTAGCACTGGTAGGTCCTAGTGGATGTGGAAAGTCTACGGTGATTCAGTTATTGGAACGGTTTTACGATCCAGACTCAGGCCGAATAACATTTGGGGATAAGGATATTTATGAGACTGACTTGGATACTCATCGGTTCCGTTTAGGAATCGTAATGCAAGAACCTAATTTATTTAGCAGGACAATCGCCGAAAATATTGCATACGGAAACCTTGGTGTAGAAAGTTCCCAATCTGCAATCATAGAAGCAGCTCAAAAGGCAAATATTCACAACTTCATCATAAGTTTGCCATTGGTAGGTTAGCAGAAATTTATGGTTGGTGTTTAATTAAGAAGTTTTTAAGGGCTACGATACCGTACTTGGGGAAAAAGGAACGCAGCTCTCTGGCGGCCAAAAACAAAGAATTGCAATTGCCAGAGCTCTGGTGCGAAATCCAGAGGTGTTGCTTCTCGACGAAGCTACTTCCGCTCTTGACGCTGAAAGCGAAAAAGTAAGAAATATTCTAGTTGTTCGGGAAAATTCCTAAATCAGATTATTTTAGATCGTCCAAGAAGCTCTGAATAAATCAAAAGAAGGTAGAACGTGCATGGTGATTGCTCATAGACTGGAAACAATTGTAGATTCGCATCTAATTGTAGTACTTAATAAAGGTAAGGTTGCCGAAAAAGGAACTCACCAGGAATTGATGAACCTACGAGGTTTGTACTGGAATTTATATAATTTACAACAATCATGACGTTTACAAAATACATAATTTAAGTACAAAAATCTCACAACAAAATTTAATTTGTTACTACTCTACTTAAGTTCTTTTGCTGTACTTAGCTGTTGTAAAATTTTAATCTGTACTATAATACTGTAAATAAATTTCATTGAATATTGATGTAGAAAGTAAAAATTCCTGACTCTGAATCCCTCAAATTTTATATAAAACTAGCCAATAAAAATCGGCCTAACGGCGAGATCGTACCGAACCGAGCCAGCGAAACACTTTAACCACTTTATTATTATATTTAAACATTAAAAGTGTCGATAATAAATCAAATAATTTAAAAGATTTAAATTTAACATAAATTAAACGGCCGATTTTTTGGCTATCTTTGCGAGGCACGAGGCCTGCGGCCTCGTTAGGTTTGGTCCTGGTTATAGTTTGGTAGCAGTGGCCAGAGAAGGGAAGGGGAGGGGGGAATGAAGGTGATGGGAGAGGCGTGGAATATCGGACGATCCGAGTGTTTCGATTTGTACTTTTTTGCAGGCGTAGGCGAAGTAAAAGATGGCTTTTTTGAATCTGTGAGGATGGGCAAAAGTAATTAATTCATTATTTTCACCAACTTAAAACGTTCGAGGCGAAAAATATAGTTCAAAGGTCAAAAAATTCAAACTTTTTTTTAACAAATGAAAAGCCACCGTTACGACGATTTCAAAACTTAAAAAAAAATCTAAATCCGACGCCAAATAACGGCTTTGCAACCGCATTTAGCAAAACCCTGTCGACCCTCGTAGAAGGGTTTGGGGGTGACTTTTTCAACTTTTTCGATTTTTCTGGGCGGTTGTGCACCAAACCCCACCTTCTGCCAACATTTCAGCTTTCCACGAAGTCCAGAAGGAGTCAAACATTTTTCACCTATTTATGATGAATCAGTGAAGTCAAGCAGCTTTATATATATCATAAAAATATATATGACTATAACTAATTGATTCTAGTTTAATTGTATGTAGTAATTAATAAAGTCGTTGCCAGTCAAAAACGGGGCGACAAATTTGAAAAATGTATAGACACAAAATTGAAGACAATGAAATTTTTAACAAAAATGTATATGCGAAAAAACGGTTTCAAGATGTGCAATTTACATTGTTAACATAGGAGGGTTTGAATATTTTTCTTAGCCTCTGTATGTCCTCAGTGCTTTTTAAATTCAAAGTGAAGGTGTCAATCCGGGGGGTCTGGGGGGCATGGAATGCCCTACAGTACATTTTTTACGAAATACCTTGAATTGACGTAGATTCAGAGGAGAAATATTTACCGATGCGGTAATTGGCATAGGGTGCACCGGAGGGCATTCCATGCCCCCCAGACCCCCCGGATTGACACCTACGTTTTATAAATTTTAGGGGCAATTAAGTTTTATTTCTTTTCACCGATTTTCAGATACAGGTAATAATGCATATGGGACATTCCACGCCAAATCGGACACCATTTTGCTTTTGCATATCAGATTAAAATTTTTTTTTTTTAAACTAGTAGAAACTAGCCTCGATAACTTTTTTCGATTTTTTTTTATTTGGTTAATTATTGGCTGAGTTATGAGCATTTCAATTTAAAGTGACGTAATTTTCTAAAAATTTATATCCCTTGAATGGCTCGATAAAAAAAATTTTCAAAAAAATCCCAGATGCAAAAAGAAAATGGTGTCCGATTTGGCTTGAAATGCCCCATGCTATAATAAAAATGCTGCAAGTTGATGTAATTGGTTGGTCTTAAAACTCAGCGTACAATTAAAAAAAAATTTTTGAATTTCAAAAAAATATTTAGTCTGCCCGCCACACTAAACAATCAGATTTAAACATGGCAGTCCGATGTATATAATTATTTTTGAATCACGTAGTGCTATATTTTATGCAGTTAGGTTAGGTTTCCATTGTTGTTTATAACCTGTAACACTTTGACAGTGCCATTTACATTATTTCAAATTGGCAACACGTGTTTTATTGGTTTCTGAAAGCCCGCTATTTTTTAAAAAAGCGGGCCCGTGCCGTCACCGGTCTCTCCTTTAATAATTTTTTTCTTACCTTAGACGCACTCAAAAAAAATTGAAAAAATTCTGAATGCTCATTTTGACTCCTACTTTCATATAAAAAAATTTTAAAAAATAGTGAAACACGTCCATTAATACGGCGATAACCAGTGAAAGCTATCTATTGGCGTAGAAAACTTAAACTAAAAGAAGAAATGCAATTATATTTTGGTATATTATGAAAAAATTGTATTACCAGTTCGAACCATAAAATGTTGTCGCATTTACTTGCTTTTTTCGTTTCGTTTTTAACTGATGCGCTGTTTTCTATTTCAGAGCTTCAACTAGACTACTTGCAAAAACTTAATATGTTTTTCATTTTTAGTTAAATATCAAAATTAAAAAGTGGTTAAAACTTGTTCATAATTACTTCTATAAATCAAATTTAATCAAAAACATTGGTATTGGTAATGGTTATTTAATGGCATTTTACAAATGCATGTAAATGATAAATATAATTAAAGAAATATCTAAATATATAAATCTTAACTTGTGAAAAAATAAAGAATAAAGCTTCAAATAACTTAAATAAGTTATTTTGTTTTGTTATACCAATGAATAAAATTACAACGGTAATGGGTGCGGTCGCTGTCTACGTAAAAACGTCGCTAGTCATAATGAGACGGGGTACCACATTTCACGAAAAGCGGATGGATTTTCTCGATTAAATATTACACTGACGCTAATATTGAATATAAACTTTCTTATTGAAAATTTAACGAGCTTCAATTTTTATATAAACTATTTTTTTGTAAAGTTTATAATTTTGGAAATATTATTGAAAAGCCATAAATTGTGACTTAAAATCCTAGATGCCGGACACTTCCGAATCTCGGAAGGATAGCTACTTTTTTTTGGTTCAACGGTGACCTAAGACGAAACTTTCTGCCAAGTTTCAAAACTTTATTACTTTATTTATAATAATCCATTTAGCGTGTCAAAGATTTTTGGGAATCCCCCAAAAGTTACCAGGGGCCACCACGTACAGGTGCGAGTAGGATTTTGGTCGCCTATTTTTTTTAGACCCTTCGCCAATAGCTTGGGCCGGCCCTGTTGGCGATCACATATTATATTGAGTCAAAATTGATTTTTTCTTATTAAAATGATGAGAAGTAAAATCAGCCAAATCTACAGAAAGACATTTTCCTCTAAGAATGGTGCGGGGTTCTTAATACCGCTGAATTATAATAATCTGACCTTAGAAACAACAATATTTTATGTTTCCCCACAAGTAAAGATTTATATATTTAGACATTTCTTTAATTATATTTATCATTTACATGCAATATGTAAAGTGCCATTAAGCAACCATTACCAATACCAGGGTTATTGATTAAATTTGAATTACAAGAGTAATTACGAACAAGTTAATAACCACTTCTTAATTTTGATATCAAGCTATAAATGAAAAACATAAGGTTTTTGCAAGTAGTCTGTTTGAAGCCGTTAGATCTTATGATATAAACATGGGAGCAGCATCAAATAAAAAAGAGAAGAAAAAAACAAATAAATGCGAAAACATTTCGTGGTTCGAACTGGTAATACAATTTTTTCATAATATACCGAAATATAATTCTGCATTTTTTCTTTTAGTTTAAGTTTTCTACGCCAATAGATAGGCTTTTACTGGTTATCGCCGTATTATTATCTTCATTTGGTGGCCTGGTTGAGACATCATTCCAATTAGCACGTGCAAAATTCATCGAAGCAATTACCGGTTTTGAAAGCGAATTATCCCAATTTTTAAACGAAACAACAAAAAGTAAAATGGAAAATGTTTATGAAAATATGGAAAATGAATCTGCAATTTGGCTTGCTTCAGTTGCATTGATCCTTTTCATTTGCACTTACGCTTCTACAACTCTCTTTAACTACACAGCCATGAAGCAGGTAAGTAGTCCTTTACCAAACTAGTAATTTTAATAAATGAAATTCCAAACTGGAAATTCCAGATGCTCAAAATTCGAGAATTATATTTTTTTCGAGTTTTGAACCAAGACATACCTTGGCATGATCGATGTTCCACGAGCGATTTTACAAGCCGAATTGCTGAGTAAGTAGTTAATGAAAAATCAATTCCACACAATTTGATTAATCGAAATTTTGATTTGCGGATTAATTTAAGTTAATCCGCAAATCAAAATTTATTTGGTTACCAAAAATTAATTAATTTATCACGGAGAGGGGTCTGCCTTTAAACAAAATTCTATATCATCGCCTGTACCCAGAGATAGACTTACAGACTTATAGCCCTTCTTGAGAATATCTGAAAAAATTCAATATATTTTTATTATATAAATCCAGTGGCGGAACTACCAGGGTGAGGTGCGTGCGACGCACTCGGGCCCCCGGCTAAAAGGGTCCCCAGTTGTACTGTTTAATTTTTTTAATTAATTAATTTAAGTTTTAATATTTTAGAAAATCTTAGGATAGCCAATAGCCAAGGAAATCTAAGAAAATTGAAAAGGGAAATAAAAGAATTAATCTATGAATTTTCCCAAGATTTCCTTGGAAAGAACAGATATTCTAAAGTTTCACTAAGATTCTTTCATAGGATTTTTTGAGGTATCCTAACATCGTATATCGCGATTTTCCCTTCGGTTTTTCAGTTAGCACAAAACTAAGAGGAAATCGCCAGAAAAAATTGTGTGTATTAGTAAAGGAAAATCTGAAGAAATTCTGGAAAATTCCAAGACATCTCAAGAAACAGATTCTTAGAAAATTTGTAGAAATATTGAAAATCTCAAGAAATCCAATTTCATGAAAAAATTCAGAAATTTTTAGTAAATAGAAAATCGAGAGAAATGCAGAAAACTATAGAAAATCTTGGGATATTCTAGAAAATGGAAAATTCTAAGTGTATCCTAAGATATCTCGAAAAATCTAGAAAATTTTAAAAACAATGAAATCTAACAAACTGGAAAAATCAAAAAGGAATAGTCTATAGTAATCTAGATTTCCCCAAATTTCTGCTGATTTTCCTTTAGCTTTGCATAGACAATTTCTAAATCATTTTCCCGGAATCCGGAAAAATTTTAGGAAATCCGAGAAAATCTCATTACTTTTACAATCTTAGGAAATGTAGAAAATTAAAAAATTAGAAAATTCTAGAAAATCTAGAAAATTTTGGAAAAATCTAAAAAAATTTCAGGATTTTAGGAAATCTTGCCAAAAGGGAATTATAGAAAATTCTAGGATGTTTTAGGAGTCAGCAATATTAATATAAATATTAAATATGAAAAATAGCAAAAATTTATACTGGCAATTAGTTATGAATTGAATCAAGTTAAGATGATCCATCCCTGGTTTAGCAAAATTTGTATTCTTAATTTTTATCTGATTTACCATCATCTTTTTTTAGAGATTTACAAAAGATTCACGAAGGTATAAACGATAAAGCCGCACTAGCATGCAATCAAACTGCCATCATTGTAACTATCATCATTCAGGCCTTGGTCATTGGTTGGAAACTGGCTTTAGCTTGTTTGGTTCTACTGCCTATATCAATTTTGACGATCCGCTTCATTGGAAAGGTACACAGATTTTAAAATAGCCACCTAATCTGAAACATAAATTGTAGCTTTCCACAAAATTGTCCAAAGAGGAAACGGAAGCAAACGGAGAAGCAGGAAAAGTAGCGGACGAGACGTTGACTTACATCAAGACCGTGGTAGCTTTCAACGGACAAAGTGAAGAAATAAAACGTTACGATAAACTGCTTTTGTTTGCCATGAAGAACAACATCAAGCGATATTTTTTTAACGGTTTAACTACAGGGGTCGCATATTTCTCTGCATTTTTCGGAATGGCTGTCGGTCTATGGTATGGTGCACGATTGCTCATCCAAGGACGAAAAGGTGCTGGAGATATTTACACTATTCAAAAAATTGTTACGATATATAATAGCATAATGATGGCGACTTTTTACATGGGAAGTTTGAGTCCATTTTACGCAGAGGTTAATACCGCGAAAGGAGCAGCTTCAAAAATCTTCAGCGTTATTAAAAGCCAACCGTTCATCAACAAATCGTACAATTCAGGAACAAAATTAAACGAACTCAAGGGAAATATCAGTTTTAAGAATGTGGCTTTTAGTTATCCTAGCAGACCTGAAGTCCAGGTAACGGCACTGTTTCCAAAATCGCTCGTTTACTATTTCAATTTTGCAGATTTTAAAAAATTTCAATTTAGAAATCAGTTCGGGAGAGACAGTAGCTTTTGTCGGTGGCTCTGGTTGTGGAAAATCCACTATAATCCAATTGATTCAACGCTTTTACGATCCAGATCATGGCCAGGTTTGCCTAGATGGAATAGAAATTAAAAGCCTGAATTTGAAAACCGTACGAGATCATATTGCCATCGTGGGTCAAGAACCTGTGTTATTCGATGGAACTATTGCCGAAAATATCAAATTTGGACAATTAAGTGCAACGCAAGCTGATATCGAGGAAGCCGCTAGAAAATCAAATGCTGACTCGTTCATAACTTCATTTCCAGATGGATACCAAACGGTTACTGGGGAACGTGGTACCCGAATGTCTGGAGGTCAAAAACAAAGAATTGCTATAGCGAGGGCTCTGGTACGAAAACCAACAATTTTGTTGTTGGATGAGGCTACATCGGCATTGGATTCCAAAAGCGAATCCATAGTGCAAGCCACTTTAGACGAAGTAACTGAATAAAAAGGAAAGGAAAATTGTACAAATTAAATTTTTTGTAAAATTTCAGGTAAGCAAAGGTTGCACTACAATAATCGTGGCTCACCGGTTGTCCACTATTCGGCAAGCAAATCGGATTGTTGTTTTGGAAAATGGCAGGGTAGCCGAAGAAGGTTCTCATGATGAGTTAATGCTGCTCAAAGGGGCTTATCACAATTTGGTTGTAACCCAATTATCGAGTGAAGGTGAAGATTGTTTTAAAGAATCTGACCATGGTAAGAATTTATTCAAAGTTAATTAGTGAGAACTATTTTGAGATTTCAGAAACAACAGAGACAAAGGAAGAACACCCACAAGAAAATATTATCACGACCAAAGTATGGCAAATAGGAATTACTTTTTGGCGGTTATTAACACAAATATAATTGCAGGAAGTCCAAACTAAGAAAACAGTTGATTACAAATTCGCAACCGCCTGGAATATTTTAAAAACAAATTTGTTTCCTCGATGGTGCATAATTATTGCAATAATTTGTTCAATTGGTCACGTAATTACCACAACAAGCATCAGTTTATGTATAGCAAATGGTTTATCCGTAAGTTCATCTTATTTATGCATGCAATTACCAAGAGGTAGAACCAGTACGTAACATCAATGACTTTGTTCATTATATTGACGAACGTATTCTTATTATTAGGCACTAGGTGATTTGGTCCCCGGGACCCTCAGAGTACTAACAGTGTGCGTTTTTGTTTGTTGAAGGTCTATCAGGGGGATCTCGAGAAGTTGATAACTGAATAACTCGTGAAGGAAGAGCAAATAGTGCACTGGAGGGCATTCCATGCCCCCCAGACCCCCCGGATTATTCCCACGTTTAGCATTTTTAAAAGTTTCTGTTACCATAGCATACGCTGGGGTCATAAAACATTTTAACATTTAAAGTAAAAAACTGGGTTTTTTAAAAATATGGGGATTTACAAAAAAAGTGCACGTACAGCTAATACAATACGTTTGTAGTATTTTTTTCGTGCTAGCCGTGGTAATTTTGGAAACCACTGGATTAGATAATAGGCGAAAGGTCACAGGTCCGGGCTTACGAAAATTAGATCACACTTTTGAAATAACCATAATTATTTCCTGGTTCCTGTTAACTGTGTTTTACTATTCCATGTTTTTCTTTTTAAGATATTGGCAGCTGCCGATTCCGATTACGTAATTAGTCAAGTGAACTTGTATTCGGCCATTATTGTCGGTTTAGGTATAGCTCTTTCTACATCCAATTTATGTCAGGTACATCACACTTATTTTAAACAACTGTTACGTTCTGTGTAGTCTTATTTTATAGGCATGGCCGGCGAAAATTTAACTAAGAATTTGAAAAGTTCCATGTTTAAAGTTATGATAAATCAGAATATGGAATGGTTTGATCGTAGAGAGAACGGAGTCGGATCATTAGGTGCTCGACTAGCAGGCGAACCATCCAGCGTACAAATGGTGAACCTTTAAATCAATATTGCTGAGATATTTATTCAAGAGACTATAACAGCCTCGCACGCTTCCAAAAGTCTATTTCACATTGAATTTTTCTTTTCAGGCCATAAGTATATACTCGGCAACCTTCATCAACGTTATAACTGCGGGAATCTTTTTATTTGCCGTCGGCATCTATCTCTCTTGGAAGTTGCTTATATGTGCTTTATGTTTCATTCCACTCTTGATCCTTCTGTTGTGGTTGGAAAATAAACTCTTGGTTGAAGAAAACAGAAAAGGCATGGAGGTTATGGAACAATCGGCCAAGGTTTGTGTAGATCCATAAAGGCTTTTCTATGAACCACAATAATTTGCAGTTAGCCGTGGAAGCTATAAACAACATTCGCACTGTCGCTTCGCTGGCGATCGAAAAAGAGTTTCACGATCTATTTATGTTGAAGCTGAAGTCGTACCAAAGCGCAACTGTGCGAAACTTTCACATCAAAGGTATCGTCTACGGTCTCTCCAAATGTACATATCCACTTACTTATATAATAACGATGTACTATGGAGCATACCTGATTAAAAATAGAGAAACGAATGCAGCTACAGTTATTGGGTAAGTGGAATTTACTTGAACATAATCTGATAATATTGGGAAAATTTGTAGTATGACCGATATATTTATAAATTTCATATGGTACATTAACAATTGTTTGATTAACTTTACCAATATAACTAAAGGTTTCGTTGCCTGCAATCAGATACACGAGCTGATTAACCAGAACCCAGAAAAGAAAGTTCTTCTCAAAACCCAAGTCAAAACAGCATCATTGGTGATTTATCTAATTTTGCGTTACCACACCAAAACAACTTTTTGTAGGTGAACGGAGATATATTCTATAGAGATCTATCCTTTTCGTATCCGACTCGTCCGGATAAAAAAATCCTGGAGGAATTCGATTTGGACGTAATGAAAGGAAAAACGGTAGCACTGGTAGGTCCTAGTGGATGTGGGAAATCCACGATAATTCAGTTATTGGAACGGTTTTACGATCCAGACTCCGGCCGAATAACATATGGGAATAAGGATATTTATGAGACTGACTTGGATACTCATCGGTTCCGTTTAGGAATCGTAATGCAAGAACCTAATTTATTTAGCAGGACAATCGGCGAAAATATTGCTTACGGAAACCTTGCTGTAGAAAACTCCCACTCGGCAATCATAGAAGCCGCTCAAAAGGCAAACATTCACAACTTCATCGCAAGTTTGCCATTGGTAAGTTAGCAGAATTTATGGTTGTTGTTTAATTAAGAGGGATTTAAGGGTTACGACACTGTGCTTGGAGAAAAGGGAACTCAACTCTCTGGTGGCCAAAAGCAAAGAATTGCGATTGCCAGAGCACTGGTGCGGAATCCAGAGGTATTGCTTCTCGACGAAGCTACTTCCGCTCTTGACGCTGAGAGCGAAAAGGTAAAAACTATTCTAGTTGTTGGGAAAAATTTCCAAATGAGATTATTTTAGATTGTCCAAGAAGCTTTGAATCAATCAAAAGAAGGGAGAACTTGCATTACGATTGCTCATAGACTGAAAACGATTGTTGATTCGCATCTAATTGTTGTACTTAATAAAGGTAAAGTTGCCGAAAAAGGAACTCACCAGGAATTGATGAACCTACGGGGTCTGTACTGGAAATTGTACAATTTACAACAACAATCATGACGTTTATAAAATTCAAAATTGAAGTACAAAAATCTCACAACAAAATTTAATTTGTTACTACTCTACTTAAGTTCTTTTACTGTACTGAGCTGTTGTAAAATCTTAACCTGTAGTGTAATACTGTAAATAAATTTTATTCGATATTGATGCAGAAAGGAAAAATCGGAAAAAGAAGCAAGTTTTGTTAAGCATAGCTGGAAAGCCCGTCCACGGACGGGCATCTAGACGGTGGATCTCCTTTTTAGCGGTATTAATTCTAGTTTGTCGCACAGTAATACCTTGTTCACAGTTTCCGTACATCAAATAGGACAACGAATGGAATAAACATGAACCATCTTCTGGCATTCGAACATTTGGAAGTTTCTAAAGTTTTCAAGTTATTTTCCATGAAGGCTGAATACCTACCGTATATCCATTGATCCGTTTATCCGCTTATACACTTCTCCGATTATCCGGTTATCCATTAAGACGTTGATACCTCTTCAATTTTGTATCGTACATTTTATTCGTCTTCGGCTATAATATATAATTTCCTATGTTCAGTTAACTCATTCAGTTATGATTACTATAATATGATTACTATATTTTAATTGTTTTTTTTTATAACGTAATTATGCATTATTTTCTTTTGGAAATATTTTTAGTCCTAACTTTACTTTAATATAATTTTTTGGTTGTTAAAGAAAAAATCGAAGCAATGTTTAGTCGATCATAGCCGTCGATACTAGTCGTAATTCATAAAAAGCCGTTGAGAAAACCGCTGGTAAAATTTGATGTACAACAAGTGAAGGGAAATTTGAGAAAATCCAAGGAAATATTAGGCAATCTTAGGAAATCCAAGGAAATATTAAGCAATCTTAGAAAATCTAAGGAAATCTTAGGCAATCTAAGGAAATTCAAGGATATCTTAGAAATTACAGATAATCTTGCCCTTTCAATTTTTTCGAAAGAAAATCATGAGATAATCCAAAGGAAAATTCCAAGGAAATTTTAGGAAATTTTATGTACAAGTGAAGGTAAATTTGAGAAAATCTAAGGAAGTCTTAGGCAATCTAAGAAATCTAAGGAAATTCAAGGATAACTTAGAAATTACAGATAATCTTGCTTTTGAATTTTTTGGAAAGAAAATCATGAGACAATTCAAAGGAAAACCGAAGGAAATTTTAGGAAATTTGAGAAAATCTAAGGAAATCCAAGGATATCTTAAAAATTACAGATAATCTAGCATTTTCAACTTTTTCGAAAGGAAATCCAAAATAAAACTCAAGGAAATTTTAGAAAATCTGTGGAAACTAGAGAAATCCAAGAAAATGTCCTGAAAGGAAAACTTTATTAATGTCAATGGTCAATATAATATTAATACTATATTATATTAAATTATATTATATTATATTATATTATATTATATTATATTATATTGTGTTAAGAATTTAATAGGTAGATCGCGAAAATTTTTTAAAGAACATAGTCGATCGTATATAAAATGAAGTTGGCCACCCCTGGGTATATTCAATGTATCACTAAGCTGGACAGGGTTGAAATTGCAAGTAAACGTTAGAATATAATAATTAATATTATTTGTAATTATTCCGAATTTTTTAGTTTATTATTAGGTACTGTAAAAGTTTAAATTTTTTTACTTGTTTGTTCATGTCAAATAAATTGATACTGTTTTGTATTGTTGAGCTACACAGAGAAAAAATTGAAGTAATTTTTACTTCAATTGAAGTTCAAATCAGCCTCAACAATTTTAAAGTATTTTTTACTAAATTTCAAGTAAATTTTACTAAATTTGATATAAAATTTACGCTAATTGATGTAATACATATTTACTTTAAAAGTATTGCGAGGATTGTTTTTTTTGTGTGTGTTTTGTTTCATTGACAAACACATACAGTGGCTAACGAAAATATTCGAAACCTTCTATGTTAACAATGTAAATTGCACATTTTGAAACCGTTTTTTGACATATAAAAATTGCTTTTACAGCAAATGTTTATAGACACTTTTTGTTAAAAATTTTATTGTCTTCAAATTTGCACCTATACATTTTTCAATTTCGTCGTCCCGTTTTTGACTGGCAGCGACCTTAAGCAGGACTCTGTAAAACACAAAAAATATCGTCATCTATATCTCGGAAACGGTGAGTCGAAATAGAAAAATGCTTAAGAACAAAAATGTAGATAATCACTTTTTCAAAGAAAAATGCCTATTCATTTTTTTATTTCGTCGCACCGCTTCCGAGATATACAGTTTATGACAATATTTTTTGTGTTTTACTTTCACAGAGAGACAAAATTGAAAAATTTATACATAGATTTAAAATTACAGACAATGAAATTTTTAACAAAAAATATCTAAAAATATTTGCTGTAAAAGCAATTTTTATATGTCAAAAAACGGTTTCAAAATGTGCAATTTACATTGTTAATATAGGAAGGTTCGAATATTTTCGTTACTTCTCTATGTCCTCAGTGCTTTTTAAATTCAAAATTTAAATTCAAATGACTTAGATTCAGATGAGAAATATTTACCAATGAGGTATTTGGCATAAGGTGCACTGGAGGGCATTCCATGCCCCCCAGACCCCCCGGATTGACACCTACATTTTGAAAATTTAAGAGGCAATTAAGTACATAGTAATTGTTTATTTGTTTATTTCGTTGCACCGATTTTGAAATACAGGTAATAATATTTTTTGTATTTTGGGCTTCTGCCAGTCAAAAAGGGGGCGACAAAATTAAGAAATGTATATTGTCGTGTTACCAAATTGTTTTTTTGTTTAGGATTTTTGAAAAACTTTGATATTTGAGATACTATGTATTAAAGTATAATTTGTTTTAAAATTTGATTTTTATTTGGTAATTTTGAATTTGAGTAAAATTTGGATTTTAATTAATTTGATGTTCAAAATTTTGTGGGTCTTTTGGTGCTACCTCTTTTAGAGATACGGGCTTCCAGCCGTGTGCGTGGGGAACACGGACATAATTTTTCAAGTCTTTTGAGATCAATTAATTTTGCTCTAATTTTGGATATTTGAGAAATTTGAGAATTTTAAAATAAAGTTTTGTAATAACTTGAGTAATTATTTTGATTTATTTAATTCTGGAAATTGTCCGAAATTTGGACAGATTGATTTTTGGGAATATTGGATTTGGATGTTAATTAGTTTTGATTCGTTAATCATTAATTGCTGGAATTGGATAATTGGAAATTGGTGAAGTTTAGAGAATTTAAATTGAAAATTTAAATTATAAGGCATCATAAAATTTGTATGAACGTCGAGCACCTGCGGTGATAAGCCATACCGACAATTATATATCTTTCCACTTTTAAATCGAGAAATTTATTTTAAAAGTTCAACTTTATTATAATTTGGAATATTTTCATTGATGATTGTTTATGTTTTGTTGAAGATATTTTGAAAATTAAATTGGCCCCGCAAAGCAAGCAAATTATTGAACTGGCGAACCCTGAGGAAGTTTCTCAACTTCCGCAACATCACAGCGACCCGAGGTAAATTAGGTGAGGTGATTTCTGATCGAAATCATTATAATATATTGTACTGTTAAAGACTGAAGATCTTTAAAAGCCCATACTTACTCTGTTGTACAATGAATGCACAGCTTATCGAAACGAATCTGCAATTTGGCTTGCTTCAATTGCATGATCATTTTCATTTCCATTTACGCTTCTACAACTCTCTTTAACTACACAGCTATGAAGCAGGTAAGTAGTACTTTACCAAACCAGTAATTTTAATAAATGAAATTCCAAACTGGAAATTCCAGATGCTCAAAATTCAAGAATTATATTTTTTTCGAGTTTTGAACCAAGACATACCTTGGCACGATCGATGTTCCACGAGCGATTTTACAAGCCGAATTGCTGAGTAAGTAGTTACTGTGAAATCGAATCAACTCAATTGTATTCTATTCCGATTGGTGGAAATGAAAAGTTTGAAAGAGAGTTGAAGGACAATTTGGTTAATCAAATTTTGTACTTCATCATCAATATCATCTACAATAAAATTCAGAGTTACAGCCATACCCTCAGATGTAAAGCAGAGTAATATACTCCGAGTACCAACAATGTGCGTTTATGTAGGTTGCCCCTTAATATCATAAAATGAAGGTGTAAATCCGGGGGGCCTGGGGGGCGTGGAACGCCCTCCAGTGCATCCTTTGTTAATTATCTCGATGGTAAATATCTCAAAACGTTAATAACTGAATAACCAGTGAAGAAAGCAGTGGAGTTGCAAGATTAGCTAGGGCCTGTAAGCAAATATACAAAACGGGCCCCTAAAAAAATGTATTAATTTTGAATTGAGTATATTATTCAAAAATCTATTTTTTGAGATTTACTACCCTTTATGATCCCGGACAACTAAGCATTGCTTACATTCGCTTATTGATATCACCGCAACTGGAAGAAAGAGCAAATAGCGCACTGGAGGGCATTCGATGCCCCCCAGACCCCCCGGATTATTCCTACATTTAGCGTTTTTAAAAGTTTCTGTTACCATATCATACGCTGGGGTAATAAAACATTTTAGCATTTAAAGTAAAAAACTGGGTTTTTAAAAATATGGGGCATGGAATGCTCTAAAGTGCAATCTAAGATCTTCTAAGATTATTAGTGTAAAAAGTTCCCATGCAGCAATTATAGAAGTCGCTCAAAAGGCAAACATTCATAACTTCATCATTAGTTTGCCACTGGTAGGTTTGCAAAAATTTACTGTTGGTGTTTAATTAAGGGTGTTTTAAGGGTTACGATACTGTGCTTGGAGAGAAAGGAACTCAGCTCTCTGGCGGCCAAAAGCAAAGAATTGCGATTGCTCGAGCGCAAGTGCCGAATCCAGAGGTATTGCTTCTCGACAAAGCTACTTCCGCTCTTGATGCTGAGAGCGAGAAGGTAAGAAATATCTTAGTTGTTCGGAAAGATTTCTAAATCAAATATCATTTTAGATTGTCCAAGAAGCTCTGAATAAATCAAAGGAAGATAGGACGTGCATTGTGATCGCTCATAGACTGGAAACTATTGTAGATTCGAATCTAATCGTAGTACTTGAGAAAGGCAAGGTTGCCGAAAAAGGAACCCACCAGGAATTGATAAACCTACAAGGTCTGTACTGGAATTTGTATAATTTACAGCAACAGTCATGATTATGTATAATTAATTAATTGAAATACAAAATTGTCAAAAACATTTTAGCTATTTACTCAGTCCCTCAAAAAAAAAAACCACATAACTTCCTTGTAATTTTTATAATAATTGGACAGGAATCTCGTTAATCTATTCCAGCGCGTCATTAATTACAACTTTTGGCACGGACAATCGCAACCAAAAATAGAAGGTGCACAACTAGATGCTATAAGTGTCTCAAATCCAAAATTTTAACTTTCTACGACCTACCGTATTTGAGTTATGCGACATACAGACTTCCGTACATACGTACGTACGTACGTACGTACAGACGTCACAACGAAAATATTCAAAATGGATTCAGGGAAGGTCAAAAGGGATATTTCCGTCAAAATCTGGAAATCGAAAAAAATCGGTATCACAATACTTCCTTGTTTTGCTAGGAAGTAAAAATGGAAAATCCCTGAAGTACAGAAATAATGCAATTTCCATACACAAATGTCAATAGGGTTGCATATCTGTTAGTTCATTTTTGTTACTTCTTTAAAGTGGAAATCAAAATAGAAAATCAAACGGGAGGCCTAGATAGAAGTCAATATTGTGTATCTTCAGTTGCACTTCAATAAGCATGTTCGTATGCACTCTAAATTAAATTGTAATTTTAGATAAGATAGTCTACCGTTTATCAAAACGAGTTACATAAACCGTTTATTTCGTAAACGTACTCAACGAGAGCAAGATAAACTTAAATTTAAAAAATGGAAACAGAAAATTATAAATATAAAAAAGTCAACACAACAACGTAACAAAAACTGACTCCTACCCCTACTTTTTAACTATTTGTTAATTTGTTTCAGTGAGAATGCAGAAAAAAAAGTTGCGTCCGTTTCATACTTTGAGTTGGTGAGAACTTTTGAAAATATTATCACTTCATAATCAGAATCTTCAAATTTTAGTACCAATTTTCGACAATTTTCGAAAAACTTTTGCTATTCGTCGCCGTAATCTTTTGTATCGTAAGCGGCGTATTTGAAGTTTTATTTTCCCTAGTTTTTGGAAAATGTGTCGAAGCAATTGCAAATTTCGGAACCGATTTGATGGCAGCGGTAAACGAAATTGAAAAACTGAAAATCGAGAAAATTTTTATGAGCGAAGCCAACGAATTTGCAACTAGGGCTGGAGGTATTGCTCTCATAGTTTTCTTTTCGTTTTACGTTTCCACCTCCCTTTTTAATTATACTGCAATGAGGCAGGTACGTACTAAGAATTAAGCTAACCAAAATTAAGATTAAAATTAAAATTAAAAAAAAAAATTAAAAATGCAAAAATTTATTTTGTTGCAGTCATTCAAAATTCGAGGGCTATATTTTCACCAGGTCATCATGCAGAATATACCATGGCACGACCAATCACCGACCGGAGATTTTGCTAGCCGCATTACCGAGTGAGTCACTAATTCCAGAATAGAAAGTTTGATTAGACTAATATTTAATTATTTATTGTTACTAATTATTCATAAATGTAATTTTTTCATTTGTAACGGCGCCGAAGATTAGATATTATAACAACCTCGTGATTAGTCACAATACTGAATTAAATTAGTTTAATTATCTGTAAACTGTAAACTTAGATTTAAAAAATTTAATTTCTGGCGGCAAAACTTTTTATCTTCATTTATTTATATTTTTAAACTGTAATACCTGTGTATTGCCCTGTGATACCTGTGTATTGCTCTGTAATACCTGTGTATTGCGCAGTAATACCCGAAGAATTTCTATTAGTTACATCAATTTTCGCGTTTTTAGAGATTTACGAAAAATCCAAGAAGGCTTAAACGACAAAGCGTCGATGTCGATCTACCACATTACAGTCATCATCGCTGGAGTAGTGCAATCTCTCATCATGGGCTGGCAGCTCACGTTGGTGTGTTTAGCATCCTTTCCCGTTTCTTTCATAACAATGGCTTGCATCGGAAAGGTAAAAATTTTCTGAATGTAACGACAAATTTTAACAAATAAAACTGTTGTCAGCTTTCCACCAAATTAGCCAAAGACGAATCTGAAGTGTACGGCGAAGCTGGAAAAGTTGCCGACGAAACGTTTACGTATATTAAGACAGTGACGGCGTTCGAAGGGCAACGTGAAGAAACGAAACGATACGATAGGTTTCTCGCGGTTGCCAGGAAGAATAACATCAAAAGGTATTTTTTTGTCGGACTTACTAACGGTGTAACGGTCTTCTTCATGAACGTTGGCATTGCTCTGGCAATTTGGTACGGGGTCACTTTGATAATGGAAGGGAGGAAAGGAAATGGAGATTACAATATAGCTAAATTAGTAACGGTAAGCCATCCAACCCATTTTAGTTCAGACTCATAAGCATTTGGAATTGCAGATCTATAACAGCATCATCATGTCGACCTCTAACGTGGGGGCAATAACTCCGTTTTTGGAGACTTTCAATTCTGCAAAGGGAGCTGCCGCTAAAATATTTAGTATCATAAAAGAGGAGCCTGTTATTTCCAAATCATACGAAACTGGAACTAAAATTGATAACCTGAAAGGAAACATAGAGTTTCGAACGGTTGATTTCAGTTACCCTGCTCGGAAGCAGGTTCAAATTTTGAAAAACTTTAGTCTAAAGATAGCAGCGGGCGAGACGGTTGCATTGGTGGGCAGCTCTGGTTGCGGAAAATCGACGATAATTCAATTGGTGCAACGATTTTATGATGCCGATCAGGGCCATGTAAGTTTCCAAGTTGGCCTCCAAACATTGCAGAGAACTTTTTAATTTTAGATTTACATTGACGGGATCGAAATTGGCAATTTAAATTTGAGCAGTTTGAGGAATCGAATTGGACTGGTGAGTCAGGAGCCTGTATTGTTTGATGGAACTATTGAAGAAAACATTCGGTTGGGAAATTTAAGTGCAACGCAAACTGATGTGGTAGAAGCCGCAAAAAAGTCAAATGCGCATTTCTTTATCCTTTCGTTTCCCAACGGATATCAGACGGTGATTGGAGAGCGAGGCACCCAATTATCTGGAGGTCAGAAGCAAAGAATTGTAATTGCAAGAGCGTTGGTGCGAAAACCTGCCATTTTATTATTGGATGAAGCTACCTCAGCATTAGATTCCAATAGCGAAGCTATAGTGCAAGCGACCCTGGATAAAGTATTGGAAATGTAGATGTAGAAAAGAAATAGCGTTAATTTTGCCGATTTTAGGTTGGTAAGGACTGTACGACCGTAATCGTAGCTCACAGGTTGTCAACTGTACGAAAAGCGGATCGAATCATAGTTTTGGAGAATGGAACTATCATGGAAGATGGCTCCCACGATGCCTTGATGGTAACCAAAGGGGCTTATTACAATTTGGTAGTTGCTCAATTATCCAGTGAACATCAGGAGGATAGTTCTCAAGGTGCTGAAGTAGATTCTTTTCTTTCAGAGGATAACTCCAAAATTCATAGTACTAATCTGAGTAAGGTGAGAGTTTTAACGATATAACGTACAGGAACAAAGGATCATTCCTATTTTTATATTCAGGTAAAAAAGGATGGCAAAAAAGTTGTCCATTTTACGACTGTTTGGAAAATTTTTATGTCCAATTTACTTCCCAAGTGGTGTGTCGTCGTTGGAGTTATCTCTTCGGTGATTTTTAGTATTGCATTGTTCTTCTGCATGATTCTGCTTGGAAAAAGCTTGGCTGTAAGTAAGCGTTTCTCCAAACCTGTGACTAACTTTCAATTTCGTTTTTCTTAGATCTAATACCTTTATTTTTAGATTATGTCCGGATCAGCTGAAAAATACGTCATAAGCCAAGTCAGCATGTACGCGGTTCAATTTATTGTAATCGGAATCGTCCTTGGAGTTTCCTCCATCGTTCAGGTAAAAACCAACCGAAGTAAATCAATTTATCCTTTCTTTTAGGCTTATTTCATAGGCATAGCGGGAGAAAATTTGACCTTGAGTTTAAGAAGCTCCATGTTTAAAACCATAATTCATCAAGAGATTGGATGGTTCGATAGAACGGAAAATGGAGTAGGATCGTTGGGTGCTCGACTGGCAGGAGAACCATCAAACGTGCAAAACGTAAGATTTCCAGAACTATGAGAAGGATTCAGCTTAACAAACACTTTAGGCAATTGGTCTGTGCACCGGTCCTTTCCTGAACGTCATCACCATGACGCTTCTATTGCTTGGTGTGGGATTTTACATGTCCTGGAAGATTCTATTGGGATTTTTTGGATTTTTACCTCTCTTGGTCGTCATGCTGTACCTGGAACAAAAGGTTTTGGTGCGAGAGAACTTGAAGAGTATGGAAGTGTTGGAACAGTCTACGAAGGTAAGATCTGCATGATATCTTCAGCAAAATAAATATTTTATTATAGCTCGCCGTGGAAGCCATAAGTAATATTCGGACTGTCGCATCGTTGGCCATCGAAAAAAACTTCCACGTTCGCTACATGATGAAATTGGAAAGTTACAGACGTCTGACGATCCGAAACATTCACATGCAAGGAATTGTGTACGGCCTTTCGAAGGGTTCGCTATCTCTTTCTTACATTATTACGATTTTTTACGGTGCCTACCTGATCAAAAATAAAGAAACCGATGCTGCAACTGTGATAGGGTGAGAATACACTTAGCAATTAGTTCTACCTGGCGCCCAAAATATTTTATTGCTGTTTTAGCTTGACAGAAGTTTTTGCAACAACAATAGGCAACTTAACGTACACTTTAGTCTTCTTATCGAATTTAACTAAAGGATTTGTGGCTTGCAATCTAATATACGAACTGCTGAACCGCATACCAAAAATTAAAAATGTTGCCAGATCGGCAGGCGAAGGATCGAAGATCGAAGGAGACGTCGAGTACAAGTCGGTTTCGTTTTCGTATCCCACTCGACCGGATGTTAAAATTTTTGAAGATTTAAATTTAGTAGTTTTGAAAGGAACCACTGTGGCTTTGGTTGGTCCTAGTGGATGTGGAAAGTCGACCATTGCTCAATTATTGCTACGGTTCTATGATTCCAACTCCGGTCAGGTTACTTTTGGGAAGGAAGACATCACCGAGGTAAATTTGGGCTTACTAAGGTTACGTTTGGGAATCGTTATGCAAGAACCCAATTTGTTCAGTAGAACCATTGGAGAAAATATTGCTTACGGCAACCTTGGAAGCGAGGTTTCGACAGCAGAAATTATCGAAGCCGCCAAGAAGGCAAACATTCATAGTTTTATATCGAGCTTACCTTTGGTAGGTATGCAAAGAAGACCCCAGTCCAAAAGATTGATCAGTTCTTTTAGGGTTACGATACTTCTCTTGGGGAAAAAGGCACTCAGTTGTCTGGTGGTCAAAAGCAAAGAATAGCAATTGCACGCGCGTTGGTACGAAATCCGGAGGTTCTCCTTCTTGATGAAGCCACATCTGCGCTGGATGCAAACAGCGAAAAAGTAAGTTGAGGAAGTTGTTTGCTTTGGTTTTATTGGCGTTTACTTTTTAGATTGTACAGGAAGCTCTGGATAACTCAAGAGAAGAACGAACGTGCATAATTATCGCTCACCGATTGAAAACCATCGAAGACGCTGACGTCATCGCCGTGATAAATGAAGGAAAGATCTCCGAAAGGGGAACTCACCAAGAGCTGATGAGTATGAAGGGTCTGTATTGGAAGCTATACAACTTGCAACTTCAATCCTGAATGAGAACCTTTCCAGTAGGTACTTAGCTATAAGAATATTAACTTAATAAAAACTGATTTGATGAGAAAGGTTATTCCATTGCTACCGGCTAATATCCTTTGTTTCCAAAGACCTACCCAAACCTGCTGAGACTGAGAGAGTCTCAGTATTATAGAAATCTAAGACTCGGATGATTCTAGAGCTGACAAAATATCAAGGTCATTAGGAGAAGTTCTCACAATGGAGAAGATTGATGTAAATATGGGATGGAGGACATCATTCGCAGTCTCCAGCTCTGGTCAAAAAACAACAACCGAATTTGATGATTTGTTTTCCTTTATTTAAGTTCCAATTACAGAATTCAATACATTTAATCATTATAGCTACTTATAGTTTTGTAGACTGTAGAGGTTGTAGTACAGACCCTTATTGTTGAGCAGCTCAGTATGAGTGCCGATTTCCGTTACTCTTCCGTGATTTATGACGCAAATTACGTCGGCGTCTTGAATGGTTTTCAGTCTGTGAGCAATGGATATACACGTCCGTCCAAATTTAGCGTTATCCAATGCTTCTTGAACGACTTGTTCACTTTCCGAGTCCAATGCGGATGTAGCTTCGTCCAAAAGCAACACTTTCGGGTTCCGTATCAAAGCTCTTGCGATGGCAATTCTTTGCTTCTGGCCACCGGAAAGTTGAGTTCCCTTTTCACCTAATTTTGTGTCGTAGCCCTAAAACATTTAGGTGAGAAGACAAAATGATACCACAATTTTATTTACCAACGGAAGAGATGTTATAAAGTTGTGGATGTTTGCTTGTGTGGCTGCACTCATAATTTCTTTCGTGGTCACCGTTCGGCTGTTATCGCCGTAGGCAATATTCTCTCCGATGGTTTTGCTGAAGAGATTAGGTTCCTGAGATACGATTCCCAAATGAGACCGCAAAGCATGCAAGTTCATTTTGTGAATCCCCCGTTCGTCTGCCCTAATCGATCCCGACGTTGGATCGTAAAATCTTTCCAATAATTGAACGATGGTCGACTTTCCACAACCGCTTGGTCCAACCAACGCCACCATTTTGCCTTTCAAAATCGACAAATCCAAACCTTTCAGCACACCAACATCCGGACGATTCGGATACGAAAAGAATACTTTTTTATACCGCAAATTTCCTGTTTCCTAAAGAAAAGGATTATCTTTGGGGGGTTTGCTGTTGTAAAAGAGAACTTACCCATTTTTCGTTGACATTTTTCGAACCGTCCACGATTACCGGAGTTCGGTTAATCAACTGGAATATTCTGTTGGCTGCAAACAAACCTTTGGAAAAATTTGGAGTAAACGCAAGTGCGTTGGCTAGAGACCACGACGTGGTTATTATACTTTCGCAAACACTAAAAATGTCTGTTAAATCATCAAGTTCCATTCAGCCAAGTCTCTTACATGAAAACCCGGCGGTATTCCATGTTCTCATCTTTCACCAGCATGGCTCCGTAAAACATTGCCGCTGCGTAAGAAAAGCAAAGAATGCTTCTTGCAAAGCCGGATACGATGCCTCTTACGTGCGTATTCCTTTTTGCCTTTTCTTGGTAGGGATATAACTCCTTCATGTATAAATCGTGGAAAACGCGCTCGCAACCCAGCGATGCAACTGTACGAATTCCGTTGATGGCTTCGACTGCAATCTGGTATTGAGTGATCCGCAGATTAATTTAATTAAAAACCGCGAATTAAAATTTGGATTAAATTAATCCGCGAATCATTGGTCTTACCTTGGTTGAACTTTCGAGCGATTGGTAGTAACGTTCAGTTTCGAGGACCAAAACTTTCTGTTCCGTATATACCGAACCAACGATAATAGGTGTAAAGCAAAGAGCGACAAATGTGAGCCTCCATTCGAAATAGAAAGCCACTGCCAGCGCTCCAATAATGGTTGTTACGGAATTTAATATTGTTCCGATTCTTTGGCCAGTTGCTCCTTGAACGCTTGCTGCTTCACCGGATAACCTAGCGCACAATGCACCTACTCCGTTATTCTTCTTATCGAACCAGCCCATCTCTTGGTTTAGTATCGCTTTGAACATCAGGCTTCTCAACCTCATCGTCAATTTTTCCCCTGCGATTCCAAAGGTATAGAACTGAAATAAGTCAGTTTAAACTACCAGAAAGCAATTTTTCTGGGGATCAAACTGACCTGCAGAAGCATCGCAATTGATGTAATCACTCCCATGATTAAGAAAACAATCGAGTATTTATTGGATTCTCTACGAATTATGTTCACGTCTTCGTCGGCAAGAATCTAACAATCTAATTTCTTTAATTCTGTTAAAATAATTCAATGTCATTCTTACCCCAACAACATTGCCAAATAATACCGAGTAAATTGGCATAGCAGCTCCTGTTACCATGGAAGTCAGACATCCAATAGCGATAATCCACCACTCGGGAGAGCTGTATTTCATAATCGTCAACATTGATGATTTCGACTCAGGTTCTTCCACTTCCAAAAACTAAAAGAAAACATAAAATGTCCATGTTACCCCACATCCATACAATTTTTACTTGACTTGAGCGGGTTGGCAGAAGAGACGGTCTCTTATCTCCTCCAAATCCATCGATACTTTTTTTTCTTAAAAATTCTTCCTTGTCTTCGGGGTCTGTAGCTTCTGTTACAGTTGTTTCGACTTCCTCTTCTGTGGAGACTTGCGCTTTAACCAACTTGTAGTAAGCACCCTTCGCTTGCATGAGATCATCGTGAGAGCCTTGTTCCTGTACCACGCCCTCTTGGATTACAACTATACGATCCGCTTTCCTGACTGTCGAAAGTCTGTGAGCAACAATTATGGTGGTACAGTCGTGGCTGGCCTAAAAGCACGACATGGTGTAAACTGACCGTTGGTAGTTGAAAAAATTACTTACGGCATCCAAAGCGGCCTGTACGGTAGCTTCACTTTTGGTGTCTAATGCAGAAGTGGCTTCATCCAAAAGCAAAATCGATGGTTCTCTTACCAACGCCCGAGCAATTGCGATTCTTTGCTTTTGACCTCCAGATAGCTGAGCGCCCCGTTCCCCAATCATTGTTGAGTATCCTTCCGGAAGGGTTTTGATAAACGCGTGAACATTTGCTTTTTTGGCCGCTACTTCAATTTCTTCTTGTGTTGCTTCCAAATAACCGTATCTTATGTTGTCCGCCATTGTTGCTTCAAACAACACCGGTTCTTGTCCAACAACTCCAATGTAGCTTCTCAACCAATCCAAGTCCAAATCTTTAATTCTGTTGTTGTCTATGTACACCTAAATTAAGTTCAACTTTAAAGACAGGCAATAAAGTAAACGCTACGTTGGTGACGCGCGTGAATGTATTGACGAGAGAATGAATTCAAAATTCATAATAAACTTGATAAAACTTACAGAACCGCAGTCGGGATCATAAAATCGTTGAATCAATTGTATACATGTAGATTTTCCACAACCGGACCCTCCGACCAACGCTACTGTTTCTCCCGCATTAATGGTCAAATTAAATCCACGCAAAATCTAGCAAAAAACAAAATTGGTTTAGAATTTCTCACGATATTTCGTCTCACCTTGACGTCTCTTCTCGAAGGATAATTGAAGAAAACATTTCTAAAAGTAATTTTACCTTGAATTCTTCTGGGTTTTTTACCTTTTCCTTTGGACAAATTAATAACCGGTCGGTTTGCAATAACAGAAAAAATCTTTGCTGCGGCTCCCCGCGCAACGCTGATGGTTTCAAAATAAGGTCCAGCCAAACCAAAATACCACTGTCCAATAACTACACTGTAAAAAATCTACAGAAAGTTTGCCAATTAGAGTTAGTCGAAGAAATTTGTACCGCAATCATGTTTCCGGCATCGTAAGTGACTTGGTCTGGAGGATAACTTCTCTCTTTGATGATCAGGTTAACTCCATACCAAAAAGCTAACGAATAGCTGGCGAAACCAATAAACCACATAACAGCGGTGTTGATTCCGTTAAAAAGCGACTTCCTTATGTTGTTGTTTTTAGCAGACACTAGCAATGTTTTGTATCTTTCTTCTTCTTTTGCTTGCCCTTCGAAGGCGACCACCGTTCTTATCGAGGTCAAAACTTCTTCGGCGACCGCACCGGCTTCTCCATACGCTTCCATTTCTTGTCGAGAAAGTTTAGAAGCTATCTAAAAGTGAATATCTGCAGAAACATAATTTCACCAAAAACTGCTTACCCAAGAGACCACTCCCATGGAAAGCATCGTAATGGGAATCGAAATCATGCAGATTAATGCCAATTCCCAGCCTTGAACTAAAGCTTGAATTAAGCTCGCAGCAAAAATGCCATTGTAATAAATTATAACGCCGAGCTTTTCTCCTAATCCTTCTTCGATTTTTTTTAAATCGCTAAAACAGACACAAATTGTTTTCTCAACGAAAAGTCTAGATGACGCGGACTTACTCAGCAATTCGGCTGGAAAAATCACCAGTTTGGTTCTGATCGTACCACGATATATCCTGATTTAGCACTTGAGAGAAAAATAATTCCCTGATTCGGAAAGTCTAAAAAATTGAATTGAAATTTTGCTTCGACAATGGGTTTAGCTTACTTGTCTCAGTGCGCTGTAATTGAGCATCACAGTGGCGAAATAAGTCAAAATCAAAACCACCGCACCCAAAATACAACAGACCATGACGAACCAATGCATTTCGTGCCTTAGCGTTTGGGCTGCTTGGCCCAACACTTCTGGATTTGTTCCGTTGATTTCATAAGTGTAAACGTAAGTGACTATAAATCCTGTCGCTTTGCCGAAGGTCAGAAACAGCATACTGTATGCAGCGGAAGAAGCCAAAGAAGAAATCACCGCAAAGAGTAGTAAAATTTTATCAAAGAGAGTAGAGTACCTAAACTAGAAGGAAAGTTAGAAAATGCAGTCATGGTGAACGGACTTTTGGTAATACCAATTGATAGTATGGAACACTTGCCGGTTCTTCTTTTTCCGGGATTGAAGATTTTTCCTCCCCGTCGAGATCTTGCTTGTTACTACAATAAAAATTTCTGTATTTGTACGTTCTGGTTTCTTAAGTAAAAATTACTCACAGTTCTTTAAACCGACTGATTTTTCCATTGGAGAAACTGCCCTTGTCGTAAGCATCCAATAGAAGATCCAGATTAAGACTAAATCGGTTTTCTAAATTGAGACTTATCCTGTGAGTCATTTTATTTTTTACACAAAATACATAAGCACCAACACTCACCACTGTCTCGAGACTAAATTATCATTTAAACCATTATTAAGAATGCATAACATTTAATTTACTACGTCAGAGATATTGTAATCAAATCGAATCAACTTTAATTAAGAATGTTTGAGTTACTAAATTTTTTAACCTTTCCTGGTTGTAAAAGTTTGACCCGCATATTTAAGATATTTGACCATGTCTTAAGAAATTGGGATATTACTATTAATTTTAACTACTGGATATATTAAAAAATATTTTCTTACAAACAAAATTTGCACCTTTAATGATCAAATCAATGTTATTCCCTATAGTGCATACCGAGAGACCCCCCATAGTGGTCTGACAGGATCCTATTTAATAAACTAAATTACAAAGCAAGCACACGAATCTTTTATATGTGGAATCGGGAGATCTGGGTGAAGAGCGATACCTCCCAGTAACAAATTAGATATTTGTGCACTAAAAAGTAAAGTAGTAATTTATGCGGTCAGGCGCGTATAAAAAATATTATTCCGAGTTTTAGCAAATAATAATAATCTTGTCTTGAAAATTTAAATAAAATAAAATTATATAATCTCCCACTTACAATATTCAATCTGGAACAATTTTAATATAATTTATAAACACTTTAATTGCGACATAATAATTGGAAACCCATCATCAAATGTATAATGTAAGCCCTAAAAAGAGCTGTTTTATATAAATGTTATGCGAGCTTCTAAGACGTCCAGTTACACGATTTCTTCCTTCGCTTGGATAAAACATCTATGCAAAGGCAAATTATATGGTTATTAGTCGCCTTCTTCTTAATTATATTCGTCCTTCGTTTATAACTTTCATTAACAAAACCAATTAGGTGAAAGCATGAAAACGACAAAATTTCCTTAACGGCATAATCTATATATATCAAAAAAAATATAATTTCGTTTAATAACAGACTAGAATGTATAAATAAAGTCTTTGTACAAGACAACAAGGACGTTAAACAATCCTCGAAAGTCTAAAATCTTCTTATTTGATTTAAGCGCCAGGTGGATTTCATGACCAGTTTCTTTCAAACAGGAAACTACAGAATCACTCATAGAAACGTAAACATGTCCAGATACAAAATAAATATGTATAATAGTCATCAGAAAACCTGACAAACAAAATACTATGCTCAACTACGCAACTGCGATTCTCCCTCGGGTGACATATAACAAAAGTTAAAATTTTGAAAGGAGCAATGCCTTTCTACACTAATGAGTTCTTTATAGTCAAGTACTCTAATCTACGACGTCGTTTTAATAAGAAACGCCACGTAAATGTTAGATTTTATCGACAAATTAACCCCGAAACCTAAAAATTTCAAGTGGGAAATTGAGTCAGGATAACATAATTGGCAGAAAAATTTGATCATTTTGGGTTAGCTAGCATGATTGGCAATAGTTTTAGTTCATTTTTAATTGTCCTTATGTAAATTTTAATCTAAAAATTTCATAAATTCATTTTGAGGTTATTCAAACTTCAAAAATAATTTGAAAATAAAGTGGGCTAAAAAGCATTGTTAATGATGATAACAGGAATGAGGATGCGTAAAATACCGTAATTTTAAGATATTTCAAGAAAATAATGCAAAATTGCGACATTATCCATCATCGAACGCTTGCGATTTCGGGGGCTCCAGAACGAATTTGCGAGATTCCTATCGTATTTGAAACAATAAATTAGGTCTAGAAGGGTTAGTTATTATATATTTTATTGAATTTAATCATTTTCAATGCATTTCTATTTCAAAATTGAAATTATTATAAGCAATTTTCGAGGTGGATATTTAAATTTATTTTTGGCGTTGTAGATGAAAGAAATATTTTTTTTGTAATCTATTGGGCATTTTAAGGCAATATCAGTACAAAAAGTAATTAAAAATATCATAGTTATTATGAAAATTCAAATTGAATTTCGAAATTTTCAAATTTCCATCAACGGAACTAGTGACATCTATACGCCGTTTCCGGGAATTATTTCCGAACGTCACACGATGTGAGTCATTTGTTTGAAATGCAGCACTCGGATGACGCAAACGGGCTTCCTTCAGTATAAAGTTGTCCGCGTCGGAGTGCAGTTCGTTCCGTTAAAATATTGTGAATAAAATGAGCAATTTCGTTCATTTAATCGTTTCGAAATTACTTCTTGTACTCTAAACGATCATCCAAGTTAATATTATTGTGTGCAAATTACATAATTGTGCATTTGTGCGAGTGAATTAAATGACGTCACTTTTTAACAAAACAAAAAACGATCGCGTTTTGTTTTGTGAATAATAATTATTGAATAAACTTGTGGTTCTTTTGTGTGCAATTCCAAATTTCTACAACAGACGTAAGTAGTTTTATTTTCAAAACCATATTTTTCATTGGCTTACTTTTAAATTACTCTGAACCTTATTAAACGGTCCGAATAAAATAATCATTTTCCATATAATCGTCGTCGAGTGGTTAAATAAATTTTGTCGAACAAAATCTACTCGTCCTTGGATCGACAACTACATCAACATTTTTGATAAAAGCAAATATTTCTCTACAACAAACTTCAAGATAATTCAGAATTTAGCCGATCTTTGGTGTTTATCATTTGTATTCTTGAATATTTTCGACCTGAAAAAATTAAATTTTAGTCTAATTCTAATTTTTCGATTAGTAATATCGGATAGAAAATAAACAAAATTGATAAAAATCGATGACGGGGCCGAAATAAAAGCTCCATCGTTTCAATTGTTTTTAAAATAAAATTTTGTGAGTATGTACAATGGCTCATTTTTGTTAAAAAAATGTGAAACAAATATGAAATTGATGGTTATATTTGCGACTGTGTCTAAGTAATATCATTTATTACGCTTATGATAGTAATTTACAATTGAATTTCGCGATGATGCATGTAAAGATTTCGGCTGTTAAACGCAGCAGTTGAAGATGTAACTTGACGGTTATCGAGGTAGGATTCTGATACTTAATTTAAAACTTAGGTACTTCTATTGAATCCATTTGAAAGGTAACTACTGGCAAAATAGTTATTACTTGAAGATAATTCAGAATTTAGCTGATCGCAATTTGATGTTCTCGTCATTTCGTTCATCTCCAATTAAGTTGTCGAGTATCGATTACATTTTTCAACTTTCTATAAATTTAAATTACATTAGGTACGTTTTGTTGTAACGACACGAATATGCTCCGATCGTAATCCTGGAAAAATTCTATCTTTCCGAATAAAATTTTCAAGTACCACGATTTATATTCATTTTGTAACACACGCTGCTAGGTTTTTGACTCGCACCCTTGAAATATTATTGCTGTAAATTAGTTTGTTCTTTGAGTAAGCTTTGTTCATAATAAACTTGAACTTACTTGATGAATTTTTTTCTCTTTCAGGAGATCGTCTGCCAAGAAATATTAAAATCGTGTACGCGTTCATAAATTAATAATTTCGCGAGTAGTTTACGAAATTTTACATGGAAAAGCTTATCGAAAGCTCGAAAATTACTACGGTCAATTTTGCTTGTGATAAAGTGTTCATTTTTTCAATCGAAATCGATAATAAACATGTGAGTGTATTGTGTGCCTTCGCGATTGACTTTATGGAACGGAAGAGAGCTGAATTGGAAACCCGCAACACTTGCTTAAGGACTACAGTGATAAAAGGTAAAGCAACGATTATTTTTCTTACCAGAAAAACCTTTAGAATTTGTTTTGTTTGGCTAACCCGCTAACCTAATCGTATTCACTATAAATGCTAATAATGTTTTTCTTGTTGCAGGTAGGTTCCACGACGTGGAATGGAAAGTGGGGCAGTTAAAACGGTCAGGTGAGTGGAAAGTTTTTATTCCTGTGCTTTAGCTGTGCAGTGCAAAATGTGGTGATGAAATATATCGTGTTACAATAGAAAATTTTCTGAAATTTATAGTACAAATTTTAGAAAAGATGAAATACTTAAAAATAATCCACTTGTTTAGTTTCTCAATAATTAAATAACTAAGTGTCGGGCTAGTGAGCGGAAAACTGTGGTCGCGCCGGAAAAGAAACGAGAGTTGTTCTTCAAACTATTAGCGCGTCGCGTGGCAAGCGATTCGGATTTACTAAAAATTCAAGCGGCAAATATTCGGAGCAATTTTCGAAAAATAATTGTTAATTATAACAACCGATTTTAGTTGTTATGCCAGGAAATAACATAAGGACTTTCTGTCGTAACAACTAAATTCTGTCGTTATAATATCAACAACATTGCTTAGAAAATTGTACCGATTATTATGATAATATGGTAAATTCTCATATAACTTGTTCCGATGCTGTACCCACCTATTTTTCTGAAAACTCTCAAGTTTTGTTTTCCGTGTGATGATACAGAAGCATTGCAGGATATTGTAGCATTGGGAACTTCAATTATGAAAAAAACTGTGAGATAATTGCATTTGGTGAACGGTAACTTAAGTGACGTTTGCCATATAAAGCCTGCATAGTAGGAAAAATTGATAGAAAGTTTTCATAATTGAAGTTCCCACTACCCTGCAATGCTACACTATATCGTCACACGAAAAACAAAACTTAAGCGAGAATAAGTTTTCAGAAAAATAGGTGGGGACAGCATCGGAACAAGATTTATGAGAATTTACCATAATAGTTAAAATTTAAAAGTTAAAAATAAGAAAACGTTGTTGACTTTTGTGTCGCAAAAGGAATAAATTCAAGAAATTTTTCAGGCCTGTTTCCAATTATAATTTTCCTTATCTAGGAGACAAAAACCCTTTATTACAAAAATATAAACTGGAAACTTTTAAGAACCTGGTAGTAGAAAAAGTCGATAATCAACTATGTATCGTTTGAAAGAGTATAACCGAATCAGTCATTTAAAAACAAAATAAGTCAAAAAAGTAAAATTTTACATGCATCCATAAAAACTATGTTACATAAAAACATCAACATTTTTAAAGTATTAATTGTTAAGTAATTAAGAAGTTAAAGGTCTAAAAGGACAAATTTGCAAAAAATAGTCATAAAATGTTGATGTTCTGGTGTAACATAGTTTTTATTGATTCCTGTAAAATTTTACTTCTGTGGTTTATCAGGTCTTTACACTCACCGAAGCTTTTCATTATGGAACGTAATAAAAAATTGAGGGAGTCTTGTACACACCTATCCCTCCAATATGCACGTCGAATGGAAATTTAACACTACATAATAGAGAAAAAGTAGACAGCCGTTTCCTGCAGAAATACTGACAGAGGGAAAAAACGAAATACTTGGGGATGAATCTTGGGGAAGACTTACGTGGAAACATCTTAAGAAGCACACAGAAGGTTCCGTATACAGCTTGGACATAAATTTAAAAGAAAAAAAAGTTCGCCAACTCCGGGGGACAGCAAGCAATTCAAATATTGACATATTTATAGGGCGATTCCAATTCAAAACATTAAGAACCATCACAAACGTCTCTTGGTGTGTATAAAACGATCTTTTTGGAGGTGACTTGAAGATGATCAATGTTAAACATGAAATTGCAAATTAGAGGAAAGGTTAAGTGTTCGCCCCAACATTTTAGCCAAGAGTTTACTCGACAGTGGCGATTAAAATGATACAAGCCACTCGATTTAATAAAAAGGTTCCAATAATCTTGATTTATCTATTTTTTTATAAAATGTAAATAACTTACAATATCGTGGAATGCTAATGTTTTAGTGTAGAGTGAAGAAAAATAATTATTTAGAACATGTTCTTGTAAACGGAGTAAATGTTTACGTAAATTTCGAAATTGAGGGTACATTGATAGAGAATACGAATTTTTACTGTAATCGTTTATAGGCTTTCGTTTTAATAAGCCTCGACGATCGAAACTATATATCAATGGAAGTTAGTAAATAACGGTGTAAATTTGGGTCAAGACGAGAAGTAATTTGTTAAATTTAAATTTTGTTTGTTCAAAATGACGTTTTCACTCTTTGTATCGACCTGTAAGTTTGGTAGTTAAACAAAATAATATTGAATTTATTCCATTAAAATAGTTTATTATTTATTGTTATTATTATTAATAATAATTAATTATTTACGATTGCTAATTATTATTACTAATAAGTTCGTGGTTTTCAATAAGAATTTTAAATTTGCCGCGCCGCATAACGTCAATTAAAATTAAAGTTCGGCCGGCAATTGTTTAAATGCGCCATCTTAGTTCGAGTAACGCGCTGGTTTATTTATTTCGTTTTCATTATTATACTATCCTAACAAAGTGCTAAATTATTATTGTATAAGTGAAAATTTGTAGTATCTTAATGCGGTGCGCGGAAGGCAAATTAATATGTTTTGGATTCGTTTTAAAACATAACATTTTAATTGCTAATTAACTTGTTAGAGTTTCTTAAATAGTCGCGTCGAAATTGTAACATTTTTATGTTGTGTGGAGTGAGAAACTAATCGGATTTGTGAATTTATCAAAATTACTCGAGAGTATAAATCGAAAATCAATTAAAATGAAAACTCTAAAATTCAACAGGTTGATGGTGAAATTGCTTAAAATTTGCGCACGTCGGGAAAGAAGTCGAAATAATTTCCAATGTTGAAATTATTGATTTACAAGGTAGAATTTTACGATTTCTAATATTTTTTAACTAAAGGAACAAACTAAAATTTAATTCGTCTATTTATCGAATGTCACCGGGTTGTGAAATTCATTCGACCCCACATTTGAAAATAAAAGTCAAATACAAGCTCGCAAGTGTGTATACTATAAATTTCGAGAGATGAAAACGGTGGGCTAATTTGGTGTATTGCGCCGCAGTACGATTCTGCAGGATGCCACGAAATTGAATCGAGTATTGCAGCCTTCCGGCCAACTTGGCAGGATAGGATCGCAGAGAAGCCGGTCAGTCTGCTCTGCTGCAGGACAATATTGTTGGTTGGGTATAATTTGACCGTGTGTTGCAGTTTGCAATTTTGTCATTCGTTTTTCCTACACGAATAGTACTTAATCGAAATTAAATATTTTTATGCTTATTTTCGAATTATTAAATTAAAATTAATTTAAAAATCGACAAAATCGTATTGCTGCGCAGGAACGTGAGTGGCTAGCTTCGATTTCCAACAGAATTGTACTGCAATTGCATTCGACAAAATCGTACTGCGGTGCAGGAATGTGAGTGGCTAGCTTTAAAAACTATGGTCTTATTTCGAAAATTTCATATTATAGAATAAAATTGAACTTACATTTTTGCGTTTTTCAAATTTCAAATTCAAAAATAGTATCAATAATAAATTATGCTGTCGATAATTTCTAATTGGTAGAATCGTCTTCATTACCAGTCTGTTGTAATTATTTGTGAAATCTGAATCGTAACCATTTTAAGATTCTGAAAATTATATTACAGGAATTAATTAATTAATTGTATACCTATTTAAATTAATGGCCGATTTATTCACCTCGAGATATCCATCAGATAAATTAGCAAATTAAGTTGTCGGATTGGTTATTCGTTCGAATAGATTTAAATCTTACAGATAATTCGAGGTAACGAAATTGAGCATAAGTATTAAATGTTCGTTTTCTTTAAGTACAAAGTTCGAAAGTCGATGTCTCTTACATAACAAAATAATAATAGGGATTTTTGAACCAATTAAGGTTAATCCAACATCTAATTTCTTTTGATTAATATTTAGATAATAGTGTCAGGTATTTATTGTTTTTTAGAATCATCTACACGTTAGCAATACTACAAAGTACATAATGATCAATATTTACCAATAAAATTGTTTCAATATAAAATAACCCGAGACAAAACACACAATCTTCAAACCACTCATGCTGAATTTGAAGATTGTGTGCTGCGAAATAATAATTTATTGTCAATACACACGTTTGCCTTTAAATTGTGTTATCTCCTTGCACGCTACCTGCGTTGTACTCGTAGCTTAAATTTTAATATTCAATCACATTGTTGAGCAATTTTGAGACAAGTTCTATGATTTTGCCTTGCATGATATTACCTATTTTTTGCCAAGAAGAAGTCATTTTATGTCAAGACAGTTTTATTGATAAATAATATAGATGATCATGGATTTTGTGTTGTGTTGCTAATGTGGTAGATAGGTAATTTTTCTAAATCCTGCGAAGAAGAAATATTATATATCTTCGAAACATTGATCGAAAAAAAAATAGTAATTTGATTAACATCTCTTTTGGTTCAAATTTCCCCATCGATTGTTATACAGAGTGTCTCTAAAAACGATCAACAATTCTTGATGATAAACTCTTAGAACAATATTAGGCCGATTTAACTCAATTTGGAACATGTACGTCACACACGTTTTAATCCCACAAAGTTTTAAAATTGATTAAGGACTGGTTTTAAAATAATCGGATAAACTTTGTCTAACACTAATAACGATTGTTGGTAACCTTGGTTATTTAGGTGTTATATAATAATACCAGGTTTACCCAACTATTATAAAACGGGTCCCTAAAATAGTAACAGGAAATTTTAAAATAAGCAATTGGATTTCCAGAAAAATGGAAAAACAAAATCTTGATTTTGAAAATTGTGGCTTTGAACGGGTGCACTTTTATATTAGATCCAACTAGTTTACTCTCAAGTGTTGTAGATTGTTTCTAGCAATACCCCGTAGACAGCATTTCAAAGCTACCGATTGAATCAGATTTATCAAATCGAAATATGAGACCGTATCAGAAAATTGCAAAAGACAAAAATTGCTTATTTTTAAATTTCCTATTACCTCGTGTGCTTAATTTTAGCATTTTATTAAGCGTCGTTCTCAGCCAATTAACGTGACACAACATAGCATTATATTAACACAAAAGTTAAAATACATTGAAACTTGTGTGTGTGTGTGTGTGTTCAAAAAATGACAAACGATGAGGTTTGCATAACATAACTTAACTATTTTATGTCTATTATGAATTTATTTATCTATTGTATAACGAAATAATAGGTAGACGCTAGTAGAAATTGCAAGTAAATGTCAGAACGTAATAATTAGTCAATTCAATTATGTAAAATAAATTGATACTGTTTTGTTGTGTTACATTAAGTTATGCTATGCCGTGTTGTGTCACGTTAATTGGCTAAGAACAAAGCTTAAAACGTTCTATCTCAAAAGATTGAAAATAAATAAATATTAAAATTTTTAAAATAAAAATCTTTATCCCCTACGATATTCACCAGACCTTGCACCAACTGACAGCCACTTCTTCCAGATATTTGATTATATAATAATAATAATAATAGACATAAACCACTCCTAGACATAAACCACTTCTAATCTTCTCCAAACCTCTCTTTCCTTGGACCTCGGTAACCACTCTCGACCTGCCACTTTCTTGACATCGTCGAGCCATTTCTTCTGAGGTCTACCTCTGCTCCTTTTCATCGTTCTCGGCTTCCAATCTATTATTTTTACTGTCCACATGTTGTAATCCTGCTTCGCCACTTGCCCGACCCAACTCCATTTCAGACGTGCCGTGCCAAACGCTTTCCAAATTCCATTAAACTTAAGACAAAAAGTGTTCGATTCGTGTATACTACCGATGATGAGGTACGAGCTGGAAATAATAATTATTACCAACAATTTTAACATAACTTCATTAAAACAATTATTTTAGAATCACCTCGTAAATAAACATCAATTATTGATTGCTCTTCTATTTTGCCCATGTTTCTACATAATTATTTTTCTTCACAATACATAAATCATATTCTTATTGTACACAACCTGTAACTAATTTTGGTACTTCGGTCTCAATTGCAATACCTATAAAAAAAAGAAAACAATTTTCAATATAAAATTTAATCTCGAGTGTACTACTTTTTGCACTAATATGTTTTTTAATGCCATTCAATAATAGAAATAACAACATTTTTAAAGTATTATTTGTTAAGTAATTAACAAATTAAAGGTCTAAAAAGACAAATTTGCAAAAAAATAGTCATAAAATTTTGATGTTCTGGTGTACCATAGTTTTTATTGATTCCTGTAAAATTTTACTTCTGCGACTTATCAGGTCTTTTCATTATGGATCGTAATAAAAAATTGAGGGAGTCTTGTACATACACGGATCCCTCCAATATGCACGTCGAATGGAAATTATGTAAATGGAATAAATAATCGAGAAAAGTAGACACTTTTACAGATCACTTGGCAAATAGTTTTCAGCCGTTTCCTGCAGAAGCAGAGGGAGAAAACGAAATACTTGGGGATGAATCTTGATAAAAGACTTATGTAGAAACATCTTAAGAAACACACAGAAGGTTCCGTACAGCTTGGGCATAAATTTAGAAAAAGAAAGTTCACCAACTCCAGGGGACAACAAGCAATTCAAATATTGACATATTATTTATTAGAGCGATTCCAATTCAAAACATTAAGAATCATCACAAACGCCTCTTGGTGTGTATAAAACGATCTTATTGGAGATAACTTGAAGATGATCAATGTGAAACATAAAATCGCAAATTAGAGGAAAAGATAGTAAAGTGTTCGCCTCAACATTTTAGCCGTGAGTTTACTCGACAGTGGAGATTAAAATGATACAAGCCTATTTTTATCTATTTTTTTATAAAATGTAAATAACTTATAATATCATGGAATGCTAATGTTTTAATGTAGAACGAAGAAAAATAATTATTTAGAATAATATGTTCTTGTAAACGGGGTAAATTTTTACGTAAATTTCGAAATTGATAGGGTATATTGAATATTGATAGAAAATACGAATTTTTACTGTAATCGTTTATTGGCTTTTGTTTTAATACATCTCGACGATCGAAAATATATATCAATGGAAGTTGAGAAAAGAGACGGTCATTAGACTGGTATGTTAGCTGAATAACTGCTGACACCAAGGTACCCGGTTCGAATCCGGCAAGAGTCTAAAATTTCTTATGATCGTCTCCGTGCTTCGGAGGGCACGTAAAGCCGGTGGTCTCCCTGGGTTGATGATTTGCCCTCATCAACAAAAAAAACCAGGGTTACGAGCACATCTGAGACGAGCCTAGCAAAAGCTACTTCAAATGTAAAACAAATAATATGCTCACAGTAATAGTGACTTCGGCTGCTCTTCTATAGAAGACAGCCAGAAGTCAAGGCAAACAGGAGCTATCCTAGCCTAAAGTGGAAGAAGAAGAGGAAGTTAGTAAATAATGGTGTAAATTTGGGTCAAGACGAGAAGTAATTTCGTTAAATTAAAATTTTGTTTGTTAAAAATTACTCTTTAACTCTTTGTATCGATTTATATATTAATATTCGGCGTTAAATTTAAAACAAACGTAGCTTATCTTTTCAATTTCTTCGAAATTAGGTCTTTGCAGATGTCTACCTGCACATTAATGTTATTTAATTTATTCCATTAAAATAGTTTATTATTTGTTGTTATTATTATTATTATTATTATTAATAATAATTACTTATTTACGATTGCTAATAATTATTATTACTAATAAGTTCGTGGTTTACAATTAGAATTTTAAATTTGCCGCGCCGCATAACGTCAATTAAAATTAAAGTTCGGCCGGCAATTGTTTAAATGCGCCATCTTAGTTCGAGTAACGCGCTGGTTTATTTATTTCGTTTTCATTATTATACTATCCTAACAAAGTGCTAAATTATTATTGTATAAGTGAAAATTTGTAGTATCTTAATGCGGTGCGCGGAAGGCAAATTAATATGTTTTGGATTCGTTTTAAAACATAACATTTTAATTGCTAATTAACTTGTTAGAGTTTCTTAAATAGTCGCGTCGAAATTGTAACATTTTTATGTTGTGTGGAGTGAGAAACTAATCGGATTTGTGAATTTATCAAAATTACTCGAGAGTATAAATCGAAAATCAATTAAAATGAAAACTCTAAAATTCAACAGGTTGATGGTGAAATTGCTTAAAAAAATTTGCGCGCAAGGTAAAATTTTACGATTTCTAATATTTTTTAACTAAAGAAATAAACTTAAATTTAATTTGTGTATTTTTCGAATGTTACCGGGTTGTGAAATTCATTCGACCCCACATTTGAAAATAAAAGTCAAATACAAGATCGCATGTGTGTTTACTATAAATTTCGAGAGGTGAAAACGGTGGGCTAATTTGATGTACTGCCCCGCAGTACGATTCTGCAGGATGCGACGAAATTGAATCGTGTTTTGCAGCGTTCCGACCAACTTGGCAGGATAGGATCGCAGAGAAGCCGGTCAGTCTGCTCTGCTGCAGGACAATATTGTTGGTTGGGTATAATTTGACCGTGTGTTGCAGTTTGCAATTTTGTTGTTCAATTTATTGCGATTAAATATTTTTATGCTTATTTTCGAATTATTAAATTTAAATTAATTTAAAAATCGACAAAATAGTACTGCAGCTCAGGAACATGAGTGGCTAGCTTCGATTTCCAACAGAATTGTACTGCAATTGCATTCGACAAAATCGTACTGGGGTGCAGGAACGTGAGTGACTAGCTTTAAAAACTATGGTCTTATTTCGAAAAGTTCATTATATAGAATAAAATTGAACTTACATTTTTGCGTTTTTCAAATTTCAAATTCAAAAATAGTATCAATAATAAATTATGCTAAGATAAGGAGATCATCCCGAGTTTCCTGTGAATCGACTCCATTCACCTGTAACTGCCCTCCTGAACTTTGTGTGGAACAAAAATAGTTCCGGATCACATCGCTGGTTCCAGTTTCGTCTATCGAAGACACCAGTCCATTGAGTGGCATCGTACTTCAACGAAGATAAGTGACATCATACTTCGCACGAATATGAAAATAGAGTAAGTAAATTTAAAAAAATATTAAAGTGAAAAATTTGCAGTGAAACAATTTAATAAATACTAATTTAATATTTAAGCTAATTTAATATAAGCATTTAATTACTCAAAGAATCCAAACCAACTTGCTTTCTTTTCCGATTCTAAATTCGCTTAAACGAATTTGATCAGGAGAAAACAAGCTGTTGAATACCTTGGTAATTAACTATTGCATACTTTTTATTATTAAGTTCATATTGGAACGTAGTAAGCGAGAAGTTTGGTGTACGAATAGCGTACTTAATTTCCATTCTGACTAACGTTTCATGAGTAGCAACCCATAGCTTTAAGTCGTTTACTAACATAAAAACAAAATTTTTGTGAGTTTATTTTTAATTGAGCTTTAACACTGGATTTATTCGATTCAAATTCTGATTCAGAATCCGCTAGAGTAAACGAATTCGACCCTCATAATCACAATTCATTAGAAATCGACGAGTTAGTTGATCTTTTTAATAATCTTGAAATGGCAAATGAACAAAGTTTATATCCACCTGGATTCCATACCAGTTTACTTAATGAAATCCCAAAGTTTGATGGTGAACCATCCGAACTTTCTGAATACATTAGGGCTTCAGAAGGTATCATAAACCAATTTTGGCAAATTAATCAACCAAATGCTATTGTCAGTAGCCCGCAATAGATTAAAAGGTGCAGCTTTGGAAATAGTAACGGGTCAAACTATTCCCACCTGGAGAGATTTAAAAAACTTATTAATAGAAAAAAAACTTTGGCGACCAAAGATCTGAAATCAATTTAAAAATAACGCTATAAAAATTAAAACAAAATTTTAAAGAGAGTCCCGTGGACTTTTATAACCGATGTCGATCGTTATTAGCAATCATCAACTCGAAAATTTCTTTAGGAGGCGAAAGTTTAGAAATAAAGCAATATAAATTAGATGAAGCAAAAATGTTAACATTAACGTCATACATTACTGGCCTAACAGAACCACTAGGTTCTTTCATTAGAAGTAGATCCCAACAAACGTTAGAAAACGCACTAACTTATGTAACAAACGAACTTGACGTTCGTCATTTTCAAAATTTAAATTCTAAAGTAAATAATACGGTATTTAAATTAAATACCCACCAAAATACCACGCCTCAACAGAAGAAACCAATTCAATATCAACAATTCCCAAACCAACAATTTCAAAATCAATATCAACAATTTCCAAACCATCAATTTCAAAATTATCAACCCCAATATTCTATTAATAATCCACAATTTCGATCCCAAAATAATCAACCACCTCAACAATTTTCTGGATTTCAACAGAAATTCGAAAAACCTGTACAAAATATTTTTAAACCCCAAAGAAATTTTCAACACAATTTCAAACCAGAACCAATTGAAACGTCAACAGTAAGAAAACGTCCTGCTACACAACAATTAGGTAGACAAGGTCCACCACCAAAACCAAATTTCTCATCAAGAAATTTTCGAAATAATAATTACATCCAGCAATCTAATCAACCTAGGAACTTGATGTCACAAGAACTATTTCATCAACAATTTTCTCCAGAAAATTTCGATCAACAAGAAGAATTAGATTATTTCACCGAAACGGAAAACGACGGTTATTCTTATTGCTATAACCATACACTTTATGAACAAGAAAACCCCGAAAACCAAAATTACCAATATTGCACTAACGAACCTGAATCATTAAACGAACTAGAAAACGAAAACTTAAGACAGGAAAATTTTTGTTAAAAAGCCCCGGAATCAATTCATTTTCTATCAACCCCTCATCTTCCCTACCTTATATTCTGTTACCCAATTCAAAACAAAAATTGTTAATAGACACAGGCACCTCAAAAACTATTTAAAATCCAAACATTTGTTTACGAAAATTTCCCAGAAGCCATTTATGAATCACCTTTTGAAATCACAACCAGCCATGGTACAACCCAACATCAGTACGTAGCCGATGTCCCTATACTTTCTTTATTCAATGAAGAAGGAAATCACCAAGTATACTTATTTGATTTTCATTTGGATTATATCGGATTTATAGGCTCCGATTTATGATCGATATTACCTGCAAACATAGACTATAAATGGCAACACATACAAACTGAAAAAACAGTTGTCCCTTTTTATTATAACGAACTTTTAAACAAGCAGAATATACAAAAACGCAATTACTGTAATTTTCTAAAACCAGCAAGTCGTACTACTATTAAACATTTAACAATAGAACCTAGATCAGAACGATTCGTTAAATTACCTGCTGTAGGAAGTAATGGAATTAAGATATCTCAAAAAATTAAATTTTCTCACGACCTTATTATGCCCTCAGCAATAGTTAAATTGAAAAATAATTATTTTATGACTTCGATCATTAATATTTCTGATGAACCAAAAACTATATCAATAGATCAACCTCTTTACTTGGAAGACTATATTGAACAAGAATCAATACAACTTAACCATCATGATACTGATAATCCAAAATCTGTTAGACAAAAACCTTTTCAAAATCTTAAAGATAATTTAAGAGTAGATCACTTAAACTCAGAAGAAAAAACGTTGCTTACCAATTTATGTTATGATTTCAAAGATATTTTCTATCACCCTGACATACCATTATCTTTCACCAATTTTACTAAACATCATATACGCACCAAAACAGAAACACCCATTTTTACCAAAACCTATAGATATCCCCATTGTCACCGAGAAGAAGTTAGAACCCAAATCAATCGTTTATGGGCTTTTGTTTTAATATATCTCCACGATCGAAAATATATATCAATGAAAGTTAATAAAATAACGGTGTAAATTTGGGTCAAGACGAGAAGTAATTTGTTAAATTTTGTTTGTTCAAAATGACATTTTCACTCTTTGTATCGACCTGTATATTAATATTCCTCGTTAAATTTAAAACAAACAAAGCTTATCTTTTCAATTTCCTCGAAATTAGGTCTTTGCAGATGTCTACCTGCACATTAATGTTATTTAATTTAAAGTTTGGTAGTTAAACAAAATAATATTGAATTTATTCCATTAAAATAGTTTATCATTTAGTGTTATTATTATTAATAATAATTAATTATTTACGATTGCTAATTATTATTACTAATAAGTTCGTGGTTTTCAATAAGAATTTTAAATTTGCCGCGCCGCATAACGTCAATTAAAATTAAAGTTCGGCCGGCAATTGTTTAAATGCGCCATCTTAGTTCGAGTAACGCGCTGGTTTATTTATTTCGTTTTCATTATTATACTATCCTAACAAAGTGCTAAATTATTATTGTATAAGTGAAAATTTGTAGTATCTTAATACGGTGCGCGGAAGGCAAATTAATATGTTTTGGATTCGTTTTAAAACATAACATTTTAATTGCTAATTAACTTGTTAGAGTTTCTTAAATAGTCGCGTCGAAATTGTAACATTTTTATGTTGTGTAGAGTGAGAAATTAATCGGATTTGTGAATTTATCAAAATTACTCGCGAGTATAAATCGAAAATCAATTAAAAAGAAAACTCTAAAATTCAACAGCTTGATGGTGAAATTCCTTAAAATTTGGGCACGTCGGGAAAGCAGTCGAAATAATTTCCAATGTTGAAATTATTGAATTACAAGGTAGAATTTTATGATTTCTGATATTTTTTAACTAAAAAGCAAACTTAAATTTAATTTGTGTATTTTTCGAATGTCACCGGGTTGTGAAATTCATTCGACCCCACATTTGAAAATAAAAGTCAAATACAAGCTCGCATGTATGTTTACTATAAATTTCGAGAGGTGAAAACGGTGGGCTAATTTGATGTACTGCGGCGCAGTACGATTCTGCAGGATGCGACGAAATTAAATCGTGTATTGCAGCTTTCCGATCAACTTGGCAGGATAGGATCGCAAAGAAGCCGGTTAGTCTGCTGCAGGACAATATTGTTGGTTGGGTATAATTTGACCATGTGTTGCAGTTTACAATTTTGTTGTTTAATTTCCCCACACGAATAGTACTTAATTGCGATTTAATATTTTTATGCTTATTTTCGAATTATTAAATTTAAATTAATTTAAAAATCGACAAAATAGTACTGCAGCTCAGGAACGTGAGTGGCTAGCTTCGATTTCCAACAGAATTGTACTGCAATTGCATTCGACAAAATCGTACTGCGGTGCAGGAATGTGAGTGGCTAGCTTTAAAAACTATGGTCTTATTTCGAAAATTTCATATTATAGAATAAAATTGAACTTACATTTTTGCGTTTTTTAAATTTCAAATTCAAAAATAGTATCAATAATAAATTATGCTGTCGATAATTTCTAATTGGTAGAATCGTCTTCATTACCAGTCTGTTGTAATTATTTGTGAAATCTGAATCGTAACCATTTTAAGATTCTGAAAATTATATTACAGGAATTAATTAATTAATTGTATACCTATTTAAATTAATGGCCGATTTATTCACCTCGAGATATCCATCAGATAAATTAGCAAATTAAGTTGTCGGATTGGTTATTCGTTCGAATAGATTTAAATCTTACAGATAATTCGAGGTAACGAAATTGAGCATAAGTATTAAATGTTCGTTTTCTTTAAGTACAAAGTTCGAAAGTCGATGTCTCTTACATAACAAAATAATAATAGGGATTTTTGAACCAATTAAGGTTAATGCAACTACTAATTTTTTTCGATTAATATTTAGAAAATAGTATCAGGTATTTATTGTTTTTTAGAATCATCTCAACGTCAGCAATACTACAAAGTATATAATGATCAATATTTACCAATAAAATTGTTTCTATATCAAATAACACGAGACAAAACACACAATCTTCAAACCACTAATGTTGAATTTGAAGATTGCTTGCGATATAATAATTTATTTTCAATACACACGTTTGCCTTTAAATTGTGTTATCTCCTTGCACGTTATCTGCGTTGTACCCGTGGCTTAAATTTTAATATTCAATCACGTTGTTGAGCAATTTTGAGAGAAGTTACCTAAAATAGGTAATTTATTTTACCTATTTTTTGCCAAGAAGAAGACATTTTATGTCGAGATAATTTTATTGATAAATAATATAGATAATCATGGATTTTGTTGTATTGCTAATGTGGTAGATAGGTAATTTATCTAAATCCTGTGAAGAAGAAATTTTATAGTCCAGTAACCAGGGAGTTTTACCTAACAAATTTCTGTGGCAAAGGATTGAAAACTGATTCCTATGTAATTTTGGTCGTAGAATCCGAATTTGAGGTTTGCAAACAAAATTTCCTTGTGCCAAAGCCGCTATATTGAAAAAACGTTGCCAAATCACGTTTTTTTTTTGCAAAACTCAAAATTTTGGGCGGCCTATTGATTTTTCGAAAAAATGTCATGTATCAAAAACAAAGTAGATAAAATTTCCTACAAAATGACCTTTTGGTTCATTTCCTAAGACGAAAATTAACGCCGCAGATGCCATTCGCTTTTTTTCGCATTTCAAAAAAAATTTGAAAAATTCAAATTCCATGCTGACCAGAGGCTATATTTTTACCCTTTGCCGTTGGCACGGAAGCCTTTAATTCACTCGAGAAATTATGAAATTTGAATTTTTCGAAAAACCAGCAAAAACGCGAATGGCATCTACGGCGTTAATTTTCGTCCTAGGAAATGAACCAAAAAGTCATTTTTTAGGAAATTTTATCTCCTTTGTTTTTGGTACGACATTTTTTCAAAAAATCAATGGGTTACCCAAAATTTTGAGTTTTTTTGTAAAAAAAAAACGTGATTTGACAACGTTTTTTCAATATGGTGGCTTTGACACAAGGAGATTTTGTTCGCAAACCTCAAATTCAGATTCTACGACCAAAATTACATAGGAATCAGTTTTCAATCCTTTGCCACAGAAATTTGTCAGCTAGACCCCCTTTTTTGGACGTGGTTACTGGACTATTATATATCTTCGAAACATTGATCGAAAAAAAATAGTCATTTTATTAACATCTCTTTTTGTTCAAATTTCCCCATCGATTGTTATACAGAGCGTCTCTAAAAACGATCAACAATTCTTTATGACAAACTCTTGGAACAATATTAGGCGAATTTAACTCAATTTGGAACATGTATTTTAAATTAAATTGTCTGACGTGATGTGATGTGATACGTCAGAACAGTATCGGTTCCTTACATTTAGATGGAGGCGTTCATATTAGTGTGTTGTTATGTGATGTAGCTTGACCTGGCTTGACCAATCAAATTGGGTGTTGACCCATCACATTACATTACGTCAGACAAATGTGTGCCAACCTTTAATCTCACAAGATTTAAAAATTGATTAAGGAACGGTATTTCATTTGTGGTTTAAACTAAGATCAGAGTTGAAACTCAATATCTGAACAATCAGGTAGCCATAAACGTAGGTTAATCCTTGAATTTAGTTTAACTAGCAACTGAAATACTCGACCTTGGGGCTGGCTTTACAATAATCGGATAAACTTGGTCTAAAGCTAATAACGATTGTTGAAGTTATGTCAAACATGTTCCAAATTTAAGCCACGTTCTCAGCCAATTAACGTGACACAACACAACACAGCATAGCTTAATACAAAAGTTAAAATACATTGAAACTTATGTGTGTGTGTGTGTTCAAAATGACAAATGACGAGGTTTGCATAACATAACATAGCTTAACGATTTTATGTATATTATGAATTTATTTATCTATTGTATAACGAATTAATAGGTAGGCGCTAGTAGAAATTGCAAGTAAATGTCAGAACGTAATAATTAGTCAATTCAATTATGTCAAATAAATCAATACTGTTTTGTTGTGCTGTGTTATGTTAAGTTATGCTATGCCGTGTTGTGTCACGTTAATTGGTTGAGAACAACGCTTAAAACGTTCTATCTCAAAAGATTGAAAACAAACAAATTTTAAAAATTTTAACCTTTCTACTGTTTATGGGCACATATGTACCCATTGCGTTACTTTATAAATAAGCTTTATAAGCTTTACAAAAGCTTATAATACCTAAACTTATAATTCATCCTAAGAATAATTGTAATAAGAAAACTTGGAAGCAAATGTACATCTAATATGCACTAGGTACACACGTAACCATAAAAAAAAAATTTGATTTTTTGTGAGCAACAACAAGTAGAAAGGTTAAAATCTCTATCGCCTACGATATTCACCAGTTCTTGCACCAACTGACAGCCACTTCTTCTAGATATTTGATTATATAATAATAATACAAATCATGTATTACTTTAAATTTTAACATCTTCTTCTTTGTCAGCCTTTCTCGATTCACTGCTAGACATAAACCTCTTCTAATCGTCTCCAAACCTCTCTTTCCTTGGGCCTCCGTAACCACTCCCGACCTGCCACTTTCTTGACATCGTCGAGCCATCTCTTCTGAGGTCTACCTCTGCTCCTATTTGTCGTTCTTGACTTCCAATCAATTATTTTTACGGTACACTTGTTGTAGTCTTGCCTCGCCACGTGCCCGACCCAACTCCAGTTCAGACGTGCCGTGGCACACGCTTTCCAAATTCCAATAAACATAAGACGAAAAGTGTTTGATTCGTGTATACTACCGGTGATGACGTACGAGCTGGAAACAATGACTATTACCAACAATTTAACATAACTTCATTAAAACAATTATATCAGAATCACCTCGTAAATAAACATCAATTTATTGATTTATTTTGCCCATATTTCTACATAATTATATTTCTTCACAATGCATAAATCATATTCTTATTGTACACAACCTGTAACTAATTTTGGTACATCGGTCTCGATTGAAATACCTATAAAAAGAAAAAACAATTTTTAATATAAAATTTAATCTCCAGTGTATGTTCATCAACATGTCGTCGGTTAAGAGTGTTAAACTGCTAACTCTACTTTTTGCACTATGCATCTCCAACACCGATTTTGACCATGGAGCAGGTCGTTTTGATAAAAATTTTGTTATGTTAAAATTCTGTGGTCGGCACTTAAAAGGTCATAAGTATACATTGTTTCCCTATATACTTATGACATTTTAAGTGCCGACCACAGAATTGTTATGATGTTACATAAATACGTCGATCAAAATTTTAATTAAAAAAATGTTGGAAATTTTAATTGTGGGTATAGGCCAAAAGACAGAATCCATTTCAAATTGTGTAGGCTGGGTGGACCCCGCGTTCCAGAATTCGTTTTTGCTGAAATATGTTGTTGTTTATACAAAATAAGAAGATCTATCTTTTCGTTTTATCCCAAAATAAGTCCCGAAATAAATAATGTTATTCTCAAAAATTCGGTGTATAGCATAAAAAAAAAAGATCTTTACTTATGGTTTTGTATAAACAACAACATATTTCAGCAAAAATAAATTCTAAAACACGAGACCCCATTCATCCCCGCCAAGCCTACAAGATTTGAAACGGATTCAGTCCTTGCAGATAATCTGAAACAAATAATTAAAAAAGAGTTATACATTTCTCCAAGAAAGCTCGATGAAATCTTATGTAATGTATTATATCCGGAGGGTTAAGTGCAAAATAAGATTTTCTAAACAGTAACATGTTGTAATAATATTACGGGAAACTTACATACAATCTACTAGTTGAATTTTGGTCATCAGAAATAATATGCAACATCCTAATTGTTTCTTTTGCCAGAAATTGTGTGCACTTTTGACATACCTATCGATTATTTCTAGCAATCAAATAAAAGTGTATACAAAAATTCAGCTAGTCGATTATTTTTCCTATATTTAATAATTTGGACTAAACTGGACTACTCGAAAAGAAATTAATTCCATAGTTCAACAATACTACCCTACCTAATTCTTGTACGAATTTTCTAGCCTACATCATAACCTAAATTGTTGGTTCACAATATGTACGAATTCCTTCAAAATTAATAATGCATGGCACTTTGCTAAAACATAATTAAATTATTAATGTTAGCAATTTCAAGTATTTGAGGTAGAATTATTATTTCGGTAACTTTTATTTATAATTAATATTTAATATCTTAACGGACAACAAAATTACGACTTCGAACTAGATTTGAGATACAAAATATCACTAGATCACACACTATGGTCTATGGCAGTGGTACTCAAATTCATTTGTCTGGCGATACCCTACAGTCATTAAAAAAAAATTCACGGCCCCCTATGATTCCCTTTTTACTTTTTTAGGTAGTTAAAATGGGTAAAAAAATATGAAAATATCCCCCCCCCCTTGCACGCGGGATTGATGATGCATAAATAATTGCCAGCCAAAAAAATTGTTTGGTTGTAATCGGTCAGTAAAAAATTAACCATATCAATATTTTAGAAATATTTTAGTTAAACCACGTATCAATTGATTATAGTAAAAAATTAAATTTATAGCGACGTTTCTAATTTTCGTGTATTTTCAATAGTTTTATATGGTAAATAAAATAGTTAATACATTTTCATTCTCATTCATTTCGTTCACATTATTCGATTTTTCTTTCATTTCAATAGAATAATAAATATATTTTATTTTTTCAACGTTTATTCCAGGTCGATCAGCTTAAATACAAGCTAATTGTTATGCCGAGGAGATATACTAGTAATATTTACATCAATATGCTAATAATTTTATGAACTAACTTTTGTGATAATGACAAACTTCTTTTTAATACTTTTTTTTAGGTATCTACTACTACTATTATTATTATTTTGTGTGTAAAATATTTTGGCAATTTGATTTAACATGAATTTTTACATTTTTTCATAACTTTGATGTGCAACTTTAATTATAGATATATTTCTACTTTGCAGTTTGTAGGCGTATATAGATAATGTTTATTTTTGTATAATAATTAATATAAAATTAAATTTGAATTGCACAAATAATTTAAAACAGTTGTTCCAGTTTCAACCATAGATGTTGATATAGAAGGGTTTCTATATCGTCTATGGTTTCAACTCACACCTAACCTAAGAAACTTGACAGATTTTAACGGCCGGATGATGTTTTTTAGGTAACATTTAGGTAACAGCAAATTCGATTATTAATAATTAATTTAGAAATTTTATTTTAGCAAAATTACAGTTACAGCGAAAGACGAAGTCACTTGCTATATTTCCAAGCAAAGAAGATGTAGATCTTTACCTCGGAAACTAACTTATACCAGGTCCTTAGAACTGAGGTAAGAGGAAATTAGACTTATTAATATTCTTAATTTCCTATCGAGTAATTTTATTCCAGATATTATTACATCTGCAGCTAGAGAATACGATTCCACGCACTCGAAAGGACACAGAAAATAAGTCGCATTTTCTACGTTGCAATTGTGGACGAAGTAACTAATGCCCATACCTATAGTCGATACTTGGCCCGATCTCAGACTTGAGTCAGACTTCCACCAGAGGACACGGAAGATGTAGTTGTACCAGGACGAAGGAACTTAGATAAGAATAAAATTCGTTTTTTACAATTATTAATTATCTATTTTTCAATTCAATATTTTATTTCAGGAACAATTCAGGAAAACGAAGTTTGCAATCAAAAGAATAGAAATGTCGTTCGATGCAGTTGGAGGATACCACACGGGAACATCCAAAATATAGATTTACCTGGATACCAGGAGAAACTTATGTAAGAATAAATTCATTTTAGTAAAATTTGTATTTTCTCATTAAGTTATTGCATTCCAGGAATTAGATCTGCGTGTAAATAAACGGATCCCAATCACTAAGAAAACTATAAGAATAGAAATTGCTTTCGCTATGTTGCAGATCCAGGATACCAGACGAGAAACTCCCAAAAAGTAGGTCAACAGGACTGCGGCTATTAGGTAAGAAAAAATTAATTATAGTTTAATTTATATATTATTTTTCACTTGAGTACTTCATTTCAGAATTAGCTCTGCATTTAAAGAAAAGGATCCCAACTACTACGAAGACTACAAGAAAATAAATTATGTTCGCCTGGATGCAGATCCAGGATACCACACGGGAACATCCAAAATGTAGGTGGTTCACTAGGACGGAGGAATTTTGGTAAGAAAAATTCATTTTAGTATAATTTATATTTTTAAATTTCAGGATTTCGTTCCAGAATTAACTCTGCATGTAGGGAAAAAGATTCCAACCACTGCGAAGACTACCAGAAAATAACTTACCTGCGCTAGTTTACTAATCCAGGATACTACACGGGAACATCTAAAATCTAAAATGTAGGTTCACTAGGATGGAAGAACTTAGGTAAGAAAAATTTCTTTTTAATATAATCAGTATTTGCTCATTTAGTTATTGCATTTCAAGAATAAAATCTGAATACAAAATTTAAAGTTGTGTTTGCTATTATGCAAAACGAGGATACGTAACGGGAACACCGAAAGAATAGGTTCACCAGGACCAAAGAACTTATTGTTAGGTAAGCAACAGTTCATTTTAGTACTTATAATTTATATTTTTACATTTCTGTATTTCATTCCAGAATTAACTCTGCACGTAAGGAAAAGAATCCCAACCACTGCAAAGACTACAAGAAAATAACTTACCTTTGCCAGTTTACAAATCTAGGATACCAGACGGGAACATTCAAATTGTAGGTTCACCAGGACGCCGGAATTTAGGTAAGAAAAAATTAATTTTACTTATAATTTGCAGTTTCACATTTTTTTTATTGCATTCCAGAAATAAAATCTGAATACAAGAACAGATTTTGCGTTCGCTACGATTCAGATCCATTAGGTTATCACACGGGAACATCCAAAATGTAGATGGATAAACAAATCTTGCACCACGTGCGTTGAAGTTCAAAATTAATTAACACAATTAAGGCAAAGAGCGATAGACACATGTACTGCTTCTACGACTTCCTAGTCGTCACAACATGTGTTTCTGACTCATTAGTCGTCATCAGTATCGCATACTTGTTGTAATCAACTTAATTGTGTGCACTATATAACTTGTTACCGGTCCATCAGTATATATGCGGACTACACGTCACTGCACAAAAATCAAACCATGCCATCGTGTGCTTTCTCGAGCGATTAGCAATCGCTTTATCCAATTATTAATTAGGTAGGCACTCAATTAGATAATATTTTATTCCAGAAAAAATCTGCAGCAGAAAAAGATGTTTGCAACCATTAGGAAGACTACAAGCAAAGTTTCGTTTCCCTAAGAAGTACAGTTATCAGGATGAAGTAGCTTAGGTAAGTAATAATTTTGTTTTTTACAAATTTTAATTTCTCATTTCATTCCACGAATAATCTTCATCTAAAGAAGAAGTTGTCAACCAGCCAGGATATTACGACGCAAAAAGTTAGATAAGAACAAATTTGATTTAATAACATTTTCAAAATGTAATTTAGATACTTTATCCAGTCACTACAGCTGCAGGGAAACGCGAAAACTCGGCCATTTTGGAAGGAATGCGATCCAGGTTACCACAAGTAAACAAAAACGGAAGAAGTGGGATAACTGCTTCGCAGGAAGTTTAGGTAAAAACAAATTTAATTTATTCAAGAATATTTAAAAATTAAAATTATTCAAGACCGATGACGTTTAATATGATTAGCGGTCATTCTCGATTGTGTAATATTTGTGATTCATTTACAAATTGGTTGTCAGTATGTTTACCGCAGTTTAACTGTGAAGTTTATGTTCACAAACACCTACAATATTGCGTTCCCCAAAACCTTCGGTGACGGGAGTCTGTTTCCGAATACCTCAGGTAAACATAAGCGGAAGAAGTTTAAATTCATAATTTATTTTCAAGTTTCCAGGATTGATATTATTAGTAATTAATTTATAAATTTAATTTTAGGATGTAAAAGAAAAGAAAGTTCCTTCGCCGAGTTGGAAGGATTGAATCGAAAAACTGGAGTTTTCCTTGATAATCCTGCTACAGTAAGGTAATTTTCTGGCCGCTGGACTGTGATCCAGGATACTACTGCATCGTCTGCATAGCATAAAATGTGTATGGTTTTATTACCAAGTCTGTATGCAGCATTTCTTCTGTCAATTTACTGTTTTACTAATCAACGCCGTGATGAGTTTTATGATGTTTTGATGGAAAAAATGGGTTCGAAAAGAATAGTGAAAGCGTAATATATGGTACGACGTAGTACCACAAAGCCTCTCCTATTCAATCTCGACTCTCACCTCCAAGCTGGTGAACCCCGGGAACCTGAGTAGCCGGACTGGAGATCGGGTAACCAACCCCGGTGGAAAGTCCGGTCTTAGGGCTGACGAGAGCGAGAGACTCCCCCCCAAGGGGGCATCAGTAGGCGAGGTTAGCACCCTACCTACTGATGTAAAGCAACCAAATTGCTCACAGAACTAACGATGAAGACTCGGATACTCGACGGATTATTACTTATTCATAATAATTTGTCTTTCAAATAATAGAGAACACGACACGCCTACCACCCGGTAGTAAATAGGGGTTACGAAGATGACATCCTCTGAGAAAAAGTGTTTGGTAAAGACCACCACCACCACCAATAATTGTAAGTTAGAATAAATTAATTTTTATAATATTTTTAATTACTAATGTGGAGAAGTAATTGTAGTGAAGATTACAACTCGAATCGGAATCGGGGAGGACGAGAGGATTGTGGAGTCCATGGATACGGTGAACCAAAATAACGATGTCCACCAGGGTTGCAAAACTTTATCAGGTAAGAACAAATTAGTTTTTTGTTTTCTTCGATAAATTGTTGGAATTCTTATTTCAATGATCTTTACTTTTACGACATGTTTCGTGTAAATTTTTACATATTTTCAAGTCATTATGTAGTAGTATGTAAAGTTTTGTATTTGAATATAATATTGATTCGCGTTGAGGAAACACATTTCCAGCTAGTTTTTGGCAAATTTGAAAGTTGAGGTATTTTGATTTTTAGATTTCTACCCGAGGAAGGAGTCGAGAACCTGGGTTTGCCTGTCCTCTCTTTTTGTAGAATCAGAATAGTAGGCAAAGATCAAGTTTAGTTATGTAGTTATGAGGTTATTAGTTATTACTAGAGACCGGATTATATGCAATAGGGAATCCGACATCTGGTATGCCGCCTATAATTTATACATAAATTGCATGCCGCATACCACATATCGGGTTCCCTATTGCATATAACCCGGTCTATAGTTATTACATATTATTAAGTAGGTATAGTCGTGGCCCTCGGGTTGATTCTATAAGAAGGTATCCCACCTTCTTGTTATTGTTAGGTTAGCTACGATGGCGGGTCCCTCTCGCGATTATACAGTGAGTCTTTAATTGATTTTGATTTAATTAAATTACATTTTTTACTTTTAAATTTATCTGCACTCATATTTACCTAGGAGGGACATAACTTGGGTTATAATTTAGGGGTTAAATGAAGTTTTAATGATCTGCAAACTCGACATTGTCTTCGGGATATTCTTATTGTGAAACATCAGATATGTGACAATAATTAGTCGAAGAAGTTAGGTTTTGCGCGAAACATGTCGAGCTGTTGTGGATCATGAAAATTTCTTTGAATGAAATTGTTAGGTTCCCGATCCGGACCCGCCATTTTGGGGCTTTCCGTGAACGATGTGCTTACACGTGTAAGTGCACAGGACTTCTCGCCGGCTGTGTCCCCCCATGCAAGTGTAGTTGTCAGTGCGGCCACGATAAACCTCTCGAGCAGAAACCGTGCGGCCTCCCGCCTAGCTAAGTAAGGTGCTTAGGTTTGACCGACCCTAGTTCCAACACGGACGTCTAGGTCAAGTCTTCATCTTAGTACTCTTTCGCTGTGGGAACGTTGCTAAGGTACACGTGTACGACAGATCTCTTTAGATCGAATTTACCTCTGTACTCTTACAACCCTAGGTTCACACTGGTGGAACTCGTTGGGCAAAGTGCGACCGTGTGTACCAAATCCAACGCATAATATCAACGGTGGGGGTCCTCCCGAAGTACTCGTTGCGCTTGGGAAGATGGTTCAGCGAGTCCGAGCGTGGGTTTCCAACACCGCGGGGCCGTGCAACGTGTGGCCGGAGGGCCCCACGTTACACGGTCCCGTTCTAAGCGCGTTTAGCTATAGGTAACACATAGTAGGTCTTCCATTGATAACCCCGGAAGCCCACGTCCGATTTTGGGATCCACTGGGTATAATGAAATTTAGTATTAGAAGGAGGGCCACGAACCTTCCTCCCTCCCTCCCCGGCGTAGATTGGACAGGCAAAACGGGCAGCACTGCGGTCGATTCGAACCCCCCCCCCCCCCGACGGCAGGCAATATTAGGTATGGCAAATTTACTTGACTTGTTATTTTCTAGATGTACTAATTTCGACATTTCGTGTTTTAAGCTTTTCATGTCGTCTGACAGAAGCGGACCACTTTCGTAAGAACACTTTCAGGAAGGCGGATGGTAATGTAACTTCAAGGAAGATGGAGAAACTTCAGGTAAATAAAAATTTTTTATTAATTTAAATTAATAAGTTTTATAAAATTTGTAATTGCTTTATTAATTTTTAAATTTGTTCTAGGTTTTTCTTGCGGTATTGCTGAACCATATTCGGTAGAAGAAGAACAGGATAACAATGTCCCATCCAGGCAACAGCAACAGGTTAGAGAAGTTTTATGATCTGCAATCTCGATATGTTTCTCGCGGATCCGCGCGTCTTCGGGATATTCTTATTGTGAAATATCAGATATGTGCGCATACTATTTACAATGTAAGACATTAATGCTATGGCAATAATTAGCCGCAGATGTTAGGTTTTGCGCTAAACATGTCGAGGTGTTGTGGATCATGCAAATTTCTTAAACAGCCGGAAACTCGAAGGGCGAGATAACGACGTCGTAGGTAAATAAAACAATTTTTATTACAAAATGTACTCGGTTTATTAATTTTATAATTTTGTTCTAGTTTTCGGCACCAAGGAGTTGGAGAATGGATGGGACAGGTGTTGTTGGTAGCAGCGGTGCTCTGACGGAAAGTGGGGTTGTTACTCTGTACGCGAAGCTTTCCGTCGGCAAGTATACTTCGACGGTGATCGTCGAGGTGCATCGTCTAGGGATTGCACTTCGGAGATCCATCGTTGAGTATAAGGTGTTGGTGAGTCTGACGGAAAGTAAGGATGATACTCTGTACGCTAGCTTTCCGTCAGAAGGTATAATACTTCGACGGTGATCGTCGAGGTGCATCGTCTAGGGATTGCAGTCCTTCCCTCGGTGTACTTCGGAGATCCATCGTTGAGTATAAGGTAACTGACGGAAAGTAAGGATGATACTCTGTACGCTAGCTTTCCGTCAGAAGGTATAATACTTCGACGGTGATCGTCGAGGTGCATCGTCTAGGGATCAGTCCTTCCCTCGGTGTACTTCGGAGATCCATCGTTGAGTATAACGTATAAGGTATCGCCGAAGTACTTCGACGGTGATCGTCGAGGTGCATCTCGGGGACCAGTACTTCGGCTGTACTTCGGAGATCCATCGTTGAGTAACTAAGGGGATACCTGAGTGATCCGCCTTGGGATCACTTCGACGTGACCATCCCACGGGCGGATCTCCATAGTTCGCCGCGGTGTTAACACCTTACGGCGACCTATCGGGATCCTCCGGTGCGGAAGTCCTCGGACATGTTACATGTCTTGTAGGCCAAGGCGGCACTCGCTGTAAGGTACCCGGTACCTCCTTCGAGGTGGGCCACACCGACGGAGGAGGGAAGGCCGGCAAGAGTGGGGCCCGTTAGGGGAGGGGGCGAGAGTGGTGGGAGGCCACCCGAGTCGGTGGCAGGAAGCGGGGAGGTCGAATTTTTTTTTCTGAAATTTGCAATTTTTGAACTTTGAGGGGGGTAAGGGGGGGGTAAGTCTTTCTTTTTTATTTACTTATACTTATACTTATACTTATACTTATACTTATACTTATACTTATACTTATACTTATACTTATACTTATACTTATACTTATACTTATACTTATACTTATACTTATACTTATACTTATACTTATACTTATACTTATACTTATACTTACTCTGACGGAAAGCTAGCGTACAGAGTATCATCCTTACTTTCCGTCAGACTCACCAACACCTTATACTCAACGATGGATCTCCGAAGTACAGCCGGAGAACGAGTCCCCGAGATGCACCTCGACGATCACCGTCGAAGTATACTTTCGGACGGAAAGCTTCGCGTACAGAGTAACAACCCCACTTTCCGTCAGAGCACCGCTGCTACCAACAACACCTGTCCCATCCATTCTCCAACTCCTCGCTGCCGAAAACTAGAACAAAATTATAAAATTAATAAACCGAGTACATTTTGTAATAAAAATTGTTTTATTTACCTACGACGTCGTTATCTCGCCCTTCGAGTTTCCGGCTGTTTAAGAAATTTGCATGATCCACAACACCTCGACATGTTTAGCGCAAAACCTAACATCTGCGGCTAATTATTGCCATAGCATTAATGTCTTACATTGTAAATAGTATGCGCACATATCTGATATTTCACAATAAGAATATCCCGAAGACGCGCGGATCCGCGAGAAACATATCGAGATTGCAGATCATAAAACTTCTCTAACCTGTTGCTGTTGCCTGGATGGGACATTGTTATCCTGTTCTTCTTCTTCTTCCGAATATGGTTCAGCAATACCGCAAGAAAAACCTAGAACAAATTTAAAAATTAATAAAGCAATTACAAATTTTATAATTTTATAAAACTTATTATTTTAAATTAATAAAACAAATTATTAATAAAATTTTTTTATTTACCTGAAGTTTCTCCATCTTCCTTGAAGTTCCATTACCGTCCGCCTTCCTGAAAGTGTTCTTACGAAAGTGGTCCGCTTCCGTCAGACGACATGAAAAGCCTAAAACAAGAAATGTCGAAATTAGTACATCTAGAAAATAACAAGTCAAGTAAATTTGCCATACCTAATATTGCCTGCCGTCGGGGGGGTTCGAATCGACCGCGGTGCTGCCCGTTTTGCCTGTCCAATCTACGCCGGGGAGGGAGGGAGGGAGGTTCGTGGCCCTCCTTCTAATACTAAATTTCATTATACCCAGTGGATCCCAAAATCGGACGTGGGCTTCCGGGGTTATCAATGGAAGACCTACTACGTGTTACCTATAGCTAAACGCGCTTAGAACGGGACCGTGTAACGTGAGGCCCTCCGGCCACACGTTGCACCGCCCCGCGGCGTTGGAAACCCACGCTCGGACTCGCTGAACCATCTTCCCAAGCGCAACGAGTACTTCGGGAGGACCCCCACCGTTGATATTATGCGTTGGATTTGGTACACACGGTCGCACTTTGCCCAACGAGTTCCACCAGTGTGAACCTAGGGTTGTAAGAGTACAGAGGTAAATTCGATCTAAAGAGATCTGTCGTACACGTGTACCTTAGCAACGTACCCACAGCGAAAGAGTACTAGGATGAAGACTTGACCTAGACGTCCGTGTTGGAACTAGGGTCGGTCGCACCTAAGCACCTTACTTAGCTAGGCGGGAGGCCGCACGGTTTCTGCTCGAGAGGTTTATCGTGGCCGCACTGTGTAAGCACATCGTTTACGGAAAGCCCCAAAATGGCGGGTCCGGATCGGGAACCTAATCAATTTCATTCAAAGAAATTTTCATGATCCCCAACAGCTCGACATGTTTCGCGCGAAACCTAACTTCTTCGGCTAATTATTGCCACATATCTGATGTTTCACAATAAGAATTTCCCGAAGATGCGCGGATCCGCGAGAAACATGTCGAGATTGCAGATCATTAAAACTTCATTTAACCCCTAAATTATAACCCAAGTTATGTCCCTCGTAGGTAAATATGGGTGCAGATAAATGTAATTTAATTAAATCAAAATCAATTAAAGACTCACTGTATAATCGCGAGAGGGACCCGCCATCGTAGCTAACCTAACAATAACAAGAAGGTGGGATACCTTCTTATAGAATCAACCCGAGGGCCACGACTACCTACTTAATAAATGTAATAACTACGGACCTGCTTATATGCAATAGGGAACCTGATATCTGGTATGCGGCATGCAATTTATGCATAAATTATATGCAGCATACCAGATGTCGGGTTCCCTGCTATTGCATATAATCCGGTCTCTAGTAATAACTAATAACCTCATCACTACATAACTAAACTTGATCTTTGCCTACTGTTCCGATTTTATAATAAAGAGAGGACAGGCAAACCCAGGTTCTCGACTCCCTTCCTCTGGGTAGAAATCTAAAAATCAAAATACCTCAACTTTCAAATTTGCCAAAAACTAGCTGGCAAAGTGTTTCCTCAACGCGGATCGTTTCATGCCGTTCGGTGATTTACATATTATTATATCCGTGAAATATTCAAATACAAAACTTTACATACTACCTTATTGACCGATGATGCCATGGACGCCCAAACCTTTTATCTGATGTCTTCTAATCGACTTTCCTCAGAATCTGCGTTATCGATCCTACCCTTAGAATACTTCCTCCTATTTTTGTTACCCCACACTGCCAAAACTCGGTGAATCTATAACAAATAATAAGTACTTGAAATACTGCCGATTTCGCTAAACACTAAAACAAATTTTCTAATAATAAAAAACTATATCCTGATAGTAATTAAATGGGTTTGTTTTACGAAGTTGAATTTATTTTTAAGATTATGTATGTACTTGCTTCTACGATCTTTATTTTGACATGTTTCGTGTAAATTTTTACACATTTTCAAGTCTTTCTTTTTTATTAATTTTTCAAGTTAAATTTGACTTAAAAAAACTTTATTTCAAATTTGCAAAAATATTAAAACCAATTACAATTTAATTTTTAAGACTTGAAAATGCGTAAAAATTTACACGAAACAATCATGTCGTCAAAGTAAAGAAAAGTAGGCACATATTATATGTACATACACAATCTTAAAAATATTAATAGAAAAACTAATTTGTTCTTACCCGATAAAAGTTTTGCAACCCTGGTGGACAACCAATCGTTATTCCGGTTCACCGTATCCAGGGACTCCACCAGGGGATACATCATGGGATACATCAGACCGGCCCGGGCACCTAAGAGCCAACCGGCCCATTTTAGAGAAGTTTAAGCTAAAAATTGCCTCTATCGTACTTGCACTTCTAAACTATTTTTGACTGTTTTGTTCCTTTTTTAAATTAACCGCGTATTCTACTTATATAACGTTATTAAGATATTTTTTAAGTTGGTAAAGGCAGTATTGTAAGTACAGAGGAGTATTCAGGGCCACATCTTTAAATCCTGAATACAGGGGTAACTATAATCAGTGGTCGTGGTATACCAAGATGTTATTTCTGTAACAATAGGTAAAAAAATATGTAATGAGAGGGGTTTGAACCCCCCCCCCACACACACACATAGATGATAGAGATACTATAGATGTTCAACTCATGGCGAGGGGCGTCATACCACCGTCCAGGTATGGCGCTGATAGACAAATATCAAAGATATCACTATTATCCATGAGAAAACAAATTATCAATTTTGTCAAATAACGTCAAAAGTGAAGTAACATTTAATTTTAATTTAAAAATACACAAGAAGCAAAGTTAAATTAGTGAATTATATTACGTGCACCTTCTCTGTATCATCTTATACGTATTTTAAAATTAAAATTTTTTGTTACTGTTGGGCTGTTGGTAAATTTTACAAAATATTAATTTATAAATTAGAAATAACTGTGGTAAGTGTTCTTAACAAGAAGTCTTTGCCTTCTTTTTATATATTTATTAACATTTTGTATATTTTCTTATATATACCTTATATTATAATATATTTTGATTAAAATGATTAAATTTTATTATTGTAATGGATGTTAACAAATAAAAAAAAATATAAACAATCAACATTGTTTTTTCTTTAGTTTTTCTAGTCTTATATTGTACATTGTATTGTAAATATTAGTGGAAATTTTTCTGGTTATAATTTTGTAAAAATAATTATTACAGAAAATATTTTCACTAATCTTCAAGAAAAATCTAAATCTCAAATACAGAAATATGGAATATGCAATGTTTGAATTCCCGCTAATTTTATAGGACGATTAGCAGCGCTGTTGGTGACGGTGGTATGAATTATTACTTGGTACCAAAAATAGGTGGGGAGTTGACCATCTATATTATCTCTCTCATCTATGCACACACATGTACGTGTGTGTTTGGATGTATGTTTGTGGTTATTGGTTTTTTATTTACTTAAGTATTAATAATAACAACAACTTACCGGTACGAGAGACCTCTTTTTCCAATTAATTTGATGGTTTCGATCACTCTGTGAACAACTTGCCTGTTTTGAGAGATCTTAGACTGTTTTTTTTCTAATACTTCAGCCGAATAAAAACACTTATCTATGGTTTTATGAGCCATAAATCTGAAATATGACTCAACACACCGACTATGTTGGTTTGATGTTTCGTGTTCATTTATCCGTTGATACACATGCCTCCAATCTGACATCCCTTCCACAAAAACATTTTTTTCGGAAAATCCAGAAAAGGCTAGACAAACGCAACAGTAACAGTTCGGCTGAAAAGTTCGTATCGTTTTGAAGAAAAAAAATTTTTTTTGGAAAAATTCAATTTAATTATTCAACATAGTTGCCTTCGCGGGTGATACACCGATTATAGCGGTCTTCCAACTTTTTGATACCATTTTTGTAGTATGATTTGTCTTTAGCCTCAAAATCGGCTTCTATTTCGGCGATTACTTCTTTATTTGTTCTAAATTTCTTTCCAGCGAGCATTCTCTTAAAGTCTCCAAACAGGAAATAGTCGCTGGGAGCCAAATCTAGAGAATACCCTGGGTGGGGAAGCAATTCATAATTTAATTCATTGAGTTTGACGATCGTTTTTATCGACTTGTGACACGGTGCATTTTCTTGGTGAAACAAAAAAATTTTTTTCTTGAAATGGGGCCGTTTTTTCCCAATTTCATCCTTCAAACGCTCCAACAATGCTATATAATAGTCGCTGTTGATTGTTTTCCCTTTTTTAAGATAATCGATAAACAATATCCCATGCGCATCCCAAAATACAGACGCCATAACCTTGCCAGCCGACTGTTGTGTTTTTCCTCGCTTTGGATTGGTTTCGTCGCGTGCAGTCTACTCAGCTGACTGCCGATTGAACTCTGGAGTGTGGTGATGGAGCCATGTTTCATCCATTGTCACATATCGACCCAAATTTTCAGCTTTATTGCGGTTGAACAGCTCCAAACACTGCTTCGAATCATTACCATGTTGTCGCTTTTGATTTACATTGAGCTCACGCGGCACCCATATTGCACAGAGCTTTCGCATGCCTAAATATTCATGCACGATATGTCCAACACGTTCCTTTAATATCTTTAGAGTCTGAGCTAACTCGATCAACTTCATTTTACGGTCATCCAAAATTATATGATGGATTTTTTTGACGTTTTCACCTGTAACGGCCTCTTTTGGACGTCCACTGCGCTCATCATTTTCGATGCTCATATAGCCTGTACGGAATTTAGCAAACCACTTACGAATGGTTGCTTCCGCTGGACCAGAGTCCGGATAACACTTATCAAGCCAAGTTTTTGTTTCACCACTATTTTTTCCTATAAAAAAACAGTGTTTCATTAACACACGAAATTCCTTTTTATCCATTTTATTCCCAATAACAAAAGTTGCTTTACTCAAAATGCTATAACTCACGAACCAATTGACAGATCGTTGTCAATTTTTGACCCATATCGTTTGAATGTTAGTTCTCACAGAAAATCACATGAAAAAAATTCTAGTGGCGCCCTCTCTTAGAAACGATACGAACTTTTCAGCCGACCGAGTATAAGGCTTTCTGTCTTGTGCTGTAAGAAAGCCACTTTCTTAGAGATTGTGTCGAGGTATCTCTATTGAAAACTTTGGAAATAACGAAAGGAATATCACTTTGATTTGTTGAAACTTGAGGATGATACTCAAAAAAATGTTTTAGTTCATCATTTAATGGTCTTCTAAAGAAATTATTCTGTGAAAAACTTATTCCTAGCTCTTGTGCAGTATCATCGAATTCAACTACGTCAACTAAACTTACACCACGTTGGTTTGAACACTTTTCATCGAATATTTCATTACTTATACCATTAGACGAAGCAATTTTTGTTTCTGATGCTATATAAGTAGCTTGAATAGTTGAATCTGCATCAGCAAATGAAGTCGTAGCCTGGTGCTGAGAGTTAACGATTCTTTCTTCTTGGATCACAGTAGTTGTTGTTAATTCTTCCAAAGTGGTATCTTCTCGTTGGGTTGATGCAGAAGTTATTTTATTCGGTTTAAAAAATGTTTCTAAAGACTGACATTTAGACGCCTCGTCCAACTCTTACGGTCCCTGTCTTTTTCCGCTCCTCCTGCGCGTTTTGGTTTTTCCATTATTATAATAACAATTAACAAAAATAACAATAGTTTAACTTTTAAAACACAAAAACTTCACTTCACTTAAAGAAAACGCACAGTACACCAGCTAAACTAAATGCTAAAATGAAAACTAAAGGCTAAACTAAAATCGTCCGAATTAACCACTCAAATAACATTTGATATTAGTTGCGGTACTACTGATTTTTATTGCAAAATTAAAGTACCTGAGGGCACGTGCTCTCCCCTCTAAAATGTTCAAAAGAAAAAACCAATTTGAAAGTAAATTTGAATTTCGAAAATAAAATAGATAAATAGATTTATTTTAAAGTGGGAAAAAAATTTTTTTATTTTTATTCACCTTGTCGGCTTATATATCTTATCTATCTTATCTAAGGACCCTACTTATCCCTTTTGACCTGGAAGCCATGGAATTGATGTAATATAAAAACCATGTAACTATAAACATAATAGCTGTTAAGAATAAAGCTTAAACTATATTTATAATTTATTTGTGGAATTTCCCACAATTTTTGTTATTATTTGGGTAAACCTATAGCAGCTTTTTTGCTTTTCTTAAAAATGGAGAAGTAGATAAAGTTGAATAATAACAATTATAATTTTTCGTTTCTTTGAACAATAAACCGGCCGACGCTTCACCGGCCCACCGGGCAAACGCCCGGTGTCCCGGTCGTCCCATCCGCCCTTGGACTCCACAATCCTCTCGTTTATTCCAGGTAAATACCTCAAAGGTACATCTTTGTTTTGTTCCAAGTCGGCGTCCTCCCCGATTCCAATCCGAGTTGTAATCTTCACTGCAATTACTTCTCCACATCAGTAATTAAAAATATTATAAAAATTAATTTATTATTAACTTACAGTAATTATTCCCTTAATGTCAAAATATAGTCAGATGGAAATGACTATTACCAAGCTTAGCCAGGATGTCATCTTCGTAACCCCTATTTACTACCGGGTGTTAGGCGTGTCGTCTTCTTTTCTATCTGAAAGACAAATTATTATGAATAAGTAATAATTAAAAATTTTAATAAACAGACGTGGTTCATACCTGGAAAATATCGTAGGAGCTGGTGGACCATCAACTAACTTCACGGTTAAACAAAAATCCACATACTGACAACACATTTGCAAATAAATCGCAAATATGAATTGCACAATCAGGACGAATATATAACACAGGATGCTCGTCATTATGTTATCGGACCTATACGCAATACAAATTGATTCAATAAAAATACAAAAAAATTAAGAATAATTATCAAAACCAATAAACCCGATCAGATTTAAAACTATTAGTAAATATATTTTATTCTTCCTCGTAAGGTCTGCAGACATCGAAAATTACTTCTTCGGTGAACACATGTGGTTATCCAAGGACTGCATTTTTCTACCGTATATCCTGGTGTTTGCGAAATTTCCTCACTAAAATAATATTACTCGATAGAAAATTAAGAATATTAATAAATCCATTTTGGTCTTACCTAAAAGTTTGTCCTTTCTGATGAACTTATTTCCTCTGCGTGTGTTATAGTAGTATCCTGGATCACAGTCCAGCTGCCACAGAATTACCTTCCTGTAGCCGGATCATCAACGAAAACCCCAGGTTTTCGATTCAATCCTTCCAACTCGGCGGAGGAACTTTCTTTTCTATCCTAAAATTAAATTTATAAATTAATTACTAATAATATCGATCCTGGAAACTTGGAAACAAATTAAGAATTTGAACTTCTTCCGCTTATGTTTACCTGAGGTATTTGGAAACAGACTCCTGTCACCGAAGGTTTTGGGGAACGCAATATTGTAGGTGTTTGTGAACATAAACTTTACAGTTCAACTGCGGTAAACATACTGACAACCAATTTGTGAACGAATCAATCACAAATATTGCACAATCGAAAATGACCGCTAATCATATTAAACGTCATCGGTCTTGAATAATTTTAATTTTTAAATATTCTTGAATAAATTAAATTTGTTCTTACCTAACTTCCTGCGACGTCGTATCCTGGAGTTTTGCGTCGAATTGTCTGGGTAACGAATGTTTTCCTCTCGAGTGCTTCCAACAAGAGACAAATTTTTCATTTCAATGCAGATGCAGTCCCTGGAGTTCCTTTTTGTAGACCTACTAGTAGTTGAGAACTTCTTCTTTAGATGAAGATTATTCTTGGAATCAAATATCTAAATGAGAAATTAAAATTTGTAAAAAACAAAATTATTTCTTACCTCATCCTGATAACCATATACTTCTTCGAGTTCGCTCGAAGTATACGGGATCCGCATTTAGGGAAACCAAACTTTGCTTGTTGCAAATCCTCCCAATGGTTGCAAACATCTTCTTCTGCTGCAGATTTTTTCTGGAATCAAATATCTAAATGAGTAATTAATAATTGGATAAAACAAATTATTTTCTTACCTAAGTTTTTCCTGGCGTCCAGGTGCACCTACATTTCGGATGTTCCCGTGTCGTATGCTGGATCTACGTCCTAGCGAATGCCATTTCTATTCTTGTATTTGTATTTATAATACCTGGAATGCAATAATTTAATGAGCAAATACAAATTTTACTAGAATGAATTTATTCTTACCTATGTTCCTCCTGGCGTCCAGGTGAACGTACATTTTGGATTTAATTCTCTCTTTAATTTTGATTAAAGCGATTACTCGAGAAAGCAAGTTGGCATTTTTTGTGTAGTGACGTGTAGTCCGCATAGAATGACGGACCGGTAGCCAGTTATAGTGCACACAATTAAGTTGATTACAACAAGTATGCGATACTGATGACGACTAATAAGTCAGAAACACATGTTGTGACGACTAGGAAGTCGTAGAAGCAGTACATGTGTCTATCGCTCTTTGCCTTAATTGTGTTAACTAATTTTTAACTTCAATGCACGTTGTGCAAGATTTGTTTATCCACATGTACATTTTGGATGTTCCCGTGTGATATCCTGGATCTGAATCGTAGCGAACGCAAAATCTGTTGTTGTATTCAAATTTTATTTCTGGAATGCAATAAATAAATGTGAAGATACAAATTATACTAAAATTAATTTTTTCTTACCTAAATTCCGGCGTCCTGATGAAGCTACATTTTGAATGTTCTCGTTTGGTATCCTGGATTTGCAAACTGGCAAAGGTAGGTTATTTTTTTTGTAGTCTTTGCAGTGGTTGGGATCCTTTTCCCTACATGCAGAGTTAATTCAGGAATGAAATACAAAAATGTAAAAATATAAATTATAAGTATACTACTAAAATGAATTGTTGCTTACCTAAGTTCATTAGTCCTGGTGAACCTATTCTTTCGGTGTTCTCGTTTGGTATCCTGGATTTGCATAATAGCGAACACAATTTTAATTTTTGTATTCCAATTTTATTCCTGAAATGCAAGAACTAAATGAGAAAATACAAATTATACTAAAATAAATTTATTCTCACCTAAATTAATTCCTCCTGGTGTCCAGGTGAACCTACATTTCGGGTGTTTCCGTGTGGTAACCTGGATCTGCATCCTGGCTAACGTAATTTATTTCCTTGTAGTCTTCGTAGTAGTTGGGTTCCTTTTCTTTACATGCAGAGCTAATTCTGGAATGAAATACTAAAGTGAAAATAATATAAATTTTATTAAAATAAATATTTTCTTACCAAAATTCAGGCGTCCTTCTGAACCTAGATTTTGAATGTTCCCGGGTGGTATCCTGGATTTACAAACAGGTGAACGCAAATTTTTAACTTGCAGTCTTTGTAGTAGTCGAGATCATTATCCTTACAAGCAGAGTTAATTCTGGAATGAAATTCTGAAGTGAAAATACACAAATTTTACTAAAATGAATTTATTCTTACATTAGTTCCTCCTGGTGTCCAAGTGAACCTACATTTGGATGCCCCCGTGTGGAATTCAGGATCTGCAACCCAACGAATGCAATTTCTATTCTTGTAGATTTCCTAGTGGTTGGGTTCCCTTTCTTTACATGCAGATTTAATTCCTGGAATGCAATAACTAAATGAGAAAATACAAATGATACTGAAATAAATTTATTTTACCTAAATTCCGGCGTCCTAGTGAACCTGGATCGGGGATTTGCAAATTGACGAAAGCAATTTGTTTTCTTGTAGACTTTGTAGTGGTTGGGATCATTTTCCCTACATGCAGTTTTAATTCTGGAATGAAATACTAGAATGTAAAAATATAAATTATACTAAATGAATAGTTTCTTACCAAAGTTCCTCCGTCCTGGTGAACCAATATTTTAGATGTTCCCGTGAGGTAATATTCTGGATCTGCATACTAGCGAATGCCCGTTCTATTCTAGTAGATTTCCTAGTGGTAGGCATCCCTTTCTTTACATGCAGATTTAATTCTTGCGGAATGCAATAACTAAATTAATGACAAAATACAAATTATACTAAAATAAATTTATTTTTACCTAAATTCTGGCGTCCTGGTGAACCTACATTTTGAATGTTCCCGTGTGGTATCCTGGAACTGCAAACAGGCGAACGCAATTTGTTTTCTTGTTAGTCTTCTTAGTGGTAGGGATCATTTTCCTTACCCATGTGGTATCCTGGTGAACGTAATTCATTTTCTTGTGGTCTTTGTAGTAGTTGGGATGCTTTTCTTTAAATTAATGCAGAGCTAATACTGAAATGAAATAGGTATTGAAGTGAAAAAATATAAATTAGACTATATTTAATTTTTTCTTCCCTAATAAGTTTGATTTTTGTGTAGACGTGTAGTCCGCATATAATGATGGACCGGTAGCCAGTTATAGTGCACACAATTAAGTTGATTACAACAAGTATGCGATACTGATGACGACTAATGCGTCAGAAACACATATTGTGACGACCAGGAAGTCGTAGAAGCAGTACACGTGTCTATCGCTCTTTGCCTTAATTGTGTTAATTAATTTTAAACTTCAATGCATGTGGTTCAAGATTTTTTTATCCATCTACATTTTGGATATTCCCTGTGGTATCCTGGATCTGAATCGTAGCGAAGGCAAAATCTGTTCTTGTATTCAGATTTTATTTCTAGAATGCAATAAATAAATGCGAAACTACAAATTATATTAAAATTAAATTTTTCATACCTAAATTTCGGCGTCCTGGTGAACCTACATTTTGAATGTTCCCGTTTGGTATCCTGGATTTGCAAACCGGCAAAGGTAAGTTATTATCTTGTAGTCTTTGCAGTGTTTGGGATCCTTTTCCCTTTCATGCAGAGTTAATTCTGGAATAAAATACAGAAATGTAAAATATAAATTATAAATACTAAAATGAATTGTTTCTTACCTAAGTTTCTCGGTCCTGGTGAACCTACTCTTTCGGTGTTCCCGTTTGGTATCCTGGATTTGCATAATTTCGATACAATTTTAATTTTTGTATTCAGATTTAATTCCTGAAATGCAATAACTAAATGAGAAAATACTGATTGTATTAAAAAGACATTTTTCTTACCTAAGTTCTTCGTCCTAGTGAATTCCCGTGTGGTATCCTGGATTAGCAAACTAGCACAGGTAATTTATTTTCTAGTAATCTTCGCAGTGGTTAGGATCTTTTTCCCTACATGCAGAGTTAATTCTGGAAGAAAATACTGAAATGTAAAAATATAAATTATTTAAAATTAATTTTTTTTACCCAAATTCCTCCGTCTTAGTGAATCTACTTTTTGGATGTTTCCGTGTGGTATCCTGGATCTGCATCCTGGCGAACGTATAATTTATTTTCTTGTAGTCTTCGTAGTAGTTGGGATCCTTTTCATTACATGCAGAGCTAATTCTGGAGTGAAATACTGAAATGTAAAAAAATAAATTAAACTAAAATGAATTCTTCTTACCAAAATTCTTTGCTCCTAGTGAACCTACATTTTGGATATTCCCGTGTGGAATCCTGGATCTGCATCCTAGCGAACGCCATTTCTATTTTTGTAGATTTCCTAGTGGTAGGCATCCCTTTAATTACATGCAGATTTACATACTTCCTGGAATGCAATACCTAATTGAGAAAATAGATATTATACTAAAATAAATTTATTTTACCTAAATTTCGGCGTCCTGGTCAAGCTAGATACGAGATTTGCAAATTGGCGAACGCAATTTATTTTCTTGTAGAGACTTCGTAGTGGTTGGGATCCTATTGCTTACATGGAGAGTTAATTCTGGAATAAATTACTGAAATAAAAAAATATAAATTATACTAAATTGAATTTTTTCTTACCTTACAAGTTCCTCCGTCTTAGTGAACCTATATTTTGGATGTTCCCGTGTGATATCCAGGATCCGCATATTACGCTACGGGTACGGTTCACTATGGCGAACGCAATTTTTATTATTCTTGTATTCAAATTTAATTCCTGAAATGCAATAACTAAATAAGAATTTACAAATTACTTGGGTATATTAAAATAAATTTTTTCTTACCTCCTCCGTCCGTCCTGGTGAACATACAATTTGGATGCTCCCGTGTGTAATCCTGGAATTGCATCCTAGCGAACGCAATTACTATTCTTCTAGATTTTTTAGTGGTTGAGACCCCTTTGTTTCACGCAGATTTAAATTCTGGAATGCAATAACTAAATGAGAAAATACAAATTAGGTATACAAAAATTATTTGTTTCTTACCTAAGTAAATTCCGGCGTCCTGGTTAACCTACATCATTTTATCATAAGTACTAAAATGAATTGTTGCTTACCTAAGTTCCTTAGTCCTGGTCAACCTACCATTTGGGTGTTCCCGTTTGGTATCCTGGATCTGCATAATAGCGAACGCAATTTCAATTTTTGTATTAAAATTTTATTCCTGAAATGAAATAACTAAATAAAAAAATACTGATTATATTAAATAGTTTTATTTTCTTACCCAAATTCCTCCGTCCTAATGAATATCTACATTTTAGATGTTTCCGTGTATTATCCTGGATTTACAAAGTGGCGAAGGTAAGTTATTTTCTAGTGGCCTACGCAGTGGTTGGGATCCTTTTCCCTACATGCAGAGTAAAATTCTGGAATGATATACAGAAATAGTAATATATAAATTATACTAAAATGAATTTTTCTTACCAAAGTTCCACCGTCGTCCTAGTGAACCTACATTTTGGATGTTCTCGTGTTGCTAACCTGTTGCTGTTGCCTGGATGGGACATTGTTATCCTGTTCTTCTTCTTCTTCCGAATATGGTTCAGCAATACCGCAAGAAAAACCTAGAACAAATTTAAAAATTAATAAAGCAATTACAAATTTTATAATTTTATAAAACTTATTATTTTAAATTAATAAAACAAATTATTAATAAAATTTTTTTATTTACCTGAAGTTTCTCCATCTTCCTTGAAGTTACATTACCATCCGCCTTCCTGAAAGTGTTCTTACGAAAGTGGTCCGCTTCTGTCAGACGACATGAAAAGCTTAAAACACGAAATGTCGAAATTAGTACATCTAGAAAATAACAAGTCAAGTAAATTTGCCATACCTAATATTGCCTGCCGTCGGGGGGGGGGGGGGGGGGTTCGAATCGACCGCAGTGCTGCCCGTTTTGCCTGTCCAATCTACGCCGGGGAGGGAGGGAGGAAGGTTCGTGGCCTTCCTTCTAATACTAAATTTCATTATACCCAGTGGATCCCAAAATCGGACGTGGGCTTCCGGGGTTATCAATGGAAGACCTACTATGTGTTACCTATAGCTAAACGCGCTTAGAACGGGACCGTGTAACGTGGGGCCCTCCGGCCACACGTTGCACGGCTCCGCGGTGTTGGAAACCCACGCTCGGACTCGCTGAACCATCTTCCCAAGCGCAACGAGTACTTCGGGAGGACCCCCACCGTTGATATTATGCGTTGGATTTGGTACACACGGTCGCACTTTGCCCAACGAGTTCCACCAGTGTGAACCTAGGGTTGTAAGAGTACAGAGGTAAATTCGATCTAAAGAGATCTGTCGTACACGTGTACCTTAGCAACGTTCCCACAGCGAAAGAGTACTAGGATGAAGACTTGACCTAGACGTCCGTGTTGGAACTAGGGTCGGTCAAACCTAAGCACCTTACTTAGCTAGGCGGGAGGCCGCACGGTTTCTGCTCGAGAGGTTTATCGTGGCCGCACTGACAACTACACTTGCATGGGGGGACACAGCCGGCGAGAAGTCCTGTGCACTTACACGTGTAAGCACATCGTTCACGGAAAGCCCCAAAATGGCGGGTCCGGATCGGGAACCTAACAATTTCATTCAAAGAAATTTTCATGATCCACAACAGCTCGACATGTTTCGCGCAAAACCTAACTTCTTCGACTAATTATTGTCACATATCTGATGTTTCACAATAAGAATACCCCGAAGACAATGTCGAGTTTGCAGATCATTAAAACTTCATTTAACCCCTAAATTATAACCCAAGTTATGTCCCTCCTAGGTAAATATGAGTGCAGATAAATTTAAAAGTAAAAAATGTAATTTAATTAAATCAAAATCAATTAAAGACTCACTGTATAATCGCGAGAGGGACCCGCCATCGTAGCTAACCTAACAATAACAAGAAGGTGGGATACCTTCTTATAGAATCAACCCGAGGGCCACGACTATACCTACTTAATAATATGTAATAACTATAGACCGGGTTATATGCAATAGGGAACCCGATATGTGGTATGCGGCATGCAATTTATGTATAAATTATAGGCGGCATACCAGATGTCGGATTCCCTATTGCATATAATCCGGTCTCTAGTAATAACTAATAACTTCATAACTACATAACTAAACTTGATCTTTGCCTACTATTCTGATTCTACAAAAAGAGAGGACAGGCAAACCCAGGTTCTCGACTCCTTCCTCGGGGTAGAAATCTAAAAATCAAAATACCTCAACTTTCAAATTTGCCAAAAACTAGCTGGAAATGTGTTTCCTCAACGCGAATCAATATTATATTCAAATACAAAACTTTACATACTACTACATAATGACTTGAAAATATGTAAAAATTTACACGAAACATGTCGTAAAAGTAAAGATCATTGAAATAAGAATTCCAACAATTTATCGAAGAAAACAAAAAACTAATTTGTTCTTACCTGATAAAGTTTTGCAACCCTGGTGGACATCGTTATTTTGGTTCACCGTATCCATGGACTCCACAATCCTCTCGTTAATTCCAGGTAACTACATCAAAGGTATTACATATTTGTTATGTTCCAAGTCGGCGTCCTCCCCGATTCCGATTCGAGTTGTAATCTTCACTACAATTACTTCTCCACATTAGTAATTAAAAATATTATAAAAATTAATTTATTCTAACTTACAATTATTGGTGGTGGTGGTGGTCTTTACCAAACACTTTTTCTCAGAGGATGTCATCTTCGTAACCCCTATTTACTACCGGGTGGTAGGCGTGTCGTGTTCTCTATTATTTGAAAGACAAATTATTATGAATAAGTAATAATCCGTCGAGTATCCGAGTCTTCATCGTTAGTTCTGTGAGCAATTTGGTTGCTTCCCAGTGAACACATGACCTACAATTGACGTCACACGTAGATCATATTTATGTAATACAATTTTACATAAAACTGACTCTTTTCATGATCTCAATGTGATGTCATGGAGTTAGATGTCATTGTGACATCATATGGACATAGCATCTGACTGTCATGTGATGTCATTAAATGACTTACACGTTACGTACATCATATGTAATATTTATATCATATCATGACGTAACATTAAAGTCATTATATTACATACAGTTAACATAACAAATCTGTCATACTGTTACATAAGTTATAAGTCTTTTTCTTACGGAAAACTGACATAACACATCTGTCATACTGTTACATAAGTTATAAGTCTTTTTCTTACGGAAAACTGACATAACATATCTGTCATAATATACTATGAGGTACATATTATGTTCTATTTTTTTAAGTGAATTGATAAATTATAAATAAATAAAGAAAAAATTCTAAAGGAAGTTAATAAATTTTAATTGTTATATTGTAATAAAGGTATGACAATAGAGTTATTACATTTTGGGGTCGAAAAATATAAACACTTTGATTTAATTTTTTGCATTTTGTTTTTAAAAATAAATGTTACTTCTGTTTGTTTTCTAACGTTTTTAAAAAAACTTTTTATGCTTTTTTGTAGAAGTTTATGCTTTTTAGGGGCAAATTTTGTGCTTTTTAAAGCGCTTTTTTCTGGATTTTTTGTGCTTATTTATCCGGAGCCTAATAATATCTATATAGGTAGGTAATAGCCACCAAAAATATTTAGTTTTTTAAAATTATTTTCAGTAGCGTTTATAATAACGCGATGTAAGTAGTAAAAAAATAAGAATGTGGGATGCTCTTGCGTTGCAGTTTTTTTATCCGCTCTTACCGGTAGCTGACGCCTGCTGATGCCAGCTGATGCCAAATTGAGTCGCGGTTCTTTTCTGCTGGTAATATTTTGTTGTTCAGCTAATATGAAGTGATATGAAGTAATAGAGAGTTTTTACTTTGGTAGCGTATGTGTGATTCTGTAAATGCAAATAATTTCTTGCAAAAGTTGGTGAAAATTATAGTGGGTGAATTTATTATTAAAAAAAATTTTTTGACTTGCCGTACCTACATTGTAAGTAAATATTTTTATTATTTTAAAGTTATTAATAATTTATTTAGTTCATTAATAATAAAATTACAACCTAACTCAGCATTTCTAAACCTTGCGACCCAATTCTCATTAAAAATTTTCTTTGCGCCTACCATTCATACAATATTATGTTTTTGAATTTTTCTAATATTTTTATCTCGATATGATCGTGTCCCCATTTAGTGTTTTTGCGCCCCACAGTTTTAGAAGGTTGTAGTAATGTAAATTTTTTATTTTCTCGATTTTTTAGTTGGAATAATGAAGAAAGAATACGTCGCTGTGCGTTTTGTGGAAACGAATGATTTTTCAGAAATACCAAGTAAGTGGCTAAACAATACTGACGAATCCAAAGGAAAAATTACATGTAGATGACCACCTCCGATTTTCAAAAATACATATAGTAATTTAATAAAGAACAAATGCTCCCCTAATGAAGATTGGCCAATCTTCGAGGTTGAAATTCTGCGATACTGTGGTGAGTACAAAATGATTCTTTTAACCACGCTTTTATTAGCTTCTTTAAAAATTTTTGGACCTGTCGGGGAAGTACAGCCACGAATTTCAAAATTTCAAAAACACTATAAGAAAGCGAACAATTTTCTAAGCATTTTAAAAAAGATTTAATGAGGATTATCCAGTATTTTTTTTAATCGAAAATTTTAAATTGCTTTCTGAATGTTTAGATACGCTGAAGAAAGCGAGAAAAACAGCAGAAGATTCAAATTATACATCATCATGTGATGAAAAATTATTAGGTCGTTTCTCAATTTTGATTAACACGACAACTAAAAATTAATATATTTCATTTTTTTTCATTATTATTTCAGAGATGATGTTGAAAAAATTTCCAAATTGGAATAGCGCCGAATTTGGAAAAACCGGGATAAATTGGTTTAGGCTGGGCAACCAACGGTCTGGAAACCAACCGGGCCAGTTGCAAAAACAAACTAACTCGCAAACTAATGTTAGAAGCCGCAACCAATAGAAATAAGTTATTTTATTCTAATTTTTGGATTATATTCTAATTATAATTAAATTTTTCATGTCGTTGTAGGCAATGTTTTAATTTCTTTTTATTTTTCTTTCTTAAAATATGTTTTAATTATTTTGTTTATTTTATTTATAATTATTTTTAATAATTTATTTGTTTAATTACATATTTAATAAAGTTCAATTTTTTAAACCATTTATTAAGTGGCTAATATTTATTTAAGTATTTTCCGTAACTTTTCAGCACTTGAAAAATGACTAATAAATAAGTAACTAATAAGTTCTCATACTTTTGACGTAAATTTAAAATTAACAGAGAATAGATAGTTTAAACTCGAATAATAGTTTGATATAATGTAATATTTATTATGGTGTAGTTATTAACATGTGAAATTATTTTAATATTTTAAATTATTTTTTACATGCTAGAAAAACTGAAAACTTACTGTCTTAAAAATTGCATAAAATCATTGCAAAATCAATTAAATTAGTTGGCTAGTTCATATGAATTTTCAGAATCTCATCGGGCAAACATGGAAAAATTTTATAATAAAAACTAAGGCAAACAGATAAAATTCAATTACTAAGAATTCAAAAATATAGCAGAATAATAATTAATTGATTTGCTTTAGATTTTATGGAATCTTTAAGACTGAGTTTTCAATTTTTCTAGCATGTAAAAAACAATTTAAACTATTGATATATTATTTACATCACAAGAATTACAATTCCGTTATATCAATCTATCATTTTCATTTGATGTAAAAATTATATAACTACTTGGTCATATTCACGTAACATTGACGTAAATAACTTTACGTCATTATTACACCATTATTATGTCACATTGATATCAGTAAGCAAGGTCCAGATGATGTCAAATAGACGTCATATTATTGTCATGTTTATTACATCAGATCTGACGCAAGAAAGTGTGAAATAATGATTCTCCTATGACTTACATTTTACATAAATGTGATCTAGCATGACGTCATTCTGATGTAAGTTGTACGTAAAAGTGTTCAGTGATATATCAATCTATGATATTCATTTGATGTAAAAATTATATAACTACTCGGTCATATTCACGTAATATTGACAAATACAACTTGACGTCATTATTACACCATTATTATGTCACATTGACATCAGTAAAGAAGGTCCAGATGATGTCAAATGGACGTCATATTATTGTCATGTTTATTACATCAGATCTGACGCAAGAAAGTGTGAAATAATGATTCTCCTATGACTTACATTTTACGTAAATGTGATCTAGCATGACGTCATTCTGATGTAAGTTGTATGTAAAAGTGTTCACTGGGACATCAGTAGGTAGGGTGCTAACCTCGCCTACTGATGCCCCCTTGGGGGGGAGTCTCTCGCTCTCGTCAGCCCTAAGACCGGACTTTCCACCGGGGTTGGTTACCCTATCTCCAGTCCGGCTACTCAGGTTCCCGGGGTTCACCAGCTTGGAGGTGAGAGTCGAGATTGAATAGGAGAGGCTTTGTGGTACTACGTCGTACCATATATTACGCTTTCACTATTCTTTTCGAACCCCTTTTTTCCATCAAAACATCATAAAACTCATCACGGCGTTGATTAATAAAACAGTAAATTGACAGAAGAAATGCTGCATACAGACTTGGTAATAAAACCATACACATTTTATGCTATGCAGACGATGCAGTAGTATCCTGGATCACAGTCCAGCGGCCAGAAAATTACCTTACTGTAGCAGGATTATCAAGGAAAACTCCAGTTTTTCGATTCAATCCTTCCAACTCGGCGAAGGAACTTTCTTTTCTTTTACATCCTAAAATTAAATTTATAAATTAATTACTAATAATATCAATCCTGGAAACTTGAAAATAAATTATGAATTTAAACTTCTTCCGCTTATGTTTACCTGAGGTATTCGGAAACAGACTCCCGTCACCGAAGGTTTTGGGGAACGCAATATTGTAGGTGTTTGTGAACATAAACTTCACAGTTAAACTGCGGTAAACATACTGACAACCAATTTGTAAATGAATCACAAATATTACACAATCGAGAATGACCGCTAATCATATTAAACGTCATCGGTCTTGAATAATTTTAATTTTTAAATATTCTTGAATAAATTAAATTTGTTTTTACCTAAACTTCCTGCGAAGCAGTTATCCCACTTCTTCCGTTTTTGTTTACTTGTGGTAACCTGGATCGCATTCCTTCCAAAATGGCCGAGTTTTCGCGTTTCCCTGCAGCTGTAGTGACTGGATAAAGTATCTAAATTACATTTTGAAAATGTTATTAAATCAAATTTGTTCTTACCTAACTTTTTGCGTCGTAATATCCTGGCTGGTTGACAACTTCTTCTTTAGATGAAGATTATTCGTGGAATGAAATGAGAAATTAAAATTTGTAAAAAACAAAATTATTACTTACCTAAGCTACTTCATCCTGATAACTGTACTTCTTAGGGAAACGAAACTTTGCTTGTAGTCTTCCTAATGGTTGCAAACATCTTTTTCTGCTGCAGATTTTTTCTGGAATAAAATATTATCTAATTGAGTGCCTACCTAATTAATAATTGGATAAAGCGATTGCTAATCGCTCGAGAAAGCACACGATGGCATGGTTTGATTTTTGTGCAGTGACGTGTAGTCCGCATATATACTGATGGACCGGTAACAAGTTATATAGTGCACACAATTAAGTTGATTACAACAAGTATGCGATACTGATGACGACTAATGAGTCAGAAACACATGTTGTGACGACTAGGAAGTCGTAGAAGCAGTACATGTGTCTATCGCTCTTTGCCTTAATTGTGTTAATTAATTTTGAACTTCAACGCACGTGGTGCAAGATTTGTTTATCCATCTACATTTTGGATGTTCCCGTGTGATAACCTAATGGATCTGAATCGTAGCGAACGCAAAATCTGTTCTTGTATTCAGATTTTATTTCTGGAATGCAATAAAAAAAATGTGAAACTGCAAATTATAAGTAAAATTAATTTTTTCTTACCTAAATTCCGGCGTCCTGGTGAACCTACAATTTGAATGTTCCCGTCTGGTATCCTAGATTTGTAAACTGGCAAAGGTAAGTTATTTTCTTGTAGTCTTTGCAGTGGTTGGGATTCTTTTCCTTACGTGCAGAGTTAATTCTGGAATGAAATACAGAAATGTAAAAATATAAATTATAAGTACTAAAATGAACTGTTGCTTACCTAACAATAAGTTCTTTGGTCCTGGTGAACCTATTCTTTCGGTGTTCCCGTTACGTATCCTCGTTTTGCATAATAGCAAACACAACTTTAAATTTTGTATTCAGATTTTATTCTTGAAATGCAATAACTAAATGAGCAAATACTGATTATATTAAAAAGAAATTTTTCTTACCTAAGTTCTTCCATCCTAGTGAACCTACATTTTAGATTTTAGATGTTCCCGTGTAGTATCCTGGATTAGTAAACTAGCGCAGGTAAGTTATTTTCTGGTAGTCTTCGCAGTGGTTGGAATCTTTTTCCCTACATGCAGAGTTAATTCTGGAACGAAATCCTGAAATTTAAAAATATAAATTATACTAAAATGAATTTTTCTTACCAAAATTCCTCCGTCCTAGTGAACCACCTACATTTTGGATGTTCCCGTGTGGTATCCTGGATCTGCATCCAGGCGAACATAATTTATTTTCTTGTAGTCTTCGTAGTAGTTGGGATCCTTTTCTTTAAATGCAGAGCTAATTCTGAAATGAAGTACTCAAGTGAAAAATAATATATAAATTAAACTATAATTAATTTTTTCTTACCTAATAGCCGCAGTCCTGTTGACCTACTTTTTGGGAGTTTCTCGTCTGGTATCCTGGATCTGCAACATAGCGAAAGCAATTTCTATTCTTATAGTTTTCTTAGTGATTGGGATCCGTTTATTTACACGCAGATCTAATTCCTGGAATGCAATAACTTAATGAGAAAATACAAATTTTACTAAAATGAATTTATTCTTACATAAGTTTCTCCTGGTATCCAGGTAAATCTATATTTTGGATGTTCCCGTGTGGTATCCTCCAACTGCATCGAACGACATTTCTATTCTTTTGATTGCAAACTTCGTTTTCCTGAATTGTTCCTGAAATAAAATATTGAATTGAAAAATAGATAATTAATAATTGTAAAAAACGAATTTTATTCTTATCTAAGTTCCTTCGTCCTGGTACAACTACATCTTCCGTGTCCTCTGGTGGAAGTCTGACTCAAGTCTGAGATCGGGCCAAGTATCGACTATAGGTATGGGCATTAGTTACTTCGTCCACAATTGCAACGTAGAAAATGCGACTTATTTTCTGTGTCCTTTCGAGTGCGTGGAATCGTATTCTCTAGCTGCAGATGTAATAATATCTGGAATAAAATTACTCGATAGGAAATTAAGAATATTAATAAGTCTAATTTCCTCTTACCTCAGTTCTAAGGACCTGGTATAAGTTAGTTTCCGAGGTAAAGATCTACATCTTCTTTGCTTGGAAATATAGCAAGTGACTTCGTCTTTCGCTGTAACTGTAATTTTGCTAAAATAAAATTTCTAAATTAATTATTAATAATCGAATTTGCTGTTACCTAAATGTTACCTAAAAAACATCATCCGGCCGTTAAAATCTGTCAAGTTTCTTAGGTTAGGTGTGAGTTGAAACCATAGACGATATAGAAACCCTTCTATATCAACATCTATGGTTGAAACTGGAACAACTGTTTTAAATTATTTGTGCAATTCAAATTTAATTTTATATTAATTATTATACAAAAATAAACATTATCTATATACGCCTACAAACTGCAAAGTAGAAATATATCTATAATTAAAGTTGCACATCAAAGTTATGAAAAAATGTAAAAATTCATGTTAAATCAAATTGCCAAAATATTTTACACACAAAATAATAATAATAGTAGTAGTAGATACCTAAAAAAAAGTATTAAAAAGAAGTTTGTCATTATCACAAAAGTTAGTTCATAAAATTATTAGCATATTGATGTAAATATTACTAGTATATCTCCTCGGCATAACAATTAGCTTGTATTTAAGCTGATCGACCTGGAATAAACGTTGAAAAAATAAAATATATTTATTATTCTATTGAAATGAAAGAAAAATCGAATAATGTGAACGAAATGAATGAGAATGAAAATGTATTAACTATTTTATTTACCATATAAAACTATTGAAAATACACGAAAATTAGAAACGTCGCTATAAATTTAATTTTTTACTATAATCAATTGATACGTGGTTTAACTAAAATATTTCTAAAATATTGATATGGTTAATTTTTTACTGACCGATTACAACCAAACAATTTTTTTGGCTGGCAATTATTTATGCATCATCAATCCCGCGTGCAAGGGGGGGGGGATATTTTCATATTTTTTTACCCATTTTAACTACCTAAAAAAGTAAAAAGGGAATCATAGGGGGCCGTGAATTTTTTTTTAATGACTGTAGGGTATCGCCAGACAAATGAATTTGAGTACCACTGCCATAGACCATAGTGTGTGATCTAGTGATATTTTGTATCTCAAATCTAGTTCGAAGTCGTAATTTTGTTGTCCGTTAAGATATTAAATATTAATTATAAATAAAAGTTACCGAAATAATAATTCTACCTCAAATACTTGAAATTGCTAACATTAATAATTTAATTATGTTTTAGCAAAGTGCCATGCATTATTAATTTTGAAGGAATTCGTACATATTGTGAACCAACAATTTAGGTTATGATGTAGGCTAGAAAATTCGTACAAGAATTAGGTAGGGTAGTATTGTTGAACTATGGAATTAATTTCTTTTCGAGTAGTCCAGTTTAGTCCAAATTATTAAATATAGGAAAAATAATCGACTAGCTGAATTTTTGTATACACTTTTATTTGATTGCTAGAAATAATCGATAGGTATGTCAAAAGTGCACACAATTTCTGGCAAAAGAAACAATTAGGATGTTGCATATTATTTCTGATGACCAAAATTCAACTAGTAGATTGTATGTAAGTTTCCCGTAATATTATTACAACATGTTACTGTTTAGAAAATCTTATTTTGCACTTAACCCTCCGGATATAATACATTACATAAGATTTCATCGAGCTTTCTTGGAGAAATGTATAACTCTTTTTTAATTATTTGTTTCAGATTATCTGCAAGGACTGAATCCGTTTCAAATCTTGTAGGCTTGGCGGGGATGAATGGGGTCTCGTGTTTTAGAATTTATTTTTGCTGAAATATGTTGTTGTTTATACAAAACCATAAGTAAAGATCTTTTTTTTTTATGCTATACACCGAATTTTTGAGAATAACATTATTTATTTCGGGACTTATTTTGGGATAAAACGAAAAGATAGATCTTCTTATTTTGTATAAACAACAACATATTTCAGCAAAAACGAATTCTGGAACGCGGGGTCCACCCAGCCTACACAATTTGAAATGGATTCTGTCTTTTGGCCTATACCCACAATTAAAATTTCCAACATTTTTTTAATTAAAATTTTGATCGACGTATTTATGTAACATCATAACAATTCTGTGGTCGGCACTTAAAATGTCATAAGTATATAGGGAAACAATGTATACTTATGACCTTTTAAGTGCCGACCACAGAATTTTAACATAACAAAATTTTTATCAAAACGACCTGCTCCATGGTCAAAATCGGTGTTGGAGATGCATAGTGCAAAAAGTAGAGTTAGCAGTTTAACACTCTTAACCGACGACATGTTGATGAACATACACTGGAGATTAAATTTTATATTAAAAATTGTTTTTTCTTTTTATAGGTATTTCAATCGAGACCGATGTACCAAAATTAGTTACAGGTTGTGTACAATAAGAATATGATTTATGCATTGTGAAGAAATATAATTATGTAGAAATATGGGCAAAATAAATCAATAAATTGATGTTTATTTACGAGGTGATTCTGATATAATTGTTTTAATGAAGTTATGTTAAATTGTTGGTAATAGTCATTGTTTCCAGCTCGTACGTCATCACCGGTAGTATACACGAATCAAACACTTTTCGTCTTATGTTTATTGGAATTTGGAAAGCGTGTGCCACGGCACGTCTGAACTGGAGTTGGGTCGGGCACGTGGCGAGGCAAGACTACAACAAGTGTACCGTAAAAATAATTGATTGGAAGTCAAGAACGACAAATAGGAGCAGAGGTAGACCTCAGAAGAGATGGCTCGACGATGTCAAGAAAGTGGCAGGTCGGGAGTGGTTACGGAGGCCCAAGGAAAGAGAGGTTTGGAGACGATTAGAAGAGGTTTATGTCTAGCAGTGAATCGAGAAAGGCTGACAAAGAAGAAGATGTTAAAATTTAAAGTAATACATGATTTGTATTATTATTATATAATCAAATATCTAGAAGAAGTGGCTGTCAGTTGGTGCAAGAACTGGTGAATATCGTAGGCGATAGAGATTTTAACCTTTCTACTTGTTGTTGCTCACAAAAAATCAAATTTTTTTTTTATGGTTACGTGTGTACCTAGTGCATATTAGATGTACATTTGCTTCCAAGTTTTCTTATTACAATTATTCTTAGGATGAATTATAAGTTTAGGTATTATAAGCTTTTGTAAAGCTTATAAAGCTTATTTATAAAGTAACGCAATGGGTACATATGTGCCCATAAACAGTAGAAAGGTTAAAATTTTTAAAATTTGTTTGTTTTCAATCTTTTGAGATAGAACGTTTTAAGCGTTGTTCTCAACCAATTAACGTGACACAACACGGCATAGCATAACTTAACATAACACAGCACAACAAAACAGTATTGATTTATTTGACATAATTGAATTGACTAATTATTACGTTCTGACATTTACTTGCAATTTCTACTAGCGCCTACCTATTAATTCGTTATACAATAGATAAATAAATTCATAATATACATAAAATCGTTAAGCTATGTTATGTTATGCAAACCTCGTCATTTGTCATTTTGAACACACACACACACATAAGTTTCAATGTATTTTAACTTTTGTATTAAGCTATGCTGTGTTGTGTTGTGTCACGTTAATTGGCTGAGAACGTGGCTTAAATTTGGAACATGTTTGACATAACTTCAACAATCGTTATTAGCTTTAGACCAAGTTTATCCGATTATTGTAAAGCCAGCCCCAAGGTCGAGTATTTCAGTTGCTAGTTAAACTAAATTCAAGGATTAACCTACGTTTATGGCTACCTGATTGTTCAGATATTGAGTTTCAACTCTGATCTTAGTTTAAACCACAAATGAAATACCGTTCCTTAATCAATTTTTAAATCTTGTGAGATTAAAGGTTGGCACACATTTGTCTGACGTAATGTAATGTGATGGGTCAACACCCAATTTGATTGGTCAAGCCAGGTCAAGCTACATCACATAACAACACACTAATATGAACGCCTCCATCTAAATGTAAGGAACCGATACTGTTCTGACGTATCACATCACATCACGTCAGACAATTTAATTTAAAATACATGTTCCAAATTGAGTTAAATTCGCCTAATATTGTTCCAAGAGTTTGTCATAAAGAATTGTTGATCGTTTTTAGAGACGCTCTGTATAACAATCGATGGGGAAATTTGAACAAAAAGAGATGTTAATAAAATGACTATTTTTTTTCGATCAATGTTTCGAAGATATATAATAGTCCAGTAACCACGTCCAAAAAAGGGGGTCTAGCTGACAAATTTCTGTGGCAAAGGATTGAAAACTGATTCCTATGTAATTTTGGTCGTAGAATCTGAATTTGAGGTTTGCGAACAAAATCTCCTTGTGTCAAAGCCACCATATTGAAAAAACGTTGTCAAATCACGTTTTTTTTTTACAAAAAAACTCAAAATTTTGGGTAACCCATTGATTTTTTGAAAAAATGTCGTACCAAAAACAAAGGAGATAAAATTTCCTAAAAAATGACTTTTTGGTTCATTTCCTAGGACGAAAATTAACGCCGTAGATGCCATTCGCGTTTTTGCTGGTTTTTCGAAAAATTCAAATTTCATAATTTCTCGAGTGAATTAAAGGCTTCCGTGCCAACGGCAAAGGGTAAAAATATAGCCTCTGGTCAGCATGGAATTTGAATTTTTCAAATTTTTTTTGAAATGCGAAAAAAAGCGAATGGCATCTGCGGCGTTAATTTTCGTCTTAGGAAATGAACCAAAAGGTCATTTTGTAGGAAATTTTATCTACTTTGTTTTTGATACATGACATTTTTTCGAAAAATCAATAGGCCGCCCAAAATTTTGAGTTTTGCAAAAAAAAAACGTGATTTGGCAACGTTTTTTCAATATAGCGGCTTTGGCACAAGGAAATTTTGTTTGCAAACCTCAAATTCGGATTCTACGACCAAAATTACATAGGAATCAGTTTTCAATCCTTTGCCACAGAAATTTGTTAGGTAAAACTCCCTGGTTACTGGACTATAAAATTTCTTCTTCACAGGATTTAGATAAATTACCTATCTACCACATTAGCAATACAACAAAATCCATGATTATCTATATTATTTATCAATAAAATTATCTCGACATAAAATGTCTTCTTCTTGGCAAAAAATAGGTAAAATAAATTACCTATTTTAGGTAACTTCTCTCAAAATTGCTCAACAACGTGATTGAATATTAAAATTTAAGCCACGGGTACAACGCAGATAACGTGCAAGGAGATAACACAATTTAAAGGCAAACGTGTGTATTGAAAATAAATTATTATATCGCAAGCAATCTTCAAATTCAACATTAGTGGTTTGAAGATTGTGTGTTTTGTCTCGTGTTATTTGATATAGAAACAATTTTATTGGTAAATATTGATCATTATATACTTTGTAGTATTGCTGACGTTGAGATGATTCTAAAAAACAATAAATACCTGATACTATTTTCTAAATATTAATCGAAAAAAATTAGTAGTTGCATTAACCTTAATTGGTTCAAAAATCCCTATTATTATTTTGTTATGTAAGAGACATCGACTTTCGAACTTTGTACTTAAAGAAAACGAACATTTAATACTTATGCTCAATTTCGTTACCTCGAATTATCTGTAAGATTTAAATCTATTCGAACGAATAACCAATCCGACAACTTAATTTGCTAATTTATCTGATGGATATCTCGAGGTGAATAAATCGGCCATTAATTTAAATAGGTATACAATTAATTAATTAATTCCTGTAATATAATTTTCAGAATCTTAAAATGGTTACGATTCAGATTTCACAAATAATTACAACAGACTGGTAATGAAGACGATTCTACCAATTAGAAATTATCGACAGCATAATTTATTATTGATACTATTTTTGAATTTGAAATTTAAAAAACGCAAAAATGTAAGTTCAATTTTATTCTATAATATGAAATTTTCGAAATAAGACCATAGTTTTTAAAGCTAGCCACTCACATTCCTGCACCGCAGTACGATTTTGTCGAATGCAATTGCAGTACAATTCTGTTGGAAATCGAAGCTAGCCACTCACGTTCCTGAGCTGCAGTACTATTTTGTCGATTTTTAAATTAATTTAAATTTAATAATTCGAAAATAAGCATAAAAATATTAAATCGCAATTAAGTACTATTCGTGTGGGGAAATTAAACAACAAAATTGTAAACTGCAACACATGGTCAAATTATACCCAACCAACAATATTGTCCTGCAGCAGACTAACCGGCTTCTTTGCGATCCTATCCTGCCAAGTTGATCGGAAAGCTGCAATACACGATTTAATTTCGTCGCATCCTGCAGAATCGTACTGCGCCGCAGTACATCAAATTAGCCCACCGTTTTCACCTCTCGAAATTTATAGTAAACATACATGCGAGCTTGTATTTGACTTTTATTTTCAAATGTGGGGTCGAATGAATTTCACAACCCGGTGACATTCGAAAAATACACAAATTAAATTTAAGTTTGCTTTTTAGTTAAAAAATATCAGAAATCATAAAATTCTACCTTGTAATTCAATAATTTCAACATTGGAAATTATTTCGACTGCTTTCCCGACGTGCCCAAATTTTAAGGAATTTCACCATCAAGCTGTTGAATTTTAGAGTTTTCTTTTTAATTGATTTTCGATTTATACTCGCGAGTAATTTTGATAAATTCACAAATCCGATTAATTTCTCACTCTACACAACATAAAAATGTTACAATTTCGACGCGACTATTTAAGAAACTCTAACAAGTTAATTAGCAATTAAAATGTTATGTTTTAAAACGAATCCAAAACATATTAATTTGCCTTCCGCGCACCGTATTAAGATACTACAAATTTTCACTTATACAATAATAATTTAGCACTTTGTTAGGATAGTATAATAATGAAAACGAAATAAATAAACCAGCGCGTTACTCGAACTAAGATGGCGCATTTAAACAATTGCCGGCCGAACTTTAATTTTAATTGACGTTATGCGGCGCGGCAAATTTAAAATTCTTATTGAAAACCACGAACTTATTAGTAATAATAATTAGCAATCGTAAATAATTAATTATTATTAATAATAATAACACTAAATGATAAACTATTTTAATGGAATAAATTCAATATTATTTTGTTTAACTACCAAACTTTAAATTAAATAACATTAATGTGCAGGTAGACATCTGCAAAGACCTAATTTCGAGGAAATTGAAAAGATAAGCTTTGTTTGTTTTAAATTTAACGAGGAATATTAATATACAGGTCGATACAAAGAGTGAAAATGTCATTTTGAACAAACAAAATTTAACAAATTACTTCTCGTCTTGACCCAAATTTACACCGTTATTTTATTAACTTTCATTGATATATATTTTCGATCGTGGAGATATATTAAAACAAAAGCCCATAAACGATTGATTTGGGTTCTAACTTCTTCTCGGTGACAATGGGGATATCTATAGGTTTTGGTAAAAATGGGTGTTTCTGTTTTGGTGCGTATATGATGTTTAGTAAAATTGGTGAAAGATAATGGTATGTCAGGGTGATAGAAAATATCTTTGAAATCATAACATAAATTGGTAAGCAACGTTTTTTCTTCTGAGTTTAAGTGATCTACTCTTAAATTATCTTTAAGATTTTGAAAAGGTTTTTGTCTAACAGATTTTGGATTATCAGTATCATGATGGTTAAGTTGTATTGATTCTTGTTCAATATAGTCTTCCAAGTAAAGAGGTTGATCTATTGATATAGTTTTTGGTTCATCAGAAATATTAATGATCGAAGTCATAAAATAATTATTTTTCAATTTAACTATTGCTGAGGGCATAATAAGGTCGTGAGAAAATTTAATTTTTTGAGATATCTTAATTCCATTACTTCCTACAGCAGGTAATTTAACGAATCGTTCTGATCTAGGTTCTATTGTTAAATGTTTAATAGTAGTACGACTTGCTGGTTTTAGAAAATTACAGTAATTGCGTTTTTGTATATTCTGCTTGTTTAAAAGTTCGTTATAATAAAAAGGGACAACTGTTTTTTCAGTTTGTATGTGTTGCCATTTATAGTCTATGTTTGCAGGTAATATCGATCATAAATCGGAGCCTATAAATCCGATATAATCCAAATGAAAATCAAATAAGTATACTTGGTGATTTCCTTCTTCATTGAATAAAGAAAGTATAGGGACATCGGCTACGTACTGATGTTGGGTTGTACCATGGCTGGTTGTGATTTCAAAAGGTGATTCATAAATGGCTTCTGGGAAATTTTCGTAAACAAATGTTTGGATTTTAAATAGTTTTTGAGGTGCCTGTGTCTATTAACAATTTTTGTTTTGAATTGGGTAACAGAATATAAGGTAGGGAAGATGAGGGGTTGATAGAAAATGAATTGATTCCGGGGCTTTTTAACAAAAATTTTCCTGTCTTAAGTTTTCGTTTTCTAGTTCGTTTAATGATTCAGGTTCGTTAGTGCAATATTGGTAATTTTGGTTTTCGGGGTTTTCTTGTTCATAAAGTGTATGGTTATAGCAATAAGAATAACCGTCGTTTTCCGTTTCGGTGAAATAATCTAATTCTTCTTGTTGATCGAAATTTTCTGGAGAAAATTGTTGATGAAATAGTTCTTGTGACATCAAGTTCCTAGGTTGATTAGATTGCTGGATGTAATTATTATTTCGAAAATTTCTTGATGAGAAATTTGGTTTTGGTGGTGGACCTTGTCTACCTAATTGTTGTGTAGCAGGACGTTTTCTTACTGTTGACGTTTCAATTGGTTCTGGTTTGAAATTGTGTTGAAAATTTCTTTGGGGTTTAAAAATATTTTGTACAGGTTTTTCGAATTTCTGTTGAAATCCAGAAAATTGTTGAGGTGGTTGATTATTTTGGGATCGAAATTGTGGATTATTAATAGAATATTGGGGTTGATAATTTTGAAATTGATGGTTTGGAAATTGTTGATATTGATTTTGAAATTGTTGGTTTGGGAATTGTTGATATTGAATTGGTTTCTTCTGTTGAGGCGTGGTATTTTGGTGGGTATTTAATTTAAATACCGTATTATTTACTTTAGAATTTAAATTTTGAAAATGACGAACGTCAAGTTCGTTTGTTACATAAGTTAGTGCGTTTTCTAACGTTTGTTGGGATCTACTTCTAATGAAAGAACCTAGTGGTTCTGTTAGGCCAGTAATGTATGACGTTAATGTTAACATTTTTGCTTCATCTAATTTATATTGCTTTATTTCTAAACTTTCGCCTCCTAAAGAAATTTTCGAGTTGATGATTGCTAATAACGATCGACATCGGTTATAAAAGTCCACGGGACTCTCTTTAAAATTTTGTTTTAATTTTTATAGCTTTATTTTTAAATTGATTTCAGATCTTTGGTCGCCAAAGTTTTTTTTCTATTAATAAGTTTTTTAAATCTCTCCAGGTGGGAATAGTTTGACCCGTTACTATTTCCAAAGCTGCACCTTTTAATCTATTGCGGGCTACTGACAATAGCATTTGGTTGATTAATTTGCCAAAATTGGTTTATGATACCTTCTGAAGCCCTAATGTATTCAGAAAGTTCGGATGGTTCACCATCAAACTTTGGGATTTCATTAAGTAAACTGGTATGGAATCCAGGTGGATATAAACTTTGTTCATTTGCCATTTCAAGATTATTAAAAAGATCAACTAACTCGTCGATTTCTAATGAATTGTGATTATGAGGGTCGAATTCGTTTACTCTAGCGGATTCTGAATCAGAATTTGAATCGAATAAATCCAGTGTTAAAGCTCAATTAAAAATAAACTCACAAAAATTTTGTTTTTATGTTAGTAAACGACTTAAAGCTATGGGTTGCTACTCATGAAACGTTAGTCAGAATGGAAATTAAGTACGCTATTCGTACACCAAACTTCTCGCTTACTACGTTCCAATATGAACTTAATAATAAAAAGTATGCAATAGTTAATTACCAAGGTATTCAACAGCTTGTTTTCTCCTGATCAAATTCGTTTAAGCGAATTTAGAATCGGAAAAGAAAGCAAGTTGGTTTGGATTCTTTGAGTAATTAAATGCTTATATTAAATTAGCTTAAATATTAAATTAGTATTTATTAAATTGTTTCACTGCAAATTTTTCACTTTAATATTTTTTTAAATTTACTTACTCTATTTTCATATTCGTGCGAAGTATGATGTCACTTATCTTCGTTGAAGTACGATGCCACTCAATGGACTGGTGTCTTCGATAGACGAAACTGGAACCAGCGATGTGATCCGGAACTATTTTTGTTCCACACAAAGTTCAGGAGGGCAGTTACAGGTGAATGGAGTCGATTCACAGGAAACTCGGGATGATCTCCTTATCTTAGCATAATTTATTATTGATACTATTTTTGAATTTGAAATTTGAAAAACGCAAAAATGTAAGTTCAATTTTATTCTATATAATGAACTTTTCGAAATAAGACCATAGTTTTTAAAGCTAGTCACTCACGTTCCTGCACCCCAGTACGATTTTGTCGAATGCAATTGCAGTACAATTCTGTTGGAAATCGAAGCTAGCCACTCATGTTCCTGAGCTGCAGTACTATTTTGTCGATTTTTAAATTAATTTAAATTTAATAATTCGAAAATAAGCATAAAAATATTTAATCGCAATAAATTGAACAACAAAATTGCAAACTGCAACACACGGTCAAATTATACCCAACCAACAATATTGTCCTGCAGCAGAGCAGACTGACCGGCTTCTCTGCGATCCTATCCTGCCAAGTTGGTCGGAACGCTGCAAAACACGATTCAATTTCGTCGCATCCTGCAGAATCGTACTGCGGGGCAGTACATCAAATTAGCCCACCGTTTTCACCTCTCGAAATTTATAGTAAACACACATGCGATCTTGTATTTGACTTTTATTTTCAAATGTGGGGTCGAATGAATTTCACAACCCGGTAACATTCGAAAAATACACAAATTAAATTTAAGTTTATTTCTTTAGTTAAAAAATATTAGAAATCGTAAAATTTTACCTTGCGCGCAAATTTTTTTAAGCAATTTCACCATCAACCTGTTGAATTTTAGAGTTTTCATTTTAATTGATTTTCGATTTATACTCTCGAGTAATTTTGATAAATTCACAAATCCGATTAGTTTCTCACTCCACACAACATAAAAATGTTACAATTTCGACGCGACTATTTAAGAAACTCTAACAAGTTAATTAGCAATTAAAATGTTATGTTTTAAAACGAATCCAAAACATATTAATTTGCCTTCCGCGCACCGCATTAAGATACTACAAATTTTCACTTATACAATAATAATTTAGCACTTTGTTAGGATAGTATAATAATGAAAACGAAATAAATAAACCAGCGCGTTACTCGAACTAAGATGGCGCATTTAAACAATTGCCGGCCGAACTTTAATTTTAATTGACGTTATGCGGCGCGGCAAATTTAAAATTCTAATTGTAAACCACGAACTTATTAGTAATAATAATTATTAGCAATCGTAAATAAGTAATTATTATTAATAATAATAATAATAATAATAACAACAAATAATAAACTATTTTAATGGAATAAATTAAATAACATTAATGTGCAGGTAGACATCTGCAAAGACCTAATTTCGAAGAAATTGAAAAGATAAGCTACGTTTGTTTTAAATTTAACGCCGAATATTAATATATAAATCGATACAAAGAGTTAAAGAGTAATTTTTAACAAACAAAATTTTAATTTAACGAAATTACTTCTCGTCTTGACCCAAATTTACACCATTATTTACTAACTTCCTCTTCTTCTTCCACTTTAGGCTAGGATAGCTCCTGTTTGCCTTGACTTCTGGCTGTCTTCTATAGAAGAGCAGCCGAAGTCACTATTACTGTGAGCATATTATTTGTTTTACATTTGAAGTAGCTTTTGCTAGGCTCGTCTCAGATGTGCTCGTAACCCTGGTTTTTTTTGTTGATGAGGGCAAATCATCAACCCAGGGAGACCACCGGCTTTACGTGCCCTCCGAAGCACGGAGACGATCATAAGAAATTTTAGACTCTTGCCGGATTCGAACCGGGTACCTTGGTGTCAGCAGTTATTCAGCTAACATACCAGTCTAATGACCGTCTCTTTTCTCAACTTCCATTGATATATATTTTCGATCGTCGAGATGTATTAAAACAAAAGCCAATAAACGATTACAGTAAAAATTCGTATTTTCTATCAATATTCAATATACCCTATCAATTTCGAAATTTACGTAAAAATTTACCCCGTTTACAAGAACATATTATTCTAAATAATTATTTTTCTTCGTTCTACATTAAAACATTAGCATTCCATGATATTATAAGTTATTTACATTTTATAAAAAAATAGATAAAAATAGGCTTGTATCATTTTAATCTCCACTGTCGAGTAAACTCACGGCTAAAATGTTGAGGCGAACACTTTACTATCTTTTCCTCTAATTTGCGATTTTATGTTTCACATTGATCATCTTCAAGTTATCTCCAATAAGATCGTTTTATACACACCAAGAGGCGTTTGTGATGATTCTTAATGTTTTGAATTGGAATCGCTCTAATAAATAATATGTCAATATTTGAATTGCTTGTTGTCCCCTGGAGTTGGTGAACTTTCTTTTTCTAAATTTATGCCCAAGCTGTACGGAACCTTCTGTGTGTTTCTTAAGATGTTTCTACATAAGTCTTTTATCAAGATTCATCCCCAAGTATTTCGTTTTCTCCCTCTGCTTCTGCAGGAAACGGCTGAAAACTATTTGCCAAGTGATCTGTAAAAGTGTCTACTTTTCTCGATTATTTATTCCATTTACATAATTTCCATTCGACGTGCATATTGGAGGGATCCGTGTATGTACAAGACTCCCTCAATTTTTTATTACGATCCATAATGAAAAGACCTGATAAGTCGCAGAAGTAAAATTTTACAGGAATCAATAAAAACTATGGTACACCAGAACATCAAAATTTTATGACTATTTTTTTGCAAATTTGTCTTTTTAGACCTTTAATTTGTTAATTACTTAACAAATAATACTTTAAAAATGTTGTTATTTCTATTATTGAATGGCATTAAAAAACATATTAGTGCAAAAAGTAGTACACTCGAGATTAAATTTTATATTGAAAATTGTTTTCTTTTTTTTATAGGTATTGCAATTGAGACCGAAGTACCAAAATTAGTTACAGGTTGTGTACAATAAGAATATGATTTATGTATTGTGAAGAAAAATAATTATGTAGAAACATGGGCAAAATAGAAGAGCAATCAATAATTGATGTTTATTTACGAGGTGATTCTAAAATAATTGTTTTAATGAAGTTATGTTAAAATTGTTGGTAATAATTATTATTTCCAGCTCGTACCTCATCATCGGTAGTATACACGAATCGAACACTTTTTGTCTTAAGTTTAATGGAATTTGGAAAGCGTTTGGCACGGCACGTCTGAAATGGAGTTGGGTCGGGCAAGTGGCGAAGCAGGATTACAACATGTGGACAGTAAAAATAATAGATTGGAAGCCGAGAACGATGAAAAGGAGCAGAGGTAGACCTCAGAAGAAATGGCTCGACGATGTCAAGAAAGTGGCAGGTCGAGAGTGGTTACCGAGGTCCAAGGAAAGAGAGGTTTGGAGAAGATTAGAAGTGGTTTATGTCTAGGAGTGGTTTATGTCTATTATTATTATTATTATATAATCAAATATCTGGAAGAAGTGGCTGTCAGTTGGTGCAAGGTCTGGTGAATATCGTAGGGGATAAAGATTTTTATTTTAAAAATTTTAATATTTATTTATTTTCAATCTTTTGAGATAGAACGTTTTAAGCTTTGTTCTTAGCCAATTAACGTGACACAACACGGCATAGCATAACTTAATGTAACACAACAAAACAGTATCAATTTATTTTACATAATTGAATTGACTAATTATTACGTTCTGACATTTACTTGCAATTTCTACTAGCGTCTACCTATTATTTCGTTATACAATAGATAAATAAATTCATAATAGACATAAAATAGTTAAGTTATGTTATGCAAACCTCATCGTTTGTCATTTTTTGAACACACACACACACACACAAGTTTCAATGTATTTTAACTTTTGTGTTAATATAATGCTATGTTGTGTCACGTTAATTGGCTGAGAACGACGCTTAATAAAATGCTAAAATTAAGCACACGAGGTAATAGGAAATTTAAAAATAAGCAATTTTTGTCTTTTGCAATTTTCTGATACGGTCTCATATTTCGATTTGATAAATCTGATTCAATCGGTAGCTTTGAAATGCTGTCTACGGGGTATTGCTAGAAACAATCTACAACACTTGAGAGTAAACTAGTTGGATCTAATATAAAAGTGCACCCGTTCAAAGCCACAATTTTCAAAATCAAGATTTTGTTTTTCCATTTTTCTGGAAATCCAATTGCTTATTTTAAAATTTCCTGTTACTATTTTAGGGACCCGTTTTATAATAGTTGGGTAAACCTGGTATTATTATATAACACCTAAATAACCAAGGTTACCAACAATCGTTATTAGTGTTAGACAAAGTTTATCCGATTATTTTAAAACCAGTCCTTAATCAATTTTAAAACTTTGTGGGATTAAAACGTGTGTGACGTACATGTTCCAAATTGAGTTAAATCGGCCTAATATTGTTCTAAGAGTTTATCATCAAGAATTGTTGATCGTTTTTAGAGACACTCTGTATAACAATCGATGGGGAAATTTGAACCAAAAGAGATGTTAATCAAATTACTATTTTTTTTTCGATCAATGTTTCGAAGATATATAATATTTCTTCTTCGCAGGATTTAGAAAAATTACCTATCTACCACATTAGCAACACAACACAAAATCCATGATCATCTATATTATTTATCAATAAAACTGTCTTGACATAAAATGACTTCTTCTTGGCAAAAAATAGGTAATATCATGCAAGGCAAAATCATAGAACTTGTCTCAAAATTGCTCAACAATGTGATTGAATATTAAAATTTAAGCTACGAGTACAACGCAGGTAGCGTGCAAGGAGATAACACAATTTAAAGGCAAACGTGTGTATTGACAATAAATTATTATTTCGCAGCACACAATCTTCAAATTCAGCATGAGTGGTTTGAAGATTGTGTGTTTTGTCTCGGGTTATTTTATATTGAAACAATTTTATTGGTAAATATTGATCATTATGTACTTTGTAGTATTGCTAACGTGTAGATGATTCTAAAAAACAATAAATACCTGACACTATTATCTAAATATTAATCAAAAGAAATTAGATGTTGGATTAACCTTAATTGGTTCAAAAATCCCTATTATTATTTTGTTATGTAAGAGACATCGACTTTCGAACTTTGTACTTAAAGAAAACGAACATTTAATACTTATGCTCAATTTCGTTACCTCGAATTATCTGTAAGATTTAAATCTATTCGAACGAATAACCAATCCGACAACTTAATTTGCTAATTTATCTGATGGATATCTCGAGGTGAATAAATCGGCCATTAATTTAAATAGGTATACAATTAATTAATTAATTCCTGTAATATAATTTTCAGAATCTTAAAATGGTTACGATTCAGATTTCACAAATAATTACAACAGACTGGTAATGAAGACGATTCTACCAATTAGAAATTATCGACAGCATAATTTATTATTGATACTATTTTTGAATTTGAAATTTGAAAAACGCAAAAATGTAAGTTCAATTTTATTCTATAATATGAAATTTTCGAAATAAGACCATAGTTTTTAAAGCTAGCCACTCACATTCCTGCACCGCAGTACGATTTTGTCGAATGCAATTGCAGTACAATTCTGTTGGAAATCGAAGCTAGCCACTCACGTTCCTGCGCAGCAATACGATTTTGTCGATTTTTAAATTAATTTTAATTTAATAATTCGAAAATAAGCATAAAAATATTTAATTTCGATTAAGTACTATTCGTGTAGGAAAAACGAATGACAAAATTGCAAACTGCAACACACGGTCAAATTATACCCAACCAACAATATTGTCCTGCAGCAGAGCAGACTGACCGGCTTCTCTGCGATCCTATCCTGCCAAGTTGGCCGGAAGGCTGCAATACTCGATTCAATTTCGTGGCATCCTGCAGAATCGTACTGCGGCGCAATACACCAAATTAGCCCACCGTTTTCATCTCTCGAAATTTATAGTATACACACTTGCGAGCTTGTATTTGACTTTTATTTTCAAATGTGGGGTCGAATGAATTTCACAACCCGGTGACATTCGATAAATAGACGAATTAAATTTTAGTTTGTTCCTTTAGTTAAAAAATATTAGAAATCGTAAAATTCTACCTTGTAAATCAATAATTTCAACATTGGAAATTATTTCGACTTCTTTCCCGACGTGCGCAAATTTTAAGCAATTTCACCATCAACCTGTTGAATTTTAGAGTTTTCATTTTAATTGATTTTCGATTTATACTCTCGAGTAATTTTGATAAATTCACAAATCCGATTAGTTTCTCACTCCACACAACATAAAAATGTTACAATTTCGACGCGACTATTTAAGAAACTCTAACAAGTTAATTAGCAATTAAAATGTTATGTTTTAAAACGAATCCAAAACATATTAATTTGCCTTCCGCGCACCGCATTAAGATACTACAAATTTTCACTTATACAATAATAATTTAGCACTTTGTTAGGATAGTATAATAATGAAAACGAAATAAATAAACCAGCGCGTTACTCGAACTAAGATGGCGCATTTAAACAATTGCCGGCCGAACTTTAATTTTAATTGACGTTATGCGGCGCGGCAAATTTAAAATTCTTATTGAAAACCACGAACTTATTAGTAATAATAATTAGCAATCGTAAATAATTAATTATTATTAATAATAATAACAATAAATAATAAACTATTTTAATGGAATAAATTCAATATTATTTTGTTTAACTACCAAACTTACAGGTCGATACAAAGAGTGAAAACGTCATTTTGAACAAACAAAATTTAAATTTAACAAATTACTTCTCGTCTTGACCCAAATTTACACCGTTATTTACTAACTTCCATTGATATATAGTTTCGATCGTCGAGGCTTATTAAAACGAAAGCCTATAAACGATTACAGTAAAAATTCGTATTCTCTATCAATGTACCCTCAATTTCGAAATTTACGTAAACATTTACTCCGTTTACAAGAACATGTTCTAAATAATTATTTTTCTTCACTCTACACTAAAACATTAGCATTCCACGATATTGTAAGTTATTTACATTTTATAAAAAAATAGATAAATCAAGATTATTGGAACCTTTTTATTAAATCGAGTGGCTTGTATCATTTTAATCCCCACTGTCGAGTAAACTCTTGGCTAAAATGTTGGGGCGAACACTTAACCTTTCCTCTAATTTGCAATTTCATGTTTAACATTGATCATCTTCAAGTCACCTCCAAAAAGATCGTTTTATACACACCAAGAGACGTTTGTGATGGTTCTTAATGTTTTGAATTGGAATCGCCCTATAAATATGTCAATATTTGAATTGCTTGCTGTCCCCCGGAGTTGGCGAACTTTTTTTTCTTTTAAATTTATGTCCAAGCTGTATACGGAACCTTCTGTGTGCTTCTTAAGATGTTTCCACGTAAGTCTTCCCCAAGATTCATCCCCAAGTATTTCGTTTTTTCCCTCTGTCAGTATTTCTGCAGGAAACGGCTGTCTACTTTTTCTCTATTATGTAGTGTTAAATTTCCATTCGACGTGCATATTGGAGGGATAGGTGTGTACAAGACTCCCTCAATTTTTTATTACGTTCCATAATGAAAAGCTTCGGTGAGTGTAAAGACCTGATAAACCACAGAAGTAAAATTTTACAGGAATCAATAAAAACTATGTTACACCAGAACATCAACATTTTATGACTATTTTTTGCAAATTTGTCCTTTTAGACCTTTAACTTCTTAATTACTTAACAATTAATACTTTAAAAATGTTGATGTTTTTATGTAACATAGTTTTTATGGATGCATGTAAAATTTTACTTTTTTGACTTATTTTGTTTTTAAATGACTGATTCGGTTATACTCTTTCAAACGATACATAGTTGATTATCGACTTTTTCTACTACCAGGTTCTTAAAAGTTTCCAGTTTATATTTTTGTAATAAAGGGTTTTTGTCTCCTAGATAAGGAAAATTATAATTGGAAACAGGCCTGAAAAATTTCTTGAATTTATTCCTTTTGCGACACAAAAGTCAACAACGTTTTCTTATTTTTAACTTTTAAATTTTAACTATTATGGTAAATTCTCATAAATCTTGTTCCGATGCTGTCCCCACCTATTTTTCTGAAAACTTATTCTCGCTTAAGTTTTGTTTTTCGTGTGACGATATAGTGTAGCATTGCAGGGTAGTGGGAACTTCAATTATGAAAACTTTCTATCAATTTTTCCTACTATGCAGGCTTTATATGGCAAACGTCACTTAAGTTACCGTTCACCAAATGCAATTATCTCACAGTTTTTTTCATAATTGAAGTTCCCAATGCTACAATATCCTGCAATGCTTCTGTATCATCACACGGAAAACAAAACTTGAGAGTTTTCAGAAAAATAGGTGGGTACAGCATCGGAACAAGTTATATGAGAATTTACCATATTATCATAATAATCGGTACAATTTTCTAAGCAATGTTGTTGATATTATAACGACAGAATTTAGTTGTTACGACAGAAAGTCCTTATGTTATTTCCTGGCATAACAACTAAAATCGGTTGTTATAATTAACAATTATTTTTCGAAAATTGCTCCGAATATTTGCCGCTTGAATTTTTAGTAAATCCGAATCGCTTGCCACGCGACGCGCTAATAGTTTGAAGAACAACTCTCGTTTCTTTTCCGGCGCGACCACAGTTTTCCGCTCACTAGCCCGACACTTAGTTATTTAATTATTGAGAAACTAAACAAGTGGATTATTTTTAAGTATTTCATCTTTTCTAAAATTTGTACTATAAATTTCAGAAAATTTTCTATTGTAACACGATATATTTCATCACCACATTTTGCACTGCACAGCTAAAGCACAGGAATAAAAACTTTCCACTCACCTGACCGTTTTAACTGCCCCACTTTCCATTCCACGTCGTGGAACCTACCTGCAACAAGAAAAACATTATTAGCATTTATAGTGAATACGATTAGGTTAGCGGGTTAGCCAAACAAAACAAATTCTAAAGGTTTTTCTGGTAAGAAAAATAATCGTTGCTTTACCTTTTATCACTGTAGTCCTTAAGCAAGTGTTGCGGGTTTCCAATTCAGCTCTCTTCCGTTCCATAAAGTCAATCGCGAAGGCACACAATACACTCACATGTTTATTATCGATTTCGATTGAAAAAATGAACACTTTATCACAAGCAAAATTGACCGTAGTAATTTTCGAGCTTTCGATAAGCTTTTCCATGTAAAATTTCGTAAACTACTCGCGAAATTATTAATTTATGAACGCGTACACGATTTTAATATTTCTTGGCAGACGATCTCCTGAAAGAGAAAAAAATTCATCAAGTAAGTTCAAGTTTATTATGAACAAAGCTTACTCAAAGAACAAACTAATTTACAGCAATAATATTTCAAGGGTGCGAGTCAAAAACCTAGCAGCGTGTGTTACAAAATGAATATAAATCGTGGTACTTGAAAATTTTATTCGGAAAGATAGAATTTTTCCAGGATTACGATCGGAGCATATTCGTGTCGTTACAACAAAACGTACCTAATGTAATTTAAATTTATAGAAAGTTGAAAAATGTAATCGATACTCGACAACTTAATTGGAGATGAACGAAATGACGAGAACATCAAATTGCGATCAGCTAAATTCTGAATTATCTTCAAGTAATAACTATTTTGCCAGTAGTTACCTTTCAAATGGATTCAATAGAAGTACCTAAGTTTTAAATTAAGTATCAGAATCCTACCTCGATAACCGTCAAGTTACATCTTCAACTGCTGCGTTTAACAGCCGAAATCTTTACATGCATCATCGCGAAATTCAATTGTAAATTACTATCATAAGCGTAATAAATGATATTACTTAGACACAGTCGCAAATATAACCATCAATTTCATATTTGTTTCACATTTTTTTAACAAAAATGAGCCATTGTACATACTCACAAAATTTTATTTTAAAAACAATTGAAACGATGGAGCTTTTATTTCGGCCCCGTCATCGATTTTTATCAATTTTGTTTATTTTCTATCCAATATTACTAATCGAAAAATTAGAATTAGACTAAAATTTAATTTTTTCAGGTCGAAAATATTCAAGAATACAAATGATAAACACCAAAGATCGGCTAAATTCTGAATTATCTTGAAGTTTGTTGTAGAGAAATATTTGCTTTTATCAAAAATGTTGATGTAGTTGTCGATCCAAGGACGAGTAGATTTTGTTCGACAAAATTTATTTAACCACTCGACGACGATTATATGGAAAATGATTATTTTATTCGGACCGTTTAATAAGGTTCAGAGTAATTTAAAAGTAAGCCAATGAAAAATATGGTTTTGAAAATAAAACTACTTACGTCTGTTGTAGAAATTTGGAATTGCACACAAAATAACCACAAGTTTATTCAATAATTATTATTCACAAAACAAAACGCGATCGTTTTTTGTTTTGTTAAAAAGTGACGTCATTTAATTCACTCGCACAAATGCACAATTATTTAATTTGCACACGATAATATTAACTTGGATGATCGTTTTAGAGTACAAGAAGTAATTTCGAAACGATTAAATGAACGAAATTGCTTATTTTATTCACAATATTTTAACGGAACGAACTGCACTCCGACGCGGACAACTTTATACTGAATGAAGCCCGTTTGCGTCATCCGAGTGCTGCATTTCAAACAAATGACTCACATCGTGTGACGTTCGGAAATAATTCCCGGAAACGGCGTATAGATGTCACTAGTTCCGTTGATGGAAATTTGAAAATTTCGAAATTCATTTTGAATTTTCATAATAACTATGATATTTTTAATTACTTTTTGTACTGATATTGCCTTAAAATGCCCAATATATTACAAAAAAAATATTTCTTTCATCTACAACGCCAAAAATAAATTTAAATATCCACCTCGAAAATTGCTTATAATAATTTCAATTTTGAAATAGAAATGCATTGAAAATGATTAAATTCAATAAAATATACAATAACTAACTCTTCTAGACCTAATTTATTGTTTCAAATACGATAGCGATCTCGCAAATTCGTTCTGGAGCCCCCGAAATCGCAAACGTTCGATGATTGATAATGTCGAAATTATGCATTATTTTCTTGAAATATCTTAAAATTACGGTATTTTACACATCCTCATTCCTGTTATCATCATTAACAATGCTTTTTAGCCCATTTAATTTTCAAATTATTTTTGAAGTTTGAATAACCCCAAAATGAATTTATGAAATTTTTAGATTAAAATTTACATAAGGACAATTAAAAATGAACTAAAACTATTGCCAATCATGCTAGCTAACTCAAAATGATCAAATTTTTTTGCCAATTATGTTATCCTGACTCAATTTCCCACTTGAAATATTTAGGTTTCGGGGTTAATTTGTTGATAAAATCTAACATTTACGTGGCGTTTCTTATTAAAACGACGTCGTAGATTAGAGTACTTGACTATAAGGAACTGATTAGTGTAGAAAGGCATTGCTCCTTTCAAAATTTGAACTTTTGTTATATGTCACCCGAGCGAGAATCGCAGTTGCGTAGTTGAGCATAGTATTTTGTTTGTCAGGTTTTCTGATATTGGTTAAAGAAAATTTTATATCTATCTACATTTACATTGTAATGAACGATTTTGTAGTATCCTGTTCGCAAAAAAGTTGACATTAAAACCACCTGTCGCAGAAGGTGAATAAGGAGGACGTTAGAAGGAAATCTAATTAGCTTGTTGTCTTTTACCAAAAGAACATTATTCATTTTGCGAAGAGAACATACATCGTAACTTTTTATCAAAGAAAATAATTGTTTTCTTTATTTTTAGAGATTATGCGGTTCAGGAAATTGTGTCGATTCCAGACTTACCTAATTGGATTTGCTAGTGAAATTTGTAAATTCATAAAGGTGGCCAATAACCACTAGGTGCAGTTTATTCACTTCTGCATGCACATATATGTTTTATCCGAGTGGAGGAAGAAATTAGCTGGATGTCATAAAAATGTACATAACATTTATTTGAAACGGCCCTTTTCAGGGCCCTCATATATACATCGGATGTTGGGTTTTTATTTATTATTTGACAATTAAAGTGTTGAAAATTATAAAAATTTATGTGGAATCAAGTCACAATAAACTGATACTTTGTTAGCATAATTAGATACAAATTTCACATACAGAATTTAAGCTAATTTACCTACTCTACCTTTCTTTTCGATTTCAAAAACCTTCTAGCCAACTTTATAGGTAGAGTAATAATTTTAAACATGAGATACACCACGATTGCAGTAACGACGAAAACAAATCCAAAAACATCGAGGAGATAATACTGGTAAGTTGGTATGTCCAATGCAGGACTTCGTAAGTGCTTTGCTCCTTTGTGTCGCAAGACATATTCCGTCCACCATATTGCCTTCTGTAATCCACTCATGGGTTCGTCTTGTGCTAACTTAGTTAGCTTTATCATCTTGTTTCGGTACTTAGGATTTTCTATAACTTCCAAAATAGCCTTTTTGAAATTTTTTTTGGTAAGGTTCGTACGATCCAAGAGCACCGTTATACCTTTGGACACCAGATTTTTTATGTTTCCTGGTTGGTCGGCGAGAAATGGAATACCCACAAAGGGTACGTGGTTATAAATCGCTTCTTCCAAAGACTGAAGTCCTCCTTGGGTTATAAACAGTTTTATATTTGAATGACCTTTAATATAATTCAGTTACAGTCTCTCGTCAAGCAAACTAAAAATTACTCTTCCTACTTAGAACATCTTGTTGCGAAACCCATTTTAAAATATGGACGTTTTCTGGTTTGTTGGGCAAGACATCCAGTTCAAACTTCCACAAAATTGTGTAAGGCAGTTCAGCAAACGTTTCCAAAATTATATTCCGCATTGTTTCTGTTAAATATTGACTTCTAACATTGGAACCCAAACTGAAGTAAATAAAACCATTTTTTGCATTATCCAATATGATTTGCAAATCCTGAAAACAGAATGTTAAAAGGTGGAAAATATAAAGTTAAGCGATTTACTGTCGGTAGCGGTTTTGAAAGTTTACGAAAGTTTCCTCCACCAATCTGAATTACATTAGGTGTTAAGGGTCTCACCATACCAAAAATTGGATCCGTGTTTATGAAAAGCATATCCATTTTTTGCATTAACTGGCTTACGGATGGGGAGTCCTCACCGAAGTACTTATGCTTTATTGCTTCCTCCTTGGAGAAGTAATAGAGATTGTTAAATAATTTTAGGCCACTCTCAAAAAATAAACTTGTTAGGCGTTCGTAGAAGGTAAGATTGTTATAAACACCCATCAAGAAGTCTGGATAAAGTACTGGATGGGTAGGACTTCCAATGGCTTCGAAAGTTTGTATAGTACCGCCAATTGGAAGAATGCCAATGTACGGACAATTAAATCGATGGGAAAATGCCAAAATTGATGGAAAATAAAATTCGACCATCAATAAATCGAAATGCTCTGTTTTATTATTGATAAGGTTTTGAACATGCGGGTTACCCAATTGTAGAAAAGCCAGTTGTTCCATCATGGTCATCAGGCGCCCAATAATTTCAAACGAGAATACGTTGTCCGCAGCCACCATGTACGGAAGAAATTCATTCCACAGTTTATATGAAGATCCCAAATCGATTTCGGTTAAATTGGTAAGTGTAGAATCGTTCATTGGATGCGTGGTTAAAACGGTAACTTGATGACCTCTCAACGACAGTTCTCTCCATATAGGCTGAAATGCGACTTGGTGACTGTACGCTGGAGTAGGTACCACACCCAAAATTTTTGCTCCATCACAAAAATTTATTATCAAGGTAATTCCGACACAAATTAGTTTTGCTAGCATTTTCAATCGGACACAAGTGTTGTGGTTTGCAAAACTTAGATTACTAAAGTGCAGTATTAATAATAAATTATGTAATAATAAATTAATCAATTTAATAATTTTGTAATTAAGTTTTTAAACGGTTGGTTATGCATCACACGTAACGCTAGAAGCCTGGAAAACAAAATCTCAAGGGGCAAATATCCCGAAAAATTTTTGCACATTTGTTTGGAATTCCCTGGAATTCTTTGGAATTCCTTAGATTGGAACTTGTTTGGAAATCCCAAGAATTCTTTGGAATTCTCTAAAATTCTTGGAATTCTTTGGAAATCCCTGGAATTCTTCGGATATCTCTGGAATCCTCTGAAATCTTTGGAAATCATTGGAATTCCTTGGTAATCTCTAAAATTTTCTGGATATTTAATCATCACATTAAAAATTTAAGTTGTTTATATCGAAAATTACATCATGGCTGGAATTCTTTGAAAATTCTAGGAATTCTTTGGAAATCTTGGAAATTATTGGAATTCTTCGGAATTCTTTGGCGAGTGAAATCTGAGAATGTAACTCGGTGACCTTTAAATCAGGTTCAATATTTAAGCAAACCTTTAAAGTCCTTCAAATGTAGCCTAATCATGTTTTATACCGGGGGGTCTGGGGGGTATGAAATACCCTCCAGCGCATCCTTTTCTTTTTATTGGCGTGTGAAATCTGAAAATTCTTTTCGACCCTGCGCCGAATAGTTTCTGCTATAGAATATTCGAAATTTTACTTTACCGTTGATGGCGCTCATGACGCCAAATATCAAAAACATGGCGGCTGTATTACGTACAATAACTGATGTTGTTTTGAGTTTAATTCTGAATTATTATCGTAAAACCGCGGTGAAATAATAATTTACAAAATAAAATTCCAAAAAAAGGCAAACGTTTGGTTTTAAACAAAACTTTCTATACCAACTATACGTATTAGATTAACTTAATATTTTCCGCGTGGTGGCGTTCTTTTAATCTAAATCGCGAATAATCAAAGAAAATCATAATTTTTATTATTTGGGGGTGTTAGGTAGAAAAGGAAGCTAAAAGCTGAAATATGTAGAAAATAAGTGGAAAAATTGAGAAAAAAAAACGGAAAATTCGATCATTTTTAATGATTTTTTTACAATTTCAGGGGACAAATCTTCTCCCAAATCAACTTTCTTGCTACAGATATTAACTTTTCACCTCTCTACCTTACCTGAAGAAATGTAAAGGCTAAAATAATTGTTAAAAAAAATAATAAAATAGATCCCCAGAAAACGGTGGGTGATGGAAGAAAACGGAGGTCATAGTATTCGGATTCAGGAGGTTAATTTATATAAGAATCAGCAGGAATGGCATCAAAGCTCAAAAAAATTTTTATTAACTTGTGCTACCAAGGTATCATTCCTGCGTGTGTGCACTCTCGTCGTTATCTAGATTCAGATCAGTAAATATATGCTGTTCACAATGCTGTCGCAACTGCTACGTATCTATATTTCGGGAATGTACACATTTTCATTCCGGATTCTCGGGATTTAAAATTTGTAGAAAATAAGAAGCCCTACTTCTAACAGAGTTCATCTCAAACGCCATCCTGTTGGCCAAACTAGTTTGGGAACCACATAATCGCAATCTAAGAAACTCATCTCAACACAGGGAGAAGTCCAATGGATCTGGTCCTCTTTTTGAATTCGGCATTAAAGTAGGCCACAGATCTTAATATAAAATTAAGACCCAGCAGCACATATACGAGGAGCCTTCAAATAAAACATCGGCATTCAAAAAATATCAAAGTAGTATTTTCTTTAGTGCATTATTATCAAAAAATAATAAAGTAATAGCTTTAGCCGGCGTAGCTAATTAAGATAACAGTATTTTATTGTTCAACACTGTAAGTTATTTATCGCAATATTAATATTTTTAATTGTTGTTCCGATAAAATAAATTAATAGAAACTATAAAAACCAAAAAAGTTAAGTAACGGAAGTCAGTTAAAATGTTTTTTCAATTTGGGTTAATTTTCTTGCTTCTAGCCAATGCCTTGGGGTTGGAAGTTATTTGGAACGATACGGCAGACTTTGACGAAGCCACAATCCAAGGTGTTCACGACGGATCCATCAAGAGAGTCGAGCTCCCATCTTTGCAAATTATTTTTCCCGGTAAGTCTTTCTCATCTCAAAAAATTGATTTTTTACTTTTATGATAATGCAAATTTGATATGATGCAGATCTGCAAGTTACTAAAGAAATTTCAAATTTGTCCACTCGTTCAATAATCTGTCTTTTCCAACCCTCGTGATGTAAAATACTATTTAAACTTTCAGGCACGCTTTGGTGCGGAACTGGTAACATAGCTGAAAACAAAGATGATTTGGGATTTTTCAAAGATACCGATAAGTGTTGCAGAACTCACGACATGTGCGATGACACCATCCCGGGTAAAGAAACTCGACACAATTTGACCAATACCGCCTTCCACACCAGGTAAGATTTGGGATTCGTTTATCTTCTGAATTTTAAACAAATTTTAGGCTCAATTGCAAATGCGACCTGGCGTTTTACAATTGTCTGAAGGCAAGCAAGTCCATCGCATCCTCAAAAGTTGGTTTTATTTATTTCGACATACTGGATACACAATGTTTCCGGCTAGATTATCCGATAAGAGGTTGCAAAAAACCGGTATACATTCCGTAAGACCCACCCTGTATGTATTGTGTTTGTAGATTTAATTTTTGATAATTTACAGAAGCCACCGATGCTTGGAATACGAATATGACACCAACAGAGAGAAGAGATATCAATGGTTCGATGTTCCTTATTTCTTTTAATTAATTAAAAAAAATAAATAAATCACATGTAGATTTTGAGTTGATGTGATCTAAATAATAAATAACCGGGGTGAGGTGTTGGCGATATTTTTGTTTAATTCCAAAATCCGAGGAAACAAAATCAAATTAAGCGATGGTCTTTACAACATACATAAATTCTTACTGACTTTTCTTAAATTTTAAAAATGGCAAATTAGGACTTTTCCAATAAAAGTATCGTGGGCTGCATAAGCAATCGTTTAAAATCTAATTTAGAAAATTAAATTGATTAATTATAGAACAAATTATTATCTCAAAAATTGCCAACTCATGTTAGTAATCTAATCTATGTTTAGTTAATAACATTGTTTGTGCCCTGTAAAAAATGCTGGTAACGCTAATTTGTGTCGGAATTCTTTTAACAATAAATCTTTGCGATGGGGCAAAAATTTTGGCGGTGGTACCTACTCCTGCTTACAGTCATCAAGTTGCATTGCAACCTATATGGAGGGAACTATCATTAAGAGGTCATCAAGTTACCGTTTTAACCACGAATCCAATGAACAACTCAACACTTAGCAATATAACCGAAATCGATTTGAGTTCTTCACATAACATTTGGGATAAAATAGTTCCATTGATGGTGGCGGCAAACAACGTCCCCTCGTTTGAATTGTTTGGACGTCTGATGACCGCATTAGAGGAACTGGCTTCTGTACAATTGGGTAACCCGCACGTACAAAACCTTATCAATAATCAAACAGAATATTTTGACTTAATGATAATAGAAGTCGAGTTTTTCAGTCCAGCTTTTTTGGCATTGTCTCGTCGATTTAATTGTCCGTACATTGGTATTCTTTCCTATGGCGGTCATAGTCTAGTGTTCGAATCCATCGGAAGTCCTAACCATCCCATACTTTATCCGGACATCATGTTGGGTGTCTATAAAGATCTGACGTTCTTAGAACGTCTGACAAGTTCTTTAGGGATTGTTTTTCAAACATTGTTTAACAACATTTATTACTTCCCTAAAATGGAATTAATTATAAAAAAGTATTTTGGTGAAAACTACCCACCCATAGAACAGTTATTGCAAAATATGGATATGCTCTTCCTAAATACAGATCCAATTATTGGTATGGTACGACCCTTCACACCTAACGTAATTCGGATAGGTGGAGGAAACCATCGCAAGCCTCCACAGCCGTTACCAACAGTAAATCCATTGAACTTCTATTCAAATTTCTATTCAAAATTTACTTTTAGGATTTGCAAACTGTTCTGGATAATGCAAAGAATGGCTTCATATACTTCAGTTTAGGTTCAACCGTTAAAAGCCAATACTTAACGGAAGAAATGCGGAACGTAATTTTGGAAACGTTTGCTGAACTGCCTTACACAATCTTGTGGAAGTTTGAACTAGATGTCTTGCCCAACAAACCTGAAAACGTATATATTTCAAAATGGGTTTCGCAGCAGGATATCTTAAGTAGGAGTATCAAATTTTTTTTGAGGAGTTAAGACGTTATTTTTTAGGACATCCAAATATAAAACTGTTCATAACCCAAGGAGGACTCCAGTCTTTGGAAGAAGCGATTTATAACCAAGTACCCTTTGTGGGCATTCCATTTTTTGCCGACCAACCAACAAACATAAAAAATATGGCGTACAAAGGTTTAACAGTGTTTGTGGATCGTACAAACCTTACGAAAAACGATTTCAAAAATGCTATTTTTGAAGTTATACGAAATCCGACGTAAGTGATTCTCGTGGAAAAAGTATGGATGCTAAGTAAAAATGGAATTTTTTTTAGATACCGAAACAAAATGATAGAGCTGGCCAAGTTAGCACAAGACGAACCAATGAGTGGCTTACAAAAGGCGATGTGGTGGACGGAATATGTTTTGCGACACAAGGGAGCAAAACACTTCCGAAGTCCTGCACTTGACATTCCAAGTTATCAATATTATCTCTTGGATGTTCTCGGATTTCTTTCAGTCGTTACCGCAATCGTTGTTTATCTGATCTTAAAAATGTTTACTTTAACTCTAAGGGTAGCTAAAATGCTATTTAAGTCGAAAAAGAAGATGGAATAGACAAATAATTATATTCTAGATAAATAAATGGAAAATTAGTTTAATTTGAGTCTACATGTGCGCTGAGCAGTGAATCTATTTTTTTCGATGCCCAAAGCTGAATTTTTTTGAATTTAAGTTTCAGAGGCACAAAACAATCAAGATAAACTAGGGGGTAAATCGTAAAATAAAAGTCAAATTCTGATAAAATAACCCAAAAATTGGGCCTTCGATGCTATTAGTTACACTCGATTATCAGGAACCCGAAAATTTGCTAGAGCCTAGGGCCCAACCCAGATAAAAATAGGCCCTGGGCTTACGACTCTTTTTTGAACGTTCAGATCAGAATCCTGAGTATTAGGTACCAAAGTAAATCCGTCCATTTCCCTTTTTAAACCATTGGGGCTTTTCGGGGGAGCGCTCCAGTTACGCCACTGAAGCCAATGGGCGGTGTGAAGCAGCCCGTCAAAAAATAAAGACCCAGTTTATCTTCCAAAATTTATAGGTACATGTGAAAATACATTTTAAAACAAAAAAATCAATTTGGAATATTTTGTTGATGGATGCATCGGATAAACCTGCCCGTTGCTCAAACCTGGGCCAAAAATTCGTGAATTGCCTTCAAACTGTCTTCTGTAATTATCCCAAGGTCAGGGTTTTCCTGTTTAAAAGTCGCATACCAATTTGCGACTAATGGATACGGTTTAAGATCAAATTTGATAGCCTCCAAACACATCGTCGCCGATACCAATTGGAGATCTGCGATGGTGATGTGATCTATCACAAAAACGGGTAAATTAAAAATATAGTTTTTTTGATATTTTTAAGTTGGGTACCTGCCGCCGCGTATTTCTTTCCAAGACGTTGCAAATACGTGTTAAAGACGTTCAGAGCGTTTTCAGCTTTCTCCAAGCTTAATGGGGTTCTTGCAGAGTTTTTATTGTAGAAGGGACTGAACACATATTCTTCAATGTGTTTATAATAAGTAGACAAATAAAAGCAAAGTCTATGGTTAACGATGGCTCTAGTTTGTAATTCCCGTGGATATAGTGAATCATCTTTTCCGTATTTATCCGTCAGATATTGCAAAATCGCGTTACTAAAAATTTAAAATCAGTGTTTGCTAAAGAAGAAGAGCATTCGCTAACCTTTCGCTTAAATAAAATCCATCATCATCCAATACTGGGATTTCTTTCTGAGGATTTTTCTAAAACAAACAAATTTTTTTTCCTCACTGTATATATTAATTTTAATATATTTAATTTCAAGGTTAAAATTAAGTTTCAAATATTATGTAATACTTGGAGATATAAAAAAAAAAGAATTTATATTTTGACCCTTACCTTTTCATAAGCTTCGGTTTTATGTTCACCCACGCTATAATCGATGTTAACGTGCTTAAAATTTAAATTCATTTTCTTCAAAGCCATTAACACTGCTGCAGAGGGTGGGCCACCCCTAACAAGGTACGCAGTTAAAGTCATCTTGCAACCTGTTCTACTGAATTCACTTGTTTATCTAACTCACAAAAATTTTATTTGCTAAGGTATTTGCAAGTTGTTATCTTGGACTACGCTACACCATCTAACTATCAAGGTTACACCTAAACCGCGTTACATTGGCGTAACAACAAGACTGGAGACCCTTCCATGGGAGGGGAGCCTCCTCCTCCCATTACCTTAGTAGTTACAGTAGCCCATAGAATTGATGGCACAGTCCTATGCTAACGATGTAATTTGTATCTTATTTTTGACACACAACAATCGATTTTACGTCAAGACTTTTTAGACATTTTTTGTTGCAAATTTCATTGCCTTCAATTTTGTTTCTATACATTTTTTCATTTTGTCGCACCATTTCCGAGTTACAGTGATTTAAAAAATGCTCTGTAAAATACAAATTATGGTCTCTTGAAGATTTCCCACCTTTCTTAGAGCACCCTGTATGTAAAAATTAAAGTACCAAATAATACTGATCAAAATTTATTGAAGGCAAACAATAATTATTACAATTTTTGCAAAAATATAAATTCTTAAACAATCTTTAAGCCTTGCAGTTCTCTTTCCAAAGAAACCAAATTCCATATTACCAATTGGCCGTCCAATCCCGAAGTACTAAATTTTACGGCATCCGCTTTGGTGCCCTCGTAAAGGCACAAGCAAGTAATGGCATTTTGATGAATGGAATCCAAACTGGTATCGGACATTTCGACGCGCGCTTGCTTATCCAGCGATTGAAACTTTCGCATCGCCGACAAACCGCCCGTTTCTTTTTTTTGCGAAGCGTCCAATTTGGAACTGAACGTCAGTTGACCGTTTTGATCCAACAAGTACAACAGGGGCATGCAGCTGTGGCCCGCAACCACGATCGAACGATTGGTGATCCAAGTGCAATTCAAGAACGGCAAAAATTCCGTCTTGACTTTTATAACGGTCGTTCCTTTGGCCGCGTCGGCAATATTAATAGAAGAATCGTGAGCGACCCAACAAATTTTATTTCCGTCCGGCGAGAAACTCACGTCGTGCACCCATCCGCCACCGCAATTCGAATTTCGAAATTCGGCCATTAGATGGCCAAGCGGCATCTTATTACCCCAAGGAGTCGCTTCGGGAACCTTCTCGACATCTTTTATAAACGCCGAAAAGACCCGAACGGTGAAATCGCTCAAACCCGCCACCAATAGAACATTGTTAGGGTGCCAATCGATAGAAGTTACGGTCGATCGAATTGGTTTCTTGATGTGCTTGGACACCCACCAGTCGTTTTCCGATTCGAAATAGCAAACCGATATCAGACGCGCTCCCGAACCGACGGCAAACTTATTTTCGTTGGGCGACCATTTCACACAAGTCGCCGCGCGATTGATACGCAACAGCACCAGAGTGGGTTTCCACTTTTTATCGTCGTCCGATTGGGTCCAAACGTACGCGTTACGATCCACGGCACACGTAACAATGCGATTCGTATTGGGCGCCCAATCGATCCCCATTACGCGCAAATCGTGCTGGTTTAGCACGTCTACCAATTTCCATTCCAAATCGGTCAGTTTGTATATGTGGACCTCGTTGTTGTTTGGAGAAATGGCGATTTCTGTGAAAATATTTTAAATTATTTTAAATTGTGGAAATAAAAATTCGGATCAAGTCAGTATTAATCAAATTCATCCGAAAAATGCCGATTTGATCCCAAATATCGGCTAAAGCAAAATAAAAGCATGATTGATTTTATGATTTTAATAAATAATGCAAGAGAGAAAAAATTGAGGCAGCTCAGATTCGGGTGCCGATTAATGATTTTTTTATGGCAAAACGGTTCACTCGGCGATGAAAAGTGAAGAGATCGAATTTTTAGAGAATGGAATCATAAAAATGTTCACGAAAACTGAATATTGTAAAGCAAGTAGTTTAGAAGTTACATTAAAAATAAGAGAACAAAAAAGGTTTTTGTTTCCGAGTTAGTGAAAAATGCAATAAAATAAAAAAAAATAAGTCGGAAAAATTACTTAAATGTCACCTCTGACTTCTTTGTAAGAAATTTTACGCTCTACAAAATTGTCTATTTGCAATTTTGCTCTAGATTGCATAGTTTTCCCGGGAAAGGCGTTGAAACACCGCATGGTGTAAATTTGTCAATATATCTCGTTTTTGCTTATTCAAAAAATTACATTTTCCTCTGCAGAATTTATATTTCCTTCACAATATCGACTTATTTAATAAAAACAGGTGTTAATCCAAAATAAACAATTGAAAAAAGGGGCTTCGCCCAAAAAACCATCGTCCTTGGATCCGGCCCTGTCGGTTCGCTGTCAAATACCCCACGTAGTCAATTGTTTATTTTAAATAAAACCCCAAAATGAAAAATTGTTATCCCTTAACTTACGGGTACGGTCCTTATTCCATGCGTGGCAGGTTATAGGGAAGATGGTGTTTCCCAACTTCAAAACTTCCGTCATGATTAATTTGCTGAGAAAAAACAACTTTTACAATAGAATCAAATTTTCCCGTCCAAAACTTACGTTTCCTTTGAACAGGATTCTCAATTATTTAATTGGTAAATTCGTGGACTCTGGTCAGTCGACACGAATTTTGCTTGCAAACACAAAACTACACCGGCAGATTTGATGTTGATTTAATAGTCACGCCCACCACGCCTTGAATGACTAATTGTAATATACAGGGAACATCGTAAGTAATAGACCTCACACTAACAAACGATCCGCTACTTCAAATCTCGCAACCTTAAGTTGATTATTTCTTTACATAAAGGATTCCTTTCTGAAAAGATAAACTTATTCTGTAGCTATAAAGAATCCTTTAATGACAGTCTGTCCTTTAAAGATCGAACTTTATGGACTAGATTCTACAAAGGAATGCCTTTCCTGTTAAAGAATTTGTTAGATTTACAGAATAAGCATATTCTTTACATATATGTGTCCTTTACCAATCCATTAACATAAAGGCATTCCTTTGTAAAATTCAGTCCATAAAGATCGATCTTTAAAGGACAATTTGTCATTAAAGGATTCCTTATAGTTATCTTTTCAGAAAGGAATACTTTTTGTACAGCTCATCCTTTATGAGTTACCTACAGAATAACCACCTAGAATCACGTACAGATATTTTGCACTCAACTATAGATAAGATCTCCATAGCGACGTGTTTACGTTTCCACGGCAACTGAGTTAATCAATTTTAGACATTTTATGTCAGATTACTGTTGTAAAAAGCTTTTAAAAATAAATAAACAAACATGGAATTGCAATATGTTTACCAAAAAAAGAGGTCGGAATTTGGTCGACAGTGCGTATTTTCTGATAAGGGACCGGAGCTGATCGACAATTATGCATCAAATAAAGATCACAAAGATCTCTTCATAACGAAGTATAGTTAAAAACTTAACGATATCCAATCACACATTCACAAAATTCGTACATTTTAGAGATCCCGTGTCGCAAGGTGTTCAGTGTACCCCCGTACAGGCGGAGCACTACTTAAACACCACAAGAGCCGAATACAGCAATACAGGAATAAATCACACCGAAGGTGGTTGGCCCAAAGATGTCAACATACACGACGAAGAACAAACCAAAAGATATCGCCGTAAGATAGAAAAGGACGAAGGGTACAACCCCTGCGTGATGGCTTTGACCAAAGTAACCTTCTCCATTTCTTCTTATGCAAAAGCTCAGTTAACAGCAGCGGATTTTAATTTTTAGAGCATGGAAAGTTGCATTTTACAAAACAACGCCATCAATATTTACCAACAATACTTCTCCGACGTGGAACCGACACCACTGGTGGAACGAAGTTCCGCCAGAACGGTCAACGTTTACCAAGACCAATGCTCCAACAAGCGACCCATCAACCACATATCTTGGTCACCCGACAACGGAACGAAATTGGCAGTTACGTACTGCGACCTACAATTTCAAGCAGTCGTACCCAAAGAAGCCTGCCAAACTTATATTTGGGAAGTTGGTAAGAGCTACGAACTAAAATTACTTCCTCACGTCATTGCAGCATTTTAGAGAATCCAAATCGACCTCTTCTTACATTTAAACCTTCAACGCCCACCGTCTGTCTGGAATACCATCAGAAGGATTCGAATTCGTTGGTGAGCGGCCAATACAACGGTTTGGTTGCGGTATGGGATACACGGCGCGGATCCGAACCGGTTGATCAAAGTTTACTCGAAGTGAGCCACCGAGATCCAGTTTGCAACGTTCTGTGGATCAACTCCAAATCTGGAACGGAGTTTTTCAGTACGTCATCGGACGGACAGGTAAAATGGTAAGAGAATCTTGCGTTTACTTCCCAGGATGTCGTTTTTATCGTCCAAACGTTTTAGGTGGGACACGAGAAAGTTGAACGAGCCGTTAGAGACTTTAATACTGAGCGCGCCGGGCCAAATAATAGAAAAAGCAATGGGAGCAACGTGCTTGGAATACGAACCAAGCATACCGACACGTTTTATGGTGGGAACGGAAAATGGTGTAGCCATCTCTTGTAACAGAAAAGGAAAATCGCCAGGGGAAAAAATGGCACTCAGATTTCAAGCTCACTTGGGTCCCGTTTTGGCCTTACAGCGTAACGCGGCGTTTGCCAAAAATTTCTTGAGCATCGGAGACTGGACCGCGAAAATATTTTCGGAAGAATGTAGGGAAAGTCCAATTATGTGGACGAGTTATCACAGACCCATGCTTACGGATGGCGGGTGGAGTCCGACCAGGTGGGATTGAAAATCTCTTTTGTTCATTTTTTAAAAGGAAACTTTTACAGGTATTCCGTATTTTTTACCACACGATCCGATGGCACGTTGGACGTTTGGGATGTACTTCAGCAACAGAAACAGGCGTGTTTGGGCGTTAAAGTGTGCGATGAACGTTTGAAATGTTTACGTGCCCACGAAATGGGCCGATTGGTTGCGGTGGGCAACCAAAAAGGTACAACCTATTTGGTGCAGTTTAGTGAAAACTTATCCACTTGCAACAAAAACGATAAGATGCTTTTAACTGCGGTAAGTTTTCTCGAAATTTCATCCCTGCTTCTTATTCAGACCCATTTTTTTTTTTTTTGGTAGATGTTTGAACGCGAAAGTAAGAGAGAGAAGATTTTGGAGGCGCGTAATAGGGAATTACGATTAAAAATGAAAACCAAAAGCGCGCAAGCGTTGACGACGGAAAGCGGTACGGAAATCAAAGAGAAAGAACCGTCGGTTCAAATGCTGAGCGATCCGTTGGTTATGCAGGCAGAGGAAGACTTCTTTCAAGTTATTCATTACGAACTGTACGGACCAGATCCGGAACCAGAAGGTATTTTAAATAAATTTATAATTATGTATGTTGTTAGCAGTACCATGACTAGAAGTCAACTGTCGAGGGGCTCCGCCCACTTGTGCTTGTTATTTACTCTTTGTTTCATTTATTGTGATTTGTGTTTTAGAGGAAGAAATGCCAGAGTATGAAGAACCGGAGCCGGAGCCACCACCGCCGCCGCCCCCTAAAAAAGGTAAAGACAAGAAAGAAGGCAAGGAAAAGAAAGAAGATAAGAAGAAAAAGAAGTGAAATTGTTTATATCAACTTTGTAATTTTATTTTTAAATAAAGAAAACTTTCAATCACAATATGCACGCTGAGTGCAACTTGGTATAAACCCAACGAAACATAAATAAATTAATGCAACGTAATTAAAACTTTTTTTTAAAACTTAATAGGTGATATGTCGCGTAGCCAATACAAAACTTTCAAATGCTAATCGTTGGATGAATTAAAGGCAGTAAATAGCCAGCGCCTTTCGATATTAGCGCCGATGCCCATAAGTTCTTGTTTAAAAACCGTCGGAAAACGAGTCATTAAAACTTCTATATCAGAAGGTTTTAAATTTGATTCTAATTTACTCACGTACGACCAAATATAATCTAAACCCGCACCGAAAGGATGTACGTTTAAAAAGGCCGAAATTATACCCACTAACTTGGCGTCGCGCTCGTTCAACGTCGAAACTGTATGTTGCACTATCTCGTTCGCGCTATCGTTAATACTGTCCGACAACTCCGGTTCACTATCGTCCAAAGTCACTATGTCTTTGTCGGAAAATCTGATTTCGTTGAGCGACTGCAGCTTACTCTGCAACTCCTTCACTTTTCCTTCTTCTTCGTTCTGCTTACGTTTGGCATCGATCAGTTGCTGTTGCATGCCGTGCAAGGTGTTTTGTAGCATTTTGAACTGCTTGTCCTTGTCTTCCAATTCTTTCTTCATATCAATTTTGATAACGTCAACCTGAAAAGAGTCGTTTAGTGTGCGTGTGGTAACAGGGAATAATTTAAACCAACCTCATTTTTGTAAGCCTCCAGTTGACACTTGAGGTTGTCGTTTTCTTCTCGAAGACTATTATTGCGCTCTTCGCAATGTTGCGATTCCACCCGTGACCTCTTCCTCGAGCTCTCCTCGCCGTCCGAAACTTCCATTTCGTCGTCCGCGCGTTCACCTTGAGATTCGTCATCCAATCGGATGTTCTTCAACTCCTATAAATCGCAAAAGCATTATTTGATATCACGAAACCTCAAAGAGTTAATTTTATCACAAACAAAGAAAAAATAAAATTCCTCGACTGCACATGAAAACTGTTGAAGACACAATAATTATTAAGACAAGTGTGTAATAGACGAGTAAACAAAAAAAAAACCAACAAAATAGGGTGAACAAAAAACAAATCCATTTGGTTCTTTATTTGGGTAGAGATTTCGTTTTTTTCCAAAAATAGAATTCGAATTTTGTAAAAGTATCTCACCTTGCAAGGTTTCCTCCTCCTGCTTCAAGGCTAAAAATGACGCCAAACTTTTACCAAAGACGTTTCACATACCTACCTGTCATCCGTAGACCAAGAGGGTAAGAAGAACTGACTATCTTGACAGCATCAGAAATTAAAAATTTTACATCCACTGCTTGACGTGGCAACATATTCTTCACACAGCTAATTGATTGATTTAATGTAATCTCAAATGCAATTAGAACCTTTACCTTAAATGTTGGGTATTAGAATTCAAAAAAAGACTTCGAAATTAAAACCCCAGTTGTATTATACAGTGGGTTAGAGAATTTTGTGCGGTTGGTTGCAGCATTTATTAGTTTTTAATGGTAACAATGAAGACGGAAAGTGTAAAAGCAGACTGTCGCTGTGTGCGCGGAAGCATTTAACTGGCATCGGCAAACCTACTCCCTACGCAACTTAATCAAAATTCGAATTCTATTGTTTGGATATAAAAAAGTTTTCCTCCAAATTCAAATTTTGTTATCGCACTTACCTGCCGATTCACACACAAACTTTTGTCAACATCATCATCATCAAGTAGTGTACTTTTGTCAGTCAAAGATAATATTTACATGACGAGAATCAAAAAGTTGTAATACTTATCGGAAAATTCATAAACCAACCTCGTGAGTTTATTTAAGGAAAACCAAATTATGTAATTAATGCTAAACGTGACCTTTGAAAATAAATTAAGAAAAAAAAATTATCATATTTACCGAAAGCAAAAAATTTGCACTCGTCGTCCACAACTCAGTTTATTAAAACTTGGGTGAGTGAACATTAGAAGATTAAACTTTTCGACTATCTCCAATGTAATCGCCTCACTTCATTAGAAACCTTTTTTTTTCTAAACATGCTGGTAGTAAACAGATAGAAAAGGCGGAAGGTGAGAAAGGAAGAATGCGGAATGAGGTAAACCAGATTATCACTTTTTGTCCAGGTTAAAAAAATATAACAATTTACATTGTGGAACTAAGAGGAATGAACAAATGAATGGTACAATTTATGAAGATAGTATGGATCAAGACAAACTGTAACTAAGGAATTGTATTTATGGTTGTAGAAAAGCAGGAAGCCGAAGACAGGTAAGATTTGTGGAAAAATAGATCGGAAAAGGAACCACGTTTATTAGCAATCAAAATGTACCGCTAGTAGAGAAGCATTTTAAAAGGTAAAATAATGAAAAATTCCACATTCATTGTGATATCAAAAAAATTGTGAAAAAGAAAATTTCAAACGTGAAAATTCAAAAAATAAAAACTAGCAAAAGAAGTCGCAATCGCAAGTAGGCAATGGAGAGTTTGTGGAAAAATGGGGCGTAAGAATAAGTGCCATTTGCGGAAAACTAATTTAAAGAAAGGAAAGAAAACTTGCGATTTGTGGAGAAAAAGGGTGAAACAGTTGTGGAGAAAAAAAATAGGAAGAATAGAATATAAATTGATGAGAAAAAAGATGGATAAGGAAAGGTGTGGTTTGTGGAAAAAAGTAAAAACGTCATTTTTGGAAAATTAACTAAATAAAGGGTGACGTTAGTTAGTGGTAGAGGTAACTTTTACGAAAACAATGACCGATAGTTGAACAAAAACAACAATCAGGTCGATACGTTTTGTAAAAAGTCGAAAAATGTACGTACCATAGATTGCTTTTTCCACAACTCGATGTTTTTTCTTTGTGCTTTGGTGAAATGGTCCCAAACCTTCTTGTGGCAGGCAGCCAGGAATACACGCTCGATCTGACTGACTGATAGGCACACGCAAATTATACGATTATAAATGACATAACCATTTAAGAATTTAACATTTAACAAAATAATTTTGCTCTTTTTTTATTCTACAACTTTCGCATTCGAAATTCACCTCCGCGTGATCAAAATGCATGAATTTACATTCTCACGTGGGGTTCTTCGATTGCGATAAAAAAAACAAAAAAGGTCGGTTTACCTAAACCGATCCACGTCAAATCCATGTAAAAACATCTAAAACATGCACCACGTCTGCTAATTTTTAACTTAACCGAGTCGAAAAAACTTTTGTTTCACACAGGGCGAGCGAATAAGATACTAATATTTCGAGCAACCTCTGTTCATCTAACGATCTCCCCATTATACATTACCATAAGTTTCACTAGCTTGGTCTAGATTCTAGGACATTTCACCGTCGCCGTCGAAACTTTAGTATTTGATTTCCTAATTGCAATATGAGCATTCTCAGAATTTCCCTAAGAAGTCAGAAGCAAATATTTAGGATTTTAAGACAATTGGGAGCCTTGAAATCCCCTCTTTAAAAAAGCATGGGGAAACTGTCGGGGTAACATGAAATATCAACAAATATTAGTTTCGAAATGTCGATATTTTCCAAGAAAACACAAACAGGTCATTTCCCCATGCTTAGCCTTTGCCTCCCTCCTAAAAAATATACGCAGGCCCGTAAACTGCCTAGAATAGTCGATTGTTTCTTACCATCTAAAACTGTCCACGATTTGACGTTTTACTTGTTTTTGCCTTACCAACTCGCTCCGCGTCTAGGCTGACAGATTATGATCCAAATGTTAGTATAATCCGAAAAAAATAAAAATGGATTTGACGTGGAACCAACAAAATCATCTTAATTTTACGCTCTCTCTGCTCGATTTAAGTAATTTGGACGAAAATTCGGTACACTCTCTCTCTCCCTATGTTTTCCACATTAATTTTCCGAGTGCATTAACATAAAATTTGAAGTCCATACCTACCCACATTGGTAAAAACACAGCGACATCGAATTGTTTAATTGATTACTCTCGATTATATTGATTTTTCTTAGTTTTAAATTTTCATACCTACTAATTTGCATTGAAAGATTGACGCCCTACCACATAATAAGAAACCTATTCAAGCATCAGATTTTCTCTACAATATTTGTGATATCTGACACCATGCACAATGAAACCGTAAAAAAATTAAATTTTTGATTCGACGTCACGCCACGTGTTAAAAAAGCGCCTTATAGAGTACTGACCCAACAAAATGACAGATAACAATAATACTTACATTGCAATAGGATCCCCTGCATGCGGCCCTTCATTATTTCGCGAGCCTTTTGCAATTCCTCTTCATATTGACCCTTTTCATTTAGTAATCGCCTGACGTGCGAGTTGGTCGACTGAATCATTGAGTAGAATGTGTTTGAATTGCGCTTCGAGCAATCGCCCCTTTCTAACCACGTCAGCAAAATCTACAGGAAAATTTTACAGCTCTTTGGTAGTCAAAAGAAAAACGTACGCACCATGGCAGCTTTGGTGAATGTGTCGTCTAATTTTAATTTTTCTGCAACTGCAGATGCTTCGTGGTCGGTGAAGTGTACAACGGGAGGTGGAGAAGGTGGGCGCAACCGCTCTTCTTCCATGCGTTCCCTATGGCGTTGTTCCCTTTGAAGTTGGCGCTGACGGCATTCCCACTCGTACTGATCGTCCCGAGCCTTTAAATAAATAAAATTAATATAAGCATGCAAGTTGAAACAGTTACATACTTGAGCATAATCCACGTGCAAACGACCGGTATTGGGTGCGTCGGTGTTAGAGCCGATACGGATTCTATAGCCAGACAGAAATATAGCCGAATCTACGGAGACTTCGAACAAAAACCGAATATGACAAAAGTTCTTCTTGCTTAACCGCAATGTCGTGATTTCACCACATCTTTCAAACACTTCACGAATGATGTCTTCGTTGATGTTTTCAGGCAAACCACCAACAAAAATTGTTCGACACCCAGGAGGTCTCTCCCTGGTGGTAGGAGGTGGAGCGCTCGGATTAGGTGGAAATAAAGTACAGGATTTGCAATGAATTATTTCCTTGACCGGATTAAGCAACAAATTTGGATCGGAAGCCATAATTTGATGATCGGGTGCGCTGATCATTGAGGGCATCATTCCATAGTTGTTCATCGACATCATATTGCTAGGATCGACAATCATGTTCATACCGACCATCGGATAGCCCATGTTCATCATTCCACCCCACATATTTGGTCCTAAAGCGGCTGCAGCAGAGGCACCTCCATTCTGCATCAACATATCTTGCGAAGACAAGTTCGAGTCGGAATCGTCTTTCTGTTTGTCCAGCATGCTGTCTCGCCCTCGTTCACGTCGGTCAACTCGAGTACGTCGATCCCTCTTGTCGGTGGGACTTTGACTGGAATCGTCCTTGTCTTCGGAAGACCGCGCCGTCGTCGTTTTATTCTTACCCACGTTAAATTCCAATGGGTTGTCGTTCATACCTATGAAATAATCGTTCGTGTCTGTAGCTCCTACGTTAAGAAAACCCGCACCAGCTATTGGACCACTGGCGATGATGGAATTCGAACCTACAAATTTGAGAATTAAATTTATAACCTCGAACATCGACTCCGAACTAACCTATCGATTGATTATTAAATTGAAAAGCCATTAATAATTACGATATACGCCCGAAAATTCGCAAATTGGAAAAAGTACAAAAATTCGACATTTGACGTACGAAAAAATCGATGATGGAATGACGTTTAAAAATTAGCCGCTTTACGTAACCGGACAGTGCCGTACTTCGGTCACAAAAGTTCGATGGCAAACATTTTGTAATTTCAAAAATATTACCTGTTTGGATATGTGGGTTAATTGTAAAGTTTTTACTATTTCAAAAAAATATTTAAAATTGTTGTTTGGAAAAAGGTTTGGTACCACTGGGTTAACCTAAAATTTCTGAACTGTCACACTGTCACATTTGCACATGTTCACGTTTTTCTGGTTGTGTTGTTAAGTAAATTCGAAATAAAATGGAAGTGCACGAGGAAGATAGTTCTAACGAAGAAGAAATGATGGAGGAAGACGAAACCCCCGAAACGGAAGCGAGCAAGGAAGTTTATTTACCGGATAAAGAACTGGGAGAAGGCGAAGAATTGGTGTGCGATCAATCGGCTTACGTTATGCTTCATCAAGCCGAAATGATGTTTCCGTGTTTAAGTTTCGATATAATTAGGGATAGCTTGGGAAACAATAGGGATAGCTATCCACTGACGTCGTACATTGTTGCTGGAACCCAAGCATCAAAACCACAGTTAAATAATCTTCTCGTAGTAAAATTTTGTAATTTAAATAAAACTTGTAAAACGAAAGATGAAGATGATGAGTCGGACGACGACGACGACGACGACGACGATGAAGAAGAGAGAGTTGGAAGTGAACCACAGTTATCTTCTGCGTTTATTAAACATGCCGGTTCAGTTAACAGGATTAGGGTGAGTAAAAGTTTATTGTCGGGAAGAAATTACATTGGTGTTGTTGCAGGCGACTACAGTGAACAATACGGTGCTGGCAGCTTCGTGGAGTGAATTAGGGAAAGTGAAAATTTGGGATTTGAGTCAACAATTGCGAGCCCTCGATGATCCTCACGCACTTGAAGCATACAAGAAGGACAACTTAGCTATGAATGTCGAAAGTTTGTTTACCTTTTCCGGACATCAAGTTGAAGGTTATGGTATGGATTGGAGCTCCATCACACCGGGGGTCCTTGCAACCGGTGATTGTAAAAAGAACATTCATATTTGGAAACCTACAGGAGATGGTAGCTGGAATGTGGATCAAAGACCGTTAGTTGGTCACATAAATTCCGTCGAAGATATACAGTGGTCACCCAACGAAGCATCAGTCTTGGCGTCATGTTCTGTCGATAAAAGTATCAGGGTATGGGATATTCGGGCTCAACCCAGCAAATCCTGCATGCTTGCAAACGAAAACGCCCACGATAGAGACGTTAATGTTATAAGTTGGAATAAACACGAACCGTTTATAGTGAGCGGTGGTGACGACGGTTTCTTGCATGTCTGGGATTTGAGATTGTTTAAAGAAGGTACTCCTGTGGCTACGTTCAAACACCACACCAAATCGGTTACCACGGTTGAGTGGCATCCTACAGATTCGGCTGTGTTTGCTTCCGGAGGTGAAGACGATCAAATTGCACTTTGGGATTTGTCAGTTGAAATTGATTCAGATAATTTAGAAAACGAAGTTGAAGTAAGTTGTCACGGTATCAAGTAGATATGATTACTGAACTGTTTTTTTTATTTTTAGGGCGTTCCACCCCAGTTACTCTTTATACATCAAGGACAAAAGGACGTCAAGGAATTGCACTGGCATTCTCAAATACCTGGCACGATTATAAGCACGGCACGGGATTTCAATATATTTAGAACTATCAGTGTTTAAAGTGGTGACTTATTGTAGGTTGTTAAGAGTTTTTTTATTATAAATTGAAAGTGGATACCTTGCTAAGGGTCATTTTTAAATATTAAAACATAAAAATTTTAGAAAAACAGGAGAACTTTAGATTTGTAACCATTCACCATGTTTTTGGGTGGCCGAAAATTGTGCCCAATTAAGATCGATGATTTTCATCAATTTTTCCGTAGAAGGCATCCACGATGCGTTGAATGGGTTTCTTTGGTATCCCTTCTGACGTGCTGTTAATCATATCTCATATTTGGTTTCTTTCTTCCTCATATATCAAAAATTTCTTCAAAATTTTCAATTCATTATATAAATCAAGATAATTTTTTGACTTTGCAAGTTTGATTTATCGTAATGCAATTGAAATAACTCTTTGAGATGGTTCTGCATCCGTCATTGTTTGGGTCGATAACCATGTCAGTTTTCCTACTTCAATATCGCTGCCATATTTTCCAGTTATTTCAGGATTTGCATAACAATCCAAAATATCGTTTTAAAATAAAATTAAGTTTTTTATGGAGCTGCTAAGAAAATATTACCTGGGCAGTGAAATAGATACCAAGTTCCTTGAGAATGGGTCTAACTTCTGCATGCAGTTGGGATGCTCCGACAGGAATTTGAAAAGGAATTTGAAAGCTCCGTCTCCAATCGTAGCAGAATGTGACATTGCTTTAAGTTTAACGTTTTCATTTTGATACCAGCAAGGCTTATTTACCCGTGTTTGGGACGAATTTTGCAATCTAAAATTATTTTTTATTCAGGTTTTTGATGTAGCAGCAAAACCACACTTACCATATCGATAACCCATCCCATGATGCAAGCTAAACGATAATACTCGTTGGTTTGTTTTTCAGAAGCTTCGAAATTTTTATAGGCCAAAAACACCAATGGACCCATAGCTTGCTCATGTCCCGGTACATTATAATTTAGAATTTCATCAAAATATTTATTCAGCTCCGGAAATACAGCTTTGTCGAAGCTTATTAAATATTTAACAACATCTTGAAAGTGAGATCGATATTCATAAAATTCTCCTTGCCCAAAAGCATCTTTAGGTCGAGAAACGGTATTATAACAATTTGAATAGTATCTATCAAAATATAGCAGTAATATCGATTTTCAATAAAGGAAATTTCGTTTACCTGTTATTTGCACAAATTCGAATGTTTTGATTTAAAGTTTTAAAATTCAATGCTGTTTTGAAAATAAAGCGATTTATTGCATTGTTGTAAAATCTCAGGTTTTTTTCTTCTTTTTTCAGAAGAAACTTCAGAACCGAAGAAATACTATCTCGAGTAGTAAAAATAGTTACGTGTGAAAAAGCTATTTACAAAACTTATTTTGAAATGAAAGGCTTTACACTGCCGACTACATAAAATTCGAATTTTGATTCCACTTTTATACAAGTTTTCTGTACCTACTTTATTTTATACAAGTATTCTGGTTATTCTAGTAATAAAAATATATAACAAATTAATGTATTTCAACTACTAAGCAACTATTTTGTCTTGGTGTTATTGTTATGGCGTCAACTATCAGTATAGTACAGGAAATCATTGCAGTTAATATGATGGCTTAATCATGTGCATGTATGTAATGTTCTAGGCCGAATTCTTACTTTTTCAATACTTAGTTTAATAATCCAGAATTTCAAGGGAAGCTAAGCCTTATTTGCCTTCTTCGACGAGCTACCGCTACGTCTCACTTATCGGAGTGACGGAGGTAGGTTCTCCTGTGGGTATAGCAACGCGGTCTGGATCACCTAAATCAATTGCCTGTGCTGTTCTGCATCAGAGATCTTGTCTTAAAAAGCACGGAGATGGTCTGCAAAAATCAATGATTGAGCTCAGATTGGCTAGGCTGGTCAAACTTTAAAGTAAGGGTAACATATACCATCCGGATTAAAATAAAACGTTAAGCATAAATTGCACTCCAAAATAATTGTTCTACTTATGCCCGAGTTCTTCACTTAGAGATATCCATCGGATAAGTATAAGTATACGAACCAATCAAAACGGTTGTTTGCTTGGTCAATTGATTGATTTGATTGGTTATCCGTATATTTATACTTATCCGTAGATATCTCTAAGTGAAGAAATCCGACATTAGACAGTTAATCTTGGAGCCTCCCCCCTTTAAAAAATATTTCCTGAAGTGACTTCAACTTCACTTATTAAAAACATCCCTGTGAGAGCCAGAACTCAAAAATTATGGATTGTAAAAGACGGAATACTGTGAATTAATGTAACTAATTTATTAATCTCCAATAACATAATAAATTGTTAATTACAGTAAATAGTGGTTAATAAATTACTACAGAACAAGTACAAAGAAAAGAGAACATCACAAAATGTGATCGAGGAGGGGGGGAACCAAAATTACGTCTGCATAAAAATCCCACTTTTAAATTAATTTTTAATCAAATTTTAAAGAAACAAAGAGAATTTTAGATTTGTAACCATCGAACGTTCTTGGGAGAATGGGAGACCGAAAATTTTGCCCAACTAAGACAAAGGGCAAAGAGGGAACCCATAAAGTCAGATGTCTTTTCTAGATGCTGTCTGGTATTTTTATTTATTGAAATACTTTAATTTATCTTAAGTTTGGGATAGCTTCCGAAATAGAAGGGATATTTATTTATGAAATTCTTTATGGAAAATATTCGTAGGTAACAATTCCGGGCAGGAGGAAAAATCGGGAGCTTGTCCCGGGCATTTCCCGACTACAGGCCTGGGCTGTTCACTCGAGTATGGCACGAAAAGGCTCAGAGATGGCAAAAAAAGATAAGATTATACCCTTAAAATATTGTTTTCACAATTCCAGGAGTAAAGTAATACTTTTATATAAAATAAAATATAAATTATAAATAAAAAGTTATTGTAACGGGGATAAATTTTTTGCTCAGTTTTTTGATATCTAGTTGTCGAGTTATTGCGAAATCTCGTTAATCCATTCAGGCGACTCGGGAGGCCAATACTAGGTTGGAATCTCGTTAATCCATTCATGTGCGGCAATGTGGGGACAATATTCGCAAAAACTCCCGACTAGCCCTCATTCTTGAGTGCAATACTGTAGAAACATCTCAGAATTAGGTACATTATGTAATAAATATTTTTTTTAATTGTTTCAAATCGGTCAAGTCGTAATAATTACTTTATTTAATATAGGTAATTAATAATAAATTATTTGCATATACTTGTTTGCTTTGTTGTTGTTTACATAATTATGTTAATGAACTACAATTTGCGTTGATACAAACGAGTTTTTAAAAATTATAAGAAGATGTTTTGAGTAATAGCTGATAAAAAAAGCATCCAGCCAAACCCGACAAAAATTGGATGAATATTGCACCAATGATTACTGAAGCTTGGTGCAATATTGCGCCAATATTGATGTGTAATATTGCAACAATATTGCCTGCAGATCGTTATCCAAACTCAGTGCATTATTAGTTTTTTACACAATTTTCATTAGCTAGTCAGCATATTCGATTTATTACTATAAAAAATAAATAAACTTAAAAATGATTATAATGTATAATCAAACTGATAGTAAAAAATAACAAATTAGCAGTCCACCCAAACAATTTATATTTTTCTAATATTGTTTAAATTCAGCACAAGCAGTTTACTAAACATTTTTAAACAAAAAGATACATTGCTATTTTGGGTGTACAAGAAGTATATTCATTTGAATTTCACAATAATGAATTTCTGTACAATCAATCGTTCGATTTTCAAAACTGCATTCAATTTTAAAATTTTAAAATTCCGATATATTGGATCCTGTGCATATAACAGGTACCTAAAGCAAATTCTTTCTAAATTATTTTAAAAAACTTTATTTTGATAGATCCTATTCGAAATTTTACGATAACGTTCCACGGCCAAAAGATGCTTTGGAACCGGGCGAATTGGATAAATATCACTCACACTTTCAAGATGTCGTCAAGTGTTTAGCAAGCTACGACGAACTTATTGTTCCAGAAGCTCGTGAATATTTTACGCATATTTTGAATTATAATGTACCTGGACACGAGCAAGCTTCAGGCCCTTTGGTGGTATTGACATACAAGTATTTTTGTTCTTCCGAAAAGCAAACCTTGGAAAATATTCGTTTGGCTTCCATCATGGGATGGGTTAACGATATGGTATAACTTATTTTAGTAAATAAATAAAAAAAACTAAGAATTTGTTTCAGGTTGCAAATAGCTTCCAAATTTTGGACGATATTTTGGATTCGTCCCAAACACGAGCTAATAAGCCCTGTTGGTATAAAAATGAGAACGTGGGTTTTAAAGCAGTTCAACATGCTAGTACGGTTGCAGATGGAGCTCTCATCGTACTGAAAAATTTTCTGTCCACTCATCCCAACTATATTCCAATCGTTGAATTGACCACAGAAATAAAATATAAAACCTCTATCGGCCAAGTTTTAGACTTAATGAATGAAGGTCAAATCCAAAATTTCACAAAAGAAAAATACAGAATTGCATCAATCTATAGATGTAGCTATTTGTTACTTATTCATCCAGTTTGTATGGCGATGTATCTGGCAGGCGTGAAAGACCAGAAACTACATGCAGAGATTAGAATGATTCTGAACGACATCGGTGTGTTTTTCGCAGCTCAAGTAATTGTTTCGCATTACCTCTAAGCCAAGGAACAAATTATTATTAATATTTTTACAGAACGACATTATGGATTGTTATGGTAAGCCCGAAGTAACGGGAAAACTTGGCAGCGATATTCAGAAAGGAAAAAGTACGTGGTTATCAGCCCAAGCAATGGAGGATGCAAATCCATTTCAAAAAGAGTTATTTCAGAAGTATTACGGAAAATTAGACTTTCTAAGCCAAGAAATGATTTTGAATTTGTACAAGGAATTGGAAATTCTAGAAAAGTTTTTGACTTTTAAAGAAGAAAGTTACGAACAACTGCAAGATAAGATAGAAAACATGTCGAAATCCATACCGAATAAACTGATACGACGCATCGTTGATATTTTTTATGGAAAAAATTAAAAATTAACCTTAATTTGTGTAATTATTAGCTAATTACGGTATAATAGATACTCCAAGCTTAATAACTCATCTTTTGATCCGATTTTTATTGTTCACTACTGAGTAGTCAACCTCTTTTTTTTTAATTTAACTGTCAACTCTGTCTCATTATCAACAGAAGAAAATCAGAAAAAATTAAAAAAATTTAGTGCAAGAATTAATCGAATTTAGGTGGGGCCCTCTTCTGGATCCACCACTGGTTGAGAATGCATATTTTGTATTATAATAAATTGTCATCGAACTGCAACCGTTGGCAAAGGAAATGGAAACCACTCTGGTTGGAAAACCATCAGGAATTTTTTAATTATTTAATTCTGAAAGGGTGAAAGATGCTAAGTAATAAAACCACAACACATCCTTTACGCAGACCTTCGGATTCTGAAACTGGGAGGTCTGAAGGTGTGGAATACCCCCACGCTGTTGGCGACGAAGATTTGGAAGAGGCAAAATTTAGAGTTTTAATCAGAATTTTTTTTGAAAATATCTAAACTTTCCAATTTTACTTACTAATTTTAACTTAAAGTACAGAACTTCAAAGTAATAACTTTTATTCTTTAAGTTATTTACTTGAAGAAGAGAATTTTGATTTTAACTTAAAGTACAGAACTTTAAACTAATATCTTCTATTCCTTAAGTTATTTACTTGAAGAAGAAAATTTTGATTTTAACTTAAAGTACAGAACTTTAAACTAATAACTTCAATTCTTTAAGTTATTTACTTGAAGAAGAGAATTTTGATTTTAACTTAAAGTACAGAAGTTTAGACTAATATCTTCTATTCTTTAAGTTATTTACTTGAAGAAGAGAATTTTGATTTTAACTTAAAGTACAGAACTTTAAACTAATATCTTCTATTCCTCAAGTTATTTACTTGAAGAAGAGAATTTTGATTTTAACTTAAAGTACAGAACTTTAAACTAATAACTTCAATTCTTTAAGTTATTTACTTGAAGAAGAGAATTTTGATTTTAACTTAAAGTACAGAAGTTTAGACTAATATCTTCTATTCTTTAAGTTATTTACTTGAAGAAGAGAATTTTGATTTTAACTTAAAGTACAGAACTTTAAACTAATATCTTCTATTCCTTAAGTTATTTACTTGAAGAAGAAAATTTTGATTTTAACTTAAAGTACAGAACTTTAAACTAATAACTTCAATTCTTTAAGTTATTTACTTGAAGAAGAGAATTTTGATTTTAACTTAAAGTACAGAAGTTTAGACTAATATCTTCTATTCTTTAAGTTATTTACTTGAAGAAGAGAATTTTGATTTTAACTTAAAGTACAGAACTTTAAACTAATATCTTCTATTCCTCAAGTTATTTACTTGAAGAAGAAAATTTTGATTTTAACTTAAAGTATAGGACTTTAAACTAATAACTTCAATTCTTTAAGTTATTTACTTGAAGAAGAGAATTTTGATTTTAACTTAAAGTACAGAAGTTTAGACTAATATCTTCTATTCTTTAAGTTATTTACTTGAAGAAGAGAATTTTGATTTTAACTTAAAGTACAGAACTTTAAACTAATATCTTCTATTCCTTAAGTTATTTACTTGAAGAAGAAAATTTTGATTTTAACTTAAAGTACAGAACTTTAAACTAATAACTTCAATTCTTTAAGTTATTTACTTGAAGAAGAGAATTTTGATTTTAACTTAAAGTACAGAAGTTTAGACTAATATCTTCTATTCTTTAAGTTATTTACTTGAAGAAGAGAATTTTGATTTTAACTTAAAGTACAGAACTTTAAACTAATATCTTCTATTCCTCAAGTTATTTACTTGAAGAAGAAAATTTTGATTTTAACTTAAAGTATAGGACTTTAAACTAATAACTTCAATTCTTTAAGTTATTTACTTGAAGAAGAGAATTTTGATTTTAACTTAAAGTACAGAAGTTTAGACTAATATCTTCTATTCTTTAAGTTATTTACTTGAAGAAGAGAATTTTGATTTTAACTTAAAGTACAGAACTTTAAACTAATATCTTCTATTCCTTAAGTTATTTACTTGAAGAAGAAAATTTTGATTTTAACTTAAAGTACAGAACTTTAAACTAATAACTTCAATTCTTTAAGTTATTTACTTGAAGAAGAGAATTTTGATTTTAACTTAAAGTACAGAAGTTTAGACTAATATCTTCTATTCTTTAAGTTATTTACTTGAAGAAGAGAATTTTGATTTTAACTTAAAGTACAGAACTTTAAACTAATATCTTCTATTCCTCAAGTTATTTACTTGAAGAAGAAAATTTTGATTTTAACTTAAAGTATAGGACTTTAAACTAATAACTTCAATTCTTTAAGTTATTTACTTAAAGAAGAGAATTTTGATTTTAACTTAAAGTAGAGAACTTTTAAGTAATAATAACTTCTATTCTTTAAGTTATTAAAGTATTACAGGAATATAAAATTATTAATTAATGCCAATTTAGGCACCAGATAAAAATCAATATATTGCTATGACCTCTCATTATAATTAGGAATTACTACTAAATTACAACTTTTAATCTAAATTTCAATTTTTAATCAATTAATTTTATAGGATAAACAATTACAACTTTGAGTATTAGTGAAAATATAATTTTCTCCAAACTAAAACTCCAATTTGCGTTATTTCGTAAATATATGAAAATGCAATTCATTGACTTAAGGGCGCTTCACATTATATGATTTATCTTATGATTTATCTTATGATTTATCTTATGATTTATCTTATGATTTATCTTATGTTTTATCTTATTATTTATCATAGAACAAAGCATAAAATACAGTTTACACTGGAAATATTATTACATTCTCAGTTAAAATTTTAAAAGATATTGGGTAAACCACATTTTATGCTTTTTCCTATGATAAATCATAAGAGAAATCATATAATGTAAAGTTCCCTTTACACTGGTGACATACCACATACATTAGTATAATAAATAAAAATAATAACAATAAACTAAATTATCTTTTAAATTTTTCCGTAGAAAGCATCGGTAAAGCGTCGTATCAATTCCTTTGGTATCGATTTCGACATGTTGTCTATCATATCCTGAATTTGTTCATAGCTTTCCAGTTCATATCTCAAAAACTTTTCTAAGATATCTAAATCTTTGTACAATTTCAAGATAGCACTTCGGCTGTGTAAGTCCAATTTCCCGTAATGCTTCAGAAATATCTCCCTTTGCCATGGATTTGCGTCCGCCATTGCTTGGGCTGCTAACCACGTATTCTTTCCTTTCTGAATGTCGCTGCTATGTTTTCCTGTTACTTCCGGCTGTCCGTAACAATCCAGCATGTCGTTCTAATAATAATAATAATAAATAAATTTTATTTTCGACTAACAGTTATTCGACGTATATTTGTTCGACTCAAGATTTAGGCGAACAAAATTCCTAATACGGAAAAATTACCTGGGCAGCGAAATATATGCCAACTTCGTCAAGAATGATTCTAAGTTCCGCATGCAGTTGAGGATCATTCACGCCTGCCAAATACATTCCCATACTAACTGGATGCATGAGCGAAAAATAGCTACCTCTGTAGCTCGATAATACTCTGTTGTGTTCTTTTGTATAAAATTGAGATTGTCTTTCGCTCATTAAGTCTAAATTTTGGGCCATAGCGGTTTTAAATTTTATTTCCGTGGTCAACTCTAACATTGGGATATAGTTGGGGTGTTGGGACAGAAAATGGCACAGTATGATGAGGGATCCATCTAAAATTGCTGCCGAATGTTGAATTGCTTTAATACCAACGTTTTCATTTCTATACCAGCAAGGTTTATTAATTCGCGTCTGAGACGAATCGAAAATATCATCCGCTATTTGAACACCGTTTCCAATCTGGATCAATTCGTTAGTTACATTTGATTATCTAGTTCAACAATACATTCATACATACCATGTCGTTCACCCACCCCATGATGCAGGCTAAACGAATATCTTCCGTGGTTTGTTTTTCAGGAGGAACAAAAGCCTTGTAGGTGGACAATACCATAGGTCCTGAAGCTTGCTCGTGGCCCGGTACGTTATAATTTAAAATTTTCCCAAAATATTCAGCAACTTCTGGTAGGAGAACTTTGTTGAAGGTCGATAAATGTTCAACGACTTCTTGAAAGTAAGATTGATATAAATCAAATTCGCCTGGTTTAACAGCAGTTTTCGGCTTTGGAACGACATTATAATAACCCGAGTAGCATCTGCGGAAATACATTTTTTTAAATTATTTTTAAGTAAAACTTTGTTTACCTGAAATTTAAACCAGCTCGAATATACTGGAAGGTTGGAGTTTTAAAATTCAATACTGTTTTGAAAATTAATCGATTTATTGCTAACAAATTCATTATTGCTATAAATCGAAGGTTTGTTATTCGATTCTGCAGAAAATAAATAGAATGAATGGTTATATTTCCAGAACTAGAAATAGCTATAGGCAAGTATTATGGCTATTTATTTAAAAAAATAAATATTTATCGTTATTGTTTAATAAATATTTCGTAAACAAAGTCAAGTATTTTGGCATTGAAAGAAGTTCGTTCGGATTATACAAAATATATTAATATTATATTGTAGTGTTTTTTTATTTGTAAATTTGTTAATTTTATTAATTAATATTGAAATTTAAAGGTATGGCGACGTATAATTTGATATCGCTTCATATGGGCAAGTTTCCTTTTCAAAATAGAATATAAGGCAAAAACAAAAGATTATAGTATTTCTAAGATTTCCTACATTTTGAATTTTTTTTGGTATTGGTATTGTATTTGACGATAGGTTGCGAAATATCCTCGGATCTTCCTGACAGCAAATAGTTCTACATCGACATATTCGCACGTTTTTCTTTATCCTTATCGTTATAAAAACTAAAAACAAATTTAAACAAACATCAATTTATTTTATTTTATTTAGTAAACATTCAAATATAATTCTTTATCATACACTACCGCGTCATATCGTTATGGCTGTCTAATTAGGAATTTTTTGTGCAAAAAAAATTTTTTTAAAAATTTTTCCGTAAAAAACATTTAGAATTTGTTGAAGCATTTTCTTTGAAATTTCTTCGGATATATTTCTTATCTTTTGCTGTATTTGTTTGTAACTTTCTTTTTCAAATGTCGAAATTTTTTTCATAATTTCCAAGTCGTCATACAAGTTAAAGATAACTTTTTAGCTTTCGACGTCCGGTTTTCCATAGTGTTTTGCAAATAACTCCTTTTGGATTGGATTTGCGTCCGTTACTGCCTGAGCTGCTAACCAGGAATTTTTTCCCATCTGCATTCCAGTTATTTCAGGCATTCCGTAACAATCCAAAATGTCATTCTGTAAAAAAAATTATTTGCTCTTTGGACGCAAGATAAAATAGAGAACCTGAGCAGCGAAATATAGACCTATGTCTTCAAGAATGACTCTGACTTCCGAATGGAGTTTCTGATCACTAATGCCTGCCAGATACATTCCCGTACAAACTGGATGGATAGTTGCTGAATTGGAACTTCTGTTGAAATGGTTCCAATTCTATATTTCTCTTTTGTAAAATATTGTAGGTTTATTTCACTCATGAGGTCAAAAATAACACCAAGAGAGGTGTTAAATTTCATTTCTTCAGTCAGTTCTAAAATTGGCGTATAGTTGGGATGCGCAGATAGAAATTTGCGCATGATTATGAATTATTATGAAAAATTCCTTTGATCCAAGTGCATTTTTAGGAACTGAGAATTTATTTTTAATATAAGAAATTTTTTTACCTGCTATAGCAACAATCAAGAACGCAAAAAAATAGTTTTTTGTTTGTAAAAATATATCCGGTTATTTCAGCATTGATGGACATAATTTTAAATCGAAATTATCGCTTTGTTTGGCTAATTATTAAAAACAACATTTTAAAATGTCCTAATCACCTAATATTTTTGAATTTATTTAAAAAAAATAATCGTGACTTTGAAAAGTAAAAACGCACCGTTCCCTTGAGACCCCCTATTTTATTTATTAAATCTAGAATAAATCTCTTGAGATAAATGCTATACGCGTTTAGCATAAGCACGTTTGATATTGATATAAGAGCAGTAATTTCATGTGACGAAATTTTAAAATTAAAAAAAATATTTTTCTTTGACATGCAAATCCTATATTTTAAGTTATGTTTGTTTTTGTTACGTTTCATGTAGTACAAATTCGCAATCCATGTTCAAAGGAAATACTATATCAACCGGGAATGATAGTTTAAACAACAATTTTGAGAATAAAATTTTATTTATGTTAGAATAAGAAAATATTTACGAGTTTTTTTCAACTCTGAATTGTAATTTTTATTTCTCAAAATTTAAAATTTTAAATCAAAATGGGGTCCAAGCGCTCATCCAACCATATTGTCGGCAAAAGGCCTGGTTTCCCCACTAGTTAGCGCAAAAAGCGGAAAAACAAGAAATTTTCAAACAAAAGTTAATAGAAAATTCAGCATCACTTTTAAAAAAAAGTCAGAATTAAATTTTCCCATAGAAAGCATTAACAATTTGTTTTATCAATTTTTTTGGTATTGATTCCGAAGTGCGGTCAATCATATCGTCAATTTGTTTATAACTTTCTTTTTCAAATATCAAAAACTTTTTCAAAATTTCCAGCTTTCCATACAAATTGTAGATAATTTTCTCGCTTAGTAAGTCTGATTTTCCGTAATGCTTTTCAAATGACTCTTTTTGATTCGAGTCAGAATCCGTCAGTGCTTGAACTGCTAACCACGTAATTTTTCCCGACCGAATATCGCTTCCGTGTTTTCCCGTTATTTCAGGCTTTCCGTAGCAATCCAAGATGTCGTTCTACAAAAAGAAGTAATAGCTGCTTACGATTGGGCGGAAAAAAGTACCTGAACAGTGAAATAGAAATCAAGCTTCGAAAAAATTTCTGTTATTTCCGAATGCAATTTCTGATCGAACACTCCAGCCAGATACGTTCCCGTACGAATTGGATAGATAATTGTTGGATAGCTTCCTTTGTACATTACTGCCATTTTGTATCTTTCCTTCGTAAAAATTGCTTTTCGATCATCATGCCTGAAGTTTGCGCGAGTGCAAGTTTAAATTTCATGTCTTGGGTGAATTTTAAAATTGGAATATAGTTGGGATGCCCAAATAAAAAATTAGTCAATATCATTAAAGCTCCTTCTCCGATTGTGGCAGAATGCTGAATTGCTTTAAGACCAACATCTTCGTTTGTATACCAACAAGGCTTATTGATGCGTTTTCGGGACGAATCCAATATATCATCGGTAATTTGAACGCTATTTACAAACTAAAGCAATTCGTTAGCTACTTGCGGTAATAAAGCACAAGAAAGACTTACCATATCGTAAGCCCATCCCACGGTACAAGCCAAACGAATATTTTCAGGGGTTTGTTGTTCAGAAGGGGCAAAATATTTATAAGCCAAAACCACCAAGAGTCCCGCAGCTTGTTCGTGTCCTGGTACATTATAATCCAGAATTTTTTTGAAATAGTCAATAACTTCCTGACAAACAACGTGGTCGAAGCTCGTTAAATATTTAACTAGATCTTCAAATTGAGATTGATATTTATCAAATTCTCCCGGTTCGAAAGCATTTTTAGGCCGTGGGATGATATTGTAGTAATTGGAATAGGATCTATTGAAATACAATAAATTGTAATATTTTCTTTTATGCAGATAAAATATTGCAAATAAATATGGAACCAATGTTGGAAATAAATATTGCAATAATATTGATTTTCAATATTGCACCAATATTGTACCAATATTGCAGCAATATTTATGCTATATGAGTCGTCGTTGATGCAGGAAGATGTTGATTACCTGCTATTTGTACAGATGCAAATACATTGAAAATTTGTAATTTTAAGATTCAAAGTGTTTTTGGAAATCAAACGATTTTTTGCGAGTAAATTCGTTCTTGATATAACTTGCATTTTTGTATTTGTTTTCTCAAAAAACGCAACAACGAACATAACCTGTAATGTAGAAATATTAGAAAATATTTATTTTGAATTTCAACTTACAACTTTAAAGAAATTTAAACTGAAGACTGCTTTGGTTTTCACCCTTGGTCATTCACTTAATAGAAATAACGTAGATTATCCAATGTTACTTAAAAGTAAAATATAGTTTATGTTAGATTACAGTAATCAATAGCGATTATAGCTTATCATGTACATAGTTTTATCATTCTTAGAGCCAGAAGCTAGTAACGGATTAATTTTAAATATTTTCAGTGCTATTCAAGAAAACATTCTACCCGATTGAAAAGAAGAGAGTTCATTTATTAAAACTCGATTGCAGCCTTTTAATATTATATTATTAGTAGAGATTAGATTATATGCATTTGCATATTATGCATTTGCATATTTTGGCTATTTTGTATGAATATTGCATATTTCGACTGAAATCTACCGATCGTGCATATTTGAGCATATTTTATAAAATTTTGTGCATATTTGGGCATATTTTATAAAGTTTCGTGCATATTTGGGCATATTTTATTAAATTGTCAAAAAAAAAGTTTCTGATTATAGAGATTTTCGTTATACTGTGTAAAGCAGCTCAAAATTTAATTCAAAATAAAATATGCGACGTTTAAAAATTCCTGATGATAACCATTAATTTCAAAAAATATTATAAAAATCAAAAACACATAATTTATTAACAAATAATTTATTTAATTTAGTATACTACACACAAATGAAATTAGTTCCAATGAGATACCTTGAAATTTTGTGCAAAAAATGTCCACAATAATATACTACAATAAAATTGTTTTTAAATTTTTCCGTAAAAAACATCTAGAACATGTTGAAGCATTTTCTTTGACCTTTCTTCGGATATATTGCCTATCTTTCGCTGTATTTCCTTGTAATTTTCTTTTTCAAATTCCAAAAACTTTTTCATAATTTCCAAGTCGTCATATAAACTATAGATAACTTTTTGGCTTTCGACGTCCCGTTTTCCATAGTGATTCGCAAATAACTCCTTTTGAACTGGATTTGCATCCGCTACTGCCCGAGCTGCTAACCAGGTATTTTTTCCTACCTGCATATCGCTGCCATGTTTTCCAATTATTTCAGGCTTTCCGTAACAATCCAAAATGTCATTCTATTTAAAAAAAAACGAAATTATTTGCCGTTTGACGTGGAGGCGAAAAGAAGAAAATACCTGAGCAGCGAAATATAGACCAATGTCTTCCAGAATGGCTTTAACTTCTAAATGCAGATTCTGGTCACTGACGCCTGCCAGATACATTCCCGTGCAAACTGGATGAGTAATCGCCAAATAGGTACCTCTATAAATGGTTGCAATTCTGTATTTCTCTTTTGTAAAGTATTTAAAGTCTATTTCACTCATTAGGTCTAAAATTTGGCCAAGAGAGGTGTTGAATTTCATTTCTTCGGTCAATTCTAAAATTGGCGTGTAATTGGGATGTCCAGATAGAAACTTGCGCATTACTATAAAAGCTCCATCTCCAATAGCCGCAGAATGCTGAATAGCTTTAAGACCAACGCCATCATTTCTATACCAGCAAGGCTTGCCAGCGCGAGTTTGAGACGAATCAAAAATGTCGTCTACAATTTGGAAGCTATTTCCAATCTGAAACAATTTTTTTGTTACTATTCTCTTGCCTGGAGAGTCAGTGCCTCTAACATACCATGTCATTGACCCATCCCATGATAAAGGTTAAACGAATGTTTTCCAGAGTTTGCTTTTCTGGAGGTGCAAGATACTTGAAGGTCGATAATACCAAAGGACCCGTAGCTTGTTCGTGTCCTGGAACATTATAATCCAGAATTTGCTTGAAATATTCCAAAACTTTTGGAACTATAACTTTATCTGTGGTGGTTAAATGTTCAACTACGTCTTGAAAGTGCAATTCATATTTATCAAACTCTTCCGATCCAATTGCATTTTTCGGAACTGGAACGGTATTGTAATAATTTGAATAGAATCTATTAAAATAAAAGTTTAGCGTTAATTTTCAATATAAAAAAGTAATTTTACCTGTTTTTCATTAGAATTTTAAAATTCCAGGTAGTTCTAGACATTAACCGATAAATACATAAATACATTCTGGTTGTAACTTACCTTTCTTCATCAATGGAAAAAAATTTAAATAAAACGAATCGTTTTGTTTGGTAAACTGTATTATTTGTTAAAACAATATTTTAAAATATCTGAATCACCTTATATTTTTAGAAATTGTAAAATATGTCGTCAGGTGAGATTAATTATTATTAGAGAAACTTAAAATGGTCAAAATATGCATCATAAATGTTCAAAATATGCAACAAAATCGCCAAAAAATGCCAACATATGCAATTTATTTGAAATTCTATAGAATATGCCCAAATATGCACAAAATTTTATAAAATACGCTGAAATATGCACGATCAGTAGATTTCAGTCGAAATATGCAATATTCTTAAAAACAAGCCAAAATATGCAAATGCATATGCAAATATGCAAATGAATATGCAAATGCATAATCCAGTCTCTACTTATTATACTCTGAATAAACTGAATTGATGTCCATATGCACAACGAACATTTAATTAAAATTAAAATAAAAATAAAAATTAAAATAAAATATTATTTGAACAGCATCTATAGAACAATTAACTTTAATGATTATTTCATAAAAAATTAGTGTAGGTACTTTTGAGTTCAAATAATCTTTTAAGGGGTTGAGCCTCAATAATGTCGAAGTTATTCTCGAAATCTTTAATTTGGGGGTCAGCGCCACGAAATCAATAATTTATTTTCAGTATAGCAAAATTATTTACCTGCGAATATTCGGAAAGTATAAAATTTTAAGCTTCAATGCGTTTTTGGAAATTATACGATTTATTGTAAATAAATTCATTTTGGTTGTAGTTTTGGAACACTCAAGCATACAAAGCCTATAACAAAACCCCTCCCTAAACTGCAGTATTAAAACTGAAGGCCAATAATTGAACAAACTAGGAGAAAAATTTTTTAATTTAATTTCTAAACAATTAATTCCAATAATGAACCAATAAAACTAAATTATTTAACCGGTTTTGATATTATGGCATGTTCATGATTTAAACATAAGAAACATAAAATGCAAAAGTACAACAGAAATAAAAGACGTGTTTTATTTTTTAATTATTATTAAATTAACATATGCAATAATTTGTTCAATTAATTGATTAGTTACACAAATAAATAAACTACAAAAGTTTTCAAACAAAACACTTAGTACGACATAATTACATGCCGAAACATATTGAATGCGTTCTAAAGTGTCATTCTCAAACAATTAACGCTACGTAACTTAGTAGACATAAATTAGTTAATAAAATAAATAGAAATTTACGTACAGTCAAATACATCGATGAAAATGAGGTTTAAAAGAAGAAACGCCATAATCTTCTATTATTTTACGTAGCGTTAATTGAATTAGAACGACCCTTAAGTACTGAATCAATTTTATCATTTTCAAATTCCACGTAGCCTCAGTAGTTTATTACAATGCCCTGGACCCAGGTTGATGTGAAAAATAATCTAAAAATAAAAAAAGTTTTCATATATCTCTGATTTTCACAGATTTGAATATACTAAAATTGTCGTGTTCCAAAATTCCTTGCAGATTTTAAAACGAAATTGAAAATGCAATAAATATGAAATTGAAAATGTTTTGTTCATAAAAAATATTTGTAACTGTTATTTTTTGGAAGTGTGTTGCTCTAAAGCGGTCTTTTCCAGCGTTAGAAGACACCAAATATTTTTTAATTAGCGTTAGAAAAATGTTGAAACGAGAACTACTCTATGTAAATCGAAAAAGTTATAAATGCGGATTATTTGTCATGCGATCTATCTTTAAAGATAGATACTTCTTCTACGATACACATCCCAAGTTTAATATAAAGCTACTGCAGAAGTACCCAAAAATATGTAAAAGCATTGGTACTCTGCGGTACTGAAGAATTAATACTATTGGTTCATAAATAAAGAGTAAACTGTTTACTGGGGGGTATTCCATACCCCCCAGACCCCCCGGTTTGTCAATGGCCAAAGGGCCAAAGTCTCGTTTTATTATGGTTTCTGCTACATATGCGCCCAGCAGTGGGTTCCATTTTGTGTCGTTCCACACTTCTAATTAGTCGCCGAAACAGGTTACGGCGAATTGTCCTTGCACCGAATTGTCCCTGCGCCAAATTCTGATAAAGTAACCCAAAAATTGGGCCTTTGATGCTATTAGTTACACTCTAATTTGTTATAGTCTAGGGTTAATCCAGTTAAAAATAGGCCCCGAATAGAGCCGCCATGTTGTTAACAATTGAACTTGCATCATGTGACCATTGTGCAGCCGAAAACACAACGGAGCAGGCCTATTTGGTTGCTGAAAATAGGAGCAACCAGCTAACCACGGAGAATATAAACCTATAGCTTTTAATATACAAAAATTTTAATTACCTGATATTTGAACAGATGAAAGTCAATAATTTTAAAATTCAATTTGCCTTATGAGAAACCACAACAACGAACATAATCTGTAATACATATAACTTTTAGTAAAATACAGAATTAAGCAGATGTTAAAATTAGAACTAATTACTAAAGAAACCTTTCAATTTTAATAATTTAATAATTTACAAACAAATTAATGACATACAATTAACTCAAAGTTAATTTACGCATTTGCAAATTGTACACTGTTAAAAAAATCTAAAAAAAAATTCGAATTCAATTAAAGCTATTTTTCGGGGAGGAGGAATTCGTTTCCGTTGAGGGTTTCGAAACAACCGTTTTTATAGTTTATCAAAAAAAGGTAATAGAGTCGGAAGTATCACGATTATTTATTTTAACATTACATACAAATGTCCTTTATAGTATTTACACTTACATATATAATTATTTTATTACTACTTACATATATCGTAATTTAAAATTGCCGTAGAAAAAAAAGTAAAAGGACGGAACATAACCTAAGAATGAGTGCTTAATGATTGTTTAACATTTATTTAGATAAACATCAAACACTTAGATTAAAATTTCAATACGCACGGTGAACGGAGGACTATTCGTGTTTGTCAAAATCGTCAAAATGAGTTCGATCTAACGAATCGTGATGAATGCGTCGACGAAATTGTAACGACTCGTCAAGCTTTAATTTTTGCTAAAAAAGAAAGATATTCAATAAAAATTTGCCTCGATGACGTAAAATTGCTAACCACTTACGTCACACATCTTTTCGGGCGACTTTAAGTCGTTGAGCACGTTCGGTGGTGGCAGCGCTAGCATGGGAGGGTGGGGCGGATGAGGAGGAATATCAAGAATTGTCGGTAAGTACGTGGCTCCGCTCATACAATTGGAACATTTTCTGCGCAGAGCTGGTCTTTGTCGCGAACCTCGACAGCGGGCGGCGAAACACAACTCGTCAGCCATTTCGGCACACAAAGACTGGTGAGGAGTTCCGATTGGACGCTAAAAATTCTTCAACATCACCATCGTCATCAAACGGTGACGTTATATTTACCTTTTCGCTAATGGCTTTCTTTTTGGAATCGTAGCAAAATTCAAATATGGCAACGACAACCGCAAAAGCAAGTCCACACAATAAAACTACGAAAACGCCGCCGATATTATCGACGCCTAACGAATTCGCTTTCGATTCCTTCCCTCTGTCGTTTCTCGAGCAGGTTTCGCCCGTATTTTTCCACCACTTATCGTATAGCATTTGAATTTCTCCCTTTTCTTGCAGTTCCAAAATCGCCAACGAAATCTTGTCTCTCCAAGGGCTTCCCATTGGGGTGGCGATTCCGTAGCCTTTGGAATCCAACAAACCGCCAATTTGAGTTAGATTGCAATCGCGCTGAACTGTGTAATCCAGCATTGTGGATTCCATTAAAAATGCGTAATTTCCTTCCAACACCTTTTGGATGCCTTCTTCGTAGGTGGGCACAAAGACGGAAGGGCTGCGGTTCTCCATGTATCTCCACATCTTTTTATATGTTTCAATCATGGAATCCTAAAAATTTAGCCATTAATCAAATTATTTTGACAAATCAATAGAATACTCACGCGAAAGAATGTCATTGTCGAACCGCTTTCCAAAGTTCCGTAAGGAATTTCCGTTTGTCCCGCAAGATCCTCGGCATTCTCGATCGGTGTAATCATGCGTTCCACGGTTAAGAACGCAGCCAAGTTTGCGGTATAAGACGAGATAATTATCAATGTGAAGAACCACCAAATTCCTCCAACGATTCTTGTGGACAATGCCTGTTGAACGATAAATTTATTAGAAACAAAAAACTCGATACAGTTTGCAAGAGTAATTAATCTACAGGGCAAGTTCAGAGCAAAGTTTTTATATACAATCGAGCGCAGTTAGGCGGAAAAATTATCTAACCGTATAATTACCAACATTATCATACTTGATTTATGAGTTCTTTTCTGCGTAACTGCGTCCAATTTTGTTTTTAAATGTATTTTAGTGTACAAAATTCCAAAACTCAAAACTTTTCCTTTTCGGTACCATGTCAGGTCAAATAAGCACCCATAGAGATGTGAATTTGTGTTTTGCCATTGATTATAATCGTAATATATAGATAAATAGAAAAATGTTAAAGGCGGGGTATATTTAGTTTAAAACTTTTTTTTATCGCCAGATGGCACACATAAAATTATTTTTGATTTGGATGCTATCGGTTCATTATAATCAATGGTTTTGTGTAAGTGTGCAAAAATGCATAAACGAAATGGGTGCTTATTAAACATGCAGGTACCTAATAACAAAAGAGAGTGATGTGATTGTGAGTGCAGATGTTATGAGTGCTTATGTTAGATCATGGTACCTTTGGATTTAAATCCGATCCTTGCTGCATGAGAGTGCCGATTGTAAACCAAAACGAATTAGCAAAAGTGAATTGGTTTGATACGGTTTCGTTTTCGGTTTCGCAGGGATGCGGGTTACGCCATTCGTGCGGTGAAAATCGAGCAACGACGTACATCGTTATTGACACTAAGACGTAGGCCGAAAGCGAATAAACCCAAATATCCGCACCCAAGGGATTCATGAATGAAAATAATCGCGTTTGTGGAGTGGTTGGCACCTTCAATATAAAAACAAACGTCAGCAAGCAGCAAAGAAATTAGAGAAGTCTCAAGTTTTGTCGGAAGGAGTTTTCAATTGTCTACCTGTGGATTTATTCCGGATGGCTGCCTCAAAAGGGTTCCAACGATAAACCAGAAGCTGTTGGAAACTGTAAAGCTATTAGTGAGGTATTTTTTATTTCTCTGAGAGCGCACTATCGGCACTGTCCACTCGTACGGCGTGAACCTTGCTAATGTAAATAAGGTGAAACAAGCCATAAAAATTGCTCCGCCCACGAAAAGCCAAGTATCAAATCCTAGTGGACTTAGAAAGCTGAAAAATGTGGAAGCCTTGCTCGTCGGCACCTAGCAAATCAGTTTAGTTGGAAATTTTCTAAACATTTATTCACAAACTGCGATGCTATGCCGACAATACTTACTTTAAAAAGAATGCTAATGCCCAGATTCATGAAAGGTTTCGTGAAATCTATCACGCTTTCTCTTGCGTAATTTATAGTCATCGATCCAACCGCCAAATCGGCTTTCTGAAAATATAAATTTCTTAAATCAATCTTAAATACTTTTATTCGAGCGATAAAGCAGCAATGTAGCTGTGATTTGGCTGCGAGAATTTCTTAACCCTACTTTTTAAAGTACAACGAGAAGTTGGCAGCTTCAAAAATTTAATGTTTCAATTTTATACTGCTTTGTAGTATATTTAGCTCGTGCAAAGAGGCCTAAATACTTTTAGTCAGCAATATAGCTGTGATTTGGCTACGAGACTTTCCTAACCCTACTTTCTGTACATCGAGAAGTTAGCAGCTCTAAAAATGAAACATTTCAATTTTAAACTGTTTTGTTTTAATCTTATGGTTCAATACCCCCGGCATTGAAGGGTATAATATTAATCCTTTTGCGTTTTTAATATGAAATAAATTAGAAAATTTCTTCAACAACTTGAAAAGTTTGTTAATTACACAAAATCTGAAAATTTTGTTGAAGTGAAATTAAAATTTTGAACTCGACTGGGTTGAAAATGCGAATTAGTGGTTTATGCGTATTCACAGTTTGTCGACAGTTTGAAAGTAGTTTTGAAGAGATAAAACAATCGAAGGTTCTCAAAATTACCCCAGGAACGGCCCAGAAACCTTCCAGAGGTTTTTACTTATAAATTCACAATTTTGCTATAAAAATGATCCTTAAATGTCAAATTCAGACTTAAAAGATGGCGAAACTTGGCGTTACGGAATAATTAATTAAAAAAAAAGTAATGGAACAAACTCAAATTCGTTAATAATAAATTACTGTTAGTTTATCATTAAACTTCTAATTCAGTTGGCATTGGGAAGTCTTATACGTAAGTTGCAGCCACAAACCAAGAGAAACACTTAAGAAAGTAAGTCAATTTAGCAAACGATAATGACGATAAAGGTTTAAGCTAACTTGGAGAAAAGAAAATCTTTGCTAATTGGTATTGCAAAAAAAAAAAATTTCATCAAATCAACATTTTTTCCCTTCGGTTATTTTTTGTAAAACCAAATATTCTCGTTAGAAATTCTGGTCGTTTAGACAAACCGCTAAGATATTTTAAAATTTTTGGGTGAGATCGTGCGTGAAAAGTTTTCCCTTTTGATCAAATTTACAAGTCAGCTCACGGCGAAATAAAATTAAAGTTGGATGGATATTCTTTAATAAATTAGTATTGATTGCTCTTAGAACATAAGTTAGGTTTTAGGGTGTCGATATTGGTCGGTGTTCATTATTAGGGGAAAATGGGTGTAGTAAGGTAAATTAATGGATGTGCTCAAAGCGGTGAGAAGCTTAAAGACTAAGCTTTGTAAGTTTACACAACGACGTTATTGTCTTTAATGAATTACTCGCAATTATGATTTATTTCTACCGCTTAAGCGTTTGCAAATTTAATACGAGCCTAGCGTGAGATAAATAAACTCCAAAATCTAACTCCAACCATGTACGCTATTTTCCTCTAATTGCTAAAGGCTAATTAAGAAAAGCACAATAGTATTAAGCGTCGGTGGTTTGTTTACATTATGCTTGTCAAAATCTAAGAAGAATAATAATTGTATAGCCAATCTCGACTGTTTGTTGCAGCGTAGCATCGTTCTTAAGCATTACCGGCGTCCATTCCAATGCTGCTCTCCCACCCGCGCGCCACGCCACTGTTACTTCAAACGCAGACAATCGGTGGGTGTGTTTGTGCCTTGAGGCCGCTTTCACACGGAGCGGATTCCTGCACTTATCCGCATGAAAGACGCCTCAGGTTTTAATTGAATTGGTTCAAACGTATTTAAGTAAAAATCCCTTAGTTGCCTAAATTACTTTTGCTGCATATTTTTACAGTTTATTCTAAATAAAATAAAAGCGGTGCTTTCTACGAATAAAATACATAAACACAATTTTTTAGACCATAAAATTTTAAGAATTTTTAATAAGAAACAATAAATAGTAATTTTGATAAGCATTGTCGATGCCTAGTTTGTTTCTGTTTTTGAAAAAAAATTAAACACATTTTTTTCCTTTTTTTTGACAATGAACTGTGTGTTACGATTGCTTTAAATAAACAAAGCAGAAATTGAGGTTTCATTTGGTATAATAACTGAGTTGTTTAAGCTCATATTCTTTTAGCACCTCGAGGGAGGCTCTCAAAACTGTATTCTGAATGCACAAAGTTAGCTGATCAGAAATAATTTGCATTTTCCGACACTTTTTGCAGATTTACGCAATAACGGGACTTCTTACTATCAAAATGTATAAAAGAAATTTTGTAGATAATAAAATTATACACAATATTTATTTGAAACAATTTTTACTACAATTGATGGTTTAATGGTTATTTAAGAAATAAATAAAAAAAGTTGTAATAAATCGTAATGTTTTATATTTTATATTATTTTTAAAAATAATATTAAAATACGTTGCAGTTCTTGTATGACAGAACATTATTTTGGAATAATTCTTGTCTGAAAAATATTATGATAAGTCTGCCGTTTTAACCGCTATTGTTATTGAAGACTAACGGAAGAGTGAAATTACACAACTTCCTGACTGTTTTCGCAATTTTTGTAGGAACTCTGCATTATATGAACAAAATAAATATGAGAATTTTATAAACAACACAATTATACTTATATAAAATTAAATATAAAAAATTAAAATTAAATTTAAATATAAAAAATTAAATTTGCATTTTTTTACTTATATTTCCCATTTACGCAATAACAGTACATTTTCCAACTAATTTTTATAAAAACTTTTTTTAGAGGATAATATTTTTAGTAACTTTTATTTGAAACTTTTTTTGATGAAAGTGTAACTTCAGCTGAGAAGTTGCATTCTACGATTAAAATGATTAAAAGAAATTTTATAGAGCATAAATTTTACTCAACTTTTGTTTCAAACGCTTTTTTATGAACCCAATGATTTAACTGTTATCGTTAAATAAAAGTTTTATTTGAAAAATACTGAAATTGTTTTTTCAACTTAATTCATCGCATTTTAAAATCATAATGACTTTTCAAAATATAAATTCAAGGATGCAATTAATTTGCAATTATAAAAACAGAACGAAAGTGAAAAACCAGTTTGAAACTTTTACATCTCATTATGTTGATGAATACCGAAAACGATAATTTTATTTTAAAAATGCCTAATTAATAAGCCAAATTGTCTTAAAATGAGTTGAATGTTCGAGGCATCTAAAAATAAACAGTTTCCTTTTTAACAATGAAGGCTGAGTAGGTCGTTTGATAAAGTAGATTTATTGCTTAGGGTGGATACTGCAAATCCTTTCTTTCTTATGTCTTCATATACAAAATAATGTAGATAAACTGTGATTGTTTATGTTTTGTTATTTTGAGTTAATCTCTGTCCATCACACAGATAGAATATCACTAAACTTAATTAAATCACTAAAAGTTAAGTTAGGTTAGATTAAGTTACAAAATTGGAAATTCACTTGCGGAGCTCGCGTGGTTGAAAGTCTAGATAAATAATAAAAAATAATACAATTCACGGCTCGTAGCTTCGAAGGAAAACGCGAAACTAAAACAATTCGTAACATTTGCAAGAAATTCACGGCGCGCTACTGAGTGACTTAGTGTTCTTTAAGTGGTTGGAGATATTTTAGAGGTGTGGCCTAACGATGATTGACGGTTGTATTTCTATTTAACCCAAAAAATGGGCATTCGATGCTATCAGTAACGTATACTTCTAGTTAATATATAAATAATGAAGTGATGTAAATCATCCCGAAAGCCACGAAAGCTAAAGAACAATAATTGAGGTATTTTGCCATAGCACTGAAATTTAATATAAATTTAGCGAGCGACATTCAAACGAAAAATTTGCTTTGATTTAGCCAAGTTGAAACGTCTCGACATTTTTTAAATCCATTTAATTTTGTCTCCAGTGGAGTACAAAAGGTAATAAATTAAATTACTCGAGGATTTATTATTAAATTGTGAATTATTTGGGTAGAACGTCTAATAAAACATAATGGGATTATCTTTGGAGATAGGAAACATACGTGCTGACCGTACCTTATCCATAAGTTGTCTTACAATTCCGTTCCATTCTCCCGTTTCCAAGTCGATAACGCCATATTTTCCATCGGGAACCAGCACGATGCGGTATTCAAATCCCACCATCAAGGAAATTTCTTTCAACAGGTCTATGCAAAATCCCTCGTATCTTGCATTGCCCGTTAAGTTTGACTGGGGTCTCAGCATAACGTAAGGCTGTTCCTAGCGGAGCAATAAAAGCTTTCTAAGGTGATGTGCAACCAATACCAATAGTACAAAAAACGAATAGGTGTAATACGAAATTTTACGATTTTATGTAAATTGAAAAATCTCTCCAACATTTTTACAATTCAATGTTCCTACGCAATAACAACTCCCGCATGCACCGCTCTAAAAGCACGTCAGGAATATAACTCTACGTTACTTCTATTGGTCATGAATTCAATTTCAAATAAAAAAATAGAGATTTACATGCTGCATAAGCTGAAAAACCATGCCATTCCAATTTCCTGTATCAGGATCCAGTGCTCCATACTTTTTATCGGGAGCTAATTCGATTAGATACACAAATCCAACTTCTCTGGCGACTGAATCTAAGACGTCAATACAAAAGCCATAAAAACGACTATTTCCACTCTTATTAGTATTTTCATGCATCATGACATAAGGAGTTTCCTAAACAAACATTAAACATGCAACTGAAACTAAAATCGTTAAGTTTCTAAACTAAAACTTTTCAAAGTAAAATTTCAAATAAACTTACCAGAATGGTCGTCACTACCAGTGTTACGTTCATTGTACCAGGATCAAAGAAAGCGGCATGGTCGGAGATGTTAACCCCTGCCCCAGGGTTCCATTCCCCGACCTTTACCAGTGCATGCTGTTTCAGCTTGAGGAGGTCCAGCTTAAACCGAATGCGTCGACCTTCTTTGAATTCCACTGGTCCACTTAAACCTTTATATTCCACCTGAAAAAGTAAACCAACTGTTAAATACTATCTTTTTCGTTGCTTTCGTGACTTAACATAAATCACCGAAAGGATCTGCATAGTAGTTTTCAACTACCTGAAGAAGCTATAATATCTGAAACGGAAAGACTAAATTTACATCAAATTTTGATGTGAAAAACAAGCAAGACAACCTCCAAGCAAAGGTGTCAGTTGGGTTGCATAACAACGTGTAACGGGTTGCATACCATTTTAACTTACTAATTATTTATTTATTTATTTATTGAATTTATAAAAAAATTCACGAAATAGATTTTATTCATCTAGAAATTCTAAAACAGACTGATTTTCAATATTTCAAATCTGTTGAAAAATAAGCAAGTTATCTCTGTAATATTGATATATTATGTAAATTGATCTTGCTCTCAAAGATGGCATAGAGATTACAATAGAGACACGAATCTGATATCTGATACCTACGAGATAACATCGCGGAAGGTAAGATTTTGTATCTCTGATTCGATATCCACACTTAGCCTTACAGCGTCAACTTTGCATAATTGTTTGGCATAAAATAAAAATAAAATAAAATTCATTCAATTTAACGATTGACTTTAATCCACTCAACAGTCTAATTTCTAGACAAGTTTCGGATCATTATCTTGTTCATAAATCAAAATGTATCTTTATGGTAATTTGCAAAGCATATCGCTGAATTTTTAAATTGCTTATTTCAAAATGTAATACATAATTTGCAATTTAATGTATAAACCTAATATTTCAATTCTAAAATAAAAAAATAAAAAAAATTCGACGAATAAATTCTACACAATAAAAGAAAAAAATAGTTAATATAAATAAAAATTTTCAGAAAGAAAACAGAAAGCACAACAAAATTAATTTTGTTAATACAGAGTGAATCCGAGAACGTAGACGACAAATTTTAGATGGGCCTCGAGCCACCCGGTTCACCCCTTGGCAAAGTCGCTGTTCTATGTAATATATTCAAATTTAGCTATTTTTACCTTGTTGGAATGTTTCCAGTGTATTGCAAAAATGAAGGAATTGGACCTCGGTCAAGTTTGATGTCGCAGTACAATCGCTCGAAAGAAATATTGTAACTTACTTATCTCTAACGAAATTTAAAAAATAACAAAAGTACTTTGTTTAAAATTTTATGCTCTATAAATTTTCTTTCATAACTTTTTCGGATAAAGTAAATAATAAAGAAGTTATTAAAGAGGAAAAATAAAAAAAAGTTTTCATGTTTTAGGAACTAAATTCGTACTAATAAAGCAAAATCGACCTTATTATTTGAATGGCGTACATTGCAGAAATTTGATCTGATAACCAAATTCATTACAAATATTTAGTTGTAGCCAACTAAGTTATCTGATTTCAGAATTTGATATAATTTTGGCATTTAATAGATACTTGCAATAATTTTATCGATACAACGTTTTAACATTCGCAGCAATTATTTTAGCAATGCTGGAGCCTAAAGAAATTTTGATAAGTGGCGGATAAGAAGATACATTTTGTGATATATCATTTATGATAGCATTTTGGCAAAGATTCAATTTAACAAGAGCTAAGTTTTCGGGACCAACATAAATTTATAGGTCGGCATAAATTTTAAGCTCTTGTTAAAATATGTCAACAATTTTTTTGAAAAAATCCATCACGTGTTTAGCAGTAAGATTTGCAGTAAACACGAGAGTAGTTCAGACCAAAATGGCTTTTTCGAGTAGGAAGTTAACAACTTCATCTGTTTTTATTGTTTTCGTGTAATCCGCCCTCGTAAAACAATGCAAGAAGGGAGAATCCGGACATAAAAATCGATTGCATTTTTGCGTTTTAGTGATTTAATTCAATTACCGGATAATCATCGGTCTCACGTTATGAACAAAACAGAAAACGATTAAAAGGGATTAATTACTTTTCCGATAATTTGCTCATTTTCACCTAGAAGTGCGGTTCGACACAGGTAAACAATTTTTCTTCAAAATAACGCTGCACTATATTGATTTTGTAATAATAAATTAAGATTTGAATTGGCGAATTGTGAAATTACGAGTACCGGTTTCCAAACCAACTCTTGTGATAGCAAAGTAACCATTCGGAAGGGAAATTAATTATACCACTTAGTAAATGGCGCATTAAGTCTATTAGTAACTTCGAATGCAGCCATTTTACATTTTACGAAGAAGGTACACTTAACAGTATAAATATTACTGTGACATAATAAAAGTCGAAAATGTTTAAATGCAATTAATTTTGCTAAATTACGGCATATTTTTCTTAACAGCTCACGTACCACTTTCCAATTTTAAAATAAAACTAGAGAAATAGCGACAATTTATGAAACGAATTCGAAGTGAATAAACTCAAGTTGTCGAAAACAGATCCTCAACTATTAAAAATTTATTAGTTTTCTCATAGAGGTATGCGCATGTATAAGAGAAAGTATTGTAATGAACTAAAAATCAAAATCGGTGTGTGTGGTTGGGGCATGAAAATAAATAATATCAATCGCACAGGTTGAACTACGCAACCAAATGATTTGAAGTGTAACATAAACGTACAGCATAACTAAACTTATAGGCCAGCTGAAAATGGTGAATATTCGTTGAAATAAAAAAGTTCAAGTATCAATTTTTTTTTATTTATTTAGTTTTGTTTGGCATAAATTAAATGTTCGGTTTTATGTTGATGATTTGAAATTGAAGTAGAATAATATTTTGAGCATTAAATATGACTAAATTTTCTATAAAAAAAAAATTAAACAAAATTTTTCGTCATTCGACAATTTGTCGCTTGGTTGGTGTAAGGAATCGTTTTTTACAAAATTTGTAAAGAACAAAAATAAAGCCATTCGCAAGGACCACACGAAAAGTCCAAATTTGAAAGTTTCTTATTTCGGCCATTGCGGCCATATTTATGGGCCGTTTTGTAACAATTTTTTGTCAATTGTTGCGCGATCCCTTGACGACGATTTTTAGTACGCCTATGCTTAGTAAGACATGCGCAAGGGATCGTAGAGGGCGCGTACTTGAGCTGCGTTTCGGGATTCTAAAGCGCACTACGAGTGAGATAAGACGTGTTTAGTTTCGCTGGGCTGAAAATTATTCAGATAGGGCCGAATATTTATAAAGAGTAAGCCTGAGGAAGAAATCGTTCAGCGAAGTTTGGATTTACGAAACCGTAAAGCATAGTATTCAGTTAACATCGGAAACCTTAATTGTGGGATTTGTACCGTGGCCCTGATAACTCAAACTGCCAATATTTGCAAGCAAGATTGAATGTTCGATTTGGAAACGGTTGGTGGCCGTATGTTGCATCTTTCTGATTTTTACTTACCATCGACGACTACTGGAAGGAGTCAGTTCTGTGCTACGATCAAGTGTTTGGTAGTGAAATTCTTGTTTGTGCGACGCAACGAATTCTGCAAGCAGCTTCGCAATCGAGCCGAGTTTTTCATCTCCAGTAGCCAGGGAGGTCATCGAGTCAAGAGCTTATGTGGGTTGGAACTGCAGTACATAATTAGTAAACAAGTATTGTCGTATTACCATTTTGTAAACGAGCCAGGCCTTGGTAAGTGTTTTTTTGCTTTACCGATTTTTACTGTAATTGCGGAAACGTCGAGTTTTACATCGGCTGGCGACGTGGATGTTCCCTATTTGTGGCTAACGATTCAAATTGTAATTGATTTGGAAATTGTTGTATTCTGTTTGATCATCATTATACGGTTAATTGTTGATAGAGTTTTATTTTGTTCCGAGGAAGCAAATTCTTATTTTTTTCAGAACCTATGCTCCGCCTCCGCAATTAAGAGCTGGTTTTCCATCTGGGTTTCACCACATTTATATAAATACTGGGGAATACCTATCCCAGGTGTGGTGAGCAAAGTATTTTTTTCACAAAAAATACCGAAATTGCTACAGTTTTTCGATTTTCAAAAAAGGTAATAAGCGCATTGCAATTTTCTATAATATTGGTATGGTCTACTTTTTTCCTATATTTAACAGTTAAACCGTAAAACGTAAATAAATCTGAAGGCATCTGCCTTGAATATTTTTCAGAAAAATTTTCTAATTTTTTTAAAATTTTTAAATTTATTTTACTTAGATGCATAGAAAAAGCGCAAAAAGAGTAATAAAATTGAGAAAATTCAAAAACCCGCCTGATTAAATTTGCAGATTTTTTTTTGCACGCCAAATTTGGAAGAAAATTTTTGCAAGGCACCTTTTTGCTGGGTACCGTTCGACACGTAAGACTTGGAGGAAGCTCGTCAAACGTCAAGTTAATTAATTGCAAAACGCATCTTCATGAAAAATTAATTTTGCATTTGCTTGAAAACTATCGAATTTAAGCAAAAATCGAAAGACAGCTTTTCTGTTGGGTTCAACTTTTTCTTTTCTACAGTTTTTTCCGTTTCGCCCTCGGATGCCTATTAACTGCGGCGCGGTTAAAAATGTTTTAAAACGTTCGAGGCGGAAAATATAGTTGAAAAGTAAAAAATTTCAAATATTTTTTTTAACAAACGGATAGCCAAAAACTCGAAAGATTTCGAAAATCCGACTCCAAATAAGGGTGATGCGAGCGCCCGAAGAAGTCACCTTTCAACTCCCGCCTTCACCAAAAATTTCAGCTCTCCACGACTTTTAGAATAGGTCAAACAGTCAGTCAGATAGGCCAAGCACCTTTATAATTACAACTTGAAATTAGATAATTCCAATCAGTTCGTCCTCGGTGGCCGATCGATTTGTGTGTGAACTGAAGGACAGCAAACCTTTTTTTTTAATTTTGTCGACAAAACATGGTGGTCGTCCGGTCCTGGTTTTCGGTGCTTACAGAAAGAAAACATTAGAGATAAGAGAAAATGGGGTAATAAATAAAAGAAATGGGATAACCAGACGATATGAACATGAGCCTGGGGAATAGTAAAAATCAAGAACATAATGTGGGTTACTAACATTTCAAGTACTGGGTAAGACCCTTCCGAACTAATGTACTCACGTGTTTCACGACCAAGAAGCTTGTTAGACGTCAGTAAATTGCAGTAAAAGAATGCCCCCGAGACCGTCATTGCTGTTTCATGCCTTTCTTTAATTACACGAAAAACTTTTTCAATCCATCTTAATCGTCATTTTTTATTTGCAGTAAATAAATTAAATTACAACTGAGGAAAAAGTAAATGTGAGTGTGGCATTTTCATCACAAGATAATTTAAGATCGCAGAATTGTAGCATTGATTTATCTCTCCAGTGACCTAAGGAAACAAACTGCGATAACGCTGAAAACTTTTATACATTTTTTATTTTATATTTATTTAAATTTTCAAGATATTTAAAGTCTAGGCAACAATTATTATTTGCCAAATAATAGCTTGTTTATCGTCGAAGCTAAAAATATCCGGAGGAATATTTGACTTGACGTCTAACGAGGATGTTAACTAAGCGTCGCTTTAATTGCTGTTAATTAGGTGACACAATTGCAAGCATTAATTTAGACGTGTTAAATTCAAATTGCTGCAATAACAGCGGTGGAAAATGTCAAAACTTTTTCGAGTGTTAAATTCTTAACTGGAGAAAATCATGTTACACGGATTAAGCTACACAAAGAATCCTTATAAAAAGGGTCGGTGTTGAGATTGAAACGTGTAGCTCGTCGAGATAAATCGATCGCCCGTCTTGGTGTTGAATCGAGAGCTGTTAATGACATTTAAGGGTTTCTGGAGGTGATCACCTAAAACTTTCACTCATAAAAATCTAACAAATATTTTTTTCATTTTTAAATGAGGTCCATTGAACTCGCAATATAAAATTTTTAGGGTCACTTCATCTAGAACTTGTAAAATTACAATGCATTATTAAATAATGTAATTAGATGTGCACGAGTAAAGCTAATTTAATTTTCTGCAGCTGCTTCCAGTCGCAGCATTACACTTTCATGAGAATTTTAGAATTATCGCATAATATCTTCACGAATTCTACCATTAATTTTGTTCAAAAAATTTGCAATTTGAAATTCGAACCTCAGGTGCTAGAACTATGCTAACTAAGTAGCGTAACTCGATATTAAACCATATCAATATTTTAGAAAACCCAAAAAATGTTTTTTAGTTATCACATGTAAAATGCACTGTAAGTATAACTAAACTTTTTTAGTTTATCAGGTCAGATTAAAAAAAAAAAAATTAATTGGTTTATAAAATACCTAAGCTAACAAATAAAATATCAACAGCTTGAAAAATTTAAATTCAACAAAGAAACTGCAATTGTTTACTTAAAATATTTACCAATCGCGCACAATCTTTATTTCCTCTTTTCAGTCACGAGTGTAATGTTTACACGACAAAATCAAATCGATTGTCTGAAGAGGGAATAGGATAAAGTGGAAAAGAAAATTTTAACTTGTTTTTTCGTTCTTCATCGACGTCTTTATTGCGAGAAACTTTTGACGTAATAAAAGTTTTGTGTAGTAAAAATGTTTACTCCAATATAATTTTGCTAATTATTTAGTTGTAAATCTGGCCAAATGATTTTGGTGGCAAATTGAGATTGGATAGTTAAAGTAGGTAATGAACGGTTTAACCACTGGCTCGCTTTTAATTCTGATTAATTGAGGGTTAACGTTTAAATTGGGTGTTCATTTTATCGACATATTCGATACATTATAATTTTCGATACTCAAAAGAAAAACCCTTAAACCACGAAATACAAAACAAAATTTCCGAAGTTATTAATACATACCCCCAGACCTCCCGAGGAGTACTGCTACATATTGATATTGTAGTCGAACGTTGCAAAAAATTTAATTTTTCCAACTCCCGACTACTAAATTTCTCACACATAAATGGAGCGATAACTGCGAGTATCGCGTTCAGTGGCGTAGCCCCCCGAAATTATTAATTTCGGTTAATAAACTCTCTGTCCGGCTTTAAAAAATTTTTTTTTTAAATAGTTTGGGGTAGTGCCCCGCCCGAACTAAATTCCTGGCTACGCCACTGATCGCGTTACTATCAGGCCATGCACAACATCAGTGGCGTATTTAGAGGGGAGCAAAGAGACAATTGCCCCCCATCCCCCAAGGATGACTTGGATTGTTCCCTAAAGTAGGTAAACTATGCCGAATCTGGTTCAAACCCAGTGGCGTAACAAGCAGGTGAGGGACCCGTGTGCGAAGTTGTTAACGGAGGCCCTGCTTTTTTATAAGAATCAAAAATAAAAGAAAATAATAAACTTATATAACAATAATTTTGGAATTCCGACGATTTCCATGCAAATCCAGTGATTTCCCCCCTATTTAATTTTATTAAAATTTTTTATTTTTCAATTTTCTGAAATTTCCTTTTCTAAAATATCCTAGAATTTTCTGTGATTCCCCACTTCACAAGATTTCCTATGAATATTTTGTTAAGATTTTCCATTTCTTAAGATTTTTTTTTATTTTGTACATTTCCTAATATTGTAAAATTAAAGAGATTTTTTAGATTTCCTAAAAATTTTCATTAAAATTTACTGAGTTTAATTTAATTTATTAATTTTAAAATTAAGATTTTTTTGCCTTTTTTCTGATTTATCGAAATACTCGATTATCTCATTATATTTTTAATGGTTTTAAATTTTTTTTGAAAGATTGAAAAGGTCAGTACAACTGAGGGCCCTTTTAGATGGGGGTCCGGGTGCGTCGCACCCACCGCACCCCGGTAATTCCGCCCCTGTTCAAACCTTTCGTAGTATTATTGAAAAATAATAAGAGATTGGTGGAAAACAAATTGGATAAATTGTTTTGCACTAGATTTTTTCTAACAAGATTTTTGACGTATTTCACCGGATTTCCTCCTGAATAGTCTTAAAATTTTCTTTTAAAAACGTAGAAGATTTTCTTATATTTTTAGAATTTACATCTTCTTTTGGATCTACAATCTAAGATTTTTTAAGATTTTCGAGATTTTCCAAAGATTCTTTACATTTTCCTAGATTTTTTTGGATTTCCCCCGATTTTTCTTCACTTTCACTCAACTTTCATACGTAGAAGTACTTTCAAGGTTGACAATTTTCTTAGATTGCCAAAATCTACATTTTCTTTTTTGGTCTACAATCTAAGACTTTTTAAGATTTTCTAGATTTCCCGAGGTTTTAAATTTTCCTAGATTTCCTTGGATTTCCTTTCGATTTTTCTTCACTTTCATTTAACTTTTATACGTAGAAGTACTTTCAGCGTAGAAGATTTTCTTAGATTTTCGGAATCTACATTTCCTTTTGGAGCTACAATCTAGGATTTTTTCAGATTTTCTAGATCTCTCGAAGTTTCTTGAAATTTTCCTAGGTTTCCTTGGATTTTTCTTCACTTTCATTCAATTTTCATACGTAGAAGTACTTTCAACGTTGACGATTTTCTTAGATTTTCAAAATCTACATTACCTTTTACATTTACAATTTATAGGATTTTCTAAGATTTTCTAGATTTCTAGATAAAATTTACCAAATTTTCTCTACAATGTCCTCTCCCGGAATTGATAAATAATAAAGCAGGTTATTTAGGGTAGGTATTGATTTTCATTTTTAAAATATTGTTATATTAATTAGCAGTACCAGGCCTACATTGGGGGGGGGGGGAGGGTTAAGGTTGAAGCAATGGAGAAATTTACAGTGGCGTTGCCTTGACATTATTATGCTCTTAAAATTTAAAACCGATCTTTTTCACAAAACAACTTTATTCCTCTGTTTTATTTGTTGAATTAAATACTTTTGCGTTGGATCAAATGTTTTATCCTTTTTTGCAGTGTAAGTACAAAATACTTTAATTTAGTTCGAGATGATCAGATATTGCAGAAAAATTCTTTGATTTAATAGTTTTATTCTTTTTCAAGTCTTATTTAAGACTTAGGAGTCAAGAATCCAAGTCTAAATTTTGGAATTTACGAGAGTAAACTCGATAACCTTTCCACTCCAGGTTAGTTTGATGACGATCACTATCCTGTTGGAAGTGTGTGCGGTTGATCGTCTTTTTGCAAAGAAAGTACTACTTAAACACACGCCCCCCTCTCCTCCCTGCTGTTCATTTTATGAGTCGATGGCGACTCATAAGGAAGTCGAATAAATTGAAAGGTTAGCTTTGTATTGCCTGGGGGGTATTCCATACCCCCCAGGCCCCCCGGTTTGAAATATAAGAATTTAATGTAAATGTGTATTGAACCTATCACTGGTACCACACTGCAAAAAATGATTTACTTTGTTGATAAAAAAAAATTATTATTTTTTTGCTGCAGAAAAATTATTGAATTTATGATATTGTCTATTGCAAGAGGGATATCGTTGGGAAAATCTAGTGTATAAGGGAAAGGAAATCTGAGAAAAACTAAAGAAATTCGCGGAAATGTAGGTAATCCTAGGAAATCTCAGGAAATCCAAAAAAAATCTTAGAAATTTTTAATGTCTTTCTTTTCTTCATCCTGCTTTCTTGTAGCTGTTAACCTTTACCAATGGAAATTTTAAAGTAAACCCGGAGGAATCCGGGAAAATCTTTCAAAAATATTTTGAAAGAAATTTAAGTTTCCAAAAATTTGCTTTGTGACTACGCTTCTCGGTTCATTAATTCAACGAAAGCTGTCCATCAAAGCAAAATATTAATTGTGTCAATCAGAATAAAATGATGAATTTAATCGATTGATACGTGGTTCAAGTAGTGTAACTCGATATTAATCATATAAATATTTTAGAAAACCCAAAAAAATGCACTAAACACTTTTCAGAACTAAAATGTTTTTAAGTTAACACATGTAAAATACACTGTAAGTATAAATTCGCAAACGTTTTCACCATACTATGGCACCATCAGGCGATGAATTAGCAATTCATAAAAACATTTTAGTTCTGAAAAGTGTTTAGTGCATTTTTTGGGTTTTCTAAAATATTGATATGATGATGAATTTGTTTACAATGACGTTTTAAAATTTAAATAACTTTAAAGTATTTTTATTTATTTGAAATTTGTAAAATTATAAATCCCCTATCTTCTCCAAGTATTCTAAATGACTGGAAATCCTGCGATATGTACTGGAGGGTATTCCACACCCCCCAGACCCCCCGGTTTACAATTTTGACTTCATATTTTTATATTATTCCTATAATTAACTTTCAAAGTAACACATAAAGTTGCTGCCAAACTCCGTGAGCAGTAGGGTAATTGAATAAATATGCTTTCCAAGTTTTAATTTTTTCTAACCGAAAGCTAAACTTCCCTCATTTTTGCTTAAAAATTTTAATTTCCCGGTTTGGATTAATATTGGACAAATATTTTTAGTCCTAATCTTAGTTGAATATATTTTTTGGTTGGTAAAAACAATCGACCAACGAAAGTGTTTTTTTTTCACAAAAAAAATGCCGGGTTCAGAGTTGCCAACTCTCAAAAATTTATGTTCTTAAAGCTTAAATCAAAAACCCCTAAAACTCCCACAATTACTTGGAAAACTCCTTGAAAAATATACCAATATTTTTATACCTTAATTATTTTGAATAAACAAAAATAAATAAATATTTATAATCAGAAAATCCCTAAAAAGACCGCTAAAAATATAACCCCCAAAAGAAGATCCCATTCCTCTTTTTTATCTCCTAAATTTAGGGGGAAAACCTCTGAGTTGGCAACCCTGGCCGGATTACCCATAAGCAGTGATTTTCTATAATATAGAAAATATTCTATATATATAATATATAATAAAATATCTATAATATAGAAAATCATAAGGCAGAAAAGGCGGCTGCCTAGGGTCCCGCTTGTTTTAGGGGCCCTGTGAAAACGGAATTTTTTTTTTATTATAAATTAATTTCTTTAATTTTCTGTTTATAGAACAGAATCAAGAATCTATGTTTTAAAGTAGTAGAAAATATAAAAATATTAATTAATTAATTAGTTTTTTGTGCAAATGAATAAGTTTCAGTGAATTAATTTAATAAACATTGATTTATTTGTTAAAATTAGTTGGTTATTATTGAAACTGTTTATTTTAATTATTAAGTAGTAAATTAAAGACATATTATGCAAGTAATAATTTTCTAGAGAGCCCCATTTTTAATCCGGTATTGGGAGCAGCAGAAGCGTGCTGGGATTTTATGCATTAGGATTAGTCACAACTGACGCGCATGAATAGATTAACGAGATTCTAAAAATCTTGGATCTGCCCTCCTCCAAAAGCATTTTTTCTAAATACTCCCCTGCACCACACTATGGACACAAATTTGATGATGCTTTACATTTTTTATAATTTTAACTATTCGAAAACCAATCGTAATATCATTTTTTTATCTAGTAAATCATCCAATCTCATCAATTAACGATCAAACGCTCCAATCCTAATCCTAATCCTAATAAAACAAATCAAAATTTCTCTCTCAAACATATGTCACCATTGAAACGCAAATCAAAAAATATCTCAGGAGAGACCACTCGTCTTTTGGTGCAAACATTAAAATTGCTAACACCAAAAAGACCCACAAAATTCAAAAATTTACACTAAATTATTTACAAACGTAAAATCAAATGTAAAAACAATTAATTACAAAAATATTCAAAATTCAAAATAAATTATTAACAAATAAAAAATAAATAAAAAAATTTCCAAATTATTAAAAATCTTTCACAAACGATTAGGTAACACGACAATCGAAATTCTTAATCCCTTAATCGAAATTCCATCTAGTACGGAACTGTCTGCGCATACAAAACACTTCTGAAATATTAATTAACTGTAACAGAACTGAACACCAAAAGAATGCAAACGATTGGTTTATAAATAAAACTTTCTATATCAACCATACGTATTAAATTAACTTAATATTCTTCCGCGTGGTGGCGTTCGTGTAAATCGCGAATGAGGCTATATAGGAAAAACAGATTTTGCGAGTTACTGGTAATTAGTCATAATTTAAGTGCAATTAATTTATTCTGTTTTTTGGGATGCTGTTGATCTGATTTTTTTTTGGAAGACTAAAATATTCGTCGGGCTGAATAAATGATACTAAAATCTCAAAATCGAAATGAACAAAAAATTATCCAGCTAAGAATTGTTCTTTTTTTAATAATTTGGTATTAACTTGGTTTGTAATTTATTTTTAAAGGAATTAATAACATAGTAAGCTGGTTTGCTGTAATCATAACGTAAAATGATATTTTAAAATCTAGATAATCTTTAATTAAAAATTAATTTAAAGCGGGTTAAAGTAAATGCAATTAGAAATTGGATACTTAAAATAGATATTTAAAAAGTTTATTACGAAACTGTAAGATTGGAACATCAGTTATGTTGTACCCGATGCAAGGTCATCATTATTATTATTTTATAGCAAAAATTGTAAAATGTTGTGATAAACTGAAAACTGATAAAGAAAACAAAATTGTTCCTATCTGTTTTATTTGAAAAAATAAGACGCATAAATAGGAAGACTAGGAATTGTAAAAAATTCCTTCATTAAAGAATTCCGTTAATTCAAAAATTTCTACTGGTAATCACCAGTATCACAGTAAAGAAAGACTTATTATGGAGATGAGCTTTTTTTATTCTTTCAATTTTCAGAGATTTTCTTGGCTTTTCTAGATTTCTTAAAGTATAGTAGAATTTTCTACATTTTCTGGGATTTTCCATTTTACAAAATGCCTTAAAACTTTTTAAATTTTTTGAGAATTTTTTGGATTATCTACATTTCCTTGAATTTTCAAAGATTTTCTTGATATTCCTAATTCTTGCATTTCCTTAACATTTTTCAGGGATTCAGTAGATTTCCTTTCACTTGTAACCCAGACTCTCCCCTCGATTTTAACTAAGTGGATATTTTACACAAATCTAATGGGAAATTTGAAAATAATTTTTATTTCCTTTGATATTCCTGTTTCTCAAGATTTTTTTGAATTTCCTAGAATTTAATGAATTATCTAGAAATTTCTAAAATTTCCATAAACTTTTTGAAATTTTCTAAGATTGAAACTCTTGGAGATTTTTTGGAATTACCTCGAATATCTTTAGATATCGCTGAACTACATTTTTTTTACCAGTTATTCAAAAAAGATCGAAAGCTATTCAGAAAACGTCAATTGTAATTCAGATTTGTCAACTGATATTCAGAGATCGTTAACTGTAATTCAGATTTGTCAGTTGATATTTAGAAATCGTCAGTTGTATTCAAATTAGTCAACTGATATTCAGAAATCGTGAATTGTAATATCATCTGACAAATTTGAATTACAATTAACGATTTCTGTTAATCAGTCGACAAATCTGAATTATAATTGACGATTTCAGAATATCAGATTGGCAGAGGTATTTTAAAAGTAATGACACTAATGACATAATAAGCTTAAGGTTGTATGGTTTTTCGATTTTTTAAAAATTTTAAATTCAAAATTAATTTACAAAAAACACAATAAAAAATTATGCTTAGTACTAAAATCAAGGTCATTTTAACTTAATATCTAAAATAAAAAATTTTAAAAAATTGTTTTTATTTAGGAAAATATGAAATCAAAGTTAACCTTCTCGACCAGTTTAATTGTGCGTAGTCTCCTTACAATTTATGGGGGGGACACAATTTTTAAACAAATTTTTCATTTTTAAAAAGCTGATAGATTGTGTACATCAGCTGTCGTGACGTATTTAGCCAAGTCGTTATATTATAAATTCGTGTCGTCATGAGCGTTACTTACTCTATTAGATTTACTATTTCAGAGTAATTCAATTATTGTAATTCCTACAGTTTTGATTTAAAAAGTTTCGAAGACGAAAAGACGGGAGTATCTTTTTAATTTTGGGGTAGTAAATGCAGCTGAAGCAATATTTGCAGTTTTAGCTATATTAATAATGTGCAAGCGATAATTTGATTAATGAATGACCTCAGATAAATATTTTGAAATTATGAATGAAGTCGCAGTATTTAAAACTTCCGATTTCAATTGAGAAATGACTTTTTTACAATTTAGTTTAGTTTTTTTTTGTAGTTTACACTGATCCGGAACGAACTATAATCTTAATATCGTATTCTGACGAAATTTTATTCTTGGCTATCTCGGGAATTTGTATAAAAATTAGTAGTTCAATCGTCATTTTTGTTTCTTCCGTTATGTCTTTATCCACGTGTCAAAATGATTGCTCCGATAGAACGCTGCACTGCATTAAATCTAAATGGGAAACGCGGTTTTTTGAAAATAACGTCTTAAATCCAACCGAATCCATCGAATTAATTTTGACCCATCTTCTGAAAAATGAGGTAAAAATATTTTACAATTTATTTCAAAATTAATCTTTCTATTTGCTTTAGGTATCAGACGTTTTAACTGCCGAGGAAATTATTCAAATCGACCTGATGTGCAAGGAAAGATTAAAGCAGTAATTTCAATATGCTTTTCTAAATTTTTCACTTTACGCTTTGTTTATTTTCAGTGTTCCAGTGCCTTATCTTACCGGAAGCTTAAAATTCCGTGGCTTGAATTTAAAAATGTCGCCTCCCGTATTTATTCCGCAACCCCAAACCGCAATGATTACCGATATCGTAGTGAAGGAAATTGACTCGAGGAACATTGATCGCGCAATCGAGCTGTGCTGTGGCTCAGGAGCTATTAGTCTCTCTATTTTACAAGAGAGACCTCAGGTAACTCTAACTCTTATTTGTGTAATTGCATAGCCGAGGCACTCGGTTCGAGCCGAGGAAAGTCATACCGACTTTAAATTTAAAATTTATAGATGCAAATCTTAGCCTTTGATCACTTGCCGGAATGCTGTCAGCTTACGAAAGAGAACGCGGAAATTAACAATGTATCAACCAGAATAAAGATTGAAAATGTTAAAATTGGAAGCGAAAATTGCCTACCTGAAAATTATGAAAAACTGGATCTTATTGTTAGCAATCCACCATACGTTCCAGCAAACGATTATAAGAAATTGCCTGCTGAATATTTGCTGTAATAACATTCCAGCATTTAATGTGCAAAATCATTAATTTTATTAAATTTTCAGATATCAAGATTTAACGGCTCAAGATGGCGGCAACGATGGTTTAAAAATGATGATACCTGTTTTAGAATTTTCTTCGGTGGTACTAAACGACGGCGGAAAATTGATTCTCGAGGTTCATCCAGCTGTTCCCAAACCTTTAAAAAATTACTTGAAAAAACACGAAAACCTGAAATTAGAATATGTGCGCACATTTCCGGGATCCTATGGAGAAGAACGCTTTCTTGAGATAATTAAGACCAAATGAATAATAATAATTTATACTCACAATCGCTTATCGTTTTTGGCTTTGATTTTTAGTCCAGCCAAAATAGCCTCCGAGAGGAGGCATCGCAGCGGTTAATGTTCTGCGGTCGACGTTAATTAATGTTTATCGCGGAAGATCTTGTAACTTTTGGAAAACCAATTTTAGGCTCATCAACTTCGTTTTAGCAATTTTGTACACACAAAGAAATTTTTTTGGTGTTTTGAAGTAATTTTTACTATAATTGAAGTTCAAATCAGCCTCACACCAAATTTTGAAGTAAATTTTACTCAATTTGAAGTAAATTTTACTAAATTTGAAGTAAATTTACTATAATTGATGTAATATTTACTTCAAAATTATTGCGAGGATTGTTTTTTCTCTGCGCAGGTTGCACAATTTTATTAAATTTAGACCTACTTTTACAAAAATTATGATAGTTTATCTTACACAATTGCATTATTTAAACTTACAGTTATAAATTAGCATTAAATAGTACATCAGCTTATAAATATTTACCAGAGTAGACTTAACAAATATAAAATTATTATCTTGTTTTTTTTTATTTACATTTCGATCGTGGTGTCTAGCAAAAGTTTTAAACTTTTTTAAAGCCGAAAGCCATGGACAAATCGGGGTTATCAGGGCAATTCATATTCTCCTGGATTGACTATTTGGTGTTTTCCGTAATGCTAAGTTTAAGTGTACTAATTGGAATTTATTTTGGCTTCTGTGCCAAACAAAAATCCACCACCGACTATCTTTTGGGAGGACGGAAAATGAAAAGCCTTCCGGTTGCATTATCGTTGGTTGCCAGGTAAATTCTCTACCGCCAAATTCCGGCTCTAAAAACTAAATTTCTCCATTTTAGTCAAGTATCTGGTATAACAGTTCTGGCAATACCAGCCGACGTTTACAAATTTGGTGCCAATTACATTTGGTTCAATGTCAGCGTAGTTTTGACTTGCATAATTTCTGTGTTGGTATTTTTTCCAGTATTTTTCAAACTGCAATTCACCTCGATTTTCGAATACTTAAATGTGCGATTCGATAAAAAAATTCAAATTATTTCTTCGTTTCTTTTTCTTCTGATGGCATTACTTTACAATGCAATTGTGATTTACGTGCCCGCATTGGCATTTTCTCAAGGTAAGTTTGGAAACTTTCGAAAACGGCATGGTAAGTTTAAATTTTTAGCAACTGGATTCAATATTCATCATTTGACTTTGTTTATAACCATAATTTGTATTTTTTACACCGCAATTGGTGGTTTGAAAGCCGTGGTTTGGACGGACAGTTTACAATTTTTTGGAATAATCGGTTCTTCGGTTATCATTGTGATTATGGGAGTGAAGGAAGCTGGCGGAATTGTAAACATCTACAAAAAAAACGTCGAAGGTCATCGTTTAGACCTGCTGAAGTAACTAAACCTTATTTGGTAGGATCTGATTTATTATATTTTTGTTGCAGCTTTGAGTTTGATCCAACTGTTAGAGACGGATTTTGGGCATATTTAATCGGAGGAACTATGTACTGTATGTGTGTATTTTCCACAAACCAAGGAACGCTTCAAAAAATGTTATCCGTTCCTTCTCTAAGTCACGTGAAACTGTAAATCATTTATATTGTATTTCATAATGGCTTTACTCGCGATTTTTAGTGCCACTGCCATCTTCTGTGTGTTGTTTGTACTACTAATAAGCATTAGCGTGTTTACCGGCAACATACTGTATGCAAAGTATCACAACTGTGATCCGCTTTTAAGCCACAAAATAACAAAGAACGATCAAATTTTTCCGTATTTCGTTATGGAGATTGGCGGAAGCTTTCGAGGCCTTCCCGGAATTTTCATCGGCGGAGTTTTCAGTGCAGCATTAAGGTAACAGTAATTTGCCTATTTCGTACAGGACTACATTTTCAATCCTTTCCAGTTCATTATCCGCAAGCTTAAACAATGTGGCGGGGGTGGTTTATCAAGATTTTATTTTGCCTTTCCTGCCAGCAAACACAAGCCAGAGGAAAGCTAGGAATATACTAAAAGTTCTTGTGCTCCTGGTTGGCTTGATTTGCATTGTTTTTGTGTACATCATAGAGCGGATGGGTGGAATATTACAATTAACTGCTACTTTGCAAGGGATAATTGTGGGTCCTTTGTTAGGATTATTTACTTTGGGAATTTTATTTCCAATGGCTAACTCCAAAGTAAGTACTTGTAGCGGTTGCGACAGCATATATTTACTGATCTAAATCTAGATAACCACGAGAGTGCATACACGCAGGAATGACACCTTGGCAACACAAGTTACCAACAGACTTAAATTATTACCGTAATAATCGTTATACATTGGGTTGTAGGAACTCCATGGTATTCTAAATAACAAGTCGCTTGGTATCTTGTGTTACCAAGGTGTCATTCCTGCGTGTGTGCACTCTCGTCGTTATCTAAACTTCAATCAGTAAATATACGCTGTGGCAACCGCTACATACTCATCGGAAATTTGTACAAAATATTAATTTGATTTCACTTTAGGGAGCTTTGTTTGGAGTAATCGGGAGTCTGACGATTACATCCTGGATAGTTTTTAATAACCAGTGGTATGCAATAAATGGTTTACTTCCAAACGTCGCAAAACCAATTTCTGGCGATGGCTGCAATTTGACGCTTACCCTGACGTCAAACAATGAAACTTCTGAATCTTTACCTTTCGTATTATATAGGCTCTCCTTTTGGTATAACTCTGTTATTGGAGCATCTCTGGTGGTAATACTAGGTCTTGTGATTAGTTGGATAACAAAGAGAAAAGATCACTCAGTTCATCCCGACCTATTAAGTCCAGTAATTTATCGCATGCTGTCAGCTCGAGATCAGAAAATATTAAAATTGGATCAAACAATCGAACTGACATCAAAATTTGAAATTAAATGATATTGGTTTTGCCCGGGCGTTAGCACTTTTCCTTTGTTTTCGTTTCAGTATCTATAAATTTATTGCAATTTGCGATAAAGCTAGCATTGTTTTTTTATCGAAAACTTCGCAAGAAACGTCGACGGTAGTTGCCAATTTATTGTTGCACTTCACTTTAGAATCAGTTTACGAGAGCCCCTATCAGTTGCTTTACGTTGCAATTGCATTTCCTACGACAAATCGAATATTTTCCATACAGAACTTGAGCAATCTTGAAGTTCAGGTTTTTGTAAAATTTGTTCAGCAAAAAATATATTGGATTTGTAGGTCAAACTAAGCAAATTATTATTAGAGTTGCAATCTTCCTTTTCCTGACACACTTCGTTAAGATTCCTTTTGCGAAACGTTAATGTTTAAATTGCATTTCCGCTAGCAAATTGAAAACTTCTACTGAAATGCAAGCGAATTAGTATCTAAAATTGAAATTTCGCATTAAATGTAATTTTCAGCGCAGCAGCAGTAGTAGTTCTCTCTGAATCACATAAGTTCATGGATTTTGGGTTAGTAGGTACGTTGACTTGTCAATTTCAACATTTTTTCAATTTAATTTCATTCAAGACTGTCATAAATAACGCACGAAAACGTCTTGAATTTTGTATTCCTAATAAAATTTATCAGGTTTAAAACTGAAAGACAAGCCAAATTGAATCAGGTGTTCTCAAGAATATAGCTTTGTAAATTAATACTACCTTAAATTTCTTCAATATAGCTTCTACGGAATAAAAAAATCGGTAGGAACCCATACCACCTGATCCTAAACGTTTACAAATATAAGATCATCACCCTTTGTTGTGGGTTCGGTCTGTGAAGGATCCCGTGGCACGATTAGTTTGTTGGAGTGTTGGGTTTATTATTCTTTGATTCATTCATTTGATTATTCAGATGTGTAATATAGCTGAATTTATTGGCATATTTAAGTTAAAAATTGATTACATGGAAAAAAGTTTTGGAAAATTTAATTAAGTATCGTCGTTAATTAAACTCATTACGTCCTCCGACAAGCATTTTAGCGAGTTTATTTAATTTTTTAAATTATTTTGAATAAACGTGGTTGAATGCGGACAATTCGAGTACATACAGCTGTACTGTAATATTTCAAGCGAATGCAATTTCATACCTCACGTTTATACGACCCGACAACTTAAATGTGGTAACTCATTGATAAAATTTACCGCTTCGGTTTGTAATTGCAAATTTCATTATTGTCTAATAATTTAAATGCCTTTTGAGCAAACTTTAAGCTCCAATTAGTCTTAAGTGTGATTACAATGGAAATTTAAATTAAATTCTTGGCTTTTGACCGACCTAGTTTTTTTTATCGAAGATTCTAGGTAAACGAGAAGACAAAGCAGTGGATCTGAATAAAGGTGGATAACCAGGATTCATTGTATTGAAAAGATTGTTAAACGGCGAAACAAGATATAAGTCACAATTTTACGGTAACTGCTTTAGGGTAGCAGGGACACCAGAAAATTTTAAATGCCCGACACGTAGAGAACATAAATAAAAATAAAATGGGAGAATAAAACTTTCTGTTAAAACAAAACTAAGCATAAAAATACCATTAAGGATTTCATGCCGCTTTTAAAATAAAGTTAAATAATTTTTTTCTGAAATTATTGAAAAACTTACGGAGCTGATGTAGTTAGTGAGACTCAGTCCGTCATTCCACGGCAATTCCTTGTCGCAGGATACATTGGAGAGCTTCAAGGTGTGCGATTGTTCGAGAGTTTGTAAACCAATTGCGAAAACAAAAACGGAATCGTATATCAATGCAGCTTCCGCCTGTAACAGAAAATTACAAAATTATTACGAAATTCTGCAATATTAACAGTTTTTTTTTATTTTCCTGTTTTCCTTGCATTACACGGAAAAAAATAACAAATTTAAAATCGATCTATAACTTGTGTGCACGGTCGCTTTGCAACATCTCACTCGAGCTTTTTCAACGTTTCCTGTTAAAGAAAAAAGGAAAAGGATAAATTACTTCGCTTTTCGTGAACCATTAGCTCACTTGGTCACGCAATTCCTGTTAAAAAAATCATTGGAACCAACGAAAAGTTATAAAGGTGGTTTACTTTAACACTCCGTTTTGTAACAAACTTCAGTAATTTACGACTCAAAATTATCGCTTATATTTCTATGAAGTTTTTAAGTTCTATAAAAAGGAAACCGAGTGCAAGCTTAATTAAACTTTTGGTTTAGCGCATCGTTCTGGACTTGAGCCAAACCGTTCGATACTGTCAACTTTCGAAATATGGTTTTATGAAGTTGGCAATGAAAGAGATTTCTCTTCGATATAGTCTACTCTACATTTTTTCTTCTTTACTAAATTAAAAAAAAAGTGGAATTTAAGTTATTTTTAACAGCTTAGAAATTAATTAATTGCGATTTAGTCAGCTGCAGTGGCGGCTAGTCGCTTTTTCATTTGAGGAGACTAATCACAGAGTAAAGTGCCAACTTTACAAATAATAATCAGCCCATCTTTAGCCTTTTCTACCCACTGCAGGACAATAATTAGCCTCTTTCCACCTCCAATCCCACGGTTGCTTAATCCGGTTTTTAATAGTTGATAGCGGCAATTATCAACTCCGCCGGCTTTACGTACCCTCCGAAGCACGGAGACGGTCATATGAAAGTTTTAGACTCTCCCCGGATTCTAACCGAGTACCTTTGAGTCAGCAGTTGTTCGGCTAACCTACTAAGCTAATGACCGTCTCTCAATCAGCCTGTAATGAAAGCCTCTTTTTCTCAAAACTGCGACTTCCAAATACCGCCGGATTTGGATCAAGGATCCTAGCATTCGCTGCTAAGCAACTCTTCGGTACTAAAGAACTAATACTATTGGTCCATAAATAAAGAGTAAAACGTACCGCCCCAGACCCCCCGGTTTACAATTTTACCAACCGCAAAATATATTAAACTAACTAAGATTAGGACAAGTAGAAAAATTTGAATTTTTAAGTAAAAATGGGGGAAACCTTTCTTCGGCTAGAAGAAAGTAAAACTTGGAAAGTTTTACTTTGAAAGTTAATTATAAAAATAATATACAAATATAAAGTCTAAATGTTAAACCGGGGGGTCTGGGGGGTGTGGAACACCCTCCAGTACATATCGCAGGATTTCCACTCTTTTAGAATACTTGGAGAAGCAACTTTTTGCGTTACTTTGAAAATATAAAAAAAGAGAATTCTCCAGTAGCGGCGAACGAAATTAAATGTTTAAATATTATACTGCTAAAAGAGATCTATCGTCTAGTTGCCCATCGGTTTCCAGCTAGTGAAATAATAATTGCGGATACAAAGTGATGCAATAATATAATTGGAGAGCCAACGAAAATACGTGTGGTCTCGGTTTCTTAGCAACTTGTGTTGCCAAGGTGTCATTCCTGCGTGTGTGCACTCTCGTCGTTATCTAGATTTAGATCAGTAAATATATGCTGTGCACAATACTGTCGCAACGGTTACATACGTTTAACCTCGAGCCCGATTTATTATGATTTCTGCCATCAAAAATGCAAAAATAAAATTACTGCATATGCGCTCAGCAGTAGATCTATTACGAGTACTTTCGATGCTCAAAGCTTTAAAAATATTGCGGAATCTCTACAACTAATTAAATTTTGAAATTAAGTTTAAGAAACACAAAATAATGAGGATAACCGGGGGGTCTGGGGGGTATGAAATACCCCCCAGTGCAATATTTTATTTTATTTCCAAATCGCTACGCCTAACACAACAAGCTAGACTACATCATCTACTCAACCTCTCAATAGGGCATATTTTAACATTAGACGCAGGGGCCAATGACCAGAGGGGCCCGAAAAAAAAGAACATAAAATCTATCTTCTATCTTCTATATCAGCTTTTGGACGATGTAAAAAATTTGGCGGAACCCCAAGTCCATTTGTTTATTATTAGAAAGATTAGAAGAACCCCCCCCCCCGGTTGCCAGTGAGGATTACAAGTTTAAAAATTATTACAATATTTATTAGTGAGAAGAATGACATTTTGTTTTCTTTTGACAAATTTTTTTAATATTCGGTTTGATTTCGGATAGCTGTATTCTCATATCAGGAATTGCATCAAGTCGATTTCGATACTTTGTTTTTGTTCTTGAATATAATGAGTTATGCATAAAATTCTCTTAAAGAAGGAAAATATTTATTGATGGACGCTTTTAAATTCCGAAGATGTTCTTCAATGTCGATTCGGATTTTCGGAAACATTCGAAAAAAATATTTTTTAAACTTTTTTTTAAGACTTTTTTTTTAATTTTTTTAAAATAGGAGGTGCACAACTAGATGCTGTAAGTGTCTCAAATCCAAAATTTCGACTTTCTACGACGTACCGTATTTGAGTTATGCGACATACAGAAGTCCGCACGTACGTACGTACGTACGTACATACATACATACGTACGTACAGACGTCATAACGAAAATAATCAAAATGGATTCAGGGAAGGTCAAAACGGATATTTCCGTCAAAATCTGGAAACCGAAAAAAATCGGGATCACAATACTTCCTTGTAAAACAAGGAAGTAAAAAGAAAGTAGCAGCGAAACGTAAAAGAGAAGAAGTATTGGCTGCTGCCTATATGAAGAAGAAACAGAAAGAAAAACAGGAATTGGCACACCGAAAAAAAAATAGTTTACATATTGATGAAAAATCCATGATTTTCACACCGATGAACAAAATTCATTATATTGATGAAAAAATCATAGTATTTATGAACAAAATCAATGTATTTATGAATTTCAAAATAAATTTTGTTCATAAATACTATGAATATTTTATCAATATGATGAATTTTGTTCATCGGTGTAAAAATGATGAATTTTTCATCAAAATTCCTTATTAGAAAACGATGGAGAGGAGAAAAATGAAGAACATAAAGAAGAACAGTAATTACCAAAAATAAAGTAAAATTACTTAGTAATTATTGTGATTTTTGTGAATTTTTTATTAAGCCTCGATTCATATTTTTTAATTATTTATTTATTTAGATAATCCTTTTTTAATACTTTAATTTTTACAATACAAATTGCATAATTTGCTGGGGCAAAATTTTGTTTTGCTAAAAAAAATTTTTTTTTTTAATTTTCGAAAAAGGGGGGCCAGCGCGAAAGTTTGGTTTGCGATTTACGCGACTAATGTTACACTTGGAGAACTTTAATTTTTATCAATACAAATACAAATTGAATACAAATAATACAAAAAAAATTTCAAAATTTTCGAAAATGGGGGGAGATTTTGATTCGCGATTTACGCGAATTTTTTACGCGTTAAATTTAGGTCTTTAATTTTTAACAATACAAACAATACAAACTGAATACAACACAATACAAAAAAATATAACTTCACGCACATTTAATCTAAGCAGTTTTGGGTTTTGTGGGCAGGAGAGCAAATTTTTATTTACTAAAAACTTCTCCCTGGACGGAGAAATTATTTTATAAAATAAAATTATTATTAAATAGAAAAAAAAACAGTTTTTACCCTTAAAATTTGGAAGTTAAATGCGGCTTTTGTTGCAAATTACCTCTATTGGAGCTACACTTTTTAAGGAAGAAGGCTTAAAAGAAACAGTTTTTAGTTTGTACTAAGGTTCACATTTCACGTTACCCTATAGCATCACACCTGTGGAATTACATGAAAAAATTTTCTTACCTAAAAGCATTTTTTATGCCCTAATATGCTTTTTGTTATTTTTTAGTTAAAGATTTAAAGCTAACATGTTAAAGTTTGTTTCGAAAGCTCGCACGATCGATTATTGAAATTTCTGTCAAAGTATCTAATGGAAAATTGGTTCAAAAGTAAAGCCGCAGACTCTCAGTGTCGAGGATAAAAGTTGAATAAAATAAGCGTTGGTTTGATAGTCGCGCGAACATAACCGAGGTTTAAAATGCTGTTTTATTCTTACACTTTTGGTTAACACGCAGACTTTCTGGTGCCGTAGATAACAATTGAACAAAAAACCGTTTGCATGATAATGGAATAGTACTCGGAAACTTTTAAGAACAATTGCGATAGCTCTTGTAACAACACTCAATTTCTGGGTTAACTTTGTATTTAATAAAGCTAAGCTGGTAAAAAAACTGATTTGGTTGGTTCTGTGTCGTTGTTAAAAATACACTTGGGAAGTTCGTAAAAATAATTACGATTGCTTTCGGAGAAACATTGTTTGTGGATTAACTTCTAGGTTAAGCCTCGGTTTTTCTGTCCCAGAGGAAACGGCTAAATTAAAACAGGCTACTTTGACAGACATGGGTACGCCGTGACGGGTAGTATAATGTATTTTTTATGAAAGTTTCAGTTTCAGCCCAGACTTTTTAAAATTGTAACATTCAACACATTCCTCAATATTCTGCTACTATCTAACCATAACCTGTTGTTGTTAGTTGTCTTCTAGCAGTGCAACTGTTAACAATACAACCTACACATATTTTTAAATGAATTATATTAATTATACCAGAATTTAACTCAAAAACAGAATAGGGGAACCCCATAAACCCCAGTAAAGAGAGCTTCAATTTTAAACCTGTAATGTTGAAGCAAAAAATTAAAAGGCAATTTCAGTTTGTCTTATTGTTTCCTTGACGACCGCAATTTTTTTTATTTTAAATATTTATTCATTTGTTTGGTTATTTAAAATTTATTATTAAATCTCTGCCATTGAAAAGTAAAAAACGAAAAATTATTAAAGTTTCATTTAAGCTCTATCGATTCACGAAAGCAAGTTTCAAATTCATTGTTTGATGAAACTGGAAACTTAGGTCATAAGCATCTTAACTTATTGAAAATAACTAATTATTTAGAATATTATGTGGTAGATACGACGATACGAATAAAACAAACAACTAGCGAACGAAATACAATGCTAAGTCTTAAGTTTCAAGTTTCTATAAATTCAAATCCGCTTTTATTTATTTAAAATGTTTTGTGTTAAAACGTTGTATAGGCGTCTGGAGCGTAAGTTCTCTCTGAACGAAAATAATAATAGTTTACAATTGATCAAAAAGTTCAAACGCGATTTTAGCTGCACGGGGTAAGTCTATTTCAAGCAAGTCCCAGTATTTAGTATTAATTTAGTAAATTAATCTCTGCGTGATTTTTATCGATCCACATCCAACGATTTGTTTGTAAAATTGTAGGGTAGAGAGGTACTTACCCTTTTGGATTTTTACTTAAAACTCTTCAATTAGAAATGAGCTTCCATTACTGCGATGCAATATTTGTGGTAACTTTTTCGATTGTAATTGAACTGGCGATATGCGTCAGTAAAATAAATTGGCAAACATTAAAATGTAAATCAAAAATCGATTTGTTTTTTTGAGAAAAAAAACCGCAGCAAATTTAAATATTATTCGTTGCAGAAAAGATTAATTTGGAATAATTCAAGCTTAGGTATCGAAAATTATGATTTATGAGCATAGGAAGGTGAAAATAATACTAACCTTAATAGACGAAGAATTTATTCTGAACGAAGTGGGCGACGGCTGAAATTTCGCCATGTCGCTTAATACTTCTTTTATGTGTAAGTCGCTGGTATCTACGACTCGAAAAGCTGTCATGTTGACAAAGTTGTACTTGAAATCTTCAAGATCGAATGTTTCCAAGTCAAAAGTTGTAAAGATATAATGATACTTGTAGTCATTCATCTGAAGCTGAAGTATCTGAAAAAAATGTATTCGCAACTTTATTTTTCCTGTCCCAAAATAAAAAGAGGGGAAATTTTCGCTCACTCCTTTAAGTAGATGCTGCATGTTGGTGGGTTTCGTGTCGATAACCAAATTATGAATTTCCTTATTTTTGATTTCCTTCAGGACCGCTCTATAGGAATCCGGATCGGCATGCCGTAGGTGTATTTCCAAATCGGCATTGTGAGGCGAACGAACGAGTTCTCTCAACTTAATTAATCCTAGAATTATTTTTAATTAAGTGTGACAGTGTGAAATTTTCAGCAGCTCGCGTACCATAATCCTCTTCATAAATAATCGCAACTTTGGTCCAATTGAGAAAACTCATGACATCTTGGAACGCGGTATTCAGTAAATGCTGGGCGGGATGGAGGTTGATGGAGAATTCCCGAACATCACTGTCTAAATCCAACCGGGCTTCTAAATGAGGAATATCTAGCGCGTCGCAAATGGAGTGTATGTGGGCGCCAAGAAGAGGGTCGGAAGGACCGAACACGGCCTGAACGCCAAGTTGCACTTGACCGCAAGCTGTAACCAAAAAATGTCATTGTTATTTTTTTACCTAGAATTATTTTTTATGTAAATATGCAAGAATTTACTTTTAGAAACTTATAGCGGAGATTGTAAATAAAACATTGAATATGAATGAATTGTGGGGTTCGTCAACTGAATGTGATGGATTGTGCTTTTAATGCAGAAGATGAATCTCAGTTAAAAGCAATCGCAAACACAAAGCTCTTGAAACATTATGAATAAATTTATTTTTTATAATATCGCATTACGTTTGTATGTTAACATGCTGTACATCTTCATTTCTAAATAATTTGAATTTTCATTACATTTTCCTAAGCCATTATAACATTAAATCATATTATGGCCTTTTCCGTACCCTAAGTGGTATTCATACTATTGTGTTAGCTCGTTAAGTTTCCTACAATCCAATCCAAATACAACGTCAAGATCTCATCTGGGTCGTAGAAAAGCAAAATGCATTGAAGCGGCTGCACTCAACTCCAAGATATTGCAGACGAAAAATCTTAGTATTTTTTCACTCGATTTATTATCAACGAAAATATTTTTATCTAAACAGCAGCATATTTTTCAGAACACTTTTGCTAGCTGTTAGCATTTTAACATTTAGTTAGGCAACTTGCTACACATAGGCGTGCATATTGCAAGTGTAGAAATTTTGTGGTTAAAAAAAAAACTACAGATGACATTGGAGGTAAATGAGGTTTATAAACCCATTTTTGGCAATTGTTAAACGGTTAAAAGGAACCCTCCTATGTTAACAATGTAAATTGCACATTTTGAAACCGTTTTTTGACATATAAAAATCATTTTTACGGCAAATCTTTTTAGACATTTTTTGTTATAATTTTCATTGTCTTCAATTTTGTATCTACATATTGTTTAGTTTTGTTGCCCCCTTTTTGACGGGCAGCGACTAAAAGAAGACTTTGTAAAATTCAAAAAATATTAATAGCTGTATATCTCAAAATATCAATTATCTCAATTAATGTATCTCAGTTACTATGTACTTAATTGCCATTTAAATTTACAAAACGTAGGTGTCAATGCGGGGGGTCTGGAGGGCATGGAATGCCCTCCAGTGCATCCTATGCCAAATACCTCATTGGTAAATATTTCTCATCTGAATCTACCTCAATTCGAGGTATTTGGTAAAGAATGTACTGGAGGGACGTAGATTCACATGAGAAATATTTACCAATGAGGTATTTGGCATAGGATGCACTAGAGGGCATTCCATGCCCCCCAGACTCCCCGGATTGACGGACAATGGTAACTTTCACCGATGGTCAGGTTTTAAGCCTTATTTTGCTAATATGATGAAGGTAAACATGTAAGTTCCACCGTTGGCAACTTAAAGTATTACTGGATTAAGACCTGTAAGCCTCCTATAATTAATACTTATTGCAATACTGCAACGATAATTCAAACTGCAAAAAAAGATTTTTTTGAAAAATTAAAAAAATTTAAAAAACATTACTTTTTTTTACATCAAATTCTGATTACTTCATTATTTTTTTTTAAATAAAAGTATAATCAAGTAATCAATCAAAAGTAATCAAATGATAACCGCAAAAATCGAGAAATAAGATTTTGCGCCAGCCCCCCTTTTTTCGAAATTAATTTTTTTTATTTTTTGTTATTGTTTTCGATTGTTCTTAATTTGTTGTTAATTGTTTTGTAAAAATAAAATTTTTAAATCAAATGATAACAGCGAAAAGCGCGAAATAAGATCTTGCGTCAGCCCCCTTTTTTTTGAAATTAAAATTTTTGTTGTTGTTTTCAATTGTTCTTAATTTGTTGCACAATTATTTTGTAAAAATAAATTTTTAAATCAAATGATAACCGCGAAAATAGCTAAATAAGATTTAAAACCAATTTCTATTTTTTTTAATTATAATTTTCTTTCTTTGTTGTTGTTGATCGTTCTTCTTGGTGGACTGTCTACAAGTAGGTGTTTTGGAAAATCACTTCAACTAGTTTTTTAAACTATTAAAAAAAATTTAAATTTTGAAAAAAGGGGAGCTGGCGCAAAATCTTAATTCGCGAATTTTGATTTAAAAATTTTATTTTTACAAAACAATTGACAACAAATTAAGAACAATCGAAAACAACAAAAAAAATAAAAAATTTTAATTTCGAAATAAGGGGAGCTGGCGCAAAATCTTATTTCGCGATTTTCGCGGTTATCGTTTGATTAAAAAATTTTATTTTTACAAAACAATTATTGACAACAATTCAAAAACAATCAAAAACAACAAAAATAAATTTAATTTCGAAAAAAGGGGAGTGGCAAGAAAAAAGTTTTTTTGAGTTTTTTTTGCAAAATCAAAAAAAAATCAAAACAATTGAAAACAAATAGAAATCAATCCAAAACAACAACAAAAATTAATATTTTGAAAAAAGGGGAGCCTAGTTCTAGCACGTTCCATAAAGGCATTTTCAATCGACCCCCCCCCCCCCCAACTACTAAAAATATTATAAATAAGAAAATGGAGAGCTCTATTTAATTTCTCTCTGCGATTATCATATATCAACTGATAAAATTTAGTCAACACAAGATTACAAACCTACCTTTAAGACACCCCCTACCCTGCACCTAAATCATAAAATTACACAAAAATGTGATTTTATTTTGTAAAATCAGAATACTTTTGGTCCTTTTACATTATAGTTTATCAAAGCTAAGTAAAATTGCGTCATAAATATTAAGATTTTGGTATAACTTGAATGAAACTCAACTCCTCTTAATAATTGAACTCAATTTCAAAATTATTTTTAAAATAATTAAAAATTTTCATATTAAATCTGAACCTTTTAGGGCTTGTAACTCAAAAATTGTCAATTACATCTGGACATTTGTTGCAACATTTGTTCAGAATCCATAAATCAGCCAAATCTACAGAAAGACATTTTTTTATATTATTTTCATTGTATATTTTTAAAATTCTCTCGTAGTTTTTTTTTAAATGACCGTTAAGCTGTTCGAATGGGTTGAAATTTAAAAAAATTTAATATTTTCATTCAGATCATAAGCAACCCTATTGAAGATGTTTACAAAGGTATGATTGATAATTCAATAAATCCGAATTTTACAATTCATTAATAAAATTTTAAATTTGGCAGGTTAATGAAAACAATCGATTTTGCAAATCAGGAGCTTTGGAAAACACGAAATACAAATAAGAAGAATTAATTGAAATTACAAAGCAGAAGTAAAGATTAAAATTAATAGTTATTTATAAAATGTAAAATTACATTCAGGTTCAATGTAAATGATCTACGAAGGATGATAAATACAAAAAAAAGTATAATTTTTTTTACAAATCTTTTATAAGATTCTAGTATCCCGCAATGCGTTTGATCTTGAAAATCGACACGCGTCACTCCAGTCAGTGACCTTTTATTGACCAGGATTTGCATATCGAGTTTTCTGTCAAGCATTTTCTCCGCAATAGCTTTGCTTTCTCCAATTAACCCATTATTCATCTTTCTTGCTTATTTGTCTGGTAGAACTTTGTTTGTTCGGCTTTGATATTTTTATTTTATTACTGATACGAACAGATAAATTGTGACGTCCCCATCCACACAAACCCGCTAAGCCGGATTGCGCTGTATGCTGACGACACCGCAATCTTCGCTTTACCTGTCAATTTTTGTTTGCTTTTCAAAATTACTTCGAGTTTCTTGTGCTTCTATAAACAAAGCAAAATTGTAATCCAGACATTTTAATTACATTTTCAGATAACCTTGAGCCAAGCGTCGCATAAATGTTTTAACAGCTTTTATACAAAGCTCATTGAGATTGTGCATTTCCAGAGTTTTCTAAATTTCTCGTCCTTGTGATAATTAGCTTGCTCGTTCATTTTATATTTTAAAATAACACGAATGCAATTTTAATGAGGTAAAAACTGCGTTGTCGGGAATTAACATGTTAATTACAATTATTTTACCGAAAGCTTTTCCTTTGCCAGCTCAATATTTGTATTTAGTATAAAATAAAATATGAAACTTTTATATCACGAGCCATTGGAAATTAAAAGCAAACAGATTTTGGATGATTGATTATCTTGGAAAGAAAAGATCAGCTTTCTCGTGAGATAAATCTACTGGCATTTCGAGATTTGCAACAAAAATCGATCGTTTTGTTATTTATCCGTTTATGAGTTTGAAAGTTGGAAGTCAGGATCGTTCAAATGCATTTACGCGATCCGAACCCGATTATGCGCTTACAAACTTTTGTGGAACTGCAAGTAAAGTTAAACAGGCGCGGTTTGTTTTAAAGGGCGCAAGGTCGCGCGCACGATAAAAAAAATTGTGGATACATGCAGGATCGTCTGCGTACCTAAAATCTCAAACCGAGAGGGAATAAACTTTATTGTTTTTAGCTTCATTAAAGTTTTGCTAATCACGTATTACCTAATTTCTTTACGCTCGGCATCCGAAATTGACTTTGGCACATCTTCCAAGTTAAGTAAGTACCCAACACGCCTTCACGAAAATTTAGTTAGTTGGAAAAGAAGTTTCTTAATAGAGGAAAGAGCGTTCGACATCGATCTAATTAGAAGTTCATATTTGAGACGTGCAGGGTTTAAATTAGTTTTACATGCAATTTGCAATTCATTTTTGGCTAATTAAAACTGTTGGCAGAATAATTAGGAAATGTTCGGTATCGTTTTAACGGCCGCAGTTGCGATATTTCGCGTGGAATGAACCGTAGATGTTCGGCGGTCAATTCATAATAAATTCGTTGATAGTAGAAAGGAAACGTTAGCTCTCGCAACATAAATTTGACGTGGGTTAATCGATGGCACATTGATTTTCTATGCAATATGAAGAAGGCAGACTCAAAATAACAATGCGAATTCTTGAAAATATTGTTTATGCATTCAAGGCAGTGTTAACAGATCAGCAAAATGTTTTCGAGTAAATATAAGATGATATCGGTCAGGGTTCGTGTCGTGAGAACTTTATTTGGAAGCTACCCTACAGTTTAAAAGACATTTTTCGATTTGAAAAAGAAATATTTAGAATCATCGGGTCAGGTCAACCCGACAACACCAATATTGCAATATACGCAGAAGATACTGCAATAGTTCCTGATCTAATTTTTGTGCTTTCAGTTAGTTTCTGCTTGGAATGTGTCAGGTGGCACCGACATAATGGGAGCTAGCATCGAACAATTATAATTTAATTACAAAATATTGATATTACTTCGTTAGGAAGAAAGCGTCTTGTGCTACGAACACTGCATAATTTCGTAATTAGAAAGATGCCCACTCAAGTGTACCGTGAAGCTGGTAACACATGGTTTATGTTAACATAATTTTCCATTAAATAAATTAATAATATAGTCAAGCAAAACTAAAACACATGCAAAAAATTGCGCCGTAGGCGAGATTGGCGTAATATCTGTAGGCTTTACAAAGTTTTATTTTAAATGAAAAGCGAAAAGGCTTTGTTGTTTTATCAAAATAACTCCATTATTTCGTTTTCAAATTAGTAGGTGAAGGTTTAATTTTCTTTTGACTGCATAAATTACATTCAGATAATGAAGTATTATATTCCAACAATAGTTAAACCAATGCACGCACAATAGTTTATTGGTCTTTTCGGTATTCCTCCCCTAATTGGCATTGCACATCGTAGAATAACAAAGCAACTATGTAGTTACTACTATAAATGACGGATATGTTCAGGTTGTGATTTCAGTGATGAAGTAATACTAATTGTGGAATCCGATATTATTTCCCTTAATAGACCTGCTTTTCTGTAAAATTTAGCCGAGGTTAACTGAAAGAGCTAATGTTGATTATATAGAGAGAATCTACTAAATATATTGTATAAAAATCAGTGTAGGATCAAGCTATTTCACAGCCGGGTGTAGATTAGGTAAATGGCTCCTTCAACAGCGGTGGCTTGTCAGGGGAGGCTTTAGAACTATTTATTGAACTAATAAAATTTTCAAAAAAAAACAAAAACGTAAATTTTCAATTGTGAGAACTATCAAAAGATAGATACTCCATCTACAACACCTCTTCGCAAAAGCAGAATTTCAGCCTTAGCACCTACATGGAAATGATGTAGTCATCACATGGACCGTAATAAGTCATTTTGAGATGACTCCGATTTCACAGATTAAACCGTAGATGAGTATGCATCAAGAGATTCAGAAGCATGTGGAGTATTCCATACCCCCCAGACCCCCCGGTTTCAAATACTAATCATTTGTGTTCATGATTTGAAACCGAGAAAAATCCAACGAAATAGATCATTCGAAATCCTAGGAAATCCGAGTAAATGTAAAAATTCAAGGAAATCAAACACAATTAATTTTTGGAAATTCTAGAAAATCCGAGAAAATTTTAGGAAATATAAGGAAGTTTTGGGAAATTAAAAAATCTTAAGAATGCAACGTTTTTTTACTTTTTCAACTTTTTCGAAAAAAAACCTTTAGACCATCCAGAATTAAATCCGAAGCAATCTTCTAGTTAGTTAGCTAGTTCCGAGTAGTCTTCGCGCCGAATCGACCTTGCACCGAACAGGCAGCGTCAGATCAGGTGTCAACACCGAATCGTCGATGTAGTCATCAGTCATCACATGGACCTCAAAAATGTACTGTATTGCTGATAATTTTGAAATCACACCAATTACTCCGATATTAAACCGTAGATGAGTATGCATCGAGAGATTAAGAAGCACTGGGGGGTATTCCATACCCCCCAGACCCCCCGGTTTCAAAACCTAATCATTTATGTTCATTATGACCGCTTACATTTTTGCACACTGAATTTTCATTATCTTTTGTAAAATTTTCTCAGGTTTCTCTTCTTCTCAAACCGAAAAGAGAATTGTTGCGAAGAAATACCTAGGGAATTCCGCAAAAATCCAACAAAATAGAACATTCGAAATCTTAGGAAATAAAACTGTGTGTAATTTGATAGCTTGAAGTTTCTAGCTTCAAAATATATACGTGAAATCTTAAAATGGTTTACTTTAAGATCATTCACAATAAATTAATTACCTGTGCTACCTGTAATTAGTAAAAAACCTATTAATAGGCTTTCAGACGTCAAAGTGCTAAGCTGAAGTCAGCTGAATTTAAGTTTAACTACTGTATCGATTTTTTAAATTTCTTAAATAAAGCCTATTGTGCAAACCGGGGGGTCTGGGGGGTATTCCATACCCCCCATTTCATCCCTTGCTTTTTATTGGCGTATGAAATCTGAGAATGTAACTCAGTTACCTTAGAATCAGGTTCAATATTTAAATTAACCTTTTAAGGCTCTCAAATGTAGCCCAATGATGTTTTACACCGGGGGGTCTGGGGGTATGGAATACCCTCCAGCGCATCCTTTCCTTTTTATTGGCGTGTGAAATCTGAGAATCGACCCTGCGCCGAATCGTTCCTGTGTCGAATAGTTTCTGCGCCAAAAAGGGGGCGTCAAATCGGGTGTGCGCCGAACATGCAACACCGAAACGGCTGCGCCGAAAACTCCTAGACCCTGACTATAATGTGAAAATAATGTAGTCATCACAATCATCAACCGCTAGGATTTACTGTATTACTGATGATTTCGAGATGACTCCGATTTCACAGATTAAACAGTAGATGAGTATGCACCAAGAGATTCAGAAGCACCCCCGGTTACAATAACAAACTAATCATTTATGTTCATGACCTTTGAATGGCAACATAAATTTTTGTACACTGAATTTCATTATCATTTGGGAAATTTTCTCAGGTTTCTCTTCTCCTCAAACCGAGAATAGAATTGCTGCGAAGAAATACCTAAGGAATTCCGCAAAAATCCAACGAAATAGAACATTCGAAATCCTAGGAAATCCGAGAAAATGTAAAAATTCAAGGAAATTTTTGAAAATCTTAGAAAATCCGAGAAAATTTTAGGAAATTTAAGGAAGTCTTAGGAAATTAACAAATCTTAAGAATATAACTTGTTTTTTACTTTTTCAACTTTTTCGTAAGAAAATCTTGAAGCCATCCAGAATGAAATCCGAAGCAAACTTTAAAAAATATCATAAAAGAAAATCTAGTACGAAAATTTACCTTATGAGTCATTGGTAGCTCACTCCCTCAAAATCAGATGTTAAAAATTGTCAATTTGGCATTAGTATAATTGCAACTATGTCTTTTGGATAATCAATTGTGTAATTACTACATCTAACACATATGGAAAGCCGCCATTGGGATGGATTCTACTTTTACAATACACTTTACGATTAACCTCCTCCTAGAATATAGAATATTCCCGATTTATCTTACCGTTGGTGGCGCTACCAAATATCAAGAACATGGCGGTTCTATTACGTACAATTGATGTTATTTTGAGTTTAATTCTAAATGATTATTGTAAAACCGCAGTGAAATGATAATTCACAAAATAAAATACCAAAAGAAGGCCAAAGTTGGGTTTTAAACAAAACTTTCTATACCAACTATACGTATTAGAGTAACTTAATATTTTTCCGCGCGGTGGCGTTCGTTGAATGTAAATCGCTAATAAAAATTTTTTTTTTTTTTTTATTATTTAGGAGTGTTTGGAATAGTGAAAAGATTGAGAAAAAAATCGGAAAATTGGATCACTTTTAATGATTTTTTTTATAATTTCGGGGGGCAAATCCTCTCTCAAATTAACTTTCTTGTAAAATTTGTAAATATTAACTTTTACTTCTCCATCTAAATAATCGTTTTTATCCCTCCAAATTATCGAAAAAGATAAAAAAAACCTTGGGAGGGAGCATCCCCCGAAAACGGTGGGTGAATGGTGGAAAACGGACGTTATATTCGGATTCAGGATGATATTTTACACAAAAATCAGCAGAAATGGTATTAGTGACATTTGTAAAATGGTATTGTAAATCAGTACTATTTGAACCGACCATTGTTATCGTTAGGGGACGTACCACCCTATCTCACCCAATCTCACGTGGAGGAAGGAGGTTACGTAAATATCACGTAATTTTTTTTACAAGAAACTGTAAAATCGCGAGAACTGGGTTGAATGAAGTAAAACAAACTATTTCACATGCGATTAGAAAGCACGAGAGAGGCTCTAAACAAATCTCACCGGGGGGGGGGGGGGGGGCTAGAGAAGAAAAGAGAGGTCGAAAAATCGCCAAAATCATCTCAGGTAATTAATGGTCGCACCCCTTACTTATTTTAATTTACCAATAAAATCAAAGAAAACCTTAATTAAATCACAATTTGTGACTTCTAGTTTAGCGTTTTGTCAGTTATTGATTTGATATAGAGCCTCCCGTCCAGATTTTTTTTTAAATTAAAAATTTAATATTTTATAGAAAATTAAATTGAAAACGTACAATTTTTGTACCCATTGCACCCCATGGTTTATCCGGCCCTGTTCTCTAGACTAATTCTCGATTTATTCATCTAGAGATATCTACCGGATAACGAATCCGCCCGATAAATCAATCAAATGACCAATCAGATAACCCCCAATTCAAATTTGTTCAAAATAACAAATCAAAAATTTGATTGGTTATTTGATTAATTTGTCGGTCGGATTCATTATCCGATAGATATCTGAAGGTGAAGAAATCGGGCATCAGGAGAGTTTGCCTATCCGAGAGATAAAAATTAAAATTTTTTTTTATTAATATAACTTTCAAGTTAAATTGGCATGATAATTTAACAAAAATTTGAAACCTGATGAAATTTTATAGCTATAAAAACTGTACGAAAATTGGTTTTATATTAATTTGATACTTCAATAACACAAACGCGTCTACTTGGCTTATTTAAAATTACCTTTGAAGTTAAAATTTCTCGATCGCCTTTCTTTAATTATATTTTGTAGTACCGAACATTTTCCCGACAAGTAAAGCTTTCAACGTAATCAATAAACGTGATTTTCTTAATTTATTGTACTCGGGTTAAATTTTCAATGCCGAGAGAGAACTTCAAAAATTATTTTTGCTAGATAACAAAAAAGTCTTTTAGCATTACAACTACTATTTATTGATCTAGTCGTTGATCATATTTAGATATCCACTAAAGGAAATGGGCACTAAATTGGAAACTTTTCTTTCACGTAAACTAATATAGTTTTCCAATAAAAACTTTTCTTACGTTTAGTAGGTCCTTTTATTTTTGTTTGCTTATTAGGTTACCAGCTTTGCATAAAGGCTTGGATGCTTCGATCTCGAGTGCTAAAATTTGCAAAACTTGCGATTACTCAATTAAAACAAATTTTAAAAGTGATTCCGGTTGTATTAAATTGTACGGTTGTTCAGGAAACGATAAGACAAAAAAGTATTTATTGTTTAGAAGTAATCGCAATATATAAATTACGTTAAATTTAACAAATTTATTTAACAAATTTATTTCACTTTAACAAAATAAACGATAAGCCGTCTGTTAACTCATTAAGCGATTATGCCGGCCCCGTTGCGGTCTCACTAGTGTCTTATTGATTAGATTATACATTATAACAATATTACTTAGGCCAAACTTAACGACGTATTAATTTACTATCCAGCATCGTAATAATATTCACAAAAGCTGTTTGGTGAAGCTTTTTTTTCAAAAAATTCGTTAATCAATGTCAAAGGGCTGCACGAGCAAAGCTTTTGTACTTGACGCACTTCTTGATAAATTGCTATCTCTAGGGTCTTAATTTTGTAATGCATGCATATTTTGTTTGACCTAACATGGTTTAAACTTTGAGGTAATAAATCTCTTTTGCGGATTTTAAATTATTTTTTATTTGAACAAGAATTTACAAATTACAGTGGAAACTCATAATCTGATCTGTAAATTCGACTTTTGTACAGCATTTTTATTTTATGCGAATAACTAATGAAAGACTTCTTCTTTATCGTAAAAAATTCATAAAATAAAATAATTTATGAAATATTTTTTTTTATAATCTGGCCATTATTTTATTGGATAGCTGGGTCCCTTGGGAGCTGCCCCCCCTCCCCCAATTGCCCGCGAGCTGAAAGACGGGAAATAACGGCATTTCAAGCAATTGGTCTTGTGGAAACAGTCTTTTTTCCTGACTAATTGGAAAAATTATTGTTTGATATAGATATTTATCCAACCAAATTCATTTTATCACAACTGAATAACTAAATTAATATTTCATTGAACAAACGATATTATTTACAATATTGAATAATTATATGTTCAAAACGAAATAAAATTCTAAAACTATAAATTTTTATAAGGTTATCGATGGAATAAATATTAATATATCCACAGCGCCTATTTTTCACTGAGTTGGGCCTCTGATATTCGAGTGTACCTAATCAATAGCATCAAAAAGCCTAATTTTTGGGTTATTTTATTAAAATTTGATTTTTATTTTACGATTTTCTCTCTTTTTTGGCCTTAGGCATGTGCCTAATGGTAAAATAGGTCTTGTTGAGAGGTTAGTAGATGATGTAGTCTAGTTTAGGAGTAAAATAATAACATGCACTGGGAGGTATTCTATACCCCCCAGACCCCCCGGTTTATCATCATTGTTTTGTGTTTTTTAAACTTCAATTCAAAATGTAAAAGTTTATTGTTATAACTCGACATATTTATTGAGCTTTAGTGTAGCCATCGGCAAACCGGGGGGTCTGGGGGGTATGGAGTACCCCCCAGTGTACGGTTTACTCTTTATTTATGGACCAATGGTATTAGTTCTTCAGTACCGCAGAGTTATTTAGTAACCGATGCTGGGTTAAAAACAAAATTTGGAAGTAAAAACCTGTTTTGTTTAAAGAAAACATTTTTAGAGGCTCGTGGCTGCAGCCCCCTTAATCCAACTCTGATTGATGTTGTTTTTAGTTTAATTCTGAATTATTTTATCGTACAACCGCGGTGAAATGCTAATTCACAAAATAAAATACCAAAAGATAATGCAAACGTTTGATTTTAAACAAAACTTTCTACACCAACTATACGTATTAAAGTAACTTAATATTTTTCCGCGTGGTGGCGGTCGTTTAATATAAATAGCGAATAATAAAAAAAAACAAAATTTTTATTATTTGGTGGTGTTTGGAGGAGAATTGGGGAGGTTAGAAGCTGGAATATGTTGAAAATAAGTGAAAAATTGAACAAAAAACGAAAAACTCGATAATTTTGACTAATTTTTTTAACAATTTAATTAAATCTTCTCCCAAATCAACTTTCTTGTTACAAATATTAACTTTTCACCTATCTAGCTTACCAGAAAATACGTAAAGGCTAAAATAATCGTTTTCATCTCTCCAAATTATCGAAAAGTGACAACAATAGATGGAGAAGGGGGCATTAATCGAAATGGGTGATGGGAGAAAACGGTGATCATATTCGGATTCAGTAGGTAATTCGTGACTTCTCTATTAGCGTAAATTATTGATTTGATTATTGATCAGATATTTGTTTAATTCAAAATTTAATTATTTTTAAAAACACACAATTTTGGCCCCTTCCGAACTTTGACGCTGGGTGCGGCGGTTCTATTGCACCCATGGTTTATCCGACCCTGGTTCCATGGAGTGCAGAAAATAATCGATACTCGCCACTAATAAGTAAAGTCACACTACCGGTGCATAGAACAAGATTTTCTCTTTCTGTGCAATGCAAAAGAAAAGGTTAGTTTAAGTTAGGTTAGCTTAGATTATCTCAAACGAATTTTTTAGATGATCCGGAAGTGTGACTGCTATAAATAGTTTAAGCAGGGCAGAGGAAAGTAATTTCGTTTATAAAATGTGCAAATTGGGGGAATCTTGTTTTAGTAATAAATTTACTAACCTTTTTTACTTGCATGGAAGCTGTCGTCTTTGGGAACATAGCGAATGTCGTATTGGAGGGAGGTATAGGGTAAAA